>CM074596.1:6162719-7395263 GCA_037305975.1 Chrysolophus pictus | reverse complement strand
AAGCCTGAGCCTGAGCCTAAGCCTGAGCCTGAGGCTAACCCTAAGCCTGAGCCTAAGCCTATCCCCTCACCCTACCTCTAACCCTACCCCTAACCCTCACACCCTACCCTCAGCCAGTGCCTCACCCTCACCCCCTGCCTCACCCTAACTCTAACCTTTAACCCTGTACCCGGTTCCTAACCCTAACCCGGTGCCTCAGGGGTGGTGCCTAACCCTCCCCTCCCCCCTACCCAGCTACTACACATTGTGAAGCAGAACATGGGTACCTGGATTCATTTCAATTCTTGACTTAGCTTATAGGCACAGCATCCATACATTCTGTACATGGCCTGTCTCAATTTACAGGTGAAGCACACACATAGTTGCAAGACATGGCTTACATATGTCAGACTAACCAGACAAAGGTCACACAGCCTCCATACCCCATTAGTGACATTACATTTTCACAAACATTCTATACTGCAATCTACCTCAAAAGCAGTGCAGATCTCAGCCCATCCTAAAGAAAATGCAATTCTCAGACAGGCCACAATGGGGCACAAGTCTCAGACTGGCCCGGAGGGAACACAAATTGCCTCCAACGGCCCTTGGGTGTTGCTTACGGGGTTGGGTTAGCCCTGCGGTAGAAACAAACTAAGCAAAGCTAACCCAACCCCGTAAGCAAGGCAAAGTTAAAGCCAATTTGATTGGGATAAATTGAATGTAAAGCTAAAGCCAATTTGGTCTACATAAATTGATTGTAGAGCTAACGCCAATTTGGTCTACATAAATTGAATGCACACACTCAAGTCAGCACAACTCTCCAAATGACCATAAAGGGGCAAGAGTCTAAAAGTGGCCAGGAAGGAAGCATTGATTGGCCTAGGAGTAGAAGGGACCTAAGGAAGGGTGCGGGTGGGTTAGATCACTGGGCTGAGGCCAATGGGATGAACTATAATGAGACTGAGTGCCGCATCCCACACGTTGTCTGTGATGACCTCGGGCGGTGGTAGGGGCTTGTGGCAGAGTGAAAGAAAGACTATGGAAAGGGAATGGACCAGGGGATATGAGTAACGGCTCAACCAAACCAAGCTGGAGGTCAGTGTGGGAGGCCTGGAAAGGGGGGCAAGTCATCAACTGGGAGTGCCGAAGGCATCTTGGCCTGTAATACAGAGAGACACGCTTTAGAAAGAGGAAGGCCGAGACACAAACGACACTCACCGTTAGCCCACCCCCCCAGAACATGGAAGCCAAACACTACTCCAAGAAATGGAGTAAGATTAAGGTTAGGAGTATTTAACAGGGAAGGTGTAGGATTTTTGTTAGCATTACACAGAAGGTTACAGATGGGTGTAGTGCCCAATTTAAGGGTAGGTTCAGGGTTAATTTGGACAGTTAGTACAGTTATCTATACAGTCATGGTTACAATTAGCACTGTGTTTGGGGTTTCAGAGCTCATTAGGGTCAGGGTGAAGGTATTAGGGTTAGGTATGAGTGACCGTTAGCGAAGGCCAAGGCAAAGGCAAGACCAAAAGGCAAGGAAAACAGCCGAGAGAACACCAAAACAGAGGGCAAAGGCATAGATGAAACACAATGGAAGGCAAGGAAGGCAACTGCAGAGGCAAAGGGATGGCAAAGGCATGGAGAACACCAAAGAGAAGGCCTCGTCAGAGATCAGGCCCAAAGAGAAGGCCGCAGAGAAGGCCAAAACAGAGACCAAAGAGAACAATGCAGAGAAGGCCAAAATAGAGGGCAAGGTCCATGAGAACGCTGCACAGAAGGCCAAGGGCAATGGCCAAAGACAGCACGGCACAGAAGGCCAAAACCAAAGGCCAAAGAGAACACCGTAAGGAATGCCAAAACAAGAGGCCAAAGGGAACGTGGCAAAGAAGGCCAAGAGCAATGGCCAACGAGAACATGGAAAGGAACGCCAAAACTGAAGCCAAAGAGAACATTGCAGGGAATGTCGGAACAAGGGGCCAAAGAGAACGCTGTAGGGAATGCAAAAACAAGAGGCCAAAGAGAACGTGGCAAAGAAGGCCAAGGGCAATGGCCAAAGAGAACGCAGCCAGGAATGCCAAAACTGAAGGCCAAAGAGAACGTCGCAGGGAACGCCAGAACGGGAGGCCAAAGGGAACGTGGCAAAGAAGGCCGAGGACAAAGGCCAAGAGAATGTGGCACAGATGGCCAAAGCCAAAGGCCAAAGAGAACACAGCAAAGAAGGCCAAAGGCAATGGCCAAGAGAATGCCATGGGGAACACCAAAATGGAAGGGCAAGAGAACACAACAGGGAAAGCCAGGGCAAAGGGAAGGAGAACACTGCAGTGAAAGGCCAGAGGCAAGGAGAATGCAGGAAGAATAAGACAAGCAGCATTCGGGGCACCATGAAATGTAGAAATGAGCTCTGGAAACCCTACCTTGTGTCTCACTATGTAATGGGTAAACACTGGTGGGCGTGCATTGCCCTTACCTGCTGGGCAGACAATTACCAGCCAGCAAAGTGAAGTTCTGGGGCATTCCAGGAAATGCAGATTCCGGTTCCTTGTCGTTCCCATGAAGACCATGAAGATCTCTCTGTGCCGTTGTTACGGCATTCGGGAGGACCGCAGCTCTCTGCTGCCACCTGCTGAACACAATACAGTAATGAAGGCACTGCCCCACATATATAGGGCTGCACCCTCCGCATGTTGCTCTAATGATGACGCATGGGAGCGTCATTAGGGATATAATTAATGCTATTTATAGGTTTGAAGTTACAGATAGTTTAACAATAGTATTTTGCACTACAATTACAATTAAGATTACTTTGACAGAAAACATGGGGCATTATTTTTATGTCAGCATTGAGGGTAAGAGACATTTTTAATATTGGGTTAAGGGTTTGGTTTACAGATACACTGCAGGTTAACATAATTATCGTTAGAATTCCCATTCAGCTATGGGTTCAGGTCAAGGTTAGCATGAACGCTGCCTCCCAGCTATTCCCAGAGTGCCAAAGGCAAAGGGAAGCAGAACTCCCATGAAAAGCCAAGGTAAATGCAAAGCAAACAGCCAAGGTTAAGGGAAGGGCAAAAGCAAAGAGAGCACCCCATGGAAAGCCAAGGTGAGGGCAAGGAGAACGCAACAGGAATGGCCAAAATATACAGCCAAAGAGACCACAGCAGGAAAGGCCAAGGGCAAAGGTCAAGAGAACAAAGCAAGAAATGCCAAAATGGAAGGGAGCACGGTATGGAATGCCCAGGCAAGGGCTAAGAGAAAACATGGCAGGAAGTGCCAAAATAGGAGGCCAAAGAGAACGCGGCAAAGAAAGCCAATGCAGAATGCGGCTGGAACATCAAAACAGGAGGTCAAAGAGAACGCTGCAGGGAATGCCCAGGCAAGGGCCAAGAGAACACAGAAGGAAATGCCAAAATAGGAGGGCAAGAGAATGCTGCAGGGAACGCCAAAACCAAATGCTGAAGAGAATGTGGCAACAGAAAGCCAAGGGCAATGGCCAAGAGAATGTGGCATGGAACACAAAAACAGGAGGGCAAGGGGAATGCCCAGGCAAAGGCCAAAAGAACGTGGACAGAAATGCAAAGGGCAGTGGCCAAGAGAACACAGAAGGAAATGCCAAAACAGGAGGGCAAGAGAACGTGGCAGGGAATGTCAAAACCGAATGTTGAAGAGAATGCGGCAAAGAAAGCCAAGGGCAATGGCCAAGAGAACGTGGCATGGAACACAAAAACAGGAGGGCAAGAGAATGTAATAGGAACGGCAAGGGCAAAGGGAAGGAGAACACTGCAGTGAAAGGCCAGAGACAAGGAGAACACAGAAAGAAAAGGACAGGCAGCCTTCCAGGCACCATAAAGTGCAATGAAGAGCTCTGGGAACACCATGTTGTGCCATGCTATGGAACGGGTAAACACTGGTGTGTGTGCATTGCCCTTACCTGTTGGGTAGACAATTACCAATCAGCAAAGTGAGGTTCCAGGGCATTCCAGGAAATGCAGACTTCAGTTCCTGGCTGCTCTCACAAAGAGCCACACATCTCTCTGTGCAGTCGTTACAGCACTCTGGAGCATCACAGCTCTCTGCTGCCACCTGTTGGACACAATACAGTAATGAAGGCACTGCCACACACACGTAGGGTAGCGCCTTTTCACAAACATGCGCTGTAATGCTCCTTTCTCAGAGCAACGTGGCTGCACTCTGTGCCTGATGCTGCTTACCGGCAGCACTGCAGCTGGGAACAACGTACAGGAAAAAGCTCGGATACCCAACACCATTTTTGCTTCCCTCTTCTCTGATAACTGCTCATTAGACACAGCCCTCACCTTTGGTTTGATAGGTGGGGATTGAGGAAGCAATGCCAGTCCCACAGACCCCTTCCCATCCCACACTGTGATGGGACATCAGGTTCTGGACCACCTGAGGATCCAAACATCCAGGAGCCTTTGGGTCCTGATGAGATGAGTCCCAGAGTTCTGAGGAAATTCACCGCTGCAGTCACTGAGCCACTCTCAATGGTATTTGAGAAGTCAAAGCAGTCAGGTGAAGTCCCAGGTGAGTAGAAAAAAGCAACAGCACACCTGTTATTAAGGATAGGGAACTACCGCCATGTCAGTCTTACCTCTGTGCTGGGAAAGATCGCAGAGCAGATCCTCCTGGAAGTGACCCTAAAGCACTTGTTCCAGGGCATCACCACCCTCTGCGTGAAAAACTTCCTCCTAACAACCAACCTAAGCCACCCCTGGCTCAGTTTAAAACCATTTCCCCTTGTCCTATCACTAGCCACCCTCGTAAACAGCCATTCCCCCTCCTGCTTATGCACTCCCTTTGAGTATTAGAAGGCTGTGATGAGGTCTCTCCTGAGCCTTCTCTTCTCCAAGAGAAACAATCCCAGTTCCCTCAACCTTTCTTCATAGGAGAAAGGTGCTCCAGCCCTCTGATCATCTTAGCGCCCTCCTCTGGACCCGCTCCGAAACCAAAAGCTCCACGTCCTTCCTGTGCTGGGGCTCCAGGCCTGGACGCAGTACTGCAGATGGGGCCTTACAAGAGCTGAGTAGAGGGGGACGATCACCTCCCTCTCCCTGCTGGCCACTCCTCTTTTAATGCAGCCCAGGATATAGTTGGCCTTCCAGGCTGCAAGCACACTCTGCTGGCTCATGTCCAGCTTCTCGTCCACCAGGATCCCCAAGTCCTTCTCTGCAGGGCTGCTCTCAAGGGATTCTACGCTCAGCTTCTACAAACATCTGGGACTGCCCCTTCATCAGTGACATCAACAGTAGGATCAAGTGCACCCTAATGACACCAAGCTGTGGAGTGCAGCAACACACCAGAGGCACGAGATGACATCCAGAGGGACCTCAACAGGCTGAGCAGGGGCACAAATCCAAGTGCAGGGTCAGCAGCTGGGATGAGGGAACACCCACCACCAAAACATGCTGGGGGATGAAAGGACTGAGCGTAGTCCTGCCCCATAAGGCCTGGGGGTACTGGTGGGTGGGAGCTGGACACAAATCAGCAGTGTGCCCTTCCAGCCCAGAAAGCCAACCGTATCCTTAGCTGCATCCAAAGATGCACAGTCAGCAGGCGAAGGGAGGCGATCCCCGCCCCTCTGCTCTGCACTGGTGAGGCCTCACCTGGAGTGCTGCATCTGGATGTGGAGTCCTCAGAGCAGGAGAAACATGGAGCTGTGGGAGCACATCCAGAGCACAGCCACAAATATGAACCGAGGGATGGAACACCTCTCCTATAAGAAGAGAGAGCTGGGCTGTTCAGCCTGGAGAAGTGAAGGCTCCAAGGTGACCTGGTAACAGCCTTTCAATGCCTAAAGGAAAGAAGAAGGGAAAATTGAGGTTAGATATACAAAAAATGTCTTCCACAGTGAGGGTGGTGAGGCAGTGAAACTGGTTGCCAGAGACGTGTTGAATGTGCTATCCTTTTCAAGGTGAAACTGAGTCAGGCTCTGAGCAACTTGATCTAGCTGTGGATGTTCATTGTGGGGGAGTTAGACCACATGGCAAACCTACCTGCGTACAAACAATAGACCAACATGGGGCTCATGATGTTCTATTACCTGCTGCACAGATCTCACACCACCGATTGGAGGAGCCCAGGCAATCCTTAGACCCCACTGAGCTGCAAAATGAAATCAGAAGAGATGCAGAACATAATTTAATACACAGTAACGATTTACAGAATGCTCTTGAACAACTCTGCATGGGTAAAATTAACACATGGCACTATTAATTACAGCCATGAAATAGGATGATGTGGGAGAAGACAAACCGTGTTTGGAGCCCTAGATTGGAGATTATGAGGTGAGAACTATTGAAGAAGGAACAACATACATAGAAGATAGAGCTGCTCTAATCCAGCTTGAGATACCCCAGGAGAAAGGTAAAGCTCACAGCTCTGAAATAAAGCAGGAATTGCTCACCCCACAGGAAGCAGTCTCCAGGTTCAGATACTACCCTTACAGCTACCAGCCCTTAAATGCAGTTAGAATCCCCCAAAAAAGAGAGATCACAGCCCTGAAATAAAAAAGAAACCACTTACCCCATTTCAAGGAGCAATACTTAACTACACTCTGAAGTGAAGGAAGCAGCTTCCAGGTATAAACAGCTACCAGCCCTTAAATACAGTTGGGATTGCCCACAAAAAAGAGAGATTACAGTCCTGCAATAGAAAAGGAATCACCTGCTCCATCCCAAACAGCAAGCAAATAGCAAGGCACACACCCACACTCTAAAAGAAGCACTCCCCAGGCCCAGATGCTGCCCCTACCCTTCCCAGCCCTTAAATGGGATCAGGGAGGGGTGGAGACTGGTTCTGCCCCACCCCACAGCCAAACTGCCCCCAGCTGTGCTTGCAGGGCTGCATCCCTCCCCAGGTGCTGCATCACAGCTTCAGGCTGTACTCTTAAAGTGCTGATACAGCCACAGAGCAAAGGCAATGAATAACGTGAAAGTCTACCGAGGGAGGCTGATGGATGACCTGTGATAGTCCACACACTTTGATCCCAGTCTGTCCTCGGTGCTGGTTGGTGACTCTTCTAACAGACTGGGGAGCACAGATCTCAGTGCAAAGGGCTGAAATCACTGCTGGTAATGCAGACTGCTGTTTGCACACCCACAGCTCCCAGTGACACACATCTGTCATTTAACGGCTCTGTGAATGGAAGCTATTGAGTCACGGCTTGAACCACTGATTGATCACCTGAGGCAAGCACTGAATCAGCTGTAGGAGCACAGGTGAAGGCGATTCAGCTGTGTGAATGGAAGGGTGGAGCCTGGCTGCACCTCTCCTAGACCCTATTTAAGGGCTGACTGCCATTGGGGAAGGGTCTCTGCTGTGGTGTTGTGATTTTTGTTGTCAGTGGTCCACATCAGAACATCATGTAAAGCAATAGATCTGGTTCTGTTGACAGCCCTTTTTGGGTATTTTGGGCTTATAGAGAAGAGGAGCATTCCCAGAGAACATGGTGCATAAAGGAAGAAGGATGGAGCTCTAGGTAGGACACTAGCCACTCTTCCTCTTGCTGACTCTCTCTCACTTGGTTTGCTGCAGAGAAAAGCATGTGCTTCCCTTTCACGCGCAGGAAATGTCGTATTATTGGGGAGGAAAGGTGGTATTTCTGGGCTGCAAAAAAGAGAAAAGCATATTTTTGGGTAGGAAAGGCAGTATTTTTGAGGGTGGAAAATGGTCTGTTTTGAGGGAGGGAGGAAGGGTGGTATTTTTGGGGTGGAAAATGGTGTATTTCAAGAAAGGGAATTGGGGAATTGGGTACTTTTGGGGTGCAAAATAGCATACATAAGGGAAGGAAAGGTGATATTTTTAGGTGTAGAAATGGTATATTTTAGGGGTGGAAAAGGGTGTGTTTTAGGTGAGGAAAGGTCATATGTTTGGAGAAAAAAGGCCGTATGTTTGGGGAGGAAAAAACATATTTTAGGGTTTTGGGGAGGAAAGGTGGTGTGTTTAAGATGTAAAATCAAGAATTTCAGGGGAGGAAAGGCATTATTTTTTGAGTAGAAAGGTGATGTTTCTGGGGTAGAAAATGGTGGTATTTTACAGGAGGAAAGGCAGTAGTTTTAGATGTGGAAATAGTTTATTTTAGGGGAGGAAAGGTGATATTTTAGGAGTAGAAGATGGCGTACTATTAGAGAGGAAAGGCAGTATTTTTGGGGTGGGAAATGGTGTATTTTAGGGGATGAAAGATGGCATTTTTTGACTGGAAAGGTGATATTTTAGGGGTGGAAAGTGGCATATTTTACAGGAGGAAAGGCAGTATATTTGGGTGTGGAAATAATGTATGTTAGGGGTGGAAAGGGGGTATTTTTGGGGGGTAAGCTGGCATGTTTTGCGGAGGAAAGGCAGCATGTTTTGGGTGAAAAAAGGTGAAATTATAGAGCGGAAAGGCGGTATTTTTGGAGTGGAAAACGGTGTATTTTTAGATAAGAAAGGTCCTATTTTTGAAGTGCAAAATGGCATATATTTGGGGTGGAAAGGTGGTACTTCTGGGGTGTAAAATGGCATACTTGAGGGAGGAAAGGTGGTATTTTTTGGGTGGGAAATAGTGATTTTTGGGGTGGAAGAAGGTGTATTTTTTGGAAGGACTGGTGGTATTATTTGAGTGGAAAGGTCATATTTTTGGGGTGAAAGATGGTGGTACTTTTTGTGTGGGAAGGCAACATTTTTGGGGAAGAAAATGGTGTACTTTTGGGGAGGAATGGTGGTATTTAATGGATAGCAAAGTGATCTTCTTGGGGTGGAATATGCCGTATTTGACAGGGGGAAAAGCAGTATTTTGGGGTTGGAAAAGAGCGTATTTTCTAGGAGGAAAGGTGATATTATTTGAGTGGAACGGTGATATTTCTGGGGTGGAGAATGCCATATTTTAGGGGTGTCAAGGTGGTGTTTCTGGGGTGGAAAATTGGATTTCTGGGAAGGAAAGGCAGTATCTTTGGGCTGGAAAGGTGGTATTTCTGGAACGTAAAATGGCATATTTTAGGGGAGGAAAGGTGGTATTTTTGCAATGTGAAATGGCCAATTTTAAGGGAGGAAAGGCAGTATTTTTTGAGTGGGAAATGGTGTGTTTTGGGGCAGGAGAAGCAGTATTTTTGTGGTGGAAAAAGGTGTATTTTCGGGGAGGACAGGTGGTATTATTTGAGTGGAAGGGTGATATTTTTGGGGTGGAAAATAATGGTATTTTTGGAGTGGAAAAGTGGTATTTTCTTTTTTTTGAGTGGAAGGGTGATATTTTTGGGGCAGAAAATGGTGTACTTTTGGGGAGGAATGGTGGTATTTTCCGGATGAAAAGGTGATCTTATTGGTGTGGACAAACAAAGAAAAAAGCAAACCAAAGGCAAGGGGGAAAAAAAAAGAACAAGGAAAATAAGTTTTAAAAAAAAAGACACAGAAAACAACAACAACAAAAAAATGCAAATGGGAAAGAAAACCGCAGCATATGTAATAACAGAAAGAGCAGCGCAGCCAGACAGGGGGCTAAGCTAGGCCAAAGCTGGTGGGCTCGGCTGGGCCAAGAGCCGGCTGGACAGGACCTCCATCCAGCCAAGAGCCAACTGGCCAGGTGGCTCGGTGCGGGCCAAGAGCTGGATGCCTGGGGATCTCTACCGGACCTAAAGCTGGCTGGCTGTGAGCCTCTGCCAAGCCAAAAGCCAGACAGCTAGAAAGAGCTGCTGTGCTCAAAGGCTGCTGCTTGGGGTCCAGGCAGGGCTCAAATGCGGATGGCTGAGAGGCCCTCAAGAACTAAAAGCCAGCCAGCTGGAGGACTCCACTAGACCAGCAGCCAGCCTGCTGAGGGGCACTGCCAGGCAAAAAGCGACCAGATGAGATGACACTCTCAGGAGCAGCGATGCGACGAGCTGAGGCTCTATGGGGCAGCAACACCATGAGACCAGATGAGGTTCCAAGGGGTGGGGACGCAATGCAAAGAGATGTGACACGAGTCTACAAGGTGGCGACACGACGAGATGTGACGGGTGTCTACAGGGTGGCTAAGCAATGAGATATGATTCTATGGGTTGGCGAAGCAATGAGATGCGATGTGACTCTATGGGATGGCAAGGTGGGGTGGGGTGACGAGGTGCTATGGGGCGGTGTAGGGCTGTTGGGCCTGGCTCTGCGAGTAGCTGCACGGAGGGACCTGTTGATCCACCCCCTGGAGAAGGGGATAGTGGAAAAAGGGTTAAGAGATGGACCCCAAAACACAACAGCAGCAACCACCTGAGCAGAAACTACTGAATAGACTAAAGAAGATATTTGAATGCAAGAGGACGTGCTAGAAGACAAGATGATTCTAATTGAAGCTAATCATTCAAATATCACCAGAGAGAAAGTGTCCGAGAAGCCAAGGCCTCACCATCAAGCTGAGGTGAGATGCGCAGTCGGGTCAAGCAGCAGGGAGGAGAGCTGAAGGAAAAAAAGGGTCATCAGGTGACCTCACTGGGGCTTGTACCTCCTCTCTGAATGCAAAGCCCCCTGGGGAATGTAGTTCTTCTCTTTTGATGTCACAGAGTTAATTAGATCAATCTACGCCCATGACTGGACTTGAGCAAGGCCTTTGACATGGTCCCCCACCACATCCTTATCTCTGAATTGGAGGGATGTGGATTTAATGAGTGGACCACTCGATGGATAAGAAACTGGTGGAAAGGCCGCAGAGAGAGGGTGTTTATCAATGGCTCTACGTCCAGGTGGAGGCTGGTAACAAGTAGCGTCCCCCAGGGGTCTGTCTTGGGACCGGTGCTCTTCTACACCTTTATCAATGGCATCGATGACGGAATTAATTGCACCTTCAGCAAGTTTGCTGACGACACCAAGCTGAGTGCTGCGGTTGACACGGTAGAAGGAAGGGATGCCATTTGGAGGGACTTTGATAGGCTAGAAAGGTGGGCCCGGGTGAACCTAATGAGGTTCAACATGGTGAAGTGTGGAGTTTTGCACTTGGGCCAGAGGAATCTCAGGCATCCATACAGAGTGGAAAGAGCAGTCCTTGAGAGCAGCCCTGTGGAGAAGGACCTGGGGGTCTTGATAGATGAAAAACTGAACATGAGCCAGCAGTGTGCCCTTGCGGCTCAGAAGGCAAATGGTATTCTGGGCTCCACCAAAAGAGGGGTGGCCAGCAGGGACAAGGAGGTGATTGTCCCCTTCTACTCTGCTCTTGTAAGGCCCCATCTGTAATACTGCATCCAAGTGTGGAGCCCCCAGTACAAGAAAGACAGGGAGCTTTTGGAGAGGGTCCAGAGGAGGGCCATGAAGAAGATGATCAGGGGACTGGAGCACCTCCCCTATGAAGACAGGCTGAGGGAGCTGGGCTTGTTCAGTGTGGAGAAAGGAAGGCTGCGGGGTGACCTCATTGCAGCATTTCGATACCTAAAGGGAGCCTACAAACAGGAGGGGAATCAACTCTTGGAAAGGGTTGATAACTGCAGGACAAGAATCAACTTAAAACCACATGTTTTAAGTTGAGGGAGGGGAGATCTAGGTTGGATGTTGGGGGAAATTCTTTACAGAGAGAGTGGTGAAGTACTAGAACAGGCTGCCCAGAGAGGTTGTGGATGCCCTGTCCCTGAAGGTGTTCAAGGCCAGGTTGGATGGGGAGCTGGGCAACCTGGTCTAGTATTAAATGTGGAGGTTGGTGGCTCTGCATGTGGCAGGGGAGTTGGAGATTCATGATCCTTGAGGTCCCTTCCAACCCTGGCCATTCTGTGATTCTGTGTGATTCTGGGACGGGGGCAGTAGGCCCCTGCCTGCCCTCCCCCCACCCCAGCCTGCCCCCCAGCCCCACAAAATGGGAAGGGAAAAGGGAGAGGGAGAGGGTGATGGGAGCTGGACTCAAGCAAGGAAAAAAAAAAGAAAACATTGGCAACAATCTATAGAGGAAAGCTTACTTTATTAACTATGATATTGGAATGCAGGATAACACAATATAATACAATCTAATTAAAATTGAGACTAATAAATCAAACAAGATAGGAGAGAGAGAGTTCCTGAGACCGAGTCAAACCTGAAAAAGCTTGGAATGGCTAGGAAAGCACCCTCCAGCACCCACTGCCAGCCAGTAAGAGACTGCCCCACCCGAAAGGGTCAGATCCCATGCTTTCTGTAATGTACAGGGGACAGGTACCTGGAATTGGAGCATTAACACTTGAGCTCCCAATGCACTACATGATGTTATGATGCGGAATACTGAATACCAAAACATATAAGACCATGACATTCCACCCCTTATTCTACCGCACTACATCATGCTTAATATATATACATATATACAAACAAACAATGATTAAAATGCATTACACACACACATATATATACATATATATATACGTAGAATTACTGACTGCACTCCCCCAGCATCAAGTTTCCTTGTTGTACACACTGAACATCCCCATTTTTCTGCATTACCCACCAAGTGAACCCTGGTCCCTGGGTAAAAACAGTACCACGGAGAGGTTTGTCCTTTCCAGAAGCTGGAAGAACCCACACTGCTTTTCCCAACATGCTCTCTACATGTACAACAGGGACTTCATCTCCCTCTACAGTATGTAGGGTGCTGGATTGGGTAGGACAAGCACGATTGATAGATCCTCTGGTATTGACCAACCAGGTGGCTTCTGCCAAATGCATCTCCCAGTGCTTAAATGTTCCACCACCCATTGCTTTCAGCATAGTTTTAACAACCCACTGTATAGTTCAATTTTAGCAGAGGCTGGTAAATGATAGGGGATATGATAAATACGCTTGCTGCCATGACCTTTTGCCCAGTTATTTAGAAGAGAATTTTTGAAATGTGTCCCATTATCTGACTCAATTCTTTCTGGGGTGTCATGTTGCCAAAGCACTTGTTTCTCAAGACCTTCATATTACAGTTTCCTCCAAAAATAGATTTCCTTCCAGGCACAGCAGCATTCCCTCAAAGAGAGGACATTTTCCCCCGGAAATACCATCTGTTCTCCCAGAAATACCAGCTCTCCTAGAAATATTTCACATTTCCTCCCAATTCTACTACTTCACACTCCTAACTACCAGACGGCCCTTTCATCTCCCAAAGGGCTGACATTTTCTGCCACAAAGCCCACTTGTCTCGTAAATAGAGGATGTTTTCTTCCAGAAATACCAGCTTTGTCACAAACATACCACCTCACCCCCACTCCCTCAGAACGATGATCCTGTCTCCTGGGAATACCACTTTTCTTAGAAATACCACACGCTTTCTCCAAACAATATGACATTATAATCCTCAAGATGACATTTGCTGCAAAAAGAGGACATTTTCTCCACAAATACCAGCTTTTTCTCAAGCACAGGAGATTTTCTCCCAGAAACACCACCTTTCTCCAAAACAGAGGACAATTTCTACCAGAAATAGGACGTTCTCCCCCAGAAATGCCCGCTTTCTCCCAAGCATATGATATTTTTGCCCACAAATACCAGCTTTCTCCCCATTCGATGACATTTTCTCTCAGAAATGCCTGTTTTTCACCCAAAGGATGGCATTTGCTTCCAAAAAGAACACATTACCTCCCAGAAAGACCAGCTTTCTCCAATCCAATGACATTATCTCTCAGAAATACTACATTTCGCCCAAACACATGATATATTCCACCACAACTATCATATTTTAATCCGAAAGAATACATTTTCTTCCAGACCTATGGCATTTTCTCCCACAGATACCACCCTTCTCCCAAATACGTGGCGTTTTCACCCACAAGTGCTACTTGGCCATCCAAAAGAGGACATTTCCTCCCCAAAGGAGGAGATTTTCTCCCTGAAAAACCAGCTTTCTTCCCAAACAGATGAAGTTTTCTACCAGAAATACAACTTTTCTTAGATATACTTCACGCTTCATCCAGAAAATTCTACATGACAATACCAAGGAAACAGAAGTATTTTCAAACAAAAGTAGGATATTTTCTTTCAGAAATACCACTATTCTCCCAAATAGATGATATTTTCCCCCACAGATTCCACCATTCTCCCAAAGAGATGGCATTTCATCCCACACTCCACAGGATGATACTTTCCATCAAGAATATGGGACTGGACCACAGAAAGACCAGCTTTCTGCCTAAGAGATGACATTTTCTCCCAGAAAGACCACTTTGCTCCCCGAAATACAGGAACTTTGCTGTCAGAAACACCATGCTCATCCCCTCCAGATGTTGTTGTCATCCCAAACCCTAGCACCTTTCCTCTCACTACTCCCTGCTTTTTCAAACATAGATGCTCTTCTCTCCCAGAAATGCTAGCATTCTCTCCAACATGGGACCTTTTCCAACCAAAGATGGCAGAGTCTCCCAGAAATAGCACTTTTCTTCATCAGAACTGACATGTTCTCCAAAACATACTACTTTCAACTGTTCCAGGTGACATTTGCAGCCAAACGTAGGATAGATTCTCCCCAAAGTACCACTTTTCTCTCATGTCGGTTGCATTTTCTCCCAGAAAAACCACATTGCAACTCGAAAGACCACATTTCCCTCCAGAAATACCCTATTTTTGCCCAGAAAGACCAGCCTTCTCCCAAAAGAGGGAATGCTTCCAGGCACAGCAGCATTCTCTCAAGTAGAGGACATTTTCCCCCGGTAATACCATGCCAGCTTTCCTTGAAATACTGCCCATTTCCTCCCAATTAGGCTAGATGGCACTTAGTTATGCCCTATCATACGGCTTTTTATCGCACAAGTTGCATTTTTGTCCCAAATAGATGACATCTAATGACAGAGATACCGTTTTTCTCCCATGTTTGGGACATTTTCTGCTGGAAATACCAGTTCTCTCTTCAATGTGGGACGTCTCCTTCCTGAAATATTAGCTTTGTCACAAACACATCCCCTCTCCCTCCCTCAATCAGAAGATGAGACTGTTTCCAGGGAATACCAGCTTTCTTAAAAATACCTCATACTTTCTCCAAGAAGTTTGTTAGTATAATCCTCAAGATGACACTTTCACCCAAAACTAGGAGATTTTCTCTCAGAAATGCATGCTCCTCCCTCACAGAACGGCATCTTCTCCCCAAATTAGGACACTGTCTCCCAGAAATACCACATTTCTCCTATCCAATGACGTGATCGCCCGGAAATACAGCCTTTCGCCAAATCGATGACATTTTCCACTAGAAGTGTCCCATTTCCCCCAAATACTCCCCACAGAAGGAGATTTCATTTATCCATGAAAAACCATGATTCTCCCAAAGAGATGACATTTTCTACCAGAAATGCAGGTTCTTTTAAAAAATACGTCCTGCTCTTGGGTGGTTCTCCGTTTCTACAATTCTGAAGCCTGAGACGAAAATGTATAGATGGGGAAAGCTTCTCTACCAAGACATTTCTTGCATTCTGTGATGAAAAAGAGAAAAATGGAGAGCACTTTCTAATAAGGCAAATGAATATTCGGGAACGTACAGATGTGGTGTTCTCACGGAGAACGTTACAGAAAGTCGAGAGCTGAGGATTCTTTCCTGCGGACAAAAAAAACCCCTGTTTTCAGGTAATGCAGTACGCTGAATTCGCCCGTTCTCGGCATCGCAATTCCGCTACTTCGCTCTCGCGGGTCGAAAGCAGCACTCGCGCTGAACCGCACCGGAGAGTTTGCAGTTTCTGGCCGCGAAATCGCGGTTCTCCCTGAATGCCGCTTTCAGGCTTCAGCAGCGGTCTCGTTTCTCTCGGATGCCGAGAAAGAGCGACTTCAGCCGGATGCTTTTCTGCATCGAGCGGCTTCTCCTGCGCACATCGCTAAGGAGCGGTTCTAACTTCTCCCTGTTTCCATGCAGAATGCATTACGCTTCTCTCTCATTCTTATGTCTTTCCCTTTATTCCTATCGATGTTTCGTTTTTCTGTGGTTCTCCGATGCTACACTTCAGCATTCTGTGACGAATAGAGTAGAAGGGAAAATCCCCTCAAATAAGGCAGCTAGAAGTTCGAGGAGCGTCACACGTTGTGCTTTCAGGGAGGACGTTACAGAAAGTCGAGAGCTGAGGATTCTTTCCTGTGCAGAAAAACCCCCCTGTTTTCAGGCAATGCAGTATGCTGAGTTCGCACGTTGTAGGCTTCGCAATTCCGCTATTTCGCTCTCGCAGGTCGAAAGCGGCGCTCGCGCTGAACCGCTCCGGAGAGTTTGCAGTTGCTGGCCGCGAAATCGCGGTTCTCCCCGAATGCCGCTTTCAGCCTTCAGCAGCGGTCTCGTTTCTCTCGGATGCCGAGAAAGAGCGACTTCAGCCGGATGCTTTTCTGCGACGAGCGGCTTCTTCTGCGTTCATCGCAAAGGAGAGGTAGTGACCTCTCCTTGTGTCCATGCTTTCTACACCACGCTTCTCTCTCATTCTTATGTCTTTCCCTTTATTCCTAGCGGCATTCGGTTTTTCTGTGGTTCTCCGATGCTACCTTTATTCCTATCTTTTGAGTGGTTTTTCGTTGCTACTACACTTCAGCATTCTGTGACGAATAGAGTAGAAGGGAAAAACCCCTCAAATAAGGCAGCTAGAAGTTCGAGGAGCGACACACGTTGTGCTCTCAGGGAGAGCGTTACAGAAAGTCGAGTGCCATTGTTTCTGTACTGCGGAGAAAAAAGCTCCTGCTTGCAGGCCATGCGGTAGCCTGGTCGCACATTCTCGGCACCCGAGAAAATCGAGATTGCTGCGGAAGGCAGAAAGCGGCACTCGCGCTGAACCGCTGCAGAGAGTTTGAGTTGCTTCAAACTGGTGCGCGGTCGCCTTGTGTACAGGCAGAATCCTCCACGCTGTGCTCCGTAGGAAGTGCATATATCTTTCTTTCGACTGACAGTTGGTATTCGTAAGGAATACGACCTTCCAATCCAAAATACCAAATAACTCAGAAATATCACATTGTCATCGAGAAATGCCAGTCTCATTCAACGAATTAGAGCTTTTCAACAAGAAAAGGGACATTTCACATCAGAAATACCAGCATTCTCCAAAAAAAAGAGATATATTCCAAAGGACTATCACTTTTTTCCCTAATATATAATATATATAATATATATATAAACATGTGAAAAACGTGGAATTTCTGAATGAAACTCCACCCCTGGGGGAAAAATACATTATCCGAGAGAAAAAAGATATTTCACCTCAAAACGGAAAACCTGAGGGAAAAGGTCAGTTTTTTTATTTTTCCGGAGAAATAAAACAGCGTACCTAGAGAAAACTTGAGCATTTGAATGAAACATTTCAATTAGGGGAGAAAATATCATATTCCAGAAAAAGAAATCGTAATTACAACTGCAATGCAGTATTTCTGACAGAAAATGCCACATATATAGGGGAAAATTAGAAAAAAAAAAAAAATTCTCAGAAAACTGCTGTTTCGGGGAGATAGTAGCATACTTCGTAGGAAAATGACAGGTGTTTGTGAGAAAGCTGGTATTTTGTGAAAAAAGGCCGTATTTGGAAGAAAAGCCGGAATTTCAGAGGAAATGTATTTAACATTCGGAGAAACCTATTCTCTGTGGGAGAAAAGGCCATTCGGATGTGAGTGAGTGTGATCTTGCGGAGCGTCAAGTAGTATTCTTATGGTGAAATGGGAGGTATTTCGAAGAGTCTTGGTATTTCTGGGAGAAAATGTCTTGCTTCTGGGGAGAAGATGTGCTATTTTGGGGGGCAGAAGCTGGTATTTCTGGGAGAAAATGCCATCTTGATGGGAGTAAGTGTGATGTTGGGGAGGTTAAAAAAAACAGCATTTCTGGTAGAAAATGGGAGCTATTTCTTCGAGTAGTGTTATTTCTGGGAGAAAATGAGATCTATTGGGGATAAAAATGGCGTATGTGTGATAAAATGCCACATTTTTGGAAGAAACTGTCCTCTTCAGGAGTGTAACTTTGTATATTCGGGAGGAAATGGGAAATATTCCGAAGAGTCGTGGTATTTCTGGGAGAAAATGCCCCAAATCTGGGAGTCAAAATGTCATCCAATTGGGAGAAAATCTCCTCTCTTGAGGAGAGAAGTGGTCTTTCTGGGAGCAAGTGTCCTCTTCTTGGTTGCAAGTGTCCCTTTTGGTCTTGTCATGGAGGCTTTTTGGGAGCAAGCGTGTGGCAGTTGTAAGAGAAGGGGTATTTCTGGGAGGAAATATGCCCTTTTTGGAAGAGCAGATGAAATTTCTAAGGTAAAAGAGGTATTTCGGGGAGCAAATGAGATAGTTGAGGGAGGGAAGTGGGAAAGGGTGGGAAAGAATGTCTTGCATTGGAGAGCAACGGTGGTCTTTTTGGTGTGCCAAGTGGTCTCTCGGGGAGAAATCATGGTAAATAGGGGAGAAAATGTCCACTGGAGGAGTGCCGAGTAGAATTTTGGAGAGCAGATGTCAGGTATTTCTCATCAAAATGCTGTTTCGGGGAGATGGTAGCGTGCTTGGTTGGAAAATGACAGGTGTTTGTGAGAAAGCTGGTATTTTTTGGAAAAAGGCCATATTCTGAAGAATACGTTTGTGTTTCTGTGGGAGTGTATGCCATCTTTGGGAGAAATTGGTCTTTGTGGGAGTAAATGTCTTGTATTTGGGAGAAACCTGGTGTATCTGGGAGAAAAGGCCATTTAGATGGGGGTAAGTGTGATCTTGAGGAGCGTCAAGAAGGATTCTTGGGATGAAACGTGAGGTATTTCTAAGAGAAGTGGAATTTCTGGGAGAAAATGTCTCGTTTTGAGCGTAAACGTTCATCGATCTGTGAGAAAACTGTGTTTCTTGGGGAATATGCCTTCTTTTGGGTGGAAAAGACCCTATCTATGCGAGAAAGCTGGTATTTCTGGGAGAAAGCTTGCTCTTCTGGGTTGCAAGTGTCCCATTTGGTATTGTCATGGAGGCTTTTTGAGTGAAAGCATGTGGCAGTT
The DNA here is from genome assembly GCA_037305975.1 of Chrysolophus pictus. Lineage (NCBI taxonomy): Eukaryota > Metazoa > Chordata > Aves > Galliformes > Phasianidae > Chrysolophus > Chrysolophus pictus. The sequence continues at coordinate 7,376,436 of CM074596.1, read as the reverse complement.
GTAAGAGAAGGGGTATTTCTGGGAGAAAAAATCCTCTTTTTGCAAGAGCAGGTGAAATTTGCACGGGAAAAGAGGTATTTCTGGGAGCAAATGAGATAGTTGAGGGAGACAAGTGGTAAAGGGTGGGAAAGAATGTCTTGCATTGGAGAGCAACGGTGGTCTTTTTGGTGTGCCAAGTGGTGTCTTGGGGAGTAAACATGGTAAATAGGGGAGAAAATGTCCATTGTAGGAGTGCCGAGTAGAATTTTGGAGAGAAGATGTCAGGTATTTCTCAGCAAAGTGCAGTTTCGGGGAGATAGTAGCGTGCTTGGTTGGAAAATGACAGGTGTTTGTGAGAAAGCTGGTATTTTGGGGAAAAAGGCCGTATTTGGAAGAATAAGCCGGAATTTCTGGGGGAATGTATGCCATCGTTGGGAGAAACCACTTCACCGTGGGAGAAACTGTCGTGTATTTGGGAGAAACCTGGTGTACCTGGGAGAAAAGGCCATTTAGATGGGAGTAAGTGTGACCCTGAGGAGAGTCAAGTAGTATTCTTGGGATGAAACGTGAGGTATTTCTAAGAGAAGTGGAATTTCTGGGAGAAAATGTCTCGTTTTGAGCGTAAACGTTCATCGATCTGTGAGAAAACTGTGTTTCTTGGAGAATATGCCTTCTTGTGGGTGGAAAAGATCCAATCTATGCGAGAAAGCTGGTATTTCTGGGAGAAAGCTTGCTCTTCTGGGTTGCAAGTGTCCCATTTGGTATTGTCATGGAGGCTTTTTGAGTGAAAGCATGTGGCAGTTGTAAGAGAAGGGGTATTTCTGGGAGAAAAAATCCTCTTTTTGCAAGAGCAGGTGAAATTTGCACGGGAAAAGAGGTATTTCTGGGAGCAAATGAGATAGTTGAGGGAGACAAGTGGGAAAGGGTGGGAAAGAATGTCTTGCATTGGAGAGCAACGGTGGTCTTTTTGGTGTGCCGAGTGGTGTCTCGGGGAGAAAAGATGGTAAATAGGGGAGACAATGTCCTCTGGAGGAGTGTCAGGTAGTATTCTGGAGAGAAACTGTCCGGTATTTCCCAGCAAAGTGCTGTTTTGGGGAGATAGTAGCATCCCTGGTTGGAAAATGACAGGTGTTTGTGAGAAAGCTGGTATTTTGGGAAAAACAGCCGCATTTGGAAGAATAAGCCGGAATTTCTGGGGGAATGTATGCCATCGTTGGGAGAAACCTGGTCTTTGTGGGAGAAACTGTCGCGTATTTGGGAGAAACCTGGTGTATCTGGGAGAAAAGGCCATGTAGATGGGAGTAAGTGTGATCTTGTTGAGCGTCAAGAAGGATTCTTGGGATGAAACGTGAGGTATTTCTAAGAGAAGTGGTATTTCTGGGAGAAAATGGCTTGCTTGTGGGGGGAAACGTTCTGAGATTGGTGAGAAAACTGTGTTTCTTGAGGAAAATGTCTTCTTTTGGGTGGAAAAGTCCATATCTATGCGAGAAAGCTGGTCTATCTGGGAGAAAATGGCATCTTGATGGGAGTGAGTGTGATCTTGCGGAGCGTCAAGTAGTATTCTTATGGTGAAATGGGAGGTATTTCTAAGAGTCTTGGTATTTCTGGGAGAAAATGTCTTGCTTCTGGGGAGAAAATGTGCTATTTTGGGGGTCAGAAGCTGGTCTATCTGGGAGAAAATGGCATCTTGATGGGAGTAAGTGTGATCTGGAGGAGCGTAAGGCAGGATTTTTGGTAGAAAATGGGAGCTATTTCTTCGAGTAGTGCTATTTGTGGGAGAAAAGGAGCTCTCCTGGGGATAAAAATGGTGTATGTGCGATCAAATGCCACATTTCTGGAAGAAAGTGTCCTCTTGAGGAGTGCAATGTTGTATATTCGGGAGGAAAGGGGAAGTATTCAGAAGAGTCGTGGTATTTCTGGGAGAAAATGTCTGCTGTGGGGGGGAGAAGGTGATGTATCTGTGAGCAAGCTGGTGTTTCTGGGAGAAAATGCCAGGTATTTGTGAGAAAACAGATGCTTGAGAGGGAAAAGGCCATCTCTTTGGGATGGAAGTGGTATTTGTGGGAGAAAATGCCCCCAATCTGGGAGTCAGTGTCATCATGAGGCGTGTCATGGAGTAGATTTGGGAGGAAATGGAGGGATTTCTGAGAGTAGCGGTATTTCTGGGAGCAAATGTCGTCTTTGGGAAAGAAAATGTCCTCTGGAGGGAAGAAAACAGGCCTTTCTTCCCGAAAATGTCATCCAATTGGGAGAAAATCTCCTCTCTTGAGGAGAGAAGTGGTCTTTCTGGGAGCAAGTGTCCTCTTCTTGGTTGCAAGTGTCCCTTTTGGTCTTGTCATGGAGGCTTTTTGGGAGCAAGCGTGTGGCAGTTGTAAGAGAAGGGGTATTTCTGGGAGGAAATAGCCTCTTTTTGGAAGAGCAGGTGAAATTTCCAAGGGAAAAAGTGGTATTTCGGGGAGCAAATGAGATAGTTGAGGGAGGGAAGTGGGAAAGGGTGGGAAAGAATGTCTTGCATTGGAGAGCAACTGCGGTCTTTTTGGTGTGCCGAGTGGTGTCTCGGGGAGAAAAGATGGTAAATAGGGGAGAGAATGTCCTCTGGAGGAGTGTCAGGTAGTATTCTGGAGAGAAACTGTCCGGTATTTCCCAGCAAAGTGCTGTTTTGGGGAGATAGTAGCATCCCTGGTTGGAAAATGACAGGTGTTTGTGAGAAAGCTGGTATTTTGGGAAAAACGGCCGTATTTGGAAGAATAAGCCGGATTTTCTGGGGGAATGTATGCCATCGTTGGGAGAAAGCTGGTCTTTGTGGGAGAAACTGTCGTGTATTTGGGAGAAACCTGGTGTATGTGGGAGAAAAGGCCATGTAGATGGGAGTAAGTGTGATCTTGAGGAGCGTCAAGAAGGATTCTTGGGATGAAACGTGAGGTATTTCTAAGAGAAGTGGTATTTCTGGGAGAAAATGGCTTGCTTGTGGGGGGAAACGTTCTGAGATTGGTGAGAAAACTGTGTTTCTTGAGGAAAATGTCTTCTTTTGGGTGGAAAAGTCCATATGTATGGGAGAAAGCTGGTCTATCTGGGAGAAAATGGCATCTTGATGGGAGTGAGTGTGATCTTGCGGAGCGTCAAGTAGTATTCTTATGGTGAAATGGGAGGTATTTCTAAGAGTCTTAGTATTTCTGGGAGAAAATGTCTTGCTTCTGGGGAGAAAATGTGCTATTTTGGGGGTCAGAAGCTGGTATTTCTGGGAGAAAATGGCATCTTGATGGAAGTAAGTGTGATCTGGAGGAGCGCCAAGAAGGATTCTTGGGATGAAACGTGAGGTATTTCTAAGAGTCTTGGTATTTCTGGGAGAAAATGTCTTGCTTCTGGGGAGAAAATGTGCTATTTTGGGGGTCAGAAGCTGGTATTTCTGGGAGAAAATGGCATCTTGATGGGAGTAAGTGTGATCTGGAGGAGCGTAAGGCAGGATTTTTGGTAGAAAATGGGAGCTATTTCTTCGAGTAGTGCTATTTGTGGGAGAAAAGGAGCTCTCCTGGGGATAAAAATGGTGTATGTGCGATCAAATGCCACATTTCTGGAAGAAAGTGTCCTCTTGAGGAGTGCAACGTTGTATATTCGGGAGGAAAGGGGAAGTATTCAGAAGAGTCGTGGTATTTCTGGGAGAAAATGTCTGCTGTGGGGGGGAGAAGGTGATGTATCTGTGAGCAAGCTGGTGTTTCTGGGAGAAAATGCCAGGTATTTGTGAGAAAACAGATGCTTGAGAGGGAAAAGGCCATCTCTTTGGGATGGAAGTGGTATTTGTGGGAGAAAATGCCCCCAATCTGGGAGTCAGTGTCATCATGAGGCGTGTCATGGAGTAGATTTGGGAGGAAATGGAGGGATTTCTGAGAGTAGCGGTATTTCTGGGAGCAAAAGTCGTCTTTGGGAAAGAAAATGTCCTCTGGAGGGAAGAAAACAGGCCTTTCTTCCCGAAAATGTCATCCAATTGGGAGAAAATCTCCTCTCTTGAGGAGAGAAGTGGTCTTTCTGGGAGCAAGTGTCCTCTTCTTGGTTGCAAGTGTCCCTTTTGGTCTTGTCATGGAGGCTTTTTGGGAGCAAGCGTGTGGCAGTTGTAAGAGAAGGGGTATTTCTGGGAGGAAATCTCCTCTTTTTGGAAGAGCAGGTGAAATTTCCAAGGGAAAAAGTGGTATTTCGGGGAGCAAATGAGATAGTTGAGGGAGGGAAGTGGGAAAGGGTGGGAAAGAATGTCTTGCATTGGAGAGCAACTGCGGTCTTTTTGGTGTGCCGAGTGGTGTCTCGGGGAGAAAAGATGGTAAATAGGGGAGACAATGTCCTCTGGAGGAGTGTCAGGTAGTATTCTGGAGAGAAACTGTCCGGTATTTCCCAGCAAAGTGCTGTTTTGGGGAGATAGTAGCATCCCTGGTTGGAAAATGACAGGTGTTTGTGAGAAAGCTGGTATTTTGGGAAAAACGGCCGTATTTGGAAGAATAAGCCGGATTTTCTGGGGGAATGTATGCCATCGTTGGGAGAAAGCTGGTCTTTGTGGGAGAAACTGTCGTGTATTTGGGAGAAACCTGGTGTATCTGGGAGAAAAGGCCATGTAGATGGGAGTAGGTGTGATCTTGAGGAGCGTCAAGAAGGATTCTTGGGATGAAACGTGAGGTATTTCTAAGAGAAGTGGTATTTCTGGGAGAAAATGGCTTGCTTGTGGGGGGAAACGTTCTGAGATTGGTGAGAAAACTGTGTTTCTTGAGGAAAATGTCTTCTTTTGGGTGGAAAAGTCCATATCTATGCGAGAAAGCTGGTCTATCTGGGAGAAAATGGCATCTTGATGGGAGTGAGTGTGATCTTGCGGAGCGTCAAGTAGTATTCTTATGGTGAAATGGGAGGTATTTCTAAGAGTCTTGGTATTTCTGGGAGAAAATGTCTTGCTTCTGGGGAGAAAATGTGCTATTTTGGGGGTCAGAAGCTGGTCTATCTGGGAGAAAATGGCATCTTGATGGGAGTAAGTGTGATCTGGAGGAGCGCCAAGAAGGATTCTTGGGATGAAACGTGAGGTATTTCTAAGAGTCTTGGTATTTCTGGGAGAAAATGTCTTGCTTCTGGGGAGAAAATGTGCTATTTTGGGGGTCAGAAGCTGGTATTTCTGGGAGAAAATGGCATCTTGATGGGAGTAAGTGTGATCTGGAGGAGCGTAAGGCAGGATTTTTGGTAGAAAATGGGAGCTATTTCTTCGAGTAGTGCTATTTGTGGGAGAAAAGGAGCTCTCCTGGGGATAAAAATGGTGTATGTGCGATCAAATGCCACATTTCTGGAAGAAAGTGTCCTCTTGAGGAGTGCAATGTTGTATATTCGGGAGGAAAGGGGAAGTATTCAGAAGAGTCGTGGTATTTCTGGGAGAAAATGTCTGCTGTGGGGGGGAGAAGGTGATGTATCTGTGAGCGAGCTGGTGTTTCTGGGAGAAAATGCCAGGTATTTGTGAGGAAGAAGATGCTTGAGAGGGAAAAGGCCATCTCTTTGGGATGGAAGTGGTATTTGTGGGAGAAAATGCCCCCAATCTGGGAGTCAGTGTCATCATGAGGCGTGTCATGGAGTAGATTTGGGAGGAAATGGAGGGATTTCTGAGAGTAGCGGTATTTCTGGGAGCAAATGTCGTCTTTGGGAAAGAAAATGTCCTCTGGAGGGAAGAAAACAGGCCTTTCTTCCCGAAAATGTCATCCAATTGGGAGAAAATCTCCTCTCTTGAGGAGAGAAGTGGTCTTTCTGGGAGCAAGTGTCCTCTTCTTGGTTGCAAGTGTCCCTTTTGGTCTTGTCATGGAGGCTTTTTGGGAGCAAGCGTGTGGCAGTTGTAAGAGAAGGGGTATTTCTGGGAGGAAATAGCCTCTTTTTGGAAGAGCAGGTGAAATTTCCAAGGGAAAAAGTGGTATTTCGGGGAGCAAATGAGATAGTTGAGGGAGGGAAGTGGGAAAGGGTGGGAAAGAATGTCTTGCATTGGAGAGCAACTGCGGTCTTTTTGGTGTGCCGAGTGGTGTCTCGGGGAGAAAAGATGGTAAATAGGGGAGAGAATGTCCTCTGGAGGAGTGTCAGGTAGTATTCTGGAGAGAAACTGTCCGGTATTTCCCAGCAAAGTGCTGTTTTGGGGAGATAGTAGCATCCCTGGTTGGAAAATGACAGGTGTTTGTGAGAAAGCTGGTATTTTGGGAAAAACGGCCGTATTTGGAAGAATAAGCCGGATTTTCTGGGGGAATGTATGCCATCGTTGGGAGAAAGCTGGTCTTTGTGGGAGAAACTGTCGTGTATTTGGGAGAAACCTGGTGTATGTGGGAGAAAAGGCCATGTAGATGGGAGTAAGTGTGATCTTGAGGAGCGTCAAGAAGGATTCTTGGGATGACACGTGAGGTATTTCTAAGAGAAGTGGTATTTCTGGGAGAAAATGGCTTGCTTGTGGGGGGGAAACGTTCTGAGATTGGTGAGAAAACTGTGTTTCTTGAGGAAAATGTCTTCTTTTGGGTGGAAAAGTCCATATCTATGCGAGAAAGCTGGTCTATGTGGGAGAAAATGGCATCTTGATGGGAGTGAGTGTGATCTTGCGGAGCGTCAAGTAGTATTCTTATGGTGAAATGGGAGGTATTTCTAAGAGTCTTAGTATTTCTGGGAGAAAATGTCTTGCTTCTGGGGAGAAAATGTGCTATTTTGGGGGTCAGAAGCTGGTATTTCTGGGAGAAAATGGCATCTTGATGGAAGTAAGTGTGATCTGGAGGAGCGCCAAGAAGGATTCTTGGGATGAAACGTGAGGTATTTCTAAGAGTCTTGGTATTTCTGGGAGAAAATGTCTTGCTTCTGGGGAGAAAATGTGCTATTTTGGGGGTCAGAAGCTGGTATTTCTGGGAGAAAATGGCATCTTGATGGGAGTAAGTGTGATCTGGAGGAGCGTAAGGCAGGATTTTTGGTAGAAAATGGGAGCTATTTCTTCGAGTAGTGCTATTTGTGGGAGAAAAGGAGCTCTCCTGGGGATAAAAATGGTGTATGTGCGATCAAATGCCACATTTCTGGAAGAAAGTGTCCTCTTGAGGAGTGCAACGTTGTATATTCGGGAGGAAAGGGGAAGTATTCAGAAGAGTCGTGGTATTTCTGGGAGAAAATGTCTGCTGTGGGGGGGAGAAGGTGATGTATCTGTGAGCAAGCTGGTGTTTCTGGGAGAAAATGCCAGGTATTTGTGAGAAAACAGATGCTTGAGAGGGAAAAGGCCATCTCTTTGGGATGGAAGTGGTATTTGTGGGAGAAAATGCCCCCAATCTGGGAGTCAGTGTCATCATGAGGCGTGTCATGGAGTAGATTTGGGAGGAAATGGAGGGATTTCTGAGAGTAGCGGTATTTCTGGGAGCAAAAGTCGTCTTTGGGAAAGAAAATGTCCTCTGGAGGGAAGAAAACAGGCCTTTCTTCCCGAAAATGTCATCCAATTGGGAGAAAATCTCCTCTCTTGAGGAGAGAAGTGGTCTTTCTGGGAGCAAGTGTCCTCTTCTTGGTTGCAAGTGTCCCTTTTGGTCTTGTCATGGAGGCTTTTTGGGAGCAAGCGTGTGGCAGTTGTAAGAGAAGGGGTATTTCTGGGAGGAAATCTCCTCTTTTTGGAAGAGCAGGTGAAATTTCCAAGGGAAAAAGTGGTATTTCGGGGAGCAAATGAGATAGTTGAGGGAGGGAAGTGGGAAAGGGTGGGAAAGAATGTCTTGCATTGGAGAGCAACTGCGGTCTTTTTGGTGTGCCGAGTGGTGTCTCGGGGAGAAAAGATGGTAAATAGGGGAGACAATGTCCTCTGGAGGAGTGTCAGGTAGTATTCTGGAGAGAAACTGTCCGGTATTTCCCAGCAAAGTGCTGTTTTGGGGAGATAGTAGCATCCCTGGTTGGAAAATGACAGGTGTTTGTGAGAAAGCTGGTATTTTGGGAAAAACGGCCGTATTTGGAAGAATAAGCCGGATTTTCTGGGGGAATGTATGCCATCGTTGGGAGAAAGCTGGTCTTTGTGGGAGAAACTGTCGTGTATTTGGGAGAAACCTGGTGTATCTGGGAGAAAAGGCCATGTAGATGGGAGTAGGTGTGATCTTGAGGAGCGTCAAGAAGGATTCTTGGGATGAAACGTGAGGTATTTCTAAGAGAAGTGGTATTTCTGGGAGAAAATGGCTTGCTTGTGGGGGGGAAACGTTCTGAGATTGGTGAGAAAACTGTGTTTCTTGAGGAAAATGTCTTCTTTTGGGTGGAAAAGTCCATATCTATGCGAGAAAGCTGGTCTATCTGGGAGAAAATGGCATCTTGATGGGAGTGAGTGTGATCTTGCGGAGCGTCAAGTAGTATTCTTATGGTGAAATGGGAGGTATTTCTAAGAGTCTTGGTATTTCTGGGAGAAAATGTCTTGCTTCTGGGGAGAAAATGTGCTATTTTGGGGGTCAGAAGCTGGTATTTCTGGGAGAAAATGGCATCTTGATGGGAGTAAGTGTGATCTGGAGGAGCGCCAAGAAGGATTCTTGGGATGAAACGTGAGGTATTTCTAAGAGTCTTGGTATTTCTGGGAGAAAATGTCTTGCTTCTGGGGAGAAAATGTGCTATTTTGGGGGTCAGAAGCTGGTATTTCTGGGAGAAAATGGCATCTTGATGGGAGTAAGTGTGATCTGGAGGAGCGTAAGGCAGGATTTTTGGTAGAAAATGGGAGCTATTTCTTCGAGTAGTGCTATTTGTGGGAGAAAAGGAGCTCTCCTGGGGATAAAAATGGTGTATGTGCGATCAAATGCCACATTTCTGGAAGAAAGTGTCCTCTTGAGGAGTGCAATGTTGTATATTCGGGAGGAAAGGGGAAGTATTCAGAAGAGTCGTGGTATTTCTGGGAGAAAATGTCTGCTGTGGGGGGGAGAAGGTGATGTATCTGTGAGCGAGCTGGTGTTTCTGGGAGAAAATGCCAGGTATTTGTGAGGAAGAAGATGCTTGAGAGGGAAAAGGCCATCTCTTTGGGATGGAAGTGGTATTTGTGGGAGAAAATGCCCCCAATCTGGGAGTCAGTGTCATCATGAGGCGTGTCATGGAGTAGATTTGGGAGGAAATGGAGGGATTTCTGAGAGTAGCGGTATTTCTGGGAGCAAATGTCGTCTTTGGGAAAGAAAATGTCCTCTGGAGGGAAGAAAACAGGCCTTTCTTCCCGAAAATGTCATCCAATTGGGAGAAAATCTCCTCTCTTGAGGAGAGAAGTGGTCTTTCTGGGAGCAAGTGTCCTCTTCTTGGTTGCAAGTGTCCCTTTTGGTCTTGTCATGGAGGCTTTTTGGGAGCAAGCGTGTGGCAGTTGTAAGAGAAGGGGTATTTCTGGGAGGAAATCTCCTCTTTTTGGAAGAGCAGGTGAAATTTCCAAGGGAAAAAGTGGTATTTCGGGGAGCAAATGAGATAGTTGAGGGAGGGAAGTGGGAAAGGGTGGGAAAGAATGTCTTGCATTGGAGAGCAACTGCGGTCTTTTTGGTGTGCCGAGTGGTGTCTCGGGGAGAAAAGATGGTAAATAGGGGAGACAATGTCCTCTGGAGGAGTGTCAGGTAGTATTCTGGAGAGAAACTGTCCGGTATTTCCCAGCAAAGTGCTGTTTTGGGGAGATAGTAGCATCCCTGGTTGGAAAATGACAGGTGTTTGTGAGAAAGCTGGTATTTTGGGAAAAACGGCCGTATTTGGAAGAATAAGCCGGAATTTCTGGGGGAATGTATGCCATCGTTGGGAGAAAGCTGGTCTTTGTGGGAGAAAGTGTCGTGTATTTGGGAGAAACCTGGTGTATGTGGGAGAAAAGGCCATGTAGATGGGAGTAAGTGTGATCTTGAGGAGCGTCAAGAAGGATTCTTGGGATGAAACGGGAGGTATTTCTAAGAGAAGTGGTCTTTCTGGGAGAAAATGGCTTGCTTGTGGGGGGAAACGTTCTGAGATTGGTGAGAAAATTGTGTTTCTTGAGGAAAATGTCTTCTTTTGGGTGGAAAAGTCCATATCTATGCGAGAAAGCTGGTCTATCTGGGAGAAAATGCCATCTTGATGGGAGTAAGTGTGATCTGGAGGAGCGCCAAGAAGGATTCTTGGGATGAAACGTGAGGTATTTCTAAGAGTCTTGGTATTTCTGGGAGAAAATGCCTTGCTTCTGGGGAGAAAATGTGCTATTTTGGGGGTCAGAAGCTGGTATTTCTGGGAGAAAATGGCATCTTGATGGGAGTAAGTGTGATCTGGAGGAGCGTAAGGCAGGATTTTTGGTAGAAAATGGGAGCTATTTCTTCGAGTAGTGCTATTTGTGGGAGAAAAGGAGCTCTCCTGGGGATAAAAATGGTGTATGTGCGATCAAATGCCACATTTCTGGAAGAAAGTGTCCTCTTGAGGAGTGCAATGTTGTATATTCGGGAGGAAAGGGGAAGTATTCAGAAGAGTCGTGGTATTTCTGGGAGGAAATGTCTGCTGTGGGGGGGTGAAGGTGATGTATCTGTGAGCAAGCTGGTGTTTCTGGGAGAAAATGCCAGGTATTTGTGAGAAAACAGATGCTTGAGAGGGAAAAGGCCATCTCTTTGGGATGGAAGTGGTATTTGTGGGAGAAAATGCCCCCAATCTGGGAGTCAGTGTCATCATGAGGCGTGTCATGGAGTAGATTTGGGAGGAAATGGAGGGATTTCTGAGAGTAGCGGTATTTCTGGGAGCAAATGTCGTCTTTGGGAAAGAAAATGTCCTCTGGAGGGAAGAAAACAGGCCTTTCTTCCCGAAAATGTCATCCAATTGGGAGAAAATCTCCTCTCTTGAGGAGAGAAGTGGTCTTTCTGGGAGCAAGTGTCCTCTTCTTGGTTGCAAGTGTCCCTTTTGGTCTTGTCATGGAGGCTTTTTGGGAGCAAGCGTGTGGCAGTTGTAAGAGAAGGGGTATTTCTGGGAGGAAATAGCCTCTTTTTGGAAGAGCAGGTGAAATTTCCAAGGGAAAAAGTGGTATTTCGGGGAGCAAATGAGATAGTTGAGGGAGGGAAGTGGGAAAGGGTGGGAAAGAATGTCTTGCATTGGAGAGCAACTGCGGTCTTTTTGGTGTGCCGAGTGGTGTCTCGGGGAGAAAAGATGGTAAATAGGGGAGACAATGTCCTCTGGAGGAGTGTCAGGTAGTATTCTGGAGAGAAACTGTCCGGTATTTCCCAGCAAAGTGCTGTTTTGGGGAGATAGTAGCATCCCTGGTTGGAAAATGACAGGTGTTTGTGAGAAAGCTGGTATTTTGGGAAAAACAGCCGCATTTGGAAGAATAAGCCGGATTTTCTGGGGGAATGTATGCCATCGTTGGGAGAAAGCTGGTCTTTGTGGGAGAAACTGTCGTGTATTTGGGAGAAACCTGGTGTATGTGGGAGAAAAGGCCATGTAGATGGGAGTAGGTGTGATCTTGAGGAGCGTCAAGAAGGATTCTTGGGATGAAACGTGAGGTATTTCTAAGAGAAGTGGTATTTCTGGGAGAAAATGGCTTGCTTGTGGGGGGAAACGTTCTGAGATTGGTGAGAAAACTGTGTTTCTTGAGGAAAATGTCTTCTTTTGGGTGGAAAAGTCCATATCTATGCGAGAAAGCTGGTCTATCTGGGAGAAAATGGCATCTTGATGGGAGTGAGTGTGATCTTGCGGAGCGTCAAGTAGTATTCTTATGGTGAAATGGGAGGTATTTCTAAGAGTCTTGGTATTTCTGGGAGAAAATGTCTTGCTTCTGGGGAGAAAATGTGCTATTTTGGGGGTCAGAAGCTGGTATTTCTGGGAGAAAATGGCATCTTGATGGGAGTAAGTGTGATCTGGAGGAGCGCCAAGAAGGATTCTTGGGATGAAACGTGAGGTATTTCTAAGAGTCTTGGTATTTCTGGGAGAAAATGTCTTGCTTCTGGGGAGAAAATGTGCTATTTTGGGGGTCAGAAGCTGGTATTTCTGGGAGAAAATGGCATCTTGATGGGAGTAAGTGTGATCTGGAGGAGCGTAAGGCAGGATTTTTGGTAGAAAATGGGAGCTATTTCTTCGAGTAGTGCTATTTGTGGGAGAAAAGGAGCTCTCCTGGGGATAAAAATGGTGTATGTGCGATCAAATGCCACATTTCTGGAAGAAAGTGTCCTCTTGAGGAGTGCAATGTTGTATATTCGGGAGGAAAGGGGAAGTATTCAGGAGAGTCGTGGTATTTCTGGGAGAAAATGTCTGCTGTGGGGGGAGAAGGTGATGTATCTGTGAGCAAGCTGGTGTTTCTGGGAGAAAATGCCAGGTATTTGTGAGAAAACAGATGCTTGAGAGGGAAAAGGCCATCTCTTTGGGATGGAAGTGGTATTTGTGGGAGAAAATGCCCCCAATCTGGGAGTCAGTGTCATCATGAGGCGTGTCATGGAGTAGATTTGGGAGGAAATGGAGGGATTTCTGAGAGTAGCGGTATTTCTGGGAGCAAATGTCGTCTTTGGGAAAGAAAATGTCCTCTGGAGGGAAGAAAACAGGCCTTTCTTCCCGAAAATGTCATCCAATTGGGAGAAAATCTCCTCTCTTGAGGAGAGAAGTGGTCTTTCTGGGAGCAAGTGTCCTCTTCTTGGTTGCAAGTGTCCCTTTTGGTCTTGTCATGGAGGCTTTTTGGGAGCAAGCGTGTGGCAGTTGTAAGAGAAGGGGTATTTCTGGGAGGAAATAGCCTCTTTTTGGAAGAGCAGGTGAAATTTCCAAGGGAAAAAGTGGTATTTCGGGGAGCAAATGAGATAGTTGAGGGAGGGAAGTGGGAAAGGGTGGGAAAGAATGTCTTGCATTGGAGAGCAACTGCGGTCTTTTTGGTGTGCCGAGTGGTGTCTCGGGGAGAAAAGATGGTAAATAGGGGAGACAATGTCCTCTGGAGGAGTGTCAGGTAGTATTCTGGAGAGAAACTGTCCGGTATTTCCCAGCAAAGTGCTGTTTTGGGGAGATAGTAGCATCCCTGGTTGGAAAATGACAGGTGTTTGTGAGAAAGCTGGTATTTTGGGAAAAAAGGCCGTATTTGGAAGAATAAGCCGGAATTTCTGGGGGAATGTATGCCATCGTTGGGAGAAAGCTGGTCTTTGTGGGAGAAACTGTCGCGTATTTGGGAGAAACCTGGTGTATGTGGGAGAAAAGGCCATGTAGATGGGAGTAAGTGTGATCTTGAGGAGCGTCAAGAAGGATTCTTGGGATGAAACGTGAGGTATTTCTAAGAGAAGTGGTATTTCTGGGAGAAAATGGCTTGCTTGTGGGGGGAAACGTTCTGAGATTGGTGAGAAAACTGTGTTTCTTGAGGAAAATGTCTTCTTTTGGGTGGAAAAGTCCATATCTATGCGAGAAAGCTGGTCTATGTGGGAGAAAATGCCATCTTGATGGGAGTGAGTGTGATCTTGCGGAGCGTCAAGTAGTATTCTTATGGTGAAATGGGAGGTATTTCTAAGAGTCTTGGTATTTCTGGGAGAAAATGTCTTGCTTCTGGGGAGAAAATGTGCTATTTTGGGGGTCAGAAGCTGGTATTTCTGGGAGAAAATGGCATCTTGATGGAAGTAAGTGTGATCTGGAGGAGCGCCAAGAAGGATTCTTGGGATGAAACGTGAGGTATTTCTAAGAGTCTTGGTATTTCTGGGAGAAAATGTCTTGCTTCTGGGGAGAAAATGTGCTATTTTGGGGGTCAGAAGCTGGTATTTCTGGGAGAAAATGGCATCTTGATGGGAGTAAGTGTGATCTGGAGGAGCGTAAGGCAGGATTTTTGGTAGAAAATGGGAGCTATTTCTTCGAGTAGTGCTATTTGTGGGAGAAAAGGAGCTCTCCTGGGGATAAAAATGGTGTATGTGCGATCAAATGCCACATTTCTGGAAGAAAGTGTCCTCTTGAGGAGTGCAATGTTGTATATTCGGGAGGAAAGGGGAAGTATTCAGAAGAGTCGTGGTATTTCTGGGAGAAAATGTCTGCTGTGGGGGGGAGAAGGTGATGTATCTGTGAGCGAGCTGGTGTTTCTGGGAGAAAATGCCAGGTATTTGTGAGGAAGAAGATGCTTGAGAGGGAAAAGGCCATCTCTTTGGGATGGAAGTGGTATTTGTGGGAGAAAATGCCCCCAATCTGGGAGTCAGTGTCATCATGAGGCGTGTCATGGAGTAGATTTGGGAGGAAATGGAGGGATTTCTGAGAGTAGCGGTATTTCTGGGAGCAAATGTCGTCTTTGGGAAAGAAAATGTCCTCTGGAGGGAAGAAAACAGGCCTTTCTTCCCGAAAATGTCATCCAATTGGGAGAAAATCTCCTCTCTTGAGGAGAGAAGTGGTCTTTCTGGGAGCAAGTGTCCTCTTCTTGGTTGCAAGTGTCCCTTTTGGTCTTGTCATGGAGGCTTTTTGGGAGCAAGCGTGTGGCAGTTGTAAGAGAAGGGGTATTTCTGGGAGGAAATAGCCTCTTTTTGGAAGAGCAGGTGAAATTTCCAAGGGAAAAAGAGGTATTTCGGGGAGCAAATGAGATAGTTGAGGGAGGGAAGTGGGAAAGGGTGGGAAAGAATGTCTTGCATTGGAGAGCAACTGCGGTCTTTTTGGTGTGCCGAGTGGTGTCTCGGGGAGAAAAGATGGTAAATAGGGGAGACAATGTCCTCTGGAGGAGTGTCAGGTAGTATTCTGGAGAGAAACTGTCCGGTATTTCCCAGCAAAGTGCTGTTTTGGGGAGATAGTAGCATCCCTGGTTGGAAAATGACAGGTGTTTGTGAGAAAGCTGGTATTTTGGGAAAAACGGCCGTATTTGGAAGAATAAGCCGGATTTTCTGGGGGAATGTATGCCATCGTTGGGAGAAAGCTGGTCTTTGTGGGAGAAACTGTCGTGTATTTGGGAGAAACCTGGTGTATGTGGGAGAAAAGGCCATGTAGATGGGAGTAAGTGTGATCTTGAGGAGCGTCAAGAAGGATTCTTGGGATGAAACGTGAGGTATTTCTAAGAGAAGTGGTATTTCTGGGAGAAAATGGCTTGCTTGTGGGGGGAAACGTTCTGAGATTGGTGAGAAAACTGTGTTTCTTGAGGAAAATGTCTTCTTTTGGGTGGAAAAGTCCATATCTATGCGAGAAAGCTGGTCTATGTGGGAGAAAATGCCATCTTGATGGGAGTGAGTGTGATCTTGCGGAGCGTCAAGTAGTATTCTTATGGTGAAATGGGAGGTATTTCTAAGAGTCTTGGTATTTCTGGGAGAAAATGTCTTGCTTCTGGGGAGAAAATGTGCTATTTTGGGGGTCAGAAGCTGGTATTTCTGGGAGAAAATGGCATCTTGATGGGAGTAAGTGTGATCTGGAGGAGCGCCAAGAAGGATTCTTGGGATGAAACGTGAGGTATTTCTAAGAGTCTTGGTATTTCTGGGAGAAAATGTCTTGCTTCTGGGGAGAAAATGTGCTCTTTTGGGGGTCAGAAGCTGGTATTTCTGGGAGAAAATGGCATCTTGATGGGAGTAAGTGTGATCTGGAGGAGCGTAAGGCAGGATTTTTGGTAGAAAATGGGAGCTATTTCTTCGAGTAGTGCTATTTGTGGGAGAAAAAGGAGCTCTCCTGGGGATAAAAATGGTGTATGTGCGATCAAATGCCACATTTCTGGAAGAAAGTGTCCTCTTGAGGAGTGCAACGTTGTATATTCGGGAGGAAAGGGGAAGTATTCAGAAGAGTCGTGGTATTTCTGGGAGAAAATGTCTGCTGTGGGGGGGAGAAGGTGATGTATCTGTGAGCAAGCTGGTGTTTCTGGGAGAAAATGCCAGGTATTTGTGAGAAAACAGATGCTTGAGAGGGAAAAGGCCATCTCTTTGGGATGGAAGTGGTATTTGTGGGAGAAAATGCCCCCAATCTGGGAGTCAGTGTCATCATGAGGCGTGTCATGGAGTAGATTTGGGAGGAAATGGAGGGATTTCTGAGAGTAGCGGTATTTCTGGGAGCAAATGTCGTCTTTGGGAAAGAAAATGTCCTCTGGAGGGAAGAAAACAGGCCTTTCTTCCCGAAAATGTCATCCAATTGGGAGAAAATCTCCTCTCTTGAGGAGAGAAGTGGTCTTTCTGGGAGCAAGTGTCCTCTTCTTGGTTGCAAGTGTCCCTTTTGGTCTTGTCATGGAGGCTTTTTGGGAGCAAGCGTGTGGCAGTTGTAAGAGAAGGGGTATTTCTGGGAGGAAATAGCCTCTTTTTGGAAGAGCAGGTGAAATTTCCAAGGGAAAAAGTGGTATTTCGGGGAGCAAATGAGATAGTTGAGGGAGGGAAGTGGGAAAGGGTGGGAAAGAATGTCTTGCATTGGAGAGCAACTGCGGTCTTTTTGGTGTGCCGAGTGGTGTCTCGGGGAGAAAAGATGGTAAATAGGGGAGACAATGTCCTCTGGAGGAGTGTCAGGTAGTATTCTGGAGAGAAACTGTCCGGTATTTCCCAGCAAAGTGCTGTTTTGGGGAGATAGTAGCATCCCTGGTTGGAAAATGACAGGTGTTTGTGAGAAAGCTGGTATTTTGGGAAAAACGGCCGTATTTGGAAGAATAAGCCGGATTTTCTGGGGGAATGTATGCCATCGTTGGGAGAAAGCTGGTCTTTGTGGGAGAAACTGTCGTGTATTTGGGAGAAACCTGGTGTATCTGGGAGAAAAGGCCATGTAGATGGGAGTAAGTGTGATCTTGAGGAGCGTCAAGAAGGATTCTTGGGATGAAACGTGAGGTATTTCTAAGAGAAGTGGTATTTCTGGGAGAAAATGGCTTGCTTGTGGGGGGAAACGTTCTGAGATTGGTGAGAAAATTGTGTTTCTTGAGGAAAATGTCTTCTTTTGGGTGGAAAAGTCCATATCTATGCGAGAAAGCTGGTCTATCTGGGAGAAAATGGCATCTTGATGGGAGTAAGTGTGATCTGGAGGAGCGCCAAGAAGGATTCTTGGGATGAAACGTGAGGTATTTCTAAGAGTCTTGGTATTTCTGGGAGAAAATGCCTTGCTTCTGGGGAGAAAATGTGCTATTTTGGGGGTCAGAAGCTGGTATTTCTGGGAGAAAATGGCATCTTGATGGGAGTAAGTGTGATCTGGAGGAGCGTAAGGCAGGATTTTTGGTAGAAAATGGGAGCTATTTCTTCGAGTAGTGCTATTTGTGGGAGAAAAGGAGCTCTCCTGGGGATAAAAATGGTGTATGTGCGATCAAATGCCACATTTCTGGAAGAAAGTGTCCTCTTGAGGAGTGCAATGTTGTATATTCGGGAGGAAAGGGGAAGTATTCAGAAGAGTCGTGGTATTTCTGGGAGAAAATGTCTGCTGTGGGGGGGAGAAGGTGATGTATCTGTGAGCAAGCTGGTGTTTCTGGGAGAAAATGCCAGGTATTTGTGAGAAAACAGATGCTTGAGAGGGAAAAGGCCATCTCTTTGGGATGGAAGTGGTATTTGTGGGAGAAAATGCCCCCAATCTGGGAGTCAGTGTCATCATGAGGCGTGTCATGGAGTAGATTTGGGAGGAAATGGAGGGATTTCTGAGAGTAGCGGTATTTCTGGGAGCAAATGTCGTCTTTGGGAAAGAAAATGTCCTCTGGAGGGAAGAAAACAGGCCTTTCTTCCCGAAAATGTCATCCAATTGGGAGAAAATCTCCTCTCTTGAGGAGAGAAGTGGTCTTTCTGGGAGCAAGTGTCCTCTTCTTGGTTGCAAGTGTCCCTTTTGGTCTTGTCATGGAGGCTTTTTGGGAGCAAGCGTGTGGCAGTTGTAAGAGAAGGGGTATTTCTGGGAGGAAATCTCCTCTTTTTGGAAGAGCAGGTGAAATTTCCAAGGGAAAAAGTGGTATTTCGGGGAGCAAATGAGATAGTTGAGGGAGGGAAGTGGGAAAGGGTGGGAAAGAATGTCTTGCATTGGAGAGCAACTGCGGTCTTTTTGGTGTGCCGAGTGGTGTCTCGGGGAGAAAAGATGGTAAATAGGGGAGAGAATGTCCTCTGGAGGAGTGTCAGGTAGTATTCTGGAGAGAAACTGTCCGGTATTTCCCAGCAAAGTGCTGTTTTGGGGAGATAGTAGCATCCCTGGTTGGAAAATGACAGGTGTTTGTGAGAAAGCTGGTATTTTGGGAAAAACAGCCGCATTTGGAAGAATAAGCCGGATTTTCTGGGGGAATGTATGCCATCGTTGGGAGAAAGCTGGTCTTTGTGGGAGAAACTGTCGTGTATTTGGGAGAAACCTGGTGTATGTGGGAGAAAAGGCCATGTAGATGGGAGTAGGTGTGATCTTGAGGAGCGTCAAGAAGGATTCTTGGGATGAAACGTGAGGTATTTCTAAGAGAAGTGGTATTTCTGGGAGAAAATGCCTTGCTTGTGGGGGGAAACGTTCTGAGATTGGTGAGAAAACTGTGTTTCTTGAGGAAAATGTCTTCTTTTGGGTGGAAAAGTCCATATCTATGCGAGAAAGCTGGTCTATGTGGGAGAAAATGCCATCTTGATGGGAGTGAGTGTGATCTTGCGGAGCGTCAAGTAGTATTCTTATGGTGAAATGGGAGGTATTTCTAAGAGTCTTGGTATTTCTGGGAGAAAATGTCTTGCTTCTGGGGAGAAAATGTGCTATTTTGGGGGTCAGAAGCTGGTATTTCTGGGAGAAAATGGCATCTTGATGGGAGTAAGTGTGATCTGGAGGAGCGCCAAGAAGGATTCTTGGGATGAAACGTGAGGTATTTCTAAGAGTCTTGGTATTTCTGGGAGAAAATGTCTTGCTTCTGGGGAGAAAATGTGCTCTTTTGGGGGTCAGAAGCTGGTATTTCTGGGAGAAAATGGCATCTTGATGGGAGTAAGTGTGATCTGGAGGAGCGTAAGGCAGGATTTTTGGTAGAAAATGGGAGCTATTTCTTCGAGTAGTGCTATTTGTGGGAGAAAAGGAGCTCTCCTGGGGATAAAAATGGTGTATGTGCGATCAAATGCCACATTTCTGGAAGAAAGTGTCCTCTTGAGGAGTGCAATGTTGTATATTCGGGAGGAAAGGGGAAGTATTCAGAAGAGTCGTGGTATTTCTGGGAGAAAATGTCTGCTGTGGGGGGGAGAAGGTGATGTATCTGTGAGCAAGCTGGTGTTTCTGGGAGAAAATGCCAGGTATTTGTGAGAAAACAGATGCTTGAGAGGGAAAAGGCCATCTCTTTGGGATGGAAGTGGTATTTGTGGGAGAAAATGCCCCCAATCTGGGAGTCAGTGTCATCATGAGGCGTGTCATGGAGTAGATTTGGGAGGAAATGGAGGGATTTCTGAGAGTAGCGGTATTTCTGGGAGCAAATGTCGTCTTTGGGAAAGAAAATGTCCTCTGGAGGGAAGAAAACAGGCCTTTCTTCCCGAAAATGTCATCCAATTGGGAGAAAATCTCCTCTCTTGAGGAGAGAAGTGGTCTTTCTGGGAGCAAGTGTCCTCTTCTTGGTTGCAAGTGTCCCTTTTGGTCTTGTCATGGAGGCTTTTTGGGAGCAAGCGTGTGGCAGTTGTAAGAGAAGGGGTATTTCTGGGAGGAAATAGCCTCTTTTTGGAAGAGCAGGTGAAATTTCCAAGGGAAAAAGTGGTATTTCGGGGAGCAAATGAGATAGTTGAGGGAGGGAAGTGGGAAAGGGTGGGAAAGAATGTCTTGCATTGGAGAGCAACTGCGGTCTTTTTGGTGTGCCGAGTGGTGTCTCGGGGAGAAAAGATGGTAAATAGGGGAGACAATGTCCTCTGGAGGAGTGTCAGGTAGTATTCTGGAGAGAAACTGTCCGGTATTTCCCAGCAAAGTGCTGTTTTGGGGAGATAGTAGCATCCCTGGTTGGAAAATGACAGGTGTTTGTGAGAAAGCTGGTATTTTGGGAAAAACGGCCGTATTTGGAAGAATAAGCCGGAATTTCTGGGGGAATGTATGCCATCGTTGGGAGAAAGCTGGTCTTTGTGGGAGAAACTGTCGCGTATTTGGGAGAAACCTGGTGTATCTGGGAGAAAAGGCCATGTAGATGGGAGTAGGTGTGATCTTGAGGAGCGTCAAGAAGGATTCTTGGGATGAAACGTGAGGTATTTCTAAGAGAAGTGGTATTTCTGGGAGAAAATGGCTTGCTTGTGGGGGGAAACGTTCTGAGATTGGTGAGAAAACTGTGTTTCTTGAGGAAAATGTCTTCTTTTGGGTGGAAAAGTCCATATCTATGCGAGAAAGCTGGTCTATGTGGGAGAAAATGGCATCTTGATGGGAGTGAGTGTGATCTTGCGGAGCGTCAAGTAGTATTCTTATGGTGAAATGGGAGGTATTTCTAAGAGTCTTGGTATTTCTGGGAGAAAATGTCTTGCTTCTGGGGAGAAAATGTGCTATTTTGGGGGTCAGAAGCTGGTATTTCTGGGAGAAAATGGCATCTTGATGGGAGTAAGTGTGATCTGGAGGAGCGTAAGGCAGGATTTTTGGTAGAAAATGGGAGCTATTTCTTCGAGTAGTGCTATTTGTGGGAGAAAAGGAGCTCTCCTGGGGATAAAAATGGTGTATGTGCGATCAAATGCCACATTTCTGGAAGAAAGTGTCCTCTTGAGGAGTGCAATGTTGTATATTCGGGAGGAAAGGGGAAGTATTCAGAAGAGTCGTGGTATTTCTGGGAGAAAATGTCTGCTGTGGGGGGGAGAAGGTGATGTATCTGTGAGCAAGCTGGTGTTTCTGGGAGAAAATGCCAGGTATTTGTGAGAAAACAGATGCTTGAGAGGGAAAAGGCCATCTCTTTGGGATGGAAGTGGTATTTGTGGGAGAAAATGCCCCCAATCTGGGAGTCAGTGTCATCATGAGGCGTGTCATGGAGTAGATTTGGGAGGAAATGGAGGGATTTCTGAGAGTAGCGGTATTTCTGGGAGCAAATGTCGTCTTTGGGAAAGAAAATGTCCTCTGGAGGGAAGAAAACAGGCCTTTCTTCCCGAAAATGTCATCCAATTGGGAGAAAATCTCCTCTCTTGAGGAGAGAAGTGGTCTTTCTGGGAGCAAGTGTCCTCTTCTTGGTTGCAAGTGTCCCTTTTGGTCTTGTCATGGAGGCTTTTTGGGAGCAAGCGTGTGGCAGTTGTAAGAGAAGGGGTA
Organism: Chrysolophus pictus; assembly: GCA_037305975.1. Classification (NCBI taxonomy): domain Eukaryota; kingdom Metazoa; phylum Chordata; class Aves; order Galliformes; family Phasianidae; genus Chrysolophus; species Chrysolophus pictus. The sequence goes on along the minus strand of CM074596.1, from coordinate 7,355,466 downwards.
TTTCTGGGAGGAAATAGCCTCTTTTTGGAAGAGCAGGTGAAATTTCCAAGGGAAAAAGAGGTATTTCGGGGAGCAAATGAGATAGTTGAGGGAGGGAAGTGGGAAAGGGTGGGAAAGAATGTCTTGCATTGGAGAGCAACTGCGGTCTTTTTGGTGTGCCGAGTGGTGTCTCGGGGAGAAAAGATGGTAAATAGGGGAGACAATGTCCTCTGGAGGAGTGTCAGGTAGTATTCTGGAGAGAAACTGTCCGGTATTTCCCAGCAAAGTGCTGTTTTGGGGAGATAGTAGCATCCCTGGTTGGAAAATGACAGGTGTTTGTGAGAAAGCTGGTATTTTGGGAAAAACGGCCGTATTTGGAAGAATAAGCCGGATTTTCTGGGGGAATGTATGCCATCGTTGGGAGAAAGCTGGTCTTTGTGGGAGAAACTGTCGTGTATTTGGGAGAAACCTGGTGTATCTGGGAGAAAAGGCCATGTAGATGGGAGTAAGTGTGATCTTGAGGAGCGTCAAGAAGGATTCTTGGGATGAAACGTGAGGTATTTCTAAGAGAAGTGGTATTTCTGGGAGAAAATGGCTTGCTTGTGGGGGGAAACGTTCTGAGATTGGTGAGAAAATTGTGTTTCTTGAGGAAAATGTCTTCTTTTGGGTGGAAAAGTCCATATCTATGCGAGAAAGCTGGTCTATCTGGGAGAAAATGGCATCTTGATGGGAGTAAGTGTGATCTGGAGGAGCGCCAAGAAGGATTCTTGGGATGAAACGTGAGGTATTTCTAAGAGTCTTGGTATTTCTGGGAGAAAATGTCTTGCTTCTGGGGAGAAAATGTGCTATTTTGGGGGTCAGAAGCTGGTATTTCTGGGAGAAAATGGCATCTTGATGGGAGTAAGTGTGATCTGGAGGAGCGTAAGGCAGGATTTTTGGTAGAAAATGGGAGCTATTTCTTCGAGTAGTGCTATTTGTGGGAGAAAAGGAGCTCTCCTGGGGATAAAAATGGTGTATGTGCGATCAAATGCCACATTTCTGGAAGAAAGTGTCCTCTTGAGGAGTGCAACGTTGTATATTCGGGAGGAAAGGGGAAGTATTCAGAAGAGTCGTGGTATTTCTGGGAGAAAATGTCTGCTGTGGGGGGGAGAAGGTGATGTATCTGTGAGCAAGCTGGTGTTTCTGGGAGAAAATGCCAGGTATTTGTGAGGAAGAAGATGCTTGAGAGGGAAAAGGCCATCTCTTTGGGATGGAAGTGGTATTTGTGGGAGAAAATGCCCCCAATCTGGGAGTCAGTGTCATCATGAGGCGTGTCATGGAGTAGATTTGGGAGGAAATGGAGGGATTTCTGAGAGTAGCGGTATTTCTGGGAGCAAATGTCGTCTTTGGGAAAGAAAATGTCCTCTGGAGGGAAGAAAACAGGCCTTTCTTCCCGAAAATGTCATCCAATTGGGAGAAAATCTCCTCTCTTGAGGAGAGAAGTGGTCTTTCTGGGAGCAAGTGTCCTCTTCTTGGTTGCAAGTGTCCCTTTTGGTCTTGTCATGGAGGCTTTTTGGGAGCAAGCGTGTGGCAGTTGTAAGAGAAGGGGTATTTCTGGGAGGAAATAGCCTCTTTTTGGAAGAGCAGGTGAAATTTCCAAGGGAAAAAGTGGTATTTCGGGGAGCAAATGAGATAGTTGAGGGAGGGAAGTGGGAAAGGGTGGGAAAGAATGTCTTGCATTGGAGAGCAACTGCGGTCTTTTTGGTGTGCCGAGTGGTGTCTCGGGGAGAAAAGATGGTAAATAGGGGAGACAATGTCCTCTGGAGGAGTGTCAGGTAGTATTCTGGAGAGAAACTGTCCGGTATTTCCCAGCAAAGTGCTGTTTTGGGGAGATAGTAGCATCCCTGGTTGGAAAATGACAGGTGTTTGTGAGAAAGCTGGTATTTTGGGAAAAACGGCCGCATTTGGAAGAATAAGCCGGAATTTCTGGGGGAATGTATGCCATCGTTGGGAGAAAGCTGGTCTTTGTGGGAGAAACTGTCGCGTATTTGGGAGAAACCTGGTGTATGTGGGAGAAAAGGCCATGTAGATGGGAGTAGGTGTGATCTTGAGGAGCGTCAAGAAGGATTCTTGGGATGAAACGTGAGGTATTTCTAAGAGAAGTGGTATTTCTGGGAGAAAATGGCTTGCTTGTGGGGGGAAACGTTCTGAGATTGGTGAGAAAACTGTGTTTCTTGAGGAAAATGTCTTCTTTTGGGTGGAAAAGTCCATATCTATGCGAGAAAGCTGGTCTATGTGGGAGAAAATGCCATCTTGATGGGAGTGAGTGTGATCTTGCGGAGCGTCAAGTAGTATTCTTATGGTGAAATGGGAGGTATTTCTAAGAGTCTTGGTATTTCTGGGAGAAAATGTCTTGCTTCTGGGGAGAAAATGTGCTATTTTGGGGGTCAGAAGCTGGTATTTCTGGGAGAAAATGGCATCTTGATGGGAGTAAGTGTGATCTGGAGGAGCGCCAAGAAGGATTCTTGGGATGAAACGTGAGGTATTTCTAAGAGTCTTGGTATTTCTGGGAGAAAATGTCTTGCTTCTGGGGAGAAAATGTGCTATTTTGGGGGTCAGAAGCTGGTATTTCTGGGAGAAAATGGCATCTTGATGGGAGTAAGTGTGATCTGGAGGAGCGTAAGGCAGGATTTTTGGTAGAAAATGGGAGCTATTTCTTCGAGTAGTGCTATTTGTGGGAGAAAAAGGAGCTCTCCTGGGGATAAAAATGGTGTATGTGCGATCAAATGCCACATTTCTGGAAGAAAGTGTCCTCTTGAGGAGTGCAACGTTGTATATTCGGGAGGAAAGGGGAAGTATTCAGAAGAGTCGTGGTATTTCTGGGAGAAAATGTCTGCTGTGGGGGGGAGAAGGTGATGTATCTGTGAGCAAGCTGGTGTTTCTGGGAGAAAATGCCAGGTATTTGTGAGAAAACAGATGCTTGAGAGGGAAAAGGCCATCTCTTTGGGATGGAAGTGGTATTTGTGGGAGAAAATGCCCCCAATCTGGGAGTCAGTGTCATCATGAGGCGTGTCATGGAGTAGATTTGGGAGGAAATGGAGGGATTTCTGAGAGTAGCGGTATTTCTGGGAGCAAATGTCGTCTTTGGGAAAGAAAATGTCCTCTGGAGGGAAGAAAACAGGCCTTTCTTCCCGAAAATGTCATCCAATTGGGAGAAAATCTCCTCTCTTGAGGAGAGAAGTGGTCTTTCTGGGAGCAAGTGTCCTCTTCTTGGTTGCAAGTGTCCCTTTTGGTCTTGTCATGGAGGCTTTTTGGGAGCAAGCGTGTGGCAGTTGTAAGAGAAGGGGTATTTCTGGGAGGAAATAGCCTCTTTTTGGAAGAGCAGGTGAAATTTCCAAGGGAAAAAGTGGTATTTCGGGGAGCAAATGAGATAGTTGAGGGAGGGAAGTGGGAAAGGGTGGGAAAGAATGTCTTGCATTGGAGAGCAACTGCGGTCTTTTTGGTGTGCCGAGTGGTGTCTCGGGGAGAAAAGATGGTAAATAGGGGAGACAATGTCCTCTGGAGGAGTGTCAGGTAGTATTCTGGAGAGAAACTGTCCGGTATTTCCCAGCAAAGTGCTGTTTTGGGGAGATAGTAGCATCCCTGGTTGGAAAATGACAGGTGTTTGTGAGAAAGCTGGTATTTTGGGAAAACAGCCGTATTTGGAAGAATAAGCCGGAATTTCTGGGGGAATGTATGCCATCGTTGGGAGAAGCCTGGTCTTTGTGGGAGAAACTGTCGCGTATTTGGGAGAAACCTGGTGTATCTGGGAGAAAAGGCCATGTAGATGGGAGTAAGTGTGATCTTGAGGAGCGTCAAGAAGGATTCTTGGGATGAAACGTGAGGTATTTCTAAGAGAAGTGGTATTTCTGGGAGAAAATGGCTTGCTTGTGGGGGGAAACGTTCTGAGATTGGTGAGAAAACTGTGTTTCTTGAGGAAAATGTCTTCTTTTGGGTGGAAAAGTCCATATCTATGCGAGAAAGCTGGTCTATCTGGGAGAAAATGGCATCTTGATGGGAGTGAGTGTGATCTGGAGGAGTGTCAAGTAGTATTCTTATGGTGAAATGGGAGGTATTTCTAAGAGTCTTGGTATTTCTGGGAGAAAATGTCTTGCTTCTGGGGAGAAAATGTGCTATTTTGGGGGTCAGAAGCTGGTATTTCTGGGAGAAAATGGCATCTTGATGGGAGTAAGTGTGATCTGGAGGAGCGTAAGGCAGGATTTTTGGTAGAAAATGGGAGCTATTTCTTCGAGTAGTGCTATTTGTGGGAGAAAAGGAGCTCTCCTGGGGATAAAAATGGTGTATGTGCGATCAAATGCCACATTTCTGGAAGAAAGTGTCCTCTTGAGGAGTGCAATGTTGTATATTCGGGAGGAAAGGGGAAGTATTCAGAAGAGTCGTGGTATTTCTGGGAGAAAATGTCTGCTGTGGGGGGGAGAAGGTGATGTATCTGTGAGCAAGCTGGTGTTTCTGGGAGAAAATGCCAGGTATTTGTGAGGAAGAAGATGCTTGAGAGGGAAAAGGCCATCTCTTTGGGATGGAAGTGGTATTTGTGGGAGAAAATGCCCCCAATCTGGGAGTCAGTGTCATCATGAGGCGTGTCATGGAGTAGATTTGGGAGGAAATGGAGGGATTTCTGAGAGTAGCGGTATTTCTGGGAGCAAATGTCGTCTTTGGGAAAGAAAATGTCCTCTGGAGGGAAGAAAACAGGCCTTTCTTCCCGAAAATGTCATCCAATTGGGAGAAAATCTCCTCTCTTGAGGAGAGAAGTGGTCTTTCTGGGAGCAAGTGTCCTCTTCTTGGTTGCAAGTGTCCCTTTTGGTCTTGTCATGGAGGCTTTTTGGGAGCAAGCGTGTGGCAGTTGTAAGAGAAGGGGTATTTCTGGGAGGAAATAGCCTCTTTTTGGAAGAGCAGGTGAAATTTCCAAGGGAAAAAGAGGTATTTCGGGGAGCAAATGAGATAGTTGAGGGAGGGAAGTGGGAAAGGGTGGGAAAGAATGTCTTGCATTGGAGAGCAACTGCGGTCTTTTTGGTGTGCCGAGTGGTGTCTCGGGGAGAAAAGATGGTAAATAGGGGAGACAATGTCCTCTGGAGGAGTGTCAGGTAGTATTCTGGAGAGAAACTGTCCGGTATTTCCCAGCAAAGTGCTGTTTTGGGGAGATAGTAGCATCCCTGGTTGGAAAATGACAGGTGTTTGTGAGAAAGCTGGTATTTTGGGACAAACAGCCGCATTTGGAAGAATAAGCCGGATTTTCTGGGGGAATGTATGCCATCGTTGGGAGAAGCCTGGTCTTTGTGGGAGAAACTGTCGCGTATTTGGGAGAAACCTGGTGTATCTGGGAGAAAAGGCCATGTAGATGGGAGTAAGTGTGATCTTGAGGAGCGTCAAGAAGGATTCTTGGGATGAAACGTGAGGTATTTCTAAGAGAAGTGGTATTTCTGGGAGAAAATGGCTTGCTTGTGGGGGGAAACGTTCTGAGATTGGTGAGAAAACTGTGTTTCTTGAGGAAAATGTCTTCTTTTGGGTGGAAAAGTCCATATCTATGCGAGAAAGCTGGTCTATGTGGGAGAAAATGGCATCTTGATGGGAGTGAGTGTGATCTTGAGGAGCGTCAAGTAGTATTCTTATGGTGAAATGGGAGGTATTTCTAAGAGTCTTGGTATTTCTGGGAGAAAATGTCTTGCTTCTGGGGAGAAAATGTGCTATTTTGGGGGTCAGAAGCTGGTATTTCTGGGAGAAAATGGCATCTTGATGGGAGTGAGTGTGATCTGGAGGAGCGCCAAGAAGGATTCTTGGGATGAAACGTGAGGTATTTCTAAGAGTCTTGGTATTTCTGGGAGAAATTGTCTTGCTTCTGGGGAGAAAATGTGCTCTTTTGGGGGTCAGAAGCTGGTATTTCTGGGAGAAAATGGCATCTTGATGGGAGTAAGTGTGATCTGGAGGAGCGTAAGGCAGGATTTTTGGTAGAAAATGGGAGCTATTTCTTCGAGTAGTGCTATTTGTGGGAGAAAAGGAGCTCTCCTGGGGATAAAAATGGTGTATGTGCGATCAAATGCCACATTTCTGGAAGAAAGTGTCCTCTTGAGGAGTGCAACGTTGTATATTCGGGAGGAAAGGGGAAGTATTCAGAAGAGTCGTGGTATTTCTGGGAGAAAATGTCTGCTGTGGGGGGGAGAAGGTGATGTATCTGTGAGCAAGCTGGTGTTTCTGGGAGAAAATGCCAGGTATTTGTGAGGAAGAAGATGCTTGAGAGGGAAAAGGCCATCTCTTTGGGATGGAAGTGGTATTTGTGGGAGAAAATGCCCCCAATCTGGGAGTCAGTGTCATCATGAGGCGTGTCATGGAGTAGATTTGGGAGGAAATGGAGGGATTTCTGAGAGTAGCGGTATTTCTGGGAGCAAATGTCGTCTTTGGGAAAGAAAATGTCCTCTGGAGGGAAGAAAACAGGCCTTTCTTCCCGAAAATGTCATCCAATTGGGAGAAAATCTCCTCTCTTGAGGAGAGAAGTGGTCTTTCTGGGAGCAAGTGTCCTCTTCTTGGTTGCAAGTGTCCCTTTTGGTCTTGTCATGGAGGCTTTTTGGGAGCAAGCGTGTGGCAGTTGTAAGAGAAGGGGTATTTCTGGGAGGAAATAGCCTCTTTTTGGAAGAGCAGGTGAAATTTCCAAGGGAAAAAGAGGTATTTCGGGGAGCAAATGAGATAGTTGAGGGAGGGAAGTGGGAAAGGGTGGGAAAGAATGTCTTGCATTGGAGAGCAACTGCGGTCTTTTTGGTGTGCCGAGTGGTGTCTCGGGGAGAAAAGATGGTAAATAGGGGAGACAATGTCCTCTGGAGGAGTGTCAGGTAGTATTCTGGAGAGAAACTGTCCGGTATTTCCCAGCAAAGTGCTGTTTTGGGGAGATAGTAGCATCCCTGGTTGGAAAATGACAGGTGTTTGTGAGAAAGCTGGTATTTTGGGAAAAAAGGCCGCATTTGGAAGAATTAGCCGGAATTTCTGGGGGAATGTATGCCATCGTTGGGAGAAAGCTGGTCTTTGTGGGAGAAACTGTCGTGTATTTGGGAGAAACCTGGTGTATGTGGGAGAAAAGGCCATGTAGATGGGAGTAGGTGTGATCTTGAGGAGCGTCAAGAAGGATTCTTGGGATGAAACGTGAGGTATTTCTAAGAGAAGTGGTATTTCTGGGAGAAAATGGCTTGCTTGTGGGGGGAAACGTTCTGAGATTGGTGAGAAAACTGTGTTTCTTGAGGAAAATGTCTTCTTTTGGGTGGAAAAGTCCATATGTATGGGAGAAAGCTGGTCTATCTGGGAGAAAATGCCATCTTGATGGGAGTGAGTGTGATCTGGAGGAGCGCCAAGAAGGATTCTTGGGATGAAACGTGAGGTATTTCTAAGAGTCTTGGTATTTCTGGGAGAAAATGTCTTGCTTCTGGGGAGAAAATGTGCTATTTTGGGGGTCAGAAGCTGGTATTTCTTGGGGAAAATGGCATCTTGATGGGAGTAAGTGTGATCTGGAGGAGCGTAAGGCAGGATTTTTGGTAGAAAATGGGAGCTATTTCTTCGAGTAGTGCTATTTGTGGGAGAAAAGGAGCTCTCCTGGGGATAAAAATGGTGTATGTGCGATCAAATGCCACATTTCTGGAAGAAAGTGTCCTCTTGAGGAGTGCAACGTTGTATATTCGGGAGGAAAGGGGAAGTATTCAGAAGAGTCGTGGTATTTCTGGGAGAAAATGTCTGCTGTGGGGGGGAGAAGGTGATGTATCTGTGAGCAAGCTGGTGTTTCTGGGAGAAAATGCCAGGTATTTGTGAGAAAACAGATGCTTGAGAGGGAAAAGGCCATCTCTTTGGGATGGAAGTGGTATTTGTGGGAGAAAATGCCCCCAGTCTGGGAGTCAGAGTCATCATGAGGCGTGTCATGGAGTAGATTTGGGAGGAAATGGAGGGATTTCTGAGAGTAGCGGTATTTCTGGGAGCAAATGTCGTCTTTGGGAAAGAAAATGTCCTCTGGAGGGAAGAAAACAGGCCTTTCTTCCCGAAAATGTCATCCAATTGGGAGAAAATCTCCTCTCTTGAGGAGAGAAGTGGTCTTTCTGGGAGCAAGTGTCCTCTTCTTGGTTGCAAGTGTCCCTTTTGGTCTTGTCATGGAGGCTTTTTGGGAGCAAGCGTGTGGCAGTTGTAAGAGAAGGGGTATTTCTGGGAGGAAATCTCCTCTTTTTGGAAGAGCAGGTGAAATTTCCAAGGGAAAAAGTGGTATTTCGGGGAGCAAATGAGATAGTTGAGGGAGGGAAGTGGGAAAGGGTGGGAAAGAATGTCTTGCATTGGAGAGCAACTGCGGTCTTTTTGGTGTGCCGAGTGGTGTCTCGGGGAGAAAAGATGGTAAATAGGGGAGACAATGTCCTCTGGAGGAGTGTCAGGTAGTATTCTGGAGAGAAACTGTCCGGTATTTCCCAGCAAAGTGCTGTTTTGGGGAGATAGTAGCATCCCTGGTTGGAAAATGACAGGTGTTTGTGAGAAAGCTGGTATTTTGGGAAAAACGGCCGTATTTGGAAGAATAAGCGGGAATTTCTGGGGGAATGTATGCCATCGTTGGGAGAAAGCTGGTCTTTGTGGGAGAAACTGTCACGTATTTGGGAGAAACCTGGTGTATGTGGGAGAAAAGGCCATGTAGATGGGAGTAAGTGTGATCTTGAGGAGCGTCAAGAAGGATTCTTGGGATGAAACGTGAGGTATTTCTAAGAGAAGAGGTATTTCTGGGAGAAAATGGCTTGCTTGTGGGGGGAAACGTTCTGAGATCGGTGAGAAAACTGTGTTTCTTGAGGAAAATGTCTTCTTTTGGGTGGAAAAGTCCATATGTATGGGAGAAAGCTGGTCTATCTGGGAGAAAATGCCATCTTGATGGGAGTGAGTGTGATCTTGCGGAGCGTCAAGTAGTATTCTTATGGTGAAATGGGAGGTATTTTGAAGAGTCTTGGTATTTCTGGGAGAAAATGTCTTGCTTCTGGGGAGAAAATGTGCTATTTTGGGGGTCAGAAGCTGGTATTTCTGGGAGAAAATGGCATCTTGATGGGAGTAAGTGTGATCTGGAGGAGCGTAAGGCAGGATTTTTGGTAGAAAATGGGAGCTATTTCTTCGAGTAGTGCTATTTGTGGGAGAAAAGGAGCTCTCCTGGGGATAAAAATGGTGTATGTGCGATCAAATGCCACATTTCTGGAAGAAAGTGTCCTCTTGAGGAGTGCAACGTTGTATATTCGGGAGGAAAGGGGAAGTATTCAGAAGAGTCGTGGTATTTCTGGGAGAAAATGTCTGCTGTGGGGGGGAGAAGGTGATGTATCTGTGAGCAAGCTGGTGTTTCTGGGAGAAAATGCCAGGTATTTGTGAGGAAGAAGATGCTTGAGAGGGAAAAGGCCATCTCTTTGGGATGGAAGTGGTATTTGTGGGAGAAAATGCCCCCAATCTGGGAGTCAGTGTCATCATGAGGCGTGTCATGGAGTAGATTTGGGAGGAAATGGAGGGATTTCTGAGAGTAGCGGTATTTCTGGGAGCAAATGTCGTCTTTGGGAAAGAAAATGTCCTCTGGAGGGAAGAAAACAGGCCTTTCTTCCCGAAAATGTCATCCAATTGGGAGAAAATCTCCTCTCTTGAGGAGAGAAGTGGTCTTTCTGGGAGCAAGTGTCCTCTTCTTGGTTGCAAGTGTCCCTTTTGGTCTTGTCATGGAGGCTTTTTGGGAGCAAGCGTGTGGCAGTTGTAAGAGAAGGGGTATTTCTGGGAGGAAATAGCCTCTTTTTGGAAGAGCAGGTGAAATTTCCAAGGGAAAAAGAGGTATTTCGGGGAGCAAATGAGATAGTTGAGGGAGGGAAGTGGGAAAGGGTGGGAAAGAATGTCTTGCATTGGAGAGCAACTGCGGTCTTTTTGGTGTGCCGAGTGGTGTCTCGGGGAGAAAAGATGGTAAATAGGGGAGACAATGTCCTCTGGAGGAGTGTCAGGTAGTATTCTGGAGAGAAACTGTCCGGTATTTCCCAGCAAAGTGCTGTTTTGGGGAGATAGTAGCATCCCTGGTTGGAAAATGACAGGTGTTTGTGAGAAAGCTGGTATTTTGGGAAAAACGGCCGTATTTGGAAGAATAAGCCGGAATTTCTGGGGGAATGTATGCCATCGTTGGGAGAAAGCTGGTCTTTGTGGGAGAAACTGTCACGTATTTGGGAGAAACCTGGTGTATGTGGAACAAAAGGCCATGTAGATGGGAGTAAGTGTGATCTTGAGGAGCGTCAAGAAGGATTCTTGGGATGAAACGTGAGGTATTTCTAAGAGAAGTGGTATTTCTGGGAGAAAATGGCTTGCTTGTGGGGGGAAACGTTCTGAGATTGGTGAGAAAACTGTGTTTCTTGAGGAAAATGTCTTCTTTTGGGTGGAAAAGTCCATATGTATGGGAGAAAGCTGGTCTATGTGGGAGAAAATGGCATCTTGATGGGAGTGAGTGTGATCTTGCGGAGCGTCAAGTAGTATTCTTATGGTGAAATGGGAGGTATTTCTAAGAGTCTTGGTATTTCTGGGAGAAAATGTCTTGCTTCTGGGGAGAAAATGTGCTATTTTGGGGGTCAGAAGCTGGTATTTCTGGGAGAAAATGGCATCTTGATGGGAGTAAGTGTGATCTGGAGGAGCGTAAGGCAGGATTTTTGGTAGAAAATGGGAGCTATTTCTTCGAGTAGTGCTATTTGTGGGAGAAAAGGAGCTCTCCTGGGGATAAAAATGGTGTATGTGCGATCAAATGCCACATTTCTGGAAGAAAGTGTCCTCTTGAGGAGTGCAACGTTGTATATTCGGGAGGAAAGGGGAAGTATTCAGAAGAGTCGTGGTATTTCTGGGAGAAAATGTCTGCTGTGGGGGGGAGAAGGTGATGTATCTGTGAGCAAGCTGGTGTTTCTGGGAGAAAATGCCAGGTATTTGTGAGAAAACAGATGCTTGAGAGGGAAAAGGCCATCTCTTTGGGATGGAAGTGGTATTTGTGGGAGAAAATGCCCCCAATCTGGGAGTCAGTGTCATCATGAGGCGTGTCATGGAGTAGATTTGGGAGGAAATGGAGGGATTTCTGAGAGTAGCGGTATTTCTGGGAGCAAAAGTCGTCTTTGGGAAAGAAAATGTCCTCTGGAGGGAAGAAAACAGGCCTTTCTTCCCGAAAATGTCATCCAATTGGGAGAAAATCTCCTCTCTTGAGGAGAGAAGTGGTCTTTCTGGGAGCAAGTGTCCTCTTCTTGGTTGCAAGTGTCCCTTTTGGTCTTGTCATGGAGGCTTTTTGGGAGCAAGCGTGTGGCAGTTGTAAGAGAAGGGGTATTTCTGGGAGGAAATAGCCTCTTTTTGGAAGAGCAGGTGAAATTTCCAAGGGAAAAAGTGGTATTTCGGGGAGCAAATGAGATAGTTGAGGGAGGGAAGTGGGAAAGGGTGGGAAAGAATGTCTTGCATTGGAGAGCAACTGCGGTCTTTTTGGTGTGCCGAGTGGTGTCTCGGGGAGAAAAGATGGTAAATAGGGGAGACAATGTCCTCTGGAGGAGTGTCAGGTAGTATTCTGGAGAGAAACTGTCCGGTATTTCCCAGCAAAGTGCTGTTTTGGGGAGATAGTAGCATCCCTGGTTGGAAAATGACAGGTGTTTGTGAGAAAGCTGGTATTTTGGGAAAAACAGCCGCATTTGGAAGAATAAGCCGGAATTTCTGGGGGAATGTATGCCATCGTTGGGAGAAGCCTGGTCTTTGTGGGAGAAACTGTCGCGTATTTGGGAGAAACCTGGTGTATCTGGGAGAAAAGGCCATGTAGATGGGAGTAAGTGTGATCTTGAGGAGCGTCAAGAAGGATTCTTGGGATGACACGTGAGGTATTTCTAAGAGAAGTGGTATTTCTGGGAGAAAATGCCTTGCTTGTGGGGGGAAACGTTCTGAGATTGGTGAGAAAGCTGTGTTTCTTGAGGAAAATGTCTTCTTTTGGGTGGAAACGTCCATATCTATGCGAGAAAGCTGGTCTATCTGGGAGAAAATGCCATCTTGATGGGAGTGAGTGTGATCTTGCGGAGCGTCAAGTAGTATTCTCATGGTGAAATGGGAGGTATTTCTAAGAGTCTTGGTATTTCTGGGAGAAAATGCCTTGCTTCTGGGGAGAAAATGTGCTATTTTGGGGGTCAGAAGCTGGTATTTCTGGGAGAAAATGGCATCTTGATGGGAGTAAGTGTGATCTGGAGGAGCGTAAGGCAGGATTTTTGGTAGAAAATGGGAGCTATTTCTTCGAGTAGTGCTATTTGTGGGAGAAAAGGAGCTCTCCTGGGGATAAAAATGGTGTATGTGCGATCAAATGCCACATTTCTGGAAGAAAGTGTCCTCTTGAGGAGTGCAACGTTGTATATTCGGGAGGAAAGGGGAAGTATTCAGAAGAGTCGTGGTATTTCTGGGAGAAAATGTCTGCTGTGGGGGGGAGAAGGTGATGTATCTGTGAGCAAGCTGGTGTTTCTGGGAGAAAATGCCAGGTATTTGTGAGGAAGAAGATGCTTGAGAGGGAAAAGGCCATCTCTTTGGGATGGAAGTGGTATTTGTGGGAGAAAATGCCCCCAGTCTGGGAGTCAGAGTCATCATGAGGCGTGTCATGGAGTAGATTTGGGAGGAAATGGAGGGATTTCTGAGAGTAGCGGTATTTCTGGGAGCAAATGTCGTCTTTGGGAAAGAAAATGTCCTCTGGAGGGAAGAAAACAGGCCTTTCTTCCTGAAAATGTCATCCAATTGGGAGAAAATCTCCTCTCTTGAGGAGAGAAGTGGTCTTTCTGGGAGCAAGTGTCCTCTTCTTGGTTGCAAGTGTCCCATTTGGTCTTGTCATGGAGGCTTTTTGGGAGCAAGCGTGTGGCAGTTGTAAGAGAAGGGGTATTTCTGGGAGGAAATAGCCTCTTTTTGGAAGAGCAGGTGAAATTTCCAAGGGAAAAAGAGGTATTTCGGGGAGCAAATGAGATAGTTGAGGGAGGGAAGTGGGAAAGGGTGGGAAAGAATGTCTTGCATTGGAGAGCAACTGCGGTCTTTTTGGTGTGCCGAGTGGTGTCTCGGGGAGAAAAGATGGTAAATAGGGGAGACAATGTCCTCTGGAGGAGTGTCAGGTAGTATTCTGGAGAGAAACTGTCCGGTATTTCCCAGCAAAGTGCTGTTTTGGGGAGATAGTAGCATCCCTGGTTGGAAAATGACAGGTGTTTGTGAGAAAGCTGGTATTTTGGGAAAAAAGGCCGCATTTGGAAGAATTAGCCGGAATTTCTGGGGGAATGTATGCCATCGTTGGGAGAAAGCTGGTCTTTGTGGGAGAAACTGTCGTGTATTTGGGAGAAACCTGGTGTATCTGGAACAAAAGGCCATGTAGATGGGAGTAAGTGTGATCTTGAGGAGCGTCAAGAAGGATTCTTGGGATGACACGTGAGGTATTTCTAAGAGAAGTGGTATTTCTGGGAGAAAATGGCTTGCTTGTGGGGGGAAACGTTCTGAGATTGGTGAGAAAACTGTGTTTCTTGAGGAAAATGTCTTCTTTTGGGTGGAAAAGTCCATATCTATGCGAGAAAGCTGGTCTATGTGGGAGAAAATGGCATCTTGATGGGAGTGAGTGTGATCTTGCGGAGCGTCAAGTAGTATTCTTATGGTGAAATGGGAGGTATTTCTAAGAGTCTTGGTATTTCTGGGAGAAAATGTCTTGCTTCTGGGGAGAAAATGTGCTATTTTGGGGGTCAGAAGCTGGTATTTCTGGGAGAAAATGGCATCTTGATGGGAGTAAGTGTGATCTGGAGGAGCGTAAGGCAGGATTTTTGGTAGAAAATGGGAGCTATTTCTTCGAGTAGTGCTATTTGTGGGAGAAAAGGAGCTCTCCTGGGGATAAAAATGGTGTATGTGCGATCAAATGCCACATTTCTGGAAGAAAGTGTCCTCTTGAGGAGTGCAACGTTGTATATTCGGGAGGAAAGGGGAAGTATTCAGAAGAGTTGTGGTATTTCTGGGAGAAAATGTCTGCTGTGGGGGGGAGAAGGTGATGTATCTGTGAGCAAGCTGGTGTTTCTGGGAGAAAATGCCAGGTATTTGTGAGGAAGAAGATGCTTGAGAGGGAAAAGGCCATCTCTTTGGGATGGAAGTGGTATTTGTGGGAGAAAATGCCCCCAATCTGGGAGTCAGTGTCATCATGAGGCGTGTCATGGAGTAGATTTGGGAGGAAATGGAGGGATTTCTGAGAGTAGCGGTATTTCTGGGAGCAAAAGTCGTCTTTGGGAAAGAAAATGTCCTCTGGAGGGAAGAAAACAGGCCTTTCTTCCCGAAAATGTCATCCAATTGGGAGAAAATCTCCTCTCTTGAGGAGAGAAGTGGTCTTTCTGGGAGCAAGTGTCCTCTTCTTGGTTGCAAGTGTCCCTTTTGGTCTTGTCATGGAGGCTTTTTGGGAGCAAGCGTGTGGCAGTTGTAAGAGAAGGGGTATTTCTGGGAGGAAATAGCCTCTTTTTGGAAGAGCAGGTGAAATTTCCAAGGGAAAAAGTGGTATTTCGGGGAGCAAATGAGATAGTTGAGGGAGGGAAGTGGGAAAGGGTGGGAAAGAATGTCTTGCATTGGAGAGCAACTGCGGTCTTTTTGGTGTGCCGAGTGGTGTCTCGGGGAGAAAAGATGGTAAATAGGGGAGACAATGTCCTCTGGAGGAGTGTCAGGTAGTATTCTGGAGAGAAACTGTCCGGTATTTCCCAGCAAAGTGCTGTTTTGGGGAGATAGTAGCATCCCTGGTTGGAAAATGACAGGTGTTTGTGAGAAAGCTGGTATTTTGGGAAAAAAGGCCGTATTTGGAAGAATAAGCCGGAATTTCTGGGGGAATGTATGCCATCGTTGGGAGAAGCCTGGTCTTTGTGGGAGAAACTGTCGTGTATTTGGGAGAAACCTGGTGTATCTGGAACAAAAGGCCATGTAGATGGGAGTAAGTGTGATCTTGAGGAGCGTCAAGAAGGATTCTTGGGATGACACGTGAGGTATTTCTAAGAGAAGTGGTATTTCTGGGAGAAAATGGCTTGCTTGTGGGGGGAAACGTTCTGAGATTGGTGAGAAAACTGTGTTTCTTGAGGAAAATGTCTTCTTTTGGGTGGAAAAGTCCATATCTATGCGAGAAAGCTGGTCTATGTGGGAGAAAATGGCATCTTGATGGGAGTGAGTGTGATCTTGCGGAGCGTCAAGTAGTATTCTTATGGTGAAATGGGAGGTATTTCTAAGAGTCTTGGTATTTCTGGGAGAAAATGTCTTGCTTCTGGGGAGAAAATGTGCTATTTTGGGGGTCAGAAGCTGGTATTTCTGGGAGAAAATGGCATCTTGATGGGAGTAAGTGTGATCTGGAGGAGCGTAAGGCAGGATTTTTGGTAGAAAATGGGAGCTATTTCTTCGAGTAGTGCTATTTGTGGGAGAAAAGGAGCTCTCCTGGGGATAAAAATGGTGTATGTGCGATCAAATGCCACATTTCTGGAAGAAAGTGTCCTCTTGAGGAGTGCAACGTTGTATATTCGGGAGGAAAGGGGAAGTATTCAGAAGAGTCGTGGTATTTCTGGGAGAAAATGTCTGCTGTGGGGGGGAGAAGGTGATGTATCTGTGAGCAAGCTGGTGTTTCTGGGAGAAAATGCCAGGTATTTGTGAGAAAACAGATGCTTGAGAGGGAAAAGGCCATCTCTTTGGGATGGAAGTGGTATTTGTGGGAGAAAATGCCCCCAATCTGGGAGTCAGTGTCATCATGAGGCGTGTCATGGAGTAGATTTGGGAGGAAATGGAGGGATTTCTGAGAGTAGCGGTATTTCTGGGAGCAAATGTCGTCTTTGGGAAAGAAAATGTCCTCTGGAGGGAAGAAAACAGGCCTTTCTTCCCGAAAATGTCATCCAATTGGGAGAAAATCTCCTCTCTTGAGGAGAGAAGTGGTCTTTCTGGGAGCAAGTGTCCTCTTCTTGGTTGCAAGTGTCCCTTTTGGTCTTGTCATGGAGGCTTTTTGGGAGCAAGCGTGTGGCAGTTGTAAGAGAAGGGGTATTTCTGGGAGGAAATAGCCTCTTTTTGGAAGAGCAGGTGAAATTTCCAAGGGAAAAAGTGGTATTTCGGGGAGCAAATGAGATAGTTGAGGGAGGGAAGTGGGAAAGGGTGGGAAAGAATGTCTTGCATTGGAGAGCAACTGCGGTCTTTTTGGTGTGCCGAGTGGTGTCTCGGGGAGAAAAGATGGTAAATAGGGGAGACAATGTCCTCTGGAGGAGTGTCAGGTAGTATTCTGGAGAGAAACTGTCCGGTATTTCCCAGCAAAGTGCTGTTTTGGGGAGATAGTAGCATCCCTGGTTGGAAAATGACAGGTGTTTGTGAGAAAGCTGGTATTTTGGGAAAACAGCCGTATTTGGAAGAATAAGCCGGAATTTCTGGGGGAATGTATGCCATCGTTGGGAGAAGCCTGGTCTTTGTGGGAGAAACTGTCGTGTATTTGGGAGAAACCTGGTGTATCTGGAACAAAAGGCCATGTAGATGGGAGTAAGTGTGATCTTGAGGAGCGTCAAGAAGGATTCTTGGGATGACACGTGAGGTATTTCTAAGAGAAGTGGTATTTCTGGGAGAAAATGGCTTGCTTGTGGGGGGAAACGTTCTGAGATTGGTGAGAAAACTGTGTTTCTTGAGGAAAATGTCTTCTTTTGGGTGGAAAAGTCCATATCTATGCGAGAAAGCTGGTCTATGTGGGAGAAAATGGCATCTTGATGGGAGTAAGTGTGATCTGGAGGAGCGCCAAGAAGGATTCTTGGGATGAAACGTGAGGTATTTCTAAGAGTCTTGGTATTTCTGGGAGAAAATGTCTTGCTTCTGGGGAGAAAATGTGCTATTTTGGGGGTCAGAAGCTGGTATTTCTGGGAGAAAATGGCATCTTGATGGGAGTAAGTGTGATCTGGAGGAGCGTAAGGCAGGATTTTTGGTAGAAAATGGGAGCTATTTCTTCGAGTAGTGCTATTTGTGGGAGAAAAGGAGCTCTCCTGGGGATAAAAATGGTGTATGTGCGATCAAATGCCACATTTCTGGAAGAAAGTGTCCTCTTGAGGAGTGCAACGTTGTATATTCGGGAGGAAAGGGGAAGTATTCAGAAGAGTCGTGGTATTTCTGGGAGAAAATGTCTGCTGTGGGGGGGAGAAGGTGATGTATCTGTGAGCAAGCTGGTGTTTCTGGGAGAAAATGCCAGGTATTTGTGAGGAAGAAGATGCTTGAGAGGGAAAAGGCCATCTCTTTGGGATGGAAGTGGTATTTGTGGGAGAAAATGCCCCCAATCTGGGAGTCAGTGTCATCATGAGGCGTGTCATGGAGTAGATTTGGGAGGAAATGGAGGGATTTCTGAGAGTAGCGGTATTTCTGGGAGCAAATGTCGTCTTTGGGAAAGAAAATGTCCTCTGGAGGGAAGAAAACAGGCCTTTCTTCCCGAAAATGTCATCCAATTGGGAGAAAATCTCCTCTCTTGAGGAGAGAAGTGGTCTTTCTGGGAGCAAGTGTCCTCTTCTTGGTTGCAAGTGTCCCTTTTGGTCTTGTCATGGAGGCTTTTTGGGAGCAAGCGTGTGGCAGTTGTAAGAGAAGGGGTATTTCTGGGAGGAAATAGCCTCTTTTTGGAAGAGCAGGTGAAATTTCCAAGGGAAAAAGTGGTATTTCGGGGAGCAAATGAGATAGTTGAGGGAGGGAAGTGGGAAAGGGTGGGAAAGAATGTCTTGCATTGGAGAGCAACTGCGGTCTTTTTGGTGTGCCGAGTGGTGTCTCGGGGAGAAAAGATGGTAAATAGGGGAGACAATGTCCTCTGGAGGAGTGTCAGGTAGTATTCTGGAGAGAAACTGTCCGGTATTTCCCAGCAAAGTGCTGTTTTGGGGAGATAGTAGCGTCCCTGGTTGGAAAATGACAGGTGTTTGTGAGAAAGCTGGTATTTTGGGAAAAAAGGCCGTATTTGGAAGAATAAGCCGGAATTTCTGGGGGAATGTATGCCATCGTTGGGAGAAGCCTGGTCTTTGTGGGAGAAACTGTCGTGTATTTGGGAGAAACCTGGTGTATCTGGAACAAAAGGCCATGTAGATGGGAGTAGGTGTGATCTTGAGGAGCGTCAAGAAGGATTCTTGGGATGAAACGTGAGGTATTTCTAAGAGAAGTGGTATTTCTGGGAGAAAATGGCTTGCTTGTGGGGGGAAACGTTCTGAGATTGGTGAGAAAACTGTGTTTCTTGAGGAAAATGTCTTCTTTTGGGTGGAAAAGTCCATATCTATGCGAGAAAGCTGGTCTATGTGGGAGAAAATGGCATCTTGATGGGAGTAAGTGTGATCTGGAGGAGCGCCAAGAAGGATTCTTGGGATGAAACGTGAGGTATTTCTAAGAGTCTTGGTATTTCTGGGAGAAAATGTCTTGCTTCTGGGGAGAAAATGTGCTATTTTGGGGGTCAGAAGCTGGTATTTCTGGGAGAAAATGGCATCTTGATGGGAGTAAGTGTGATCTGGAGGAGCGTAAGGCAGGATTTTTGGTAGAAAATGGGAGCTATTTCTTCGAGTAGTGCTATTTGTGGGAGAAAAGGAGCTCTCCTGGGGATAAAAATGGTGTATGTGCGATCAAATGCCACATTTCTGGAAGAAAGTGTCCTCTTGAGGAGTGCAACGTTGTATATTCGGGAGGAAAGGGGAAGTATTCAGAAGAGTCGTGGTATTTCTGGGAGAAAATGTCTGCTGTGGGGGGGAGAAGGTGATGTATCTGTGAGCAAGCTGGTGTTTCTGGGAGAAAATGCCAGGTATTTGTGAGGAAGAAGATGCTTGAGAGGGAAAAGGCCATCTCTTTGGGATGGAAGTGGTATTTGTGGGAGAAAATGCCCCCAATCTGGGAGTCAGTGTCATCATGAGGCGTGTCATGGAGTAGATTTGGGAGGAAATGGAGGGATTTCTGAGAGTAGCGGTATTTCTGGGAGCAAATGTCGTCTTTGGGAAAGAAAATGTCCTCTGGAGGGAAGAAAACAGGCCTTTCTTCCCGAAAATGTCATCCAATTGGGAGAAAATCTCCTCTCTTGAGGAGAGAAGTGGTCTTTCTGGGAGCAAGTGTCCTCTTCTTGGTTGCAAGTGTCCCTTTTGGTCTTGTCATGGAGGCTTTTTGGGAGCAAGCGTGTGGCAGTTGTAAGAGAAGGGGTATTTCTGGGAGGAAATAGCCTCTTTTTGGAAGAGCAGGTGAAATTTCCAAGGGAAAAAGAGGTATTTCGGGGAGCAAATGAGATAGTTGAGGGAGGGAAGTGGGAAAGGGTGGGAAAGAATGTCTTGCATTGGAGAGCAACTGCGGTCTTTTTGGTGTGCCGAGTGGTGTCTCGGGGAGAAAAGATGGTAAATAGGGGAGACAATGTCCTCTGGAGGAGTGTCAGGTAGTATTCTGGAGAGAAACTGTCCGGTATTTCCCAGCAAAGTGCTGTTTTGGGGAGATAGTAGCATCCCTGGTTGGAAAATGACAGGTGTTTGTGAGAAAGCTGGTATTTTGGGAAAAAAGGCCGTATTTGGAAGAATAAGCCGGAATTTCTGGGGGAATGTATGCCATCGTTGGGAGAAAGCTGGTCTTTGTGGGAGAAACTGTCACGTATTTGGGAGAAACCTGGTGTATGTGGAACAAAAGGCCATGTAGATGGGAGTAAGTGTGATCTTGAGGAGCGTCAAGAAGGATTCTTGGGATGAAACGTGAGGTATTTCTAAGAGAAGTGGTATTTCTGGGAGAAAATGGCTTGCTTGTGGGGGGAAACGTTCTGAGATTGGTGAGAAAACTGTGTTTCTTGAGGAAAATGTCTTCTTTTGGGTGGAAAAGTCCATATCTATGCGAGAAAGCTGGTCTATGTGGGAGAAAATGGCATCTTGATGGGAGTGAGTGTGATCTTGCGGAGCGTCAAGTAGTATTCTTATGGTGAAATGGGAGGTATTTCTAAGAGTCTTGGTATTTCTGGGAGAAAATGTCTTGCTTCTGGGGAGAAAATGTGCTATTTTGGGGGTCAGAAGCTGGTATTTCTGGGAGAAAATGGCATCTTGATGGGAGTAAGTGTGATCTGGAGGAGCGTAAGGCAGGATTTTTGGTAGAAAATGGGAGCTATTTCTTCGAGTAGTGTTATTTGTGGGAGAAAAGGAGCTCTCCTGGGGATAAAAATGGTGTATGTGCGATCAAATGCCACATTTCTGGAAGAAAGTGTCCTCTTGAGGAGTGCAACGTTGTATATTCGGGAGGAAAGGGGAAGTATTCAGAAGAGTTGTGGTATTTCTGGGAGAAAATGTCTGCTGTGGGGGGGAGAAGGTGATGTATCTGTGAGCAAGCTGGTGTTTCTGGGAGAAAATGCCAGGTATTTGTGAGAAAACAGATGCTTGAGAGGGAAAAGGCCATCTCTTTGGGATGGAAGTGGTATTTGTGGGAGAAAATGCCCCCAATCTGGGAGTCAGTGTCATCATGAGGCGTGTCATGGAGTAGATTTGGGAGGAAATGGAGGGATTTCTGAGAGTAGCGGTATTTCCGGGAGCAAAAGTCGTCTTTGGTAAAGAAAATGTCCTCTGGAGGGAAGAAAACAGGCCTTTCTTCCCGAAAATGTCATCCAATTGGGAGAAAATCTCCTCTCTTGAGGAGAGAAGTGGTCTTTCTGGGAGCAAGTGTCCTCTTCTTGGTTGCAAGTGTCCCTTTTGGTCTTGTCATGGAGGCTTTTTGGGAGCAAGCGTGTGGCAGTTGTAAGAGAAGGGGTATTTCTGGGAGGAAATAGCCTCTTTTTGGAAGAGCAGGTGAAATTTCCAAGGGAAAAAGTGGTATTTCGGGGAGCAAATGAGATAGTTGAGGGAGGGAAGTGGGAAAGGGTGGGAAAGAATGTCTTGCATTGGAGAGCAACTGCGGTCTTTTTGGTGTGCCGAGTGGTGTCTCGGGGAGAAAAGATGGTAAATAGGGGAGACAATGTCCTCTGGAGGAGTGTCAGGTAGTATTCTGGAGAGAAACTGTCCGGTATTTCCCAGCAAAGTGCTGTTTTGGGGAGATAGTAGCATCCCTGGTTGGAAAATGACAGGTGTTTGTGAGAAAGCTGGTATTTTGGGAAAAACAGCCGTATTTGGAAGAATAAGCCGGAATTTCTGGGGGAATGTATGCCATCGTTGGGAGAAAGCTGGTCTTTGTGGGAGAAACTGTCGCGTATTTGGGAGAAACCTGGTGTATGTGGGAGAAAAGGCCATGTAGATGGGAGTAAGTGTGATCTTGAGGAGCGTCAAGAAGGATTCTTGGGATGAAACGTGAGGTATTTCTAAGAGAAGTGGTATTTCTGGGAGAAAATGGCTTGCTTGTGGGGGGAAACGTTCTGAGATTGGTGAGAAAACTGTGTTTCTTGAGGAAAATGTCTTCTTTTGGGTGGAAAAGTCCATATCTATGCGAGAAAGCTGGTCTATCTGGGAGAAAATGCCATCTTGATGGGAGTAAGTGTGATCTGGAGGAGCGCCAAGAAGGATTCTTGGGATGAAACGTGAGGTATTTCTAAGAGTCTTGGTATTTCTGGGAGAAAATGTCTTGCTTCTGGGGAGAAAATGTGCTATTTTGGGGGTCAGAAGCTGGTATTTCTGGGAGAAAATGGCATCTTGATGGGAGTAAGTGTGATCTGGAGGAGCGTAAGGCAGGATTTTTGGTAGAAAATGGGAGCTATTTCTTCGAGTAGTGCTATTTGTGGGAGAAAAGGAGCTCTCCTGGGGATAAAAATGGTGTATGTGCGATCAAATGCCACATTTCTGGAAGAAAGTGTCCTCTTGAGGAGTGCAACGTTGTATATTCGGGAGGAAAGGGGAAGTATTCAGAAGAGTCGTGGTATTTCTGGGAGAAAATGTCTGCTGTGGGGGGGAGAAGGTGATGTATCTGTGAGCAAGCTGGTGTTTCTGGGAGAAAATGCCAGGTATTTGTGAGAAAACAGATGCTTGAGAGGGAAAAGGCCATCTCTTTGGGATGGAAGTGGTATTTGTGGGAGAAAATGCCCCCAATCTGGGAGTCAGTGTCATCATGAGGCGTGTCATGGAGTAGATTTGGGAGGAAATGGAGGGATTTCTGAGAGTAGCGGTATTTCTGGGAGCAAAAGTCGTCTTTGGTAAAGAAAATGTCCTCTGGAGGGAAGAAAACAGGCCTTTCTTCCCGAAAATGTCATCCAATTGGGAGAAAATCTCCTCTCTTGAGGAGAGAAGTGGTCTTTCTGGGAGCAAGTGTCCTCTTCTTGGTTGCAAGTGTCCCTTTTGGTCTTGTCATGGAGGCTTTTTGGGAGCAAGCGTGTGGCAGTTGTAAGAGAAGGGGTATTTCTGGGAGGAAATAGCCTCTTTTTGGAAGAGCAGGTGAAATTTCCAAGGGAAAAAGTGGTATTTCGGGGAGCAAATGAGATAGTTGAGGGAGGGAAGTGGGAAAGGGTGGGAAAGAATGTCTTGCATTGGAGAGCAACTGCGGTCTTTTTGGTGTGCCGAGTGGTGTCTCGGGGAGAAAAGATGGTAAATAGGGGAGACAATGTCCTCTGGAGGAGTGTCAGGTAGTATTCTGGAGAGAAACTGTCCGGTATTTCCCAGCAAAGTGCTGTTTTGGGGAGATAGTAGCATCCCTGGTTGGAAAATGACAGGTGTTTGTGAGAAAGCTGGTATTTTGGGAAAAACAGCCGTATTTGGAAGAATAAGCCGGAGTTTCTGGGGGAATATATGCCATCTTTGGGAGGAAACGGGTGTTGGTGGGAGAAACTGTCGTGTATTTGGGAGAAACCTGGTGTATCTGGGAGAAAAGGCCATTTAGATGGGAGTAAGTGTGATCCTGAGGAGCGTCAAGAAGGATTCTTGGGATGAAACGGGAGGTATTTCTAAGAGAAGTGGTCTTTCTGGGAGAAAATGTCTTGTTTTGGGGGGAGAAAATGTCCTCTTTTGCGGGGCAGAAGCAGGTATTTCTGAGATAAAATGCCGTCTTGATGATAGTAAGTGCAATCTTGAGGAGTGTAGTGTAGTATTTTTGGTCGAATTTGTGAGGTATTTCTAAGGAAACTGGTATTTCTGGGAGATAATGGCATCTGTTTTGAAAAATATTGTCTATTTGCGAGGTGTCTGGTATTTGGGGAAAAAATGCTGTATTTGTCTAAAGAAGACCGCACTGGGTAAGGGACCTAAAGCAAACAGGCCGACCACATGGCTCTTGTTAGGGCTTTTTTGAAGCCAGGAAAAGCCCTGTGCCAGTGCTGGGGCTGGCAGCAGCTGGCAGCTTGTGGGAGGACTGCTGAGGCAGCAGGTTGGAGTCAGCACTGCTCCCTCTTACCTGTGAGATGAACCTTGAGCCTTTTCTGCCAGGCTAAAAGCAGCCCAGCTAAGGGGCCTGGTGAGA
Organism: Chrysolophus pictus; assembly: GCA_037305975.1. Taxonomy (NCBI): domain Eukaryota; kingdom Metazoa; phylum Chordata; class Aves; order Galliformes; family Phasianidae; genus Chrysolophus; species Chrysolophus pictus. Next base: position 7,332,111 of record CM074596.1, on the reverse strand, counting down.
AGAGGTGAGAAGAGGCAAGAAAAGGGTGCTACTGCCCACCGATAGCAGGGAGGGCAGTCAGAGTGTGAGCGCAGCCCACACTGCCCATGGCTGCAGCAGTAGGTGTGGGAGGTGGGTCTTGTGGCAGGACTTGGAATGATTCGGAAGGCTAGTCGGGGAATCCCCTGGGTTTCCCTCTGAGAGAGTAAAGGGTCCAAGACGGCTGGTGACTCTTCAGGAAGGAAGTCTGAAAGGCGCAGGAGCGGGCTGTCCCCCCGAGCAGCACAATGAGCCGGCGGGGAGGGAAGAAGACCGGCGGGGAGGGATGAACAGGGAGCAATTCTTGAGGCTGCGGGAGAAGAAGAGAATCTACGTCCAGTGGAAGAAGGGACGCATGACTCTGAAAGAGAAGTTGCTGGGATGTGTGGAGGGAAAATCCGAAAGGCCCAGCTTGAACTCAGCCTGGCCGCTGGGCTTCAAAGGAACAAGGAGCCCTTTTACAAAGACATCAGCGGCATGAGGAGGACTCAGGAGAATCTCCGTTCTTTCCTAGATGAGGCTGGTCATGTGAGCACTGAGGATATGGCAAAGGCAGAGGTTCAGAATGCCTTCTTTATGCCTGTCTTGAAAGGTCATGCGAGTTATCCTCAGGCTACTCCGCTCTCTGACCTGGTAGTCTGGACTGGAGTGCAGGCAGAATTCCCCGCCATTCGGGAGGACGCAGTCAGAGACCTACTAGTCCAGCTGGACTGTCACAAGTGCATGGGGCCAGATGGGATTCACCCGAGAGTGCTGAGGGAACTGGCGCAGGTGATAGCCGAACCGCTCGCCGTTATCTATCAGCGCTTTGTTGACTGGTGACTTTGTTGACTGGTCCCAGAAGACTGGAGGCTTGTCAATGTGACTGCCATCTCTAAGAAGGATTGTAAGGAGGAACGACGGGCTTGTTAGCCTGACCTCGGTGCCAGGAAAGGTTATGGAGTGGATTGTCTTGAGGGAGATGAGACGGCATGTGCGGGACATGCAGGGGATCAGGCCTAGCCAGCATGGGTTCATGAAGGGCTGATCCTGTTGGACCAACCTGATCTCCTTCTAGAAACTAGTGAGCCATCTGGTAGACGAGAGAAAGGCTGTTGATGTAATCTACCTAGACTTCAGCAAGGCCTTGGACACTGTCTCGCACAGCATTCTCCTGCAGAAACTGACAGCCCGTGGCTTGGATGGGTACGCTTTGGCTGGATAAGGAAGTGGCTGGAAGGCCGGGCCCAAAGAGTGGTAGTGAATGGAGCTAAATGCAGCTGGCGACCTGTCACAAGCGGTGTTCCCCAGGGGTCGGTGCTGGGGCCTGTCCTCCTCGAGATCTTTCTCGATGACCTGGATGAGGGCACTGAGTGCACCCTCCACAAGTTTGCGGATGACACCAAGCTGGCTGGAAGTGTTGATCTGCCTGGGGGTAGCGAGGCCCTCCAGAGGGATCTGGACAGGCTGGAGAGCTGGGCTGAAGCCAATGGGATGAGTTCCAACAAGGCCAAAGGCCGGGTCCTGCACTTTGGCTACAACAAGCCCAGGCAACGCTCCAGGCTTGGGGCAGAAGACTGCGTAGAGGAAGTGGACCTGGGGATGTTGATTGATGCTCAACTGAACATGAGCCAGCAGCGTGCCCAGGTGGCCAAGAAGGCCAGTGGCATCCTGGCCTGCATCAGGAACGGTGTTGCCAGCAGGAACAGGCAAGTGATTGTCCCCCTGTCCTCAGCTCTGGTGAGGCCGCACCTCAAGTACTGTGTCTGCTTTTGGGCCCCTCACTGCACGAAAGACATTGAGGCCCTGGAGCGGGTTCAAAGAAGGGTGCCAAAACTGGTGAGGGGTCTGGAGCACAGGCCTTACGAGGAGCGGCTGAAGGAGCTGGGATTGTTCAGTCTGGAGAAGAAGAGCCTCAGAAACACCTTCTTGTTCTCTCTAACTCCCTGAAGGAAGGTTGTAGTGAGCTGGGCTTCGGCCTCTTCCCTCGTGTCACTACTGCCGAAAAAATGACCTCGTATCCCCGAAATAGCAGTGCTCTCCCAAATGCAGGATATTTTCTTCCAGAAATAACACTTTTCAATCCAAAATGTGACAATTTGTTCCAAAAATACCATCTTTTTTCCCAAGAATACAAGCATTCCCCGAAATAGATGACATTTTCTCCCAGAAATGCCAGCTTTATCAAAGATACAAGAACATTTCTTCCAAATACATGATATAGTCCCCCAGAAAGATCAGTTTCCTTTTTCTCCAAAAAATACAACACTACAATAATAAATAGCATATTTTCAGCCAAAACTAACAAATTTTCTGACAGGAAAACCAGCTTTCTTCCAAAAATATGACATTATCGCAACAAAATACCACCATTCTCCCACAGAGATGGCATTTCATCCCACAAGGACTACTTTCTCCAGCTTTCTCCCCAAACGGATGACATTTACTACCTGAAATACAGCTTTTCTTAGATATACTCCACGGTTCATCCTCAAAATACGACATGACAATGCCAAAGAAATAGAAGTCTTTTCAAACAAAAATAGGATATTTTCTCTCAGAAATACAACTATTCTCCCAAATAGATGATATTTTCCCAACAACATACCACCTTTCTCCCAAAGAGATGGCATTTCATCCCACAAGGACTACTCCACACTCCACACAATGATACTTACCATCAAGAATATGGCATTGGACCACAGAAAGACCAGCTTTCTGCCTAAGAGATGACATTTTCTCCCAGAAAGACCACTTTGCTCCCAGAAATACAGGAACTTTGTCTTCCAGAAACACCATGCTCATCCCCTCCAGAGGTTGTTGTCACCCCAAACCCTAGCACCTTTCCTCTCACTACTCCCTGCTTTTTCAAACATAGATGCTCTTCTCTCCCAGAAATGCTAGCATTCTCTCCAACGTGGGACCTTTTCCAACCAAAGATGGCAGAGTCTCCCAGAAATTGCACTTGTCTTCAGAAGAACTGACATGTTCTCCAAAACATACGACTTTCAGCTGTTCCAGGTGACGTTTTTCAGCCAAACATCGGAGAGATTCTTCCCAAGTACCACTTTTCTCTCCTGTCGATTGCATTTTCTCCCAGAAATACCACACTGCAACTCCAAAGAACACATTTCCCTCCAGAAATACCCTCTTTTTGCCCAGAAAGACCAGCCTTCTCCCAAAAGAGAGGACATTTTCCACCAGAAAGACCACTTTTCTCTCCTTCCTATTGCAGTTTCCTCCAAAAAGAGATTTCCTTCCAGACATGCCAGCATTCTCTCAAGTAGAGGCCGTTTTCCCCCGAAATACCATCTTTTCTCCCAGAAATTCCAGCTCTCTTAGAAAGACTTCGCATTTCCTCCCAAGTCCTCTACTTCACACTCCTAACTATCAGACGGCCCTTTCATCTCCCAAAGGGCTGACATTTTCTGCCACAAAGCCCAGTTGTCTCGTAAATAGAGGATGTTTTCTTCCACAAATACCAGCTTTGTCACAAACATACCACCTCACCCCCACTCCCCCAGAACGATGATCCTATCTCCTGGGAATACCACTTTGCTTAGAAATGCCTCATGCTTTCTCCAAACAATACCACATTACAACCCTCAAGATGACATTTGCTGCAAAAAGAGGACATTTTCTCCCCCAAATACCAGCTTCTTCCCAAGCACAGGAGATTTTCTCCCAGAAACACCACCTTTCTCCCAAATAGATGACAAGTTCGACCAAAAAGAGGACATTTTCTCCCAGAAATATCAGCTCTTTCCCAAATCGATGACATCTTCTTCCAGAAATTCCTGCTTTTTCCCAAACAGACGATATTTTGGCCTAAAAATACCAGCTTTCTCCCCAGAAAGATGTCATTGTTTGCCAGATAGACCAGTTTTCTCCCCAATATAGGACATTTTCTCCCACAAAGACCAGTTTTCTCTTAGGATTTGACTTATTTTGTAGAATGACAGTTTTCTACCCCACAATGGGACATTTTCTCCCACAAAGACCAGTGTGCTCCATGAAAACAGGACAGTTTCTCCCAGAAATACCAGGATTCTCCCCAAAACAGGACATTTTCTCCCACAAAGACCAGATTTCTGCCTCAGAAGAGGCAAGTTTCACCCACAAATACCTCTTTTCTCCACTACATTGCACATTTTCTTCTAGAAATACCACTTCTCGCCCCAAGATTAGGACAGGTTCTCCCAGAGATACCAACTTTCTCCCCAGAAATATGGCCTTGGCGGCCAGATAGACCAGTTTTCTCCCAAATATGGGACCTTTTCTCCCAGAAATACCAGCTTTCTCCCCAGAAATAGGACATTCTCTCCCAGAAATACCAGCTTTCACCAAAATAGAGGAGATTTCCTCTGAGAAATACCTGTGTTCTCCTCAAGTAGATGGCATTTTCCCAGAAATCATGCTTTTCCACAGCAACTATGACATTTACTCCAAAATAGATGACATTTTCACGCAGGAATACCAGTTTTCTCCCAGTCACATTGCAGTTTCCGCCAGGAATGCCAGCTTTCTCGCAGATAGATGATGTTGACTCCCAGAAAGACCAGCTTTCTCCAAAATATGTCATAGTTTCTCCCAGAAATACCACTTTTCTCCCCCAAAATAGGACATTCTCTCACGGAAACACCAGGTTCCCTCCATGAAATAGGACAGTTTCTCCCAGAAATACCTCTTCTCTCCCAGATGCTGGACATTTTCTCCCGGAAATACCAGTTTTCTCCCCCAGATAGGACAGTTTCTCCCAGAAATATCAGTTTTCTCTTAACATTGACATTCTTAGTTGTAGCATCACAATTTTCTACCCCAAAATGGGACAGTTTCTCCCACAAATACCACTTTGCTCCGTGACAATAGTCTCTCCCAGAAATACCAGTATTCTCCCCAGAACAGTACCATTGCTCCCAGAAAGACCAGCTTTCTCCCCCCAGAGTGGACATTTTCTTCCAGAAATGGCAGTTTTCTCCCAAACACAGAACGTGTTCTCCCAGAAATACCTCTTTTCTCCACCAAAAGAGGGAAGTTGCTCCCACAAATACCAGATTTCAGCCTCAAAATAGAGCAGATTCGCCCACAAATACCAGTTTCCTGCTTCAAAAGAGGCAAGTTTCACCTACAAATACCACCTATCTCCACTAAACTGGACATTTTCTTCTAGAAATACCACTTTTCGCCCCAATAGTAGGACAGTTTCTCCCAGAAATACCAGTTTTCCCCACCGAAATAGGACATTTTCTTCGACAAATACCAGTTTGCCCCCCAGTGTTAGGACAGTCTCTCCCAGAAATGCCAGTTTTATCCCCCCAAATGGGACATTTTCCCCACAAAGACCAGATTTCTGCCTCAAAAGAGGCAAGTTTCACCCACAAATACCTCTTTTCTCCACTACATTGCACATTTTCTTCCAGAAATACCATTTCTCGCCCCAAGAGTAGGACACGTTCACCCAGAGAGACCAGCTTTCTCCTCAGAAATATGGCCTTGTCGGCCAGATAGACCAGTTCTCTCCAAATATGGGACCTTTTCTCCCAGAAAGACCAGCTTTCTCCCCAAAACAGGATATTTTCTCCCACAAATTCCACTTTTCTCCCCTCAAATAGGACATTTTCTCCCAGAAATACCTCTTTCATCCCCCAAAACAGGACATTTTCTCCCAGAAAGACCACTTTGCTCCCCGAAATACTGGACTTTGTCTTCCAGAAACACCATGCTCATCCCCTCCAGAGGTTGTTTTCACCCCAAACCCTAGCACCTTTCCTCTCACTACTCCCTGCTTTTTCAAACATAGATGCTCTTCTCTCCCAGAAATGCTAGCATTCTCTCCAACGTGGGACCTTTTCCAACCAAAGATGGCAGAGTCTCCCAGAAATAGCACTTGTCTTCAGAAGAACTGACATTCTCCCAGTAATGCCTGTTCTTCACCCAAAGGACGGCATTTTCTTCCAAAAACAAGACAGTAGCTCCCAGAAATAACAGCTTTTCCAATCCAGTGACATGATCTCCCAGAAAGACTGCTTTTCGTCCAAACACATGATATTCTCCACCACAACTATCACGTTTCAATCCTAAAGAGGACACTTGCTTCCAGACCTATGCCATTTCCTCCCACTAATACCAGCTTTCTCTCAAATCCGTGGCTTTTTCTCCCACAAGTCTAACTTGGCCACCCGAAAGAGGACATTTCCTCCCCAAAGAAGGAGACTTGCTCCCTGAAAAACCAGCTTTCTCCCCAAACTGATGAAGTTTTCTACCAGAAATACAGCTTTTCTGACATATGCTTCACGCTTCATCCACAAAACACTACAGGACAATGCCAAAGGTGACGTTTTCCAACAGAAATAGCATCTTTTCTCCCACAAATACCACCATTCTCCCAAACAGATGACATTTTCTACCACAAGTACTTCTTCACACTCCATCGGATGATACTTACCATCAGGCTTTTCAATACTTCATATCACAGTTTCCTCCAAAAAGAGATTTCCTTCCAGACATGCCAGCATTCCCCCAAATAGAAGACATTTTCCCCCGCAAATACCATCTTTTCTCCCAGAAATACCAGCTTTCTTAGAAATACTCCATTTTTCTTCCCAAGTCCTCTACTTCCCACTCCTAACAATCAGACGGCCGTTTCATCTCCCAAATGTGTTTCTGCCAGAAATACCAGTTGTCTCTTAAATATCTGAAGCTTTCTTCACATACAATCCTCAACATGACATTTTCTCCAAAAAGAGGACATTTTCTCCCAGAAATACATGGACTCTTCGGAATATTTCCCATTTCCTCCCGAATATACAAGATTGCATTCCTCAAGAGTACCGTTTCTCCTGGAATTGTAGCATTTGATCACAGACAGACCATTTTAATCCCCAAGAGAGCTCATTTTCTCCCAGAAATAGCAGGACTCTCTGAAATAACTCCCATTTTCTAAGAAAAATGCTGCCTTACACTCCTCAAGATCTCACTTACTCCCATCAAGATGGCATTTGGTCACAGAAATACCAGCTTCTGCCCCCCAAAAGAGGAAATTCTCTCCCAAAACAAGACATTTTCTCCCAGAGATACCACTGCTCTTAGAAATACCTCCCGTTTCATCCCAAGAATACTACTTGACGCTCCTCAGGATCACACTTACTCCCATCACAATGGCCTTTTCTCCCACACAGACCAGGTTTCTCCCAAAGATGGCAGACATTCCCCCAGAAATACAGGCTTATTCTTAGAAAACGGCCTTTTCCCCAAAATACCAGCTTTCTCACAAACACCTGTCATTTTCCAACCAAGGATGCTACCATCTCCCCGAAACAGCAGTTTTCCCAGAAATACCTTTCTTTTTCTTTTGGTAATATTCCCCTAGAAATGTGGCATTTTCTTTCAGAAATACTGCATTGCTTTTGGAAATATGATTTCTTTTTCTGGAATATGGTATTTTCTCCCCTCATTGGAATGTGTCATTTAAATGCTCCAGTTTTCTCTAGGTGCGCTGTTTGATTTCTCCGAAAAAAATTTAAAAAATGACATTTTCCCTCAGATATAGCATTTGTAGGAGATATAGTTGTCATTTTTCTCACAGATAATTTATTTTTCCCCTAGGTGTGGCGTTTTCTTCCAGAAATTCCACGTTTTTCACAAGTTTATGATCCTTCCCTTTCAAACGAGTTCAGAAAATTGTTATTTCCGGGGAACAATTTCGATATTAAGGACAAAAGTGATATTCCTTTGGAAAATATCTTTTTTTTTGGAGAATGCTGGTATTTCTGATGTGAAAAGCTCCAATTCGGGGAATGAGACTGGTATTTATCGAGGACAATGTGATATTTCTGAGTAATTTGGTATTTTGGATTGTAAGGTCGTACTCCTTACGAATGCCAACTGTCAGTCGAAAGAAAGATCTAGGCACATCCTACGGAGCACAGCGTGGAGGATTCTGCCTGTACACAAGGCGACCATGGAGCAGATTCCAGCAACTCAAACTCTCCGCAGCGGTTCACCGCGAGTGCCGCTTTCTGCCTTCCGCAGCAATCTCGTTTTTCTCGGGTGCCGAGAATGTGCGACATCTGGCTACCACATGGCCTGCAAGTAGGGGCTTTTTTCTCCACAGTACAGAAACAATGGCACTCGACTTTCTGCAACGTCCTCCCTGAAAGCACATCGTGTGCCGCTCCTCGGACTTCTAGCTGCCTTCTTAGAGGGGATTTTCCCTTCTACTCTGTTCGTCACAGAATGCTGACGTGTAGCATCGCAGAGCCACACCAAAACGCAATGTTGCTAGGAAAAAAGGGAAAGACCGAAGAATGAGAGAGAAGCGTCATGCAGAATGCACGGGCACAAGGAGAAGTCAGAAGCGCTCGTTTGCGATGTGCGCAGAAGAAGCCGCTCGTCGCAGAAAAGCATCCGGCTGAAGTCGCTCTTTCTCGGCATCCGAGAGAAACGAGACCGCTGCTGAAGGCTGAAAGCGGCGTTCGGGGAGAACCGCGATTTCGCGGCCAGCAACTGCAAACTCTCCGGAGCGGTTCAGCGCGAGTGCCGCTTTCGACGCACGAGAGCCAAAGAGCGGAATTGCGATGCCGAGAACGAGCGAATTCAGCGTACTGCGTTGCCTGAAAACAGGGGGTTTTTTCTCCGAGGGAAAGAATCCACAGCTCTCGACTTTCTGTAACGTCCTCCCTGAAAGCACAACGTGTGCCGCTCCTCGGACTTCTAGCTGCGGAATTGCCATGCCGAGAACGTGCGAATTCATCCTACTGCTGTTCCTTCGAACAGGGTCATTTTTGTCCGCAGGCAAGAATCGATCGCTCTCGACTTTCTGAAATGTTCTCCGTGAGAGCACCACATCTCTAGGTTCCCGAATATTAGGAAGTGCTCTCCATTTTTCTCATTTTCATCTCAGAATGCAAGAAATGTCTTAGTAGCGAAGCTCTTCCCATCTATACATATTCGTCACAAGCTTCAACCAGGACGTATTTTTAAGAAAACCTGCATTTCTGGTAGAAAATGTCATCTCTTTGGGAGAATCATGGTTTTTCATGAATAAATGAAATCTCCTTCTGTGGGGAGGAAATGCCATGTATTTGGGGGAAATGGGACGCCTCTAGTGGAAAATGCTATCGATTTGGCGAAAGGCTGTATTTCCTGGCGATCATGTCATTGAATTGGAGAAATGTGGTATTTCTGGGAGATAATGTCCTAATATGGGGAGAAGATGCCGTTCAGTGAGGGAGAAGCATGCATTTCGGAGAGAAAATCTCCCAGTTTTGGGTGAAAGTGTCATCTTGAGGATTATAATGACGAACTTCTTGGAGAAAGTATGAGGTATTTTTAAGAAACCTGCTATTCCCTGGAAACAGTCTCATTTTTGATTGAGGGAGGGGAGGGAGAGATGATGTATTGGTGACAAAGCTAATATTTCAGGAAGGAAACGTCCCACATTGAAGAGAGAACTGGTATTTCTGGCAGAAAATGTCACAGCCATGGGAGAAAAATGGTATCCCTGTCATTAGATGTCGTCTATTTGGGACAAAAATGCAACTTGCGCGATAAAAAGCCGTATGATTGGGCAGAACTAAGTGCCATCTAGCCTAATTGGGAGGAAATGGGCAGTATTTCCAAGAAAGCTGGCATTTGTGGGAGAAAAGATGGTATTTGCGGGAGAGAATGTCCTCTCATTCGCGGAATGCTGGTATGTCTGGAAGGAAATCTAATTTGGGAGGAAACTGTGATATGAAGGATAGAAAAGTCTGATGGTAAGTACCATCCTGTGGGGTGTGGAGTCGTACTTGTGGTGGAAAATGTCACCTGTTTGGGAGAATGCTGATATTTGTGGGAGAAAAGTTCATAGATTTGTTGGAAAAAGTCACCTCTGGCATAGTCATCTAGTATTTTGCGGATGAATCGTGAAGCATATGTCAGAAAAGCTGTATTTCTGGAAGAAAACGCCATGTGTTAGGGGAGAAAGCTGGTTTTTCAGGGAGCAAGTCTCCTTCTTGGGGGAGGAAATGTCCTCCTTTGGACGGCCAAGTAGGACTTGTGGGCCACAAGTAGGACTTGTGGGAGGAAAAGCCACGTATTTGGGAGAAGGGTGGTATTTCTGGGAGAAAATGCCATAGGTCTGGAAGAAAATGTATTCCGTAGGATTAAGCTATGATAGTTATGGTGGAATATACGATGTGTTTGGGCAAAAAGCAGTATTTCTGGGAGCTAATCTCAATGGACTGAAGAAAGCTGGTATTTCTGGGAGCTACTGTGTTCTTTTTGGAAGAAAAATCCATCCCTTGGGTGAAAAAACGGGCATTTCTGATACCAAATGTCATCGAATGTGGAGAAAGCTGGTACTTCTGGGCAAAAAAGGACAGAGATGATGGAGAAAAGTGGGAAATGGTGGGAAAGAATGTCTCGTAGTGGAGAGCAAGGGTGGTCTTTTTGGTGTGCCAAGTGGTCTCTCGGGGAGAAAACACGGTAAATAGGGGAGAAAATGACCTCTGGAGGAGTGTCAAGTAGTATTCTGGAGAGATACTGTCCGGTATTTCTCATCAAAGTGCTGTTTCGGGGAGATAGTAGCGTGCTTGGTTGGAAAATGACATGCGTTTGTGAGACAGCTGGTATTTTGGGGCCGTATTTTGAAGAATAAGCAGGAGTTTCTGGGGGAATATATGCCATCTTTGGGAGGAAACGGGTGTTGGTGGGAGAAAATGTCGTGTATTTGGGAGAAAGCTGGTGTATCTGGGAGAAAAGGCCATTTTGATGGGAGTAAGTGTGATCCTGAGGAGCACCAAGTAGTATTCTTGGGATGAAACGTGAGGTATTTCTAAGAGAAGTGGTCTTTCTGGGAGAAAATGTCTTGTTTTGGGGGGAGAAAATGTCCTCTTTTGGGGGGCAGAAGCAGGTATTTCTGTGATAAAATGCCGTCTTGATGGGAGTAAGTGCAATCTTGAGGAGTGTAGTGTAGTATTTTTGGTCGAATTTGTGCGGTATTTCTAAGGAAACTGGTATTTCTGGGAGATAATGGCATCTGTTTTGAAAAATATTGTCTATTTGCGAGGTGTCTGGTATTTGGGGAAAAAATGCTGTATTTGTATAAAGAAGACCGCACTGGGTAAGGGAGCTAAAGCAAAAAGGCCGACCACATGGCTCTTGTTAGGGCTTTTTTGAAGCCAGGAAAAGCCCTGTGCCAGTGCTGGGGCTGGCAGCAGCTGGCAGCTTGTGGGAGGACTGCTGAGGCAGCAGGTTGGAGTCAGCACTGCTCCCTCTTACCTGTGAGATGAACCTTGAGCCTTTTCTGCCAGGCTAAAAGCAGCCCAGCTAAGGGGCCTGGTGAGAAGAGGTGAGAAGAGGCAAGAAAAGGGTGCTACTGTCCACCGAGAACAGGGAGGGCAGTCAGAGTGTGAGCGCAGCCCACACTGCCCATGGCTGCAGCAGTAGGTGTGGGAGGTGGGTCTTGTGGCAGGACTTGGAATGATTCGGAAGGCTAGTCGGGGAATCCCCTGGGTTTCCCTCTGAGAGAGTAAAGGGTCCAAGACGGCTGGTGGCTCTTCAGGAAGGAAGTCTGAAAGGCGCAGGAGCGGGCTGTCCCCCCGAGCAGCACAATGAGCCGGCGGGGAGGGAAGAAGACCGGCGGGGATGGATGAACAGGGAGCGATTCTTGAGGCTGCGGGAGAAGAAGAGAATCTACGTCTAGTGGAAGAAGGGACGCGTGACTCCGAAAGAGAAGTTGCTGGGATGTGTGGAGGGAAAATCCGAAAGGCCCAGCTTGAACTCAGCCTGGCTGCTGGGCTTCAAAGGAACAAGGAGCCCTTTTACAAAGACATCAGCGGCATGAGGAGGACTCAGGAGAATCTCCGTTCTTTCCTAGATGAGGCTGGTCATGTGAGCACTGAGGATATGGCAAAGGCAGAGGTTCAGAATGCCTTCTTTATGCCTGTCTTGAAAGGTCATGCGAGTTATCCTCAGGCTACTCCGCTCTCTGACCTGGTAGTCTGGACTGGAGTGCAGGCAGAATTCCCCGCCATTCGGGAGGACGCAGTCAGAGACCTACTAGTCCAGCTGGACTGTCACAAGTGCATGGGGCCAGATGGGATTCACCCGAGAGTGCTGAGGGAACTGGCGCAGGTGATAGCCGAACCGCTCGCCGTTATCTATCAGCGCTTTGTTGACTGGTGACTTTGTTGACTGGTCCCAGAAGACTGGAGGCTTGTCAGTGTGACTGCCATCTCTAAGAAGGATTGTAAGGAGGAGCGACGGGCTTGTTAGCCTGACCTCGGTGCCAGGAAAGGTTATGGAGTGGATTGTCTTGAGGGAGATGACACGGCATGTGCGGGACATGCAGGGGATCAGGCCTAGCCAGCATGGGTTCATGAAGGGCTGATCCTGTTGGACCAACCTGATCTCCTTCTAGAAACTAGTGAGCCATCTGGTAGACGAGAGAAAGGCTGCTGATGTAATCTACCTAGACTTCAGCAAGGCCTTGGACACTGTCTCCCACAGCATTCTCCTGCAGAAGCTGACAGCCCGTGGCTTGGATGGGTACGCTTTGGCTGGATAAGGAAGTGGCTGGAAGGCCGGGCCCAAAGAGTGGTAGTGAATGGAGCTAAATGCAGCTGGCGACCTGTCACAAGCGGTGTTCCCCAGGGGTCGGTGCTGGGGCCTGTCCTCCTCGAGATCTTTCTCGATGACCTGGATGAGGGCACTGAGTGCACCCTCCGCAAGTTTGCGGATGACAACAAGCTGGCTGGATGTGTTGATCTGCCTGGGGGTAGTGAGGCCCTCCAGAGGGATCTGGACAGGCTGGAGAGCTGGGCTGAAGCCAATGGGATGAGTTCCAACAAGGCCAAAGGCCGGGTCCTGCACTTTGGCTACAACAAGCCCAGGCAACGCTCCAGGCTTGGGGCAGAAGACTGCGTAGAGGAAGTGGACCTGGGGATGTTGATTGATGCTCAACTGAACATGAGCCAGCAGCGTGCCCAGGTGGCCAAGAAGGCCAATGGCATCCTGGCCTGCATCAGGAACGGTGTTGCCAGCAGGAACAGGCAAGTGATTGTCCCCCTGTCCTCAGCTCTGGTGAGGCCGCACCTCAAGTACTGTGTCCACTTTTGGGCCCCTCACTGCAAGAAAGACATTGAGGCCCTGGAGCGGGTTCAAAGAAGGGTGCCAAAACTGGTGAGGGGTCTGGAGCACAGGCCTTACGAGGAGCGGCTGAAGGAGCTGGGCTTGTTCAGTCTGGAGAAGAGGAGGCTCAGAAACACCTTCTTGTTCTCTCTAACTCCCTGAAGGGAGGTTGTAGCGAGCTGGGCTTCGGCCTCTTCCCTCGTGTCACTAGTGCCGAAAAAATGACCTCGTATCCCCGAAATAGCAGTGCTCTCCCAAATGCAGGATATTTTCTTCCAGAAATAACACTTTTCAATCCAAAATGTGACAATTTGTTCCAAAAATACCATCTTTTTTCCCAAGAATACAAGCATTCCCCAAAATAGATGACATTTTCTCCCAGAAATGCCAGCTTTATCAAAGATACAAGAACATTTCTTCCAAATACATGATATAGTCCCCCAGAAAGATCCGTTTCCTTTTTCTCCAAAAAATACAACACTACAATAATAAATAGCATATTTTCAGCCAAAACTAACAAATTTTCTGACAGGAAAGCCAGCTTTCTTCCAAAAAGATGACATTATCGCAACAAAATACCACCATTCTCCCACAGAGATGGCATTTCATCCCACAAGGACTACTTTCTCCAGCTTTCTCCCCAAACGGATGGCATTTACTACCTGAAATACAGCTTTTCTTAGATATACTCCACGGTTCATCCTCAAAATACGACATGACAATGCCAAAGAAATAGAAGTCTTTTCAAACAAAAATAGGATATTTTCTCTCAGAAATACCACTCTTCTCCCAAATAGATGATATTTTCCCAACAACATACCACCTTTCTCCCAAAGAGATGGCATTTCATCCCACAAGGACTACTCCACACTCCACACAATGATACTTAGCATCAAGAATAGGGCATTGGACCACAGAAAGACCAGCTTTCTGCCTAAGAGACGACATTTTCTCCCAGAAAGACCACTTTGCTCCCCGAAATACTGGACTTTGTCTTCCAGAAACACCATGCTCATCCCCTCCAGAGGTTGTTGTCACCCCAAACCCTAGCACCTTTCCTCTCACTACTCCCTGCTTTTTCAAACATAGATGCTCTTCTCTCCCAGAAATGCTAGCATTCTCTCCAACGTGGGACCTTTTCCAACCAAAGATGGCAGAGTCTCCCAGAAATTGCACTTTTCTTCAGAAGAACTGACATGTTCTCCAAAACATACGACTTTCAGCTGTTCCACGTGACATTTTTCAGCCAAATATCGGAGAGATTCTCCCCAAGTACCACTTTTCTCTCCTGTCGATTGCATTTTCTCACAGAAATACCACACTGCAACTCCAAAGAACACATTTCCCTCCAGAAATACCCTATTTTTGCCCAGAAAGACCAGCTTCTCCCAAAAGAGAGGACATTTTCTCCCAGAAATATCAGCTCTTTCCCAAATCGATGACATCTTCTTCCAGAAATTCCTGCTTTTTCCCAAACAGATGACATTTTGGCCTAAAAATACCAGCTTTCTCCCCAGAAATAGGCCATTGTTTGCCAGATAGACCAGTTTTCTCCCCAATATAGGATATTTTCTCCCACAAAGACCAGTTTTCTCTTAGGATTTGACTTATTTTGTAGAATGACAGTTTTCTACCCCACAATGGGACATTTTCTCCCACAAAGACCAGTGTGCTCCATGAAAACAGGACAGTTTCTCCCACAAAGACCAGGATTCTCCCCAAAACAGGACATTTGCTCCCACAAAGACCAGATTTCTGCCTCAGAAGAGGCAAGTTTCACCCACAAATACCTCTTTTCTCCACTACATTGCACATTTTCTTCTAGAAATACCACTTCTCGCCCCAAGATTAGGACAGGTTCTCCCAGAGATACCAGCTTTCTCCCCAGAAATATGGCCTTGGCGGCCAGATAGACCAGTTTGCTCCCAAATATGGGACCTTTTCTCCCAGAAATACCAGCTTTCTCCCCAGAAATAGGACATTCTCTCCCAGAAATACCAGCTTTCACCAAAATAGAGGAGATTTCCTCTGAGAAATACCTGTGTTCTCCTCAAGTAGATGGCATTTTCCCAGAAATCATGCTTTTCCACAGCAACTATGACATTTACTCCAAAATAGATGACATTTTCACGCAGGAATACCAGTTTTCTCCCAGTCACATTGCAGTTTCCGCCAGGAATGCCAGCTTTCTCGCAGATAGATGATGTTGACTCCCAGAAAGACCAGCTTTCTCCAAAATATGTCATAGTTTCTCCCAGAAATACCACTTTTCTCCCCCAAAATAGGACATTCTCTCACGGAAACACCAGGTTCCCTCCGTGAAATAGGACAGTTTCTCCCAGAAATACCTCTTCTCTCCCAGATGCTGGACATTCTCTCCCGGAAATACCAGTTTTCTCCCCCAGATAGGACAGTTTCTCCCAGAAATATCAGTTTTCTCTTAATATTGACATTCTTAGTTGTAGCATCACAATTTTCTACCCCAAAATGGGACAGTTTCTCCCACAAATACCACTTTGCTCCGTGACAATAGGACAGTCTCTCCCAGAAATACCAGTATTCTCCCCAGAACGGGACCATTGCTCCCAGAAAGACCAGCTTTCTCCCCCCAGAGTGGACATTTTCTTCCAGAAATGGCAGTTTTCTCCCAAACATGGAACATATTCTCCCAGAAATACCTCTTTTCTCCACCAAAAGAGGGAAGTTGCTCCCACAAATACCAGATTTCAGCCTCAAAATAGGGCAGATTCTCCCACAAATACCAGTTTCCTGCTTCAAAAGAGGCAAGTTTCACCTACAAATACCACTTTTCTCCGCTAAACTGGACATTTTCTTCTAGAAATACCACTTTTCGCCCCAATAGTAGGACAGTTTCTCCCAGAAATACCAGTTTTCTCCACCAAAATAGGACATTTTCTTCGACAAATACCAGTTTGCCCCCCAATGTTAGGACAGTCTCTCCCAGAAATGCCAGTCTTATCCCCCCAGATGGGACATTATCCCCACAAATACCACTTTCCTGCCTCAAAAGAGGCAAGTTCCACCCACAAATACCTCTTTTCTCCACTACATTGCACATTTTCTTCCAGAAATACCACTTCTCGCCCCAAGATTAGGACACGTTCACCCAGAAAGACCAGCTTTCTCCTCAGAAATATGGCCTTGTCGGCCAGATAGACCAGTTCTCTCCAAATATGGGACCTTTTCTCCCAGAAAGACCAGCTTTCTCCCCAAAACAGGATATTTTCTCCCACAAATTCCACTTTTCTCCCCTGAAATAGGACATTTTCTCCCAGAAATACCTCTTTCATCCCCCAAAACAGGACATTTTCTCCCAGAAAGACCACTTTGCTCCCCGAAATACTGGACTTTGTCTTCCAGAAACACCATGCTCATCCCCTCCAGAGGTTGTTGTCACCCCAAACCCTAGCACCTTTCCTCTCACTACTCCCTGCTTTTTCAAACATAGATGCTCTTCTCTCCCAGAAATGCTAGCATTCTCTCCAACGTGGGACCTTTTCCAACCAAAGATGGCAGAGTCTCCCAGAAATAGCACTTGTCTTCAGAAGAACTGACATGTTCTCCAAAACATACGACTTTCAGCTGTTCCAGGTGACATTTTTCAGCCAAACATCGGAGAGATTCTCCCCAAGTACCACTTTTCTCTCCTGTCGATTGCATTTTCTCCCAGAAATACCACACTGCAACTCCAAAGAACACATTTCCCTCCAGAAATACCCTCTTTTTGCCCAGAAAGACCAGCCTTCTCCCAAAAGAGAGGACATTTTCCACCAGAAAGACCACTTTTCTATTCTTCCGATTGCAGTTTCCTCCAAAAAGAGATTTCCTTCCAGACATGCCAGCATTCTCTCAAGCAGAGGCCGTTTTCCCCCGGAAATACCATCTTTTCTCCCAGAAATACCAGCTCTCTTAGAAAGACTTCACATTTCCTCCCAAGTCCTCTACTTCACACTCCTAACTATCAGACGGCCCTTTCATCTCCCAAAGGAGTGACATTTTCTGCCACAAAGCCCAGTTGTCTCGTAAATAGAGGATGTTTTCTTCCAGAAATACCAGCTTTGTCACAAGCATACCACCTCACCCCCACTCCCTCAGAACGATGATCCTGTCTCCTGGGAATACCACTTTTCTTACAAATGCCTCATGCTTTCTCCAAACAATACCACATTACAACCCTCAAGATGACATTTGCTGCAAAAAGAGGACATTTTCTCCCCCAAATACCAGCTTCTTCCCAAGCACAGGAGATTTTCTCCCAGAAACACCACCTTTCTCCCAAATAGACGACAAGTTCTACCAAAAAGAGGACATTTTCTCCCAGAAATATCAGCTCTTTCCCAAATCGATGACTTTTTCTTCCAGAAATTCCTGCTTTTTCCCAAACAGACGATATTTTTGCCTAAAAATACCAGCTTTCTCCCCAGAAAGATGTCATTGTTTGCCAGATAGACCAGTTTTCTCCCCAATATAGGCCATTTTCTCCCACAAAGACCAGTTTTCTCTTAGGATTTGACTTATGTTGTAGAAGAACAGTTTTCTACCCCACAATGGGACATTTTCTCCCACAAATACCAGTATTCTCCCCAAAACAGGACATTTGCTCCCACAAAGACCTGATTTCTGCCTCAAAAGAGGCAAGTTTCACCCACAAATACCTCTTTTCTCCACTACATTGCACATTTTCTTCTAGAAATACCACTTCTCGCCCCAAGATTAGGACAGGTTCTCCCAGAGATACCAGCTTTCTCCCCAGAAATATGGCCTTGGCGGCCAGATAGACCAGTTTTCTCCCAAATATGGGACCTTTTCTCCCAGAAATACCAGTATTCTCCCCAAAACAGGATATTTTCTCACACAAATTCTACTTTTCTCTCCTGAAATGGGACATTTTCTCCAAGAAATACCTCTTTCATCCCCCCAAACAAGACATTTTCTCCCAGAGATACCACTGCTCTTAGAAATACCTCACGTTTCATCCCAAGAATACTTCTTGGCGCTCCTCAGGATCACACTTACTCCCATCTAAATGGACTTTTCTCCCACAGAGACCAGGTTTCTCCCAAATGCACCACAGTTTCTCCCACACAGACCAGCTTTCTCCCAAAGATGGCAGACATTCCCCCAGAAATACAGGCTTATTCTTAGAAAACGGCCTTTTCCCCAAAATACCAGCTTTCTCACAAACACCTGTCACTTTCCAACCAAGGAGGCTACCATCTCCCCGAAACAACAGTTTTCCCAGAAATACCTTTCTTTTTCTTTTGGTAATATTCCCCTAGAAATGTGGCATTTTCTTTCAGAAATACTGCATTGCTTTTGGAAATATGATTTCTTTTTCTGGAATATGGTATTTTCTCCCCTAATTGGAATGTGTCATTTAAATGCTCCAGTTTTCTCTAGGTGCGCTGTTTAATTTCTCCGAAAAAATTTAAAAAATGACATTTTCCCTCAGATATAGCATTTGTAGGAGATATATTTGTCATTTTTCTCACAGATAATTTATTTTTCCCCTAGGTGTGGCGTTTTCTTCCATAAACTCCACGTTTTTCACAAATTTATGATCCTTCCCTTTCAAACGAGTTCAGAAAACTGTTATATCCGGGGAACAATTTCGATATTAAGGACAAAAGTGATATTCCTTTGGAAAATATCTTTTTTTTTGGAGAATGCTGGTATTTCTGATGTGAAAAGCTCCAATTCGTTGAATGAGACTGGTATTTCTCGAGGACAATGTGATATTTCTGAGTAATTTGGTATTTTGGATTGTAAGGTCGTACTCCTTACGAATGCCAACTGTCAGTCGAAAGAAAGATCTATGCACTTCCTACGTAGCACAGCGTGGAGGATTCTGCCTGTACACAAGGCGACCACGTAGCAGTTTCCAGCAACTCAAACTCTCCGCAGCGGTTCAGCGCGAGTGCCGCTTTATGCCTTCCGCAGCAATCTCGTTTTTCTCGGGTGCCGAGAATGTGCGACATCAGGCTACCACATGGCCTGAAAACAGGTGCTTTTTTCTCCGCAGTACAGAAACAATGGCACTCGACTTTCTGTAACGTCCTCCCTGAAAGCACATCGTGTGCCGCTCCTCGGACTTCTAGCTGCCTTCTTAGAGGGGATTTTCCCTTCTACTCTCTTCGTCACAGAATTCCGACGTGTAGCATCGGAGAGCCACACCAAAACGCAATGTTGCTAGGAATAAAGGGAAAGGCAGAAGAATGAGAGAGAAGCGTAGTGCAGAATGCACGGGCACAAGGAGAAGTCAGAAGCGCTCGTTTGCGATGTGCGCAGAAGAAGCCGCTCGTCGCAGAAAAGCATCCGGCTGAAGTCGCTCTTTCTGGGCATCCGAGAGAAACGAGACCGCTGCTGAAGGCTGAAAGCGGCGTTCGGGGAGAACCGCGATTTCGCGGCCAGCAACTGCAAACTCTCCGGAGCGGTTCAGCGCGAGTGCCGCTTTGGACCCACGAGAGCGAAATCGCGGAATTGCGATGCCGAGAACGAGGGAATTCAGCGTACTGCAGTGCCTGAAAACAGGGGTTTTTTTCTGCGCAGGAAAGAATCCACAGCTCTCGACTTTCTGTAACGTCCTCCCTGAAAGCACATCGTGTGCCGCTCCTCGGACTTCTAGCTGCCTTCTTAGAGGGGATTTTGCCTTCTACTCTGTTCGTCCCAGAATGCTGACGTGTAGCATCGGAGAGCCACACCAAAACGCAATGTTGCTAGGAATAAAGGGAAAGGCAGAAGAATGAGAGAGAAGCGTAGTGCAGAATGCACGGGCACAAGGAGAAGTCAGAAGCGCTCCTTTGCGATGTGCGCAGAAGAAGCCGCTCGTCGCAGAAAAGCATCCGGCTGAAGTCGCTCTTTCTGGTCATCCGAGAGAAACGAGACCGCTGCTGAAGCCTGAAAGCGGCGTTCGGGGAGAACCGCGATTTCGCGGCCAGCAACTGCAAACTCTGCGGAGCGGTTCAGCGCGAGTGCCGCTTTCGACGCACGAGAGCGAAATCGCGGAATTGCGATGCCGAGAACGAGCGAATTCAGCGTACTGCGTTGCCTGAAAACAGGGGGTATTTTCTCCGAGGGAAAGAATCCACAGCTCTCGACTTTCTGTAACGTCCTCCCTGAAAGCACATCGTGTGCCGCTCCTCGGACTTCTAGCTGCCTTCTTAGAGGGGATTTTCCCTTCTACTCTCTTCGTCCCAGAATGCTGACGTGTAGCATCGGAGAGCCACACCAAAACGCAATGTTGCTAGGAATAAAGGGAAAGGCAGAAGAATGAGAGAGAAGCGTAGTGCAGAATGCACGGGCACAAGGAGAAGTCAGAAGCGCTCCTTTGCGATGTGCGCAGAAGAAGCCGCTCGTCGCAGAAAAGCATCCGGCTGAAGTCGCTCTTTCTGGGCATCCGAGAGAAACGAGACCGCTGCTGAAGCCTGAAAGCGGCGTTCGGGGAGAACCGCGATTTCGCGGCCAGCAACTGCAAACTCTCCGGAGCGGTTCAGCGCGAGTGCCGCTTTCGACGCACGAGAGCCAAAGAGCGGAATTGCGATGCCGAGAACGAGCGAATTCAGCGTACTGCGTTGCCTGAAAACAGGGGGTTTTCTCTCCGAGGGAAAGAATCCACAGCTCTCGACTTTCTGTAACGTCCTCCCTGAAAGCACATCGTGTGCCGCTCCTCGGACTTCTAGCTGCCTTCTTAGAGGGGATTTTGCCTTCTACTCTGTTCGTCACAGAATGCTGACGTGTAGCATCGGAGAGCCACACCAAAACGCAATGTTGCTAGGAATAAAGGGAAAGGCAGAAGAATGAGAGAGAAGCGTAGTGCAGAATGCACGGGCACAAGGAGAAGTCAGAAGCGCTCCTTTGCGATGTGCGCAGAAGAAGCCGCTCGTCGCAGAAAAGCATCCGGCTGAAGTCGCTCTTTCTGGGCATCCGAGAGAAACGAGACCGCTGCTGAAGCCTGAAAGCGGCGTTCGGGGAGAACCGCGATTTCGCGGCCAGCAACTGCAAACTCTCCGGAGCGGTTCAGCGCGAGTGCCGCTTTCGACGCACGAGAGCCAAAGAGCGGAATTGCGATGCCGAGAACGAGCGAATTCAGCGTACTGCGTTGCCTGAAAACAGGGGGTTTTCTCTCCGAGGGAAAGAATCCACAGCTCTCGACTTTCTGTAACGTCCTCCCTGAAAGCACATCGTGTGCCGCTCCTCGGACTTCTAGCTGCCTTCTTAGAGGGGATTTTGCCTTCTACTCTGTTCGTCACAGAATGCTGACGTGTAGCATCGGAGAGCCACACCAAAACGCAATGTTGCTAGGAAAAAAGGGAAAGACCGAAGAATGAGAGAGAAGCGTCATGCAGAATGCACGGGCACAAGGAGAAGTCAGAAGCGCTCGTTTGCGATGTGCGCAGAAGAAGCCGCTCGTCGCAGAAAAGCATCCGGCTGAAGTCGCTCTTTCTGGGCATCCGAGAAAAACGAGACCGCTGCTGAAGCCTGAAAGCGGCGTTCGGGGAGAACCGCGATGTACCGGCCAGCAACTGCAAACTCTCCGGCGCGGTTCAGAGCGAGTGCCGCTTTCGACGCACGAGAGCGAAATCGCGGAATTGCGATGCCGAGAACGAGCGAATTCAGCGTACTGCGTTGCCTGAAAACAGGGGTTTTTTTCTCCGAGGGAAAGAATCCACAGCTCTCGACTTTCTGTAACGTCCTCCCTGAAAGCACATCGTGTGCCGCTCCTCGGACTTCTAGCTGCCTTCTTAGAGGGGATTTTCCCTTCTACTCTGTTCGTCACAGAATGCTGACGTGTAGCATCGCAGAGCCACACCAAAACGCAATGTTGCTAGGAATAAAGGGAAAGGCAGAAGAATGAGAGAGAAGCGTCATGCAGAATGCACGGGCACAAGCAGAAGTCAGAAGCGCTCGTTTGCGATGTGCGCAGAAGAAGCCGCTCGTCGCAGAAAAGCATCCGGCTGAAGTCGCTCTTTCTCGGCATCCGAGAGAAACGAGACCGCTGCTGAAGCCTGAAAGCGGCGTTCGGGGTGAACCGCGATGTACCGGCCAGCAACTGCAAACTCTCCGGCGCGGTTCAGCGCGAGTGCCGCTTTCGACGCACGAGAGCCAAAGAGCGGAATTGCGATGCCGAGAACGAGCGAATTCAGCGTACTGCAGTGCCTGAAAACAGGGGTTTTTTTCTCCGAGGGAAAGAATCCACAGCTCTCGACTTTCTGTAACGTCCTCCCTGAAAGCACATCGTGTGCCGCTCCTCGGACTTCTAGCTGCCTTCTTAGAGGGGATTTTCCCTTCTACTCTGTTCGTCCCAGAATGCTGACGTGTAGCATCGGAGAGCCACACCAAAACGCAATGTTGCTAGGAATAAAGGGAAAGACCGAAGAATGAGAGAGAAGCGTAATGCATTCTGCATGGGCACAAGGAGAAGTCAGAAGCGCTCGTTTGCGATGTGCGCAGAAGAAGCCGCTCGTCGCAGAAAAGCATCCGGCTGAACTCGCTCTTTCTGGGCATCCGAGAGAAACGAGACCGCTGCTGAAGCCTGAAAGCGGCGTTCGGGGAGAACCGCGATTTCGCGGCCAGCAACTGCAAACTCTGCGGAGCGGTTCAGCGCGAGTGCCGCTTTCGACGCACGAGAGCCAAAGAGCGGAATTGCGATGCCGAGAACGAGCGAATTCAGCGTACTGCAGTGCCTGAAAACAGGGGTTTTTTTCTGCGCAGGAAAGAATCCTCAGCTCTCGACTTTCTGGAACGTCCTCCCTGAAAGCACAACTGTGCCGCTCCTCGGACTTCTAGCTGCCTTCTTAGAGGGGATTTTCCCTTCTACTCTCTTCGTCACAGAATGCCGACGTGTAGCATCGGAGAGCCACACCAAAACGCAATGTTGCTAGGAATAAAGGGAAAGACAGAACATTGTGGAAGAAGAGTCTTGCAGAATGCACGGGCACAAGGAGAAGTGAGAAGCGCTCGTTTGCGATGTGCGCAGAAGAAGCCGCTCGTCGCAGAAAAGCATCCGGCTGAAGTCGCTCTTTCTCGGCATTCGAGAGAAACGAGACCGCTGCTGAAGCCTGAAAGCGGCGTTCGGGGAGAACCGCGATTTCGCGGCCAGCAACTGCAAACTCTCCGGAGCGGTTCAGCGCGAGTGCCGCTTTCGACGCACGAGAGCGAAATCGCGGAATTGCGATGCCGAGAACGAGCGAATTCAGCGTACTGCGTTGCCTGAAAACAGGGGGTTTTCTCTCCGAGGGAAAGAATCCACAGCTCTCGACTTTCTGTAACGTCCTCCCTGAAAGCACATCGTGTGCCGCTCCTCGGACTTCTAGCTGCCTTCTTAGAGGGGATTTTCCCTTCTACTCTGTTCGTCACAGAATGCTGACGTGTAGCATCGGAGAGCCACACCAAAACGCAATGTTGCTAGGAATAAAGGGAAAGGCAGAAGAATGAGAGAAGCGTCATGCAGAATGCACGGGCACAAGGAGAAGTCAGAAGCGCTCGTTTGCGATGTGCGCTGAAGAAGCCGCTCGTCGCAGAAAAGCATCCGGCTGAAGTCGCTCTTTCTGGGCATCCGAGAGAAACGAGACCGCTGCTGAAGGCTGAAAGCGGCGTTCGGGGAGAACCGCGATTTCGCGGCCAGCAACTGCAAATTCTCCGGAGCGGTTCAGCGCGAGTGCCGCTTTCGACGCACGAGAGCGAAATCGCGGAATTGCGATGCCGAGAACGAGCGAATTCAGCGTACTGCGTTGCCTGAAAACAGGGGGTTTTCTCTCCGAGGGAAAGAATCCACAGCTCTCGACTTTCTGTAACGTCCTCCCTGAAAGCACATCGTGTGCCGCTCCTCGGACTTCTAGCTGCCTTCTTAGAGGGGATTTTCCCTTCTACTCTGTTCGTCACAGAATACTGACGTGTAGCATCGGAGAGCCACACCAAAACGCAATGTTGCTAGGAAAAAAGGGAAAGACCGAAGAATGAGAGAGAAGCGTCATGCAGAATGCACGGGCACAAGGAGAAGTCAGAAGCGCTCGTTTGCGATGTGCGCTGAAGAAGCCGCTCGTCGCAGAAAAGCATCCGGCTGAAGTCGCTCTTTCTGGGCATCCGAGAGAAACGAGACCGCTGCTGAAGGCTGAAAGCGGCGTTCGGGGAGAACCGCGATTTCGCGGCCAGCAACTGCAAACTCTCCGGAGCGGTTCAGCGCGAGTGCCGCTTTCGACGCACGAGAGCGAAATCGCGGAATTGCGATGCCGAGAACGAGCGAATTCAGCGTACTGCGTTGCCTGAAAACAGGGGGTTTTCTCTCCGAGGGAAAGAATCCACAGCTCTCGACTTTCTGTAACGTCCTCCCTGAAAGCACATCGTGTGCCGCTCCTCGGACTTCTAGCTGCCTTCTTAGAGGGGATTTTGCCTTCTACTCTGTTCGTCACAGAATGCTGACGTGTAGCATCGGAGAGCCACACCAAAACGCAATGTTGCTAGGAAAAAAGGGAAAGACCGAAGAATGAGAGAGAAGCGTCATGCAGAATGCACGGGCACAAGGAGAAGTCAGAAGCGCTCCTTTGCGATGTGCGCTGAAGAAGCCGCTCGTCGCAGAAAAGCATCCGGCTGAACTCGCTCTTTCTCGGCATCCGAGAGAAACGAGACCGCTGCTGAAGCCTGAAAGCGGCGTTCGGGGAGAACCGCGATTTCGCGGCCAGCAACTGCAAACTCTCCGGAGCGGTTCAGCGCGAGTGCCGCTTTCGACGCACGAGAGCGAAATCGCGGAATTGCGATGCCGAGAACGAGCGAATTCAGCGTACTGCGTTGCCTGAAAACAGGGGGTTTTTTCTCCGAGGGAAAGAATCCACAGCTCTCGACTTTCTGTAACGTCCTCCCTGAAAGCACATCGTGTGCCGCTCCTCGGACTTCTAGCTGCCTTCTTAGAGGGGATTTTCCCTTCTACTCTGTTCGTCACAGAATGCTGACGTGTAGCATCGGAGAGCCACACCAAAACGCAATGTTGCTAGGAATAAAGGGAAAGGCAGAAGAATGAGAGAGAAGCGTAGTGCAGAATGCACGGGCACAAGGAAAAGTCAGAAGCGCTCGTTTGCGATGTGCGCAGAAGAAGCCGCTCGTCGCAGAAAAGCATCCGGCTGAAGTCGCTCTTTCTGGGCATCCGAGAGAAACGAGACCGCTGCTGAAGCCTGAAAGCGGCGTTCGGGGAGAACCGCGATTTCGCGGCCAGCAACTGCAAACTCTCCGGAGCGGTTCAGCGCGAGTGCCGCTTTCGACGCACGAGAGCGAAATCGCGGAATTGCGATGCCGAGAACGAGGGAATTCAGCGTACTGCGTTGCCTGAAAACAGGGGGTTTTCTCTCCGAGGGAAAGAATCCACAGCTCTCGACTTTCTGTAACGTCCTCCCTGAAAGCACATCGTGTGCCGCTCCTCGGACTTCTAGCTGCCTTCTTAGAGGGGATTTTGCCTTCTACTCTGTTCGTCACAGAATGCTGACGTGTAGCATCGGAGAGCCACACCAAAACGCAATGTTGCTAGGAATAAAGGGAAAGGCAGAAGAATGAGAGAGAAGCGTCATGCAGAATGCACGGGCACAAGCAGAAGTCAGAAGCGCTCCTTTGCGATGTGCGCAGAAGAAGCCGCTCGTCGCAGAAAAGCATCCGGCTGAAGTCGCTCTTTCTCGGCATCCGAGAGAAACGAGACCGCTGCTGAAGCCTGAAAGCGGCGTTCGGGGTGAACCGCGATGTACCGGCCAGCAACTGCAAACTCTCCGGCGCGGTTCAGCGCGAGTGCCGCTTTCGACGCACGAGAGCGAAATCGCGGAATTGCGATGCCGAGAACAAGCGAATTCAGCGTACTGCAGTGCCTGAAAACAGGGGTTTTTTTCTCCGAGGGAAAGAATCCACAGCTCTCGACTTTCTGTAACGTCCTCCCTGAAAGCACATCGTGTGCCGCTCCTCGGACTTCTAGCTGCCTTCTTAGAGGGGATTTTCCCTTCTACTCTGTTCGTCCCAGAATGCTGACGTGTAGCATCGGAGAGCCACACCAAAACGCAATGTTGCTAGGAATAAAGGGAAAGACCGAAGAATGAGAGAGAAGCGTAATGCATTCTGCATGGGCACAAGGAGAAGTCAGAAGCGCTCGTTTGCGATGTGCGCAGAAGAAGCCGCTCGTCGCAGAAAAGCATCCGGCTGAACTCGCTCTTTCTGGGCATCCGAGAGAAACGAGACCGCTGCTGAAGCCTGAAAGCGGCGTTCGGGGAGAACCGCGATTTCGCGGCCAGCAACTGCAAACTCTGCGGAGCGGTTCAGCGCGAGTGCCGCTTTCGACGCACGAGAGCCAAAGAGCGGAATTGCGATGCCGAGAACGAGCGAATTCAGCGTACTGCAATGCCTGAAAACAGGGGTTTTTTTCTGCGCAGGAAAGAATCCTCAGCTCTCGACTTTCTGGAACGTCCTCCCTGAAAGCACAACTGTGCCGCTCCTCGGACTTCTAGCTGCCTTCTTAGAGGGGATTTTCCCTTCTACTCTCTTCGTCACAGAATGCCGACGTGTAGCATCGGAGAGCCACACCAAAACGCAATGTTGCTAGGAATAAAGGGAAAGACAGAACATTGTGGAAGAAGAGTCTTGCAGAATGCACGGGCACAAGGAGAAGTGAGAAGCGCTCCTTTGCGATGTGCGCAGAAGAAGCCGCTCGTCGCAGAAAAGCATCCGGCTGAAGTCGCTCTTTCTCGGCATTCGAGAGAAACGAGACCGCTGCTGAAGCCTGAAAGCGGCGTTCGGGGAGAACCGCGATTTCGCGGCCAGCAACTGCAAACTCTCCGGAGCGGTTCAGCGCGAGTGCCGCTTTCGACGCACGAGAGCGAAATCGCGGAATTGCGATGCCGAGAACGAGCGAATTCAGCGTACTGCGTTGCCTGAAAACAGGGGGTTTTCTCTCCGAGGGAAAGAATCCACAGCTCTCGACTTTCTGTAACGTCCTCCCTGAAAGCACATCGTGTGCCGCTCCTCGGACTTCTAGCTGCCTTCTTAGAGGGGATTTTCCCTTCTACTCTGTTCGTCACAGAATGCTGACGTGTAGCATCGGAGAGCCACACCAAAACGCAATGTTGCTAGGAATAAAGGGAAAGGCAGAAGAATGAGAGAAGCGTCATGCAGAATGCACGGGCACAAGGAGAAGTCAGAAGCGCTCCTTTGCGATGTGCGCAGAAGAAGCCGCTCGTCGCAGAAAAGCATCCGGCTGAAGTCGCTCTTTCTGGGCATCCGAGAGAAACGAGACCGCTGCTGAAGGCTGAAAGCGGCGTTCGGGGAGAACCGCGATTTCGCGGCCAGCAACTGCAAATTCTCCGGAGCGGTTCAGCGCGAGTGCCGCTTTCGACGCACGAGAGCGAAATCGCGGAATTGCGATGCCGAGAACGAGCGAATTCAGCGTACTGCGTTGCCTGAAAACAGGGGGTTTTCTCTCCGAGGGAAAGAATCCACAGCTCTCGACTTTCTGTAACGTCCTCCCTGAAAGCACATCGTGTGCCGCTCCTCGGACTTCTAGCTGCCTTCTTAGAGGGGATTTTGCCTTCTACTCTGTTCGTCACAGAATGCTGACGTGTAGCATCGGAGAGCCACACCAAAACGCAATGTTGCTAGGAAAAAAGGGAAAGACCGAAGAATGAGAGAGAAGCGTCATGCAGAATGCACGGGCACAAGGAGAAGTCAGAAGCGCTCCTTTGCGATGTGCGCTGAAGAAGCCGCTCGTCGCAGAAAAGCATCCGGCTGAACTCGCTCTTTCTCGGCATCCGAGAGAAACGAGACCGCTGCTGAAGCCTGAAAGCGGCGTTCGGGGAGAACCGCGATTTCGCGGCCAGCAACTGCAAACTCTCCGGAGCGGTTCAGCGCGAGTGCCGCTTTCGACGCACGAGAGCGAAATCGCGGAATTGCGATGCCGAGAACGAGCGAATTCAGCGTACTGCGTTGCCTGAAAACAGGGGGTTTTTTCTCCGAGGGAAAGAATCCACAGCTCTCGACTTTCTGTAACGTCCTCCCTGAAAGCACATCGTGTGCCGCTCCTCGGACTTCTAGCTGCCTTCTTAGAGGGGATTTTCCCTTCTACTCTGTTCGTCACAGAATGCTGACGTGTAGCATCGGAGAGCCACACCAAAACGCAATGTTGCTAGGAATAAAGGGAAAGGCAGAAGAATGAGAGAGAAGCGTAGTGCAGAATGCACGGGCACAAGGAGAAGTCAGAAGCGCTCGTTTGCGATGTGCGCAGAAGAAGCCGCTCGTCGCAGAAAAGCATCCGGCTGAACTCGCTCTTTCTGGGTATCCGAGAGAAACGAGACCGCTGCTGAAGCCTGAAAGCGGCGTTCGGGGAGAACCGCGATTTCGCGGCCAGCAACTGCAAACTCTCCGGAGCGGTTCAGCGCGAGTGCCGCTTTCGACGCACGAGAGCGAAATCGCGGAATTGCGATGCCGAGAACGAGGGAATTCAGCGTACTGCGTTGCCTGAAAACAGGGGGTTTTCTCTCCGAGGGAAAGAATCCACAGCTCTCGACTTTCTGTAACGTCCTCCCTGAAAGCACATCGTGTGCCGCTCCTCGGACTTCTAGCTGCCTTCTTAGAGGGGATTTTGCCTTCTACTCTGTTCGTCACAGAATGCTGACGTGTAGCATCGGAGAGCCACACCAAAACGCAATGTTGCTAGGAAAAAAGGGAAAGACCGAAGAATGAGAGAGAAGCGTCATGCAGAATGCACGGGCACAAGGAGAAGTCAGAAGCGCTCGTTTGCGATGTGCGCAGAAGAAGCCGCTCGTCGCAGAAAAGCATCCGGCTGAAGTCGCTCTTTCTGGGCATCCGAGAAAAACGAGACCGCTGCTGAAGCCTGAAAGCGGCGTTCGGGGAGAACCGCGATGTACCGGCCAGCAACTGCAAACTCTCCGGCGCGGTTCAGCGCGAGTGCCGCTTTCGACGCACGAGAGCGAAATCGCGGAATTGCGATGCCGAGAACGAGCGAATTCAGCGTACTGCGTTGCCTGAAAACAGGGGTTTTTTTCTCCGAGGGAAAGAATCCACAGCTCTCGACTTTCTGTAACGTCCTCCCTGAAAGCACATCGTGTGCCGCTCCTCGGACTTCTAGCTGCCTTCTTAGAGGGGATTTTGCCTTCTACTCTGTTCGTCACAGAATGCTGACGTGTAGCATCGCAGAGCCACACCAAAACGCAATGTTGCTAGGAATAAAGGGAAAGGCAGAAGAATGAGAGAGAAGCGTCATGCAGAATGCACGGGCACAAGGAGAAGTCAGAAGCGCTCCTTTGCGATGTGCGCAGAAGAAGCCGCTCGTCGCAGAAAAGCATCCGGCTGAAGTCGCTCTTTCTCGGCATCCGAGAGAAACGAGACCGCTGCTGAAGGCTGAAAGCGGCGTTCGGGGTGAACCGCGATGTACCGGCCAGCAACTGCAAACTCTCCGGCGCGGTTCAGCGCGAGTGCCGCTTTCGACGCACGAGAGCGAAATCGCGGAATTGCGATGCCGAGAACGAGCGAATTCAGCGTACTGCAGTGCCTGAAAACAGGGGTTTTTTTCTCCGAGGGAAAGAATCCACAGCTCTCGACTTTCTGTAACGTCCTCCCTGAAAGCACATCGTGTGCCGCTCCTCGGACTTCTAGCTGCCTTCTTAGAGGGGATTTTCCCTTCTACTCTGTTCGTCCCAGAATGCTGACGTGTAGCATCGGAGAGCCACACCAAAACGCAATGTTGCTAGGAATAAAGGGAAAGACCGAAGAATGAGAGAGAAGCGTAATGCATTCTGCATGGGCACAAGGAGAAGTCAGAAGCGCTCGTTTGCGATGTGCGCAGAAGAAGCCGCTCGTCGCAGAAAAGCATCCGGCTGAACTCGCTCTTTCTGGGCATCCGAGAGAAACGAGACCGCTGCTGAAGCCTGAAAGCGGCGTTCGGGGAGAACCGCGATTTCGCGGCCAGCAACTGCAAACTCTGCGGAGCGGTTCAGCGCGAGTGCCGCTTTCGACGCACGAGAGCCAAAGAGCGGAATTGCGATGCCGAGAACGAGCGAATTCAGCATACTGCAGTGCCTGAAAACAGGGGTTTTTTTCTGCGCAGGAAAGAATCCTCAGCTCTCGACTTTCTGGAACGTCCTCCCTGAAAGCACAACTGTGCCGCTCCTCGGACTTCTAGCTGCCTTCTTAGAGGGGATTTTCCCTTCTACTCTCTTCGTCACAGAATGCCGACGTGTAGCATCGGAGAGCCACACCAAAACGCAATGTTGCTAGGAATAAAGGGAAAGACAGAACATTGTGGAAGAAGAGTCTTGCAGAATGCACGGGCACAAGGAGAAGTGAGAAGCGCTCCTTTGCGATGTGCGCAGAAGAAGCCGCTCGTCGCAGAAAAGCATCCGGCTGAAGTCGCTCTTTCTCGGCATTCGAGAGAAACGAGACCGCTGCTGAAGCCTGAAAGCGGCGTTCGGGGAGAACCGCGATTTCGCGGCCAGCAACTGCAAACTCTCCGGAGCGGTTCAGCGCGAGTGCCGCTTTCGACGCACGAGAGCGAAATCGCGGAATTGCGATGCCGAGAACGAGCGAATTCAGCGTACTGCGTTGCCTGAAAACAGGGGGTTTTCTCTCCGAGGGAAAGAATCCACAGCTCTCGACTTTCTGTAACGTCCTCCCTGAAAGCACATCGTGTGCCGCTCCTCGGACTTCTAGCTGCCTTCTTAGAGGGGATTTTGCCTTCTACTCTGTTCGTCACAGAATGCTGACGTGTAGCATCGGAGAGCCACACCAAAACGCAATGTTGCTAGGAATAAAGGGAAAGGCAGAAGAATGAGAGAAGCGTCATGCAGAATGCACGGGCACAAGGAGAAGTCAGAAGCGCTCGTTTGCGATGTGCGCTGAAGAAGCCGCTCGTCGCAGAAAAGCATCCGGCTGAAGTCGCTCTTTCTGGGCATCCGAGAGAAACGAGACCGCTGCTGAAGGCTGAAAGCGGCGTTCGGGGAGAACCGCGATTTCGCGGCCAGCAACTGCAAATTCTCCGGAGCGGTTCAGCGCGAGTGCCGCTTTCGACGCACGAGAGCGAAATCGCGGAATTGCGATGCCGAGAACGAGCGAATTCAGCGTACTGCGTTGCCTGAAAACAGGGGGTTTTCTCTCCGAGGGAAAGAATCCACAGCTCTCGACTTTCTGTAACGTCCTCCCTGAAAGCACATCGTGTG
This sequence comes from Chrysolophus pictus, assembly GCA_037305975.1. NCBI lineage: Eukaryota > Metazoa > Chordata > Aves > Galliformes > Phasianidae > Chrysolophus > Chrysolophus pictus. The sequence continues at coordinate 7,300,789 of CM074596.1, read as the reverse complement.
CCGCTCCTCGGACTTCTAGCTGCCTTCTTCGAGGGGATTTTCCCTTCTACTCTGTTCGGAACACAATGCTGACGTGTAGCATCGGAGAGCCACACCAAAACGCAATGTTGCTAGGAATAAAGGGAAAGACCGAAGAATGAGAGAGAAGCGTAATGCATTCTGCATGGGCACAAGGAGAAGTCAGAAGCGCTCGTTTGCGATGTGCGCAGAAGAAGCCGCTCGTCGCAGAAAAGCATCCGGCTGAACTCGCTCTTTCTCGGCATCCGAGAGAAACGAGACCGCTGCTGAAGCCTGAAAGCGGCGTTCGGGGAGAACCGCGATTTCGCGGCCAGCAACTGCAAACTCTCCGGAGCGGTTCAGCGCGAGTGCCGCTTTCGACGCACGAGAGCGAAATCGCGGAATTGCGATGCCGAGAACGAGCGAATTCAGCGTACTGCGTTGCCTGAAAACAGGGGGTTTTTTCTCCGAGGGAAAGAATCCACAGCTCTCGACTTTCTGTAACGTCCTCCCTGAAAGCACATCGTGTGCCGCTCCTCGGACTTCTAGCTGCCTTCTTAGAGGGGATTTTCCCTTCTACTCTGTTCGTCACAGAATGCTGACGTGTAGCATCGGAGAGCCACACCAAAACGCAATGTTGCTAGGAATAAAGGGAAAGGCAGAAGAATGAGAGAGAAGCGTAGTGCAGAATGCACGGGCACAAGGAGAAGTCAGAAGCGCTCGTTTGCGATGTGCGCAGAAGAAGCCGCTCGTCGCAGAAAAGCATCCGGCTGAACTCGCTCTTTCTGGGCATCCGAGAGAAACGAGACCGCTGCTGAAGCCTGAAAGCGGCGTTCGGGGAGAACCGCGATTTCGCGGCCAGCAACTGCAAACTCTCCGGAGCGGTTCAGCGCGAGTGCCGCTTTCGACGCACGAGAGCGAAATCGCGGAATTGCGATGCCGAGAACGAGGGAATTCAGCGTACTGCGTTGCCTGAAAACAGGGGGTTTTCTCTCCGAGGGAAAGAATCCACAGCACTCGACTTTCTGTAACGTCCTCCCTGAAAGCACATCGTGTGCCGCTCCTCGGACTTCTAGCTGCCTTCTTAGAGGGGATTTTGCCTTCTACTCTGTTCGTCACAGAATGCTGACGTGTAGCATCGGAGAGCCACACCAAAACGCAATGTTGCTAGGAAAAAAGGGAAAGACCGAAGAATGAGAGAGAAGCGTCATGCAGAATGCACGGGCACAAGGAGAAGTCAGAAGCGCTCGTTTGCGATGTGCGCAGAAGAAGCCGCTCGTCGCAGAAAAGCATCCGGCTGAAGTCGCTCTTTCTGGGCATCCGAGAAAAACGAGACCGCTGCTGAAGCCTGAAAGCGGCGTTCGGGGAGAACCGCGATGTACCGGCCAGCAACTGCAAACTCTCCGGCGCGGTTCAGAGCGAGTGCCGCTTTCGACGCACGAGAGCGAAATCGCGGAATTGCGATGCCGAGAACGAGCGAATTCAGCGTACTGCGTTGCCTGAAAACAGGGGTTTTTTTCTCCGAGGGAAAGAATCCACAGCTCTCGACTTTCTGTAACGTCCTCCCTGAAAGCACATCGTGTGCCGCTCCTCGGACTTCTAGCTGCCTTCTTAGAGGGGATTTTCCCTTCTACTCTGTTCGTCACAGAATGCTGACGTGTAGCATCGCAGAGCCACACCAAAACGCAATGTTGCTAGGAATAAAGGGAAAGGCAGAAGAATGATAGAGAAGCGTCATGCAGAATGCACGGACACAAGCAGAAGTCAGAAGCGCTCCTTTGCGATGTGCGCAGAAGAAGCCGCTCGTCGCAGAAAAGCATCCGGCTGAAGTCGCTCTTTCTCGGCATCCGAGAGAAACGAGACCGCTGCTGAAGGCTGAAAGCGGCGTTCGGGGTGAACCGCGATTTCGCGGCCAGCAACTGCAAACTCTCCGGCGCGGTTCAGCGCGAGTGCCGCTTTCGACGCACGAGAGCGAAATCGCGGAATTGCGATGCCGAGAACGAGCGAATTCAGCGTACTGCAGTGCCTGAAAACAGGGGTTTTTTTCTGCGCAGGAAAGAATCCTCAGCTCTCGACTTTCTGGAACGTCCTCCCTGAAAGCACAACGTGTGCCGCTCCTCGGACTTCTAGCTGCCTTCTTAGAGGGGATTTTCCCTTCTACTCTCTTCGTCACAGAATGCCGACGTGTAGCATCGGAGAGCCACACCAAAACGCAATGTTGCTAGGAATAAAGGGAAAGACAGAACATTGTGGAAGAAGAGTCTTGCAGAATGCACGGGCACAAGGAGAAGTGAGAAGCGCTCCTTTGCGATGTGCGCAGAAGAAGCCGCTCGTCGCAGAAAAGCATCCGGCTGAAGTCGCTCTTTCTCGGCATTCGAGAGAAACGAGACCGCTGCTGAAGCCTGAAAGCGGCGTTCGGGGAGAACCGCGATTTCGCGGCCAGCAACTGCAAACTCTCCGGAGCGGTTCAGCGCGAGTGCCGCTTTCGACGCACGAGAGCGAAATCGCGGAATTGCGATGCCGAGAACGAGCGAATTCAGCGTACTGCGTTGCCTGAAAACAGGGGGTTTTCTCTCCGAGGGAAAGAAGCCACAGCTCTCGACTTTCTGTAACGTCCTCCCTGAAAGCACATCGTGTGCCGCTCCTCGGACTTCTAGCTGCCTTCTTAGAGGGGATTTTCCCTTCTACTCTGTTCGTCACAGAATACTGACGTGTAGCATCGGAGAGCCACACCAAAACGCAATGTTGCTAGGAAAAAAGGGAAAGACCGAAGAATGAGAGAGAAGCGTCATGCAGAATGCACGGGCACAAGGAGAAGTCAGAAGCGCTCGTTTGCGATGTGCGCTGAAGAAGCCGCTCGTCGCAGAAAAGCATCCGGCTGAAGTCGCTCTTTCTGGGCATCCGAGAGAAACGAGACCGCTGCTGAAGGCTGAAAGCGGCGTTCGGGGAGAACCGCGATGTACCGGCCAGCAACTGCAAACTCTCCGGAGCGGTTCAGCGCGAGTGCCGCTTTCGACGCACGAGAGCGAAATCGCGGAATTGCGATGCCGAGAACGAGCGAATTCAGCGTACTGCGTTGCCTGAAAACAGGGGGTTTTCTCTCCGAGGGAAAGAATCCACAGCTCTCGACTTTCTGTAACGTCCTCCCTGAAAGCACATCGTGTGCCGCTCCTCGGACTTCTAGCTGCCTTCTTAGAGGGGATTTTGCCTTCTACTCTGTTCGTCACAGAATGCTGACGTGTAGCATCGGAGAGCCACACCAAAACGCAATGTTGCTAGGAAAAAAGGGAAAGACCGAAGAATGAGAGAGAAGCGTCATGCAGAATGCACGGGCACAAGGAGAAGTCAGAAGCGCTCCTTTGCGATGTGCGCAGAAGAAGCCGCTCGTCGCAGAAAAGCATCCGGCTGAACTCGCTCTTTCTGGTCATCCGAGAGAAACGAGACCGCTGCTGAAGGCTGAAAGCGGCGTTCGGGGAGAACCGCGATTTCGCGGCCAGCAACTGCAAACTCTCCGGAGCGGTTCAGCGCGAGTGCCGCTTTCGACGCACGAGAGCGAAATCGCGGAATTGCGATGCCGAGAACGAGCGAATTCAGCGTACTGCGTTGCCTGAAAACAGGGGGTTTTTTCTCCGAGGGAAAGAATCCACAGCTCTCGACTTTCTGTAACGTCCTCCCTGAAAGCACATCGTGTGCCGCTCCTCGGACTTCTAGCTGCCTTCTTAGAGGGGATTTTGCCTTCTACTCTGTTCGTCACAGAATGCTGACGTGTAGCATCGCAGAGCCACACCAAAACGCAATGTTGCTAGGAAAAAAGGGAAAGACCGAAGAATGAGAGAGAAGCGTCATGCAGAATGCACGGGCACAAGGAGAAGTCAGAAGCGCTCGTTTGCGATGTGCGCAGAAGAAGCCGCTCGTCGCAGAAAAGCATTCGGCTGAAGTCGCTCTTTCTGGGCATCCGAGAGAAACGAGACCGCTGCTGAAGGCTGAAAGCGGCGTTCGGGGAGAACCGCGATTTCGCGGCCAGCAACTGCAAACTCTCCGGAGCGGTTCAGCGCGAGTGCCGCTTTCGACGCACGAGAGCCAAAGAGCGGAATTGCGATGCCGAGAACGAGCGAATTCAGCATACTGCAGTGCCTGAAAACAGGGGTTTTTTTCTGCGCAGGAAAGAATCCTCAGCTCTCGACTTTCTGTAACGTCCTCCCTGAAAGCACAACGTGTGCCGCTCCTCGGACTTCTAGCTGCCTTCTTAGAGGGGATTTTGCCTTCTACTCTGTTCGTCACAGAATGCCGACGTGTAGCATCGGAGAGCCACACCAAAACGCAATGTTGCTAGGAATAAAGGGAAAGACACAACATTGTGGAAGAAGAGTCTTGCAGAATGCACGGGCACAAGGAGAAGTCAGAAGCGCTCGTTTGCGATGTGCGCAGAAGAAGCCGCTCGTCGCAGAAAAGCATCCGGCTGAAGTCGCTCTTTCTGGGCATCCGAGAGAAACGAGACCGCTGCTGAAGCCTGAAAGCGGCGTTCGGGGAGAACCGCGATGTACCGGCCAGCAACTGCAAACTCTCCGGAGAGGTTCAGCGCGAGTGCCGCTTTCGACGCACGAGAGCGAAATCGCGGAATTGCGATGCCGAGAACGAGCGAATTCAGCGTACTGCGTTGCCTGAAAACAGGGGGTTTTCTCTCCGAGGGAAAGAATCCACAGCTCTCGTCTTTCTGCAACGTCCTCCCTGAAAGCACATCGTGTGCCGCTCCTCGGACTTCTAGCTGCCTTCTTCGAGGGGATTTTCCCTTCTACTCTGTTCGTCACAGAATGCTGACGTGTAGCATCGGAGAGCCACACCAAAACGCAATGTTGCTAGGAATAAAGGGAAAGGCAGAAGAATGAGAGAGAAGCGTCATGCAGAATGCACGGGCACAAGGAGAAGTCAGAAGCGCTCCTTTGCGATGTGCGCAGAAGAAGCCGCTCGTCGCAGAAAAGCATCCGGCTGAAGTCGCTCTTTCTCGGCATCCGAGAGAAACGAGACCGCTGCTGAAGGCTGAAAGCGGCGTTCGGGGAGAACCGCGATGTACCGGCCAGCAACTGCAAACTCTCCGGAGCGGTTCAGCGCGAGTGCCGCTTTCGACGCACGAGAGCGAAAGAGCGGAATTGCGATGCCGAGAACGAGCGAATTCAGCGTACTGCGTTGCCTGAAAACAGGGGGTTTTTTCTCCGAGGGAAAGAATCCACAGCTCTCGACTTTCTGTAACGTCCTCCCTGAAAGCACAACGTGTGCCGCTCCTCGGACTTCTAGCTGCGGAATTGCCATGCCGAGAACGTGCGAATTCATCCTACTGCTGTTCCTTCGAACAGGGTCATTTTTGTCCGCAGGCAAGAATCGATCGCTCTCGACTTTCTGAAATGTTCTCCGTGAGAGCACCACATCTCTAGGTTCCCGAATATTAGGAAGTGCTCTCCATTTTTCTCATTTTCATCTCAGAATGCAAGAAATGTCTTAGTAGCGAAGCTCTTCCCATCTATACATATTCGTCACAAGCTTCAACCAGGACGTATTTTTAAGAAAACCTGCATTTCTGGTAGAAAATGTCATCTCTTTGGGAGAATCATGGTTTTTCATGAATAAATGAAATCTCCTTCTGTGGGGAGGAAATGCCATGTATTTGGGGGAAATGGGACGCCTCTAGTGGAAAATGCTATCGATTTGGCGAAAGGCTGTATTTCCTGGCGATCATGTCATTGGATTGGAGAAATGTGGTATTTCTAGGAGATAATGTCCTAATATGGGGAGAAGATGCCGTTCAGTGAGGGAGAAGCATGCATTTCGGAGAGAAAATCTCCCAGTTTTGGGTGAAAGTGTCATCTTGAGGATTATAATGACGAACTTCTTGGAGAAAGTATGAGGTATTTTTAAGAAAGCTGGTATTCCCTGGAAACAGTCTCATTTTTGATTGAGGGAGGGGAGGGAGAGATGATGTATTGGTGACAAAGCTAATATTTCAGGAAGGAAACGTCCCACATTGAAGAGAGAACTGGTATTTCTGGCAGAAAATGTCACAGCCATGGGAGAAAAATGGTATCCCTGTCATTAGATGTCGTCTATTTGGGACAAAAATGCAACTTGCGCGATAAAAAGCCGTATGATTGGGCAGAACTAAGTGCCATCTAGCCTAATTGGGAGGAAATGGGCAGTATTTCCAAGAAAGCTGGCATTTGTGGGAGAAAAGATGGTATTTGCGGGGGAGAATGTCCTCTCATTCGCGGAATGCTGGTATGTCTGGAAGGAAATCTAATTTGGGAGGAAACTGTGATATGAAGGATAGAAAAGTCTGATGGTAAGTACCATCCTGTGGGGTGTGGAGTCGTACTTGTGGTGGAAAATGTCACCTGTTTGGGAGAATGCTGATATTTGTGGGAGAAAAGTTCATAGATTTGTTGGAAAAAGTCACCTCTGGCATAGTCATCTAGTATTTTGCGGATGAATCGTGAAGCATATGTCAGAAAAGCTGTATTTCTGGAAGAAAACGCCATCTGTTAGGGGAGAAAGCTGGTTTTTCAGGGAGCAAGTCTCCTTCTTGGGGGAGGAAATGTCCTCCTTTGGACGGCCAAGTAGGACTTGTGGGCCACAAGTAGGACTTGTGGGAGGAAAAGCCACGTATTTGGGAGAAGGGTGGTATTTCCGGGAGAAAATGCCATAGGTCTGGAAGAAAATGTATTCCGTAGGATTAAGCTATGATAGTTATGGTGGAATATACGATGTGTTTGGGCAAAAAGCAGTATTTCTGGGAGCTAATCTCAATGGACTGGAGAAAGCTGGTATTTCTGGGAGCTACTGTGTTCTTTTTGGAAGAAAAATCCATCCCTTGGGTGAAAAACGGGCATTTCTGATACCAAATGTCATCGAATGTGGAGAAAGCTGGTACTTCTGGGCAAAAAAGGACATGGATGATGGAGAAAAGTGGGAAATGGTGGGAAAGAATGTCTCGTAGTGGAGAGCAAGGGTGGTCTTTTTGGTGTGCCAAGTGGTCTCTCGGGGAGAAAACACGGTAAATAGGGGAGAAAATGACCTCTGGAGGAGTGTCAAGTAGTATTCTGGAGAGATACTGTCCGGTATTTCTCATCAAAGTGCTGTTTCGGGGAGATAGTAGCGTGCTTGGTTGGAAAATGACATGCGTTTGTGAGACAGCTGGTATTTTGGGGCCGTATTTGGAAGAATAAGCAGGAGTTTCTGGGGGAATATATGCCATCTTTGGGAGGAAACGGGTGTTGGTGGGAGAAAATGTCGTGTATTTGGGAGAAAGCTGGTGTATCTGGGAGAAAAGGCCATTTTGATGGGAGTAAGTGTGATCCTGAGGAGCACCAAGTAGTATTCTTGGGATGAAACGTGAGGTATTTCTAAGAGAAGTGGTCTTTCTGGGAGAAAATGTCTTGTTTTGGGGGGAGAAAATGTCCTCTTATGGGGGGCAGAAGCAGGTATTTCTGTGATAAAATGCCGTCTTGATGGGAGTAAGTGCAATCTTGAGGAGTGTAGTGTAGTATTTTTGGTCGAATTTGTGAGGTATTTCTAAGGAAACTGGTATTTCTGGGAGATAATGGCATCTGTTTTGAAAAATATTGTCTATTTGCGAGGTGTCTGGTATTTGGGGAAAAAATGCTGTATTTGTATAAATAAGACCGCACTGGGTAAGGGAGCTAAAGCAAAAAGGCCGACCACATGGCTCTTGTTAGGGCTTTTTTGAAGCCAGGAAAAGCCCTGTGCCAGTGCTGGGGCTGGCAGCAGCTGGCAGCTTGTGGGAGGACTGCTGAGGCAGCAGGTTGGAGTCAGCACTGCTCCCTCTTACCTGTGAGATGAACCTTGAGCCTTTTCTGCCAGGCTAAAAGCAGCCCAGCTAAGGGGCCTGGTGAGAAGAGGTGAGAAGAGGCAAGAAAAGGGTGCTACTGTCCACCGAGAACAGGGAGGGCAGTCAGAGTGTGAGCGCAGCCCACACTGCCCATGGCTGCAGCAGTAGGTGTGGGAGGTGGGTCTTGTGGCAGGACTTGGAATGATTCGGAAGGCTAGTCGGGGAATCCCCTGGGTTTCCCTCTGAGAGAGTAAAGGGTCCAAGACGGCTGGTGGCTCTTCAGGAAGGAAGTCTGAAAGGCGCAGGAGCGGGCTGTCCCCCCGAGCAGCACAATGAGCCGGCGGGGAGGGAAGAAGACCGGCGGGGATGGATGAACAGGGAGCGATTCTTGAGGCTGCGGGAGAAGAAGAGAATCTACGTCTAGTGGAAGAAGGGACGCGTGACTCCGAAAGAGAAGTTGCTGGGATGTGTGGAGGGAAAATCCGAAAGGCCCAGCTTGAACTCAGCCTGGCTGCTGGGCTTCAAAGGAACAAGGAGCCCTTTTACAAAGACATCAGCGGCATGAGGAGGACTCAGGAGAATCTCCGTTCTTTCCTAGATGAGGCTGGTCATGTGAGCACTGAGGATATGGCAAAGGCAGAGGTTCAGAATGCCTTCTTTATGCCTGTCTTGAAAGGTCATGCGAGTTATCCTCAGGCTACTCCGCTCTCTGACCTGGTAGTCTGGACTGGAGTGCAGGCAGAATTCCCCGCGATTCGGGAGGACGCAGTCAGAGACCTACTAGTCCAGCTGGACTGTCACAAGTGCATGGGGCCAGATGGGATTCACCCGAGAGTGCTGAGGGAACTGGCGCAGGTGATAGCCGAACCGCTCGCCGTTATCTATCAGCGCTTTGTTGACTGGTGACTTTGTTGACTGGTCCCAGAAGACTGGAGGCTTGTCAGTGTGACTGCCATCTCTAAGAAGGATTGTAAGGAGGAGCGACGGGCTTGTTAGCCTGACCTCGGTGCCAGGAAAGGTTATGGAGTGGATTGTCTTGAGGGAGATGACACGGCATGTGCGGGACATGCAGGGGATCAGGCCTAGCCAGCATGGGTTCATGAAGGGCTGATCCTGTTGGACCAACCTGATCTCCTTCTAGAAACTAGTGAGCCATCTGGTAGACGAGAGAAAGGCTGCTGATGTAATCTACCTAGACTTCAGCAAGGCCTTGGACACTGTCTCCCACAGCATTCTCCTGCAGAAGCTGACAGCCCGTGGCTTGGACGGGTACGCTTTGGCTGGATAAGGAAGTGGCTGGAAGGCCGGGCCCAAAGAGTGGTAGTGAATGGAGCTAAATGCAGCTGGCGACCTGTCACAAGCGGTGTTCCCCAGGGGTCGGTGCTGGGGCCTGTCCTCCTCGAGATCTTTCTCGATGACCTGGATGAGGGCACTGAGTGCACCCTCCGCAAGTTTGCGGATGACAACAAGCTGGCTGGATGTGTTGATCTGCCTGGGGGTAGTGAGGCCCTCCAGAGGGATCTGGACAGGCTGGAGAGCTGGGCTGAAGCCAATGGGATGAGTTCCAACAAGGCCAAAGGCCGGGTCCTGCACTTTGGCTACAACAAGCCCAGGCAACGCTCCAGGCTTGGGGCAGAAGACTGCGTAGAGGAAGTGGACCTGGGGATGTTGATTGATGCTCAACTGAACATGAGCCAGCAGTGTGCCCAGGTGGCCAAGAAGGCCAATGGCATCCTGGCCTGCATCAGGAACGGTGTTGCCAGCAGGAACAGGCAAGTGATTGTCCCCCTGTCCTCAGCTCTGGTGAGGCCGCACCTCAAGTACTGTGTCTGCTTTTGGGCCCCTCACTGCAAGAAAGACATTGAGGCCCTGGAGCGGGTTCAAAGAAGGGTGCCAAAACTGGTGAGGGGTCTGGAGCACAGGCCTTACGAGGAGCGGCTGAAGGAGCTGGGCTTGTTCAGTCTGGAGAAGAGGAGCCTCAGAAACACCTTCTTGTTCTCTCTAACTCCCTGAAGGGAGGTTGTAGCGAGCTGGGCTTCGGCCTCTTCCCTCGTGTCACTAGTGCCGAAAAAATGACCTCGTATCCCCGAAATAGCAGTGCTCTCCCAAATGCAGGATATTTTCTTCCAGAAATAACACTTTTCAATCCAAAATGTGACAATTTCTTCCAAAAATACCATATTTTTTCCCAAGAATACAAGCATTCCCCGAAATAGATGACATTTTCTCCCAGAAATGCCAGCTTTATCAAAGATACAAGAACATTTCTTCCAAATACATGATATAGTCCCCCAGAAAGATCCGTTTCCTTTTTCTCCAAAAAATACAACACTACAATAATAAATAGCATATTTTCAGCCAAAACTAACAAATTTTCTGACAGGAAAGCCAGCTTTCTTCCAAAAAGATGACATTATCGCAACAAAATACCACCATTCTCCCACAGAGATGGCATTTCATCCCACAAGGACTACTTTCTCCAGCTTTCTCCCCAGACGGATGGCATTTACTACCTGAAATACAGCTTTTCTTAGATATACTCCACGGTTCATCCTCAAAATGCTACATGACAATGCCAAAGAAATAGAAGTCTTTTCAAACAAAAATAGGATATTTTCTCTCAGAAATACCACTCTTCTCCCAAATAGATGATATTTTCCCAACAACATACCACCTTTCTCCCAAAGAGATGGCATTTCATCCCACAAGGACTACTCCACACTCCACACAATGATACTTAGCATCAAGAATAGGGCATTGGACCACAGAAAGACCAGCTTTCTGCCTAAGAGACGACATTTTCTCCCAGAAAGACCACTTTGCTCCCCGAAATACTGGACTTTGTCTTCCAGAAACACCATGCTCATCATCTCCAGATGTTGTTTTCACCCCAAACCCTAGCACCTTTCCTCTCACTACTCCCTGCTTTTTCAAACATACATGCTCTTCTCTCCCAGAAATGCTAGCATTCTCTCCAACATGGGACCTTTTCCAACCAAAGATGGCAGACTCTCCCAGAAATTGCACTTTTCTTCAGAAGAACTGACATGTTCTCCAAAACATACGACTTTCAGCTGTTCCAGGTGACATTTTTCAGCCAAATATCGGAGAGATTCTCCCCAAGTACCACTTTTCTCTCCTGTCGATTGCATTTTCTCACAGAAATACCACACTGCAACTCCAAAGAACACATTTCCCTCCAGAAATACCCTATTTTTGCCCAGAAAGACCAGCTTCTCCCAAAAGAGAGGACATTTTCTCCCAGAAATATCAGCTCTTTCCCAAATCGATGACATCTTCTTCCAGAAATTCCTGCTTTTTCCCAAACAGATGACATTTTGGCCTAAAAATACCAGCTTTCTCCCCAGAAATAGGCCATTGTTTGCCAGATAGACCAGTTTTCTCCCCAATATAGGATATTTTCTCCCACAAAGACCCGTTTTCTCTTAGGATTTGACTTATTTTGTAGAATGACAGTTTTCTACCCCACAATGGGACATTTTCTCCCACAAAGACCAGTGTGCTCCATGAAAACAGGACAGTTTCTCCCACAAATACCAGGATTCTCCCCAAAACAGGACATTTGCTCCCACAAAGACCAGATTTCTGCCTCAGAAGAGGCAAGTTTCACCCACAAATACCTCTTTTCTCCACTACATTGCACATTTTCTTCTAGAAATACCACTTCTCGCCCCAAGATTAGGACAGGTTCTCCCAGAGATACCAGCTTTCTCCCCAGAAATATGGCCTTGGCGGCCAGATAGACCAGTTTGCTCCCAAATATGGGACCTTTTCTCCCAGAAATACCAGCTTTCTCCCCAGAAATAGGACATTCTCTCCCAGAAATACCAGCTTTCACCAAAATAGAGGAGATTTCCTCTGAGAAATACCTGTGTTCTCCTCAAGTAGATGGCATTTTCCCAGAAATCATGCTTTTCCACAGCAACTATGACATTTACTCCAAAATAGATGACATTTTCACGCAGGAATACCAGTTTTCTCCCAATCACATTGCAGTTTCCGCCAGGAATGCCATCTTTCTCGCAGATAGATGATGTTGACTCCCAGAAAGACCAGCTTTCTCCAAAATATGTCATAGTTTCTCCCAGAAATACCACTTTTCTCCCCCAAAATAGGACATTCTCTCACGGAAACACCAGGTTCCCTCCGTGAAATAGGACAGTTTCTCCCAGAAATACCTCTTCTCTCCCAGATGCTGGACATTCTCTCCCGGAAATACCAGTTTTCTCCCCCAGATAGGACAGTTTCTCCCAGAAATATCAGTTTTCTCTTAATATTGACATTCTTAGTTGTAGCATCACAATTTTCTACCCCAAAATGGGACAGTTTCTCCCACAAATACCACTTTGCTCCGTGACAATAGGACAGTCTCTCCCAGAAATACCAGTATTCTCCCCAGAACGGGACCATTGCTCCCAGAAAGACCAGCTTTCTCCCCCCAGAGTGGACATTTTCTTCCAGAAATGGCAGTTTTCTCCCAAACATGGAACATATTCTCCCAGAAATACCTCTTTTCTCCACCAAAAGAGGGAAGTTGCTCCCACAAATACCAGATTTCAGCCTCAAAATAGGGCAGATTCTCCCACAAATACCAGTTTCCTGCTTCAAAAGAGGCAAGTTTCACCTACAAATACCACTTTTCTCCGCTAAACTGGACATTTTCTTCTAGAAATACCAGTTTTCGCCCCAATAGTAGGACAGTTTCTCCCAGAAATACCAGTTTTCTCCACCAAAATAGGACATTTTCTTCGACAAATACCAGTTTGCCCCCCAATGTTAGGACAGTCTCTCCCAGAAATGCCAGTCTTATCCCCCCAGATGGGACATTATCCCCACAAATACCACTTTCCTGCCTCAAAAGAGGCAAGTTCCACCCACAAATACCTCTTTTCTCCACTACATTGCACATTTTCTTCCAGAAATACCACTTCTCGCCCCAAGATTAGGACACGTTCACCCAGAAAGACCAGCTTTCTCCTCAGAAATATGGCCTTGTCGGCCAGATAGACCAGTTCTCTCCAAATATGGGACCTTTTCTCCCAGAAAGACCAGCTTTCTCCCCAAAACAGGATATTTTCTCCCACAAATTCCACTTTTCTCCCCTCAAATAGGACATTTTCTCCCAGAAATACCTCTTTCATCCCCCAAAACAGGACATTTTCTCCCAGAAAGACCACTTTGCTCCCCGAAATACTGGACTTTGTCTTCCAGAAACACCATGCTCATCCCCTCCAGAGGTTGTTGTCACCCCAAACCCTAGCACCTTTCCTCTCACTACTCCCTGCTTTTTCAAACATAGATGCTCTTCTCTCCCAGAAATGCTAGCATTCTCTCCAACATGGGACCTTTTCCAACCAAAGATGGCAGAGTCTCCCAGAAATAGCACTTGTCTTCAGAAGAACTGACATGTTCTCCAAAACATACGACTTTCAGCTGTTCCACGTGACATTTTTCAGCCAAACATCGGAGAGATTCTCCCCAAGTACCAATTTTCTCTCCTGTCGATTGCATTTTCTCCCAGAAATACCACACTGCAACTCCAAAGAACACATTTCCCTCCAGAAATACCCTCTTTTTGCCCAGAAAGACCAGCCTTCTCCCAAAAGAGAGGACATTTTCCACCAGAAAGACCACTTTTCTATTCTTCCGATTGCAGTTTCCTCCAAAAAGAGATTTCCTTCCAGACATGCCAGCATTCTCTCAAGCAGAGGCCGTTTTCCCCCGGAAATACCATCTTTTCTCCCAGAAATTCCAGCTCTCTTAGAAAGACTTCACATTTCCTCCCAAGTCCTCTACTTCACACTCCTAACTATCAGACGGCCCTTTCATCTCCCAAAGGAGTGACATTTTCTGCCACAAAGCCCAGTTGTCTCGTAAATAGAGGATGTTTTCTTCCAGAAATACCAGCTTTGTCACAAGCATACCACCTCACCCCCACTCCCTCAGAACGATGATCCTGTCTCCTGGGAATACCACTTTTCTTACAAATGCCTCATGCTTTCTCCAAACAATACCACATTACAACCCTCAAGATGACATTTGCTGCAAAAAGAGGACATTTTCTCCCCCAAATACCAGCTTCTTCCCAAGCACAGGAGATTTTCTCCCAGAAACACCACCTTTCTCCCAAATAGACGACAAGTTCTACCAAAAAGAGGACATTTTCTCCCAGAAATATCAGCTCTTTCCCAAATCGATGACTTTTTCTTCCAGAAATTCCTGCTTTTTCCCAAACAGACGATATTTTTGCCTAAAAATACCAGCTTTCTCCCCAGAAAGATGTCATTGTTTGCCAGATAGACCAGTTTTCTCCCCAATATAGGCCATTTTCTCCCACAAAGACCAGTTTTCTCTTAGGATTTGACTTATGTTGTAGAAGAACAGTTTTCTACCCCACAATGGGACATTTTCTCCCACAAAGACCAGTGTGCTCCATGAAAACAGGACAGTTTCTCCCACAAATACCAGGATTCTCCCCAAAACAGGACATTTGCTCCCACAAAGACCTGATTTCTGCCTCAAAAGAGGCAAGTTTCACCCACAAATACCTCTTTTCTCCACTACATTGCACATTTTCTTCTAGAAATACCACTTCTCGCCCCAAGATTAGGACAGGTTCTCCCAGAGATACCAGCTTTCTCCCCAGAAATATGGCCTTGGCGGCCAGATAGACCAGTTTTCTCCCAAATATGGGACCTTTTCTCCCAGAAATACCAGTATTCTCCCCAAAACAGGATATTTTCTCACACAAATTCTACTTTTCTCTCCTGAAATGGGACATTTTCTCCAAGAAATACCTCTTTCATCCCCCCAAACAAGACATTTCTCCCAGAGATACCACTGCTCTTAGAAATACCTCACGTTTCATCCCAAGAATACTTCTTGGCGCTCCTCAGGATCACACTTACTCCCATCTAAATGGACTTTTCTCCCACAGAGACCAGGTTTCTCCCAAATACACCACAGTTTCTCCCACACAGACCAGCTTTCTCCCAAAGATGGCAGACATTCCCCCAGAAATACAGGCTTATTCTTAGAAAACGGCCTTTTCCCCAAAATACCAGCTTTCTCACAAACACCTGTCACTTTCCAACCAAGGAGGCTACCATCTCCCCGAAACAACAGTTTTCCCAGAAATACCTTTCTTTTTCTTTTGGTAATATTCCCCTAGAAATGTGGCATTTTCTTTCAGAAATACTGCATTGCTTTTGGAAATATGATTTCTTTTTCTGGAATATGGTATTTTCTCCCCTCATTGGAATGTGTCATTTAAATGCTCCAGTTTTCTCTAGGTGCGCTGTTTAATTTCTCCGAAAAAATTTAAAAAATGACATTTTCCCTCAGATATAGCATTTGTAGGAGATATATTTGTCATTTTTCTCACAGATAATTTATTTTTCCCCTAGGTGTGGCGTTTTCTTCCATAAACTCCACGTTTTTCACAAATTTATGATCCTTCCCTTTCAAACGAGTTCAGAAAACTGTTATATCCGGGGAACAATTTCGATATTAAGGACAAAAGTGATATTCCTTTGGAAAATATCTTTTTTTTTGGAGAATGCTGGTATTTCTGATGTGAAAAGCTCCAATTCGTTGAATGAGACTGGTATTTCTCGAGGACAATGTGATATTTCTGAGTAATTTGGTATTTTGGATTGTAAGGTCGTACTCCTTACGAATGCCAACTGTCAGTCGAAAGAAAGATCTATGCACTTCCTACGTAGCACAGCGTGGAGGATTCTGCCTGTACACAAGGCGACCACGTAGCAGTTTCCAGCAACTCAAACTCTCCGCAGCGGTTCAGCGCGAGTGCCGCTTTATGCCTTCCGCAGCAATCTCGTTTTTCTCGGGTGCCGAGAATGTGCGACATCAGGCTACCACATGGCCTGCAAGCAGGTGCTTTTTTCTCCGCAGTACAGAAACAATGGCACTCGACTTTCTGTAACGTCCTCCCTGAAAGCACAACGTGTGCCGCTCCTCGGACTTCTAGCTGCCTTCTTAGAGGGGATTTTGCCTTCTACTCTCTTCGTCACAGAATGCTGACGTGTAGCATCGGAGAGCCACACCAAAACGCAATGTTGCTAGGAATAAAGGGAAAGGCAGAAGAATGAGAGAGAAGCGTCATGCAGAATGCACGGGCACAAGGAGAAGTCAGAAGCGCTCGTTTGCGATGTGCGCAGAAGAAGCCGCTCGTCGCAGAAAAGCATCCGGCTGAAGTCGCTCTTTCTCGGCATCCGAGAGAAACGAGACCGCTGCTGAAGGCTGAAAGCGGCGTTCGGGGAGAACCGCGATTTCGCGGCCAGCAACTGCAAACTCTCCGGAGCGGTTCAGCGCGAGTGCCGCTTTCGACGCACGAGAGCGAAATCGCGGAATTGCGATGCCGAGAACGAGCGAATTCAGCGTACTGCAGTGCCTGAAAACAGGGTTTTGTTTCTGCGCAGGAAAGAAGCCACAGCTCTCGTCTTTCTGTAACGTCCTCCCTGAAAGCACATCGTGTGCCGCTCCTCGGACTTCTGGCTGCCTTCTTAGAGGGGATTTTCCCTTCTACTCTCTTCGTCACAGAATGCTGACGTGTAGCATCGGAGAGCCACACCAAAAAGCAATGTTGCTAGGAATAAAGGGAAAGGCAGAAGAATGAGAGAGAAGCGTCATGCAGAATGCACGGGCACAAGGAGAAGTCAGAAGCGCTCGTTTGCGATGTGCGCAGAAGAAGCCGCTCGTCGCAGAAAAGCATCCGGCTGAAGTCGCTCTTTCTCGGCATCCGAGAGAAACGAGACCGCTGCTGAAGCCTGAAAGCGGCGTTCGGGGAGAACCGCGATGTACCGGCCAGCAACTGCAAACTCTCCGGAGCGGTTCAGCGCGAGTGCCGCTTTCGACGCACGAGAGCGAAAGAGCGGAATTGCGATGCCGAGAACGAGGGAATTCAGCGTACTGCGTTGCCTGAAAACAGGGTTTTTTTTCTCCGAGGGAAAGAATCCACAGCTCTCGACTTTCTGTAACGTCCTCCCTGAAAGCACATCGTGTGCCGCTCCTCGGACTTCTAGCTGCCTTCTTCGAGGGGATTTTCCCTTCTACTCTGTTCGTCCCAGAATGCTGACGTGTAGCATCGGAGAGCCACACCAAAACGCAATGTTGCTAGGAATAAAGGGAAAGACAGAAGAATGAGAGAGAAGCGTAGTGCAGAATGCACGGGCACAAGGAGAAGTCAGAAGCGCTCCTTTGCGATGTGCGCAGAAGAAGCCGCTCGTCGCAGAAAAGCATCCGGCTGAAGTCGCTCTTTCTCGGCATCCGAGAGAAACGAGACCGCTGCTGAAGCCTGAAAGCGGCGTTCGGGGAGAACCGCGATTTCGCGGCCAGCAACTGCAAACTCTGCGGAGCGGTTCAGCGCGAGTGCCGCTTTCGACGCACGAGAGCGAAATCGCGGAATTGCGATGCCGAGAACGAGCGAATTCAGCGTACTGCGTTGCCTGAAAACAGGGGGTATTTTCTCCGAGGGAAAGAATCCACAGCTCTCGACTTTCTCTAACGTCCTCCCTGAAAGCACATCGTGTGCCGCTCCTCGGACTTCTAGCTGCCTTCTTCGAGGGGATTTTCCCTTCTACTCTGTTCGTCCCAGAATGCTGACGTGTAGCATCGGAGAGCCACACCAAAACGCAATGTTGCTAGGAATAAAGGGAAAGACCGAAGAATGAGAGAGAAGCGTAATGCATTCTGCATGGGCACAAGGAGAAGTCAGAAGCGCTCGTTTGCGATGTGCGCAGAAGAAGCCGCTCGTCGCAGAAAAGCATCCGGCTGAAGTCGCTCTTTCTGGTCATCCGAGAGAAACGAGAGCGCTGCTGAAGCCTGAAAGCGGCGTTCGGGGAGAACCGCGATTTCGCGGCCAGCAACTCCAAACTCTCCGGAGCGGTTCAGCGCGAGTGCCGCTTTCGACGCACGAGAGCCAAAGAGCGGAATTGCGATGCCGAGAACGAGCGAATTCAGCATACTGCAGTGCCTGAAAACAGGGGTTTTTTTCTGCGCAGGAAAGAATCCTCAGCTCTCGACTTTCTGGAACGTCCTCCCTGAAAGCACAACGTGTGCCGCTCCTCGGACTTCTAGCTGCCTTCTTAGAGGGGATTTTCCCTTCTACTCTCTTCGTCACAGAATGCCGACGTGTAGCATCGGAGAGCCACACCAAAACGCAATGTTGCTAGGAATAAAGGGAAAGGCAGAACATTGTGGAAGAAGAGTCTTGCAGAATGCACGGGCACAAGGAGAAGTGAGAAGCGCTCCTTTGCGATGTGCGCAGAAGAAGCCGCTCGTCGCAGAAAAGCATCCGGCTGAACTCGCTCTTTCTGGGCATTCGAGAGAAACGAGACCGCTGCTGAAGGCTGAAAGCGGCGTTCGGGGAGAACCGCGATGTACCGGCCAGCAACTGCAAACTCTCCGGAGCGGTTCAGCGCGAGTGCCGCTTTCGACGCACGAGAGCGAAATCGCGGAATTGCGATGCCGAGAACGAGCGAATTCAGCGTACTGCGTTGCCTGAAAACAGGGGTTTTTTTCTGCGCAGGAAAGAATCCACAGCTCTCGACTTTCTGTAACGTCCTCCCTGAAAGCACATCGTGTGCCGCTCCTCGGACTTCTAGCTGCCTTCTTCGAGGGGATTTTCCCTTCTACTCTCTTCGTCACAGAATGCTGACGTGTAGCATCGGAGAGCCACACCAAAACGCAATGTTGCTAGGAATAAAGGGAAAGACCGAAGAATGAGAGAGAAGCGTAGTGCATTCTGCATGGGCACAAGGAGAAGTCAGAAGCGCTCGTTTGCGATGTTCGCAGAAGAAGCCGCTCGTCGCAGAAAAGCATCCGGCTGAAGTCGCTCTTTCTCGGCATCCGAGAGAAACGAGACCGCTGCTGTAGCCTGAAAGCGGCGTTCGGGGAGAACCGCGATTTCGCGGCCAGCAACTGCAAACTCTGCGGAGCGGTTCAGCGCGAGTGCCGCTTTCGACGCACGAGAGCCAAAGAGCGGAATTGCGATGCCGAGAACGAGCGAATTCAGCATACTGCAGTGCCTGAAAACAGGGGTTTTTTTCTGCGCAGGAAAGAATCCTCAGCTCTCGACTTTCTGGAACGTCCTCCCTGAAAGCACAACGTGTGCCGCTCCTCGGACTTCTAGCTGCCTTCTTAGAGGGGATTTTCCCTTCTACTCTCTTCGTCACAGAATGCCGACGTGTAGCATCGGAGAGCCACACCAAAACGCAATGTTGCTAGGAATAAAGGGAAAGACAGAACATTGTGGAAGAAGAGTCTTGCAGAATGCACGGGCACAAGGAGAAGTGAGAAGCGCTCCTTTGCGATGTGCGCAGAAGAAGCCGCTCGTCGCAGAAAAGCATCCGGCTGAAGTCGCTCTTTCTCGGCATTCGAGAGAAACGAGACCGCTGCTGAAGCCTGAAAGCGGCGTTCGGGGAGAACCGCGATTTCGCGGCCAGCAACTGCAAACTCTCCGGAGCGGTTCAGCGCGAGTGCCGCTTTCGACGCACGAGAGCGAAATCGCGGAATTGCGATGCCGAGAACGAGCGAATTCAGCGTACTGCGTTGCCTGAAAACAGGGGGTTTTCTCTCCGAGGGAAAGAATCCACAGCTCTCGACTTTCTGTAACGTCCTCCCTGAAAGCACATCGTGTGCCGCTCCTCGGACTTCTAGCTGCCTTCTTAGAGGGGATTTTCCCTTCTACTCTGTTCGGAACACAATGCTGACGTGTAGCATCGGAGAGCCACACCAAAACGCAATGTTGCTAGGAATAAAGGGAAAGGCAGAAGAATGAGAGAAGCGTCATGCAGAATGCACGGGCACAAGGAGAAGTCAGAAGCGCTCGTTTGCGATGTGCGCAGAAGAAGCCGCTCGTCGCAGAAAAGCATCCGGCTGAACTCGCTCTTTCTGGGTATCCGAGAGAAACGAGACCGCTGCTGAAGCCTGAAAGCGGCGTTCGGGGAGAACCGCGATTTCGCGGCCAGCAACTGCAAACTCTCCGGAGCGGTTCAGCGCGAGTGCCGCTTTCGACGCACGAGAGCGAAATCGCGGAATTGCGATGCCGAGAACGAGGGAATTCAGCGTACTGCGTTGCCTGAAAACAGGGGTTTTTTTCTCCGAGGGAAAGAATCCACAGCTCTCGACTTTCTGTAACGTCCTCCCTGAAAGCACATCGTGTGCCGCTCCTCGGACTTCTAGCTGCCTTCTTAGAGGGGATTTTCCCTTCTACTCTGTTCGTCACAGAATGCTGACGTGTAGCATCGCAGAGCCACACCAAAACGCAATGTTGCTAGGAATAAAGGGAAAGACCGAAGAATGAGAGAGAAGCGTCATGCAGAATGCACGGGCACAAGGAGAAGTCAGAAGCGCTCCTTTGCGATGTGCGCAGAAGAAGCCGCTCGTCGCAGAAAAGCATCCGGCTGAAGTCGCTCTTTCTCGGCATCCGAGAGAAACGAGACCGCTGCTGAAGGCTGAAAGCGGCGTTCGGGGTGAACCGCGATGTACCGGCCAGCAACTGCAAACTCTCCGGCGCGGTTCAGCGCGAGTGCCGCTTTCGACGCACGAGAGCGAAATCGCGGAATTGCGATGCCGAGAACGAGCGAATTCAGCGTACTGCAGTGCCTGAAAACAGGGGTTTTTTTCTCCGAGGGAAAGAATCCACAGCTCTCGACTTTCTGTAACGTCCTCCCTGAAAGCACATCGTGTGCCGCTCCTCGGACTTCTAGCTGCCTTCTTAGAGGGGATTTTCCCTTCTACTCTCTTCGTCACAGAATGCTGACGTGTAGCATCGGAGAGCCACACCAAAACGCAATGTTGCTAGGAATAAAGGGAAAGACCGAAGAATGAGAGAGAAGCGTAATGCATTCTGCATGGGCACAAGGAGAAGTCAGAAGCGCTCGTTTGCGATGTGCGCAGAAGAAGCCGCTCGTCGCAGAAAAGCATCCGGCTGAACTCGCTCTTTCTGGGCATCCGAGAGAAACGAGACCGCTGCTGAAGCCTGAAAGCGGCGTTCGGGGAGAACCGCGATTTCGCGGCCAGCAACTGCAAACTCTGCGGAGCGGTTCAGCGCGAGTGCCGCTTTCGACGCACGAGAGCCAAAGAGCGGAATTGCGATGCCGAGAACGAGCGAATTCAGCATACTGCAGTGCCTGAAAACAGGGGTTTTTTTCTGCGCAGGAAAGAATCCTCAGCTCTCGACTTTCTGGAACGTCCTCCCTGAAAGCACAACTGTGCCGCTCCTCGGACTTCTAGCTGCCTTCTTAGAGGGGATTTTCCCTTCTACTCTCTTCGTCACAGAATGCCGACGTGTAGCATCGGAGAGCCACACCAAAACGCAATGTTGCTAGGAATAAAGGGAAAGACAGAACATTGTGGAAGAAGAGTCTTGCAGAATGCACGGGCACAAGGAGAAGTGAGAAGCGCTCCTTTGCGATGTGCGCAGAAGAAGCCGCTCGTCGCAGAAAAGCATCCGGCTGAAGTCGCTCTTTCTCGGCATTCGAGAGAAACGAGACCGCTGCTGAAGCCTGAAAGCGGCGTTCGGGGAGAACCGCGATTTCGCGGCCAGCAACTGCAAACTCTCCGGAGCGGTTCAGCGCGAGTGCCGCTTTCGACGCACGAGAGCGAAATCGCGGAATTGCGATGCCGAGAACGAGCGAATTCAGCGTACTGCGTTGCCTGAAAACAGGGGGTTTTCTCTCCGAGGGAAAGAATCCACAGCTCTCGACTTTCTGTAACGTCCTCCCTGAAAGCACATCGTGTGCCGCTCCTCGGACTTCTAGCTGCCTTCTTAGAGGGGATTTTGCCTTCTACTCTGTTCGTCACAGAATGCTGACGTGTAGCATCGGAGAGCCACACCAAAACGCAATGTTGCTAGGAATAAAGGGAAAGGCAGAAGAATGAGAGAAGCGTCATGCAGAATGCACGGGCACAAGGAGAAGTCAGAAGCGCTCGTTTGCGATGTGCGCTGAAGAAGCCGCTCGTCGCAGAAAAGCATCCGGCTGAAGTCGCTCTTTCTGGGCATCCGAGAGAAACGAGACCGCTGCTGAAGGCTGAAAGCGGCGTTCGGGGAGAACCGCGATTTCGCGGCCAGCAACTGCAAATTCTCCGGAGCGGTTCAGCGCGAGTGCCGCTTTCGACGCACGAGAGCGAAATCGCGGAATTGCGATGCCGAGAACGAGCGAATTCAGCGTACTGCGTTGCCTGAAAACAGGGGGTTTTCTCTCCGAGGGAAAGAATCCACAGCTCTCGACTTTCTGTAACGTCCTCCCTGAAAGCACATCGTGTGCCGCTCCTCGGACTTCTAGCTGCCTTCTTCGAGGGGATTTTCCCTTCTACTCTGTTCGGAACACAATGCTGACGTGTAGCATCGGAGAGCCACACCAAAACGCAATGTTGCTAGGAATAAAGGGAAAGACCGAAGAATGAGAGAGAAGCGTCATGCAGAATGCACGGGCACAAGGAGAAGTGAGAAGCGCTCCTTTGCGATGTGCGCAGAAGAAGCCGCTCGTCGCAGAAAAGCATCCGGCTGAACTCGCTCTTTCTCGGCATCCGAGAGAAACGAGACCGCTGCTGAAGCCTGAAAGCGGCGTTCGGGGAGAACCGCGATTTCGCGGCCAGCAACTGCAAACTCTCCGGAGCGGTTCAGCGCGAGTGCCGCTTTCGACGCACGAGAGCGAAATCGCGGAATTGCGATGCCGAGAACGAGCGAATTCAGCGTACTGCGTTGCCTGAAAACAGGGGGTTTTTTCTCCGAGGGAAAGAATCCACAGCTCTCGACTTTCTGTAACGTCCTCCCTGAAAGCACATCGTGTGCCGCTCCTCGGACTTCTAGCTGCCTTCTTAGAGGGGATTTTCCCTTCTACTCTGTTCGTCACAGAATGCTGACGTGTAGCATCGGAGAGCCACACCAAAACGCAATGTTGCTAGGAATAAAGGGAAAGGCAGAAGAATGAGAGAGAAGCGTAGTGCAGAATGCACGGGCACAAGGAGAAGTCAGAAGCGCTCGTTTGCGATGTGCGCAGAAGAAGCCGCTCGTCGCAGAAAAGCATCCGGCTGAACTCGCTCTTTCTGGGCATCCGAGAGAAACGAGACCGCTGCTGAAGCCTGAAAGCGGCGTTCGGGGAGAACCGCGATTTCGCGGCCAGCAACTGCAAACTCTCCGGAGCGGTTCAGCGCGAGTGCCGCTTTCGACGCACGAGAGCGAAATCGCGGAATTGCGATGCCGAGAACGAGGGAATTCAGCGTACTGCGTTGCCTGAAAACAGGGGGTTTTCTCTCCGAGGGAAAGAATCCACAGCTCTCGACTTTCTGTAACGTCCTCCCTGAAAGCACATCGTGTGCCGCTCCTCGGACTTCTAGCTGCCTTCTTAGAGGGGATTTTGCCTTCTACTCTGTTCGTCACAGAATGCTGACGTGTAGCATCGGAGAGCCACACCAAAACGCAATGTTGCTAGGAAAAAAGGGAAAGACCGAAGAATGAGAGAGAAGCGTCATGCAGAATGCACGGGCACAAGGAGAAGTGAGAAGCGCTCCTTTGCGATGTGCGCAGAAGAAGCCGCTCGTCGCAGAAAAGCATCCGGCTGAAGTCGCTCTTTCTGGGCATCCGAGAAAAACGAGACCGCTGCTGAAGCCTGAAAGCGGCGTTCGGGGAGAACCGCGATGTACCGGCCAGCAACTGCAAACTCTCCGGCGCGGTTCAGAGCGAGTGCCGCTTTCGACGCACGAGAGCGAAATCGCGGAATTGCGATGCCGAGAACGAGCGAATTCAGCGTACTGCGTTGCCTGAAAACAGGGGTTTTTTTCTCCGAGGGAAAGAATCCACAGCTCTCGACTTTCTGTAACGTCCTCCCTGAAAGCACATCGTGTGCCGCTCCTCGGACTTCTAGCTGCCTTCTTAGAGGGGATTTTCCCTTCTACTCTGTTCGTCACAGAATGCTGACGTGTAGCATCGCAGAGCCACACCAAAACGCAATGTTGCTAGGAATAAAGGGAAAGGCAGAAGAATGATAGAGAAGCGTCATGCAGAATGCACGGACACAAGCAGAAGTCAGAAGCGCTCCTTTGCGATGTGCGCAGAAGAAGCCGCTCGTCGCAGAAAAGCATCCGGCTGAAGTCGCTCTTTCTCGGCATCCGAGAGAAACGAGACCGCTGCTGAAGGCTGAAAGCGGCGTTCGGGGTGAACCGCGATGTACCGGCCAGCAACTGCAAACTCTCCGGCGCGGTTCAGCGCGAGTGCCGCTTTCGACGCACGAGAGCGAAATCGCGGAATTGCGATGCCGAGAACGAGCGAATTCAGCGTACTGCAGTGCCTGAAAACAGGGGTTTTTTTCTCCGAGGGAAAGAATCCACAGCTCTCGACTTTCTGTAACGTCCTCCCTGAAAGCACATCGTGTGCCGCTCCTCGGACTTCTAGCTGCCTTCTTAGAGGGGATTTTCCCTTCTACTCTGTTCGTCCCAGAATGCTGACGTGTAGCATCGGAGAGCCACACCAAAACGCAATGTTGCTAGGAATAAAGGGAAAGACCGAAGAATGAGAGAGAAGCGTAATGCATTCTGCATGGGCACAAGGAGAAGTCAGAAGCGCTCGTTTGCGATGTGCGCAGAAGAAGCCGCTCGTCGCAGAAAAGCATCCGGCTGAAGTCGCTCTTTCTGGTCATCCGAGAGAAACGAGACCGCTGCTGAAGCCTGAAAGCGGCGTTCGGGGAGAACCGCGATTTCGCGGCCAGCAACTGCAAACTCTGCGGAGCGGTTCAGCGCGAGTGCCGCTTTCGACGCACGAGAGCCAAAGAGCGGAATTGCGATGCCGAGAACGAGCGAATTCAGCATACTGCAGTGCCTGAAAACAGGGGTTTTTTTCTGCGCAGGAAAGAATCCTCAGCTCTCGACTTTCTGGAACGTCCTCCCTGAAAGCACAACGTGTGCCGCTCCTCGGACTTCTAGCTGCCTTCTTAGAGGGGATTTTCCCTTCTACTCTCTTCGTCACAGAATGCCGACGTGTAGCATCGGAGAGCCACACCAAAACGCAATGTTGCTAGGAATAAAGGGAAAGACAGAACATTGTGGAAGAAGAGTCTTGCAGAATGCACGGGCACAAGGAGAAGTGAGAAGCGCTCCTTTGCGATGTGCGCAGAAGAAGCCGCTCGTCGCAGAAAAGCATCCGGCTGAAGTCGCTCTTTCTCGGCATTCGAGAGAAACGAGACCGCTGCTGAAGCCTGAAAGCGGCGTTCGGGGAGAACCGCGATTTCGCGGCCAGCAACTGCAAACTCTCCGGAGCGGTTCAGCGCGAGTGCCGCTTTCGACGCACGAGAGCGAAATCGCGGAATTGCGATGCCGAGAACGAGCGAATTCAGCGTACTGCGTTGCCTGAAAACAGGGGGTTTTCTCTCCGAGGGAAAGAAGCCACAGCTCTCGACTTTCTGTAACGTCCTCCCTGAAAGCACATCGTGTGCCGCTCCTCGGACTTCTAGCTGCCTTCTTAGAGGGGATTTTCCCTTCTACTCTGTTCGTCACAGAATACTGACGTGTAGCATCGGAGAGCCACACCAAAACGCAATGTTGCTAGGAAAAAAGGGAAAGACCGAAGAATGAGAGAGAAGCGTCATGCAGAATGCACGGGCACAAGGAGAAGTCAGAAGCGCTCGTTTGCGATGTGCGCTGAAGAAGCCGCTCGTCGCAGAAAAGCATCCGGCTGAAGTCGCTCTTTCTGGGCATCCGAGAGAAACGAGACCGCTGCTGAAGGCTGAAAGCGGCGTTCGGGGAGAACCGCGATGTACCGGCCAGCAACTGCAAACTCTCCGGAGCGGTTCAGCGCGAGTGCCGCTTTCGACGCACGAGAGCGAAATCGCGGAATTGCGATGCCGAGAACGAGCGAATTCAGCGTACTGCGTTGCCTGAAAACAGGGGGTTTTCTCTCCGAGGGAAAGAATCCACAGCTCTCGACTTTCTGTAACGTCCTCCCTGAAAGCACATCGTGTGCCGCTCCTCGGACTTCTAGCTGCCTTCTTAGAGGGGATTTTGCCTTCTACTCTGTTCGTCCCAGAATGCTGACGTGTAGCATCGGAGAGCCACACCAAAACGCAATGTTGCTAGGAAAAAAGGGAAAGACCGAAGAATGAGAGAGAAGCGTCATGCAGAATGCACGGGCACAAGGAGAAGTCAGAAGCGCTCCTTTGCGTTGTGCGCTGAAGAAGCCGCTCGTCGCAGAAAAGCATCCGGCTGAACTCGCTCTTTCTCGGCATCCGAGAGAAACGAGACCGCTGCTGAAGCCTGAAAGCGGCGTTCGGGGAGAACCGCGATTTCGCGGCCAGCAACTGCAAACTCTCCGGAGCGGTTCAGCGCGAGTGCCGCTTTCGACGCACGAGAGCGAAATCGCGGAATTGCGATGCCGAGAACGAGCGAATTCAGCGTACTGCGTTGCCTGAAAACAGGGGGTTTTTTCTCCGAGGGAAAGAATCCACAGCTCTCGACTTTCTGTAACGTCCTCCCTGAAAGCACATCGTGTGCCGCTCCTCGGACTTCTAGCTGCCTTCTTAGAGGGGATTTTCCCTTCTACTCTGTTCGTCACAGAATGCTGACGTGTAGCATCGGAGAGCCACACCAAAACGCAATGTTGCTAGGAATAAAGGGAAAGGCAGAAGAATGAGAGAGAAGCGTAGTGCAGAATGCACGGGCACAAGGAGAAGTCAGAAGCGCTCGTTTGCGATGTGCGCAGAAGAAGCCGCTCGTCGCAGAAAAGCATCCGGCTGAACTCGCTCTTTCTGGGTATCCGAGAGAAACGAGACCGCTGCTGAAGCCTGAAAGCGGCGTTCGGGGAGAACCGCGATTTCGCGGCCAGCAACTGCAAACTCTCCGGAGCGGTTCAGCGCGAGTGCCGCTTTCGACGCACGAGAGCGAAATCGCGGAATTGCGATGCCGAGAACGAGGGAATTCAGCGTACTGCGTTGCCTGAAAACAGGGGGTTTTCTCTCCGAGGGAAAGAATCCACAGCTCTCGACTTTCTGTAACGTCCTCCCTGAAAGCACATCGTGTGCCGCTCCTCGGACTTCTAGCTGCCTTCTTAGAGGGGATTTTGCCTTCTACTCTGTTCGTCACAGAATGCTGACGTGTAGCATCGGAGAGCCACACCAAAACGCAATGTTGCTAGGAAAAAAGGGAAAGACCGAAGAATGAGAGAGAAGCGTCATGCAGAATGCACGGGCACAAGGAGAAGTCAGAAGCGCTCGTTTGCGATGTGCGCAGAAGAAGCCGCTCGTCGCAGAAAAGCATCCGGCTGAAGTCGCTCTTTCTGGGCATCCGAGAAAAACGAGACCGCTGCTGAAGCCTGAAAGCGGCGTTCGGGGAGAACCGCGATGTACCGGCCAGCAACTGCAAACTCTCCGGCGCGGTTCAGCGCGAGTGCCGCTTTCGACGCACGAGAGCGAAATCGCGGAATTGCGATGCCGAGAACGAGCGAATTCAGCGTACTGCAGTGCCTGAAAACAGGGGTTTTTTTCTCCGAGGGAAAGAATCCACAGCTCTCGACTTTCTGTAACGTCCTCCCTGAAAGCACATCGTGTGCCGCTCCTCGGACTTCTAGCTGCCTTCTTAGAGGGGATTTTCCCTTCTACTCTGTTCGTCACAGAATGCTGACGTGTAGCATCGCAGAGCCACACCAAAACGCAATGTTGCTAGGAATAAAGGGAAAGGCAGAAGAATGAGAGAGAAGCGTCATGCAGAATGCACGGGCACAAGGAGAAGTCAGAAGCGCTCCTTTGCGATGTGCGCAGAAGAAGCCGCTCGTCGCAGAAAAGCATCCGGCTGAAGTCGCTCTTTCTCGGCATCCGAGAGAAACGAGACCGCTGCTGAAGGCTGAAAGCGGCGTTCGGGGTGAACCGCGATGTACCGGCCAGCAACTGCAAACTCTCCGGAGCGGTTCAGCGCGAGTGCCGCTTTCGACGCACGAGAGCGAAATCGCGGAATTGCGATGCCGAGAACGAGCGAATTCAGCGTACTGCAGTGCCTGAAAACAGGGGTTTTTTTCTCCGAGGGAAAGAATCCACAGCTCTCGACTTTCTGTAACGTCCTCCCTGAAAGCACATGGTGTGCCGCTCCTCGGACTTCTAGCTGCCTTCTTAGAGGGGATTTTCCCTTCTACTCTGTTCGTCCCAGAATGCTGACGTGTAGCATCGGAGAGCCACACCAAAACGCAATGTTGCTAGGAATAAAGGGAAAGACCGAAGAATGAGAGAGAAGCGTAATGCATTCTGCATGGGCACAAGGAGAAGTCAGAAGCGCTCGTTTGCGATGTGCGCAGAAGAAGCCGCTCGTCGCAGAAAAGCATCCGGCTGAACTCGCTCTTTCTGGGCATCCGAGAGAAACGAGACCGCTGCTGAAGCCTGAAAGCGGCGTTCGGGGAGAACCGCGATTTCGCGGCCAGCAACTGCAAACTCTCCGGAGCGGTTCAGCGCGAGTGCCGCTTTCGACGCACGAGAGCCAAAGAGCGGAATTGCGATGCCGAGAACGAGCGAATTCAGCATACTGCAGTGCCTGAAAACAGGGGTTTTTTTCTGCGCAGGAAAGAATCCTCAGCTCTCGACTTTCTGGAACGTCCTCCCTGAAAGCACAACTGTGCCGCTCCTCGGACTTCTAGCTGCCTTCTTAGAGGGGATTTTCCCTTCTACTCTCTTCGTCACAGAATGCCGACGTGTAGCATCGGAGAGCCACACCAAAACGCAATGTTGCTAGGAATAAAGGGAAAGACAGAACATTGTGGAAGAAGAGTCTTGCAGAATGCACGGGCACAAGGAGAAGTGAGAAGCGCTCCTTTGCGATGTGCGCAGAAGAAGCCGCTCGTCGCAGAAAAGCATCCGGCTGAAGTCGCTCTTTCTCGGCATTCGAGAGAAACGAGACCGCTGCTGAAGCCTGAAAGCGGCGTTCGGGGAGAACCGCGATTTCGCGGCCAGCAACTGCAAACTCTCCGGAGCGGTTCAGCGCGAGTGCCGCTTTCGACGCACGAGAGCGAAATCGCGGAATTGCGATGCCGAGAACGAGCGAATTCAGCGTACTGCGTTGCCTGAAAACAGGGGGTTTTCTCTCCGAGGGAAAGAATCCACAGCTCTCGACTTTCTGTAACGTCCTCCCTGAAAGCACATCGTGTGCCGCTCCTCGGACTTCTAGCTGCCTTCTTAGAGGGGATTTTGCCTTCTACTCTGTTCGTCCCAGAATGCTGACGTGTAGCATCGGAGAGCCACACCAAAACGCAATGTTGCTAGGAATAAAGGGAAAGGCAGAAGAATGAGAGAAGCGTCATGCAGAATGCACGGGCACAAGGAGAAGTCAGAAGCGCTCGTTTGCGATGTGCGCTGAAGAAGCCGCTCGTCGCAGAAAAGCATCCGGCTGAAGTCGCTCTTTCTGGGCATCCGAGAGAAACGAGACCGCTGCTGAAGGCTGAAAGCGGCGTTCGGGGAGAACCGCGATTTCGCGGCCAGCAACTGCAAATTCTCCGGAGCGGTTCAGCGCGAGTGCCGCTTTCGACGCACGAGAGCGAAATCGCGGAATTGCGATGCCGAGAACGAGCGAATTCAGCGTACTGCGTTGCCTGAAAACAGGGGGTTTTCTCTCCGAGGGAAAGAATCCACAGCTCTCGACTTTCTGTAACGTCCTCCCTGAAAGCACATCGTGTGCCGCTCCTCGGACTTCTAGCTGCCTTCTTAGAGGGGATTTTCCCTTCTACTCTGTTCGTCACAGAATGCTGACGTGTAGCATCGGAGAGCCACACCAAAACGCAATGTTGCTAGGAATAAAGGGAAAGGCAGAAGAATGAGAGAGAAGCGTAGTGCAGAATGCACGGGCACAAGGAGAAGTCAGAAGCGCTCGTTTGCGATGTGCGCAGAAGAAGCCGCTCGTCGCAGAAAAGCATCCGGCTGAACTCGCTCTTTCTGGGCATCCGAGAGAAACGAGACCGCTGCTGAAGCCTGAAAGCGGCGTTCGGGGAGAACCGCGATTTCGCGGCCAGCAACTGCAAACTCTCCGGAGCGGTTCAGCGCGAGTGCCGCTTTCGACGCACGAGAGCGAAATCGCGGAATTGCGATGCCGAGAACGAGGGAATTCAGCGTACTGCGTTGCCTGAAAACAGGGGGTTTTCTCTCCGAGGGAAAGAATCCACAGCTCTCGACTTTCTGTAACGTCCTCCCTGAAAGCACATCGTGTGCCGCTCCTCGGACTTCTAGCTGCCTTCTTAGAGGGGATTTTGCCTTCTACTCTGTTCGTCACAGAATGCTGACGTGTAGCATCGGAGAGCCACACCAAAACGCAATGTTGCTAGGAAAAAAGGGAAAGACCGAAGAATGAGAGAGAAGCGTCATGCAGAATGCACGGGCACAAGGAGAAGTCAGAAGCGCTCGTTTGCGATGTGCGCAGAAGAAGCCGCTCGTCGCAGAAAAGCATCCGGCTGAAGTCGCTCTTTCTGGGCATCCGAGAAAAACGAGACCGCTGCTGAAGCCTGAAAGCGGCGTTCGGGGAGAACCGCGATGTACCGGCCAGCAACTGCAAACTCTCCGGCGCGGTTCAGAGCGAGTGCCGCTTTCGACGCACGAGAGCGAAATCGCGGAATTGCGATGCCGAGAACGAGCGAATTCAGCGTACTGCGTTGCCTGAAAACAGGGGTTTTTTTCTCCGAGGGAAAGAATCCACAGCTCTCGACTTTCTGTAACGTCCTCCCTGAAAGCACATCGTGTGCCGCTCCTCGGACTTCTAGCTGCCTTCTTAGAGGGGATTTTCCCTTCTACTCTGTTCGTCACAGAATGCTGACGTGTAGCATCGCAGAGCCACACCAAAACGCAATGTTGCTAGGAATAAAGGGAAAGGCAGAAGAATGATAGAGAAGCGTCATGCAGAATGCACGGACACAAGCAGAAGTCAGAAGCGCTCCTTTGCGATGTGCGCAGAAGAAGCCGCTCGTCGCAGAAAAGCATCCGGCTGAAGTCGCTCTTTCTCGGCATCCGAGAGAAACGAGACCGCTGCTGAAGGCTGAAAGCGGCGTTCGGGGTGAACCGCGATGTACCGGCCAGCAACTGCAAACTCTCCGGCGCGGTTCAGCGCGAGTGCCGCTTTCGACGCACGAGAGCGAAATCGCGGAATTGCGATGCCGAGAACGAGGGAATTCAGCGTACTGCAGTGCCTGAAAACAGGGGTTTTTTTCTCCGAGGGAAAGAATCCACAGCTCTCGACTTTCTGTAACGTCCTCCCTGAAAGCACATCGTGTGCCGCTCCTCGGACTTCTAGCTGCCTTCTTAGAGGGGATTTTGCCTTCTACTCTCTTCGTCCCAGAATGCTGACGTGTAGCATCGGAGAGCCACACCAAAACGCAATGTTGCTAGGAATAAAGGGAAAGACCGAAGAATGAGAGAGAAGCGTAATGCATTCTGCATGGGCACAAGGAGAAGTCAGAAGCGCTCGTTTGCGATGTGCGCAGAAGAAGCCGCTCGTCGCAGAAAAGCATCCGGCTGAAGTCGCTCTTTCTGGTCATCCGAGAGAAACGAGACCGCTGCTGAAGCCTGAAAGCGGCGTTCGGGGAGAACCGCGATTTCGCGGCCAGCAACTGCAAACTCTGCGGAGCGGTTCAGCGCGAGTGCCGCTTTCGACGCACGAGAGCCAAAGAGCGGAATTGCGATGCCGAGAACGAGCGAATTCAGCATACTGCAGTGCCTGAAAACAGGGGTTTTTTTCTGCGCAGGAAAGAATCCTCAGCTCTCGACTTTCTGGAACGTCCTCCCTGAAAGCACAACGTGTGCCGCTCCTCGGACTTCTAGCTGCCTTCTTAGAGGGGATTTTCCCTTCTACTCTCTTCGTCACAGAATGCCGACGTGTAGCATCGGAGAGCCACACCAAAACGCAATGTTGCTAGGAATAAAGTTAAAGACAGAACATTGTGGAAGAAGAGTCTTGCAGAATGCACGGGCACAAGGAGAAGTGAGAAGCGCTCCTTTGCGATGTGCGCAGAAGAAGCCGCTCGTCGCAGAAAAGCATCCGGCTGAACTCGCTCTTTCTGGGCATTCGAGAGAAACGAGACCGCTGCTGAAGGCTGAAAGCGGCGTTCGGGGAGAACCGCGATGTACCGGCCAGCAACTGCAAACTCTCCGGAGCGGTTCAGCGCGAGTGCCGCTTTCGACGCACGAGAGCGAAATCGCGGAATTGCGATGCCGAGAACGAGCGAATTCAGCGTACTGCGTTGCCTGAAAACAGGGGTTTTTTTCTGCGCAGGAAAGAATCCACAGCTCTCGACTTTCTGTAACGTCCTCCCTGAAAGCACATCGTGTGCCGCTCCTCGGACTTCTAGCTGCCTTCTTCGAGGGGATTTTCCCTTCTACTCTCTTCGTCACAGAATGCTGACGTGTAGCATCGGAGAGCCACACCAAAACGCAATGTTGCTAGGAATAAAGGGAAAGACCGAAGAATGAGAGAGAAGCGTAGTGCATTCTGCATGGGCACAAGGAGAAGTCAGAAGCGCTCGTTTGCGATGTTCGCAGAAGAAGCCGCTCGTCGCAGAAAAGCATCCGGCTGAAGTCGCTCTTTCTCGGCATCCGAGAGAAACGAGACCGCTGCTGTAGCCTGAAAGCGGCGTTCGGGGAGAACCGCGATTTCGCGGCCAGCAACTGCAAACTCTGCGGAGCGGTTCAGCGCGAGTGCCGCTTTCGACGCACGAGAGCCAAAGAGCGGAATTGCGATGCCGAGAACGAGCGAATTCAGCATACTGCAGTGCCTGAAAACAGGGGTTTTTTTCTGCGCAGGAAAGAATCCTCAGCTCTCGACTTTCTGGAACGTCCTCCCTGAAAGCACAACGTGTGCCGCTCCTCGGACTTCTAGCTGCCTTCTTAGAGGGGATTTTCCCTTCTACTCTCTTCGTCACAGAATGCCGACGTGTAGCATCGGAGAGCCACACCAAAACGCAATGTTGCTAGGAATAAAGGGAAAGACAGAACATTGTGGAAGAAGAGTCTTGCAGAATGCACGGGCACAAGGAGAAGTGAGAAGCGCTCCTTTGCGATGTGCGCAGAAGAAGCCGCTCGTCGCAGAAAAGCATCCGGCTGAAGTCGCTCTTTCTCGGCATTCGAGAGAAACGAGACCGCTGCTGAAGCCTGAAAGCGGCGTTCGGGGAGAACCGCGATTTCGCGGCCAGCAACTGCAAACTCTGCGGAGCGGTTCAGCGCGAGTGCCGCTTTCGACGCACGAGAGCGAAATCGCGGAATTGCGATGCCGAGAACGAGCGAATTCAGCGTACTGCGTTGCCTGAAAACAGGGGGTTTTCTCTCCGAGGGAAAGAATCCACAGCTCTCGACTTTCTGTAACGTCCTCCCTGAAAGCACATCGTGTGCCGCTCCTCGGACTTCTAGCTGCCTTCTTAGAGGGGATTTTGCCTTCTACTCTGTTCGTCACAGAATGCTGACGTGTAGCATCGGAGAGCCACACCAAAACGCAATGTTGCTAGGAATAAAGGGAAAGGCAGAAGAATGAGAGAAGCGTCATGCAGAATGCACGGGCACAAGGAGAAGTCAGAAGCGCTCCTTTGCGATGTGCGCAGAAGAAGCCGCTCGTCGCAGAAAAGCATCCGGCTGAACTCGCTCTTTCTCGGCATCCGAGAGAAACGAGACCGCTGCTGAAGCCTGAAAGCGGCGTTCGGGGAGAACCGCGATTTCGCGGCCAGCAACTGCAAACTCTCCGGAGCGGTTCAGCGCGAGTGCCGCTTTCGACGCACGAGAGCGAAATCGCGGAATTGCGATGCCGAGAACGAGCGAATTCAGCGTACTGCGTTGCCTGAAAACAGGGGGTTTTTTCTCCGAGGGAAAGAATCCACAGCTCTCGACTTTCTGTAACGTCCTCCCTGAAAGCACATCGTGTGCCGCTCCTCGGACTTCTAGCTGCCTTCTTAGAGGGGATTTTCCCTTCTACTCTGTTCGTCACAGAATGCTGACGTGTAGCATCGGAGAGCCACACCAAAACGCAATGTTGCTAGGAATAAAGGGAAAGGCAGAAGAATGAGAGAGAAGCGTAGTGCAGAATGCACGGGCACAAGGAGAAGTCAGAAGCGCTCGTTTGCGATGTGCGCAGAAGAAGCCGCTCGTCGCAGAAAAGCATCCGGCTGAACTCGCTCTTTCTGGGTATCCGAGAGAAACGAGACCGCTGCTGAAGCCTGAAAGCGGCGTTCGGGGAGAACCGCGATTTCGCGGCCAGCAACTACAAACTCTCCGGAGCGGTTCAGCGCGAGTGCCGCTTTCGACGCACGAGAGCGAAATCGCGGAATTGCGATGCCGAGAACGAGGGAATTCAGCGTACTGCGTTGCCTGAAAACAGGGGGTTTTCTCTCCGAGGGAAAGAATCCACAGCTCTCGACTTTCTGTAACGTCCTCCCTGAAAGCACATCGTGTGCCGCTCCTCGGACTTCTAGCTGCCTTCTTAGAGGGGATTTTGCCTTCTACTCTGTTCGTCACAGAATGCTGACGTGTAGCATCGGAGAGCCACACCAAAACGCAATGTTGCTAGGAAAAAAGGGAAAGACCGAAGAATGAGAGAGAAGCGTCATGCAGAATGCACGGGCACAAGGAGAAGTCAGAAGCGCTCGTTTGCGATGTGCGCAGAAGAAGCCGCTCGTCGCAGAAAAGCATCCGGCTGAAGTCGCTCTTTCTGGGCATCCGAGAAAAACGAGACCGCTGCTGAAGCCTGAAAGCGGCGTTCGGGGAGAACCGCGATGTACCGGCCAGCAACTGCAAACTCTCCGGCGCGGTTCAGCGCGAGTGCCGCTTTCGACGCACGAGAGCGAAATCGCGGAATTGCGATGCCGAGAACGAGCGAATTCAGCGTACTGCGTTGCCTGAAAACAGGGGTTTTTTTCTCCGAGGGAAAGAATCCACAGCTCTCGACTTTCTGTAACGTCCTCCCTGAAAGCACATCGTGTGCCGCTCCTCGGACTTCTAGCTGCCTTCTTAGAGGGGATTTTCCCTTCTACTCTGTTCGTCACAGAATGCTGACGTGTAGCATCGCAGAGCCACACCAAAACGCAATGTTGCTAGGAATAAAGGGAAAGGCAGAAGAATGAGAGAGAAGCGTCATGCAGAATGCACGGGCACAAGGAGAAGTCAGAAGCGCTCCTTTGCGATGTGCGCAGAAGAAGCCGCTCGTCGCAGAAAAGCATCCGGCTGAAGTCGCTCTTTCTCGGCATCCGAGAGAAACGAGACCGCTGCTGAAGGCTGAAAGCGGCGTTCGGGGTGAACCGCGATGTACCGGCCAGCAACTGCAAACTCTCCGGCGCGGTTCAGCGCGAGTGCCGCTTTCGACGCACGAGAGCGAAATCGCGGAATTGCGATGCCGAGAACGAGCGAATTCAGCGTACTGCAGTGCCTGAAAACAGGGGTTTTTTTCTCCGAGGGAAAGAATCCACAGCTCTCGACTTTCTGTAACGTCCTCCCTGAAAGCACATCGTGTGCCGCTCCTCGGACTTCTAGCTGCCTTCTTAGAGGGGATTTTCCCTTCTACTCTCTTCGTCACAGAATGCTGACGTGTAGCATCGGAGAGCCACACCAAAACGCAATGTTGCTAGGAATAAAGGGAAAGACCGAAGAATGAGAGAGAAGCGTAATGCATTCTGCATGGGCACAAGGAGAAGTCAGAAGCGCTCGTTTGCGATGTGCGCAGAAGAAGCCGCTCGTCGCAGAAAAGCATCCGGCTGAACTCGCTCTTTCTGGGCATCCGAGAGAAACGAGACCGCTGCTGAAGCCTGAAAGCGGCGTTCGGGGAGAACCGCGATTTCGCGGCCAGCAACTGCAAACTCTGCGGAGCGGTTCAGCGCGAGTGCCGCTTTCGACGCACGAGAGCCAAAGAGCGGAATTGCGATGCCGAGAACGAGCGAATTCAGCATACTGCAGTGCCTGAAAACAGGGGTTTTTTTCTGCGCAGGAAAGAATCCTCAGCTCTCGACTTTCTGGAACGTCCTCCCTGAAAGCACAACTGTGCCGCTCCTCGGACTTCTAGCTGCCTTCTTAGAGGGGATTTTCCCTTCTACTCTCTTCGTCACAGAATGCCGACGTGTAGCATCGGAGAGCCACACCAAAACGCAATGTTGCTAGGAATAAAGGGAAAGACAGAACATTGTGGAAGAAGAGTCTTGCAGAATGCACGGGCACAAGGAGAAGTGAGAAGCGCTCCTTTGCGATGTGCGCAGAAGAAGCCGCTCGTCGCAGAAAAGCATCCGGCTGAAGTCGCTCTTTCTCGGCATTCGAGAGAAACGAGACCGCTGCTGAAGCCTGAAAGCGGCGTTCGGGGAGAACCGCGATTTCGCGGCCAGCAACTGCAAACTCTCCGGAGCGGTTCAGCGCGAGTGCCGCTTTCGACGCACGAGAGCGAAATCGCGGAATTGCGATGCCGAGAACGAGCGAATTCAGCGTACTGCGTTGCCTGAAAACAGGGGGTTTTCTCTCCGAGGGAAAGAATCCACAGCTCTCGACTTTCTGTAACGTCCTCCCTGAAAGCACATCGTGTGCCGCTCCTCGGACTTCTAGCTGCCTTCTTAGAGGGGATTTTCCCTTCTACTCTGTTCGTCACAGAATGCTGACGTGTAGCATCGGAGAGCCACACCAAAACGCAATGTTGCTAGGAATAAAGGGAAAGGCAGAAGAATGAGAGAAGCGTCATGCAGAATGCACGGGCACAAGGAGAAGTCAGAAGCGCTCGTTTGCGATGTGCGCTGAA
This sequence comes from Chrysolophus pictus, assembly GCA_037305975.1. Classification (NCBI taxonomy): domain Eukaryota; kingdom Metazoa; phylum Chordata; class Aves; order Galliformes; family Phasianidae; genus Chrysolophus; species Chrysolophus pictus. Next base: position 7,264,212 of record CM074596.1, on the reverse strand, counting down.
GAAGCCGCTCGTCGCAGAAAAGCATCCGGCTGAAGTCGCTCTTTCTGGGCATCCGAGAGAAACGAGACCGCTGCTGAAGGCTGAAAGCGGCGTTCGGGGAGAACCGCGATTTCGCGGCCAGCAACTGCAAATTCTCCGGAGCGGTTCAGCGCGAGTGCCGCTTTCGACGCACGAGAGCGAAATCGCGGAATTGCGATGCCGAGAACGAGCGAATTCAGCGTACTGCGTTGCCTGAAAACAGGGGGTTTTCTCTCCGAGGGAAAGAATCCACAGCTCTCGACTTTCTGTAACGTCCTCCCTGAAAGCACATCGTGTGCCGCTCCTCGGACTTCTAGCTGCCTTCTTCGAGGGGATTTTCCCTTCTACTCTGTTCGGAACACAATGCTGACGTGTAGCATCGGAGAGCCACACCAAAACGCAATGTTGCTAGGAATAAAGGGAAAGACCGAAGAATGAGAGAGAAGCGTCATGCAGAATGCACGGGCACAAGGAGAAGTCAGAAGCGCTCCTTTGCGATGTGCGCAGAAGAAGCCGCTCGTCGCAGAAAAGCATCCGGCTGAACTCGCTCTTTCTCGGCATCCGAGAGAAACGAGACCGCTGCTGAAGCCTGAAAGCGGCGTTCGGGGAGAACCGCGATTTCGCGGCCAGCAACTGCAAACTCTCCGGAGCGGTTCAGCGCGAGTGCCGCTTTCGACGCACGAGAGCGAAATCGCGGAATTGCGATGCCGAGAACGAGCGAATTCAGCGTACTGCAGTGCCTGAAAACAGGGGGTTTTTTCTCCGAGGGAAAGAATCCACAGCTCTCGACTTTCTGTAACGTCCTCCCTGAAAGCACATCGTGTGCCGCTCCTCGGACTTCTAGCTGCCTTCTTAGAGGGGATTTTCCCTTCTACTCTGTTCGTCACAGAATGCTGACGTGTAGCATCGGAGAGCCACACCAAAACGCAATGTTGCTAGGAATAAAGGGAAAGGCAGAAGAATGAGAGAGAAGCGTAGTGCAGAATGCACGGGCACAAGGAGAAGTCAGAAGCGCTCGTTTGCGATGTGCGCAGAAGAAGCCGCTCGTCGCAGAAAAGCATCCGGCTGAACTCGCTCTTTCTGGGCATCCGAGAGAAACGAGACCGCTGCTGAAGCCTGAAAGCGGCGTTCGGGGAGAACCGCGATTTCGCGGCCAGCAACTGCAAACTCTCCGGAGCGGTTCAGCGCGAGTGCCGCTTTCGACGCACGAGAGCGAAATCGCGGAATTGCGATGCCGAGAACGAGGGAATTCAGCGTACTGCGTTGCCTGAAAACAGGGGGTTTTCTCTCCGAGGGAAAGAATCCACAGCTCTCGACTTTCTGTAACGTCCTCCCTGAAAGCACATCGTGTGCCGCTCCTCGGACTTCTAGCTGCCTTCTTAGAGGGGATTTTGCCTTCTACTCTGTTCGTCACAGAATGCTGACGTGTAGCATCGGAGAGCCACACCAAAACGCAATGTTGCTAGGAAAAAAGGGAAAGACCGAAGAATGAGAGAGAAGCGTCATGCAGAATGCACGGGCACAAGGAGAAGTCAGAAGCGCTCGTTTGCGATGTGCGCAGAAGAAGCCGCTCGTCGCAGAAAAGCATCCGGCTGAAGTCGCTCTTTCTGGGCATCCGAGAAAAACGAGACCGCTGCTGAAGCCTGAAAGCGGCGTTCGGGGAGAACCGCGATGTACCGGCCAGCAACTGCAAACTCTCCGGCGCGGTTCAGAGCGAGTGCCGCTTTCGACGCACGAGAGCGAAATCGCGGAATTGCGATGCCGAGAACGAGCGAATTCAGCGTACTGCGTTGCCTGAAAACAGGGGTTTTTTTCTCCGAGGGAAAGAATCCACAGCTCTCGACTTTCTGTAACGTCCTCCCTGAAAGCACATCGTGTGCCGCTCCTCGGACTTCTAGCTGCCTTCTTAGAGGGGATTTTCCCTTCTACTCTGTTCGTCACAGAATGCTGACGTGTAGCATCGCAGAGCCACACCAAAACGCAATGTTGCTAGGAATAAAGGGAAAGGCAGAAGAATGATAGAGAAGCGTCATGCAGAATGCACGGACACAAGCAGAAGTCAGAAGCGCTCCTTTGCGATGTGCGCAGAAGAAGCCGCTCGTCGCAGAAAAGCATCCGGCTGAAGTCGCTCTTTCTCGGCATCCGAGAGAAACGAGACCGCTGCTGAAGGCTGAAAGCGGCGTTCGGGGTGAACCGCGATGTACCGGCCAGCAACTGCAAACTCTCCGGCGCGGTTCAGCGCGAGTGCCGCTTTCGACGCACGAGAGCGAAATCGCGGAATTGCGATGCCGAGAACGAGCGAATTCAGCGTACTGCAGTGCCTGAAAACAGGGGTTTTTTTCTCCGAGGGAAAGAATCCACAGCTCTCGACTTTCTGTAACGTCCTCCCTGAAAGCACATCGTGTGCCGCTCCTCGGACTTCTAGCTGCCTTCTTAGAGGGGATTTTCCCTTCTACTCTGTTCGTCCCAGAATGCTGACGTGTAGCATCGGAGAGCCACACCAAAACGCAATGTTGCTAGGAATAAAGGGAAAGACCGAAGAATGAGAGAGAAGCGTAATGCATTCTGCATGGGCACAAGGAGAAGTCAGAAGCGCTCGTTTGCGATGTGCGCAGAAGAAGCCGCTCGTCGCAGAAAAGCATCCGGCTGAAGTCGCTCTTTCTGGTCATCCGAGAGAAACGAGACCGCTGCTGAAGCCTGAAAGCGGCGTTCGGGGAGAACCGCGATTTCGCGGCCAGCAACTGCAAACTCTGCGGAGCGGTTCAGCGCGAGTGCCGCTTTCGACGCACGAGAGCCAAAGAGCGGAATTGCGATGCCGAGAACGAGCGAATTCAGCATACTGCAGTGCCTGAAAACAGGGGTTTTTTTCTGCGCAGGAAAGAATCCTCAGCTCTCGACTTTCTGGAACGTCCTCCCTGAAAGCACAACGTGTGCCGCTCCTCGGACTTCTAGCTGCCTTCTTAGAGGGGATTTTCCCTTCTACTCTCTTCGTCACAGAATGCCGACGTGTAGCATCGGAGAGCCACACCAAAACGCAATGTTGCTAGGAATAAAGGGAAAGACAGAACATTGTGGAAGAAGAGTCTTGCAGAATGCACGGGCACAAGGAGAAGTGAGAAGCGCTCCTTTGCGATGTGCGCAGAAGAAGCCGCTCGTCGCAGAAAAGCATCCGGCTGAAGTCGCTCTTTCTCGGCATTCGAGAGAAACGAGACCGCTGCTGAAGCCTGAAAGCGGCGTTCGGGGAGAACCGCGATTTCGCGGCCAGCAACTGCAAACTCTCCGGAGCGGTTCAGCGCGAGTGCCGCTTTCGACGCACGAGAGCGAAATCGCGGAATTGCGATGCCGAGAACGAGCGAATTCAGCGTACTGCGTTGCCTGAAAACAGGGGGTTTTCTCTCCGAGGGAAAGAAGCCACAGCTCTCGACTTTCTGTAACGTCCTCCCTGAAAGCACATCGTGTGCCGCTCCTCGGACTTCTAGCTGCCTTCTTAGAGGGGATTTTCCCTTCTACTCTGTTCGTCACAGAATACTGACGTGTAGCATCGGAGAGCCACACCAAAACGCAATGTTGCTAGGAAAAAAGGGAAAGACCGAAGAATGAGAGAGAAGCGTCATGCAGAATGCACGGGCACAAGGAGAAGTCAGAAGCGCTCGTTTGCGATGTGCGCTGAAGAAGCCGCTCGTCGCAGAAAAGCATCCGGCTGAAGTCGCTCTTTCTGGGCATCCGAGAGAAACGAGACCGCTGCTGAAGGCTGAAAGCGGCGTTCGGGGAGAACCGCGATGTACCGGCCAGCAACTGCAAACTCTCCGGAGCGGTTCAGCGCGAGTGCCGCTTTCGACGCACGAGAGCGAAATCGCGGAATTGCGATGCCGAGAACGAGCGAATTCAGCGTACTGCGTTGCCTGAAAACAGGGGGTTTTCTCTCCGAGGGAAAGAATCCACAGCTCTCGACTTTCTGTAACGTCCTCCCTGAAAGCACATCGTGTGCCGCTCCTCGGACTTCTAGCTGCCTTCTTAGAGGGGATTTTGCCTTCTACTCTGTTCGTCACAGAATGCTGACGTGTAGCATCGGAGAGCCACACCAAAACGCAATGTTGCTAGGAAAAAAGGGAAAGACCGAAGAATGAGAGAGAAGCGTCATGCAGAATGCACGGGCACAAGGAGAAGTCAGAAGCGCTCCTTTGCGATGTGCGCTGAAGAAGCCGCTCGTCGCAGAAAAGCATCCGGCTGAACTCGCTCTTTCTCGGCATCCGAGAGAAACGAGACCGCTGCTGAAGCCTGAAAGCGGCGTTCGGGGAGAACCGCGATTTCGCGGCCAGCAACTGCAAACTCTCCGGAGCGGTTCAGCGCGAGTGCCGCTTTCGACGCACGAGAGCGAAATCGCGGAATTGCGATGCCGAGAACGAGCGAATTCAGCGTACTGCGTTGCCTGAAAACAGGGGGTTTTTTCTCCGAGGGAAAGAATCCACAGCTCTCGACTTTCTGTAACGTCCTCCCTGAAAGCACATCGTGTGCCGCTCCTCGGACTTCTAGCTGCCTTCTTAGAGGGGATTTTCCCTTCTACTCTGTTCGTCACAGAATGCTGACGTGTAGCATCGGAGAGCCACACCAAAACGCAATGTTGCTAGGAATAAAGGGAAAGGCAGAAGAATGAGAGAGAAGCGTAGTGCAGAATGCACGGGCACAAGGAGAAGTCAGAAGCGCTCGTTTGCGATGTGCGCAGAAGAAGCCGCTCGTCGCAGAAAAGCATCCGGCTGAACTCGCTCTTTCTGGGTATCCGAGAGAAACGAGACCGCTGCTGAAGCCTGAAAGCGGCGTTCGGGGAGAACCGCGATGTACCGGCCAGCAACTGCAAACTCTCCGGAGCGGTTCAGCGCGAGTGCCGCTTTCGACGCACGAGAGCGAAATCGCGGAATTGCGATGCCGAGAACGAGGGAATTCAGCGTACTGCGTTGCCTGAAAACAGGGGTTTTTTTCTCCGAGGGAAAGAATCCACAGCTCTCGACTTTCTGTAACGTCCTCCCTGAAAGCACATCGTGTGCCGCTCCTCGGACTTCTAGCTGCCTTCTTAGAGGGGATTTTGCCTTCTACTCTGTTCGTCACAGAATGCTGACGTGTAGCATCGGAGAGCCACACCAAAACGCAATGTTGCTAGGAAAAAAGGGAAAGACCGAAGAATGAGAGAGAAGCGTCATGCAGAATGCACGGGCACAAGGAGAAGTCAGAAGCGCTCGTTTGCGATGTGCGCAGAAGAAGCCGCTCGTCGCAGAAAAGCATCCGGCTGAAGTCGCTCTTTCTGGGCATCCGAGAAAAACGAGACCGCTGCTGAAGCCTGAAAGCGGCGTTCGGGGAGAACCGCGATGTACCGGCCAGCAACTGCAAACTCTCCGGCGCGGTTCAGCGCGAGTGCCGCTTTCGACGCACGAGAGCGAAATCGCGGAATTGCGATGCCGAGAACGAGCGAATTCAGCGTACTGCGTTGCCTGAAAACAGGGGTTTTTTTCTCCGAGGGAAAGAATCCACAGCTCTCGACTTTCTGTAACGTCCTCCCTGAAAGCACATCGTGTGCCGCTCCTCGGACTTCTAGCTGCCTTCTTAGAGGGGATTTTCCCTTCTACTCTGTTCGTCACAGAATGCTGACGTGTAGCATCGCAGAGCCACACCAAAACGCAATGTTGCTAGGAATAAAGGGAAAGGCAGAAGAATGAGAGAGAAGCGTCATGCAGAATGCACGGGCACAAGGAGAAGTCAGAAGCGCTCCTTTGCGATGTGCGCAGAAGAAGCCGCTCGTCGCAGAAAAGCATCCGGCTGAAGTCGCTCTTTCTCGGCATCCGAGAGAAACGAGACCGCTGCTGAAGGCTGAAAGCGGCGTTCGGGGTGAACCGCGATGTACCGGCCAGCAACTGCAAACTCTCCGGCGCGGTTCAGCGCGAGTGCCGCTTTCGACGCACGAGAGCGAAATCGCGGAATTGCGATGCCGAGAACGAGCGAATTCAGCGTACTGCAGTGCCTGAAAACAGGGGTTTTTTTCTCCGAGGGAAAGAATCCACAGCTCTCGACTTTCTGTAACGTCCTCCCTGAAAGCACATCGTGTGCCGCTCCTCGGACTTCTAGCTGCCTTCTTAGAGGGGATTTTGCCTTCTACTCTGTTCGTCCCAGAATGCTGACGTGTAGCATCGGAGAGCCACACCAAAACGCAATGTTGCTAGGAATAAAGGGAAAGACCGAAGAATGAGAGAGAAGCGTAATGCATTCTGCATGGGCACAAGGAGAAGTCAGAAGCGCTCGTTTGCGATGTGCGCAGAAGAAGCCGCTCGTCGCAGAAAAGCATCCGGCTGAACTCGCTCTTTCTGGGCATCCGAGAGAAACGAGACCGCTGCTGAAGCCTGAAAGCGGCGTTCGGGGAGAACCGCGATTTCGCGGCCAGCAACTGCAAACTCTGCGGAGCGGTTCAGCGCGAGTGCCGCTTTCGACGCACGAGAGCCAAAGAGCGGAATTGCGATGCCGAGAACGAGCGAATTCAGCATACTGCAGTGCCTGAAAACAGGGGTTTTTTTCTGCGCAGGAAAGAATCCTCAGCTCTCGACTTTCTGGAACGTCCTCCCTGAAAGCACAACTGTGCCGCTCCTCGGACTTCTAGCTGCCTTCTTAGAGGGGATTTTCCCTTCTACTCTCTTCGTCACAGAATGCCGACGTGTAGCATCGGAGAGCCACACCAAAACGCAATGTTGCTAGGAATAAAGGGAAAGACAGAACATTGTGGAAGAAGAGTCTTGCAGAATGCACGGGCACAAGGAGAAGTGAGAAGCGCTCCTTTGCGATGTGCGCAGAAGAAGCCGCTCGTCGCAGAAAAGCATCCGGCTGAAGTCGCTCTTTCTCGGCATCCGAGAGAAACGAGACCGCTGCTGAAGCCTGAAAGCGGCGTTCGGGGAGAACCGCGATTTCGCGGACAGCAACTGCAAACTCTCCGGAGCGGTTCAGCGCGAGTGCCGCTTTCGACGCACGAGAGCGAAATCGCGGAATTGCGATGCCGAGAACGAGCGAATTCAGCGTACTGCGTTGCCTGAAAACAGGGGGTTTTCTCTCCGAGGGAAAGAATCCACAGCTCTCGACTTTCTGTAACGTCCTCCCTGAAAGCACATCGTGTGCCGCTCCTCGGACTTCTAGCTGCCTTCTTAGAGGGGATTTTGCCTTCTACTCTGTTCGTCACAGAATGCTGACGTGTAGCATCGGAGAGCCACACCAAAACGCAATGTTGCTAGGAATAAAGGGAAAGGCAGAAGAATGAGAGAAGCGTCATGCAGAATGCACGGGCACAAGGAGAAGTCAGAAGCGCTCGTTTGCGATGTGCGCTGAAGAAGCCGCTCGTCGCAGAAAAGCATCCGGCTGAAGTCGCTCTTTCTGGGCATCCGAGAGAAACGAGACCGCTGCTGAAGGCTGAAAGCGGCGTTCGGGGAGAACCGCGATTTCGCGGCCAGCAACTGCAAATTCTCCGGAGCGGTTCAGCGCGAGTGCCGCTTTCGACGCACGAGAGCGAAATCGCGGAATTGCGATGCCGAGAACGAGCGAATTCAGCGTACTGCGTTGCCTGAAAACAGGGGGTTTTCTCTCCGAGGGAAAGAATCCACAGCTCTCGACTTTCTGTAACGTCCTCCCTGAAAGCACATCGTGTGCCGCTCCTCGGACTTCTAGCTGCCTTCTTCGAGGGGATTTTCCCTTCTACTCTGTTCGGAACACAATGCTGACGTGTAGCATCGGAGAGCCACACCAAAACGCAATGTTGCTAGGAATAAAGGGAAAGACCGAAGAATGAGAGAGAAGCGTCATGCAGAATGCACGGGCACAAGGAGAAGTCAGAAGCGCTCCTTTGCGATGTGCGCAGAAGAAGCCGCTCGTCGCAGAAAAGCATCCGGCTGAACTCGCTCTTTCTCGGCATCCGAGAGAAACGAGACCGCTGCTGAAGGCTGAAAGCGGCGTTCGGGGAGAACCGCGATTTCGCGGCCAGCAACTGCAAACTCTCCGGAGCGGTTCAGCGCGAGTGCCGCTTTCGACGCACGAGAGCGAAATCGCGGAATTGCGATGCCGAGAACGAGCGAATTCAGCGTACTGCGTTGCCTGAAAACAGGGGGTTTTTTCTCCGAGGGAAAGAATCCACAGCTCTCGACTTTCTGTAACGTCCTCCCTGAAAGCACATCGTGTGCCGCTCCTCGGACTTCTAGCTGCCTTCTTAGAGGGGATTTTCCCTTCTACTCTGTTCGTCACAGAATGCTGACGTGTAGCATCGGAGAGCCACACCAAAACGCAATGTTGCTAGGAATAAAGGGAAAGGCAGAAGAATGAGAGAGAAGCGTAGTGCAGAATGCACGGGCACAAGGAGAAGTCAGAAGCGCTCGTTTGCGATGTGCGCAGAAGAAGCCGCTCGTCGCAGAAAAGCATCCGGCTGAACTCGCTCTTTCTGGGCATCCGAGAGAAACGAGACCGCTGCTGAAGCCTGAAAGCGGCGTTCGGGGAGAACCGCGATTTCGCGGCCAGCAACTGCAAACTCTCCGGAGCGGTTCAGCGCGAGTGCCGCTTTCGACGCACGAGAGCGAAATCGCGGAATTGCGATGCCGAGAACGAGGGAATTCAGCGTACTGCGTTGCCTGAAAACAGGGGGTTTTCTCTCCGAGGGAAAGAATCCACAGCTCTCGACTTTCTGTAACGTCCTCCCTGAAAGCACATCGTGTGCCGCTCCTCGGACTTCTAGCTGCCTTCTTAGAGGGGATTTTGCCTTCTACTCTGTTCGTCACAGAATGCTGACGTGTAGCATCGGAGAGCCACACCAAAACGCAATGTTGCTAGGAAAAAAGGGAAAGACCGAAGAATGAGAGAGAAGCGTCATGCAGAATGCACGGGCACAAGGAGAAGTCAGAAGCGCTCGTTTGCGATGTGCGCAGAAGAAGCCGCTCGTCGCAGAAAAGCATCCGGCTGAAGTCGCTCTTTCTGGGCATCCGAGAAAAACGAGACCGCTGCTGAAGCCTGAAAGCGGCGTTCGGGGAGAACCGCGATGTACCGGCCAGCAACTGCAAACTCTCCGGCGCGGTTCAGAGCGAGTGCCGCTTTCGACGCACGAGAGCGAAATCGCGGAATTGCGATGCCGAGAACGAGCGAATTCAGCGTACTGCGTTGCCTGAAAACAGGGGTTTTTTTCTCCGAGGGAAAGAATCCACAGCTCTCGACTTTCTGTAACGTCCTCCCTGAAAGCACATCGTGTGCCGCTCCTCGGACTTCTAGCTGCCTTCTTAGAGGGGATTTTCCCTTCTACTCTGTTCGTCACAGAATGCTGACGTGTAGCATCGCAGAGCCACACCAAAACGCAATGTTGCTAGGAATAAAGGGAAAGGCAGAAGAATGATAGAGAAGCGTCATGCAGAATGCACGGACACAAGCAGAAGTCAGAAGCGCTCCTTTGCGATGTGCGCAGAAGAAGCCGCTCGTCGCAGAAAAGCATCCGGCTGAAGTCGCTCTTTCTCGGCATCCGAGAGAAACGAGACCGCTGCTGAAGGCTGAAAGCGGCGTTCGGGGTGAACCGCGATGTACCGGCCAGCAACTGCAAACTCTCCGGCGCGGTTCAGCGCGAGTGCCGCTTTCGACGCACGAGAGCGAAATCGCGGAATTGCGATGCCGAGAACGAGCGAATTCAGCGTACTGCAGTGCCTGAAAACAGGGGTTTTTTTCTCCGAGGGAAAGAATCCACAGCTCTCGACTTTCTGTAACGTCCTCCCTGAAAGCACATCGTGTGCCGCTCCTCGGACTTCTAGCTGCCTTCTTAGAGGGGATTTTCCCTTCTACTCTGTTCGTCCCAGAATGCTGACGTGTAGCATCGGAGAGCCACACCAAAACGCAATGTTGCTAGGAATAAAGGGAAAGACCGAAGAATGAGAGAGAAGCGTAATGCATTCTGCATGGGCACAAGGAGAAGTCAGAAGCGCTCGTTTGCGATGTGCGCAGAAGAAGCCGCTCGTCGCAGAAAAGCATCCGGCTGAAGTCGCTCTTTCTGGTCATCCGAGAGAAACGAGACCGCTGCTGAAGCCTGAAAGCGGCGTTCGGGGAGAACCGCGATTTCGCGGCCAGCAACTGCAAACTCTGCGGAGCGGTTCAGCGCGAGTGCCGCTTTCGACGCACGAGAGCCAAAGAGCGGAATTGCGATGCCGAGAACGAGCGAATTCAGCATACTGCAGTGCCTGAAAACAGGGGTTTTTTTCTGCGCAGGAAAGAATCCTCAGCTCTCGACTTTCTGGAACGTCCTCCCTGAAAGCACAACTGTGCCGCTCCTCGGACTTCTAGCTGCCTTCTTAGAGGGGATTTTCCCTTCTACTCTCTTCGTCACAGAATGCCGACGTGTAGCATCGGAGAGCCACACCAAAACGCAATGTTGCTAGGAATAAAGGGAAAGACAGAACATTGTGGAAGAAGAGTCTTGCAGAATGCACGGGCACAAGGAGAAGTGAGAAGCGCTCCTTTGCGATGTGCGCAGAAGAAGCCGCTCGTCGCAGAAAAGCATCCGGCTGAAGTCGCTCTTTCTCGGCATCCGAGAGAAACGAGACCGCTGCTGAAGCCTGAAAGCGGCGTTCGGGGAGAACCGCGATTTCGCGGCCAGCAACTGCAAACTCTCCGGAGCGGTTCAGCGCGAGTGCCGCTTTCGACGCACGAGAGCGAAATCGCGGAATTGCGATGCCGAGAACGAGCGAATTCAGCGTACTGCGTTGCCTGAAAACAGGGGGTTTTCTCTCCGAGGGAAAGAATCCACAGCTCTCGACTTTCTGTAACGTCCTCCCTGAAAGCACATCGTGTGCCGCTCCTCGGACTTCTAGCTGCCTTCTTAGAGGGGATTTTGCCTTCTACTCTGTTCGTCACAGAATGCTGACGTGTAGCATCGGAGAGCCACACCAAAACGCAATGTTGCTAGGAATAAAGGGAAAGGCAGAAGAATGAGAGAAGCGTCATGCAGAATGCACGGGCACAAGGAGAAGTCAGAAGCGCTCGTTTGCGATGTGCGCTGAAGAAGCCGCTCGTCGCAGAAAAGCATCCGGCTGAAGTCGCTCTTTCTGGGCATCCGAGAGAAACGAGACCGCTGCTGAAGGCTGAAAGCGGCGTTCGGGGAGAACCGCGATTTCGCGGCCAGCAACTGCAAATTCTCCGGAGCGGTTCAGCGCGAGTGCCGCTTTCGACGCACGAGAGCGAAATCGCGGAATTGCGATGCCGAGAACGAGCGAATTCAGCGTACTGCGTTGCCTGAAAACAGGGGGTTTTCTCTCCGAGGGAAAGAATCCACAGCTCTCGACTTTCTGTAACGTCCTCCCTGAAAGCACATCGTGTGCCGCTCCTCGGACTTCTAGCTGCCTTCTTCGAGGGGATTTTCCCTTCTACTCTGTTCGGAACACAATGCTGACGTGTAGCATCGGAGAGCCACACCAAAACGCAATGTTGCTAGGAATAAAGGGAAAGACCGAAGAATGAGAGAGAAGCGTCATGCAGAATGCACGGGCACAAGGAGAAGTCAGAAGCGCTCCTTTGCGATGTGCGCAGAAGAAGCCGCTCGTCGCAGAAAAGCATCCGGCTGAACTCGCTCTTTCTCGGCATCCGAGAGAAACGAGACCGCTGCTGAAGCCTGAAAGCGGCGTTCGGGGAGAACCGCGATTTCGCGGCCAGCAACTGCAAACTCTCCGGAGCGGTTCAGCGCGAGTGCCGCTTTCGACGCACGAGAGCGAAATCGCGGAATTGCGATGCCGAGAACGAGCGAATTCAGCGTACTGCGTTGCCTGAAAACAGGGGGTTTTTTCTCCGAGGGAAAGAATCCACAGCTCTCGACTTTCTGTAACGTCCTCCCTGAAAGCACATCGTGTGCCGCTCCTCGGACTTCTAGCTGCCTTCTTAGAGGGGATTTTCCCTTCTACTCTGTTCGTCACAGAATGCTGACGTGTAGCATCGGAGAGCCACACCAAAACGCAATGTTGCTAGGAATAAAGGGAAAGGCAGAAGAATGAGAGAGAAGCGTAGTGCAGAATGCACGGGCACAAGGAGAAGTCAGAAGCGCTCGTTTGCGATGTGCGCAGAAGAAGCCGCTCGTCGCAGAAAAGCATCCGGCTGAACTCGCTCTTTCTGGGCATCCGAGAGAAACGAGACCGCTGCTGAAGCCTGAAAGCGGCGTTCGGGGAGAACCGCGATTTCGCGGCCAGCAACTGCAAACTCTCCGGAGCGGTTCAGCGCGAGTGCCGCTTTCGACGCACGAGAGCGAAATCGCGGAATTGCGATGCCGAGAACGAGGGAATTCAGCGTACTGCGTTGCCTGAAAACAGGGGGTTTTCTCTCCGAGGGAAAGAATCCACAGCTCTCGACTTTCTGTAACGTCCTCCCTGAAAGCACATCGTGTGCCGCTCCTCGGACTTCTAGCTGCCTTCTTAGAGGGGATTTTGCCTTCTACTCTGTTCGTCACAGAATGCTGACGTGTAGCATCGGAGAGCCACACCAAAACGCAATGTTGCTAGGAAAAAAGGGAAAGACCGAAGAATGAGAGAGAAGCGTCATGCAGAATGCACGGGCACAAGGAGAAGTCAGAAGCGCTCGTTTGCGATGTGCGCAGAAGAAGCCGCTCGTCGCAGAAAAGCATCCGGCTGAAGTCGCTCTTTCTGGGCATCCGAGAAAAACGAGACCGCTGCTGAAGCCTGAAAGCGGCGTTCGGGGAGAACCGCGATGTACCGGCCAGCAACTGCAAACTCTCCGGCGCGGTTCAGAGCGAGTGCCGCTTTCGACGCACGAGAGCGAAATCGCGGAATTGCGATGCCGAGAACGAGCGAATTCAGCGTACTGCGTTGCCTGAAAACAGGGGTTTTTTTCTCCGAGGGAAAGAATCCACAGCTCTCGACTTTCTGTAACGTCCTCCCTGAAAGCACATCGTGTGCCGCTCCTCGGACTTCTAGCTGCCTTCTTAGAGGGGATTTTCCCTTCTACTCTGTTCGTCACAGAATGCTGACGTGTAGCATCGCAGAGCCACACCAAAACGCAATGTTGCTAGGAATAAAGGGAAAGGCAGAAGAATGATAGAGAAGCGTCATGCAGAATGCACGGACACAAGCAGAAGTCAGAAGCGCTCCTTTGCGATGTGCGCAGAAGAAGCCGCTCGTCGCAGAAAAGCATCCGGCTGAAGTCGCTCTTTCTCGGCATCCGAGAGAAACGAGACCGCTGCTGAAGGCTGAAAGCGGCGTTCGGGGTGAACCGCGATGTACCGGCCAGCAACTGCAAACTCTCCGGCGCGGTTCAGCGCGAGTGCCGCTTTCGACGCACGAGAGCGAAATCGCGGAATTGCGATGCCGAGAACGAGCGAATTCAGCGTACTGCAGTGCCTGAAAACAGGGGTTTTTTTCTCCGAGGGAAAGAATCCACAGCTCTCGACTTTCTGTAACGTCCTCCCTGAAAGCACATCGTGTGCCGCTCCTCGGACTTCTAGCTGCCTTCTTAGAGGGGATTTTCCCTTCTACTCTGTTCGTCCCAGAATGCTGACGTGTAGCATCGGAGAGCCACACCAAAACGCAATGTTGCTAGGAATAAAGGGAAAGACCGAAGAATGAGAGAGAAGCGTAATGCATTCTGCATGGGCACAAGGAGAAGTCAGAAGCGCTCGTTTGCGATGTGCGCAGAAGAAGCCGCTCGTCGCAGAAAAGCATCCGGCTGAAGTCGCTCTTTCTGGTCATCCGAGAGAAACGAGACCGCTGCTGAAGCCTGAAAGCGGCGTTCGGGGAGAACCGCGATTTCGCGGCCAGCAACTGCAAACTCTGCGGAGCGGTTCAGCGCGAGTGCCGCTTTCGACGCACGAGAGCCAAAGAGCGGAATTGCGATGCCGAGAACGAGCGAATTCAGCATACTGCAGTGCCTGAAAACAGGGGTTTTTTTCTGCGCAGGAAAGAATCCTCAGCTCTCGACTTTCTGGAACGTCCTCCCTGAAAGCACAACGTGTGCCGCTCCTCGGACTTCTAGCTGCCTTCTTAGAGGGGATTTTCCCTTCTACTCTCTTCGTCACAGAATGCCGACGTGTAGCATCGGAGAGCCACACCAAAACGCAATGTTGCTAGGAATAAAGGGAAAGACAGAACATTGTGGAAGAAGAGTCTTGCAGAATGCACGGGCACAAGGAGAAGTGAGAAGCGCTCCTTTGCGATGTGCGCAGAAGAAGCCGCTCGTCGCAGAAAAGCATCCGGCTGAAGTCGCTCTTTCTCGGCATTCGAGAGAAACGAGACCGCTGCTGAAGCCTGAAAGCGGCGTTCGGGGAGAACCGCGATTTCGCGGCCAGCAACTGCAAACTCTCCGGAGCGGTTCAGCGCGAGTGCCGCTTTCGACGCACGAGAGCGAAATCGCGGAATTGCGATGCCGAGAACGAGCGAATTCAGCGTACTGCGTTGCCTGAAAACAGGGGGTTTTCTCTCCGAGGGAAAGAAGCCACAGCTCTCGACTTTCTGTAACGTCCTCCCTGAAAGCACATCGTGTGCCGCTCCTCGGACTTCTAGCTGCCTTCTTAGAGGGGATTTTCCCTTCTACTCTGTTCGTCACAGAATACTGACGTGTAGCATCGGAGAGCCACACCAAAACGCAATGTTGCTAGGAAAAAAGGGAAAGACCGAAGAATGAGAGAGAAGCGTCATGCAGAATGCACGGGCACAAGGAGAAGTCAGAAGCGCTCGTTTGCGATGTGCGCTGAAGAAGCCGCTCGTCGCAGAAAAGCATCCGGCTGAAGTCGCTCTTTCTGGGCATCCGAGAGAAACGAGACCGCTGCTGAAGGCTGAAAGCGGCGTTCGGGGAGAACCGCGATGTACCGGCCAGCAACTGCAAACTCTCCGGAGCGGTTCAGCGCGAGTGCCGCTTTCGACGCACGAGAGCGAAATCGCGGAATTGCGATGCCGAGAACGAGCGAATTCAGCGTACTGCGTTGCCTGAAAACAGGGGGTTTTCTCTCCGAGGGAAAGAATCCACAGCTCTCGACTTTCTGTAACGTCCTCCCTGAAAGCACATCGTGTGCCGCTCCTCGGACTTCTAGCTGCCTTCTTAGAGGGGATTTTGCCTTCTACTCTGTTCGTCACAGAATGCTGACGTGTAGCATCGGAGAGCCACACCAAAACGCAATGTTGCTAGGAAAAAAGGGAAAGACCGAAGAATGAGAGAGAAGCGTCATGCAGAATGCACGGGCACAAGGAGAAGTCAGAAGCGCTCCTTTGCGATGTGCGCAGAAGAAGCCGCTCGTCGCAGAAAAGCATCCGGCTGAACTCGCTCTTTCTGGTCATCCGAGAGAAACGAGACCGCTGCTGAAGGCTGAAAGCGGCGTTCGGGGAGAACCGCGATTTCGCGGCCAGCAACTGCAAACTCTCCGGAGCGGTTCAGCGCGAGTGCCGCTTTCGACGCACGAGAGCGAAATCGCGGAATTGCGATGCCGAGAACGAGCGAATTCAGCGTACTGCGTTGCCTGAAAACAGGGGGTTTTTTCTCCGAGGGAAAGAATCCACAGCTCTCGACTTTCTGTAACGTCCTCCCTGAAAGCACATCGTGTGCCGCTCCTCGGACTTCTAGCTGCCTTCTTAGAGGGGATTTTGCCTTCTACTCTGTTCGTCACAGAATGCTGACGTGTAGCATCGCAGAGCCACACCAAAACGCAATGTTGCTAGGAAAAAAGGGAAAGACCGAAGAATGAGAGAGAAGCGTCATGCAGAATGCACGGGCACAAGGAGAAGTCAGAAGCGCTCGTTTGCGATGTGCGCAGAAGAAGCCGCTCGTCGCAGAAAAGCATTCGGCTGAAGTCGCTCTTTCTGGGCATCCGAGAGAAACGAGACCGCTGCTGAAGGCTGAAAGCGGCGTTCGGGGAGAACCGCGATTTCGCGGCCAGCAACTGCAAACTCTCCGGAGCGGTTCAGCGCGAGTGCCGCTTTCGACGCACGAGAGCCAAAGAGCGGAATTGCGATGCCGAGAACGAGCGAATTCAGCGTACTGCGTTGCCTGAAAACAGGGGGTTTTTTCTCCGAGGGAAAGAATCCACAGCTCTCGACTTTCTGTAACGTCCTCCCTGAAAGCACAACGTGTGCCGCTCCTCGGACTTCTAGCTGCGGAATTGCCATGCCGAGAACGTGCGAATTCATCCTACTGCTGTTCCTTCGAACAGGGTCATTTTTGTCCGCAGGCAAGAATCGATCGCTCTCGACTTTCTGAAATGTTCTCCGTGAGAGCACCACATCTCTAGGTTCCCGAATATTAGGAAGTGCTCTCCATTTTTCTCATTTTCATCTCAGAATGCAAGAAATGTCTTAGTAGCGAAGCTCTTCCCATCTATACATATTCGTCACAAGCTTCAACCAGGACGTATTTTTAAGAAAACCTGCATTTCTGGTAGAAAATGTCATCTCTTTGGGAGAATCATGGTTTTTCATGAATAAATGAAATCTCCTTCTGTGGGGAGGAAATGCCATGTATTTGGGGGAAATGGGACGCCTCTAGTGGAAAATGCTATCGATTTGGCGAAAGGCTGTATTTCCTGGCGATCATGTCATTGGATTGGAGAAATGTGGTATTTCTAGGAGATAATGTCCTAATATGGGGAGAAGATGCCGTTCAGTGAGGGAGAAGCATGCATTTCGGAGAGAAAATCTCCCAGTTTTGGGTGAAAGTGTCATCTTGAGGATTATAATGACGAACTTCTTGGAGAAAGTATGAGGTATTTTTAAGAAAGCTGGTATTCCCTGGAAACAGTCTCATTTTTGATTGAGGGAGGGGAGGGAGAGATGATGTATTGGTGACAAAGCTAATATTTCAGGAAGGAAACGTCCCACATTGAAGAGAGAACTGGTATTTCTGGCAGAAAATGTCACAGCCATGGGAGAAAAATGGTATCCCTGTCATTAGATGTCGTCTATTTGGGACAAAAATGCAACTTGCGCGATAAAAAGCCGTATGATTGGGCAGAACTAAGTGCCATCTAGCCTAATTGGGAGGAAATGGGCAGTATTTCCAAGAAAGCTGGCATTTGTGGGAGAAAAGATGGTATTTGCGGGGGAGAATGTCCTCTCATTCGCGGAATGCTGGTATGTCTGGAAGGAAATCTAATTTGGGAGGAAACTGTGATATGAAGGATAGAAAAGTCTGATGGTAAGTACCATCCCGTGGGGTGTGGAGTCGTACTTGTGGTGGAAAATGTCACCTGTTTGGGAGAATGCTGATATTTGTGGGAGAAAAGTTCATAGATTTGTTGGAAAAAGTCACCTCTGGCATAGTCATCTAGTATTTTGCGGATGAATCGTGAAGCATATGTCAGAAAAGCTGTATTTCTGGAAGAAAACGCCATCTGTTAGGGGAGAAAGCTGGTTTTTCAGGGAGCAAGTCTCCTTCTTGGGGGAGGAAATGTCCTCCTTTGGACGGCCAAGTAGGACTTGTGGGCCACAAGTAGGACTTGTGGGAGGAAAAGCCACGTATTTGGGAGAAGGGTGGTATTTCCGGGAGAAAATGCCATAGGTCTGGAAGAAAATGTATTCCGTAGGATTAAGCTATGATAGTTATGGTGGAATATACGATGTGTTTGGGCAAAAAGCAGTATTTCTGGGAGCTAATCTCAATGGACTGGAGAAAGCTGGTATTTCTGGGAGCTACTGTGTTCTTTTTGGAAGAAAAATCCATCCCTTGGGTGAAAAACGGGCATTTCTGATACCAAATGTCATCGAATGTGGAGAAAGCTGGTACTTCTGGGCAAAAAAGGACATGGATGATGGAGAAAAGTGGGAAATGGTGGGAAAGAATGTCTCGTAGTGGAGAGCAAGGGTGGTCTTTTTGGTGTGCCAAGTGGTCTCTCGGGGAGAAAACACGGTAAATAGGGGAGAAAATGACCTCTGGAGGAGTGTCAAGTAGTATTCTGGAGAGATACTGTCCGGTATTTCTCATCAAAGTGCTGTTTCGGGGAGATAGTAGCGTGCTTGGTTGGAAAATGACATGCGTTTGTGAGACAGCTGGTATTTTGGGGCCGTATTTGGAAGAATAAGCAGGAGTTTCTGGGGGAATATATGCCATCTTTGGGAGGAAACGGGTGTTGGTGGGAGAAAATGTCGTGTATTTGGGAGAAAGCTGGTGTATCTGGGAGAAAAGGCCATTTTGATGGGAGTAAGTGTGATCCTGAGGAGCACCAAGTAGTATTCTTGGGATGAAACGTGAGGTATTTCTAAGAGAAGTGGTCTTTCTGGGAGAAAATGTCTTGTTTTGGGGGGAGAAAATGTCCTCTTATGGGGGGCAGAAGCAGGTATTTCTGTGATAAAATGCCGTCTTGATGGGAGTAAGTGCAATCTTGAGGAGTGTAGTGTAGTATTTTTGGTCGAATTTGTGAGGTATTTCTAAGGAAACTGGTATTTCTGGGAGATAATGGCATCTGTTTTGAAAAATATTGTCTATTTGCGAGGTGTCTGGTATTTGGGGAAAAAATGCTGTATTTGTATAAATAAGACCGCACTGGGTAAGGGAGCTAAAGCAAAAAGGCCGACCACATGGCTCTTGTTAGGGCTTTTTTGAAGCCAGGAAAAGCCCTGTGCCAGTGCTGGGGCTGGCAGCAGCTGGCAGCTTGTGGGAGGACTGCTGAGGCAGCAGGTTGGAGTCAGCACTGCTCCCTCTTACCTGTGAGATGAACCTTGAGCCTTTTCTGCCAGGCTAAAAGCAGCCCAGCTAAGGGGCCTGGTGAGAAGAGGTGAGAAGAGGCAAGAAAAGGGTGCTACTGTCCACCGAGAACAGGGAGGGCAGTCAGAGTGTGAGCGCAGCCCACACTGCCCATGGCTGCAGCAGTAGGTGTGGGAGGTGGGTCTTGTGGCAGGACTTGGAATGATTCGGAAGGCTAGTCGGGGAATCCCCTGGGTTTCCCTCTGAGAGAGTAAAGGGTCCAAGACGGCTGGTGGCTCTTCAGGAAGGAAGTCTGAAAGGCGCAGGAGCGGGCTGTCCCCCCGAGCAGCACAATGAGCCGGCGGGGAGGGAAGAAGACCGGCGGGGATGGATGAACAGGGAGCGATTCTTGAGGCTGCGGGAGAAGAAGAGAATCTACGTCTAGTGGAAGAAGGGACGCGTGACTCCGAAAGAGAAGTTGCTGGGATGTGTGGAGGGAAAATCCGAAAGGCCCAGCTTGAACTCAGCCTGGCTGCTGGGCTTCAAAGGAACAAGGAGCCCTTTTACAAAGACATCAGCGGCATGAGGAGGACTCAGGAGAATCTCCGTTCTTTCCTAGATGAGGCTGGTCATGTGAGCACTGAGGATATGGCAAAGGCAGAGGTTCAGAATGCCTTCTTTATGCCTGTCTTGAAAGGTCATGCGAGTTATCCTCAGGCTACTCCGCTCTCTGACCTGGTAGTCTGGACTGGAGTGCAGGCAGAATTCCCCGCCATTCGGGAGGACGCAGTCAGAGACCTACTAGTCCAGCTGGACTGTCACAAGTGCATGGGGCCAGATGGGATTCACCCGAGAGTGCTGAGGGAACTGGCGCAGGTGATAGCCGAACCGCTCGCCGTTATCTATCAGCGCTTTGTTGACTGGTGACTTTGTTGACTGGTCCCAGAAGACTGGAGGCTTGTCAGTGTGACTGCCATCTCTAAGAAGGATTGTAAGGAGGAGCGACGGGCTTGTTAGCCTGACCTCGGTGCCAGGAAAGGTTATGGAGTGGATTGTCTTGAGGGAGATGACACGGCATGTGCGGGACATGCAGGGGATCAGGCCTAGCCAGCATGGGTTCATGAAGGGCTGATCCTGTTGGACCAACCTGATCTCCTTCTAGAAACTAGTGAGCCATCTGGTAGACGAGAGAAAGGCTGCTGATGTAATCTACCTAGACTTCAGCAAGGCCTTGGACACTGTCTCCCACAGCATTCTCCTGCAGAAGCTGACAGCCCGTGGCTTGGACGGGTACGCTTTGGCTGGATAAGGAAGTGGCTGGAAGGCCGGGCCCAAAGAGTGGTAGTGAATGGAGCTAAATGCAGCTGGCGACCTGTCACAAGCGGTGTTCCCCAGGGGTCGGTGCTGGGGCCTGTCCTCCTCGAGATCTTTCTCGATGACCTGGATGAGGGCACTGAGTGCACCCTCCGCAAGTTTGCGGATGACAACAAGCTGGCTGGATGTGTTGATCTGCCTGGGGGTAGTGAGGCCCTCCAGAGGGATCTGGACAGGCTGGAGAGCTGGGCTGAAGCCAATGGGATGAGTTCCAACAAGGCCAAAGGCCGGGTCCTGCACTTTGGCTACAACAAGCCCAGGCAACGCTCCAGGCTTGGGGCAGAAGACTGCGTAGAGGAAGTGGACCTGGGGATGTTGATTGATGCTCAACTGAACATGAGCCAGCAGTGTGCCCAGGTGGCCAAGAAGGCCAATGGCATCCTGGCCTGCATCAGGAACGGTGTTGCCAGCAGGAACAGGCAAGTGATTGTCCCCCTGTCCTCAGCTCTGGTGAGGCCGCACCTCAAGTACTGTGTCTGCTTTTGGGCCCCTCACTGCAAGAAAGACATTGAGGCCCTGGAGCGGGTTCAAAGAAGGGTGCCAAAACTGGTGAGGGGTCTGGAGCACAGGCCTTACGAGGAGCGGCTGAAGGAGCTGGGCTTGTTCAGTCTGGAGAAGAGGAGCCTCAGAAACACCTTCTTGTTCTCTCTAACTCCCTGAAGGGAGGTTGTAGCGAGCTGGGCTTCGGCCTCTTCCCTCGTGTCACTAGTGCCGAAAAAATGACCTCGTATCCCCGAAATAGCAGTGCTCTCCCAAATGCAGGATATTTTCTTCCAGAAATAACACTTTTCAATCCAAAATGTGACAATTTCTTCCAAAAATACCATATTTTTTCCCAAGAATACAAGCATTCCCCGAAATAGATGACATTTTCTCCCAGAAATGCCAGCTTTATCAAAGATACAAGAACATTTCTTCCAAATACATGATATAGTCCCCCAGAAAGATCCGTTTCCTTTTTCTCCAAAAAATACAACACTACAATAATAAATAGCATATTTTCAGCCAAAACTAACAAATTTTCTGACAGGAAAGCCAGCTTTCTTCCAAAAAGATGACATTATCGCAACAAAATACCACCATTCTCCCACAGAGATGGCATTTCATCCCACAAGGACTACTTTCTCCAGCTTTCTCCCCAGACGGATGGCATTTACTACCTGAAATACAGCTTCTCTTAGATATACTCCACGGTTCATCCTCAAAATGCTACATGACAATGCCAAAGAAATAGAAGTCTTTTCAAACAAAAATAGGATATTTTCTCTCAGAAATACCACTCTTCTCCCAAATAGATGATATTTTCCCAACAACATACCACCTTTCTCCCAAAGAGATGGCATTTCATCCCACAAGGACTACTCCACACTCCACACAATGATACTTAGCATCAAGAATAGGGCATTGGACCACAGAAAGACCAGCTTTCTGCCTAAGAGACGACATTTTCTCCCAGAAAGACCACTTTGCTCCCCGAAATACTGGACTTTGTCTTCCAGAAACACCATGCTCATCATCTCCAGATGTTGTTTTCACCCCAAACCCTAGCACCTTTCCTCTCACTACTCCCTGCTTTTTCAAACATACATGCTCTTCTCTCCCAGAAATGCTAGCATTCTCTCCAACATGGGACCTTTTCCAACCAAAGATGGCAGAGTCTCCCAGAAATTGCACTTTTCTTCAGAAGAACTGACATGTTCTCCAAAACATACGACTTTCAGCTGTTCCACGTGACATTTTTCAGCCAAATATCGGAGAGATTCTCCCCAAGTACCACTTTTCTCTCCTGTCGATTGCATTTTCTCACAGAAATACCACACTGCAACTCCAAAGAACACATTTCCCTCCAGAAATACCCTATTTTTGCCCAGAAAGACCAGCTTCTCCCAAAAGAGAGGACATTTTCTCCCAGAAATATCAGCTCTTTCCCAAATCGATGACATCTTCTTCCAGAAATTCCTGCTTTTTCCCAAACAGATGACATTTTGGCCTAAAAATACCAGCTTTCTCCCCAGAAATAGGCCATTGTTTGCCAGATAGACCAGTTTTCTCCCCAATATAGGATATTTTCTCCCACAAAGACCCGTTTTCTCTTAGGATTTGACTTATTTTGTAGAATGACAGTTTTCTACCCCACAAGGGGACATTTTCTCCCACAAAGACCAGTGTGCTCCATGAAAACAGGACAGTTTCTCCCACAAATACCAGGATTCTCCCCAAAACAGGACATTTGCTCCCACAAAGACCAGATTTCTGCCTCAGAAGAGGCAAGTTTCACCCACAAATACCTCTTTTCTCCACTACATTGCACATTTTCTTCTAGAAATACCACTTCTCGCCCCAAGATTAGGACAGGTTCTCCCAGAGATACCAGCTTTCTCCCCAGAAATATGGCCTTGGCGGCCAGATAGACCAGTTTGCTCCCAAATATGGGACCTTTTCTCCCAGAAATACCAGCTTTCTCCCCAGAAATAGGACATTCTCTCCCAGAAATACCAGCTTTCACCAAAATAGAGGAGATTTCCTCTGAGAAATACCTGTGTTCTCCTCAAGTAGATGGCATTTTCCCAGAAATCATGCTTTTCCACAGCAACTATGACATTTACTCCAAAATAGATGACATTTTCACGCAGGAATACCAGTTTTCTCCCAATCACATTGCAGTTTCCGCCAGGAATGCCATCTTTCTCGCAGATAGATGATGTTGACTCCCAGAAAGACCAGCTTTCTCCAAAATATGTCATAGTTTCTCCCAGAAATACCACTTTTCTCCCCCAAAATAGGACATTCTCTCACGGAAACACCAGGTTCCCTCCGTGAAATAGGACAGTTTCTCCCAGAAATACCTCTTCTCTCCCAGATGCTGGACATTCTCTCCCGGAAATACCAGTTTTCTCCCCCAGATAGGACAGTTTCTCCCAGAAATATCAGTTTTCTCTTAATATTGACATTCTTAGTTGTAGCATCACAATTTTCTACCCCAAAATGGGACAGTTTCTCCCACAAATACCACTTTGCTCCGTGACAATAGGACAGTCTCTCCCAGAAATACCAGTATTCTCCCCAGAACGGGACCATTGCTCCCAGAAAGACCAGCTTTCTCCCCCCAGAGTGGACATTTTCTTCCAGAAATGGCAGTTTTCTCCCAAACATGGAACATATTCTCCCAGAAATACCTCTTTTCTCCACCAAAAGAGGGAAGTTGCTCCCACAAATACCAGATTTCAGCCTCAAAATAGGGCAGATTCTCCCACAAATACCAGTTTCCTGCTTCAAAAGAGGCAAGTTTCACCTACAAATACCACTTTTCTCCGCTAAACTGGACATTTTCTTCTAGAAATACCAGTTTTCGCCCCAATAGTAGGACAGTTTCTCCCAGAAATACCAGTTTTCTCCACCAAAATAGGACATTTTCTTCGACAAATACCAGTTTGCCCCCCAATGTTAGGACAGTCTCTCCCAGAAATGCCAGTCTTATCCCCCCAGATGGGACATTATCCCCACAAATACCACTTTCCTGCCTCAAAAGAGGCAAGTTCCACCCACAAATACCTCTTTTCTCCACTACATTGCACATTTTCTTCCAGAAATACCACTTCTCGCCCCAAGATTAGGACACGTTCACCCAGAAAGACCAGCTTTCTCCTCAGAAATATGGCCTTGTCGGCCAGATAGACCAGTTCTCTCCAAATATGGGACCTTTTCTCCCAGAAAGACCAGCTTTCTCCCCAAAACAGGATATTTTCTCCCACAAATTCCACTTTTCTCCCCTCAAATAGGACATTTTCTCCCAGAAATACCTCTTTCATCCCCCAAAACAGGACATTTTCTCCCAGAAAGACCACTTTGCTCCCCGAAATACTGGACTTTGTCTTCCAGAAACACCATGCTCATCCCCTCCAGAGGTTGTTGTCACCCCAAACCCTAGCACCTTTCCTCTCACTACTCCCTGCTTTTTCAAACATAGATGCTCTTCTCTCCCAGAAATGCTAGCATTCTCTCCAACATGGGACCTTTTCCAACCAAAGATGGCAGAGTCTCCCAGAAATAGCACTTGTCTTCAGAAGAACTGACATGTTCTCCAAAACATACGACTTTCAGCTGTTCCACGTGACATTTTTCAGCCAAACATCGGAGAGATTCTCCCCAAGTACCACTTTTCTCTCCTGTCGATTGCATTTTCTCCCAGAAATACCACACTGCAACTCCAAAGAACACATTTCCCTCCAGAAATACCCTCTTTTTGCCCAGAAAGACCAGCCTTCTCCCAAAAGAGAGGACATTTTCCACCAGAAAGACCACTTTTCTATTCTTCCGATTGCAGTTTCCTCCAAAAAGAGATTTCCTTCCAGACATGCCAGCATTCTCTCAAGCAGAGGCCGTTTTCCCCCGGAAATACCATCTTTTCTCCCAGAAATTCCAGCTCTCTTAGAAAGACTTCACATTTCCTCCCAAGTCCTCTACTTCACACTCCTAACTATCAGACGGCCCTTTCATCTCCCAAAGGAGTGACATTTTCTGCCACAAAGCCCAGTTGTCTCGTAAATAGAGGATGTTTTCTTCCAGAAATACCAGCTTTGTCACAAGCATACCACCTCACCCCCACTCCCTCAGAACGATGATCCTGTCTCCTGGGAATACCACTTTTCTTACAAATGCCTCATGCTTTCTCCAAACAATACCACATTACAACCCTCAAGATGACATTTGCTGCAAAAAGAGGACATTTTCTCCCCCAAATACCAGCTTCTTCCCAAGCACAGGAGATTTTCTCCCAGAAACACCACCTTTCTCCCAAATAGACGACAAGTTCTACCAAAAAGAGGACATTTTCTCCCAGAAATATCAGCTCTTTCCCAAATCGATGACTTTTTCTTCCAGAAATTCCTGCTTTTTCCCAAACAGACGATATTTTTGCCTAAAAATACCAGCTTTCTCCCCAGAAAGATGTCATTGTTTGCCAGATAGACCAGTTTTCTCCCCAATATAGGCCATTTTCTCCCACAAAGACCAGTTTTCTCTTAGGATTTGACTTATGTTGTAGAAGAACAGTTTTCTACCCCACAATGGGACATTTTCTCCCACAAAGACCAGTGTGCTCCATGAAAACAGGACAGTTTCTCCCACAAATACCAGGATTCTCCCCAAAACAGGACATTTGCTCCCACAAAGACCTGATTTCTGCCTCAAAAGAGGCAAGTTTCACCCACAAATACCTCTTTTCTCCACTACATTGCACATTTTCTTCTAGAAATACCACTTCTCGCCCCAAGATTAGGACAGGTTCTCCCAGAGATACCAGCTTTCTCCCCAGAAATATGGCCTTGGCGGCCAGATAGACCAGTTTTCTCCCAAATATGGGACCTTTTCTCCCAGAAATACCAGTATTCTCCCCAAAACAGGATATTTTCTCACACAAATTCTACTTTTCTCTCCTGAAATGGGACATTTTCTCCAAGAAATACCTCTTTCATCCCCCCAAACAAGACATTTCTCCCAGAGATACCACTGCTCTTAGAAATACCTCACGTTTCATCCCAAGAATACTTCTTGGCGCTCCTCAGGATCACACTTACTCCCATCTAAATGGACTTTTCTCCCACAGAGACCAGGTTTCTCCCAAATACACCACAGTTTCTCCCACACAGACCAGCTTTCTCCCAAAGATGGCAGACATTCCCCCAGAAATACAGGCTTATTCTTAGAAAACGGCCTTTTCCCCAAAATACCAGCTTTCTCACAAACACCTGTCACTTTCCAACCAAGGAGGCTACCATCTCCCCGAAACAACAGTTTTCCCAGAAATACCTTTCTTTTTCTTTTGGTAATATTCCCCTAGAAATGTGGCATTTTCTTTCAGAAATACTGCATTGCTTTTGGAAATATGATTTCTTTTTCTGGAATATGGTATTTTCTCCCCTCATTGGAATGTGTCATTTAAATGCTCCAGTTTTCTCTAGGTGCGCTGTTTAATTTCTCCGAAAAAATTTAAAAAATGACATTTTCCCTCAGATATAGCATTTGTAGGAGATATATTTGTCATTTTTCTCACAGATAATTTATTTTTCCCCTAGGTGTGGCGTTTTCTTCCATAAACTCCACGTTTTTCACAAATTTATGATCCTTCCCTTTCAAACGAGTTCAGAAAACTGTTATATCCGGGGAACAATTTCGATATTAAGGACAAAAGTGATATTCCTTTGGAAAATATCTTTTTTTTTGGAGAATGCTGGTATTTCTGATGTGAAAAGCTCCAATTCGTTGAATGAGACTGGTATTTCTCGAGGACAATGTGATATTTCTGAGTAATTTGGTATTTTGGATTGTAAGGTCGTACTCCTTACGAATGCCAACTGTCAGTCGAAAGAAAGATCTATGCACTTCCTACGTAGCACAGCGTGGAGGATTCTGCCTGTACACAAGGCGACCACGTAGCAGTTTCCAGCAACTCAAACTCTCCGCAGCGGTTCAGCGCGAGTGCCGCTTTATGCCTTCCGCAGCAATCTCGTTTTTCTCGGGTGCCGAGAATGTGCGACATCAGGCTACCACATGGCCTGCAAGCAGGTGCTTTTTTCTCCGCAGTACAGAAACAATGGCACTCGACTTTCTGTAACGTCCTCCCTGAAAGCACAACGTGTGCCGCTCCTCGGACTTCTAGCTGCCTTCTTAGAGGGGATTTTGCCTTCTACTCTCTTCGTCACAGAATGCTGACGTGTAGCATCGGAGAGCCACACCAAAACGCAATGTTGCTAGGAATAAAGGGAAAGGCAGAAGAATGAGAGAGAAGCGTCATGCAGAATGCACGGGCACAAGGAGAAGTCAGAAGCGCTCCTTTGCGATGTGCGCAGAAGAAGCCGCTCGTCGCAGAAAAGCATCCGGCTGAAGTCGCTCTTTCTCGGCATCCGAGAGAAACGAGACCGCTGCTGAAGGCTGAAAGCGGCGTTCGGGGAGAACCGCGATTTCGCGGCCAGCAACTGCAAACTCTCCGGAGCGGTTCAGCGCGAGTGCCGCTTTCGACGCACGAGAGCGAAATCGCGGAATTGCGATGCCGAGAACGAGCGAATTCAGCGTACTGCAGTGCCTGAAAACAGGGTTTTGTTTCTGCGCAGGAAAGAAGCCACAGCTCTCGTCTTTCTGTAACGTCCTCCCTGAAAGCACATCGTGTGCCGCTCCTCGGACTTCTGGCTGCCTTCTTAGAGGGGATTTTCCCTTCTACTCTCTTCGTCACAGAATGCTGACGTGTAGCATCGGAGAGCCACACCAAAAAGCAATGTTGCTAGGAATAAAGAGAAAGGCAGAAGAATGAGAGAGAAGCGTCATGCAGAATGCACGGGCACAAGGAGAAGTCAGAAGCGCTCCTTTGCGATGTGCGCAGAAGAAGCCGCTCGTCGCAGAAAAGCATCCGGCTGAAGTCGCTCTTTCTCGGCATCCGAGAGAAACGAGACCGCTGCTGAAGCCTGAAAGCGGCGTTCGGGGAGAACCGCGATTTCGCGGCCAGCAACTGCAAACTCTCCGGAGCGGTTCAGCGCGAGTGCCGCTTTCGACGCACGAGAGCGAAAGAGCGGAATTGCGATGCCGAGAACGAGGGAATTCAGCGTACTGCGTTGCCTGAAAACAGGGTTTTTTTTCTCCGAGGGAAAGAATCCACAGCTCTCGACTTTCTGTAACGTCCTCCCTGAAAGCACATCGTGTGCCGCTCCTCGGACTTCTAGCTGCCTTCTTCGAGGGGATTTTCCCTTCTACTCTGTTCGTCCCAGAATGCTGACGTGTAGCATCGGAGAGCCACACCAAAACGCAATGTTGCTAGGAATAAAGGGAAAGACAGAAGAATGAGAGAGAAGCGTAGTGCAGAATGCACGGGCACAAGGAGAAGTCAGAAGCGCTCCTTTGCGATGTGCGCAGAAGAAGCCGCTCGTCGCAGAAAAGCATCCGGCTGAAGTCGCTCTTTCTCGGCATCCGAGAGAAACGAGACCGCTGCTGAAGCCTGAAAGCGGCGTTCGGGGAGAACCGCGATTTCGCGGCCAGCAACTGCAAACTCTGCGGAGCGGTTCAGCGCGAGTGCCGCTTTCGACGCACGAGAGCGAAATCGCGGAATTGCGATGCCGAGAACGAGCGAATTCAGCGTACTGCGTTGCCTGAAAAGAGGGGGTATTTTCTCCGAGGGAAAGAATCCACAGCTCTCGACTTTCTGTAACGTCCTCCCTGAAAGCACATCGTGTGCCGCTCCTCGGACTTCTAGCTGCCTTCTTAGAGGGGATTTTCCCTTCTACTCTGTTCGTCCCAGAATGCTGACGTGTAGCATCGGAGAGCCACACCAAAACGCAATGTTGCTAGGAATAAAGGGAAAGACCGAAGAATGAGAGAGAAGCGTAATGCATTCTGCATGGGCACAAGGAGAAGTCAGAAGCGCTCGTTTGCGATGTGCGCTGAAGAAGCCGCTCGTCGCAGAAAAGCATCCGGCTGAAGTCGCTCTTTCTGGTCATCCGAGAGAAACGAGACCGCTGCTGAAGCCTGAAAGCGGCGTTCGGGGAGAACCGCGATTTCGCGGCCAGCAACTCCAAACTCTCCGGAGCGGTTCAGCGCGAGTGCCGCTTTCGACGCACGAGAGCCAAAGAGCGGAATTGCGATGCCGAGAACGAGCGAATTCAGCATACTGCAGTGCCTGAAAACAGGGGTTTTTTTCTGCGCAGGAAAGAATCCTCAGCTCTCGACTTTCTGGAACGTCCTCCCTGAAAGCACAACGTGTGCCGCTCCTCGGACTTCTAGCTGCCTTCTTAGAGGGGATTTTCCCTTCTACTCTCTTCGTCACAGAATGCCGACGTGTAGCATCGGAGAGCCACACCAAAACGCAATGTTGCTAGGAATAAAGGGAAAGGCAGAACATTGTGGAAGAAGAGTCTTGCAGAATGCACGGGCACAAGGAGAAGTCAGAAGCGCTCCTTTGCGATGTGCGCAGAAGAAGCCGCTCGTCGCAGAAAAGCATCCGGCTGAACTCGCTCTTTCTGGGCATTCGAGAGAAACGAGACCGCTGCTGAAGGCTGAAAGCGGCGTTCGGGGAGAACCGCGATGTACCGGCCAGCAACTGCAAACTCTCCGGAGCGGTTCAGCGCGAGTGCCGCTTTCGACGCACGAGAGCGAAATCGCGGAATTGCGATGCCGAGAACGAGCGAATTCAGCGTACTGCGTTGCCTGAAAACAGGGGTTTTTTTCTGCGCAGGAAAGAATCCACAGCTCTCGACTTTCTGTAACGTCCTCCCTGAAAGCACATCGTGTGCCGCTCCTCGGACTTCTAGCTGCCTTCTTCGAGGGGATTTTCCCTTCTACTCTCTTCGTCACAGAATGCTGACGTGTAGCATCGGAGAGCCACACCAAAACGCAATGTTGCTAGGAATAAAGGGAAAGACCGAAGAATGAGAGAGAAGCGTAGTGCATTCTGCATGGGCACAAGGAGAAGTCAGAAGCGCTCGTTTGCGATGTTCGCAGAAGAAGCCGCTCGTCGCAGAAAAGCATCCGGCTGAAGTCGCTCTTTCTGGGCATCCGAGAGAAACGAGACCGCTGCTGTAGCCTGAAAGCGGCGTTCGGGGAGAACCGCGATTTCGCGGCCAGCAACTGCAAACTCTGCGGAGCGGTTCAGCGCGAGTGCCGCTTTCGACGCACGAGAGCCAAAGAGCGGAATTGCGATGCCGAGAACGAGCGAATTCAGCATACTGCAGTGCCTGAAAACAGGGGTTTTTTTCTGCGCAGGAAAGAATCCTCAGCTCTCGACTTTCTGGAACGTCCTCCCTGAAAGCACAACGTGTGCCGCTCCTCGGACTTCTAGCTGCCTTCTTAGAGGGGATTTTCCCTTCTACTCTCTTCGTCACAGAATGCCGACGTGTAGCATCGGAGAGCCACACCAAAACGCAATGTTGCTAGGAATAAAGGGAAAGACAGAACATTGTGGAAGAAGAGTCTTGCAGAATGCACGGGCACAAGGAGAAGTGAGAAGCGCTCCTTTGCGATGTGCGCAGAAGAAGCCGCTCGTCGCAGAAAAGCATCCGGCTGAAGTCGCTCTTTCTCGGCATTCGAGAGAAACGAGACCGCTGCTGAAGGCTGAAAGCGGCGTTCGGGGAGAACCGCGATGTACCGGCCAGCAACTGCAAACTCTCCGGAGCGGTTCAGCGCGAGTGCCGCTTTCGACGCACGAGAGCGAAATCGCGGAATTGCGATGCCGAGAACGAGCGAATTCAGCGTACTGCGTTGCCTGAAAACAGGGGTTTTTTTCTGCGCTGGAAAGAATCCACAGCTCTCGACTTTCTGTAACGTCCTCCCTGAAAGCACATCGTGTGCCGCTCCTCGGACTTCTAGCTGCCTTCTTAGAGGGGATTTTCCCTTCTACTCTGTTCGTCACAGAATGCTGACGTGTAGCATCGGAGAGCCACACCAAAACGCAATGTTGCTAGGAATAAAGGGAAAGGCAGAAGAATGAGAGAAGCGTCATGCAGAATGCACGGGCACAAGGAGAAGTCAGAAGCGCTCCTTTGCGATGTGCGCTGAAGAAGCCGCTCGTCGCAGAAAAGCATCCGGCTGAAGTCGCTCTTTCTGGGCATCCGAGAGAAACGAGACCGCTGCTGAAGGCTGAAAGCGGCGTTCGGGGAGAACCGCGATTTCGCGGCCAGCAACTGCAAACTCTCCGGAGCGGTTCAGCGCGAGTGCCGCTTTCGACGCACGAGAGCGAAATCGCGGAATTGCGATGCCGAGAACGAGCGAATTCAGCGTACTGCGTTGCCTGAAAACAGGGGGTTTTCTCTCCGAGGGAAAGAATCCACAGCTCTCGACTTTCTGTAACGTCCTCCCTGAAAGCACATCGTGTGCCGCTCCTCGGACTTCTAGCTGCCTTCTTCGAGGGGATTTTCCCTTCTACTCTGTTCGTCACAGAATACTGACGTGTAGCATCGGAGAGCCACACCAAAACGCAATGTTGCTAGGAAAAAAGGGAAAGACCGAAGAATGAGAGAGAAGCGTCATGCAGAATGCACGGGCACAAGGAGAAGTCAGAAGCGCTCGTTTGCGATGTGCGCAGAAGAAGCCGCTCGTCGCAGAAAAGCATCCGGCTGAAGTCGCTCTTTCTGGGCATCCGAGAGAAACGAGACCGCTGCTGAAGCCTGAAAGCGGCGTTCGGGGAGAACCGCGATTTCGCGGCCAGCAACTGCAAACTCTTCGGAGCGGTTCAGCGCGAGTGCCGCTTTCGACGCACGAGAGCGAAATCGCGGAATTGCGATGCCGAGAACGAGCGAATTCAGCGTACTGCGTTGCCTGAAAACAGGGGGTTTTATCTCCGAGGGAAAGAATCCACAGCTCTCGACTTTCTGTAACGTCCTCCCTGAAAGCACAACGTGTGCCGCTCCTCGGACTTCTAGCTGCCTTCTTAGAGGGGATTTTCCCTTCTACTCTGTTCGTCACAGAATGCTGACGTGTGGCATCGGAGAGCCTCACCAAAACGCAATGTTGCTAGGAATAAAGGGAAAGACAGAACATTGTGGAAGAAGAGTCGTGCATTCTGCATCGGCACAAGGAGAAGTGAGAAGCGCTCCTTTGCGATGTGCGCAGAAGAAGCCGCTCGTCGCAGAAAAGCATCCGGCTGAAGTCGCTCTTTCTCGGCATCCGAGAGAAACGAGACCGCTGCTGAAGGCTGAAAGCGGCGTTCGGGGAGAACCGCGATTTCGCGGCCAGCAACTGCAAACTCTCCGGAGCGGTTCAGCGCGAGTGCCGCTTTCGACGCACGAGAGCGAAATCGCGGAATTGCGATGCCGAGAACGAGCGAATTCAGCGTACTGCGTTGCCTGAAAACAGGGGGTTTTCTCTCCGAGGGAAAGAATCCACAGCTCTCGACTTTCTGTAACGTCCTCCCTGAAAGCACATCGTGTGCCGCTCCTCGGACTTCTAGCTGCCTTCTTCGAGGGGATTTTGCCTTCTACTCTGTTCGTCACAGAATACTGACGTGTAGCATCGGAGAGCCACACCAAAACGCAATGTTGCTAGGAAAAAAGGGAAAGACCGAAGAATGAGAGAGAAGCGTCATGCAGAATGCACGGGCACAAGGAGAAGTCAGAAGCGCTCCTTTGCGATGTGCGCTGAAGAAGCCGCTCGTCGCAGAAAAGCATCCGGCTGAAGTCGCTCTTTCTGGGCATCCGAGAGAAACGAGACCGCTGCTGAAGGCTGAAAGCGGCGTTCGGGGAGAACCGCGATTTCGCGGCCAGCAACTGCAAACTCTCCGGAGCGGTTCAGCGCGAGTGCCGCTTTCGACGCACGAGAGCCAAAGAGCGGAATTGCGATGCCGAGAACGAGCGAATTCAGCGTACTGCGTTGCCTGAAAACAGGGGGTTTTCTCTCCGAGGGAAAGAATCCACAGCTCTCGACTTTCTGTAACGTCCTCCCTGAAAGCACATCGTGTGCCGCTCCTCGGACTTCTAGCTGCCTTCTTCGAGGGGATTTTGCCTTCTACTCTGTTCGTCACAGAATGCTGACGTGTAGCATCGGAGAGCCACACCAAAACGCAATGTTGCTAGGAAAAAAGGGAAAGACCGAAGAATGAGAGAGAAGCGTCATGCAGAATGCACGGGCACAAGGAGAAGTCAGAAGCGCTCCTTTGCGATGTGCGCAGAAGAAGCCGCTCGTCGCAGAAAAGCATCCGGCTGAACTCGCTCTTTCTGGTCATCCGAGAGAAACGAGACCGCTGCTGAAGCCTGAAAGCGGCGTTCGGGGAGAACCGCGATGTACCGGCCAGCAACTGCAAACTCTCCGGAGCGGTTCAGCGCGAGTGCCGCTTTCGACGCACGAGAGCGAAATCGCGGAATTGCGATGCCGAGAACGAGCGAATTCAGCGTACTGCGTTGCCTGAAAACAGGGGGTTTTTTCTCCGAGGGAAAGAATCCACAGCTCTCGACTTTCTGTAACGTCCTCCCTGAAAGCACATCGTGTGCCGCTCCTCGGACTTCTAGCTGCCTTCTTCGAGGGGATTTTCCCTTCTACTCTCTTCGTCACAGAATGCTGACGTGTAGCATCGGAGAGCCACACCAAAACGCAATGTTGCTAGGAATAAAGGGAAAGGCAGAAGAATGAGAGAAGCGTCATGCAGAATGCACGGGCACAAGGAGAAGTCAGAAGCGCTCGTTTGCGATGTGCGCTGAAGAAGCCGCTCGTCGCAGAAAAGCATCCGGCTGAACTCGCTCTTTCTGGGCATCCGAGAGAAACGAGACCGCTGCTGAAGGCTGAAAGCGGCGTTCGGGGAGAACCGCGATTTCGCGGCCAGCAACTGCAAACTCTCCGGAGCGGTTCAGCGCGAGTGCCGCTTTCGACGCACGAGAGCGAAATCGCGGAATTGCGATGCCGAGAACGAGCGAATTCAGCGTACTGCGTTGCCTGAAAACAGGGGGTTTTCTCTCCGAGGGAAAGAATCCACAGCTCTCGACTTTCTGTAACGTCCTCCCTGAAAGCACATCGTGTGCCGCTCCTCGGACTTCTGGCTGCCTTCTTAGAGGGGATTTTGCCTTCTACTCTGTTCGTCACAGAATGCTGACGTGTAGCATCGGAGAGCCACACCAAAACGCAATGTTGCTAGGAAAAAAGGGAAAGACCGAAGAATGAGAGAGAAGCCTCATGCAGAATGCACGGGCACAAGGAGAAGTCAGAAGCGCTCGTTTGCGATGTGCGCAGAAGAAGCCGCTCGTCGCAGAAAAGCATCCGGCTGAAGTCGCTCTTTCTCGGCATCCGAGAGAAACGAGACCGCTGCTGAAGCCTGAAAGCGGCGTTCGGGGTGAACCGCGATTTCGCGGCCAGCAACTCCAAACTCTCCGGAGCGGTTCAGCGCGAGTGCCGCTTTCGACGCACGAGAGCGAAATCGCGGAATTGCGATGCCGAGAACGAGGGAATTCAGCGTACTGCGTTGCCTGAAAACAGGGGGTTTTCTCTCCGAGGGAAAGAATCCACAGCTCTCGACTTTCTGTAACGTCCTCCCTGAAAGCACATCGTGTGCCGCTCCTCGGACTTCTAGCTGCCTTCTTAGAGGGGATTTTGCCTTCTACTCTGTTCGTCACAGAATGCTGACGTGTAGCATCGGAGAGCCACACCAAAACGCAATGTTGCTAGGAAAAAAGGGAAAGACCGAAGAATGAGAGAGAAGCGTCATGCAGAATGCACGGGCACAAGGAGAAGTCAGAAGCGCTCGTTTGCGATGTGCGCAGAAGAAGCCGCTCGTCGCAGAAAAGCATCCGGCTGAAGTCGCTCTTTCTGGGCATCCGAGAAAAACGAGACCGCTGCTGAAGCCTGAAAGCGGCGTTCGGGGAGAACCGCGATGTACCGGCCAGCAACTGCAAACTCTCCGGCGCGGTTCAGAGCGAGTGCCGCTTTCGACGCACGAGAGCGAAATCGCGGAATTGCGATGCCGAGAACGAGCGAATTCAGCGTACTGCGTTGCCTGAAAACAGGGGTTTTTTTCTCCGAGGGAAAGAATCCACAGCTCTCGACTTTCTGTAACGTCCTCCCTGAAAGCACATCGTGTGCCGCTCCTCGGACTTCTAGCTGCCTTCTTAGAGGGGATTTTCCCTTCTACTCTGTTCGTCACAGAATGCTGACGTGTAGCATCGCAGAGCCACACCAAAACGCAATGTTGCTAGGAATAAAGGGAAAGGCAGAAGAATGATAGAGAAGCGTCATGCAGAATGCACGGACACAAGCAGAAGTCAGAAGCGCTCCTTTGCGATGTGCGCAGAAGAAGCCGCTCGTCGCAGAAAAGCATCCGGCTGAAGTCGCTCTTTCTCGGCATCCGAGAGAAACGAGACCGCTGCTGAAGGCTGAAAGCGGCGTTCGGGGTGAACCGCGATGTACCGGCCAGCAACTGCAAACTCTCCGGCGCGGTTCAGCGCGAGTGCCGCTTTCGACGCACGAGAGCGAAATCGCGGAATTGCGATGCCGAGAACGAGCGAATTCAGCGTACTGCAGTGCCTGAAAACAGGGGTTTTTTTCTCCGAGGGAAAGAATCCACAGCTCTCGACTTTCTGTAACGTCCTCCCTGAAAGCACATCGTGTGCCGCTCCTCGGACTTCTAGCTGCCTTCTTAGAGGGGATTTTGCCTTCTACTCTCTTCGTCCCAGAATGCTGACGTGTAGCATCGGAGAGCCACACCAAAACGCAATGTTGCTAGGAATAAAGGGAAAGACCGAAGAATGAGAGAGAAGCGTAATGCATTCTGCATGGGCACAAGGAGAAGTCAGAAGCGCTCGTTTGCGATGTGCGCAGAAGAAGCCGCTCGTCGCAGAAAAGCATCCGGCTGAAGTCGCTCTTTCTGGTCATCCGAGAGAAACGAGACCGCTGCTGAAGCCTGAAAGCGGCGTTCGGGGAGAACCGCGATTTCGCGGCCAGCAACTGCAAACTCTGCGGAGCGGTTCAGCGCGAGTGCCGCTTTCGACGCACGAGAGCCAAAGAGCGGAATTGCGATGCCGAGAACGAGCGAATTCAGCATACTGCAGTGCCTGAAAACAGGGGTTTTTTTCTGCGCAGGAAAGAATCCTCAGCTCTCGACTTTCTGGAACGTCCTCCCTGAAAGCACAACGTGTGCCGCTCCTCGGACTTCTAGCTGCCTTCTTAGAGGGGATTTTCCCTTCTACTCTCTTCGTCACAGAATGCCGACGTGTAGCATCGGAGAGCCACACCAAAACGCAATGTTGCTAGGAATAAAGGGAAAGACAGAACATTGTGGAAGAAGAGTCTTGCAGAATGCACGGGCACAAGGAGAAGTGAGAAGCGCTCCTTTGCGATGTGCGCAGAAGAAGCCGCTCGTCGCAGAAAAGCATCCGGCTGAACTCGCTCTTTCTGGGCATTCGAGAGAAACGAGACCGCTGCTGAAGGCTGAAAGCGGCGTTCGGGGAGAACCGCGATGTACCGGCCAGCAACTGCAAACTCTCCGGAGCGGTTCAGCGCGAGTGCCGCTTTCGACGCACGAGAGCGAAATCGCGGAATTGCGATGCCGAGAACGAGCGAATTCAGCGTACTGCGTTGCCTGAAAACAGGGGTTTTTTTCTGCGCAGGAAAGAATCCACAGCTCTCGACTTTCTGTAACGTCCTCCCTGAAAGCACATCGTGTGCCGCTCCTCGGACTTCTAGCTGCCTTCTTCGAGGGGATTTTCCCTTCTACTCTCTTCGTCACAGAATGCTGACGTGTAGCATCGGAGAGCCACACCAAAACGCAATGTTGCTAGGAATAAAGGGAAAGACCGAAGAATGAGAGAGAAGCGTAGTGCATTCTGCATGGGCACAAGGAGAAGTCAGAAGCGCTCGTTTGCGATGTTCGCAGAAGAAGCCGCTCGTCGCAGAAAAGCATCCGGCTGAAGTCGCTCTTTCTCGGCATCCGAGAGAAACGAGACCGCTGCTGTAGCCTGAAAGCGGCGTTCGGGGAGAACCGCGATTTCGCGGCCAGCAACTGCAAACTCTGCGGAGCGGTTCAGCGCGAGTGCCGCTTTCGACGCACGAGAGCCAAAGAGCGGAATTGCGATGCCGAGAACGAGCGAATTCAGCATACTGCAGTGCCTGAAAACAGGGGTTTTTTTCTGCGCAGGAAAGAATCCTCAGCTCTCGACTTTCTGGAACGTCCTCCCTGAAAGCACAACGTGTGCCGCTCCTCGGACTTCTAGCTGCCTTCTTAGAGGGGATTTTCCCTTCTACTCTCTTCGTCACAGAATGCCGACGTGTAGCATCGGAGAGCCACACCAAAACGCAATGTTGCTAGGAATAAAGGGAAAGACAGAACATTGTGGAAGAAGAGTCTTGCAGAATGCACGGGCACAAGGAGAAGTGAGAAGCGCTCCTTTGCGATGTGCGCAGAAGAAGCCGCTCGTCGCAGAAAAGCATCCGGCTGAAGTCGCTCTTTCTCGGCATTCGAGAGAAACGAGACCGCTGCTGAAGCCTGAAAGCGGCGTTCGGGGAGAACCGCGATTTCGCGGCCAGCAACTGCAAACTCTCCGGAGCGGTTCAGCGCGAGTGCCGCTTTCGACGCACGAGAGCGAAATCGCGGAATTGCGATGCCGAGAACGAGCGAATTCAGCGTACTGCGTTGCCTGAAAACAGGGGGTTTTCTCTCCGAGGGAAAGAATCCACAGCTCTCGACTTTCTGTAACGTCCTCCCTGAAAGCACATCGTGTGCCGCTCCTCGGACTTCTAGCTGCCTTCTTAGAGGGGATTTTGCCTTCTACTCTGTTCGTCACAGAATGCTGACGTGTAGCATCGGAGAGCCACACCAAAACGCAATGTTGCTAGGAATAAAGGGAAAGGCAGAAGAATGAGAGAAGCGTCATGCAGAATGCACGGGCACAAGGAGAAGTCAGAAGCGCTCCTTTGCGATGTGCGCAGAAGAAGCCGCTCGTCGCAGAAAAGCATCCGGCTGAACTCGCTCTTTCTCGGCATCCGAGAGAAACGAGACCGCTGCTGAAGCCTGAAAGCGGCGTTCGGGGAGAACCGCGATTTCGCGGCCAGCAACTGCAAACTCTCCGGAGCGGTTCAGCGCGAGTGCCGCTTTCGACGCACGAGAGCGAAATCGCGGAATTGCGATGCCGAGAACGAGCGAATTCAGCGTACTGCGTTGCCTGAAAACAGGGGGTTTTTTCTCCGAGGGAAAGAATCCACAGCTCTCGACTTTCTGTAACGTCCTCCCTGAAAGCACATCGTGTGCCGCTCCTCGGACTTCTAGCTGCCTTCTTAGAGGGGATTTTCCCTTCTACTCTGTTCGTCACAGAATGCTGACGTGTAGCATCGGAGAGCCAC
Source organism: Chrysolophus pictus (assembly GCA_037305975.1). NCBI lineage: Eukaryota > Metazoa > Chordata > Aves > Galliformes > Phasianidae > Chrysolophus > Chrysolophus pictus. The sequence goes on along the minus strand of CM074596.1, from coordinate 7,226,382 downwards.
ACCAAAACGCAATGTTGCTAGGAATAAAGGGAAAGGCAGAAGAATGAGAGAGAAGCGTAGTGCAGAATGCACGGGCACAAGGAGAAGTCAGAAGCGCTCGTTTGCGATGTGCGCAGAAGAAGCCGCTCGTCGCAGAAAAGCATCCGGCTGAACTCGCTCTTTCTGGGTATCCGAGAGAAACGAGACCGCTGCTGAAGCCTGAAAGCGGCGTTCGGGGAGAACCGCGATTTCGCGGCCAGCAACTGCAAACTCTCCGGAGCGGTTCAGCGCGAGTGCCGCTTTCGACGCACGAGAGCGAAATCGCGGAATTGCGATGCCGAGAACGAGGGAATTCAGCGTACTGCGTTGCCTGAAAACAGGGGGTTTTCTCTCCGAGGGAAAGAATCCACAGCTCTCGACTTTCTGTAACGTCCTCCCTGAAAGCACATCGTGTGCCGCTCCTCGGACTTCTAGCTGCCTTCTTAGAGGGGATTTTGCCTTCTACTCTGTTCGTCACAGAATGCTGACGTGTAGCATCGGAGAGCCACACCAAAACGCAATGTTGCTAGGAAAAAAGGGAAAGACCGAAGAATGAGAGAGAAGCGTCATGCAGAATGCACGGGCACAAGGAGAAGTCAGAAGCGCTCGTTTGCGATGTGCGCAGAAGAAGCCGCTCGTCGCAGAAAAGCATCCGGCTGAAGTCGCTCTTTCTGGGCATCCGAGAAAAACGAGACCGCTGCTGAAGCCTGAAAGCGGCGTTCGGGGAGAACCGCGATGTACCGGCCAGCAACTGCAAACTCTCCGGCGCGGTTCAGCGCGAGTGCCGCTTTCGACGCACGAGAGCGAAATCGCGGAATTGCGATGCCGAGAACGAGCGAATTCAGCGTACTGCGTTGCCTGAAAACAGGGGTTTTTTTCTCCGAGGGAAAGAATCCACAGCTCTCGACTTTCTGTAACGTCCTCCCTGAAAGCACATCGTGTGCCGCTCCTCGGACTTCTAGCTGCCTTCTTAGAGGGGATTTTCCCTTCTACTCTGTTCGTCACAGAATGCTGACGTGTAGCATCGCAGAGCCACACCAAAACGCAATGTTGCTAGGAATAAAGGGAAAGGCAGAAGAATGAGAGAGAAGCGTCATGCAGAATGCACGGGCACAAGGAGAAGTCAGAAGCGCTCCTTTGCGATGTGCGCAGAAGAAGCCGCTCGTCGCAGAAAAGCATCCGGCTGAAGTCGCTCTTTCTCGGCATCCGAGAGAAACGAGACCGCTGCTGAAGGCTGAAAGCGGCGTTCGGGGTGAACCGCGATGTACCGGCCAGCAACTGCAAACTCTCCGGCGCGGTTCAGCGCGAGTGCCGCTTTCGACGCACGAGAGCGAAATCGCGGAATTGCGATGCCGAGAACGAGCGAATTCAGCGTACTGCAGTGCCTGAAAACAGGGGTTTTTTTCTCCGAGGGAAAGAATCCACAGCTCTCGACTTTCTGTAACGTCCTCCCTGAAAGCACATCGTGTGCCGCTCCTCGGACTTCTAGCTGCCTTCTTAGAGGGGATTTTCCCTTCTACTCTCTTCGTCACAGAATGCTGACGTGTAGCATCGGAGAGCCACACCAAAACGCAATGTTGCTAGGAATAAAGGGAAAGACCGAAGAATGAGAGAGAAGCGTAATGCATTCTGCATGGGCACAAGGAGAAGTCAGAAGCGCTCGTTTGCGATGTGCGCAGAAGAAGCCGCTCGTCGCAGAAAAGCATCCGGCTGAACTCGCTCTTTCTGGGCATCCGAGAGAAACGAGACCGCTGCTGAAGCCTGAAAGCGGCGTTCGGGGAGAACCGCGATTTCGCGGCCAGCAACTGCAAACTCTGCGGAGCGGTTCAGCGCGAGTGCCGCTTTCGACGCACGAGAGCCAAAGAGCGGAATTGCGATGCCGAGAACGAGCGAATTCAGCATACTGCAGTGCCTGAAAACAGGGGTTTTTTTCTGCGCAGGAAAGAATCCTCAGCTCTCGACTTTCTGGAACGTCCTCCCTGAAAGCACAACTGTGCCGCTCCTCGGACTTCTAGCTGCCTTCTTAGAGGGGATTTTCCCTTCTACTCTCTTCGTCACAGAATGCCGACGTGTAGCATCGGAGAGCCACACCAAAACGCAATGTTGCTAGGAATAAAGGGAAAGACAGAACATTGTGGAAGAAGAGTCTTGCAGAATGCACGGGCACAAGGAGAAGTGAGAAGCGCTCCTTTGCGATGTGCGCAGAAGAAGCCGCTCGTCGCAGAAAAGCATCCGGCTGAAGTCGCTCTTTCTCGGCATTCGAGAGAAACGAGACCGCTGCTGAAGCCTGAAAGCGGCGTTCGGGGAGAACCGCGATTTCGCGGCCAGCAACTGCAAACTCTCCGGAGCGGTTCAGCGCGAGTGCCGCTTTCGACGCACGAGAGCGAAATCGCGGAATTGCGATGCCGAGAACGAGCGAATTCAGCGTACTGCGTTGCCTGAAAACAGGGGGTTTTCTCTCCGAGGGAAAGAATCCACAGCTCTCGACTTTCTGTAACGTCCTCCCTGAAAGCACATCGTGTGCCGCTCCTCGGACTTCTAGCTGCCTTCTTAGAGGGGATTTTCCCTTCTACTCTGTTCGTCACAGAATGCTGACGTGTAGCATCGGAGAGCCACACCAAAACGCAATGTTGCTAGGAATAAAGGGAAAGGCAGAAGAATGAGAGAAGCGTCATGCAGAATGCACGGGCACAAGGAGAAGTCAGAAGCGCTCGTTTGCGATGTGCGCTGAAGAAGCCGCTCGTCGCAGAAAAGCATCCGGCTGAAGTCGCTCTTTCTGGGCATCCGAGAGAAACGAGACCGCTGCTGAAGGCTGAAAGCGGCGTTCGGGGAGAACCGCGATTTCGCGGCCAGCAACTGCAAATTCTCCGGAGCGGTTCAGCGCGAGTGCCGCTTTCGACGCACGAGAGCGAAATCGCGGAATTGCGATGCCGAGAACGAGCGAATTCAGCGTACTGCGTTGCCTGAAAACAGGGGGTTTTCTCTCCGAGGGAAAGAATCCACAGCTCTCGACTTTCTGTAACGTCCTCCCTGAAAGCACATCGTGTGCCGCTCCTCGGACTTCTAGCTGCCTTCTTCGAGGGGATTTTCCCTTCTACTCTGTTCGGAACACAATGCTGACGTGTAGCATCGGAGAGCCACACCAAAACGCAATGTTGCTAGGAATAAAGGGAAAGACCGAAGAATGAGAGAGAAGCGTCATGCAGAATGCACGGGCACAAGGAGAAGTCAGAAGCGCTCCTTTGCGATGTGCGCAGAAGAAGCCGCTCGTCGCAGAAAAGCATCCGGCTGAACTCGCTCTTTCTCGGCATCCGAGAGAAACGAGACCGCTGCTGAAGCCTGAAAGCGGCGTTCGGGGAGAACCGCGATTTCGCGGCCAGCAACTGCAAACTCTCCGGAGCGGTTCAGCGCGAGTGCCGCTTTCGACGCACGAGAGCGAAATCGCGGAATTGCGATGCCGAGAACGAGCGAATTCAGCGTACTGCAGTGCCTGAAAACAGGGGGTTTTTTCTCCGAGGGAAAGAATCCACAGCTCTCGACTTTCTGTAACGTCCTCCCTGAAAGCACATCGTGTGCCGCTCCTCGGACTTCTAGCTGCCTTCTTAGAGGGGATTTTCCCTTCTACTCTGTTCGTCACAGAATGCTGACGTGTAGCATCGGAGAGCCACACCAAAACGCAATGTTGCTAGGAATAAAGGGAAAGGCAGAAGAATGAGAGAGAAGCGTAGTGCAGAATGCACGGGCACAAGGAGAAGTCAGAAGCGCTCGTTTGCGATGTGCGCAGAAGAAGCCGCTCGTCGCAGAAAAGCATCCGGCTGAACTCGCTCTTTCTGGGCATCCGAGAGAAACGAGACCGCTGCTGAAGCCTGAAAGCGGCGTTCGGGGAGAACCGCGATTTCGCGGCCAGCAACTGCAAACTCTCCGGAGCGGTTCAGCGCGAGTGCCGCTTTCGACGCACGAGAGCGAAATCGCGGAATTGCGATGCCGAGAACGAGGGAATTCAGCGTACTGCGTTGCCTGAAAACAGGGGGTTTTCTCTCCGAGGGAAAGAATCCACAGCTCTCGACTTTCTGTAACGTCCTCCCTGAAAGCACATCGTGTGCCGCTCCTCGGACTTCTAGCTGCCTTCTTAGAGGGGATTTTGCCTTCTACTCTGTTCGTCACAGAATGCTGACGTGTAGCATCGGAGAGCCACACCAAAACGCAATGTTGCTAGGAAAAAAGGGAAAGACCGAAGAATGAGAGAGAAGCGTCATGCAGAATGCACGGGCACAAGGAGAAGTCAGAAGCGCTCGTTTGCGATGTGCGCAGAAGAAGCCGCTCGTCGCAGAAAAGCATCCGGCTGAAGTCGCTCTTTCTGGGCATCCGAGAAAAACGAGACCGCTGCTGAAGCCTGAAAGCGGCGTTCGGGGAGAACCGCGATGTACCGGCCAGCAACTGCAAACTCTCCGGCGCGGTTCAGAGCGAGTGCCGCTTTCGACGCACGAGAGCGAAATCGCGGAATTGCGATGCCGAGAACGAGCGAATTCAGCGTACTGCGTTGCCTGAAAACAGGGGTTTTTTTCTCCGAGGGAAAGAATCCACAGCTCTCGACTTTCTGTAACGTCCTCCCTGAAAGCACATCGTGTGCCGCTCCTCGGACTTCTAGCTGCCTTCTTAGAGGGGATTTTCCCTTCTACTCTGTTCGTCACAGAATGCTGACGTGTAGCATCGCAGAGCCACACCAAAACGCAATGTTGCTAGGAATAAAGGGAAAGGCAGAAGAATGATAGAGAAGCGTCATGCAGAATGCACGGACACAAGCAGAAGTCAGAAGCGCTCCTTTGCGATGTGCGCAGAAGAAGCCGCTCGTCGCAGAAAAGCATCCGGCTGAAGTCGCTCTTTCTCGGCATCCGAGAGAAACGAGACCGCTGCTGAAGGCTGAAAGCGGCGTTCGGGGTGAACCGCGATGTACCGGCCAGCAACTGCAAACTCTCCGGCGCGGTTCAGCGCGAGTGCCGCTTTCGACGCACGAGAGCGAAATCGCGGAATTGCGATGCCGAGAACGAGCGAATTCAGCGTACTGCAGTGCCTGAAAACAGGGGTTTTTTTCTCCGAGGGAAAGAATCCACAGCTCTCGACTTTCTGTAACGTCCTCCCTGAAAGCACATCGTGTGCCGCTCCTCGGACTTCTAGCTGCCTTCTTAGAGGGGATTTTCCCTTCTACTCTGTTCGTCCCAGAATGCTGACGTGTAGCATCGGAGAGCCACACCAAAACGCAATGTTGCTAGGAATAAAGGGAAAGACCGAAGAATGAGAGAGAAGCGTAATGCATTCTGCATGGGCACAAGGAGAAGTCAGAAGCGCTCGTTTGCGATGTGCGCAGAAGAAGCCGCTCGTCGCAGAAAAGCATCCGGCTGAAGTCGCTCTTTCTGGTCATCCGAGAGAAACGAGACCGCTGCTGAAGCCTGAAAGCGGCGTTCGGGGAGAACCGCGATTTCGCGGCCAGCAACTGCAAACTCTGCGGAGCGGTTCAGCGCGAGTGCCGCTTTCGACGCACGAGAGCCAAAGAGCGGAATTGCGATGCCGAGAACGAGCGAATTCAGCATACTGCAGTGCCTGAAAACAGGGGTTTTTTTCTGCGCAGGAAAGAATCCTCAGCTCTCGACTTTCTGGAACGTCCTCCCTGAAAGCACAACGTGTGCCGCTCCTCGGACTTCTAGCTGCCTTCTTAGAGGGGATTTTCCCTTCTACTCTCTTCGTCACAGAATGCCGACGTGTAGCATCGGAGAGCCACACCAAAACGCAATGTTGCTAGGAATAAAGGGAAAGACAGAACATTGTGGAAGAAGAGTCTTGCAGAATGCACGGGCACAAGGAGAAGTGAGAAGCGCTCCTTTGCGATGTGCGCAGAAGAAGCCGCTCGTCGCAGAAAAGCATCCGGCTGAAGTCGCTCTTTCTCGGCATTCGAGAGAAACGAGACCGCTGCTGAAGCCTGAAAGCGGCGTTCGGGGAGAACCGCGATTTCGCGGCCAGCAACTGCAAACTCTCCGGAGCGGTTCAGCGCGAGTGCCGCTTTCGACGCACGAGAGCGAAATCGCGGAATTGCGATGCCGAGAACGAGCGAATTCAGCGTACTGCGTTGCCTGAAAACAGGGGGTTTTCTCTCCGAGGGAAAGAAGCCACAGCTCTCGACTTTCTGTAACGTCCTCCCTGAAAGCACATCGTGTGCCGCTCCTCGGACTTCTAGCTGCCTTCTTAGAGGGGATTTTCCCTTCTACTCTGTTCGTCACAGAATACTGACGTGTAGCATCGGAGAGCCACACCAAAACGCAATGTTGCTAGGAAAAAAGGGAAAGACCGAAGAATGAGAGAGAAGCGTCATGCAGAATGCACGGGCACAAGGAGAAGTCAGAAGCGCTCGTTTGCGATGTGCGCTGAAGAAGCCGCTCGTCGCAGAAAAGCATCCGGCTGAAGTCGCTCTTTCTGGGCATCCGAGAGAAACGAGACCGCTGCTGAAGGCTGAAAGCGGCGTTCGGGGAGAACCGCGATGTACCGGCCAGCAACTGCAAACTCTCCGGAGCGGTTCAGCGCGAGTGCCGCTTTCGACGCACGAGAGCGAAATCGCGGAATTGCGATGCCGAGAACGAGCGAATTCAGCGTACTGCGTTGCCTGAAAACAGGGGGTTTTCTCTCCGAGGGAAAGAATCCACAGCTCTCGACTTTCTGTAACGTCCTCCCTGAAAGCACATCGTGTGCCGCTCCTCGGACTTCTAGCTGCCTTCTTAGAGGGGATTTTGCCTTCTACTCTGTTCGTCACAGAATGCTGACGTGTAGCATCGGAGAGCCACACCAAAACGCAATGTTGCTAGGAAAAAAGGGAAAGACCGAAGAATGAGAGAGAAGCGTCATGCAGAATGCACGGGCACAAGGAGAAGTCAGAAGCGCTCCTTTGCGATGTGCGCTGAAGAAGCCGCTCGTCGCAGAAAAGCATCCGGCTGAACTCGCTCTTTCTCGGCATCCGAGAGAAACGAGACCGCTGCTGAAGCCTGAAAGCGGCGTTCGGGGAGAACCGCGATTTCGCGGCCAGCAACTGCAAACTCTCCGGAGCGGTTCAGCGCGAGTGCCGCTTTCGACGCACGAGAGCGAAATCGCGGAATTGCGATGCCGAGAACGAGCGAATTCAGCGTACTGCGTTGCCTGAAAACAGGGGGTTTTTTCTCCGAGGGAAAGAATCCACAGCTCTCGACTTTCTGTAACGTCCTCCCTGAAAGCACATCGTGTGCCGCTCCTCGGACTTCTAGCTGCCTTCTTAGAGGGGATTTTCCCTTCTACTCTGTTCGTCACAGAATGCTGACGTGTAGCATCGGAGAGCCACACCAAAACGCAATGTTGCTAGGAATAAAGGGAAAGGCAGAAGAATGAGAGAGAAGCGTAGTGCAGAATGCACGGGCACAAGGAGAAGTCAGAAGCGCTCCTTTGCGATGTGCGCAGAAGAAGCCGCTCGTCGCAGAAAAGCATCCGGCTGAACTCGCTCTTTCTGGGTATCCGAGAGAAACGAGACCGCTGCTGAAGCCTGAAAGCGGCGTTCGGGGAGAACCGCGATGTACCGGCCAGCAACTGCAAACTCTCCGGAGCGGTTCAGCGCGAGTGCCGCTTTCGACGCACGAGAGCGAAATCGCGGAATTGCGATGCCGAGAACGAGGGAATTCAGCGTACTGCGTTGCCTGAAAACAGGGGTTTTTTTCTCCGAGGGAAAGAATCCACAGCTCTCGACTTTCTGTAACGTCCTCCCTGAAAGCACATCGTGTGCCGCTCCTCGGACTTCTAGCTGCCTTCTTAGAGGGGATTTTGCCTTCTACTCTGTTCGTCACAGAATGCTGACGTGTAGCATCGGAGAGCCACACCAAAACGCAATGTTGCTAGGAAAAAAGGGAAAGACCGAAGAATGAGAGAGAAGCGTCATGCAGAATGCACGGGCACAAGGAGAAGTCAGAAGCGCTCGTTTGCGATGTGCGCAGAAGAAGCCGCTCGTCGCAGAAAAGCATCCGGCTGAAGTCGCTCTTTCTGGGCATCCGAGAAAAACGAGACCGCTGCTGAAGCCTGAAAGCGGCGTTCGGGGAGAACCGCGATGTACCGGCCAGCAACTGCAAACTCTCCGGCGCGGTTCAGCGCGAGTGCCGCTTTCGACGCACGAGAGCGAAATCGCGGAATTGCGATGCCGAGAACGAGCGAATTCAGCGTACTGCGTTGCCTGAAAACAGGGGTTTTTTTCTCCGAGGGAAAGAATCCACAGCTCTCGACTTTCTGTAACGTCCTCCCTGAAAGCACATCGTGTGCCGCTCCTCGGACTTCTAGCTGCCTTCTTAGAGGGGATTTTCCCTTCTACTCTGTTCGTCACAGAATGCTGACGTGTAGCATCGCAGAGCCACACCAAAACGCAATGTTGCTAGGAATAAAGGGAAAGGCAGAAGAATGAGAGAGAAGCGTCATGCAGAATGCACGGGCACAAGGAGAAGTCAGAAGCGCTCCTTTGCGATGTGCGCAGAAGAAGCCGCTCGTCGCAGAAAAGCATCCGGCTGAAGTCGCTCTTTCTCGGCATCCGAGAGAAACGAGACCGCTGCTGAAGGCTGAAAGCGGCGTTCGGGGTGAACCGCGATGTACCGGCCAGCAACTGCAAACTCTCCGGCGCGGTTCAGCGCGAGTGCCGCTTTCGACGCACGAGAGCGAAATCGCGGAATTGCGATGCCGAGAACGAGCGAATTCAGCGTACTGCAGTGCCTGAAAACAGGGGTTTTTTTCTCCGAGGGAAAGAATCCACAGCTCTCGACTTTCTGTAACGTCCTCCCTGAAAGCACATCGTGTGCCGCTCCTCGGACTTCTAGCTGCCTTCTTAGAGGGGATTTTGCCTTCTACTCTGTTCGTCCCAGAATGCTGACGTGTAGCATCGGAGAGCCACACCAAAACGCAATGTTGCTAGGAATAAAGGGAAAGACCGAAGAATGAGAGAGAAGCGTAATGCATTCTGCATGGGCACAAGGAGAAGTCAGAAGCGCTCGTTTGCGATGTGCGCAGAAGAAGCCGCTCGTCGCAGAAAAGCATCCGGCTGAACTCGCTCTTTCTGGGCATCCGAGAGAAACGAGACCGCTGCTGAAGCCTGAAAGCGGCGTTCGGGGAGAACCGCGATTTCGCGGCCAGCAACTGCAAACTCTGCGGAGCGGTTCAGCGCGAGTGCCGCTTTCGACGCACGAGAGCCAAAGAGCGGAATTGCGATGCCGAGAACGAGCGAATTCAGCATACTGCAGTGCCTGAAAACAGGGGTTTTTTTCTGCGCAGGAAAGAATCCTCAGCTCTCGACTTTCTGGAACGTCCTCCCTGAAAGCACAACTGTGCCGCTCCTCGGACTTCTAGCTGCCTTCTTAGAGGGGATTTTCCCTTCTACTCTCTTCGTCACAGAATGCCGACGTGTAGCATCGGAGAGCCACACCAAAACGCAATGTTGCTAGGAATAAAGGGAAAGACAGAACATTGTGGAAGAAGAGTCTTGCAGAATGCACGGGCACAAGGAGAAGTGAGAAGCGCTCCTTTGCGATGTGCGCAGAAGAAGCCGCTCGTCGCAGAAAAGCATCCGGCTGAAGTCGCTCTTTCTCGGCATCCGAGAGAAACGAGACCGCTGCTGAAGCCTGAAAGCGGCGTTCGGGGAGAACCGCGATTTCGCGGCCAGCAACTGCAAACTCTCCGGAGCGGTTCAGCGCGAGTGCCGCTTTCGACGCACGAGAGCGAAATCGCGGAATTGCGATGCCGAGAACGAGCGAATTCAGCGTACTGCGTTGCCTGAAAACAGGGGGTTTTCTCTCCGAGGGAAAGAATCCACAGCTCTCGACTTTCTGTAACGTCCTCCCTGAAAGCACATCGTGTGCCGCTCCTCGGACTTCTAGCTGCCTTCTTAGAGGGGATTTTGCCTTCTACTCTGTTCGTCACAGAATGCTGACGTGTAGCATCGGAGAGCCACACCAAAACGCAATGTTGCTAGGAATAAAGGGAAAGGCAGAAGAATGAGAGAAGCGTCATGCAGAATGCACGGGCACAAGGAGAAGTCAGAAGCGCTCGTTTGCGATGTGCGCTGAAGAAGCCGCTCGTCGCAGAAAAGCATCCGGCTGAAGTCGCTCTTTCTGGGCATCCGAGAGAAACGAGACCGCTGCTGAAGGCTGAAAGCGGCGTTCGGGGAGAACCGCGATTTCGCGGCCAGCAACTGCAAATTCTCCGGAGCGGTTCAGCGCGAGTGCCGCTTTCGACGCACGAGAGCGAAATCGCGGAATTGCGATGCCGAGAACGAGCGAATTCAGCGTACTGCGTTGCCTGAAAACAGGGGGTTTTCTCTCCGAGGGAAAGAATCCACAGCTCTCGACTTTCTGTAACGTCCTCCCTGAAAGCACATCGTGTGCCGCTCCTCGGACTTCTAGCTGCCTTCTTCGAGGGGATTTTCCCTTCTACTCTGTTCGGAACACAATGCTGACGTGTAGCATCGGAGAGCCACACCAAAACGCAATGTTGCTAGGAATAAAGGGAAAGACCGAAGAATGAGAGAGAAGCGTCATGCAGAATGCACGGGCACAAGGAGAAGTCAGAAGCGCTCCTTTGCGATGTGCGCAGAAGAAGCCGCTCGTCGCAGAAAAGCATCCGGCTGAACTCGCTCTTTCTCGGCATCCGAGAGAAACGAGACCGCTGCTGAAGGCTGAAAGCGGCGTTCGGGGAGAACTGCGATTTCGCGGCCAGCAACTGCAAACTCTCCGGAGCGGTTCAGCGCGAGTGCCGCTTTCGACGCACGAGAGCGAAATCGCGGAATTGCGATGCCGAGAACGAGCGAATTCAGCGTACTGCGTTGCCTGAAAACAGGGGGTTTTTTCTCCGAGGGAAAGAATCCACAGCTCTCGACTTTCTGTAACGTCCTCCCTGAAAGCACATCGTGTGCCGCTCCTCGGACTTCTAGCTGCCTTCTTAGAGGGGATTTTCCCTTCTACTCTGTTCGTCACAGAATGCTGACGTGTAGCATCGGAGAGCCACACCAAAACGCAATGTTGCTAGGAATAAAGGGAAAGGCAGAAGAATGAGAGAGAAGCGTAGTGCAGAATGCACGGGCACAAGGAGAAGTCAGAAGCGCTCGTTTGCGATGTGCGCAGAAGAAGCCGCTCGTCGCAGAAAAGCATCCGGCTGAACTCGCTCTTTCTGGGCATCCGAGAGAAACGAGACCGCTGCTGAAGCCTGAAAGCGGCGTTCGGGGAGAACCGCGATTTCGCGGCCAGCAACTGCAAACTCTCCGGAGCGGTTCAGCGCGAGTGCCGCTTTCGACGCACGAGAGCGAAATCGCGGAATTGCGATGCCGAGAACGAGGGAATTCAGCGTACTGCGTTGCCTGAAAACAGGGGGTTTTCTCTCCGAGGGAAAGAATCCACAGCTCTCGACTTTCTGTAACGTCCTCCCTGAAAGCACATCGTGTGCCGCTCCTCGGACTTCTAGCTGCCTTCTTAGAGGGGATTTTGCCTTCTACTCTGTTCGTCACAGAATGCTGACGTGTAGCATCGGAGAGCCACACCAAAACGCAATGTTGCTAGGAAAAAAGGGAAAGACCGAAGAATGAGAGAGAAGCGTCATGCAGAATGCACGGGCACAAGGAGAAGTCAGAAGCGCTCGTTTGCGATGTGCGCAGAAGAAGCCGCTCGTCGCAGAAAAGCATCCGGCTGAAGTCGCTCTTTCTGGGCATCCGAGAAAAACGAGACCGCTGCTGAAGCCTGAAAGCGGCGTTCGGGGAGAACCGCGATGTACCGGCCAGCAACTGCAAACTCTCCGGCGCGGTTCAGAGCGAGTGCCGCTTTCGACGCACGAGAGCGAAATCGCGGAATTGCGATGCCGAGAACGAGCGAATTCAGCGTACTGCGTTGCCTGAAAACAGGGGTTTTTTTCTCCGAGGGAAAGAATCCACAGCTCTCGACTTTCTGTAACGTCCTCCCTGAAAGCACATCGTGTGCCGCTCCTCGGACTTCTAGCTGCCTTCTTAGAGGGGATTTTCCCTTCTACTCTGTTCGTCACAGAATGCTGACGTGTAGCATCGCAGAGCCACACCAAAACGCAATGTTGCTAGGAATAAAGGGAAAGGCAGAAGAATGATAGAGAAGCGTCATGCAGAATGCACGGACACAAGCAGAAGTCAGAAGCGCTCCTTTGCGATGTGCGCAGAAGAAGCCGCTCGTCGCAGAAAAGCATCCGGCTGAAGTCGCTCTTTCTCGGCATCCGAGAGAAACGAGACCGCTGCTGAAGGCTGAAAGCGGCGTTCGGGGTGAACCGCGATGTACCGGCCAGCAACTGCAAACTCTCCGGCGCGGTTCAGCGCGAGTGCCGCTTTCGACGCACGAGAGCGAAATCGCGGAATTGCGATGCCGAGAACGAGCGAATTCAGCGTACTGCAGTGCCTGAAAACAGGGGTTTTTTTCTCCGAGGGAAAGAATCCACAGCTCTCGACTTTCTGTAACGTCCTCCCTGAAAGCACATCGTGTGCCGCTCCTCGGACTTCTAGCTGCCTTCTTAGAGGGGATTTTCCCTTCTACTCTGTTCGTCCCAGAATGCTGACGTGTAGCATCGGAGAGCCACACCAAAACGCAATGTTGCTAGGAATAAAGGGAAAGACCGAAGAATGAGAGAGAAGCGTAATGCATTCTGCATGGGCACAAGGAGAAGTCAGAAGCGCTCGTTTGCGATGTGCGCAGAAGAAGCCGCTCGTCGCAGAAAAGCATCCGGCTGAAGTCGCTCTTTCTGGTCATCCGAGAGAAACGAGACCGCTGCTGAAGCCTGAAAGCGGCGTTCGGGGAGAACCGCGATTTCGCGGCCAGCAACTGCAAACTCTGCGGAGCGGTTCAGCGCGAGTGCCGCTTTCGACGCACGAGAGCCAAAGAGCGGAATTGCGATGCCGAGAACGAGCGAATTCAGCATACTGCAGTGCCTGAAAACAGGGGTTTTTTTCTGCGCAGGAAAGAATCCTCAGCTCTCGACTTTCTGGAACGTCCTCCCTGAAAGCACAACTGTGCCGCTCCTCGGACTTCTAGCTGCCTTCTTAGAGGGGATTTTCCCTTCTACTCTCTTCGTCACAGAATGCCGACGTGTAGCATCGGAGAGCCACACCAAAACGCAATGTTGCTAGGAATAAAGGGAAAGACAGAACATTGTGGAAGAAGAGTCTTGCAGAATGCACGGGCACAAGGAGAAGTGAGAAGCGCTCCTTTGCGATGTGCGCAGAAGAAGCCGCTCGTCGCAGAAAAGCATCCGGCTGAAGTCGCTCTTTCTGGTCATCCGAGAGAAACGAGACCGCTGCTGAAGGCTGAAAGCGGCGTTCGGGGAGAACCGCGATGTACCGGCCAGCAACTGCAAACTCTCCGGAGCGGTTCAGCGCGAGTGCCGCTTTCGACGCACGAGAGCGAAATCGCGGAATTGCGATGCCGAGAACGAGCGAATTCAGCGTACTGCGTTGCCTGAAAACAGGGGGTTTTCTCTCCGAGGGAAAGAATCCACAGCTCTCGACTTTCTGTAACGTCCTCCCTGAAAGCACATCGTGTGCCGCTCCTCGGACTTCTAGCTGCCTTCTTAGAGGGGATTTTGCCTTCTACTCTGTTCGTCACAGAATGCTGACGTGTAGCATCGGAGAGCCACACCAAAACGCAATGTTGCTAGGAATAAAGGGAAAGGCAGAAGAATGAGAGAAGCGTCATGCAGAATGCACGGGCACAAGGAGAAGTCAGAAGCGCTCGTTTGCGATGTGCGCTGAAGAAGCCGCTCGTCGCAGAAAAGCATCCGGCTGAAGTCGCTCTTTCTGGGCATCCGAGAGAAACGAGACCGCTGCTGAAGGCTGAAAGCGGCGTTCGGGGAGAACCGCGATTTCGCGGCCAGCAACTGCAAATTCTCCGGAGCGGTTCAGCGCGAGTGCCGCTTTCGACGCACGAGAGCGAAATCGCGGAATTGCGATGCCGAGAACGAGCGAATTCAGCGTACTGCGTTGCCTGAAAACAGGGGGTTTTCTCTCCGAGGGAAAGAATCCACAGCTCTCGACTTTCTGTAACGTCCTCCCTGAAAGCACATCGTGTGCCGCTCCTCGGACTTCTAGCTGCCTTCTTCGAGGGGATTTTCCCTTCTACTCTGTTCGGAACACAATGCTGACGTGTAGCATCGGAGAGCCACACCAAAACGCAATGTTGCTAGGAATAAAGGGAAAGACCGAAGAATGAGAGAGAAGCGTCATGCAGAATGCACGGGCACAAGGAGAAGTCAGAAGCGCTCCTTTGCGATGTGCGCAGAAGAAGCCGCTCGTCGCAGAAAAGCATCCGGCTGAACTCGCTCTTTCTCGGCATCCGAGAGAAACGAGACCGCTGCTGAAGCCTGAAAGCGGCGTTCGGGGAGAACCGCGATTTCGCGGCCAGCAACTGCAAACTCTCCGGAGCGGTTCAGCGCGAGTGCCGCTTTCGACGCACGAGAGCGAAATCGCGGAATTGCGATGCCGAGAACGAGCGAATTCAGCGTACTGCGTTGCCTGAAAACAGGGGGTTTTTTCTCCGAGGGAAAGAATCCACAGCTCTCGACTTTCTGTAACGTCCTCCCTGAAAGCACATCGTGTGCCGCTCCTCGGACTTCTAGCTGCCTTCTTAGAGGGGATTTTCCCTTCTACTCTGTTCGTCACAGAATGCTGACGTGTAGCATCGGAGAGCCACACCAAAACGCAATGTTGCTAGGAATAAAGGGAAAGGCAGAAGAATGAGAGAGAAGCGTAGTGCAGAATGCACGGGCACAAGGAGAAGTCAGAAGCGCTCGTTTGCGATGTGCGCAGAAGAAGCCGCTCGTCGCAGAAAAGCATCCGGCTGAACTCGCTCTTTCTGGGCATCCGAGAGAAACGAGACCGCTGCTGAAGCCTGAAAGCGGCGTTCGGGGAGAACCGCGATTTCGCGGCCAGCAACTGCAAACTCTCCGGAGCGGTTCAGCGCGAGTGCCGCTTTCGACGCACGAGAGCGAAATCGCGGAATTGCGATGCCGAGAACGAGGGAATTCAGCGTACTGCGTTGCCTGAAAACAGGGGGTTTTCTCTCCGAGGGAAAGAATCCACAGCTCTCGACTTTCTGTAACGTCCTCCCTGAAAGCACATCGTGTGCCGCTCCTCGGACTTCTAGCTGCCTTCTTAGAGGGGATTTTGCCTTCTACTCTGTTCGTCACAGAATGCTGACGTGTAGCATCGGAGAGCCACACCAAAACGCAATGTTGCTAGGAAAAAAGGGAAAGACCGAAGAATGAGAGAGAAGCGTCATGCAGAATGCACGGGCACAAGGAGAAGTCAGAAGCGCTCGTTTGCGATGTGCGCAGAAGAAGCCGCTCGTCGCAGAAAAGCATCCGGCTGAAGTCGCTCTTTCTGGGCATCCGAGAAAAACGAGACCGCTGCTGAAGCCTGAAAGCGGCGTTCGGGGAGAACCGCGATGTACCGGCCAGCAACTGCAAACTCTCCGGCGCGGTTCAGAGCGAGTGCCGCTTTCGACGCACGAGAGCGAAATCGCGGAATTGCGATGCCGAGAACGAGCGAATTCAGCGTACTGCGTTGCCTGAAAACAGGGGTTTTTTTCTCCGAGGGAAAGAATCCACAGCTCTCGACTTTCTGTAACGTCCTCCCTGAAAGCACATCGTGTGCCGCTCCTCGGACTTCTAGCTGCCTTCTTAGAGGGGATTTTCCCTTCTACTCTGTTCGTCACAGAATGCTGACGTGTAGCATCGCAGAGCCACACCAAAACGCAATGTTGCTAGGAATAAAGGGAAAGGCAGAAGAATGATAGAGAAGCGTCATGCAGAATGCACGGACACAAGCAGAAGTCAGAAGCGCTCCTTTGCGATGTGCGCAGAAGAAGCCGCTCGTCGCAGAAAAGCATCCGGCTGAAGTCGCTCTTTCTCGGCATCCGAGAGAAACGAGACCGCTGCTGAAGGCTGAAAGCGGCGTTCGGGGTGAACCGCGATGTACCGGCCAGCAACTGCAAACTCTCCGGCGCGGTTCAGCGCGAGTGCCGCTTTCGACGCACGAGAGCGAAATCGCGGAATTGCGATGCCGAGAACGAGCGAATTCAGCGTACTGCAGTGCCTGAAAACAGGGGTTTTTTTCTCCGAGGGAAAGAATCCACAGCTCTCGACTTTCTGTAACGTCCTCCCTGAAAGCACATCGTGTGCCGCTCCTCGGACTTCTAGCTGCCTTCTTAGAGGGGATTTTCCCTTCTACTCTGTTCGTCCCAGAATGCTGACGTGTAGCATCGGAGAGCCACACCAAAACGCAATGTTGCTAGGAATAAAGGGAAAGACCGAAGAATGAGAGAGAAGCGTAATGCATTCTGCATGGGCACAAGGAGAAGTCAGAAGCGCTCGTTTGCGATGTGCGCAGAAGAAGCCGCTCGTCGCAGAAAAGCATCCGGCTGAAGTCGCTCTTTCTGGTCATCCGAGAGAAACGAGACCGCTGCTGAAGCCTGAAAGCGGCGTTCGGGGAGAACCGCGATTTCGCGGCCAGCAACTGCAAACTCTGCGGAGCGGTTCAGCGCGAGTGCCGCTTTCGACGCACGAGAGCCAAAGAGCGGAATTGCGATGCCGAGAACGAGCGAATTCAGCATACTGCAGTGCCTGAAAACAGGGGTTTTTTTCTGCGCAGGAAAGAATCCTCAGCTCTCGACTTTCTGGAACGTCCTCCCTGAAAGCACAACGTGTGCCGCTCCTCGGACTTCTAGCTGCCTTCTTAGAGGGGATTTTCCCTTCTACTCTCTTCGTCACAGAATGCCGACGTGTAGCATCGGAGAGCCACACCAAAACGCAATGTTGCTAGGAATAAAGGGAAAGACAGAACATTGTGGAAGAAGAGTCTTGCAGAATGCACGGGCACAAGGAGAAGTGAGAAGCGCTCCTTTGCGATGTGCGCAGAAGAAGCCGCTCGTCGCAGAAAAGCATCCGGCTGAAGTCGCTCTTTCTCGGCATTCGAGAGAAACGAGACCGCTGCTGAAGCCTGAAAGCGGCGTTCGGGGAGAACCGCGATTTCGCGGCCAGCAACTGCAAACTCTCCGGAGCGGTTCAGCGCGAGTGCCGCTTTCGACGCACGAGAGCGAAATCGCGGAATTGCGATGCCGAGAACGAGCGAATTCAGCGTACTGCGTTGCCTGAAAACAGGGGGTTTTCTCTCCGAGGGAAAGAAGCCACAGCTCTCGACTTTCTGTAACGTCCTCCCTGAAAGCACATCGTGTGCCGCTCCTCGGACTTCTAGCTGCCTTCTTAGAGGGGATTTTCCCTTCTACTCTGTTCGTCACAGAATACTGACGTGTAGCATCGGAGAGCCACACCAAAACGCAATGTTGCTAGGAAAAAAGGGAAAGACCGAAGAATGAGAGAGAAGCGTCATGCAGAATGCACGGGCACAAGGAGAAGTCAGAAGCGCTCGTTTGCGATGTGCGCTGAAGAAGCCGCTCGTCGCAGAAAAGCATCCGGCTGAAGTCGCTCTTTCTGGGCATCCGAGAGAAACGAGACCGCTGCTGAAGGCTGAAAGCGGCGTTCGGGGAGAACCGCGATGTACCGGCCAGCAACTGCAAACTCTCCGGAGCGGTTCAGCGCGAGTGCCGCTTTCGACGCACGAGAGCGAAATCGCGGAATTGCGATGCCGAGAACGAGCGAATTCAGCGTACTGCGTTGCCTGAAAACAGGGGGTTTTCTCTCCGAGGGAAAGAATCCACAGCTCTCGACTTTCTGTAACGTCCTCCCTGAAAGCACATCGTGTGCCGCTCCTCGGACTTCTAGCTGCCTTCTTAGAGGGGATTTTGCCTTCTACTCTGTTCGTCACAGAATGCTGACGTGTAGCATCGGAGAGCCACACCAAAACGCAATGTTGCTAGGAAAAAAGGGAAAGACCGAAGAATGAGAGAGAAGCGTCATGCAGAATGCACGGGCACAAGGAGAAGTCAGAAGCGCTCCTTTGCGATGTGCGCAGAAGAAGCCGCTCGTCGCAGAAAAGCATCCGGCTGAACTCGCTCTTTCTGGTCATCCGAGAGAAACGAGACCGCTGCTGAAGGCTGAAAGCGGCGTTCGGGGAGAACCGCGATTTCGCGGCCAGCAACTGCAAACTCTCCGGAGCGGTTCAGCGCGAGTGCCGCTTTCGACGCACGAGAGCGAAATCGCGGAATTGCGATGCCGAGAACGAGCGAATTCAGCGTACTGCGTTGCCTGAAAACAGGGGGTTTTTTCTCCGAGGGAAAGAATCCACAGCTCTCGACTTTCTGTAACGTCCTCCCTGAAAGCACATCGTGTGCCGCTCCTCGGACTTCTAGCTGCCTTCTTAGAGGGGATTTTGCCTTCTACTCTGTTCGTCACAGAATGCTGACGTGTAGCATCGCAGAGCCACACCAAAACGCAATGTTGCTAGGAAAAAAGGGAAAGACCGAAGAATGAGAGAGAAGCGTCATGCAGAATGCACGGGCACAAGGAGAAGTCAGAAGCGCTCGTTTGCGATGTGCGCAGAAGAAGCCGCTCGTCGCAGAAAAGCATTCGGCTGAAGTCGCTCTTTCTGGGCATCCGAGAGAAACGAGACCGCTGCTGAAGGCTGAAAGCGGCGTTCGGGGAGAACCGCGATTTCGCGGCCAGCAACTGCAAACTCTCCGGAGCGGTTCAGCGCGAGTGCCGCTTTCGACGCACGAGAGCCAAAGAGCGGAATTGCGATGCCGAGAACGAGCGAATTCAGCGTACTGCGTTGCCTGAAAACAGGGGGTTTTTTCTCCGAGGGAAAGAATCCACAGCTCTCGACTTTCTGTAACGTCCTCCCTGAAAGCACAACGTGTGCCGCTCCTCGGACTTCTAGCTGCGGAATTGCCATGCCGAGAACGTGCGAATTCATCCTACTGCTGTTCCTTCGAACAGGGTCATTTTTGTCCGCAGGCAAGAATCGATCGCTCTCGACTTTCTGAAATGTTCTCCGTGAGAGCACCACATCTCTAGGTTCCCGAATATTAGGAAGTGCTCTCCATTTTTCTCATTTTCATCTCAGAATGCAAGAAATGTCTTAGTAGCGAAGCTCTTCCCATCTATACATATTCGTCACAAGCTTCAACCAGGACGTATTTTTAAGAAAACCTGCATTTCTGGTAGAAAATGTCATCTCTTTGGGAGAATCATGGTTTTTCATGAATAAATGAAATCTCCTTCTGTGGGGAGGAAATGCCATGTATTTGGGGGAAATGGGACGCCTCTAGTGGAAAATGCTATCGATTTGGCGAAAGGCTGTATTTCCTGGCGATCATGTCATTGGATTGGAGAAATGTGGTATTTCTAGGAGATAATGTCCTAATATGGGGAGAAGATGCCGTTCAGTGAGGGAGAAGCATGCATTTCGGAGAGAAAATCTCCCAGTTTTGGGTGAAAGTGTCATCTTGAGGATTATAATGACGAACTTCTTGGAGAAAGTATGAGGTATTTTTAAGAAAGCTGGTATTCCCTGGAAACAGTCTCATTTTTGATTGAGGGAGGGGAGGGAGAGATGATGTATTGGTGACAAAGCTAATATTTCAGGAAGGAAACGTCCCACATTGAAGAGAGAACTGGTATTTCTGGCAGAAAATGTCACAGCCATGGGAGAAAAATGGTATCCCTGTCATTAGATGTCGTCTATTTGGGACAAAAATGCAACTTGCGCGATAAAAAGCCGTATGATTGGGCAGAACTAAGTGCCATCTAGCCTAATTGGGAGGAAATGGGCAGTATTTCCAAGAAAGCTGGCATTTGTGGGAGAAAAGATGGTATTTGCGGGGGAGAATGTCCTCTCATTCGCGGAATGCTGGTATGTCTGGAAGGAAATCTAATTTGGGAGGAAACTGTGATATGAAGGATAGAAAAGTCTGATGGTAAGTACCATCCCGTGGGGTGTGGAGTCGTACTTGTGGTGGAAAATGTCACCTGTTTGGGAGAATGCTGATATTTGTGGGAGAAAAGTTCATAGATTTGTTGGAAAAAGTCACCTCTGGCATAGTCATCTAGTATTTTGCGGATGAATCGTGAAGCATATGTCAGAAAAGCTGTATTTCTGGAAGAAAACGCCATCTGTTAGGGGAGAAAGCTGGTTTTTCAGGGAGCAAGTCTCCTTCTTGGGGGAGGAAATGTCCTCCTTTGGACGGCCAAGTAGGACTTGTGGGCCACAAGTAGGACTTGTGGGAGGAAAAGCCACGTATTTGGGAGAAGGGTGGTATTTCCGGGAGAAAATGCCATAGGTCTGGAAGAAAATGTATTCCGTAGGATTAAGCTATGATAGTTATGGTGGAATATACGATGTGTTTGGGCAAAAAGCAGTATTTCTGGGAGCTAATCTCAATGGACTGGAGAAAGCTGGTATTTCTGGGAGCTACTGTGTTCTTTTTGGAAGAAAAATCCATCCCTTGGGTGAAAAACGGGCATTTCTGATACCAAATGTCATCGAATGTGGAGAAAGCTGGTACTTCTGGGCAAAAAAGGACATGGATGATGGAGAAAAGTGGGAAATGGTGGGAAAGAATGTCTCGTAGTGGAGAGCAAGGGTGGTCTTTTTGGTGTGCCAAGTGGTCTCTCGGGGAGAAAACACGGTAAATAGGGGAGAAAATGACCTCTGGAGGAGTGTCAAGTAGTATTCTGGAGAGATACTGTCCGGTATTTCTCATCAAAGTGCTGTTTCGGGGAGATAGTAGCGTGCTTGGTTGGAAAATGACATGCGTTTGTGAGACAGCTGGTATTTTGGGGCCGTATTTGGAAGAATAAGCAGGAGTTTCTGGGGGAATATATGCCATCTTTGGGAGGAAACGGGTGTTGGTGGGAGAAAATGTCGTGTATTTGGGAGAAAGCTGGTGTATCTGGGAGAAAAGGCCATTTTGATGGGAGTAAGTGTGATCCTGAGGAGCACCAAGTAGTATTCTTGGGATGAAACGTGAGGTATTTCTAAGAGAAGTGGTCTTTCTGGGAGAAAATGTCTTGTTTTGGGGGGAGAAAATGTCCTCTTATGGGGGGCAGAAGCAGGTATTTCTGTGATAAAATGCCGTCTTGATGGGAGTAAGTGCAATCTTGAGGAGTGTA
Organism: Chrysolophus pictus; assembly: GCA_037305975.1. Classification (NCBI taxonomy): domain Eukaryota; kingdom Metazoa; phylum Chordata; class Aves; order Galliformes; family Phasianidae; genus Chrysolophus; species Chrysolophus pictus. The sequence continues at coordinate 7,205,259 of CM074596.1, read as the reverse complement.
GTGTAGTATTTTTGGTCGAATTTGTGAGGTATTTCTAAGGAAACTGGTATTTCTGGGAGATAATGGCATCTGTTTTGAAAAATATTGTCTATTTGCGAGGTGTCTGGTATTTGGGGAAAAAATGCTGTATTTGTATAAATAAGACCGCACTGGGTAAGGGAGCTAAAGCAAAAAGGCCGACCACATGGCTCTTGTTAGGGCTTTTTTGAAGCCAGGAAAAGCCCTGTGCCAGTGCTGGGGCTGGCAGCAGCTGGCAGCTTGTGGGAGGACTGCTGAGGCAGCAGGTTGGAGTCAGCACTGCTCCCTCTTACCTGTGAGATGAACCTTGAGCCTTTTCTGCCAGGCTAAAAGCAGCCCAGCTAAGGGGCCTGGTGAGAAGAGGTGAGAAGAGGCAAGAAAAGGGTGCTACTGTCCACCGAGAACAGGGAGGGCAGTCAGAGTGTGAGCGCAGCCCACACTGCCCATGGCTGCAGCAGTAGGTGTGGGAGGTGGGTCTTGTGGCAGGACTTGGAATGATTCGGAAGGCTAGTCGGGGAATCCCCTGGGTTTCCCTCTGAGAGAGTAAAGGGTCCAAGACGGCTGGTGGCTCTTCAGGAAGGAAGTCTGAAAGGCGCAGGAGCGGGCTGTCCCCCCGAGCAGCACAATGAGCCGGCGGGGAGGGAAGAAGACCGGCGGGGATGGATGAACAGGGAGCGATTCTTGAGGCTGCGGGAGAAGAAGAGAATCTACGTCTAGTGGAAGAAGGGACGCGTGACTCCGAAAGAGAAGTTGCTGGGATGTGTGGAGGGAAAATCCGAAAGGCCCAGCTTGAACTCAGCCTGGCTGCTGGGCTTCAAAGGAACAAGGAGCCCTTTTACAAAGACATCAGCGGCATGAGGAGGACTCAGGAGAATCTCCGTTCTTTCCTAGATGAGGCTGGTCATGTGAGCACTGAGGATATGGCAAAGGCAGAGGTTCAGAATGCCTTCTTTATGCCTGTCTTGAAAGGTCATGCGAGTTATCCTCAGGCTACTCCGCTCTCTGACCTGGTAGTCTGGACTGGAGTGCAGGCAGAATTCCCCGCCATTCGGGAGGACGCAGTCAGAGACCTACTAGTCCAGCTGGACTGTCACAAGTGCATGGGGCCAGATGGGATTCACCCGAGAGTGCTGAGGGAACTGGCGCAGGTGATAGCCGAACCGCTCGCCGTTATCTATCAGCGCTTTGTTGACTGGTGACTTTGTTGACTGGTCCCAGAAGACTGGAGGCTTGTCAGTGTGACTGCCATCTCTAAGAAGGATTGTAAGGAGGAGCGACGGGCTTGTTAGCCTGACCTCGGTGCCAGGAAAGGTTATGGAGTGGATTGTCTTGAGGGAGATGACACGGCATGTGCGGGACATGCAGGGGATCAGGCCTAGCCAGCATGGGTTCATGAAGGGCTGATCCTGTTGGACCAACCTGATCTCCTTCTAGAAACTAGTGAGCCATCTGGTAGACGAGAGAAAGGCTGCTGATGTAATCTACCTAGACTTCAGCAAGGCCTTGGACACTGTCTCCCACAGCATTCTCCTGCAGAAGCTGACAGCCCGTGGCTTGGACGGGTACGCTTTGGCTGGATAAGGAAGTGGCTGGAAGGCCGGGCCCAAAGAGTGGTAGTGAATGGAGCTAAATGCAGCTGGCGACCTGTCACAAGCGGTGTTCCCCAGGGGTCGGTGCTGGGGCCTGTCCTCCTCGAGATCTTTCTCGATGACCTGGATGAGGGCACTGAGTGCACCCTCCGCAAGTTTGCGGATGACAACAAGCTGGCTGGATGTGTTGATCTGCCTGGGGGTAGTGAGGCCCTCCAGAGGGATCTGGACAGGCTGGAGAGCTGGGCTGAAGCCAATGGGATGAGTTCCAACAAGGCCAAAGGCCGGGTCCTGCACTTTGGCTACAACAAGCCCAGGCAACGCTCCAGGCTTGGGGCAGAAGACTGCGTAGAGGAAGTGGACCTGGGGATGTTGATTGATGCTCAACTGAACATGAGCCAGCAGTGTGCCCAGGTGGCCAAGAAGGCCAATGGCATCCTGGCCTGCATCAGGAACGGTGTTGCCAGCAGGAACAGGCAAGTGATTGTCCCCCTGTCCTCAGCTCTGGTGAGGCCGCACCTCAAGTACTGTGTCTGCTTTTGGGCCCCTCACTGCAAGAAAGACATTGAGGCCCTGGAGCGGGTTCAAAGAAGGGTGCCAAAACTGGTGAGGGGTCTGGAGCACAGGCCTTACGAGGAGCGGCTGAAGGAGCTGGGCTTGTTCAGTCTGGAGAAGAGGAGCCTCAGAAACACCTTCTTGTTCTCTCTAACTCCCTGAAGGGAGGTTGTAGCGAGCTGGGCTTCGGCCTCTTCCCTCGTGTCACTAGTGCCGAAAAAATGACCTCGTATCCCCGAAATAGCAGTGCTCTCCCAAATGCAGGATATTTTCTTCCAGAAATAACACTTTTCAATCCAAAATGTGACAATTTCTTCCAAAAATACCATATTTTTTCCCAAGAATACAAGCATTCCCCGAAATAGATGACATTTTCTCCCAGAAATGCCAGCTTTATCAAAGATACAAGAACATTTCTTCCAAATACATGATATAGTCCCCCAGAAAGATCCGTTTCCTTTTTCTCCAAAAAATACAACACTACAATAATAAATAGCATATTTTCAGCCAAAACTAACAAATTTTCTGACAGGAAAGCCAGCTTTCTTCCAAAAAGATGACATTATCGCAACAAAATACCACCATTCTCCCACAGAGATGGCATTTCATCCCACAAGGACTACTTTCTCCAGCTTTCTCCCCAGACGGATGGCATTTACTACCTGAAATACAGCTTCTCTTAGATATACTCCACGGTTCATCCTCAAAATGCTACATGACAATGCCAAAGAAATAGAAGTCTTTTCAAACAAAAATAGGATATTTTCTCTCAGAAATACCACTCTTCTCCCAAATAGATGATATTTTCCCAACAACATACCACCTTTCTCCCAAAGAGATGGCATTTCATCCCACAAGGACTACTCCACACTCCACACAATGATACTTAGCATCAAGAATAGGGCATTGGACCACAGAAAGACCAGCTTTCTGCCTAAGAGACGACATTTTCTCCCAGAAAGACCACTTTGCTCCCCGAAATACTGGACTTTGTCTTCCAGAAACACCATGCTCATCATCTCCAGATGTTGTTTTCACCCCAAACCCTAGCACCTTTCCTCTCACTACTCCCTGCTTTTTCAAACATACATGCTCTTCTCTCCCAGAAATGCTAGCATTCTCTCCAACATGGGACCTTTTCCAACCAAAGATGGCAGAGTCTCCCAGAAATTGCACTTTTCTTCAGAAGAACTGACATGTTCTCCAAAACATACGACTTTCAGCTGTTCCACGTGACATTTTTCAGCCAAATATCGGAGAGATTCTCCCCAAGTACCACTTTTCTCTCCTGTCGATTGCATTTTCTCACAGAAATACCACACTGCAACTCCAAAGAACACATTTCCCTCCAGAAATACCCTATTTTTGCCCAGAAAGACCAGCTTCTCCCAAAAGAGAGGACATTTTCTCCCAGAAATATCAGCTCTTTCCCAAATCGATGACATCTTCTTCCAGAAATTCCTGCTTTTTCCCAAACAGATGACATTTTGGCCTAAAAATACCAGCTTTCTCCCCAGAAATAGGCCATTGTTTGCCAGATAGACCAGTTTTCTCCCCAATATAGGATATTTTCTCCCACAAAGACCCGTTTTCTCTTAGGATTTGACTTATTTTGTAGAATGACAGTTTTCTACCCCACAAGGGGACATTTTCTCCCACAAAGACCAGTGTGCTCCATGAAAACAGGACAGTTTCTCCCACAAATACCAGGATTCTCCCCAAAACAGGACATTTGCTCCCACAAAGACCAGATTTCTGCCTCAGAAGAGGCAAGTTTCACCCACAAATACCTCTTTTCTCCACTACATTGCACATTTTCTTCTAGAAATACCACTTCTCGCCCCAAGATTAGGACAGGTTCTCCCAGAGATACCAGCTTTCTCCCCAGAAATATGGCCTTGGCGGCCAGATAGACCAGTTTGCTCCCAAATATGGGACCTTTTCTCCCAGAAATACCAGCTTTCTCCCCAGAAATAGGACATTCTCTCCCAGAAATACCAGCTTTCACCAAAATAGAGGAGATTTCCTCTGAGAAATACCTGTGTTCTCCTCAAGTAGATGGCATTTTCCCAGAAATCATGCTTTTCCACAGCAACTATGACATTTACTCCAAAATAGATGACATTTTCACGCAGGAATACCAGTTTTCTCCCAATCACATTGCAGTTTCCGCCAGGAATGCCATCTTTCTCGCAGATAGATGATGTTGACTCCCAGAAAGACCAGCTTTCTCCAAAATATGTCATAGTTTCTCCCAGAAATACCACTTTTCTCCCCCAAAATAGGACATTCTCTCACGGAAACACCAGGTTCCCTCCGTGAAATAGGACAGTTTCTCCCAGAAATACCTCTTCTCTCCCAGATGCTGGACATTCTCTCCCGGAAATACCAGTTTTCTCCCCCAGATAGGACAGTTTCTCCCAGAAATATCAGTTTTCTCTTAATATTGACATTCTTAGTTGTAGCATCACAATTTTCTACCCCAAAATGGGACAGTTTCTCCCACAAATACCACTTTGCTCCGTGACAATAGGACAGTCTCTCCCAGAAATACCAGTATTCTCCCCAGAACGGGACCATTGCTCCCAGAAAGACCAGCTTTCTCCCCCCAGAGTGGACATTTTCTTCCAGAAATGGCAGTTTTCTCCCAAACATGGAACATATTCTCCCAGAAATACCTCTTTTCTCCACCAAAAGAGGGAAGTTGCTCCCACAAATACCAGATTTCAGCCTCAAAATAGGGCAGATTCTCCCACAAATACCAGTTTCCTGCTTCAAAAGAGGCAAGTTTCACCTACAAATACCACTTTTCTCCGCTAAACTGGACATTTTCTTCTAGAAATACCAGTTTTCGCCCCAATAGTAGGACAGTTTCTCCCAGAAATACCAGTTTTCTCCACCAAAATAGGACATTTTCTTCGACAAATACCAGTTTGCCCCCCAATGTTAGGACAGTCTCTCCCAGAAATGCCAGTCTTATCCCCCCAGATGGGACATTATCCCCACAAATACCACTTTCCTGCCTCAAAAGAGGCAAGTTCCACCCACAAATACCTCTTTTCTCCACTACATTGCACATTTTCTTCCAGAAATACCACTTCTCGCCCCAAGATTAGGACACGTTCACCCAGAAAGACCAGCTTTCTCCTCAGAAATATGGCCTTGTCGGCCAGATAGACCAGTTCTCTCCAAATATGGGACCTTTTCTCCCAGAAAGACCAGCTTTCTCCCCAAAACAGGATATTTTCTCCCACAAATTCCACTTTTCTCCCCTCAAATAGGACATTTTCTCCCAGAAATACCTCTTTCATCCCCCAAAACAGGACATTTTCTCCCAGAAAGACCACTTTGCTCCCCGAAATACTGGACTTTGTCTTCCAGAAACACCATGCTCATCCCCTCCAGAGGTTGTTGTCACCCCAAACCCTAGCACCTTTCCTCTCACTACTCCCTGCTTTTTCAAACATAGATGCTCTTCTCTCCCAGAAATGCTAGCATTCTCTCCAACATGGGACCTTTTCCAACCAAAGATGGCAGAGTCTCCCAGAAATAGCACTTGTCTTCAGAAGAACTGACATGTTCTCCAAAACATACGACTTTCAGCTGTTCCACGTGACATTTTTCAGCCAAACATCGGAGAGATTCTCCCCAAGTACCACTTTTCTCTCCTGTCGATTGCATTTTCTCCCAGAAATACCACACTGCAACTCCAAAGAACACATTTCCCTCCAGAAATACCCTCTTTTTGCCCAGAAAGACCAGCCTTCTCCCAAAAGAGAGGACATTTTCCACCAGAAAGACCACTTTTCTATTCTTCCGATTGCAGTTTCCTCCAAAAAGAGATTTCCTTCCAGACATGCCAGCATTCTCTCAAGCAGAGGCCGTTTTCCCCCGGAAATACCATCTTTTCTCCCAGAAATTCCAGCTCTCTTAGAAAGACTTCACATTTCCTCCCAAGTCCTCTACTTCACACTCCTAACTATCAGACGGCCCTTTCATCTCCCAAAGGAGTGACATTTTCTGCCACAAAGCCCAGTTGTCTCGTAAATAGAGGATGTTTTCTTCCAGAAATACCAGCTTTGTCACAAGCATACCACCTCACCCCCACTCCCTCAGAACGATGATCCTGTCTCCTGGGAATACCACTTTTCTTACAAATGCCTCATGCTTTCTCCAAACAATACCACATTACAACCCTCAAGATGACATTTGCTGCAAAAAGAGGACATTTTCTCCCCCAAATACCAGCTTCTTCCCAAGCACAGGAGATTTTCTCCCAGAAACACCACCTTTCTCCCAAATAGACGACAAGTTCTACCAAAAAGAGGACATTTTCTCCCAGAAATATCAGCTCTTTCCCAAATCGATGACTTTTTCTTCCAGAAATTCCTGCTTTTTCCCAAACAGACGATATTTTTGCCTAAAAATACCAGCTTTCTCCCCAGAAAGATGTCATTGTTTGCCAGATAGACCAGTTTTCTCCCCAATATAGGCCATTTTCTCCCACAAAGACCAGTTTTCTCTTAGGATTTGACTTATGTTGTAGAAGAACAGTTTTCTACCCCACAATGGGACATTTTCTCCCACAAAGACCAGTGTGCTCCATGAAAACAGGACAGTTTCTCCCACAAATACCAGGATTCTCCCCAAAACAGGACATTTGCTCCCACAAAGACCTGATTTCTGCCTCAAAAGAGGCAAGTTTCACCCACAAATACCTCTTTTCTCCACTACATTGCACATTTTCTTCTAGAAATACCACTTCTCGCCCCAAGATTAGGACAGGTTCTCCCAGAGATACCAGCTTTCTCCCCAGAAATATGGCCTTGGCGGCCAGATAGACCAGTTTTCTCCCAAATATGGGACCTTTTCTCCCAGAAATACCAGTATTCTCCCCAAAACAGGATATTTTCTCACACAAATTCTACTTTTCTCTCCTGAAATGGGACATTTTCTCCAAGAAATACCTCTTTCATCCCCCCAAACAAGACATTTCTCCCAGAGATACCACTGCTCTTAGAAATACCTCACGTTTCATCCCAAGAATACTTCTTGGCGCTCCTCAGGATCACACTTACTCCCATCTAAATGGACTTTTCTCCCACAGAGACCAGGTTTCTCCCAAATACACCACAGTTTCTCCCACACAGACCAGCTTTCTCCCAAAGATGGCAGACATTCCCCCAGAAATACAGGCTTATTCTTAGAAAACGGCCTTTTCCCCAAAATACCAGCTTTCTCACAAACACCTGTCACTTTCCAACCAAGGAGGCTACCATCTCCCCGAAACAACAGTTTTCCCAGAAATACCTTTCTTTTTCTTTTGGTAATATTCCCCTAGAAATGTGGCATTTTCTTTCAGAAATACTGCATTGCTTTTGGAAATATGATTTCTTTTTCTGGAATATGGTATTTTCTCCCCTCATTGGAATGTGTCATTTAAATGCTCCAGTTTTCTCTAGGTGCGCTGTTTAATTTCTCCGAAAAAATTTAAAAAATGACATTTTCCCTCAGATATAGCATTTGTAGGAGATATATTTGTCATTTTTCTCACAGATAATTTATTTTTCCCCTAGGTGTGGCGTTTTCTTCCATAAACTCCACGTTTTTCACAAATTTATGATCCTTCCCTTTCAAACGAGTTCAGAAAACTGTTATATCCGGGGAACAATTTCGATATTAAGGACAAAAGTGATATTCCTTTGGAAAATATCTTTTTTTTTGGAGAATGCTGGTATTTCTGATGTGAAAAGCTCCAATTCGTTGAATGAGACTGGTATTTCTCGAGGACAATGTGATATTTCTGAGTAATTTGGTATTTTGGATTGTAAGGTCGTACTCCTTACGAATGCCAACTGTCAGTCGAAAGAAAGATCTATGCACTTCCTACGTAGCACAGCGTGGAGGATTCTGCCTGTACACAAGGCGACCACGTAGCAGTTTCCAGCAACTCAAACTCTCCGCAGCGGTTCAGCGCGAGTGCCGCTTTATGCCTTCCGCAGCAATCTCGTTTTTCTCGGGTGCCGAGAATGTGCGACATCAGGCTACCACATGGCCTGCAAGCAGGTGCTTTTTTCTCCGCAGTACAGAAACAATGGCACTCGACTTTCTGTAACGTCCTCCCTGAAAGCACAACGTGTGCCGCTCCTCGGACTTCTAGCTGCCTTCTTAGAGGGGATTTTGCCTTCTACTCTCTTCGTCACAGAATGCTGACGTGTAGCATCGGAGAGCCACACCAAAACGCAATGTTGCTAGGAATAAAGGGAAAGGCAGAAGAATGAGAGAGAAGCGTCATGCAGAATGCACGGGCACAAGGAGAAGTCAGAAGCGCTCCTTTGCGATGTGCGCAGAAGAAGCCGCTCGTCGCAGAAAAGCATCCGGCTGAAGTCGCTCTTTCTCGGCATCCGAGAGAAACGAGACCGCTGCTGAAGGCTGAAAGCGGCGTTCGGGGAGAACCGCGATTTCGCGGCCAGCAACTGCAAACTCTCCGGAGCGGTTCAGCGCGAGTGCCGCTTTCGACGCACGAGAGCGAAATCGCGGAATTGCGATGCCGAGAACGAGCGAATTCAGCGTACTGCAGTGCCTGAAAACAGGGTTTTGTTTCTGCGCAGGAAAGAAGCCACAGCTCTCGTCTTTCTGTAACGTCCTCCCTGAAAGCACATCGTGTGCCGCTCCTCGGACTTCTGGCTGCCTTCTTAGAGGGGATTTTCCCTTCTACTCTCTTCGTCACAGAATGCTGACGTGTAGCATCGGAGAGCCACACCAAAAAGCAATGTTGCTAGGAATAAAGAGAAAGGCAGAAGAATGAGAGAGAAGCGTCATGCAGAATGCACGGGCACAAGGAGAAGTCAGAAGCGCTCCTTTGCGATGTGCGCAGAAGAAGCCGCTCGTCGCAGAAAAGCATCCGGCTGAAGTCGCTCTTTCTCGGCATCCGAGAGAAACGAGACCGCTGCTGAAGCCTGAAAGCGGCGTTCGGGGAGAACCGCGATGTACCGGCCAGCAACTGCAAACTCTCCGGAGCGGTTCAGCGCGAGTGCCGCTTTCGACGCACGAGAGCGAAAGAGCGGAATTGCGATGCCGAGAACGAGGGAATTCAGCGTACTGCGTTGCCTGAAAACAGGGTTTTTTTTCTCCGAGGGAAAGAATCCACAGCTCTCGACTTTCTGTAACGTCCTCCCTGAAAGCACATCGTGTGCCGCTCCTCGGACTTCTAGCTGCCTTCTTCGAGGGGATTTTCCCTTCTACTCTGTTCGTCCCAGAATGCTGACGTGTAGCATCGGAGAGCCACACCAAAACGCAATGTTGCTAGGAATAAAGGGAAAGACAGAAGAATGAGAGAGAAGCGTAGTGCAGAATGCACGGGCACAAGGAGAAGTCAGAAGCGCTCCTTTGCGATGTGCGCAGAAGAAGCCGCTCGTCGCAGAAAAGCATCCGGCTGAAGTCGCTCTTTCTCGGCATCCGAGAGAAACGAGACCGCTGCTGAAGCCTGAAAGCGGCGTTCGGGGAGAACCGCGATTTCGCGGCCAGCAACTGCAAACTCTGCGGAGCGGTTCAGCGCGAGTGCCGCTTTCGACGCACGAGAGCGAAATCGCGGAATTGCGATGCCGAGAACGAGCGAATTCAGCGTACTGCGTTGCCTGAAAAGAGGGGGTATTTTCTCCGAGGGAAAGAATCCACAGCTCTCGACTTTCTGTAACGTCCTCCCTGAAAGCACATCGTGTGCCGCTCCTCGGACTTCTAGCTGCCTTCTTAGAGGGGATTTTCCCTTCTACTCTGTTCGTCCCAGAATGCTGACGTGTAGCATCGGAGAGCCACACCAAAACGCAATGTTGCTAGGAATAAAGGGAAAGACCGAAGAATGAGAGAGAAGCGTAATGCATTCTGCATGGGCACAAGGAGAAGTCAGAAGCGCTCGTTTGCGATGTGCGCTGAAGAAGCCGCTCGTCGCAGAAAAGCATCCGGCTGAAGTCGCTCTTTCTGGTCATCCGAGAGAAACGAGACCGCTGCTGAAGCCTGAAAGCGGCGTTCGGGGAGAACCGCGATTTCGCGGCCAGCAACTGCAAACTCTCCGGAGCGGTTCAGCGCGAGTGCCGCTTTCGACGCACGAGAGCCAAAGAGCGGAATTGCGATGCCGAGAACGAGCGAATTCAGCATACTGCAGTGCCTGAAAACAGGGGTTTTTTTCTGCGCAGGAAAGAATCCTCAGCTCTCGACTTTCTGGAACGTCCTCCCTGAAAGCACAACGTGTGCCGCTCCTCGGACTTCTAGCTGCCTTCTTAGAGGGGATTTTCCCTTCTACTCTCTTCGTCACAGAATGCCGACGTGTAGCATCGGAGAGCCACACCAAAACGCAATGTTGCTAGGAATAAAGGGAAAGGCAGAACATTGTGGAAGAAGAGTCTTGCAGAATGCACGGGCACAAGGAGAAGTCAGAAGCGCTCCTTTGCGATGTGCGCAGAAGAAGCCGCTCGTCGCAGAAAAGCATCCGGCTGAACTCGCTCTTTCTGGGCATTCGAGAGAAACGAGACCGCTGCTGAAGGCTGAAAGCGGCGTTCGGGGAGAACCGCGATGTACCGGCCAGCAACTGCAAACTCTCCGGAGCGGTTCAGCGCGAGTGCCGCTTTCGACGCACGAGAGCGAAATCGCGGAATTGCGATGCCGAGAACGAGCGAATTCAGCGTACTGCGTTGCCTGAAAACAGGGGTTTTTTTCTGCGCAGGAAAGAATCCACAGCTCTCGACTTTCTGTAACGTCCTCCCTGAAAGCACATCGTGTGCCGCTCCTCGGACTTCTAGCTGCCTTCTTCGAGGGGATTTTCCCTTCTACTCTCTTCGTCACAGAATGCTGACGTGTAGCATCGGAGAGCCACACCAAAACGCAATGTTGCTAGGAATAAAGGGAAAGACCGAAGAATGAGAGAGAAGCGTAGTGCATTCTGCATGGGCACAAGGAGAAGTCAGAAGCGCTCGTTTGCGATGTTCGCAGAAGAAGCCGCTCGTCGCAGAAAAGCATCCGGCTGAAGTCGCTCTTTCTGGGCATCCGAGAGAAACGAGACCGCTGCTGTAGCCTGAAAGCGGCGTTCGGGGAGAACCGCGATTTCGCGGCCAGCAACTGCAAACTCTGCGGAGCGGTTCAGCGCGAGTGCCGCTTTCGACGCACGAGAGCCAAAGAGCGGAATTGCGATGCCGAGAACGAGCGAATTCAGCATACTGCAGTGCCTGAAAACAGGGGTTTTTTTCTGCGCAGGAAAGAATCCTCAGCTCTCGACTTTCTGGAACGTCCTCCCTGAAAGCACAACGTGTGCCGCTCCTCGGACTTCTAGCTGCCTTCTTAGAGGGGATTTTCCCTTCTACTCTCTTCGTCACAGAATGCCGACGTGTAGCATCGGAGAGCCACACCAAAACGCAATGTTGCTAGGAATAAAGGGAAAGACAGAACATTGTGGAAGAAGAGTCTTGCAGAATGCACGGGCACAAGGAGAAGTGAGAAGCGCTCCTTTGCGATGTGCGCAGAAGAAGCCGCTCGTCGCAGAAAAGCATCCGGCTGAAGTCGCTCTTTCTCGGCATTCGAGAGAAACGAGACCGCTGCTGAAGGCTGAAAGCGGCGTTCGGGGAGAACCGCGATGTACCGGCCAGCAACTGCAAACTCTCCGGAGCGGTTCAGCGCGAGTGCCGCTTTCGACGCACGAGAGCGAAATCGCGGAATTGCGATGCCGAGAACGAGCGAATTCAGCGTACTGCGTTGCCTGAAAACAGGGGTTTTTTTCTGCGCTGGAAAGAATCCACAGCTCTCGACTTTCTGTAACGTCCTCCCTGAAAGCACATCGTGTGCCGCTCCTCGGACTTCTAGCTGCCTTCTTAGAGGGGATTTTCCCTTCTACTCTGTTCGTCACAGAATGCTGACGTGTAGCATCGGAGAGCCACACCAAAACGCAATGTTGCTAGGAATAAAGGGAAAGGCAGAAGAATGAGAGAAGCGTCATGCAGAATGCACGGGCACAAGGAGAAGTCAGAAGCGCTCCTTTGCGATGTGCGCTGAAGAAGCCGCTCGTCGCAGAAAAGCATCCGGCTGAAGTCGCTCTTTCTGGGCATCCGAGAGAAACGAGACCGCTGCTGAAGGCTGAAAGCGGCGTTCGGGGAGAACCGCGATTTCGCGGCCAGCAACTGCAAACTCTCCGGAGCGGTTCAGCGCGAGTGCCGCTTTCGACGCACGAGAGCGAAATCGCGGAATTGCGATGCCGAGAACGAGCGAATTCAGCGTACTGCGTTGCCTGAAAACAGGGGGTTTTCTCTCCGAGGGAAAGAATCCACAGCTCTCGACTTTCTGTAACGTCCTCCCTGAAAGCACATCGTGTGCCGCTCCTCGGACTTCTAGCTGCCTTCTTCGAGGGGATTTTCCCTTCTACTCTGTTCGTCACAGAATACTGACGTGTAGCATCGGAGAGCCACACCAAAACGCAATGTTGCTAGGAAAAAAGGGAAAGACCGAAGAATGAGAGAGAAGCGTCATGCAGAATGCACGGGCACAAGGAGAAGTCAGAAGCGCTCGTTTGCGATGTGCGCAGAAGAAGCCGCTCGTCGCAGAAAAGCATCCGGCTGAAGTCGCTCTTTCTGGGCATCCGAGAGAAACGAGACCGCTGCTGAAGCCTGAAAGCGGCGTTCGGGGAGAACCGCGATTTCGCGGCCAGCAACTGCAAACTCTTCGGAGCGGTTCAGCGCGAGTGCCGCTTTCGACGCACGAGAGCGAAATCGCGGAATTGCGATGCCGAGAACGAGCGAATTCAGCGTACTGCGTTGCCTGAAAACAGGGGGTTTTATCTCCGAGGGAAAGAATCCACAGCTCTCGACTTTCTGTAACGTCCTCCCTGAAAGCACAACGTGTGCCGCTCCTCGGACTTCTAGCTGCCTTCTTAGAGGGGATTTTCCCTTCTACTCTGTTCGTCACAGAATGCTGACGTGTGGCATCGGAGAGCCTCACCAAAACGCAATGTTGCTAGGAATAAAGGGAAAGACAGAACATTGTGGAAGAAGAGTCGTGCATTCTGCATCGGCACAAGGAGAAGTGAGAAGCGCTCCTTTGCGATGTGCGCAGAAGAAGCCGCTCGTCGCAGAAAAGCATCCGGCTGAAGTCGCTCTTTCTCGGCATCCGAGAGAAACGAGACCGCTGCTGAAGGCTGAAAGCGGCGTTCGGGGAGAACCGCGATTTCGCGGCCAGCAACTGCAAACTCTCCGGAGCGGTTCAGCGCGAGTGCCGCTTTCGACGCACGAGAGCGAAATCGCGGAATTGCGATGCCGAGAACGAGCGAATTCAGCGTACTGCGTTGCCTGAAAACAGGGGGTTTTCTCTCCGAGGGAAAGAATCCACAGCTCTCGACTTTCTGTAACGTCCTCCCTGAAAGCACATCGTGTGCCGCTCCTCGGACTTCTAGCTGCCTTCTTCGAGGGGATTTTGCCTTCTACTCTGTTCGTCACAGAATACTGACGTGTAGCATCGGAGAGCCACACCAAAACGCAATGTTGCTAGGAAAAAAGGGAAAGACCGAAGAATGAGAGAGAAGCGTCATGCAGAATGCACGGGCACAAGGAGAAGTCAGAAGCGCTCCTTTGCGATGTGCGCTGAAGAAGCCGCTCGTCGCAGAAAAGCATCCGGCTGAAGTCGCTCTTTCTGGGCATCCGAGAGAAACGAGACCGCTGCTGAAGGCTGAAAGCGGCGTTCGGGGAGAACCGCGATTTCGCGGCCAGCAACTGCAAACTCTCCGGAGCGGTTCAGCGCGAGTGCCGCTTTCGACGCACGAGAGCCAAAGAGCGGAATTGCGATGCCGAGAACGAGCGAATTCAGCGTACTGCGTTGCCTGAAAACAGGGGGTTTTCTCTCCGAGGGAAAGAATCCACAGCTCTCGACTTTCTGTAACGTCCTCCCTGAAAGCACATCGTGTGCCGCTCCTCGGACTTCTAGCTGCCTTCTTCGAGGGGATTTTGCCTTCTACTCTGTTCGTCACAGAATGCTGACGTGTAGCATCGGAGAGCCACACCAAAACGCAATGTTGCTAGGAAAAAAGGGAAAGACCGAAGAATGAGAGAGAAGCGTCATGCAGAATGCACGGGCACAAGGAGAAGTCAGAAGCGCTCCTTTGCGATGTGCGCAGAAGAAGCCGCTCGTCGCAGAAAAGCATCCGGCTGAACTCGCTCTTTCTGGTCATCCGAGAGAAACGAGACCGCTGCTGAAGCCTGAAAGCGGCGTTCGGGGAGAACCGCGATGTACCGGCCAGCAACTGCAAACTCTCCGGAGCGGTTCAGCGCGAGTGCCGCTTTCGACGCACGAGAGCGAAATCGCGGAATTGCGATGCCGAGAACGAGCGAATTCAGCGTACTGCGTTGCCTGAAAACAGGGGGTTTTTTCTCCGAGGGAAAGAATCCACAGCTCTCGACTTTCTGTAACGTCCTCCCTGAAAGCACATCGTGTGCCGCTCCTCGGACTTCTAGCTGCCTTCTTCGAGGGGATTTTCCCTTCTACTCTCTTCGTCACAGAATGCTGACGTGTAGCATCGGAGAGCCACACCAAAACGCAATGTTGCTAGGAATAAAGGGAAAGGCAGAAGAATGAGAGAAGCGTCATGCAGAATGCACGGGCACAAGGAGAAGTCAGAAGCGCTCGTTTGCGATGTGCGCTGAAGAAGCCGCTCGTCGCAGAAAAGCATCCGGCTGAACTCGCTCTTTCTGGGCATCCGAGAGAAACGAGACCGCTGCTGAAGGCTGAAAGCGGCGTTCGGGGAGAACCGCGATTTCGCGGCCAGCAACTGCAAACTCTCCGGAGCGGTTCAGCGCGAGTGCCGCTTTCGACGCACGAGAGCGAAATCGCGGAATTGCGATGCCGAGAACGAGCGAATTCAGCGTACTGCGTTGCCTGAAAACAGGGGGTTTTCTCTCCGAGGGAAAGAATCCACAGCTCTCGACTTTCTGTAACGTCCTCCCTGAAAGCACATCGTGTGCCGCTCCTCGGACTTCTGGCTGCCTTCTTAGAGGGGATTTTGCCTTCTACTCTGTTCGTCACAGAATGCTGACGTGTAGCATCGGAGAGCCACACCAAAACGCAATGTTGCTAGGAAAAAAGGGAAAGACCGAAGAATGAGAGAGAAGCCTCATGCAGAATGCACGGGCACAAGGAGAAGTCAGAAGCGCTCGTTTGCGATGTGCGCAGAAGAAGCCGCTCGTCGCAGAAAAGCATCCGGCTGAAGTCGCTCTTTCTCGGCATCCGAGAGAAACGAGACCGCTGCTGAAGCCTGAAAGCGGCGTTCGGGGTGAACCGCGATTTCGCGGCCAGCAACTCCAAACTCTCCGGAGCGGTTCAGCGCGAGTGCCGCTTTCGACGCACGAGAGCCAAAGAGCGGAATTGCGATGCCGAGAACGAGCGAATTCAGCATACTGCAGTGCCTGAAAACAGGGGTTTTTTTCTGCGCAGGAAAGAATCCTCAGCTCTCGACTTTCTGGAACGTCCTCCCTGAAAGCACAACGTGTGCCGCTCCTCGGACTTCTAGCTGCCTTCTTAGAGGGGATTTTCCCTTCTACTCTGTTCGTCACAGAATGCCGACGTGTAGCATCGGAGAGCCACACCAAAACGCAGTGTTGCTAGGAATAAAGGGAAAGACACAACATTGTGGAAGAAGAGTCTTGCAGAATGCACGGGCACAAGGAGAAGTCAGAAGCGCTCGTTTGCGATGTGCGCAGAAGAAGCCGCTCGTCGCAGAAAAGCATCCGGCTGAACTCGCTCTTTCTGGGCATCCGAGAGAAACGAGACCGCTGCTGAAGGCTGAAAGCGGCGTTCGGGGAGAACCGCGATGTACCGGCCAGCAACTGCAAACTCTCCGGAGAGGTTCAGCGCGAGTGCCGCTTTCGACGCACGAGAGCCAAAGAGCGGAATTGCGATGCCGAGAACGAGCGAATTCAGCGTACTGCGTTGCCTGAAAACAGGGGGTTTTCTCTCCGAGGGAAAGAATCCACAGCTCTCGTCTTTCTGCAACGTCCTCCCTGAAAGCACATCGTGTGCCGCTCCTCGGACTTCTAGCTGCCTTCTTCGAGGGGATTTTCCCTTCTACTCTGTTCGTCACAGAATGCTGACGTGTAGCATCGGAGAGCCACACCAAAACGCAATGTTGCTAGGAATAAAGGGAAAGACCGAAGAATGAGAGAGAAGCCTCATGCAGAATGCACGGGCACAAGCAGAAGTCAGAAGCGCTCCTTTGCGATGTGCGCAGAAGAAGCCGCTCGTCGCAGAAAAGCATCCGGCTGAAGTCGCTCTTTCTCGGCATCCGAGAGAAACGAGACCGCTGCTGAAGCCTGAAAGCGGCGTTCGGGGAGAACCGCGATGTACCGGCCAGCAACTGCAAACTCTCCGGAGCGGTTCAGCGCGAGTGCCGCTTTCGACGCACGAGAGCGAAATCGCGGAATTGCGATGCCGAGAACGAGCGAATTCAGCGTACTGCGTTGCCTGAAAACAGGGGGTTTTTTTCTGCGCAGGAAAGAATCCACAGCTCTCGACTTTCTGTAACGTCCTCCCTGAAAGCACAACGTGTGCCGCTCCTCGGACTTCTAGCTGCGGAATTGCCATGCCGAGAACGTGCGAATTCATCCTACTGCTGTTCCTTCGAACAGGGTCATTTTTGTCCGCAGGCAAGAATCGATCGCTCTCGACTTTCTGAAATGTTCTCCGTGAGAGCACCACATCTCTAGGTTCCCGAATATTAGGAAGTGCTCTCCATTTTTCTCATTTTCATCTCAGAATGCAAGAAATGTCTTAGTAGCGAAGCTCTTCCCATCTATACATATTCGTCACAAGCTTCAACCAGGACGTATTTTTAAGAAAACCTGCATTTCTGGTAGAAAATGTCATCTCTTTGGGAGAATCATGGTTTTTCATGAATAAATGAAATCTCCTTCTGTGGGGAGGAAATGCCATGTATTTGGGGGAAATGGGACGCCTCTAGTGGAAAATGCTATCGATTTGGCGAAAGGCTGTATTTCCTGGCGATCATGTCATTGGATTGGAGAAATGTGGTATTTCTAGGAGATAATGTCCTAATATGGGGAGAAGATGCCGTTCAGTGAGGGAGAAGCATGCATTTCGGAGAGAAAATCTCCCAGTTTTGGGTGAAAGTGTCATCTTGAGGATTATAATGACGAACTTCTTGGAGAAAGTATGAGGTATTTTTAAGAAACCTGCTATTCCCTGGAAACAGTCTCATTTTTGATTGAGGGAGGGGAGGGAGAGATGATGTATTGGTGACAAAGCTAATATTTCAGGAAGGAAACGTCCCACATTGAAGAGAGAACTGGTATTTCTGGCAGAAAATGTCACAGCCATGGGAGAAAAATGGTATCCCTGTCATTAGATGTCGTCTATTTGGGACAAAAATGCAACTTGCGCGATAAAAAGCCGTATGATTGGGCATAACTAAGTGCCATCTAGCCTAATTGGGAGGAAATGGGCAGTATTTCCAAGAAAGCTGGCATTTGTGGGAGAAAAGATGGTATTTGCGGGAGAGAATGTCCTCTCATTCGCGGAATGCTGGTATGTCTGGAAGGAAATCTAATTTGGGAGGAAACTGTGATATGAAGGATAGAAAAGTCTGATGGTAAGTACCATCCTGTGGGGTGTGGAGTCGTACTTGTGGTGGAAAATGTCACCTGTTTGGGAGAATGCTGATATTTGTGGGAGAAAAGTTCATAGATTTGTTGGAAAAAGTCACCTCTGGCATAGTCATCTAGTATTTTGCGGATGAATCGTGAAGCATATGTCAGAAAAGCTGTATTTCTGGAAGAAAACGCCATGTGTTAGGGGAGAAAGCTGGTTTTTCAGGGAGCAAGTCTCCTTCTTGGGGGAGGAAATGTCCTCCTTTGGACGGCCAAGTAGGACTTGTGGGCCACAAGTAGGACTTGTGGGAGGAAAAGCCACGTATTTGGGAGAAGGGTGGTATTTCCGGGAGAAAATGCCATAGGTCTGGAAGAAAATGTATTCCGTAGGATTAAGCTATGATAGTTATGGTGGAATATACGATGTGTTTGGGCAAAAAGCAGTATTTCTGGGAGCTAATCTCAATGGACTGGAGAAAGCTGGTATTTCTGGGAGCTACTGTGTTCTTTTTGGAAGAAAAATCCATCCCTTGGGTGAAAAACGGGCATTTCTGATACCAAATGTCATCGAATGTGGAGAAAGCTGGTACTTCTGGGCAAAAAAGGACATGGATGATGGAGAAAAGTGGGAAATGGTGGGAAAGAATGTCTCGTAGTGGAGAGCAAGGGTGGTCTTTTTGGTGTGCCAAGTGGTCTCTCGGGGAGAAAACACGGTAAATAGGGGAGAAAATGACCTCTGGAGGAGTGTCAAGTAGTATTCTGGAGAGATACTGTCCGGTATTTCTCATCAAAGTGCTGTTTCGGGGAGATAGTAGCGTGCTTGGTTGGAAAATGACATGCGTTTGTGAGACAGCTGGTATTTTGGGGCCGTATTTGGAAGAATAAGCAGGAGTTTCTGGGGGAATATATGCCATCTTTGGGAGGAAACGGGTGTTGGTGGGAGAAAATGTCGTGTATTTGGGAGAAAGCTGGTGTATCTGGGAGAAAAGGCCATTTTGATGGGAGTAAGTGTGATCCTGAGGAGCACCAAGTAGTATTCTTGGGATGAAACGTGAGGTATTTCTAAGAGAAGTGGTCTTTCTGGGAGAAAATGTCTTGTTTTGGGGGGAGAAAATGTCCTATTTTGGGGGGCAGAAGCAGGTATTTCTGTGATAAAATGCCGTCTTGATGGGAGTAAGTGCAATCTTGAGGAGTGTAGTGTCGTATTTTTGGTCGAATTTGTGAGGTATTTCTAAGGAAACTGGTATTTCTGGGAGATAATGGCATCTGTTTTGAAAAATATTGTCTATTTGCGAGGTGTCTGGTATTTGGGGAAAAAATGCTGTATTTGTATAAATAAGACCGCACTGGGTAAGGGAGCTAAAGCAAAAAGGCCGAGCACATGGCTCTTGTTAGGGCTTTTTTGAAGCCAGGAAAAGCCCTGTGCCAGTGCTGGGGCTGGCAGCAGCTGGCAGCTTGTGGGAGGACTGCTGAGGCAGCAGGTTGGAGTCAGCACTGCTCCCTCTTACCTGTGAGATGAACCTTGAGCCTTTTCTGCCAGGCTAAAAGCAGCCCAGCTAAGGGGCCTGGTGAGAAGAGGTGAGAAGAGGCAAGAAAAGGGTGCTACTGTCCACCGAGAACAGGGAGGGCAGTCAGAGTGTGAGCGCAGCCCACACTGCCCATGGCTGCAGCAGTAGGTGTGGGAGGTGGGTCTTGTGGCAGGACTTGGAATGATTCGGAAGGCTAGTCGGGGAATCCCCTGGGTTTCCCTCTGAGAGAGTAAAGGGTCCAAGACGGCTGGTGGCTCTTCAGGAAGGAAGTCTGAAAGGCGCAGGAGCGGGCTGTCCCCCCGAGCAGCACAATGAGCCGGCGGGGAGGGAAGAAGACCGGCGGGGATGGATGAACAGGGAGCGATTCTTGAGGCTGCGGGAGAAGAAGAGAATCTACGTCTAGTGGAAGAAGGGACGCGTGACTCCGAAAGAGAAGTTGCTGGGATGTGTGGAGGGAAAATCCGAAAGGCCCAGCTTGAACTCAGCCTGGCTGCTGGGCTTCAAAGGAACAAGGAGCCCTTTTACAAAGACATCAGCGGCATGAGGAGGACTCAGGAGAATCTCCGTTCTTTCCTAGATGAGGCTGGTCATGTGAGCACTGAGGATATGGCAAAGGCAGAGGTTCAGAATGCCTTCTTTATGCCTGTCTTGAAAGGTCATGCGAGTTATCCTCAGGCTACTCCGCTCTCTGACCTGGTAGTCTGGACTGGAGTGCAGGCAGAATTCCCCGCCATTCGGGAGGACGCAGTCAGAGACCTACTAGTCCAGCTGGACTGTCACAAGTGCATGGGGCCAGATGGGATTCACCCGAGAGTGCTGAGGGAACTGGCGCAGGTGATAGCCGAACCGCTCGCCGTTATCTATCAGCGCTTTGTTGACTGGTGACTTTGTTGACTGGTCCCAGAAGACTGGAGGCTTGTCAGTGTGACTGCCATCTCTAAGAAGGATTGTAAGGAGGAGCGACGGGCTTGTTAGCCTGACCTCGGTGCCAGGAAAGGTTATGGAGTGGATTGTCTTGAGGGAGATGACACGGCATGTGCGGGACATGCAGGGGATCAGGCCTAGCCAGCATGGGTTCATGAAGGGCTGATCCTGTTGGACCAACCTGATCTCCTTCTAGAAACTAGTGAGCCATCTGGTAGACGAGAGAAAGGCTGCTGATGTAATCTACCTAGACTTCAGCAAGGCCTTGGACACTGTCTCCCACAGCATTCTCCTGCAGAAGCTGACAGCCCGTGGCTTGGACGGGTACGCTTTGGCTGGATAAGGAAGTGGCTGGAAGGCCGGGCCCAAAGAGTGGTAGTGAATGGAGCTAAATGCAGCTGGCGACCTGTCACAAGCGGTGTTCCCCAGGGGTCGGTGCTGGGGCCTGTCCTCCTCGAGATCTTTCTCGATGACCTGGATGAGGGCACTGAGTGCACCCTCCGCAAGTTTGCGGATGACAACAAGCTGGCTGGATGTGTTGATCTGCCTGGGGGTAGTGAGGCCCTCCAGAGGGATCTGGACAGGCTGGAGAGCTGGGCTGAAGCCAATGGGATGAGTTCCAACAAGGCCAAAGGCCGGGTCCTGCACTTTGGCTACAACAAGCCCAGGCAACGCTCCAGGCTTGGGGCAGAAGACTGCGTAGAGGAAGTGGACCTGGGGATGTTGATTGATGCTCAACTGAACATGAGCCAGCAGTGTGCCCAGGTGGCCAAGAAGGCCAATGGCATCCTGGCCTGCATCAGGAACGGTGTTGCCAGCAGGAACAGGCAAGTGATTGTCCCCCTGTCCTCAGCTCTGGTGAGGCCGCACCTCAAGTACTGTGTCTGCTTTTGGGCCCCTCACTGCAAGAAAGACATTGAGGCCCTGGAGCGGGTTCAAAGAAGGGTGCCAAAACTGGTGAGGGGTCTGGAGCACAGGCCTTACGAGGAGCGGCTGAAGGAGCTGGGCTTGTTCAGTCTGGAGAAGAGGAGCCTCAGAAACACCTTCTTGTTCTCTCTAACTCCCTGAAGGGAGGTTGTAGCGAGCTGGGCTTCGGCCTCTTCCCTCGTGTCACTAGTGCCGAAAAAATGACCTCGTATCCCCGAAATAGCAGTGCTCTCCCAAATGCAGGATATTTTCTTCCAGAAATAACACTTTTCAATCCAAAATGTGACAATTTGTTCCAAAAATACCATCTTTTTTCCCAAGAATACAAGCATTCCCCGAAATAGATGACATTTTCTCCCAGAAATGCCAGCTTTATCAAAGATACAAGAACATTTCTTCCAAATACATGATATAGTCCCCCAGAAAGATCCGTTTCCTTTTTCTCCAAAAAATACAACACTACAATAATAAATAGCATATTTTCAGCCAAAACTAACAAATTTTCTGACAGGAAAGCCAGCTTTCTTCCAAAAAGATGACATTATCGCAACAAAATACCACCATTCTCCCACAGAGATGGCATTTCATCCCACAAGGACTACTTTCTCCAGCTTTCTCCCCAGACGGATGGCATTTACTACCTGAAATACAGCTTCTCTTAGATATACTCCACGGTTCATCCTCAAAATGCTACATGACAATGCCAAAGAAATAGAAGTCTTTTCAAACAAAAATAGGATATTTTCTCTCAGAAATACCACTCTTCTCCCAAATAGATGATATTTTCCCAACAACATACCACCTTTCTCCCAAAGAGATGGCATTTCATCCCACAAGGACTACTCCACACTCCACACAATGATACTTAGCATCAAGAATAGGGCATTGGACCACAGAAAGACCAGCTTTCTGCCTAAGAGACGACATTTTCTCCCAGAAAGACCACTTTGCTCCCCGAAATACTGGACTTTGTCTTCCAGAAACACCATGCTCATCATCTCCAGATGTTGTTTTCACCCCAAACCCTAGCACCTTTCCTCTCACTACTCCCTGCTTTTTCAAACATACATGCTCTTCTCTCCCAGAAATGCTAGCATTCTCTCCAACATGGGACCTTTTCCAACCAAAGATGGCAGAGTCTCCCAGAAATTGCACTTTTCTTCAGAAGAACTGACATGTTCTCCAAAACATACGACTTTCAGCTGTTCCAGGTGACATTTTTCAGCCAAATATCGGAGAGATTCTCCCCAAGTACCACTTTTCTCTCCTGTCGATTGCATTTTCTCCCAGAAATACCACACTGCAACTCCAAAGAACACATTTCCCTCCAGAAATACCCTATTTTTGCCCAGAAAGACCAGCTTCTCCCAAAAGAGAGGACATTTTCTCCCAGAAATATCAGCTCTTTCCCAAATCGATGACATCTTCTTCCAGAAATTCCTGCTTTTTCCCAAACAGATGACATTTTGGCCTAAAAATACCAGCTTTCTCCCCAGAAATAGGCCATTGTTTGCCAGATAGACCAGTTTTCTCCCCAATATAGGATATTTTCTCCCACAAAGACCCGTTTTCTCTTAGGATTTGACTTATTTTGTAGAATGACAGTTTTCTACCCCACAATGGGACATTTTCTCCCACAAAGACCAGTGTGCTCCATGAAAACAGGACAGTTTCTCCCACAAAGACCAGGATTCTCCCCAAAACAGGACATTTGCTCCCACAAAGACCAGATTTCTGCCTCAGAAGAGGCAAGTTTCACCCACAAATACCTCTTTTCTCCACTACATTGCACATTTTCTTCTAGAAATACCACTTCTCGCCCCAAGATTAGGACAGGTTCTCCCAGAGATACCAGCTTTCTCCCCAGAAATATGGCCTTGGCGGCCAGATAGACCAGTTTGCTCCCAAATATGGGACCTTTTCTCCCAGAAATACCAGCTTTCTCCCCAGAAATAGGACATTCTCTCCCAGAAATACCAGCTTTCACCAAAATAGAGGAGATTTCCTCTGAGAAATACCTGTGTTCTCCTCAAGTAGATGGCATTTTCCCAGAAATCATGCTTTTCCACAGCAACTATGACATTTACTCCAAAATAGATGACATTTTCACGCAGGAATACCAGTTTTCTCCCAATCACATTGCAGTTTCCGCCAGGAATGCCATCTTTCTCGCAGATAGATGATGTTGACTCCCAGAAAGACCAGCTTTCTCCAACATATGTCATAGTTTCTCCCAGAAATACCACTTTTCTCCCCCAAAATAGGACATTCTCTCACGGAAACACCAGGTTCCCTCCGTGAAATAGGACAGTTTCTCCCAGAAATACCTCTTCTCTCCCAGATGCTGGACATTCTCTCCCGGAAATACCAGTTTTCTCCCCCAGATAGGACAGTTTCTCCCAGAAATATCAGTTTTCTCTTAATATTGACATTCTTAGTTGTAGCATCACAATTTTCTACCCCAAAATGGGACAGTTTCTCCCACAAATACCACTTTGCTCCGTGACAATAGGACAGTCTCTCCCAGAAATACCAGTATTCTCCCCAGAACGGGACCATTGCTCCCAGAAAGACCAGCTTTCTCCCCCCAGAGTGGACATTTTCTTCCAGAAATGGCAGTTTTCTCCCAAACATGGAACATATTCTCCCAGAAATACCTCTTTTCTCCACCAAAAGAGGGAAGTTGCTCCCACAAATACCAGATTTCAGCCTCAAAATAGGGCAGATTCTCCCACAAATACCAGTTTCCTGCTTCAAAAGAGGCAAGTTTCACCTACAAATACCACTTTTCTCCGCTAAACTGGACATTTTCTTCTAGAAATACCAGTTTTCGCCCCAATAGTAGGACAGTTTCTCCCAGAAATACCAGTTTTCTCCACCAAAATAGGACATTTTCTTCGACAAATACCAGTTTGCCCCCCAATGTTAGGACAGTCTCTCCCAGAAATGCCAGTCTTATCCCCCCAGATGGGACATTATCCCCACAAATACCACTTTCCTGCCTCAAAAGAGGCAAGTTCCACCCACAAATACCTCTTTTCTCCACTACATTGCACATTTTCTTCCAGAAATACCACTTCTCGCCCCAAGATTAGGACACGTTCACCCAGAAAGACCAGCTTTCTCCTCAGAAATATGGCCTTGTCGGCCAGATAGACCAGTTCTCTCCAAATATGGGACCTTTTCTCCCAGAAAGACCAGGTTTCTCCCCAAAACAGGATATTTTCTCCCACAAATGCCACTTTTCTCCCCTGAAATAGGACATTTTCTCCCAGAAATACCTCTTTCATCCCCCAAAACAGGACATTTTCTCCCAGAAAGACCACTTTGCTCCCCGAAATACTGGACTTTGTCTTCCAGAAACACCATGCTCATCCCCTCCAGAGGTTGTTGTCACCCCAAACCCTAGCACCTTTCCTCTCACTACTCCCTGCTTTTTCAAACATAGATGCTCTTCTCTCCCAGAAATGCTAGCATTCTCTCCAACATGGGACCTTTTCCAACCAAAGATGGCAGAGTCTCCCAGAAATAGCACTTGTCTTCAGAAGAACTGACATGTTCTCCAAAACATACGACTTTCAGCTGTTCCACGTGACATTTTTCAGCCAAACATCGGAGAGATTCTCCCCAAGTACCACTTTTCTCTCCTGTCGATTGCATTTTCTCCCAGAAATACCACACTGCAACTCCAAAGAACACATTTCCCTCCAGAAATACCCTCTTTTTGCCCAGAAAGACCAGCCTTCTCCCAAAAGAGAGGACATTTTCCACCAGAAAGACCACTTTTCTATTCTTCCGATTGCAGTTTCCTCCAAAAAGAGATTTCCTTCCAGACATGCCAGCATTCTCTCAAGCAGAGGCCGTTTTCCCCCGGAAATACCATCTTTTCTCCCAGAAATTCCAGCTCTCTTAGAAAGACTTCACATTTCCTCCCAAGTCCTCTACTTCACACTCCTAACTATCAGACGGCCCTTTCATCTCCCAAAGGAGTGACATTTTCTGCCACAAAGCCCAGTTGTCTCGTAAATAGAGGATGTTTTCTTCCAGAAATACCAGCTTTGTCACAAGCATACCACCTCACCCCCACTCCCTCAGAACGATGATCCTGTCTCCTGGGAATACCACTTTTCTTACAAATGCCTCATGCTTTCTCCAAACAATACCACATTACAACCCTCAAGATGACATTTGCTGCAAAAAGAGGACATTTTCTCCCCCAAATACCAGCTTCTTCCCAAGCACAGGAGATTTTCTCCCAGAAACACCACCTTTCTCCCAAATAGACGACAAGTTCTACCAAAAAGAGGACATTTTCTCCCAGAAATATCAGCTCTTTCCCAAATCGATGACTTTTTCTTCCAGAAATTCCTGCTTTTTCCCAAACAGACGATATTTTTGCCTAAAAATACCAGCTTTCTCCCCAGAAAGATGTCATTGTTTGCCAGATAGACCAGTTTTCTCCCCAATATAGGCCATTTTCTCCCACAAAGACCAGTTTTCTCTTAGTATTTGACTTATTTTGTAGAAGAACAGTTTTCTACCCCAAAAGGGGACATTTTCTCCCACAAATACCAGTGTGCTCCATGAAAACAGGACAGTTTCTCCCACAAATACCAGTATTCTCCCCAAAACAGGACAGTTTCTCCCACAAAGACCAGTATTCTCCCCAAAACAGGACATTTGCTCCCACAAAGACCTGATTTCTGCCTCAAAAGAGGCAAGTTTCACCCACAAATACCTCTTTTCTCCACTACATTGCACATTTTCTTCTAGAAATACCACTTCTCGCCCCAAGATTAGGACAGGTTCTCCCAGAGATACCAGCTTTCTCCCCAGAAATATGGCCTTGGCGGCCAGATAGACCAGTTTTCTCCCAAATATGGGACCTTTTCTCCCAGAAATACCAGTATTCTCCCCAAAACAGGATATTTTCTCACACAAATTCTAGTTTTCTCTCCTGAAATGGGACATTTTCTCCAAGAAATACCTCTTTCATCCCCCCAAACAAGACATTTTCTCCCAGAGATACCACTGCTCTTAGAAATACCTCACGTTTCATCCCAAGAATACTTCTTGGCGCTCCTCAGGATCACACTTACTCCCATCTAAATGGACTTTTCTCCCACAGAGACCAGGTTTCTCCCAAATACACCACAGTTTCTCCCACACAGACCAGCTTTCTCCCAAAGATGGCAGACATTCCCCCAGAAATACAGGCTTATTCTTAGAAAACGGCCTTTTCCCCAAAATACCAGCTTTCTCACAAACACCTGTCACTTTCCAACCAAGGAGGCTACCATCTCCCCGAAACAACAGTTTTCCCAGAAATACCTTTCTTTTTCTTTTGGTAATATTCCCCTAGAAATGTGGCATTTTCTTTCAGAAATACTGCATTGCTTTTGGAAATATGATTTCTTTTTCTGGAATATGGTATTTTCTCCCCTCATTGGAATGTGTCATTTAAATGCTCCAGTTTTCTCTAGGTGCGCTGTTTAATTTCTCCGAAAAAATTTAAAAAATGACATTTTCCCTCAGATATAGCATTTGTAGGAGATATATTTGTCATTTTTCTCACAGATAATTTATTTTTCCCCTAGGTGTGGCGTTTTCTTCCATAAACTCCACGTTTTTCACAAATTTATGATCCTTCCCTTTCAAACGAGTTCAGAAAACTGTTATATCCGGGGAACAATTTCGATATTAAGGACAAAAGTGATATTCCTTTGGAAAATATCTTTTTTTTTGGAGAATGCTGGTATTTCTGATGTGAAAAGCTCCAATTCGTTGAATGAGACTGGTATTTCTCGAGGACAATGTGATATTTCTGAGTAATTTGGTATTTTGGATTGTAAGGTCGTACTCCTTACGAATGCCAACTGTCAGTCGAAAGAAAGATCTAGGCACTTCCTACGGAGCACAGCGTGGAGGATTCTGCCTGTACACAAGGCGACCACGTAGCAGTTTCCAGCAACTCAAACTCTCCGCAGCGGTTCAGCGCGAGTGCCGCTTTATGCCTTCCGCAGCAATCTCGTTTTTCTCGGGTGCCGAGAATGTGCGACATCAGGCTACCACATGGCCTGCAAGCAGGTGCTTTTTTCTCCGCAGTACAGAAACAATGGCACTCGACTTTCTGTAACGTCCTCCCTGAAAGCACAACGTGTGCCGCTCCTCGGACTTCTAGCTGCCTTCTTAGAGGGGATTTTGCCTTCTACTCTCTTCGTCACAGAATGCTGACGTGTAGCATCGGAGAGCCACACCAAAACGCAATGTTGCTAGGAATAAAGGGAAAGGCAGAAGAATGAGAGAGAAGCGTCATGCAGAATGCACGGGCACAAGGAGAAGTCAGAAGCGCTCCTTTGCGATGTGCGCAGAAGAAGCCGCTCGTCGCAGAAAAGCATCCGGCTGAAGTCACTCTTTCTCGGCATCCGAGAGAAACGAGACCGCTGCTGAAGCCTGAAAGCGGCGTTCGGGGAGAACCGCGATTTCGCGGCCAGCAACTGCAAACTCTCCGGAGCGGTTCAGCGCGAGTGCCGCTTTCGACGCACGAGAGCGAAAGAGCGGAATTGCGATGCCGAGAACGAGCGAATTCAGCGTACTGCAGTGCCTGAAAACAGGGTTTTGTTTCTGCGCAGGAAAGAAGCCACAGCTCTCGTCTTTCTGTAACGTCCTCCCTGAAAGCACATCGTGTGCCGCTCCTCGGACTTCTGGCTGCCTTCTTAGAGGGGATTTTCCCTTCTACTCTCTTCGTCCCAGAATGCTGACGTGTAGCATCGGAGAGCCACACCAAAAAGCAATGTTGCTAGGAATAAAGGGAAAGGCAGAAGAATGAGAGAGAAGCGTCATGCAGAATGCACGGGCACAAGGAGAAGTCAGAAGCGCTCGTTTGCGATGTGCGCAGAAGAAGCCGCTCGTCGCAGAAAAGCATCCGGCTGAAGTCGCTCTTTCTCGGCATCCGAGAGAAACGAGACCGCTGCTGAAGGCTGAAAGCGGCGTTCGGGGAGAACCGCGATGTACCGGCCAGCAACTGCAAACTCTCCGGCGCGGTTCAGCGCGAGTGCCGCTTTCGACGCACGAGAGCGAAAGAGCGGAATTGCGATGCCGAGAACGAACGAATTCAGCGTACTGCGTTGCCTGAAAACAGGGGGTATTTTCTCCGAGGGAAAGAATCCACAGCTCTCGACTTTCTGTAACGTCCTCCCTGAAAGCACATCGTGTGCCGCTCCTCGGACTTCTAGCTGCCTTCTTCGAGGGGATTTTCCCTTCTACTCTGTTCGTCACAGAATGCTGACGTGTAGCATCGGAGAGCCACACCAAAACGCAATGTTGCTAGGAATAAAGGGAAAGACCGAAGAATGAGAGAGAAGCGTAATGCATTCTGCATGGGCACAAGGAGAAGTCAGAAGCGCTCGTTTGCGATGTGCGCAGAAGAAGCCGCTCGTCGCAGAAAAGCATCCGGCTGAAGTCGCTCTTTCTGGTCATCCGAGAGAAACGAGACCGCTGCTGAAGCCTGAAAGCGGCGTTCGGGGAGAACCGCGATTTCGCGGCCAGCAACTGCAAACTCTCCGGAGCGGTTCAGCGCGAGTGCCGCTTTCGACGCACGAGAGCGAAAGAGCGGAATTGCGATGCCGAGAACGAGCGAATTCAGCATACTGCAGTGCCTGATAACAGGGGTTTTTTTCTGCGCAGGAAAGAATCCTCAGCTCTCGACTTTCTGGAACGTCCTCCCTGAAAGCACAACGTGTGCCGCTCCTCGGACTTCTAGCTGCCTTCTTAGAGGGGATTTTCCCTTCTACTCTCTTCGTCACAGAATGCCGACGTGTAGCATCGGAGAGCCACACCAAAACGCAATGTTGCTAGGAATAAAGGGAAAGACAGAACATTGTGGAAGAAGAGTCTTGCAGAATGCACGGGCACAAGGAGAAGTGAGAAGCGCTCCTTTGCGATGTGCGCAGAAGAAGCCGCTCGTCGCAGAAAAGCATCCGGCTGAAGTCGCTCTTTCTGGTCATCCGAGAGAAACGAGACCGCTGCTGAAGGCTGAAAGCGGCGTTCGGGGAGAACCGCGATGTACCGGCCAGCAACTGCAAACTCTCCGGAGCGGTTCAGCGCGAGTGCCGCTTTCGACGCACGAGAGCGAAATCGCGGAATTGCGATGCCGAGAACGAGGGAATTCAGCGTACTGCGTTGCCTGAAAACAGGGGTTTTTTTCTCCGAGGGAAAGAATCCACAGCTCTCGACTTTCTGTAACGTCCTCCCTGAAAGCACATCGTGTGCCGCTCCTCGGACTTCTAGCTGCCTTCTTAGAGGGGATTTTCCCTTCTACTCTGTTCGTCACAGAATGCTGACGTGTAGCATCGCAGAGCCACACCAAAACGCAATGTTGCTAGGAATAAAGGGAAAGGCAGAAGAATGAGAGAGAAGCGTAATGCAGAATGCATGGGCACAAGGAGAAGTCAGAAGCGCTCCTTTGCGATGTGCGCAGAAGAAGCCGCTCGTCGCAGAAAAGCATCCGGCTGAAGTCGCTCTTTCTCGGCATCCGAGAGAAACGAGACCGCTGCTGAAGGCTGAAAGCGGCGTTCGGGGAGAACCGCGATTTCGCGGCCAGCAACTGCAAACTCTCCGGCGCGGTTCAGCGCGAGTGCCGCTTTCGACGCACGAGAGCGAAATCGCGGAATTGCGATGCCGAGAACGAGCGAATTCAGCGTACTGCATTGCCTGAAAACAGGGGTTTTTTTCTGCGCAGGAAAGAATCCACAGCTCTCGACTTTCTGTAACGTCCTCCCTGAAAGCACATCGTGTGCCGCTCCTCGGACTTCTAGCTGCCTTCTTCGAGGGGATTTTCCCTTCTACTCTGTTCGTCCCAGAATGCTGACGTGTAGCATCGGAGAGCCACACCAAAACGCAATGTTGCTAGGAATAAAGGGAAAGGCAGAAGAACGAGAGAGAAGCGTAATGCATTCTGCATGGGCACAAGGAGAAGTCAGAAGCGCTCGTTTGCGATGTGCGCAGAAGAAGCCGCTCGTCGCAGAAAAGCATCCGGCTGAAGTCGCTCTTTCTCGGCATCCGAGAGAAACGAGACCGCTGCTGAAGGCTGAAAGCGGCGTTCGGGGAGAACCGCGATTTCGCGGCCAGCAACTGCAAACTCTCCGGAGCGGTTCAGCGCGAGTGCCGCTTTCGACGCACGAGAGCCAAAGAGCGGAATTGCGATGCCGAGAACGAGCGAATTCAGCATACTGCAGTGCCTGAAAACAGGGGTTTTTTTCTGCGCAGGAAAGAATCCTCAGCTCTCGACTTTCTGGAACGTCCTCCCTGAAAGTACAACGTGTGCCGCTCCTCGGACTTCTAGCTGCCTTCTTAGAGGGGATTTTCCCTTCTACTCTGTTCGTCCCAGAATGCTGACGTGTAGCATCGGAGAGCCACACCAAAACGCAATGTTGCTAGGAATAAAGGGAAAGACAGAACATTGTGGAAGAAGAGTCTTGCAGAATGCACGGGCACAAGGAGAAGTGAGAAGCGCTCCTTTGCGATGTGCGCAGAAGAAGCCGCTCGTCGCAGAAAAGCATCCGGCTGAAGTCGCTCTTTCTCGGCATCCGAGAGAAACGAGACCGCTGCTGAAGGCTGAAAGCGGCGTTCGGGGAGAACCGCGATTTCGCGGCCAGCAACTGCAAACTCTCCGGAGCGGTTCAGCGCGAGTGCCGCTTTCGACGCACGAGAGCGAAATCGCGGAATTGCGATGCCGAGAACGAGCGAATTCAGCGTACTGCGTTGCCTGAAAACAGGGTTTTTTTTCTCCGAGGGAAAGAATCCACAGCTCTCGACTTTCTGTAACGTCCTCCCTGAAAGCACAACGTGTGCCGCTCCTCGGACTTCTAGCTGCCTTCTTAGAGGGGATTTTCCCTTCTACTCTGTTCGTCACAGAATGCTGACGTGTAGCATCGGAGAGCCACACCAAAACGCAATGTTGCTAGGAATAAAGGGAAAGGCAGAAGAATGAGAGAAGCGTCATGCAGAATGCACGGGCACAAGGAGAAGTCAGAAGCGCTCCTTTGCGATGTGCGCTGAAGAAGCCGCTCGTCGCAGAAAAGCATCCGGCTGAAGTCGCTCTTTCTGGGCATCCGAGAGAAACGAGACCGCTGCTGAAGGCTGAAAGCGGCGTTCGGGGAGAACCGCGATTTCGCGGCCAGCAACTGCAAACTCTCCGGAGCGGTTCAGCGCGAGTGCCGCTTTCGACGCACGAGAGCGAAATCGCGGAATTGCGATGCCGAGAACGAGCGAATTCAGCGTACTGCAGTGCCTGAAAACAGGGGTTTTTTTCTCCGAGGGAAAGAATCCACAGCTCTCGACTTTCTGTAACGTCCTCCCTGAAAGCACATCGTGTGCCGCTCCTCGGACTTCTAGCTGCCTTCTTAGGGGGGATTTTGCCTTCTACTCTGTTCGTCACAGAATGCTGACGTGTAGCATCGGAGAGCCACACCAAAACGCAATGTTGCTAGGAATAAAGGGAAAGACCGAAGAATGAGAGAGAAGCGTAATGCATTCTGCATGGGCACAAGGAGAAGTCAGAAGCGCTCGTTTGCGATGTGCGCAGAAGAAGCCGCTCGTCGCAGAAAAGCATCCGGCTGAACTCGCTCTTTCTGGGCATCCGAGAGAAACGAGACCGCTGCTGAAGCCTGAAAGCGGCGTTCGGGGAGAACCGCGATTTCGCGGCCAGCAACTGCAAACTCTCCGGAGCGGTTCAGCGCGAGTGCCGCTTTCGACGCACGAGAGCCAAAGAGCGGAATTGCGATGCCGAGAACGAGCGAATTCAGCGTACTGCGTTGCCTGAAAACAGGGGTTTTTTTCTCCGAGGGAAAGAATCCACAGCTCTCGACTTTCTGTAACGTCCTCCCTGAAAGCACAACGTGTGCCGCTCCTCGGACTTCTAGCTGCCTTCTTCGAGGGGATTTTCCCTTCTACTCTGTTCGTCACAGAATGCTGACGTGTAGCATCGGAGAGCCACACCAAAACGCAATGTTGCTAGGAATAAAGGGAAAGGCAGAAGAATGAGAGAGAAGCGTAGTGCAGAATGCACGGGCACAAGGAGAAGTCAGAAGCGCTCGTTTGCGATGTGCGCAGAAGAAGCCGCTCGTCGCAGAAAAGCATCCGGCTGAAGTCGCTCTTTCTGGTCATCCGAGAGAAACGAGACCGCTGCTGAAGCCTGAAAGCGGCGTTCGGGGAGAACCGCGATTTCGCGGCCAGCAACTGCAAACTCTCCGGAGCGGTTCAGCGCGAGTGCCGCTTTCGACGCACGAGAGCGAAAGAGCGGAATTGCGATGCCGAGAACGAGCGAATTCAGCGTACTGCAGTGCCTGAAAACAGGGGGTATTTT
Organism: Chrysolophus pictus; assembly: GCA_037305975.1. Taxonomy (NCBI): domain Eukaryota; kingdom Metazoa; phylum Chordata; class Aves; order Galliformes; family Phasianidae; genus Chrysolophus; species Chrysolophus pictus. Next base: position 7,172,726 of record CM074596.1, on the reverse strand, counting down.
CTCCGAGGGAAAGAATCCACAGCTCTCGACTTTCTGTAACGTCCTCCCTGAAAGCACATCGTGTGCCGCTCCTCGGACTTCTAGCTGCCTTCTTAGAGGGGATTTTCCCTTCTACTCTGTTCGTCACAGAATGCTGACGTGTAGCATCGGAGAGCCACACCAAATCGCAATGTTGCTAGGAATAAAGGGAAAGGCAGAAGAATAAGAGAAGCGTCATGCAGAATGCACGGGCACAAGGAGAAGTCAGAAGCGCTCGTTTGCGATGTGCGCTGAAGAAGCCGCTCGTCGCAGAAAAGCATCCGGCTGAAGTCGCTCTTTCTCGGCATCCGAGAGAAACGAGACCGCTGCTGAAGGCTGAAAGCGGCGTTCGGGGAGAACCGCGATTTCGCGGCCAGCAACTGCAAACTCTCCGGAGCGGTTCAGCGCGAGTGCCGCTTTCGACGCACGAGAGCCAAAGAGCGGAATTGCGATGCCGAGAACGAGCGAATTCAGCGTACTGCGTTGCCTGAAAACAGGGGGTTTTCTCTCCGAGGGAAAGAATCCACAGCTCTCGACTTTCTGTAACGTCCTCCCTGAAAGCACATCGTGTGCCGCTCCTCGGACTTCTAGCTGCCTTCTTCGAGTGGATTTTCCCTTCTACTCTGTTCGTCCCAGAATGCTGACGTGTAGCATCGGAGAGCCACACCAAAACGCAATGTTGCTAGGAAAAAAGGGAAAGACCGAAGAATGAGAGAGAAGCGTCATGCAGAATGCACGGGCACAAGGAGAAGTCAGAAGCGCTCGTTTGCGATGTGCGCAGAAGAAGCCGCTCGTCGCAGAAAAGCATCCGGCTGAAGTCGCTCTTTCTGGGCATCCGAGAGAAACGAGACCGCTGCTGAAGCCTGAAAGCGGCGTTCGGGGAGAACCGCGATGTACCGGCCAGCAACTGCAAACTCTCCGGCGCGGTTCAGAGCGAGTGCCGCTTTCGACGCACGAGAGCGAAATCGCGGAATTGCGATGCCGAGAACGAGCGAATTCAGCGTACTGCGTTGCCTGAAAACAGGGGTTTTTTTCTCCGAGGGAAAGAATCCACAGCTCTCGTCTTTCTGCAACGTCCTCCCTGAAAGCACATCGTGTGCCGCTCCTCGGACTTCTAGCTGCCTTCTTCGAGGGGATTTTCCCTTCTACTCTGTTCGTCACAGAATGCTGACGTGTAGCATCGCAGAGCCACACCAAAACGCAATGTTGCTAGGAATAAAGGGAAAGGCAGAAGAATGAGAGAGAAGCGTCATGCAGAATGCACGGGCACAAGCAGAAGTCAGAAGCGCTCCTTTGCGATGTGCGCAGAAGAAGCCGCTCGTCGCAGAAAAGCATCCGGCTGAAGTCGCTCTTTCTGGGCATCCGAGAGAAACGAGACCGCTGCTGAAGGCTGAAAGCGGCGTTCGGGGTGAACCGCGATTTCGCGGCCAGCAACTGCAAACTCTCCGGAGCGGTTCAGCGCGAGTGCCGCTTTCGACGCACGAGAGCCAAAGAGCGGAATTGCGATGCCGAGAACGAGCGAATTCAGCATACTGCAGTGCCTGAAAACAGGGGTTTTTTTCTGCGCAGGAAAGAATCCACAGCTCTCGACTTTCTGTAACGTCCTCCCTGAAAGCACAACGTGTGCCGCTCCTCGGACTTCTAGCTGCCTTCTTAGAGGGGATTTTCCCTTCTACTCTCTTCGTCACAGAATGCCGACGTGTAGCATCGGAGAGCCACACCAAAACGCAATGTTGCTAGGAATAAAGGGAAAGACAGAACATTGTGGAAGAAGAGTCTTGCAGAATGCACGGGCACAAGGAGAAGTCAGAAGCGCTCCTTTGCGATGTGCGCAGAAGAAGCCGCTCGTCGCAGAAAAGCATCCGGCTGAACTCGCTCTTTCTGGGCATCCGAGAGAAACGAGACCGCTGCTGAAGGCTGAAAGCGGCGTTCGGGGAGAACCGCGATGTACCGCCAGCAACTGCAAACTCTCCGGAGCGGTTCAGCGCGAGTGCCGCTTTCGACGCACGAGAGCCAAAGAGCGGAATTGCGATGCCGAGAACGAGCGAATTCAGCGTACTGCGTTGCCTGAAAACAGGGGGTTTTCTCTCCGAGGGAAAGAATCCACAGCTCTCGTCTTTCTGCAACGTCCTCTCTGAAAGCACATCGTGTGCCGCTCCTCGGACTTCTAGCTGCCTTCTTAGAGGGGATTTTCCCTTCTACTCTCTTCGTCACAGAATGCCGACGTGTAGCATCGCAGAGCCACACCAAAACGCAATGTTGCTAGGAATAAAGGGAAAGGCAGAAGAATGAGAGAAGCGTCATGCAGAATGCACGGGCACAAGCAGAAGTCAGAAGCGCTCCTTTGCGATGTGCGCAGAAGAAGCCGCTCGTCGCAGAAAAGCATCCGGCTGAAGTCGCTCTTTCTCGGCATCCGAGAGAAACGAGACCGCTGCTGAAGCCTGAAAGCGGCGTTCGGGGAGAACCGCGATGTACCGGCCAGCAACTGCAAACTCTCCGGAGCGGTTCAGCGCGAGTGCCGCTTTCGACGCACGAGAGCGAAAGAGCGGAATTGCGATGCCGAGAACGAGCGAATTCAGCGTACTGCGTTGCCTGAAAACAGGGGGTTTTCTCTCCGAGGGAAAGAATCCACAGCTCTCGACTTTCTGTAACGTCCTCCCTGAAAGCACATCGTGTGCCGCTCCTCGGACTTCTAGCTGCCTTCTTCGAGGGGATTTTCCCTTCTACTCTGTTCGTCCCAGAATGCTGACGTGTAGCATCGGAGAGCCACACCAAAACGCAATGTTGCTAGGAATAAAGGGAAAGGCAGAAGAATGAGAGAGAAGCGTAGTGCAGAATGCACGGGCACAAGGAGAAGTCAGAAGCGCTCCTTTGCGATGTGCGCAGAAGAAGCCGCTCGTCGCAGAAAAGCATCCGGCTGAAGTCGCTCTTTCTCGGCATCCGAGAGAAACGAGACCGCTGCTGAAGCCTGAAAGCGGCGTTCGGGGAGAACCGCGATTTCGCGGCCAGCAACTGCAAACTCTCCGGAGCGGTTCAGCGCGAGTGCCGCTTTCGACGCACGAGAGCCAAAGAGCGGAATTGCGATGCCGAGAACGAGCGAATTCAGCATACTGCAGTGCCTGAAAACAGGGGTTTTTTTCTGCGCAGGAAAGAATCCTCAGCTCTCGACTTTCTGGAACGTCCTCCCTGAAAGCACAACGTGTGCCGCTCCTCGGACTTCTAGCTGCCTTCTTAGAGGGGATTTTCCCTTCTACTCTGTTCGTCACAGAATGCTGACGTGTAGCATCGGAGAGCCACACCAAAACGCAATGTTGCTAGGAATAAAGGGAAAGGCAGAAGAATGAGAGAGAAGCGTCATGCAGAATGCACGGGCACAAGGAGAAGTCAGAAGCGCTCCTTTGCGATGTGCGCTGAAGAAGCCGCTCGTCGCAGAAAAGCATCCGGCTGAAGTCGCTCTTTCTCGGCATCCGAGAGAAACGAGACCGCTGCTGAAGGCTGAAAGCGGCGTTCGGGGAGAACCGCGATGTACCGGCCAGCAACTGCAAACTCTCCGGAGCGGTTCAGCGCGAGTGCCGCTTTCGACGCACGAGAGCGAAAGAGCGGAATTGCGATGCCGAGAACGAGCGAATTCAGCGTACTGCGTTGCCTGAAAACAGGGGGTTTTCTCTCCGAGGGAAAGAATCCACAGCTCTCGACTTTCTGTAACGTCCTCCCTGAAAGCACATCGTGTGCCGCTCCTCGGACTTCTAGCTGCCTTCTTAGAGGGGATTTTGCCTTCTACTCTGTTCGTCACAGAATGCTGACGTGTAGCATCGGAGAGCCACACCAAAACGCAATGTTGCTAGGAAAAAAGGGAAAGACCGAAGAATGAGAGAGAAGCGTCATGCAGAATGCACGGGCACAAGGAGAAGTCAGAAGCGCTCCTTTGCGATGTGCGCAGAAGAAGCCGCTCGTCGCAGAAAAGCATCCGGCTGAAGTCGCTCTTTCTCGGCATCCGAGAGAAACGAGACCGCTGCTGAAGCCTGAAAGCGGCGTTCGGGGAGAACCGCGATGTACCGGCCAGCAACTGCAAACTCTCCGGAGCGGTTCAGCGCGAGTGCCGCTTTCGACGCACGAGAGCGAAATCGCGGAATTGCGATGCCGAGAACGAGCGAATTCAGCGTACTGCGTTGCCTGAAAACAGGGGGTTTTTTTCTGCGCAGGAAAGAATCCACAGCTCTCGACTTTCTGTAACGTCCTCCCTGAAAGCACAACGTGTGCCGCTCCTCGGACTTCTAGCTGCGGAATTGCCATGCCGAGAACGTGCGAATTCATCCTACTGCTGTTCCTTCGAACAGGGTCATTTTTGTCCGCAGGCAAGAATCGATCGCTCTCGACTTTCTGAAATGTTCTCCGTGAGAGCACCACATCTCTAGGTTCCCGAATATTAGGAAGTGCTCTCCATTTTTCTCATTTTCATCTCAGAATGCAAGAAATGTCTTAGTAGCGAAGCTCTTCCCATCTATACATATTCGTCACAAGCTTCAACCAGGACGTATTTTTAAGAAAACCTGCATTTCTGGTAGAAAATGTCATCTCTTTGGGAGAATCATGGTTTTTCATGAATAAATGAAATCTCCTTCTGTGGGGAGGAAATGCCATGTATTTGGGGGAAATGGGACGCCTCTAGTGGAAAATGCTATCGATTTGGCGAAAGGCTGTATTTCCTGGCGATCATGTCATTGAATTGGAGAAATGTGGTATTTCTGGGAGATAATGTCCTAATATGGGGAGAAGATGCCGTTCAGTGAGGGAGAAGCATGCATTTCGGAGAGAAAATCTCCCAGTTTTGGGTGAAAGTGTCATCTTGAGGATTATAATGACGAACTTCTTGGAGAAAGTATGAGGTATTTTTAAGAAAGCTGGTATTCCCTGGAAACAGTCTCATTTTTGATTGAGGGAGGGGAGAGAGAGATGATGTATTGGTGACAAAGCTAATATTTCAGGAAGGAAACGTCCCACATTGAAGAGAGAACTGGTATTTCTGGCAGAAAATGTCACAGCCATGGGAGAAAAATGGTATCCCTGTCATTAGATGTCGTCTATTTGGGACAAAAATGCAACTTGCGCGATAAAAAGCCGTATGATTGGGCATAACTAAGTGCCATCTAGCCTAATTGGGAGGAAATGGGCAGTATTTCCAAGAAAGCTGGCATTTGTGGGAGAAAAGATGGTATTTGCGGGAGAGAATGTCCTCTCATTCGCGGAATGCTGGTATGTCTGGAAGGAAATCTAATTTGGGAGGAAACTGTGATATGAAGGATAGAAAAGTCTGATGGTAAGTACCATCCTGTGGGGTGTGGAGTCGTACTTGTGGTGGAAAATGTCACCTGTTTGGGAGAATGCTGATATTTGTGGGAGAAAAGTTCATAGATTTGTTGGAAAAAGTCACCTCTGGCATAGTCATCTAGTATTTTGCGGATGAATCGTGAAGCATATGTCAGAAAAGCTGTATTTCTGGAAGAAAACGCCATCTGTTAGGGGAGAAAGCTGGTTTTTCAGGGAGCAAGTCTCCTTCTTGGGGGAGGAAATGTCCTCCTTTGGACGGCCAAGTAGGACTTGTGGGCCACAAGTAGGACTTGTGGGAGGAAAAGCCACGTATTTGGGAGAAGGGTGGTATTTCTGGGAGAAAATGCCATAGGTCTGGAAGAAAATGTATTCCGTAGGATTAAGCTATGATAGTTATGGTGGAATATACGATGTGTTTGGGCAAAAAGCAGTATTTCTGGGAGCTAATCTCAATGGACTGAAGAAAGCTGGTATTTCTGGGAGCTACTGTGTTCTTTTTGGAAGAAAAATCCATCCCTTGGGTGAAAAACGGGCATTTCTGATACCAAATGTCATCGAATGTGGAGAAAGCTGGTACTTCTGGGCAAAAAAGGACAGAGATGATGGAGAAAAGTGGGAAATGGTGGGAAAGAATGTCTCGTAGTGGAGAGCAAGGGTGGTCTTTTTGGTGTGCCAAGTGGTCTCTCGGGGAGAAAACACGGTAAATAGGGGAGAAAATGACCTCTGGAGGAGTGTCAAGTAGTATTCTGGAGAGATACTGTCCGGTATTTCTCATCAAAGTGCTGTTTCGGGGAGATAGTAGCGTGCTTGGTTGGAAAATGACATGCGTTTGTGAGACAGCTGGTATTTTGGAGCTGTATTTTGAAGAATAAGCAGGAGTTTCTGGGGGAATATATGCCATCTTTGGGAGGAAACGGGTGTTGGTGGGAGAAAATGTCGTGTATTTGGGAGAAAGCTGGTGTATCTGGGAGAAAAGGCCATTTTGATGGGAGTAAGTGTGATCCTGAGGAGCACCAAGTAGTATTCTTGGGATGAAACGTGAGGTATTTCTAAGAGAAGTGGTCTTTCTGGGAGAAAATGTCTTGTTTTGGGGGGAGAAAATGTCCTCTTTTGGGGGGCAGAAGCAGGTATTTCTGTGATAAAATGCCGTCTTGATGGGAGTAAGTGCAATCTTGAGGAGTGTAGTGTAGTATTTTTGGTCGAATTGGTGAGGTATTTCTAAGGAAACTGGTATTTCTGGGAGATAATGGCATCTGTTTTGAAAAATATTGTCTATTTGCGAGGTGTCTGGTATTTGGGGAAAAAATGCTGTATTTGTATAAAGAAGACCGCACTGGGTAAGGGAGCTAAAGCAAAAAGGCCGACCACATGGCTCTTGTTAGGGCTTTTTTGAAGCCAGGAAAAGCCCTGTGCCAGTGCTGGGGCTGGCAGCAGCTGGCAGCTTGTGGGAGGACTGCTGAGGCAGCAGGTTGGAGTCAGCACTGCTCCCTCTTACCTGTGAGATGAACCTTGAGCCTTTTCTGCCAGGCTAAAAGCAGCCCAGCTAAGGGGCCTGGTGAGAAGAGGTGAGAAGAGGCAAGAAAAGGGTGCTACTGTCCACCGAGAACAGGGAGGGCAGTCAGAGTGTGAGCGCAGCCCACACTGCCCATGGCTGCAGCAGTAGGTGTGGGAGGTGGGTCTTGTGGCAGGACTTGGAATGATTCGGAAGGCTAGTCGGGGAATCCCCTGGGTTTCCCTCTGAGAGAGTAAAGGGTCCAAGACGGCTGGTGGCTCTTCAGGAAGGAAGTCTGAAAGGCGCAGGAGCGGGCTGTCCCCCCGAGCAGCACAATGAGCCGGCGGGGAGGGAAGAAGACCGGCGGGGATGGATGAACAGGGAGCGATTCTTGAGGCTGCGGGAGAAGAAGAGAATCTACGTCTAGTGGAAGAAGGGACGCGTGACTCCGAAAGAGAAGTTGCTGGGATGTGTGGAGGGAAAATCCGAAAGGCCCAGCTTGAACTCAGCCTGGCTGCTGGGCTTCAAAGGAACAAGGAGCCCTTTTACAAAGACATCAGCGGCATGAGGAGGACTCAGGAGAATCTCCGTTCTTTCCTAGATGAGGCTGGTCATGTGAGCACTGAGGATATGGCAAAGGCAGAGGTTCAGAATGCCTTCTTTATGCCTGTCTTGAAAGGTCATGCGAGTTATCCTCAGGCTACTCCGCTCTCTGACCTGGTAGTCTGGACTGGAGTGCAGGCAGAATTCCCCGCCATTCGGGAGGACGCAGTCAGAGACCTACTAGTCCAGCTGGACTGTCACAAGTGCATGGGGCCAGATGGGATTCACCCGAGAGTGCTGAGGGAACTGGCGCAGGTGATAGCCGAACCGCTCGCCGTTATCTATCAGCGCTTTGTTGACTGGTGACTTTGTTGACTGGTCCCAGAAGACTGGAGGCTTGTCAGTGTGACTGCCATCTCTAAGAAGGATTGTAAGGAGGAGCGACGGGCTTGTTAGCCTGACCTCGGTGCCAGGAAAGGTTATGGAGTGGATTGTCTTGAGGGAGATGACACGGCATGTGCGGGACATGCAGGGGATCAGGCCTAGCCAGCATGGGTTCATGAAGGGCTGATCCTGTTGGACCAACCTGATCTCCTTCTAGAAACTAGTGAGCCATCTGGTAGACGAGAGAAAGGCTGCTGATGTAATCTACCTAGACTTCAGCAAGGCCTTGGACACTGTCTCCCACAGCATTCTCCTGCAGAAGCTGACAGCCCGTGGCTTGGACGGGTACGCTTTGGCTGGATAAGGAAGTGGCTGGAAGGCCGGGCCCAAAGAGTGGTAGTGAATGGAGCTAAATGCAGCTGGCGACCTGTCACAAGCGGTGTTCCCCAGGGGTCGGTGCTGGGGCCTGTCCTCCTCGAGATCTTTCTCGATGACCTGGATGAGGGCACTGAGTGCACCCTCCGCAAGTTTGCGGATGACAACAAGCTGGCTGGATGTGTTGATCTGCCTGGGGGTAGTGAGGCCCTCCAGAGGGATCTGGACAGGCTGGAGAGCTGGGCTGAAGCCAATGGGATGAGTTCCAACAAGGCCAAAGGCCGGGTCCTGCACTTTGGCTACAACAAGCCCAGGCAACGCTCCAGGCTTGGGGCAGAAGACTGCGTAGAGGAAGTGGACCTGGGGATGTTGATTGATGCTCAACTGAACATGAGCCAGCAGCGTGCCCAGGTGGCCAAGAAGGCCAATGGCATCCTGGCCTGCATCAGGAACGGTGTTGCCAGCAGGAACAGGCAAGTGATTGTCCCCCTGTCCTCAGCTCTGGTGAGGCCGCACCTCAAGTACTGTGTCTGCTTTTGGGCCCCTCACTGCAAGAAAGACATTGAGGCCCTGGAGCGGGTTCAAAGAAGGGTGCCAAAACTGGTGAGGGGTCTGGAGCACAGGCCTTACGAGGAGCGGCTGAAGGAGCTGGGCTTGTTCAGTCTGGAGAAGAGGAGCCTCAGAAACACCTTCTTGTTCTCTCTAACTCCCTGAAGGGAGGTTGTAGCGAGCTGGGCTTCGGCCTCTTCCCTCGTGTCACTACTGCCGAAAAAATGACCTCGTATCCCCGAAATAGCAGTGCTCTCCCAAATGCAGGATATTTTCTTCCAGAAATAACACTTTTCAATCCAAAATGTGACAATTTGTTCCAAAAATACCATCTTTTTTCCCAAGAATACAAGCATTCCCCGAAATAGATGACATTTTCTCCCAGAAATGCCAGCTTTATCAAAGATACAAGAACATTTCTTCCAAATACATGATATAGTCCCCCAGAAAGATCCGTTTCCTTTTTCTCCAAAAAATACAACACTACAATAATAAATAGCATATTTTCAGCCAAAACTAACAAATTTTCTGACAGGAAAGCCAGCTTTCTTCCAAAAAGATGACATTATCGCAACAAAATACCACCATTCTCCCACAGAGATGGCATTTCATCCCACAAGGACTACTTTCTCCAGCTTTCTCCCCAAACGGATGGCATTTACTACCTGAAATACAGCTTTTCTTAGATATACTCCACGGTTCATCCTCAAAATACGACATGACAATGCCAAAGAAATAGAAGTCTTTTCAAACAAAAATAGGATATTTTCTCTCAGAAATACCACTCTTCTCCCAAATAGATGATATTTTCCCAACAACATACCACCTTTCTCCCAAAGAGATGGCATTTCATCCCACAAGGACTACTCCACACTCCACACAATGATACTTAGCATCAAGAATAGGGCATTGGACCACAGAAAGACCAGCTTTCTGCCTAAGAGACGACATTTTCTCCCAGAAAGACCACTTTGCTCCCCGAAATACTGGACTTTGTCTTCCAGAAACACCATGCTCATCATCTCCAGATGTTGTTTTCACCCCAAACCCTAGCACCTTTCCTCTCACTACTCCCTGCTTTTTCAAACATAGATGCTCTTCTCTCCCAGAAATGCTAGCATTCTCTCCAACATGGGACCTTTTCCAACCAAAGATGGCAGAGTCTCCCAGAAATTGCACTTTTCTTCAGAAGAACTGACATGTTCTCCAAAACATACGACTTTCAGCTGTTCCAGGTGACATTTTTCAGCCAAATATCGGAGAGATTCTGCCCAAGTACCACTTTTCTCTCCTGTCGATTGCATTTTCTCACAGAAATACCACACTGCAACTCCAAAGAACACATTTCCCTCCAGAAATACCCTCTTTTTGCCCAGAAAGACCAGCCTTCTCCCAAAAGAGAGGACATTTTCTCCCAGAAATATCAGCTCTTTCCCAAATCGATGACATCTTCTTCCAGAAATTCCTGCTTTTTCCCAAACAGATGACATTTTGGCCTAAAAATACCAGCTTTCTCCCCAGAAATAGGCCATTGTTTGCCAGATAGACCAGTTTTCTCCCCAATATAGGATATTTTCTCCCACAAAGACCCGTTTTCTCTTAGGATTTGACTTATTTTGTAGAATGACAGTTTTCTACCCCACAATGGGACATTTTCTCCCACAAAGACCAGTGTGCTCCATGAAAACAGGACACTTTCTCCCACAAAGACCAGGATTCTCCCCAAAACAGGACATTTGCTCCCACAAAGACCAGATTTCTGCCTCAGAAGAGGCAAGTTTCACCCACAAATACCTCTTTTCTCCACTACATTGCACATTTTCTTCTAGAAATACCACTTCTCGCCCCAAGATTAGGACAGGTTCTCCCAGAGATACCAGCTTTCTCCCCAGAAATATGGCCTTGGCGGCCAGATAGACCAGTTTGCTCCCAAATATGGGACCTTTTCTCCCAGAAATACCAGCTTTCTCCCCAGAAATAGGACATTCTCTCCCAGAAATACCAGCTTTCACCAAAATAGAGGAGATTTCCTCTGAGAAATACCTGTGTTCTCCTCAAGTAGATGGCATTTTCCCAGAAATCATGCTTTTCCACAGCAACTATGACATTTACTCCAAAATAGATGACATTTTCACGCAGGAATACCAGTTTTCTCCCAATCACATTGCAGTTTCCGCCAGGAATGCCATCTTTCTCGCAGATAGATGATGTTGACTCCCAGAAAGACCAGCTTTCTCCAACATATGTCATAGTTTCTCCCAGAAATACCACTTTTCTCCCCCAAAATAGGACATTCTCTCACGGAAACACCAGGTTCCCTCCGTGAAATAGGACAGTTTCTCCCAGAAATACCTCTTCTCTCCCAGATGCTGGACATTCTCTCCCGGAAATACCAGTTTTCTCCCCCAGATAGGACAGTTTCTCCCAGAAATATCAGTTTTCTCTTAATATTGACATTCTTAGTTGTAGCATCACAATTTTCTACCCCAAAATGGGACAGTTTCTCCCACAAATACCACTTTGCTCCGTGACAATAGGACAGTCTCTCCCAGAAATACCAGTATTCTCCCCAGAACGGGACCATTGCTCCCAGAAAGACCAGCTTTCTCCCCCCAGAGTGGACATTTTCTTCCAGAAATGGCAGTTTTCTCCCAAACATGGAACATATTCTCCCAGAAATACCTCTTTTCTCCACCAAAAGAGGGAAGTTGCTCCCACAAATACCAGATTTCAGCCTCAAAATAGGGCAGATTCTCCCACAAATACCAGTTTCCTGCTTCAAAAGAGGCAAGTTTCACCTACAAATACCACTTTTCTCCGCTAAACTGGACATTTTCTTCTAGAAATACCAGTTTTCGCCCCAATAGTAGGACAGTTTCTCCCAGAAATACCAGTTTTCTCCACCAAAATAGGACATTTTCTTCGACAAATACCAGTTTGCCCCCCAATGTTAGGACAGTCTCTCCCAGAAATGCCAGTCTTATCCCCCCAGATGGGACATTATCCCCACAAATACCACTTTCCTGCCTCAAAAGAGGCAAGTTCCACCCACAAATACCTCTTTTCTCCACTACATTGCACATTTTCTTCCAGAAATACCATTTCTCGCCCCAAGATTAGGACACGTTCACCCAGAAAGACCAGCTTTCTCCTCAGAAATATGGCCTTGTCGGCCAGATAGACCAGTTCTCTCCAAATATGGGACCTTTTCTCCCAGAAAGACCAGGTTTCTCCCCAAAACAGGATATTTTCTCCCACAAATGCCACTTTTCTCCCCTGAAATAGGACATTTTCTCCCAGAAATACCTCTTTCATCCCCCAAAACAGGACATTTTCTCCCAGAAAGACCACTTTGCTCCCCGAAATACTGGACTTTGTCTTCCAGAAACACCATGCTCATCCCCTCCAGAGGTTGTTGTCACCCCAAACCCTAGCACCTTTCCTCTCACTACTCCCTGCTTTTTCAAACATAGATGCTCTTCTCTCCCAGAAATGCTAGCATTCTCTCCAACATGGGACCTTTTCCAACCAAAGATGGCAGAGTCTCCCAGAAATAGCACTTGTCTTCAGAAGAACTGACATGTTCTCCAAAACATACGACTTTCAGCTGTTCCACGTGACATTTTTCAGCCAAACATCGGAGAGATTCTCCCCAAGTACCACTTTTCTCTCCTGTCGATTGCATTTTCTCCCAGAAATACCACACTGCAACTCCAAAGAACACATTTCCCTCCAGAAATACCCTCTTTTTGCCCAGAAAGACCAGCCTTCTCCCAAAAGAGAGGACATTTTCCACCAGAAAGACCACTTTTCTATTCTTCCGATTGCAGTTTCCTCCAAAAAGAGATTTCCTTCCAGACATGCCAGCATTCTCCCAAGCAGAGGCCGTTTTCCCCCGGAAATACCATCTTTTCTCCCAGAAATTCCAGCTCTCTTAGAAAGACTTCACATTTCCTCCCAAGTCCTCTACTTCACACTCCTAACTATCAGACGGCCCTTTCATCTCCCAAAGGAGTGACATTTTCTGCCACAAAGCCCAGTTGTCTCGTAAATAGAGGATGTTTTCTTCCAGAAATACCAGCTTTGTCACAAGCATACCACCTCACCCCCACTCCCTCAGAACGATGATCCTGTCTCCTGGGAATACCACTTTTCTTACAAATGCCTCATGCTTTCTCCAAACAATACCACATTACAACCCTCAAGATGACATTTGCTGCAAAAAGAGGACATTTTCTCCCCCAAATACCAGCTTCTTCCCAAGCACAGGAGATTTTCTCCCAGAAACACCACCTTTCTCCCAAATAGACGACAAGTTCTACCAAAAAGAGGACATTTTCTCCCAGAAATATCAGCTCTTTCCCAAATCGATGACATCTTCTTCCAGAAATTCCTGCTTTTTCCCAAACAGACGATATTTTTGCCTAAAAATACCAGCTTTCTCCCCAGAAAGATGTCATTGTTTGCCAGATAGACCAGTTTTCTCCCCAATATAGGCCATTTTCTCCCACAAAGACCAGTTTTCTCTTAGGATTTGACTTATGTTGTAGAAGAACAGTTTTCTACCCCACAATGGGACATTTTCTCCCACAAATACCAGTATTCTCCCCAAAACAGGACATTTGCTCCCACAAAGACCTGATTTCTGCCTCAAAAGAGGCAAGTTTCACCCACAAATACCTCTTTTCTCCACTACATTGCACATTTTCTTCTAGAAATACCACTTCTCGCCCCAAGATTAGGACAGGTTCTCCCAGAGATACCAGCTTTCTCCCCAGAAATATGGCCTTGGCGGCCAGATAGACCAGTTTTCTCCCAAATATGGGACCTTTTCTCCCAGAAATACCAGTATTCTCCCCAAAACAGGATATTTTCTCACACAAATTCTAGTTTTCTCTCCTGAAATGGGACATTTTCTCCAAGAAATACCTCTTTCATCCCCCCAAACAAGACATTTTCTCCCAGAGATACCACTGCTCTTAGAAATACCTCACGTTTCATCCCAAGAATACTTCTTGGCGCTCCTCAGGATCACACTTACTCCCATCTAAATGGACTTTTCTCCCACAGAGACCAGGTTTCTCCCAAATGCACCACAGTTTCTCCCACACAGACCAGCTTTCTCCCAAAGATGGCAGACATTCCCCCAGAAATACAGGCTTATTCTTAGAAAACGGCCTTTTCCCCAAAATACCAGCTTTCTCACAAACACCTGTCACTTTCCAACCAAGGAGGCTACCATCTCCCCGAAACAACAGTTTTCCCAGAAATACCTTTCTTTTTCTTTTGGTAATATTCCCCTAGAAATGTGGCATTTTCTTTCAGAAATACTGCATTGCTTTTGGAAATATGATTTCTTTTTCTGGAATATGGTATTTTCTCCCCTCATTGGAATGTGTCATTTAAATGCTCCAGTTTTCTCTAGGTGCGCTGTTTAATTTCTCCGAAAAAATTTAAAAAATGACATTTTCCCTCAGATATAGCATTTGTAGGAGATATATTTGTCATTTTTCTCACAGATAATTTATTTTTCCCCTAGGTGTGGCGTTTTCTTCCATAAACTCCACGTTTTTCACAAATTTATGATCCTTCCCTTTCAAACGAGTTCAGAAAACTGTTATATCCGGGGAACAATTTCGATATTAAGGACAAAAGTGATATTCCTGTGGAAAATATCTTTTTTTTTGGAGAATGCTGGTATTTCTGATGTGAAAAGCTCCAATTCGTTGAATGAGACTGGTATTTCTCGAGGACAATGTGATATTTCTGAGTAATTTGGTATTTTGGATTGTAAGGTCGTACTCCTTACGAATGCCAACTGTCAGTCGAAAGAAAGATCTAGGCACTTCCTACGTAGCACAGCGTGGAGGATTCTGCCTGTACACAAGGCGACCACGTAGCAGTTTCCAGCAACTCAAACTCTCCGCAGCGGTTCAGCGCGAGTGCCGCTTTATGCCTTCCGCAGCAATCTCGTTTTTCTCGGGTGCCGAGAATGTGCGACATCAGGCTACCACATGGCCTGCAAGCAGGTGCTTTTTTCTCCGCAGTACAGAAACAATGGCACTCGACTTTCTGTAACGTCCTCCCTGAAAGCACAACGTGTGCCGCTCCTCGGACTTCTAGCTGCCTTCTTAGAGGGGATTTTGCCTTCTACTCTCTTCGTCACAGAATGCTGACGTGTAGCATCGGAGAGCCACACCAAAACGCAATGTTGCTAGGAATAAAAGGAAAGGCAGAAGAATGAGAGAGAAGCGTCATGCAGAATGCACGGGCACAAGGAGAAGTCAGAAGCGCTCGTTTGCGATGTGCGCAGAAGAAGCCGCTCGTCGCAGAAAAGCATCCGGCTGAAGTCACTCTTTCTCGGCATCCGAGAGAAACGAGACCGCTGCTGAAGCCTGAAAGCGGCGTTCGGGGAGAACCGCGATGTACCGGCCAGCAACTGCAAACTCTCCGGAGCGGTTCAGCGCGAGTGCCGCTTTCGACGCACGAGAGCGAAATCGCGGAATTGCGATGCCGAGAACGAGCGAATTCAGCGTACTGCGTTGCCTGAAAACAGGGGGTTTTCTCTCCGAGGGAAAGAATCCACAGCTCTCGACTTTCTGTAACGTCCTCCCTGAAAGCACATCGTGTGCCGCTCCTCGGACTTCTAGCTGCCTTCTTCGAGGGGATTTTCCCTTCTACTCTGTTCGTCCCAGAATGCTGACGTGTAGCATCGGAGAGCCACACCAAAACGCAATGTTGCTAGGAATAAAGGGAAAGGCAGAAGAATGAGAGAGAAGCGTAGTGCAGAATGCACGGGCACAAGGAGAAGTCAGAAGCGCTCGTTTGCGATGTGCGCAGAAGAAGCCGCTCGTCGCAGAAAAGCATCCGGCTGAAGTCGCTCTTTCTGGTCATCCGAGAGAAACGAGACCGCTGCTGAAGGCTGAAAGCGGCGTTCGGGGAGAACCGCGATGTACCGGCCAGCAACTGCAAACTCTCCGGCGCGGTTCAGCGCGAGTGCCGCTTTCGACGCACGAGAGCGAAATCGCGGAATTGCGATGCCGAGAACGAGCGAATTCAGCGTACTGCAGTGCCTGAAAACAGGGGTTTTTTTCTGCGCAGGAAAGAATCCACAGCTCTCGACTTTCTGTAACGTCCTCCCTGAAAGCACATCGTGTGCCGCTCCTCGGACTTCTAGCTGCCTTCTTCGAGGGGATTTTGCCTTCTACTCTGTTCGTCCCAGAATGCTGACGTGTAGCATCGGAGAGCCACACCAAAACGCAATGTTGCTAGGAATAAAGGGAAAGACCGAAGAATGAGAGAGAAGCGTAATGCATTCTGCATGGGCACAAGGAGAAGTCAGAAGCGCTCGTTTGCGATGTGCGCAGAAGAAGCCGCTCGTCGCAGAAAAGCATCCGGCTGAACTCGCTCTTTCTGGGCATCCGAGAGAAACGAGACCGCTGCTGAAGCCTGAAAGCGGCGTTCGGGGAGAACCGCGATTTCGCGGCCAGCAACTGCAAACTCTGCGGAGCGGTTCAGCGCGAGTGCCGCTTTCGACGCACGAGAGCGAAAGAGCGGAATTGCGAAGCCGAGAACGAGCGAATTAAGCATACTGCAGTGCCTGAAAACAGGGGTTTTTTTCTGCGCAGGAAAGAATCCTCAGCTCTCGACTTTCTGGAACGTCCTCCCTGAAAGCACAACGCGTGCCGCTCCTCGGACTTCTAGCTGCCTTCTTAGAGGGGATTTTCCCTTCTACTCTCTTCGTCACAGAATGCCGACGTGTAGCATCGGAGAGCCACACCAAAACGCAATGTTGCTAGGAATAAAGGGAAAGACAGAACATTGTGGAAGAAGAGTCTTGCAGAATGCACGGGCACAAGGAGAAGTGAGAAGCGCTCGTTTGCGATGTGCGCAGAAGAAGCCGCTCGTCGCAGAAAAGCATCCGGCTGAAGTCGCTCTTTCTCGGCATTCGAGAGAAACGAGACCGCTGCTGAAGCCTGAAAGCGGCGTTCGGGGAGAACCGCGATTTCGCGGCCAGCAACTGCAAACTCTCCGGAGCGGTTCAGCGCGAGTGCCGCTTTCGACGCACGAGAGCGAAAGAGCGGAATTGCGATGCCGAGAACGAGCGAATTCAGCGTACTGCGTTGCCTGAAAACAGGGGGTTTTTTCTGCGCAGGAAAGAATCCTCAGCTCTCGACTTTCTGTAACGTCCTCCCTGAAAGCACATCGTGTGCCGCTCCTCGGACTTCTAGCTGCCTTCTTAGAGGGGATTTTCCCTTCTACTCTGTTCGTCACAGAATGCTGACGTGTAGCATCGGAGAGCCACACCAAAACGCAATGTTGCTAGGAATAAAGGGAAAGGCAGAAGAATGAGAGAAGCGTCATGCAGAATGCACGGGCACAAGGAGAAGTCAGAAGCGCTCGTTTGCGATGTGCGCTGAAGAAGCCGCTCGTCGCAGAAAAGCATCCGGCTGAAGTCGCTCTTTCTCGGCATCCGAGAGAAACGAGACCGCTGCTGAAGCCTGAAAGCGGCGTTCGGGGAGAACCGCGATGTACCGGCCAGCAACTGCAAACTCTCCGGAGCGGTTCAGCGCGAGTGCCGCTTTCGACGCACGAGAGCGAAATCGCGGAATTGCGATGCCGAGAACGAGCGAATTCAGCGTACTGCGTTGCCTGAAAACAGGGGGTTTTCTCTCCGAGGGAAAGAATCCTCAGCTCTCGACTTTCTGTAACGTCCTCCTTGAAAGCACATCGTGTGCCGCTCCTCGGACTTCTAGCTGCCTTCTTAGAGGGGATTTTGCCTTCTACTCTGTTCGTCACAGAATGCTGACGTGTAGCATCGGAGAGCCACACCAAAACGCAATGTTGCTAGGAAAAAAGGGAAAGACCGAAGAATGAGAGAGAAGCGTCATGCAGAATGCACGGGCACAAGGAGAAGTCAGAAGCGCTCGTTTGCGATGTGCGCAGAAGAAGCCGCTCGTCGCAGAAAAGCATCCGGCTGAAGTCGCTCTTTCTGGTCATCCGAGAGAAACGAGACCGCTGCTGAAGCCTGAAAGCGGCGTTCGGGGAGAACCGCGATTTCGCGGCCAGCAACTGCAAACTCTCCGGAGCGGTTCAGCGCGAGTGCCGCTTTCGACGCACGAGAGCGAAAGAGCGGAATTGCGATGCCGAGAACGAGCGAATTCAGCGTACTGCGTTGCCTGAAAACAGGGGGTATTTTCTCCGAGGGAAAGAATCCACAGCTCTCGACTTTCTGTAACGTCCTCCCTGAAAGCACATCGTGTGCCGCTCCTCGGACTTCTAGCTGCCTTCTTAGAGGGGATTTTCCCTTCTACTCTGTTCGTCACAGAATGCTGACGTGTAGCATCGCAGAGCCACACCAAAACGCAATGTTGCTAGGAATAAAGGGAAAGGCAGAAGAATGAGAGAAGCGTCATGCAGAATGCACGGGCACAAGGAGAAGTCAGAAGCGCTCGTTTGCGATGTGCGCTGAAGAAGCCGCTCGTCGCAGAAAAGCATCCGGCTGAACTCGCTCTTTCTGGGCATCCGAGAGAAACGAGACCGCTGCTGAAGGCTGAAAGCGGCGTTCGGGGAGAACCGCGATTTCGCAGCCAGCAACTGCAAACTCTCCGGAGCGGTTCAGCGCGAGTGCCGCTTTCGACGCACGAGAGCGAAAGAGCGGAATTGCGATGCCGAGAACGAGGGAATTCAGCGTACTGCGTTGCCTGAAAACAGGGGGTTTTTTCTCCGAGGGAAAGAATCCACAGCTCTCGACTTTCTGTAACGTCCTCCCTGAAAGCACATCGTGTGCCGCTCCTCGGACTTCTAGCTGCCTTCTTCGAGGGGATTTTGCCTTCTACTCTGTTCGTCACAGAATGCTGACGTGTAGCATCGGAGAGCCACACCAAAACGCAATGTTGCTAGGAAAAAAGGGAAAGACCGAAGAATGAGAGAGAAGCGTCATGCAGAATGCACGGGCACAAGGAGAAGTCAGAAGCGCTCGTTTGCGATGTGCGCAGAAGAAGCCGCTCGTCGCAGAAAAGCATCCGGCTGAAGTCGCTCTTTCTGGGCATCCGAGAGAAACGAGACCGCTGCTGAAGCCTGAAAGCGGCGTTCGGGGTGAACCGCGATTTCGCGGCCAGCAACTGCAAACTCTCCGGAGCGGTTCAGCGCGAGTGCCGCTTTCGACGCACGAGAGCCAAAGAGCGGAATTGCGATGCCGAGAACGAGCGAATTCAGCATACTGCAGTGCCTGAAAACAGGGGTTTTTTTCTGCGCAGGAAAGAATCCTCAGCTCTCGACTTTCTGTAACGTCCTCCCTGAAAGCACAACGTGTGCCGCTCCTCGGACTTCTAGCTGCCTTCTTAGAGGGGATTTTGCCTTCTACTCTGTTCGTCACAGAATGCCGACGTGTAGCATCGGAGAGCCACACCAAAACGCAATGTTGCTAGGAATAAAGGGAAAGACACAACATTGTGGAAGAAGAGTCTTGCAGAATGCACGGGCACAAGGAGAAGTGAGAAGCGCTCGTTTGCGATGTGCGCAGAAGAAGCCGCTCGTCGCAGAAAAGCATCCGGCTGAACTCGCTCTTTCTGGGCATCCGAGAGAAACGAGACCGCTGCTGAAGCCTGAAAGCGGCGTTCGGGGAGAACCGCGATGTACCGGCCAGCAACTGCAAACTCTCCGGAGCGGTTCAGCGCGAGTGCCGCTTTCGACGCACGAGAGCCAAAGAGCGGAATTGCGATGCCGAGAACGAGCGAATTCAGCGTACTGCGTTGCCTGAAAACAGGGGGTTTTCTCTCCGAGGGAAAGAATCCACAGCTCTCGTCTTTCTGCAACGTCCTCCCTGAAAGCACATCGTGTGCCGCTCCTCGGACTTCTAGCTGCCTTCTTAGAGGGGATTTTCCCTTCTACTCTGTTCGTCACAGAATGCCGACGTGTAGCATCGCAGAGCCACACCAAAACGCAATGTTGCTAGGAATAAAGGGAAAGGCAGAAGAATGAGAGAAGCGTCATGCAGAATGCACGGGCACAAGCAGAAGTCAGAAGCGCTCCTTTGCGATGTGCGCAGAAGAAGCCGCTCGTCGCAGAAAAGCATCCGGCTGAAGTCGCTCTTTCTGGGCATCCGAGAGAAACGAGACCGCTGCTGAAGGCTGAAAGCGGCGTTCGGGGAGAACCGCGATTTCGCGGCCAGCAACTGCAAACTCTCCGGAGCGGTTCAGCGCGAGTGCCGCTTTCGACGCACGAGAGCCAAAGAGCGGAATTGCGATGCCGAGAACGAGCGAATTCAGCGTACTCCGTTGCCTGAAAACAGGGGGTTTTTTCTGCGCAGGAAAGAATCCTCAGCTCTCGACTTTCTGTAACGTCCTCCCTGAAAGCACATCGTGTGCCGCTCCTCGGACTTCTAGCTGCCTTCTTCGAGGGGATTTTCCCTTCTACTCTGTTCGTCCCAGAATGCTGACGTGTAGCATCGCAGAGCCACACCAAAACGCAATGTTGCTAGGAATGAAGGGAAAGACCGAAGAATGAGAGAGAAGCGTCATGCAGAATGCACGGGCACAAGCAGAAGTCAGAAGCGCTCCTTTGCGATGTGCGCAGAAGAAGCCGCTCGTCGCAGACAAGCATCCGGCTGAAGTCGCTCTTTCTCGGCATCCGAGAGAAACGAGACCGCTGCTGAAGGCTGAAAGCGGCGTTCGGGGAGAACCGCGATGTACCGGCCAGCAACTGCAAACTCTCCGGAGCGGTTCAGCGCGAGTGCCGCTTTCGACGCACGAGAGCGAAATCGCGGAATTGCGATGCCGAGAACGAGCGAATTCAGCGTACTGCGTTGCCTGAAAACAGGGGGTTTTCTCTCCGAGGGAAAGAATCCACAGCTCTCGACTTTCTGTAACGTCCTCCTTGAAAGCACATCGTGTGCCGCTCCTCGGACTTCTAGCTGCCTTCTTAGAGGGGATTTTGCCTTCTACTCTGTTCGTCACAGAATGCTGACGTGTAGCATCGGAGAGCCACACCAAAACGCAATGTTGCTAGGAAAAAAGGGAAAGACCGAAGAATGAGAGAGAAGCGTCATGCAGAATGCACGGGCACAAGGAGAAGTCAGAAGCGCTCGTTTGCGATGTGCGCAGAAGAAGCCGCTCGTCGCAGAAAAGCATCCGGCTGAAGTCGCTCTTTCTGGTCATCCGAGAGAAACGAGACCGCTGCTGAAGCCTGAAAGCGGCTTTCGGGGAGAACCGCGATTTCGCGGCCAGCAACTGCAAACTCTCCGGAGCGGTTCAGCGCGAGTGCCGCTTTCGACGCACGAGAGCGAAAGAGCGGAATTGCGATGCCGAGAACGAGCGAATTCAGCGTACTGCGTTGCCTGAAAACAGGGGGTTTTTTCTCCGAGGGAAAGAATCCACAGCTCTCGACTTTCTGTAACGTCCTCCCTGAAAGCACATCGTGTGCCGCTCCTCGGACTTCTAGCTGCCTTCTTAGAGGGGATTTTCCCTTCTACTCTGTTCGTCACAGAATGCTGACGTGTAGCATCGGAGAGCCACACCAAAACGCAATGTTGCTAGGAATAAAGGGAAAGGCAGAAGAATGAGAGAAGCGTCATGCAGAATGCACGGGCACAAGGAGAAGTCAGAAGCGCTCGTTTGCGATGTGCGCAGAAGAAGCCGCTCGTCGCAGAAAAGCATCCGGCTGAAGTCGCTCTTTCTGGGCATCCGAGAGAAACGAGACCGCTGCTGAAGGCTGAAAGCGGCGTTCGGGGAGAACCGCGATTTCGCAGCCAGCAACTGCAAACTCTCCGGAGCGGTTCAGCGCGAGTGCCGCTTTCGACGCACGAGAGCGAAAGAGCGGAATTGCGATGCCGAGAACGAGGGAATTCAGCGTACTGCGTTGCCTGAAAACAGGGGGTTTTCTCTCCGAGGGAAAGAATCCACAGCTCTCGACTTTCTGTAACGTCCTCCCTGAAAGCACATCGTGTGCCGCTCCTCGGACTTCTAGCTGCCTTCTTCGAGGGGATTTTGCCTTCTACTCTGTTCGTCACAGAATGCTGACTTGTAGCATCGGAGAGCCACACCAAAACGCAATGTTGCTAGGAAAAAAGGGAAAGACCGAAGAATGAGAGAGAAGCGTCATGCAGAATGCACGGGCACAAGGAGAAGTCAGAAGCGCTCGTTTGCGATGTGCGCAGAAGAAGCCGCTCGTCGCAGAAAAGCATCCGGCTGAAGTCGCTCTTTCTGGGCATCCGAGAGAAACGAGACCGCTGCTGAAGCCTGAAAGCGGCGTTCGGGGAGAACCGCGATTTCGCGGCCAGCAACTGCAAACTCTCCGGAGCGGTTCAGCGCGAGTGCCGCTTTCGACGCACGAGAGCCAAAGAGCGGAATTGCGATGCCGAGAACGAGCGAATTCAGCATACTGCAGTGCCTGAAAACAGGGGTTTTTTTCTGCGCAGGAAAGAATCCTCAGCTCTCGACTTTCTGTAACGTCCTCCCTGAAAGCACAACGTGTGCCGCTCCTCGGACTTCTAGCTGCCTTCTTAGAGGGGATTTTCCCTTCTACTCTCTTCGTCACAGAATGCCGACGTGTAGCATCGGAGAGCCACACCAAAACGCAATGTTGCTAGGAATAAAGGGAAAGACACAACATTGTGGAAGAAGAGTCTTGCAGAATGCACGGGCACAAGGAGAAGTGAGAAGCGCTCCTTTGCGATGTGCGCAGAAGAAGCCGCTCGTCGCAGAAAAGCATCCGGCTGAACTCGCTCTTTCTGGGCATCCGAGAGAAACGAGACCGCTGCTGAAGCCTGAAAGCGGCGTTCGGGGAGAACCGCGATGTACCGGCCAGCAACTGCAAACTCTCCGGAGCGGTTCAGCGCGAGTGCCGCTTTCGACGCACGAGAGCGAAAGAGCGGAATTGCGATGCCGAGAACGAGCGAATTCAGCGTACTGCGTTGCCTGAAAACAGGGGGTTTTCTCTCCGAGGGAAAGAATCCACAGCTCTCGTCTTTCTGCAACGTCCTCCCTGAAAGCACATCGTGTGCCGCTCCTCGGACTTCTAGCTGCCTTCTTAGAGGGGATTTTGCCTTCTACTCTGTTCGTCACAGAATGCCGACGTGTAGCATCGCAGAGCCACACCAAAACGCAATGTTGCTAGGAATAAAGGGAAAGGCAGAAGAATGAGAGAAGCGTCATGCAGAATGCACGGGCACAAGCAGAAGTCAGAAGCGCTCCTTTGCGATGTGCGCAGAAGAAGCCGCTCGTCGCAGAAAAGCATCCGGCTGAAGTCGCTCTTTCTCGGCATCCGAGAGAAACGAGACCGCTGCTGAAGGCTGAAAGCGGCGTTCGGGGAGAACCGCGATTTCGCGGCCAGCAACTGCAAACTCTCCGGAGCGGTTCAGCGCGAGTGCCGCTTTCGACGCACGAGAGCCAAAGAGCGGAATTGCGATGCCGAGAACGAGCGAATTCAGCGTACTGCGTTGCCTGAAAACAGGGGGTTTTTTCTGCGCAGGAAAGAATCCTCAGCTCTCGACTTTCTGTAACGTCCTCCCTGAAAGCACATCGTGTGCCGCTCCTCGGACTTCTAGCTGCCTTCTTCGAGGGGATTTTCCCTTCTACTCTGTTCGTCACAGAATGCTGACGTGTAGCATCGCAGAGCCACACCAAAACGCAATGTTGCTAGGAATAAAGGGAAAGACCGAAGAATGAGAGAGAAGCGTCATGCAGAATGCACGGGCACAAGGAGAAGTCAGAAGCGCTCGTTTGCGATGTGCGCAGAAGAAGCCGCTCGTCGCAGAAAAGCATCCGGCTGAAGTCGCTCTTTCTCGGCATCCGAGAGAAACGAGACCGCTGCTGAAGGCTGAAAGCGGCGTTCGGGGAGAACCGCGATTTCGCGGCCAGCAACTGCAAACTCTCCGGAGCGGTTCAGCGCGAGTGCCGCTTTCGACGCACGAGAGCCAAAGAGCGGAATTGCGATGCCGAGAACGAGCGAATTCAGCGTACTGCATTGCCTGAAAACAGGGGGTTTTTTCTGCGCAGGAAAGAATCCTCAGCTCTCGACTTTCTGTAACGTCCTCCCTGAAAGCACAAGGTGTGCCGCTCCTCGGACTTCTAGCTGCGGAATTGCCATGCCGAGAACGTGCGAATTCATCCTACTGCTGTTCCTTCGAACAGGGTCATTTTTGTCCGCAGGCAAGAATCGATCGCTCTCGACTTTCTGAAATGTTCTCCGTGAGAGCACCACATCTCTAGGTTCCCGAATATTAGGAAGTGCTCTCCATTTTTCTCATTTTCATCTCAGAATGCAAGAAATGTCTTAGTAGCGAAGCTCTTCCCATCTATACATATTCGTCACAAGCTTCAACCAGGACGTATTTTTAAGAAAACCTGCATTTCTGGTAGAAAATGTCATCTCTTTGGGAGAATCATGGTTTTTCATGAATAAATGAAATCTCCTTCTGTGGGGAGGAAATGCCATGTATTTGGGGGAAATGGGACGCCTCTAGTGGAAAATGCTATCGATTTGGCGAAAGGCTGTATTTCCTGGCGATCATGTCATTGGATTGGAGAAATGTGGTATTTCTAGGAGATAATGTCCTAATATGGGGAGAAGATGCCGTTCAGTGAGGGAGAAGCATGCATTTCGGAGAGAAAATCTCCCAGTTTTGGGTGAAAGTGTCATCTTGAGGATTATAATGACGAACTTCTTGGAGAAAGTATGAGGTATTTTTAAGAAAGCTGGTATTCCCTGGAAACGGTCTCATTTTTGATTGAGGGAGGGGAGGGAGAGATGATGTATTGGTGACAAAGCTAATATTTCAGGAAGGAAACGTCCCACATTGAAGAGAGAACTGGTATTTCTGGCAGAAAATGTCACAGCCATGGGAGAAAAATGGTATCCCTGTCATTAGATGTCGTCTATTTGGGACAAAAATGCAACTTGCGCGATAAAAAGCCGTATGATTGGGCATAACTAAGTGCCATCTAGCCTAATTGGGAGGAAATGGGCAGTATTTCCAAGAAAGCTGGCATTTCTGGGAGAAAAGATGGTATTTGCGGGAGAGAATGTCCTCTCATTCGCGGAATGCTGGTATGTCTGGAAGGAAATCTAATTTGGGAGGAAACTGTGATATGAAGGATAGAAAAGTCTGATGGTAAGTACCATCCTGTGGGGTGTGGAGTCGTACTTGTGGTGGAAAATGTCACCTGTTTGGGAGAATGCTGATATTTGTGGGAGAAAAGTTCATAGATTTGTTGGAAAAAGTCACCTCTGGCATAGTCATCTAGTATTTTGCGGATGAATCGTGAAGCATATGTCAGAAAAGCTGTATTTCTGGAAGAAAACGCCATGTGTTAGGGGAGAAAGCTGGTTTTTCAGGGAGCAAGTCTCCTTCTTGGGGGAGGAAATGTCCTCCTTTGGACGGCCAAGTAGGACTTGTGGGCCACAAGTAGGACTTGTGGGAGGAAAAGCCACGTATTTGGGAGAAGGGTGGTATTTCCGGGAGAAAATGCCATAGGTCTGGAAGAAAATGTATTCCGTAGGATTAAGCTATGATAGTTATGGTGGAATATACGATGTGTTTGGGCAAAAAGCAGTATTTCTGGGAGCTAATCTCAATGGACTGGAGAAAGCTGGTATTTCTGGGAGCTACTGTGTTCTTTTTGGAAGAAAAATCCATCCCTTGGGTGAAAAACGGGCATTTCTGATACCAAATGTCATCGAATGTGGAGAAAGCTGGTACTTCTGGGCAAAAAAGGACATGGATGATGGAGAAAAGTGGGAAATGGTGGGAAAGAATGTCTCGTAGTGGAGAGCAAGGGTGGTCTTTTTGGTGTGCCAAGTGGTCTCTCGGGGAGAAAACACGGTAAATAGGGGAGAAAATGACCTCTGGAGGAGTGTCAAGTAGTATTCTGGAGAGATACTGTCCGGTATTTCTCATCAAAGTGCTGTTTCGGGGAGATAGTAGCGTGCTTGGTTGGAAAATGACATGCGTTTGTGAGACAGCTGGTATTTTGGGGCCGTATTTGGAAGAATAAGCAGGAGTTTCTGGGGGAATATATGCCATCTTTGGGAGGAAACGGGTGTTGGTGGGAGAAAATGTCGTGTATTTGGGAGAAAGCTGGTGTATCTGGGAGAAAAGGCCATTTTGATGGGAGTAAGTGTGATCCTGAGGAGCACCAAGTAGTATTCTTGGGATGAAACGTGAGGTATTTCTAAGAGAAGTGGTCTTTCTGGGAGAAAATGTCTTGTTTTGGGGGGAGAAAATGTCCTCTTTTGGGGGGCAGAAGCAGGTATTTCTGTGATAAAATGCCGTCTTGATGGGAGTAAGTGCAATCTTGAGGAGTGTAGTGTCGTATTTTTGGTCGAATTTGTGAGGTATTTCTAAGGAAACTGGTATTTCTGGGAGATAATGGCATCTGTTTTGAAAAATATTGTCTATTTGCGAGGTGTCTGGTATTTGGGGAAAAAATGCTGTATTTGTATAAAGAAGACCGCACTGGGTAAGGGAGCTAAAGCAAAAAGGCCGACCACATGTCTCTTGTTAGGGCTTTTTTGAAGCCAGGAAAAGCCCTGTGCCAGTGCTGGGGCTGGCAGCAGCTGGCAGCTTGTGGGAGGACTGCTGAGGCAGCAGGTTGGAGTCAGCACTGCTCCCTCTTACCTGTGAGATGAACCTTGAGCCTTTTCTGCCAGGCTAAAAGCAGCCCAGCTAAGGGGCCTGGTGAGAAGAGGTGAGAAGAGGCAAGAAAAGGGTGCTACTGTCCACCGAGAACAGGGAGGGCAGTCAGAGTGTGAGCGCAGCCCACACTGCCCATGGCTGCAGCAGTAGGTGTGGGAGGTGGGTCTTGTGGCAGGACTTGGAATGATTCGGAAGGCTAGTCGGGGAATCCCCTGGGTTTCCCTCTGAGAGAGTAAAGGGTCCAAGACGGCTGGTGGCTCTTCAGGAAGGAAGTCTGAAAGGCGCAGGAGCGGGCTGTCCCCCCGAGCAGCACAATGAGCCGGCGGGGAGGGAAGAAGACCGGCGGGGATGGATGAACAGGGAGCGATTCTTGAGGCTGCGGGAGAAGAAGAGAATCTACGTCTAGTGGAAGAAGGGACGCGTGACTCCGAAAGAGAAGTTGCTGGGATGTGTGGAGGGAAAATCCGAAAGGCCCAGCTTGAACTCAGCCTGGCTGCTGGGCTTCAAAGGAACAAGGAGCCCTTTTACAAAGACATCAGCGGCATGAGGAGGACTCAGGAGAATCTCCGTTCTTTCCTAGATGAGGCTGGTCATGTGAGCACTGAGGATATGGCAAAGGCAGAGGTTCAGAATGCCTTCTTTATGCCTGTCTTGAAAGGTCATGCGAGTTATCCTCAGGCTACTCCGCTCTCTGACCTGGTAGTCTGGACTGGAGTGCAGGCAGAATTCCCCGCCATTCGGGAGGACGCAGTCAGAGACCTACTAGTCCAGCTGGACTGTCACAAGTGCAAGGGGCCAGATGGGATTCACCCGAGAGTGCTGAGGGAACTGGCGCAGGTGATAGCCGAACCGCTCGCCGTTATCTATCAGCGCTTTGTTGACTGGTGACTTTGTTGACTGGTCCCAGAAGACTGGAGGCTTGTCAGTGTGACTGCCATCTCTAAGAAGGATTGTAAGGAGGAGCGACGGGCTTGTTAGCCTGACCTCGGTGCCAGGAAAGGTTATGGAGTGGATTGTCTTGAGGGAGATGACACGGCATGTGCGGGACATGCAGGGGATCAGGCCTAGCCAGCATGGGTTCATGAAGGGCTGATCCTGTTGGACCAACCTGATCTCCTTCTAGAAACTAGTGAGCCATCTGGTAGACGAGAGAAAGGCTGCTGATGTAATCTACCTAGACTTCAGCAAGGCCTTGGACACTGTCTCCCACAGCATTCTCCTGCAGAAGCTGACAGCCCGTGGCTTGGACGGGTACGCTTTGGCTGGATAAGGAAGTGGCTGGAAGGCCGGGCCCAAAGAGTGGTAGTGAATGGAGCTAAATGCAGCTGGCGACCTGTCACAAGCGGTGTTCCCCAGGGGTCGGTGCTGGGGCCTGTCCTCCTCGAGATCTTTCTCGATGACCTGGATGAGGGCACTGAGTGCACCCTCCGCAAGTTTGCGGATGACAACAAGCTGGCTGGATGTGTTGATCTGCCTGGGGGTAGTGAGGCCCTCCAGAGGGATCTGGACAGGCTGGAGAGCTGGGCTGAAGCCAATGGGATGAGTTCCAACAAGGCCAAAGGCCGGGTCCTGCACTTTGGCTACAACAAGCCCAGGCAACGCTCCAGGCTTGGGGCAGAAGACTGCGTAGAGGAAGTGGACCTGGGGATGTTGATTGATGCTCAACTGAACATGAGCCAGCAGTGTGCCCAGGTGGCCAAGAAGGCCAATGGCATCCTGGCCTGCATCAGGAACGGTGTTGCCAGCAGGAACAGGCAAGTGATTGTCCCCCTGTCCTCAGCTCTGGTGAGGCCGCACCTCAAGTACTGTGTCTGCTTTTGGGCCCCTCACTGCAAGAAAGACATTGAGGCCCTGGAGCGGGTTCAAAGAAGGGTGCCAAAACTGGTGAGGGGTCTGGAGCACAGGCCTTACGAGGAGCGGCTGAAGGAGCTGGGCTTGTTCAGTCTGGAGAAGAGGAGCCTCAGAAACACCTTCTTGTTCTCTCTAACTCCCTGAAGGGAGGTTGTAGCGAGCTGGGCTTCGGCCTCTTCCCTCGTGTCACTAGTGCCGAAAAAATGACCTCGTATCCCCGAAATAGCAGTGCTCTCCCAAATGCAGGATATTTTCTTCCAGAAATAACACTTTTCAATCCAAAATGTGACAATTTGTTCCAAAAATACCATATTTTTTCCCAAGAATACAAGCATTCCCCGAAATAGATGACATTTTCTCCCAGAAATGCCAGCTTTATCAAAGATACAAGAACATTTCTTCCAAATACATGATATAGTCCCCCAGAAAGATCCGTTTCCTTTTTCTCCAAAAAATACAACACTACAATAATAAATAGCATATTTTCAGCCAAAACTAACAAATTTTCTGACAGGAAAGCCAGCTTTCTTCCAAAAAGATGACATTATCGCAACAAAATACCACCATTCTCCCACAGAGATGGCATTTCATCCCACAAGGACTACTTTCTCCAGCTTTCTCCCCAGACGGATGGCATTTACTACCTGAAATACAGCTTCTCTTAGATATACTCCACGGTTCATCCTCAAAATGCTACATGACAATGCCAAAGAAATAGAAGTCTTTTCAAACAAAAATAGGATATTTTCTCTCAGAAATACCACTCTTCTCCCAAATAGATGATATTTTCCCAACAACATACCACCTTTCTCCCAAAGAGATGGCATTTCATCCCACAAGGACTACTCCACACTCCACACAATGATACTTAGCATCAAGAATAGGGCATTGGACCACAGAAAGACCAGCTTTCTGCCTAAGAGACGACATTTTCTCCCAGAAAGACCACTGTGCTCCCCGAAATACTGGACTTTGTCTTCCAGAAACACCATGCTCATCATCTCCAGATGTTGTTGTCACCCCAAACCCTAGCACCTTTCCTCTCACTACTCCCTGCTTTTTCAAACATAGATGCTCTTCTCTCCCAGAAATGCTAGCATTCTCTCCAACATGGGACCTTTTCCAACCAAAGATGGCAGAGTCTCCCAGAAATTGCACTTTTCTTCAGAAGAACTGACATGTTCTCCAAAACATACGACTTTCAGCTGTTCCAGGTGACATTTTTCAGCCAAATATCGGAGAGATTCTCCCCAAGTACCACTTTTCTCTCCTGTCGATTGCATTTTCTCACAGAAATACCACACTGCAACTCCAAAGAACACATTTCCCTCCAGAAATACCCTATTTTTGCCCAGAAAGACCAGCTTCTCCCAAAAGAGAGGACATTTTCTCCCAGAAATATCAGCTCTTTCCCAAATCGATGACATCTTCTTCCAGAAATTCCTGCTTTTTCCCAAACAGATGACATTTTGGCCTAAAAATACCAGCTTTCTCCCCAGAAATAGGCCATTGTTTGCCAGATAGACCAGTTTTCTCCCCAATATAGGATATTTTCTCCCACAAAGACCCGTTTTCTCTTAGGATTTGACTTATTTTGTAGAATGACAGTTTTCTACCCCACAATGGGACATTTTCTCCCACAAAGACCAGTGTGCTCCATGAAAACAGGACAGTTTCTCCCACAAATACCAGGATTCTCCCCAAAACAGGACATTTGCTCCCACAAAGACCAGATTTCTGCCTCAGAAGAGGCAAGTTTCACCCACAAATACCTCTTTTCTCCACTACATTGCACATTTTCTTCTAGAAATACCACTTCTCGCCCCAAGATTAGGACAGGTTCTCCCAGAGATACCAGCTTTCTCCCCAGAAATATGGCCTTGGCGGCCAGATAGACCAGTTTGCTCCCAAATATGGGACCTTTTCTCCCAGAAATACCAGCTTTCTCCCCAGAAATAGGACATTCTCTCCCAGAAATACCAGCTTTCACCAAAATAGAGGAGATTTCCTCTGAGAAATACCTGTGTTCTCCTCAAGTAGATGGCATTTTCCCAGAAATCATGCTTTTCCACAGCAACTATGACATTTACTCCAAAATAGATGACATTTTCACGCAGGAATACCAGTTTTCTCCCAATCACATTGCAGTTTCCGCCAGGAATGCCATCTTTCTCGCAGATAGATGATGTTGACTCCCAGAAAGACCAGCTTTCTCCAACATATGTCATAGTTTCTCCCAGAAATACCACTTTTCTCCCCCAAAATAGGACATTCTCTCACGGAAACACCAGGTTCCCTCCGTGAAATAGGACAGTTTCTCCCAGAAATACCTCTTCTCTCCCAGATGCTGGACATTCTCTCCCGGAAATACCAGTTTTCTCCCCCAGATAGGACAGTTTCTCCCAGAAATATCAGTTTTCTCTTAATATTGACATTCTTAGTTGTAGCATCACAATTTTCTACCCCAAAATGGGACAGTTTCTCCCACAAATACCACTTTGCTCCGTGACAATAGGACAGTCTCTCCCAGAAATACCAGTATTCTCCCCAGAACGGGACCATTGCTCCCAGAAAGACCAGCTTTCTCCCCCCAGAGTGGACATTTTCTTCCAGAAATGGCAGTTTTCTCCCAAACATGGAACATATTCTCCCAGAAATACCTCTTTTCTCCACCAAAAGAGGGAAGTTGCTCCCACAAATACCAGATTTCAGCCTCAAAATAGGGCAGATTCTCCCACAAATACCAGTTTCCTGCTTCAAAAGAGGCAAGTTTCACCTACAAATACCACTTTTCTCCGCTAAACTGGACATTTTCTTCTAGAAATACCACTTTTCGCCCCAATAGTAGGACAGTTTCTCCCAGAAATACCAGTTTTCTCCACCAAAATAGGACATTTTCTTCGACAAATACCAGTTTGCCCCCCAATGTTAGGACAGTCTCTCCCAGAAATGCCAGTCTTATCCCCCCAGATGGGACATTATCCCCACAAATACCACTTTCCTGCCTCAAAAGAGGCAAGTTCCACCCACAAATACCTCTTTTCTCCACTACATTGCACATTTTCTTCCAGAAATACCACTTCTCGCCCCAAGATTAGGACACGTTCACCCAGAAAGACCAGCTTTCTCCTCAGAAATATGGCCTTGTCGGCCAGATAGACCAGTTCTCTCCAAATATGGGACCTTTTCTCCCAGAAAGACCAGCTTTCTCCCCAAAACAGGATATTTTCTCCCACAAATTCCACTTTTCTCCCCTGAAATAGGACATTTTCTCCCAGAAATACCTCTTTCATCCCCCAAAACAGGACATTTTCTCCCAGAAAGACCACTTTGCTCCCCGAAATACTGGACTTTGTCTTCCAGAAACACCATGCTCATCCCCTCCAGAGGTTGTTGTCACCCCAAACCCTAGCACCTTTCCTCTCACTACTCCCTGCTTTTTCAAACATAGATGCTCTTCTCTCCCAGAAATGCTAGCATTCTCTCCAACATGGGACCTTTTCCAACCAAAGATGGCAGAGTCTCCCAGAAATAGCACTTGTCTTCAGAAGAACTGACATGTTCTCCAAAACATACGACTTTCAGCTGTTCCACGTGACATTTTTCAGCCAAACATCGGAGAGATTCTCCCCAAGTACCACTTTTCTCTCCTGTCGATTGCATTTTCTCCCAGAAATACCACACTGCAACTCCAAAGAACACATTTCCCTCCAGAAATACCCTCTTTTTGCCCAGAAAGACCAGCCTTCTCCCAAAAGAGAGGACATTTTCCACCAGAAAGACCACTTTTCTATTCTTCCGATTGCAGTTTCCTCCAAAAAGAGATTTCCTTCCAGACATGCCAGCATTCTCTCAAGCAGAGGCCGTTTTCCCCCGGAAATACCATCTTTTCTCCCAGAAATTCCAGCTCTCTTAGAAAGACTTCACATTTCCTCCCAAGTCCTCTACTTCACACTCCTAACTATCAGACGGCCCTTTCATCTCCCAAAGGAGTGACATTTTCTGCCACAAAGCCCAGTTGTCTCGTAAATAGAGGATGTTTTCTTCCAGAAATACCAGCTTTGTCACAAGCATACCACCTCACCCCCACTCCCTCAGAACGATGATCCTGTCTCCTGGGAATACCACTTTTCTTACAAATGCCTCATGCTTTCTCCAAACAATACCACATTACAACCCTCAAGATGACATTTGCTGCAAAAAGAGGACATTTTCTCCCCCAAATACCAGCTTCTTCCCAAGCACAGGAGATTTTCTCCCAGAAACACCACCTTTCTCCCAAATAGACGACAAGTTCTACCAAAAAGAGGACATTTTCTCCCAGAAATATCAGCTCTTTCCCAAATCGATGACTTTTTCTTCCAGAAATTCCTGCTTTTTCCCAAACAGACGATATTTTTGCCTAAAAATACCAGCTTTCTCCCCAGAAAGATGTCATTGTTTGCCAGATAGACCAGTTTTCTCCCCAATATAGGCCATTTTCTCCCACAAAGACCAGTTTTCTCTTAGGATTTGACTTATGTTGTAGAAGAACAGTTTTCTACCCCACAATGGGACATTTTCTCCCACAAAGACCAGTGTGCTCCATGAAAACAGGACAGTTTCTCCCACAAATACCAGTATTCTCCCCAAAACAGGACATTTGCTCCCACAAAGACCTGATTTCTGCCTCAAAAGAGGCAAGTTTCACCCACAAATACCTCTTTTCTCCACTACATTGCACATTTTCTTCCAGAAATACCACTTCTCGCCCCAAGAGTAGGACAGGTTCTCCCAGAGATACCAGCTTTCTCCCCAGAAATATGGCCTTGGCGGCCAGATAGACCAGTTTTCTCCCAAATATGGGACCTTTTCTCCCAGAAATACCAGTATTCTCCCCAAAACAGGATATTTTCTCACACAAATTCTAGTTTTCTCTCCTGAAATGGGACATTTTCTCCAAGAAATACCTCTTTCATCCCCCCAAACAAGACATTTTCTCCCAGAGATACCACTGCTCTTAGAAATACCTCACGTTTCATCCCAAGAATACTTCTTGGCGCTCCTCAGGATCACACTTACTCCCATCTAAATGGACTTTTCTCCCACAGAGACCAGGTTTCTCCCAAATACACCACAGTTTCTCCCACACAGACCAGCTTTCTCCCAAAGATGGCAGACATTCCCCCAGAAATACAGGCTTATTCTTAGAAAACGGCCTTTTCCCCAAAATACCAGCTTTCTCACAAACACCTGTCACTTTCCAACCAAGGAGGCTACCATCTCCCCGAAACAACAGTTTTCCCAGAAATACCTTTCTTTTTCTTTTGGTAATATTCCCCTAGAAATGTGGCATTTTCTTTCAGAAATACTGCATTGCTTTTGGAAATATGATTTCTTTTTCTGGAATATGGTATTTTCTCCCCTAATTGGAATGTGTCATTTAAATGCTCCAGTTTTCTCTAGGTGCGCTGTTTAATTTCTCCGAAAAAATTTAAAAAATGACATTTTCCCTCAGATATAGCATTTGTAGGAGATATATTTGTCATTTTTCTCACAGATAATTTATTTTTCCCCTAGGTGTGGCGTTTTCTTCCATAAACTCCACGTTTTTCACAAATTTATGATCCTTCCCTTTCAAACGAGTTCAGAAAACTGTTATATCCGGGGAACAATTTCGATATTAAGGACAAAAGTGATATTCCTTTGGAAAATATCTTTTTTTTTGGAGAATGCTGGTATTTCTGATGTGAAAAGCTCCAATTCGTTGAATGAGACTGGTATTTCTCGAGGACAATGTGATATTTCTGAGTAATTTGGTATTTTGGATTGTAAGGTCGTACTCCTTACGAATGCCAACTGTCAGTCGAAAGAAAGATCTATGCACTTCCTACGTAGCACAGCGTGGAGGATTCTGCCTGTACACAAGGCGACCACGTAGCAGTTTCCAGCAACTCAAACTCTCCGCAGCGGTTCAGCGCGAGTGCCGCTTTATGCCTTCCGCAGCAATCTCGTTTTTCTCGGGTGCCGAGAATGTGCGACATCAGGCTACCACATGGCCTGCAAGCAGGTGCTTTTTTCTCCGCAGTACAGAAACAATGGCACTCGACTTTCTGTAACGTCCTCCCTGAAAGCACAACGTGTGCCGCTCCTCGGACTTCTAGCTGCCTTCTTAGAGGGGATTTTGCCTTCTACTCTCTTCGTCACAGAATGCTGACGTGTAGCATCGGAGAGCCACACCAAAACGCAATGTTGCTAGGAATAAAGGGAAAGGCAGAAGAATGAGAGAGAAGCGTCATGCAGAATGCACGGGCACAAGGAGAAGTCAGAAGCGCTCCTTTGCGATGTGCGCAGAAGAAGCCGCTCGTCGCAGAAAAGCATCCGGCTGAAGTCACTCTTTCTCGGCATCCGAGAGAAACGAGACCGCTGCTGAAGGCTGAAAGCGGCGTTCGGGGAGAACCGCGATTTCGCGGCCAGCAACTGCAAACTCTCCGGAGCGGTTCAGCGCGAGTGCCGCTTTCGACGCACGAGAGCCAAAGAGCGGAATTGCGATGCCGAGAACGAGCGAATTCAGCGTACTGCGTTGCCTGAAAACAGGGTTTTGTTTCTGCGCAGGAAAGAAGCCACAGCTCTCGTCTTTCTGTAACGTCCTCCCTGAAAGCACATCGTGTGCCGCTCCTCGGACTTCTGGCTGCCTTCTTAGAGGGGATTTTCCCTTCTACTCTCTTCGTCACAGAATGCTGACGTGTAGCATCGGAGAGCCACACCAAAAAGCAATGTTGCTAGGAATAAAGGGAAAGGCAGAAGAATGAGAGAGAAGCGTCATGCAGAATGCACGGGCACAAGGAGAAGTCAGAAGCGCTCCTTTGCGATGTGCGCAGAAGAAGCCGCTCGTCGCAGAAAAGCATCCGGCTGAAGTCGCTCTTTCTGGGCATCCGAGAGAAACGAGACCGCTGCTGAAGCCTGAAAGCGGCGTTCGGGGAGAACCGCGATTTCGCGGCCAGCAACTGCAAACTCTCCGGAGCGGTTCAGCGCGAGTGCCGCTTTCGACGCACGAGAGCCAAAGAGCGGAATTGCGATGCCGAGAACGAGCGAATTCAGCGTACTGCGTTGCCTGAAAACAGGGTTTTTTTTCTCCGAGGGAAAGAATCCACAGCTCTCGACTTTCTGTAACGTCCTCCCTGAAAGCACATCGTGTGCCGCTCCTCGGACTTCTAGCTGCCTTCTTAGAGGGGATTTTGCCTTCTACTCTCTTCGTCACAGAATGCTGACGTGTAGCATCGGAGAGCCACACCAAAACGCAATGTTGCTAGGAATAAAGGGAAAGACAGAACATTGTGGAAGAAGAGTCTTGCAGAATGCACGGGCACAAGGAGAAGTGAGAAGCGCTCCTTTGCGATGTGCGCAGAAGAAGCCGCTCGTCGCAGAAAAGCATCCGGCTGAAGTCGCTCTTTCTGGGCATTCGAGAGAAACGAGACCGCTGCTGAAGGCTGAAAGCGGCGTTCGGGGAGAACCGCGATGTACCGGCCAGCAACTGCAAACTCTCCGGAGCGGTTCAGCGCGAGTGCCGCTTTCGACGCACGAGAGCCAAAGAGCGGAATTGCGATGCCGAGAACGAGCGAATTCAGCATACTGCAGTGCCTGAAAACAGGGGTTTTTTTCTGCGCAGGAAAGAATCCTCAGCTCTCGACTTTCTGTAACGTCCTCCCTGAAAGCACAACGTGTGCCGCTCCTCGGACTTCTAGCTGCCTTCTTAGAGGGGATTTTCCCTTCTACTCTCTTCGTCACAGAATGCCGACGTGTAGCATCGGAGAGCCACACCAAAACGCAATGTTGCTAGGAATAAAGGGAAAGACAGAACATTGTGGAAGAAGAGTCTTGCAGAATGCACGGGCACAAGGAGAAGTGAGAAGCGCTCCTTTGCGATGTGCGCAGAAGAAGCCGCTCGTCGCAGAAAAGCATCCGGCTGAAGTCGCTCTTTCTGGGCATTCGAGAGAAACGAGACCGCTGCTGAAGGCTGAAAGCGGCGTTCGGGGAGAACCGCGATGTACCGGCCAGCAACTGCAAACTCTCCGGAGCGGTTCAGCGCGAGTGCCGCTTTCGACGCACGAGAGCGAAATCGCGGAATTGCGATGCCGAGAACGAGCGAATTCAGCGTACTGCGTTGCCTGAAAACAGGGGTTTTTTTCTCCGAGGGAAAGAATCCACAGCTCTCGACTTTCTGTAACGTCCTCCCTGAAAGCACATCGTGTGCCGCTCCTCGGACTTCTAGCTGCCTTCTTAGAGGGGATTTTCCCTTCTACTCTGTTCGTCACAGAATGCTGACGTGTAGCATCGCAGAGCCACACCAAAACGCAATGTTGCTAGGAATAAAGGGAAAGGCAGAAGAATGAGAGAGAAGCGTCATGCAGAATGCAAGGGCACAAGGAGAAGTCAGAAGCGCTCCTTTGCGATGTGCGCAGAAGAAGCCGCTCGTCGCAGAAAAGCATCCGGCTGAAGTCGCTCTTTCTGGGCATCCGAGAGAAACGAGACCGCTGCTGAAGGCTGAAAGCGGCGTTCGGGGTGAACCGCGATGTACCGGCCAGCAACTGCAAACTCTCCGGCGCGGTTCAGCGCGAGTGCCGCTTTCGACGCACGAGAGCGAAATCGCGGAATTGCGATGCCGAGAACGAGCGAATTCAGCGTACTGCAGTGCCTGAAAACAGGGTTTTTTTTCTGCGCAGGAAAGAATCCACAGCTCTCGACTTTCTGTAACGTCCTCCCTGAAAGCACATCGTGTGCCGCTCCTCGGACTTCTAGCTGCCTTCTTCGAGGGGATTTTCCCTTCTACTCTGTTCGTCCCAGAATGCTGACGTGTAGCATCGGAGAGCCACACCAAAACGCAATGTTGCTAGGAATAAAGGGAAAGACCGAAGAATGAGAGAGAAGCGTAATGCATTCTGCATGGGCACAAGGAGAAGTCAGAAGCGCTCATTTGCGATGTGCGCAGAAGAAGCCGCTCGTCGCAGAAAAGCATCCGGCTGAAGTCGCTCTTTCTGGTCATCCGAGAGAAACGAGACCGCTGCTGTAGCCTGAAAGCGGCGTTCGGGGAGAACCGCGATTTCGCGGCCAGCAACTGCAAACTCTGCGGAGCGGTTCAGCGCGAGTGCCGCTTTCGACGCACGAGAGCGAAATCGCGGAATTGCGATGCCGAGAACGAGCGAATTCAGCGTACTGCAGTGCCTGAAAACAGGGGTTTTTTTCTGCGCAGGAAAGAATCCACAGCTCTCGACTTTCTGTAACGTCCTCCCTGAAAGCACAACGTGTGCCGCTCCTCGGACTTCTAGCTGCCTTCTTAGAGGGGATTTTCCCTTCTACTCTCTTCGTCACAGAATGCCGACGTGTAGCATCGGAGAGCCACACCAAAACGCAATGTTGCTAGGAATAAAGGGAAAGACAGAACATTGTGGAAGAAGAGTCTTGCAGAATGCACGGGCACAAGGAGAAGTGAGAAGCGCTCCTTTGCGATGTGCGCAGAAGAAGCCGCTCGTCGCAGAAAAGCATCCGGCTGAAGTCGCTCTTTCTCGGCATTCGAGAGAAACGAGACCGCTGCTGAAGCCTGAAAGCGGCGTTCGGGGAGAACCGCGATTTCGCGGCCAGCAACTGCAAACTCTCCGGAGCGGTTCAGCGCGAGTGCCGCTTTCGACGCACGAGAGCCAAAGAGCGGAATTGCGATGCCGAGAACGAGCGAATTCAGCGTACTGCGTTGCCTGAAAACAGGGGTTTTTTCTCCGAGGGAAAGAATCCACAGCTCTCGACTTTCTGTAACGTCCTCCCTGAAAGCACAAGGTGTGCCGCTCCTCGGACTTCTAGCTGCGGAATTGCCATGCCGAGAACGTGCGAATTCATCCTACTGCTGTTCCTTCGAACAGGGTCATTTTTGTCCGCAGGCAAGAATCGATCGCTCTCGACTTTCTGAAATGTTCTCCGTGAGAGCACCACATCTCTAGGTTCCCGAATATTAGGAAGTGCTCTCCATTTTTCTCATTTTCATCTCAGAATGCAAGAAATGTCTTAGTAGCGAAGCTCTTCCCATCTATACATATTCGTCACAAGCTTCAACCAGGACGTATTTTTAAGAAAACCTGCATTTCTGGTAGAAAATGTCATCTCTTTGGGAGAATCATGGTTTTTCATGAATAAATGAAATCTCCTTCTGTGGGGAGGAAATGCCATGTATTTGGGGGAAATGGGACGCCTCTAGTGGAAAATGCTATCGATTTGGCGAAAGGCTGTATTTCCTGGCGATCATGTCATTGGATTGGAGAAATGTGGTATTTCTAGGAGATAATGTCCTAATATGGGGAGAAGATGCCGTTCAGTGAGGGAGAAGCATGCATTTCGGAGAGAAAATCTCCCAGTTTTGGGTGAAAGTGTCATCTTGAGGATTATAATGACGAACTTCTTGGAGAAAGTATGAGGTATTTTTAAGAAAGCTGGTATTCCCTGGAAACAGTCTCATTTTTGATTGAGGGAGGGGAGAGAGAGATGATGTATTGGTGACAAAGCTAATATTTCAGGAAGGAAACGTCCCACATTGAAGAGAGAACTGGTATTTCTGGCAGAAAATGTCACAGCCATGGGAGAAAAATGGTATCCCTGTCATTAGATGTCGTCTATTTGGGACAAAAATGCAACTTGCGCGATAAAAAGCCGTATGATTGGGCATAACTAAGTGCCATCTAGCCTAATTGGGAGGAAATGGGCAGTATTTCCAAGAAAGCTGGCATTTGTGGGAGAAAAGATGGTATTTGCGGGAGAGAATGTCCTCTCATTCGCGGAATGCTGGTATGTCTGGAAGGAAATCTAATTTGGGAGGAAACTGTGATATGAAGGATAGAAAAGTCTGATGGTAAGTACCATCCTGTGGGGTGTGGAGTCGTACTTGTGGTGGAAAATGTCACCTGTTTGGGAGAATGCTGATATTTGTGGGAGAAAAGTTCATAGATTTGTTGGAAAAAGTCACCTCTGGCATAGTCATCTAGTATTTTGCGGATGAATCGTGAAGCATATGTCAGAAAAGCTGTATTTCTGGAAGAAAACGCCATGTGTTAGGGGAGAAAGCTGGTTTTTCAGGGAGCAAGTCTCCTTCTTGGGGGAGGAAATGTCCTCCTTTGGACGGCCAAGTAGGACTTGTGGGCCACAAGTAGGACTTGTGGGAGGAAAAGCCACGTATTTGGGAGAAGGGTGGTATTTCCGGGAGAAAATGCCATAGGTCTGGAAGAAAATGTATTCCGTAGGATTAAGCTATGATAGTTATGGTGGAATATACGATGTGTTTGGGCAAAAAGCAGTATTTCTGGGAGCTAATCTCAATGGACTGGAGAAAGCTGGTATTTCTGGGAGCTACTGTGTTCTTTTTGGAAGAAAAATCCATCCCTTGGGTGAAAAACGGGCATTTCTGATACCAAATGTCATCGAATGTGGAGAAAGCTGGTACTTCTGGGCAAAAAAGGACATGGATGATGGAGAAAAGTGGGAAATGGTGGGAAAGAATGTCTCGTAGTGGAGAGCAAGGGTGGTCTTTTTGGTGTGCCAAGTGGTCTCTCGGGGAGAAAACACGGTAAATAGGGGAGAAAATGACCTCTGGAGGAGTGTCAAGTAGTATTCTGGAGAGATACTGTCCGGTATTTCTCATCAAAGTGCTGTTTCGGGGAGATAGTAGCGTGCTTGGTTGGAAAATGACATGCGTTTGTGAGACAGCTGGTATTTTGGGGCCGTATTTGGAAGAATAAGCAGGAGTTTCTGGGGGAATATATGCCATCTTTGGGAGGAAACGGGTGTTGGTGGGAGAAAATGTCGTGTATTTGGGAGAAAGCTGGTGTATCTGGGAGAAAAGGCCATTTTGATGGGAGTAAGTGTGATCCTGAGGAGCACCAAGTAGTATTCTTGGGATGAAACGTGAGGTATTTCTAAGAGAAGTGGTCTTTCTGGGAGAAAATGTCTTGTTTTGGGGGGAGAAAATGTCCTATTTTGGGGGGCAGAAGCAGGTATTTCTGTGATAAAATGCCGTCTTGATGGGAGTAAGTGCAATCTTGAGGAGTGTAGTGTCGTATTTTTGGTCGAATTTGTGAGGTATTTCTAAGGAAACTGGTATTTCTGGGAGATAATGGCATCTGTTTTGAAAAATATTGTCTATTTGCGAGGTGTCTGGTATTTGGGGAAAAAATGCTGTATTTGTATAAATAAGACCGCACTGGGTAAGGGAGCTAAAGCAAAAAGGCCGACCACATGGCTCTTGTTAGGGCTTTTTTGAAGCCAGGAAAAGCCCTGTGCCAGTGCTGGGGCTGGCAGCAGCTGGCAGCTTGTGGGAGGACTGCTGAGGCAGCAGGTTGGAGTCAGCACTGCTCCCTCTTACCTGTGAGATGAACCTTGAGCCTTTTCTGCCAGGCTAAAAGCAGCCCAGCTAAGGGGCCTGGTGAGAAGAGGTGAGAAGAGGCAAGAAAAGGGTGCTACTGTCCACCGAGAACAGGGAGGGCAGTCAGAGTGTGAGCGCAGCCCACACTGCCCATGGCTGCAGCAGTAGGTGTGGGAGGTGGGTCTTGTGGCAGGACTTGGAATGATTCGGAAGGCTAGTCGGGGAATCCCCTGGGTTTCCCTCTGAGAGAGTAAAGGGTCCAAGACGGCTGGTGGCTCTTCAGGAAGGAAGTCTGAAAGGCGCAGGAGCGGGCTGTCCCCCCGAGCAGCACAATGAGCCGGCGGGGAGGGAAGAAGACCGGCGGGGATGGATGAACAGGGAGCGATTCTTGAGGCTGCGGGAGAAGAAGAGAATCTACGTCTAGTGGAAGAAGGGACGCGTGACTCCGAAAGAGAAGTTGCTGGGATGTGTGGAGGGAAAATCCGAAAGGCCCAGCTTGAACTCAGCCTGGCTGCTGGGCTTCAAAGGAACAAGGAGCCCTTTTACAAAGACATCAGCGGCATGAGGAGGACTCAGGAGAATCTCCGTTCTTTCCTAGATGAGGCTGGTCATGTGAGCACTGAGGATATGGCAAAGGCAGAGGTTCAGAATGCCTTCTTTATGCCTGTCTTGAAAGGTCATGCGAGTTATCCTCAGGCTACTCCGCTCTCTGACCTGGTAGTCTGGACTGGAGTGCAGGCAGAATTCCCCGCCATTCGGGAGGACGCAGTCAGAGACCTACTAGTCCAGCTGGACTGTCACAAGTGCATGGGGCCAGATGGGATTCACCCGAGAGTGCTGAGGGAACTGGCGCAGGTGATAGCCGAACCGCTCGCCGTTATCTATCAGCGCTTTGTTGACTGGTGACTTTGTTGACTGGTCCCAGAAGACTGGAGGCTTGTCAGTGTGACTGCCATCTCTAAGAAGGATTGTAAGGAGGAGCGACGGGCTTGTTAGCCTGACCTCGGTGCCAGGAAAGGTTATGGAGTGGATTGTCTTGAGGGAGATGACACGGCATGTGCGGGACATGCAGGGGATCAGGCCTAGCCAGCATGGGTTCATGAAGGGCTGATCCTGTTGGACCAACCTGATCTCCTTCTAGAAACTAGTGAGCCATCTGGTAGACGAGAGAAAGGCTGCTGATGTAATCTACCTAGACTTCAGCAAGGCCTTGGACACTGTCTCCCACAGCATTCTCCTGCAGAAGCTGACAGCCCGTGGCTTGGACGGGTACGCTTTGGCTGGATAAGGAAGTGGCTGGAAGGCCGGGCCCAAAGAGTGGTAGTGAATGGAGCTAAATGCAGCTGGCGACCTGTCACAAGCGGTGTTCCCCAGGGGTCGGTGCTGGGGCCTGTCCTCCTCGAGATCTTTCTCGATGACCTGGATGAGGGCACTGAGTGCACCCTCCGCAAGTTTGCGGATGACAACAAGCTGGCTGGATGTGTTGATCTGCCTGGGGGTAGTGAGGCCCTCCAGAGGGATCTGGACAGGCTGGAGAGCTGGGCTGAAGCCAATGGGATGAGTTCCAACAAGGCCAAAGGCCGGGTCCTGCACTTTGGCTACAACAAGCCCAGGCAACGCTCCAGGCTTGGGGCAGAAGACTGCGTAGAGGAAGTGGACCTGGGGATGTTGATTGATGCTCAACTGAACATGAGCCAGCAGTGTGCCCAGGTGGCCAAGAAGGCCAATGGCATCCTGGCCTGCATCAGGAACGGTGTTGCCAGCAGGAACAGGCAAGTGATTGTCCCCCTGTCCTCAGCTCTGGTGAGGCCGCACCTCAAGTACTGTGTCTGCTTTTGGGCCCCTCACTGCAAGAAAGACATTGAGGCCCTGGAGCGGGTTCAAAGAAG
The DNA here is from genome assembly GCA_037305975.1 of Chrysolophus pictus. Classification (NCBI taxonomy): domain Eukaryota; kingdom Metazoa; phylum Chordata; class Aves; order Galliformes; family Phasianidae; genus Chrysolophus; species Chrysolophus pictus. Next base: position 7,130,286 of record CM074596.1, on the reverse strand, counting down.
GGTGCCAAAACTGGTGAGGGGTCTGGAGCACAGGCCTTACGAGGAGCGGCTGAAGGAGCTGGGCTTGTTCAGTCTGGAGAAGAGGAGCCTCAGAAACACCTTCTTGTTCTCTCTAACTCCCTGAAGGGAGGTTGTAGCGAGCTGGGCTTCGGCCTCTTCCCTCGTGTCACTAGTGCCGAAAAAATGACCTCGTATCCCCGAAATAGCAGTGCTCTCCCAAATGCAGGATATTTTCTTCCAGAAATAACACTTTTCAATCCAAAATGTGACAATTTGTTCCAAAAATACCATCTTTTTTCCCAAGAATACAAGCATTCCCCGAAATAGATGACATTTTCTCCCAGAAATGCCAGCTTTATCAAAGATACAAGAACATTTCTTCCAAATACATGATATAGTCCCCCAGAAAGATCCGTTTCCTTTTTCTCCAAAAAATACAACACTACAATAATAAATAGCATATTTTCAGCCAAAACTAACAAATTTTCTGACAGGAAAGCCAGCTTTCTTCCAAAAAGATGACATTATCGCAACAAAATACCACCATTCTCCCACAGAGATGGCATTTCATCCCACAAGGACTACTTTCTCCAGCTTTCTCCCCAGACGGATGGCATTTACTACCTGAAATACAGCTTTTCTTAGATATACTCCACGGTTCATCCTCAAAATGCTACATGACAATGCCAAAGAAATAGAAGTCTTTTCAAACAAAAATAGGATATTTTCTCTCAGAAATACCACTCTTCTCCCAAATAGATGATATTTTCCCAACAACATACCACCTTTCTCCCAAAGAGATGGCATTTCATCCCACAAGGACTACTCCACACTCCACACAATGATACTTAGCATCAAGAATAGGGCATTGGACCACAGAAAGACCAGCTTTCTGCCTAAGAGACGACATTTTCTCCCAGAAAGACCACTTTGCTCCCCGAAATACTGGACTTTGTCTTCCAGAAACACCATGCTCATCATCTCCAGATGTTGTTTTCACCCCAAACCCTAGCACCTTTCCTCTCACTACTCCCTGCTTTTTCAAACATACATGCTCTTCTCTCCCAGAAATGCTAGCATTCTCTCCAACATGGGACCTTTTCCAACCAAAGATGGCAGAGTCTCCCAGAAATTGCACTTTTCTTCAGAAGAACTGACATGTTCTCCAAAACATACGACTTTCAGCTGTTCCAGGTGACATTTTTCAGCCAAATATCGGAGAGATTCTCCCCAAGTACCACTTTTCTCTCCTGTCGATTGCATTTTCTCCCAGAAATACCACACTGCAACTCCAAAGAACACATTTCCCTCCAGAAATACCCTATTTTTGCCCAGAAAGACCAGCCTTCTCCCAAAAGAGAGGACATTTTCTCCCAGAAATATCAGCTCTTTCCCAAATCGATGACATCTTCTTCCAGAAATTCCTGCTTTTTCCCAAACAGATGACATTTTGGCCTAAAAATACCAGCTTTCTCCCCAGAAATAGGCCATTGTTTGCCAGATAGACCAGTTTTCTCCCCAATATAGGATATTTTCTCCCACAAAGACCCGTTTTCTCTTAGGATTTGACTTATTTTGTAGAATGACAGTTTTCTACCCCACAATGGGACATTTTCTCCCACAAAGACCAGTGTGCTCCATGAAAACAGGACAGTTTCTCCCACAAATACCAGGATTCTCCCCAAAACAGGACATTTGCTCCCACAAAGACCAGATTTCTGCCTCAGAAGAGGCAAGTTTCACCCACAAATACCTCTTTTCTCCACTACATTGCACATTTTCTTCTAGAAATACCACTTCTCGCCCCAAGATTAGGACAGGTTCTCCCAGAGATACCAGCTTTCTCCCCAGAAATATGGCCTTGGCGGCCAGATAGACCAGTTTGCTCCCAAATATGGGACCTTTTCTCCCAGAAATACCAGCTTTCTCCCCAGAAATAGGACATTCTCTCCCAGAAATACCAGCTTTCACCAAAATAGAGGAGATTTCCTCTGAGAAATACCTGTGTTCTCCTCAAGTAGATGGCATTTTCCCAGAAATCATGCTTTTCCACAGCAACTATGACATTTACTCCAAAATAGATGACATTTTCACGCAGGAATACCAGTTTTCTCCCAATCACATTGCAGTTTCCGCCAGGAATGCCATCTTTCTCGCAGATAGATGATGTTGACTCCCAGAAAGACCAGCTTTCTCCAACATATGTCATAGTTTCTCCCAGAAATACCACTTTTCTCCCCCAAAATAGGACATTCTCTCACGGAAACACCAGGTTCCCTCCGTGAAATAGGACAGTTTCTCCCAGAAATACCTCTTCTCTCCCAGATGCTGGACATTCTCTCCCGGAAATACCAGTTTTCTCCCCCAGATAGGACAGTTTCTCCCAGAAATATCAGTTTTCTCTTAATATTGACATTCTTAGTTGTAGCATCACAATTTTCTACCCCAAAATGGGACAGTTTCTCCCACAAATACCACTTTGCTCCGTGACAATAGGACAGTCTCTCCCAGAAATACCAGTATTCTCCCCAGAACGGGACCATTGCTCCCAGAAAGACCAGCTTTCTCCCCCCAGAGTGGACATTTTCTTCCAGAAATGGCAGTTTTCTCCCAAACATGGAACATATTCTCCCAGAAATACCTCTTTTCTCCACCAAAAGAGGGAAGTTGCTCCCACAAATACCAGATTTCAGCCTCAAAATAGGGCAGATTCTCCCACAAATACCAGTTTCCTGCTTCAAAAGAGGCAAGTTTCACCTACAAATACCACTTTTCTCCGCTAAACTGGACATTTTCTTCTAGAAATACCAGTTTTCGCCCCAATAGTAGGACAGTTTCTCCCAGAAATACCAGTTTTCTCCACCAAAATAGGACATTTTCTTCGACAAATACCAGTTTGCCCCCCAATGTTAGGACAGTCTCTCCCAGAAATGCCAGTCTTATCCCCCCAGATGGGACATTATCCCCACAAATACCACTTTCCTGCCTCAAAAGAGGCAAGTTCCACCCACAAATACCTCTTTTCTCCACTACATTGCACATTTTCTTCCAGAAATACCACTTCTCGCCCCAAGATTAGGACACGTTCACCCAGAAAGACCAGCTTTCTCCTCAGAAATATGGCCTTGTCGGCCAGATAGACCAGTTCTCTCCAAATATGGGACCTTTTCTCCCAGAAAGACCAGCTTTCTCCCCAAAACAGGATATTTTCTCCCACAAATTCCACTTTTCTCCCCTGAAATAGGACATTTTCTCCCAGAAATACCTCTTTCATCCCCCAAAACAGGACATTTTCTCCCAGAAAGACCACTTTGCTCCCCGAAATACTGGACTTTGTCTTCCAGAAACACCATGCTCATCCCCTCCAGAGGTTGTTGTCACCCCAAACCCTAGCACCTTTCCTCTCACTACTCCCTGCTTTTTCAAACATAGATGCTCTTCTCTCCCAGAAATGCTAGCATTCTCTCCAACATGGGACCTTTTCCAACCAAAGATGGCAGAGTCTCCCAGAAATAGCACTTGTCTTCAGAAGAACTGACATGTTCTCCAAAACATACGACTTTCAGCTGTTCCACGTGACATTTTTCAGCCAAACATCGGAGAGATTCTCCCCAAGTACCACTTTTCTCTCCTGTCGATTGCATTTTCTCCCAGAAATACCACACTGCAACTCCAAAGAACACATTTCCCTCCAGAAATACCCTCTTTTTGCCCAGAAAGACCAGCCTTCTCCCAAAAGAGAGGACATTTTCCACCAGAAAGACCACTTTTCTATTCTTCCGATTGCAGTTTCCTCCAAAAAGAGATTTCCTTCCAGACATGCCAGCATTCTCTCAAGCAGAGGCCGTTTTCCCCCGGAAATACCATCTTTTCTCCCAGAAATTCCAGCTCTCTTAGAAAGACTTCACATTTCCTCCCAAGTCCTCTACTTCACACTCCTAACTATCAGACGGCCCTTTCATCTCCCAAAGGAGTGACATTTTCTGCCACAAAGCCCAGTTGTCTCGTAAATAGAGGATGTTTTCTTCCAGAAATACCAGCTTTGTCACAAGCATACCACCTCACCCCCACTCCCTCAGAACGATGATCCTGTCTCCTGGGAATACCACTTTTCTTACAAATGCCTCATGCTTTCTCCAAACAATACCACATTACAACCCTCAAGATGACATTTGCTGCAAAAAGAGGACATTTTCTCCCCCAAATACCAGCTTCTTCCCAAGCACAGGAGATTTTCTCCCAGAAACACCACCTTTCTCCCAAATAGACGACAAGTTCTACCAAAAAGAGGACATTTTCTCCCAGAAATATCAGCTCTTTCCCAAATCGATGACTTTTTCTTCCAGAAATTCCTGCTTTTTTCCCAAACAGACGATATTTTTGCCTAAAAATACCAGCTTTCTCCCCAGAAAGATGTCATTGTTTGCCAGATAGACCAGTTTTCTCCCCAATATAGGCCATTTTCTCCCACAAAGACCAGTTTTCTCTTAGGATTTGACTTATGTTGTAGAAGAACAGTTTTCTACCCCACAATGGGACATTTTCTCCCACAAAGACCAGTGTGCTCCATGAAAACAGGACAGTTTCTCCCACAAATACCAGTATTCTCCCCAAAACAGGACATTTGCTCCCACAAAGACCTGATTTCTGCCTCAAAAGAGGCAAGTTTCACCCACAAATACCTCTTTTCTCCACTACATTGCACATTTTCTTCTAGAAATACCACTTCTCGCCCCAAGATTAGGACAGGTTCTCCCAGAGATACCAGCTTTCTCCCCAGAAATATGGCCTTGGCGGCCAGATAGACCAGTTTTCTCCCAAATATGGGACCTTTTCTCCCAGAAATACCAGTATTCTCCCCAAAACAGGATATTTTCTCACACAAATTCTAGTTTTCTCTCCTGAAATGGGACATTTTCTCCAAGAAATACCTCTTTCATCCCCCCAAACAAGACATTTTCTCCCAGAGATACCACTGCTCTTAGAAATACCTCACGTTTCATCCCAAGAATACTTCTTGGCGCTCCTCAGGATCACACTTACTCCCATCTAAATGGACTTTTCTCCCACAGAGACCAGGTTTCTCCCAAATACACCACAGTTTCTCCCACACAGACCAGCTTTCTCCCAAAGATGGCAGACATTCCCCCAGAAATACAGGCTTATTCTTAGAAAACGGCCTTTTCCCCAAAATACCAGCTTTCTCACAAACACCTGTCACTTTCCAACCAAGGAGGCTACCATCTCCCCGAAACAACAGTTTTCCCAGAAATACCTTTCTTTTTCTTTTGGTAATATTCCCCTAGAAATGTGGCATTTTCTTTCAGAAATACTGCATTGCTTTTGGAAATATGATTTCTTTTTCTGGAATATGGTATTTTCTCCCCTAATTGGAATGTGTCATTTAAATGCTCCAGTTTTCTCTAGGTGCGCTGTTTAATTTCTCCGAAAAAATTTAAAAAATGACATTTTCCCTCAGATATAGCATTTGTAGGAGATATATTTGTCATTTTTCTCACAGATAATTTATTTTTCCCCTAGGTGTGGCGTTTTCTTCCATAAACTCCACGTTTTTCACAAATTTATGATCCTTCCCTTTCAAACGAGTTCAGAAAACTGTTATATCCGGGGAACAATTTCGATATTAAGGACAAAAGTGATATTCCTTTGGAAAATATCTTTTTTTTTGGAGAATGCTGGTATTTCTGATGTGAAAAGCTCCAATTCGTTGAATGAGACTGGTATTTCTCGAGGACAATGTGATATTTCTGAGTAATTTGGTATTTTGGATTGTAAGGTCGTACTCCTTACGAATGCCAACTGTCAGTCGAAAGAAAGATCTATGCACTTCCTACGTAGCACAGCGTGGAGGATTCTGCCTGTACACAAGGCGACCACGTAGCAGTTTCCAGCAACTCAAACTCTCCGCAGCGGTTCAGCGCGAGTGCCGCTTTATGCCTTCCGCAGCAATCTCGTTTTTCTCGGGTGCCGAGAATGTGCGACATCAGGCTACCACATGGCCTGCAAGCAGGTGCTTTTTTCTCCGCAATACAGAAACAATGGCACTCGACTTTCTGTAACGTCCTCCCTGAAAGCACAACGTGTGCCGCTCCTCGGACTTCTAGCTGCCTTCTTAGAGGGGATTTTGCCTTCTACTCTCTTCGTCACAGAATGCTGACGTGTAGCATCGGAGAGCCACACCAAAACGCAATGTTGCTAGGAATAAAGGGAAAGGCAGAAGAATGAGAGAGAAGCGTCATGCAGAATGCACGGGCACAAGGAGAAGTCAGAAGCGCTCCTTTGCGATGTGCGCAGAAGAAGCCGCTCGTCGCAGAAAAGCATCCGGCTGAAGTCACTCTTTCTCGGCATCCGAGAGAAACGAGACCGCTGCTGAAGGCTGAAAGCGGCGTTCGGGGAGAACCGCGATTTCGCGGCAAGCAACTGCAAACTCTCCGGAGCGGTTCAGCGCGAGTGCCGCTTTCGACGCACGAGAGCGAAAGAGCGGAATTGCGATGCCGAGAACGAGCGAATTCAGCGTACTGCGTTGCCTGAAAACAGGGTTTTGTTTCTGCGCAGGAAAGAAGCCACAGCTCTCGTCTTTCTGTAACGTCCTCCCTGAAAGCACATCGTGTGCCGCTCCTCGGACTTCTGGCTGCCTTCTTAGAGGGGATTTTCCCTTCTACTCTCTTCGTCACAGAATGCTGACGTGTAGCATCGGAGAGCCACACCAAAAAGCAATGTTGCTAGGAATAAAGGGAAAGGCAGAAGAATGAGAGAGAAGCGTCATGCAGAATGCACGGGCACAAGGAGAAGTGAGAAGCGCTCCTTTGCGATGTGCGCAGAAGAAGCCGCTCGTCGCAGAAAAGCATCCGGCTGAAGTCGCTCTTTCTGGGCATCCGAGAGAAACGAGACCGCTGCTGAAGCCTGAAAGCGGCGTTCGGGGAGAACCGCGATGTACCGGCCAGCAACTGCAAACTCTCCGGAGCGGTTCAGCGCGAGTGCCGCTTTCGACGCACGAGAGCGAAAGAGCGGAATTGCGATGCCGAGAACGAGCGAATTCAGCGTACTGCGTTGCCTGAAAACAGGGTTTTTTTTCTCCGAGGGAAAGAATCCACAGCTCTCGACTTTCTGTAACGTCCTCCCTGAAAGCACATCGTGTGCCGCTCCTCGGACTTCTAGCTGCCTTCTTAGAGGGGATTTTGCCTTCTACTCTGTTCGTCCCAGAATGCTGACGTGTAGCATCGGAGAGCCACACCAAAACGCAATGTTGCTAGGAATAAAGGGAAAGACAGAAGAATGAGAGAGAAGCGTCATGCAGAATGCACGGGCACAAGGAGAAGTGAGAAGCGCTCCTTTGCGATGTGCGCAGAAGAAGCCGCTCGTCGCAGAAAAGCATCCGGCTGAAGTCGCTCTTTCTCGGCATCCGAGAGAAACGAGACCGCTGCTGAAGCCTGAAAGCGGCGTTCGGGGAGAACCGCGATGTACCGGCCAGCAACTGCAAACTCTCCGGAGCGGTTCAGCGCGAGTGCCGCTTTCGACGCACGAGAGCGAAATCGCGGAATTGCGATGCCGAGAACGAGCGAATTCAGCGTACTGCGTTGCCTGAAAACAGGGGGTATTTTCTCCGAGGGAAAGAATCCACAGCTCTCGACTTTCTGTAACGTCCTCCCTGAAAGCACATCGTGTGCCGCTCCTCGGACTTCTAGCTGCCTTCTTAGAGGGGATTTTCCCTTCTACTCTCTTCGTCCCAGAATGCTGACGTGTAGCATCGGAGAGCCACACCAAAACGCAATGTTGCTAGGAATAAAGGGAAAGACCGAAGAATGAGAGAGAAGCGTAATGCATTCTGCATGGGCACAAGGAGAAGTCAGAAGCGCTCGTTTGCGATGTGCGCAGAAGAAGCCGCTCGTCGCAGAAAAGCATCCGGCTGAAGTCGCTCTTTCTGGGCATCCGAGAGAAACGAGACCGCTGCTGAAGGCTGAAAGCGGCGTTCGGGGAGAACCGCGATTTCGCGGCCAGCAACTGCAAACTCTGCGGAGCGGTTCAGCGCGAGTGCCGCTTTCGACGCACGAGAGCCAAAGAGCGGAATTGCGATGCCGAGAACGAGCGAATTCAGCATACTGCAGTGCCTGAAAACAGGGGTTTTTTTCTGCGCAGGAAAGAATCCTCAGCTCTCGACTTTCTGTAACGTCCTCCCTGAAAGCACAACGTGTGCCGCTCCTCGGACTTCTAGCTGCCTTCTTAGAGGGGATTTTCCCTTCTACTCTCTTCGTCACAGAATGCCGACGTGTAGCATCGGAGAGCCACACCAAAACGCAATGTTGCTAGGAATAAAGGGAAAGACAGAACATTGTGGAAGAAGAGTCTTGCAGAATGCACGGGCACAAGGAGAAGTGAGAAGCGCTCCTTTGCGATGTGCGCAGAAGAAGCCGCTCGTCGCAGAAAAGCATCCGGCTGAAGTCGCTCTTTCTGGGCATTCGAGAGAAACGAGACCGCTGCTGAAGGCTGAAAGCGGCGTTCGGGGAGAACCGCGATGTACCGGCCAGCAACTGCAAACTCTCCGGAGCGGTTCAGCGCGAGTGCCGCTTTCGACGCACGAGAGCGAAAGAGCGGAATTGCGATGCCGAGAACGAGCGAATTCAGCGTACTGCGTTGCCTGAAAACAGGGGTTTTTTTCTCCGAGGGAAAGAATCCACAGCTCTCGACTTTCTGTAACGTCCTCCCTGAAAGCACATCGTGTGCCGCTCCTCGGACTTCTAGCTGCCTTCTTAGAGGGGATTTTCCCTTCTACTCTGTTCGTCACAGAATGCTGACGTGTAGCATCGCAGAGCCACACCAAAACGCAATGTTGCTAGGAATAAAGGGAAAGGCAGAAGAATGAGAGAGAAGCGTCATGCAGAATGCAAGGGCACAAGGAGAAGTCAGAAGCGCTCCTTTGCGATGTGCGCAGAAGAAGCCGCTCGTCGCAGAAAAGCATCCGGCTGAAGTCGCTCTTTCTGGGCATCCGAGAGAAACGAGACCGCTGCTGAAGGCTGAAAGCGGCGTTCGGGGTGAACCGCGATGTACCGGCCAGCAACTGCAAACTCTCCGGCGCGGTTCAGCGCGAGTGCCGCTTTCGACGCACGAGAGCGAAATCGCGGAATTGCGATGCCGAGAACGAGCGAATTCAGCGTACTGCAGTGCCTGAAAACAGGGGTTTTTTTCTGCGCAGGAAAGAATCCACAGCTCTCGACTTTCTGTAACGTCCTCCCTGAAAGCACATCGTGTGCCGCTCCTCGGACTTCTAGCTGCCTTCTTAGAGGGGATTTTCCCTTCTACTCTGTTCGTCCCAGAATGCTGACGTGTAGCATCGGAGAGCCACACCAAAACGCAATGTTGCTAGGAATAAAGGGAAAGACCGAAGAATGAGAGAGAAGCGTAATGCATTCTGCATGGGCACAAGGAGAAGTCAGAAGCGCTCGTTTGCGATGTGCGCAGAAGAAGCCGCTCGTCGCAGAAAAGCATCCGGCTGAAGTCGCTCTTTCTGGTCATCCGAGAGAAACGAGACCGCTGCTGTAGCCTGAAAGCGGCGTTCGGGGAGAACCGCGATTTCGCGGCCAGCAACTGCAAACTCTCCGGAGCGGTTCAGCGCGAGTGCCGCTTTCGACGCACGAGAGCCAAAGAGCGGAATTGCGATGCCGAGAACGAGCGAATTCAGCGTACTGCGTTGCCTGAAAACAGGGGGTTTTTTCTCCGAGGGAAAGAATCCACAGCTCTCGACTTTCTGTAACGTCCTCCCTGAAAGCACAACGTGTGCCGCTCCTCGGACTTCTAGCTGCGGAATTGCCATGCCGAGAACGTGCGAATTCATCCTACTGCTGTTCCTTCGAACAGGGTCATTTTTGTCCGCAGGCAAGAATCGATCGCTCTCGACTTTCTGAAATGTTCTCCGTGAGAGCACCACATCTCTAGGTTCCCGAATATTAGGAAGTGCTCTCCATTTTTCTCATTTTCATCTCAGAATGCAAGAAATGTCTTAGTAGCGAAGCTCTTCCCATCTATACATATTCGTCACAAGCTTCAACCAGGACGTATTTTTAAGAAAACCTGCATTTCTGGTAGAAAATGTCATCTCTTTGGGAGAATCATGGTTTTTCATGAATAAATGAAATCTCCTTCTGTGGGGAGGAAATGCCATGTATTTGGGGGAAATGGGACGCCTCTAGTGGAAAATGCTATCGATTTGGCGAAAGGCTGTATTTCCTGGCGATCATGTCATTGGATTGGAGAAATGTGGTATTTCTAGGAGATAATGTCCTAATATGGGGAGAAGATGCCGTTCAGTGAGGGAGAAGCATGCATTTCGGAGAGAAAATCTCCCAGTTTTGGGTGAAAGTGTCATCTTGAGGATTATAATGACGAACTTCTTGGAGAAAGTATGAGGTATTTTTAAGAAAGCTGGTATTCCCTGGAAACAGTCTCATTTTTGATTGAGGGAGGGGAGGGAGAGATGATGTATTGGTGACAAAGCTAATATTTCAGGAAGGAAACGTCCCACATTGAAGAGAGAACTGGTATTTCTGGCAGAAAATGTCACAGCCATGGGAGAAAAATGGTATCCCTGTCATTAGATGTCGTCTATTTGGGACAAAAATGCAACTTGCGCGATAAAAAGCCGTATGATTGGGCAGAACTAAGTGCCATCTAGCCTAATTGGGAGGAAATGGGCAGTATTTCCAAGAAAGCTGGCATTTGTGGGAGAAAAGATGGTATTTGCGGGAGAGAATGTCCTCTCATTCGCGGAATGCTGGTATGTCTGGAAGGAAATCTAATTTGGGAGGAAACTGTGATATGAAGGATAGAAAAGTCTGATGGTAAGTACCATCCTGTGGGGTGTGGAGTCGTACTTGTGGTGGAAAATGTCACCTGTTTGGGAGAATGCTGATATTTGTGGGAGAAAAGTTCATAGATTTGTTGGAAAAAGTCACCTCTGGCATAGTCATCTAGTATTTTGCGGATGAATCGTGAAGCATATGTCAGAAAAGCTGTATTTCTGGAAGAAAACGCCATCTGTTAGGGGAGAAAGCTGGTTTTTCAGGGAGCAAGTCTCCTTCTTGGGGGAGGAAATGTCCTCCTTTGGACGGCCAAGTAGGACTTGTGGGCCACAAGTAGGACTTGTGGGAGGAAAAGCCACGTATTTGGGAGAAGGGTGGTATTTCCGGGAGAAAATGCCATAGGTCTGGAAGAAAATGTATTCCGTAGGATTAAGCTATGATAGTTATGGTGGAATATACGATGTGTTTGGGCAAAAAGCAGTATTTCTGGGAGCTAATCTCAATGGACTGGAGAAAGCTGGTATTTCTGGGAGCTACTGTGTTCTTTTTGGAAGAAAAATCCATCCCTTGGGTGAAAAACGGGCATTTCTGATACCAAATGTCATCGAATGTGGAGAAAGCTGGTACTTCTGGGCAAAAAAGGACATGGATGATGGAGAAAAGTGGGAAATGGTGGGAAAGAATGTCTCGTAGTGGAGAGCAAGGGTGGTCTTTTTGGTGTGCCAAGTGGTCTCTCGGGGAGAAAACACGGTAAATAGGGGAGAAAATGACCTCTGGAGGAGTGTCAAGTAGTATTCTGGAGAGATACTGTCCGGTATTTCTCATCAAAGTGCTGTTTCGGGGAGATAGTAGCGTGCTTGGTTGGAAAATGACATGCGTTTGTGAGACAGCTGGTATTTTGGGGCCGTATTTGGAAGAATAAGCAGGAGTTTCTGGGGGAATATATGCCATCTTTGGGAGGAAACGGGTGTTGGTGGGAGAAAATGTCGTGTATTTGGGAGAAAGCTGGTGTATCTGGGAGAAAAGGCCATTTTGATGGGAGTAAGTGTGATCCTGAGGAGCACCAAGTAGTATTCTTGGGATGAAACGTGAGGTATTTCTAAGAGAAGTGGTCTTTCTGGGAGAAAATGTCTTGTTTTGGGGGGAGAAAATGTCCTATTTTGGGGGGCAGAAGCAGGTATTTCTGTGATAAAATGCCGTCTTGATGGGAGTAAGTGCAATCTTGAGGAGTGTAGTGTCGTATTTTTGGTCGAATTTGTGAGGTATTTCTAAGGAAACTGGTATTTCTGGGAGATAATGGCATCTGTTTTGAAAAATATTGTCTATTTGCGAGGTGTCTGGTATTTGGGGAAAAAATGCTGTATTTGTATAAATAAGACCGCACTGGGTAAGGGAGCTAAAGCAAAAAGGCCGACCACATGGCTCTTGTTAGGGCTTTTTTGAAGCCAGGAAAAGCCCTGTGCCAGTGCTGGGGCTGGCAGCAGCTGGCAGCTTGTGGGAGGACTGCTGAGGCAGCAGGTTGGAGTCAGCACTGCTCCCTCTTACCTGTGAGATGAACCTTGAGCCTTTTCTGCCAGGCTAAAAGCAGCCCAGCTAAGGGGCCTGGTGAGAAGAGGTGAGAAGAGGCAAGAAAAGGGTGCTACTGTCCACCGAGAACAGGGAGGGCAGTCAGAGTGTGAGCGCAGCCCACACTGCCCATGGCTGCAGCAGTAGGTGTGGGAGGTGGGTCTTGTGGCAGGACTTGGAATGATTCGGAAGGCTAGTCGGGGAATCCCCTGGGTTTCCCTCTGAGAGAGTAAAGGGTCCAAGACGGCTGGTGGCTCTTCAGGAAGGAAGTCTGAAAGGCGCAGGAGCGGGCTGTCCCCCCGAGCAGCACAATGAGCCGGCGGGGAGGGAAGAAGACCGGCGGGGATGGATGAACAGGGAGCGATTCTTGAGGCTGCGGGAGAAGAAGAGAATCTACGTCTAGTGGAAGAAGGGACGCGTGACTCCGAAAGAGAAGTTGCTGGGATGTGTGGAGGGAAAATCCGAAAGGCCCAGCTTGAACTCAGCCTGGCTGCTGGGCTTCAAAGGAACAAGGAGCCCTTTTACAAAGACATCAGCGGCATGAGGAGGACTCAGGAGAATCTCCGTTCTTTCCTAGATGAGGCTGGTCATGTGAGCACTGAGGATATGGCAAAGGCAGAGGTTCAGAATGCCTTCTTTATGCCTGTCTTGAAAGGTCATGCGAGTTATCCTCAGGCTACTCCGCTCTCTGACCTGGTAGTCTGGACTGGAGTGCAGGCAGAATTCCCCGCCATTCGGGAGGACGCAGTCAGAGACCTACTAGTCCAGCTGGACTGTCACAAGTGCAAGGGGCCAGATGGGATTCACCCGAGAGTGCTGAGGGAACTGGCGCAGGTGATAGCCGAACCGCTCGCCGTTATCTATCAGCGCTTTGTTGACTGGTGACTTTGTTGACTGGTCCCAGAAGACTGGAGGCTTGTCAGTGTGACTGCCATCTCTAAGAAGGATTGTAAGGAGGAGCGACGGGCTTGTTAGCCTGACCTCGGTGCCAGGAAAGGTTATGGAGTGGATTGTCTTGAGGGAGATGACACGGCATGTGCGGGACATGCAGGGGATCAGGCCTAGCCAGCATGGGTTCATGAAGGGCTGATCCTGTTGGACCAACCTGATCTCCTTCTAGAAACTAGTGAGCCATCTGGTAGACGAGAGAAAGGCTGCTGATGTAATCTACCTAGACTTCAGCAAGGCCTTGGACACTGTCTCCCACAGCATTCTCCTGCAGAAGCTGACAGCCCGTGGCTTGGACGGGTACGCTTTGGCTGGATAAGGAAGTGGCTGGAAGGCCGGGCCCAAAGAGTGGTAGTGAATGGAGCTAAATGCAGCTGGCGACCTGTCACAAGCGGTGTTCCCCAGGGGTCGGTGCTGGGGCCTGTCCTCCTCGAGATCTTTCTCGATGACCTGGATGAGGGCACTGAGTGCACCCTCCGCAAGTTTGCGGATGACAACAAGCTGGCTGGATGTGTTGATCTGCCTGGGGGTAGTGAGGCCCTCCAGAGGGATCTGGACAGGCTGGAGAGCTGGGCTGAAGCCAATGGGATGAGTTCCAACAAGGCCAAAGGCCGGGTCCTGCACTTTGGCTACAACAAGCCCAGGCAACGCTCCAGGCTTGGGGCAGAAGACTGCGTAGAGGAAGTGGACCTGGGGATGTTGATTGATGCTCAACTGAACATGAGCCAGCAGTGTGCCCAGGTGGCCAAGAAGGCCAATGGCATCCTGGCCTGCATCAGGAACGGTGTTGCCAGCAGGAACAGGCAAGTGATTGTCCCCCTGTCCTCAGCTCTGGTGAGGCCGCACCTCAAGTACTGTGTCTGCTTTTGGGCCCCTCACTGCAAGAAAGACATTGAGGCCCTGGAGCGGGTTCAAAGAAGGGTGCCAAAACTGGTGAGGGGTCTGGAGCACAGGCCTTACGAGGAGCGGCTGAAGGAGCTGGGCTTGTTCAGTCTGGAGAAGAGGAGCCTCAGAAACACCTTCTTGTTCTCTCTAACTCCCTGAAGGGAGGTTGTAGCGAGCTGGGCTTCGGCCTCTTCCCTCGTGTCACTAGTGCCGAAAAAATGACCTCGTATCCCCGAAATAGCAGTGCTCTCCCAAATGCAGGATATTTTCTTCCAGAAATAACACTTTTCAATCCAAAATGTGACAATTTGTTCCAAAAATACCATCTTTTTTCCCAAGAATACAAGCATTCCCCGAAATAGATGACATTTTCTCCCAGAAATGCCAGCTTTATCAAAGATACAAGAACATTTCTTCCAAATACATGATATAGTCCCCCAGAAAGATCCGTTTCCTTTTTCTCCAAAAAATACAACACTACAATAATAAATAGCATATTTTCAGCCAAAACTAACAAATTTTCTGACAGGAAAGCCAGCTTTCTTCCAAAAAGATGACATTATCGCAACAAAATACCACCATTCTCCCACAGAGATGGCATTTCATCCCACAAGGACTACTTTCTCCAGCTTTCTCCCCAGACGGATGGCATTTACTACCTGAAATACAGCTTTTCTTAGATATACTCCACGGTTCATCCTCAAAATGCTACATGACAATGCCAAAGAAATAGAAGTCTTTTCAAACAAAAATAGGATATTTTCTCTCAGAAATACCACTCTTCTCCCAAATAGATGATATTTTCCCAACAACATACCACCTTTCTCCCAAAGAGATGGCATTTCATCCCACAAGGACTACTCCACACTCCACACAATGATACTTAGCATCAAGAATAGGGCATTGGACCACAGAAAGACCAGCTTTCTGCCTAAGAGACGACATTTTCTCCCAGAAAGACCACTTTGCTCCCCGAAATACTGGACTTTGTCTTCCAGAAACACCATGCTCATCATCTCCAGATGTTGTTTTCACCCCAAACCCTAGCACCTTTCCTCTCACTACTCCCTGCTTTTTCAAACATACATGCTCTTCTCTCCCAGAAATGCTAGCATTCTCTCCAACATGGGACCTTTTCCAACCAAAGATGGCAGAGTCTCCCAGAAATTGCACTTTTCTTCAGAAGAACTGACATGTTCTCCAAAACATACGACTTTCAGCTGTTCCAGGTGACATTTTTCAGCCAAATATCGGAGAGATTCTCCCCAAGTACCACTTTTCTCTCCTGTCGATTGCATTTTCTCACAGAAATACCACACTGCAACTCCAAAGAACACATTTCCCTCCAGAAATACCCTATTTTTGCCCAGAAAGACCAGCTTCTCCCAAAAGAGAGGACATTTTCTCCCAGAAATATCAGCTCTTTCCCAAATCGATGACATCTTCTTCCAGAAATTCCTGCTTTTTCCCAAACAGATGACATTTTGGCCTAAAAATACCAGCTTTCTCCCCAGAAATAGGCCATTGTTTGCCAGATAGACCAGTTTTCTCCCCAATATAGGATATTTTCTCCCACAAAGACCCGTTTTCTCTTAGGATTTGACTTATTTTGTAGAATGACAGTTTTCTACCCCACAATGGGACATTTTCTCCCACAAAGACCAGTGTGCTCCATGAAAACAGGACAGTTTCTCCCACAAATACCAGGATTCTCCCCAAAACAGGACATTTTCTCCCACAAAGACCAGATTTCTGCCTCACAAGAGGCAAGTTTCACCCACAAATACCTCTTTTCTCCACTACATTGCACATTTTCTTCTAGAAATACCACTTCTCGCCCCAAGATTAGGACAGGTTCTCCCAGAGATACCAGCTTTCTCCCCAGAAATATGGCCTTGGCGGCCAGATAGACCAGTTTGCTCCCAAATATGGGACCTTTTCTCCCAGAAATACCAGCTTTCTCCCCAGAAATAGGACATTCTCTCCCAGAAATACCAGCTTTCACCAAAATAGAGGAGATTTCCTCTGAGAAATACCTGTGTTCTCCTCAAGTAGATGGCATTTTCCCAGAAATCATGCTTTTCCACAGCAACTATGACATTTACTCCAAAATAGATGACATTTTCACGCAGGAATACCAGTTTTCTCCCAATCACATTGCAGTTTCCGCCAGGAATGCCATCTTTCTCGCAGATAGATGATGTTGACTCCCAGAAAGACCAGCTTTCTCCAACATATGTCATAGTTTCTCCCAGAAATACCACTTTTCTCCCCCAAAATAGGACATTCTCTCACGGAAACACCAGGTTCCCTCCGTGAAATAGGACAGTTTCTCCCAGAAATACCTCTTCTCTCCCAGATGCTGGACATTCTCTCCCGGAAATACCACTTTTCTCCCCCAGATAGGACAGTTTCTCCCAGAAATATCAGTTTTCTCTTAATATTGACATTCTTAGTTGTAGCATCACAATTTTCTACCCCAAAATGGGACAGTTTCTCCCACAAATACCACTTTGCTCCGTGACAATAGGACAGTCTCTCCCAGAAATACCAGTATTCTCCCCAGAACGGGACCATTGCTCCCAGAAAGACCAGCTTTCTCCCCCCAGAGTGGACATTTTCTTCCAGAAATGGCAGTTTTCTCCCAAACATGGAACATATTCTCCCAGAAATACCTCTTTTCTCCACCAAAAGAGGGAAGTTGCTCCCACAAATACCAGATTTCAGCCTCAAAATAGGGCAGATTCTCCCACAAATACCAGTTTCCTGCTTCAAAAGAGGCAAGTTTCACCTACAAATACCACTTTTCTCCGCTAAACTGGACATTTTCTTCTAGAAATACCACTTTTCGCCCCAATAGTAGGACAGTTTCTCCCAGAAATACCAGTTTTCTCCACCAAAATAGGACATTTTCTTCGACAAATACCAGTTTGCCCCCCAATGTTAGGACAGTCTCTCCCAGAAATGCCAGTCTTATCCCCCCAGATGGGACATTATCCCCACAAATACCACTTTCCTGCCTCAAAAGAGGCAAGTTCCACCCACAAATACCTCTTTTCTCCACTACATTGCACATTTTCTTCCAGAAATACCACTTCTCGCCCCAAGATTAGGACACGTTCACCCAGAAAGACCAGCTTTCTCCTCAGAAATATGGCCTTGTCGGCCAGATAGACCAGTTCTCTCCAAATATGGGGCCTTTTCTCCCAGAAAGACCAGCTTTCTCCCCAAAACAGGATATTTTCTCCCACAAATTCCACTTTTCTCCCCTGAAATAGGACATTTTCTCCCAGAAATACCTCTTTCATCCCCCAAAACAGGACATTTTCTCCCAGAAAGACCACTTTGCTCCCCGAAATACTGGACTTTGTCTTCCAGAAACACCATGCTCATCCCCTCCAGAGGTTGTTGTCACCCCAAACCCTAGCACCTTTCCTCTCACTATTCCCTGCTTTTTCAAACATAGATGCTCTTCTCTCCCAGAAATGCTAGCATTCTCTCCAACATGGGACCTTTTCCAACCAAAGATGGCAGAGTCTCCCAGAAATAGCACTTGTCTTCAGAAGAACTGACATGTTCTCCAAAACATACGACTTTCAGCTGTTCCACGTGACATTTTTCAGCCAAACATCGGAGAGATTCTCCCCAAGTACCACTTTTCTCTCCTGTCGATTGCATTTTCTCCCAGAAATACCACACTGCAACTCCAAAGAACACATTTCCCTCCAGAAATACCCTCTTTTTGCCCAGAAAGACCAGCCTTCTCCCAAAAGAGAGGACATTTTCCACCAGAAAGACCACTTTTCTATTCTTCCGATTGCAGTTTCCTCCAAAAAGAGATTTCCTTCCAGACATGCCAGCATTCTCTCAAGCAGAGGCCGTTTTCCCCCGGAAATACCATCTTTTCTCCCAGAAATTCCAGCTCTCTTAGAAAGACTTCACATTTCCTCCCAAGTCCTCTACTTCACACTCCTAACTATCAGACGGCCCTTTCATCTCCCAAAGGAGTGACATTTTCTGCCACAAAGCCCAGTTGTCTCGTAAATAGAGGATGTTTTCTTCCAGAAATACCAGCTTTGTCACAAGCATACCACCTCACCCCCACTCCCTCAGAACGATGATCCTGTCTCCTGGGAATACCACTTTTCTTACAAATGCCTCATGCTTTCTCCAAACAATACCACATTACAACCCTCAAGATGACATTTGCTGCAAAAAGAGGACATTTTCTCCCCCAAATACCAGCTTCTTCCCAAGCACAGGAGATTTTCTCCCAGAAACACCACCTTTCTCCCAAATAGACGACAAGTTCTACCAAAAAGAGGACATTTTCTCCCAGAAATATCAGCTCTTTCCCAAATCGATGACTTTTTCTTCCAGAAATTCCTGCTTTTTCCCAAACAGACGATATTTTTGCCTAAAAATACCAGCTTTCTCCCCAGAAAGATGTCATTGTTTGCCAGATAGACCAGTTTTCTCCCCAATATAGGCCATTTTCTCCCACAAAGACCAGTTTTCTCTTAGGATTTGACTTATGTTGTAGAAGAACAGTTTTCTACCCCACAATGGGACATTTTCTCCCACAAAGACCAGTGTGCTCCATGAAAACAGGACAGTTTCTCCCACAAAGACCAGGATTCTCCCCAAAACAGGACATTTGCTCCCACAAAGACCTGATTTCTGCCTCAAAAGAGGCAAGTTTCACCCACAAATACCTCTTTTCTCCACTACATTGCACATTTTCTTCTAGAAATACCACTTCTCGCCCCAAGATTAGGACAGGTTCTCCCAGAGATACCAGCTTTCTCCCCAGAAATATGGCCTTGGCGGCCAGATAGACCAGTTTTCTCCCAAATATGGGACCTTTTCTCCCAGAAATACCAGTATTCTCCCCAAAACAGGATATTTTCTCACACAAATTCTACTTTTCTCTCCTGAAATGGGACATTTTCTCCAAGAAATACCTCTTTCATCCCCCCAAACAAGACATTTTCTCCCAGAGATACCACTGCTCTTAGAAATACCTCACGTTTCATCCCAAGAATACTTCTTGGCGCTCCTCAGGATCACACTTACTCCCATCTAAATGGACTTTTCTCCCACAGAGACCAGGTTTCTCCCAAATACACCACAGTTTCTCCCACACAGACCAGCTTTCTCCCAAAGATGGCAGACATTCCCCCAGAAATACAGGCTTATTCTTAGAAAACGGCCTTTTCCCCAAAATACCAGCTTTCTCACAAACACCTGTCACTTTCCAACCAAGGAGGCTACCATCTCCCCGAAACAACAGTTTTCCCAGAAATACCTTTCTTTTTCTTTTGGTAATATTCCCCTAGAAATGTGGCATTTTCTTTCAGAAATACTGCATTGCTTTTGGAAATATGATTTCTTTTTCTGGAATATGGTATTTTCTCCCCTAATTGGAATGTGTCATTTAAATGCTCCAGTTTTCTCTAGGTGCGCTGTTTAATTTCTCCGAAAAAATTTAAAAAATGACATTTTCCCTCAGATATAGCATTTGTAGGAGATATATTTGTCATTTTTCTCACAGATAATTTATTTTTCCCCTAGGTGTGGCGTTTTCTTCCATAAACTCCACGTTTTTCACAAATTTATGATCCTTCCCTTTCAAACGAGTTCAGAAAACTGTTATATCCGGGGAACAATTTCGATATTAAGGACAAAAGTGATATTCCTTTGGAAAATATCTTTTTTTTTGGAGAATGCTGGTATTTCTGATGTGAAAAGCTCCAATTCGTTGAATGAGACTGGTATTTCTCGAGGACAATGTGATATTTCTGAGTAATTTGGTATTTTGGATTGTAAGGTCGTACTCCTTACGAATGCCAACTGTCAGTCGAAAGAAAGATCTATGCACTTCCTACGTAGCACAGCGTGGAGGATTCTGCCTGTACACAAGGCGATCACGTAGCAGTTTCCAGCAACTCAAACTCTCCGCAGCGGTTCAGCGCGAGTGCCGCTTTATGCCTTCCGCAGCAATCTCGTTTTTCTCGGGTGCCGAGAATGTGCGACATCAGGCTACCACATGGCCTGCAAGCAGGTGCTTTTTTCTCCGCAGTACAGAAACAATGGCACTCGACTTTCTGTAACGTCCTCCCTGAAAGCACAACGTGTGCCGCTCCTCGGACTTCTAGCTGCCTTCTTAGAGGGGATTTTGCCTTCTACTCTCTTCGTCACAGAATGCTGACGTGTAGCATCGGAGAGCCACACCAAAACGCAATGTTGCTAGGAATAAAGGGAAAGGCAGAAGAATGAGAGAGAAGCGTCATGCAGAATGCACGGGCACAAGGAGAAGTCAGAAGCGCTCCTTTGCGATGTGCGCAGAAGAAGCCGCTCGTCGCAGAAAAGCATCCGGCTGAAGTCACTCTTTCTCGGCATCCGAGAGAAACGAGACCGCTGCTGAAGGCTGAAAGCGGCGTTCGGGGAGAACCGCGATTTCGCGGCCAGCAACTGCAAACTCTCCGGAGCGGTTCAGCGCGAGTGCCGCTTTCGACGCACGAGAGCGAAAGAGCGGAATTGCGATGCCGAGAACGAGCGAATTCAGCGTACTGCGTTGCCTGAAAACAGGGTTTTGTTTCTGCGCAGGAAAGAAGCCACAGCTCTCGTCTTTCTGTAACGTCCTCCCTGAAAGCACATCGTGTGCCGCTCCTCGGACTTCTGGCTGCCTTCTTAGAGGGGATTTTCCCTTCTACTCTCTTCGTCACAGAATGCTGACGTGTAGCATCGGAGAGCCACACCAAAAAGCAATGTTGCTAGGAATAAAGGGAAAGGCAGAAGAATGAGAGAGAAGCGTCATGCAGAATGCACGGGCACAAGGAGAAGTCAGAAGCGCTCCTTTGCGATGTGCGCAGAAGAAGCCGCTCGTCGCAGAAAAGCATCCGGCTGAAGTCGCTCTTTCTGGGCATCCGAGAGAAACGAGACCGCTGCTGAAGCCTGAAAGCGGCGTTCGGGGAGAACCGCGATGTACCGGCCAGCAACTGCAAACTCTCCGGAGCGGTTCAGCGCGAGTGCCGCTTTCGACGCACGAGAGCGAAAGAGCGGAATTGCGATGCCGAGAACGAGCGAATTCAGCGTACTGCGTTGCCTGAAAACAGGGTTTTTTTTCTCCGAGGGAAAGAATCCACAGCTCTCGACTTTCTGTAACGTCCTCCCTGAAAGCACATCGTGTGCCGCTCCTCGGACTTCTAGCTGCCTTCTTAGAGGGGATTTTGCCTTCTACTCTGTTCGTCCCAGAATGCTGACGTGTAGCATCGGAGAGCCACACCAAAACGCAATGTTGCTAGGAATAAAGGGAAAGACAGAAGAATGAGAGAGAAGCGTAGTGCAGAATGCACGGGCACAAGGAGAAGTCAGAAGCGCTCCTTTGCGATGTGCGCAGAAGAAGCCGCTCGTCGCAGAAAAGCATCCGGCTGAAGTCGCTCTTTCTGGGCATCCGAGAGAAACGAGACCGCTGCTGAAGCCTGAAAGCGGCGTTCGGGGAGAACCGCGATGTACCGGCCAGCAACTGCAAACTCTCCGGAGCGGTTCAGCGCGAGTGCCGCTTTCGACGCACGAGAGCGAAATCGCGGAATTGCGATGCCGAGAACGAGCGAATTCAGCGTACTGCGTTGCCTGAAAACAGGGGGTATTTTCTCCGAGGGAAAGAATCCACAGCTCTCGACTTTCTGTAACGTCCTCCCTGAAAGCACATCGTGTGCCGCTCCTCGGACTTCTAGCTGCCTTCTTCGAGGGGATTTTCCCTTCTACTCTCTTCGTCCCAGAATGCTGACGTGTAGCATCGGAGAGCCACACCAAAACGCAATGTTGCTAGGAATAAAGGGAAAGACCGAAGAATGAGAGAGAAGCGTAATGCATTCTGCATGGGCACAAGGAGAAGTCAGAAGCGCTCGTTTGCGATGTGCGCAGAAGAAGCCGCTCGTCGCAGAAAAGCATCCGGCTGAAGTCGCTCTTTCTGGGCATCCGAGAGAAACGAGACCGCTGCTGAAGGCTGAAAGCGGCGTTCGGGGAGAACCGCGATTTCGCGGCCAGCAACTGCAAACTCTGCGGAGCGGTTCAGCGCGAGTGCCGCTTTCGACGCACGAGAGCCAAAGAGCGGAATTGCGATGCCGAGAACGAGCGAATTCAGCATACTGCAGTGCCTGAAAACAGGGGTTTTTTTCTGCGCAGGAAAGAATCCTCAGCTCTCGACTTTCTGTAACGTCCTCCCTGAAAGCACAACGTGTGCCGCTCCTCGGACTTCTAGCTGCCTTCTTAGAGGGGATTTTCCCTTCTACTCTCTTCGTCACAGAATGCCGACGTGTAGCATCGGAGAGCCACACCAAAACGCAATGTTGCTAGGAATAAAGGGAAAGACAGAACATTGTGGAAGAAGAGTCTTGCAGAATGCACGGGCACAAGGAGAAGTCAGAAGCGCTCGTTTGCGATGTGCGCTGAAGAAGCCGCTCGTCGCAGAAAAGCATCCGGCTGAAGTCGCTCTTTCTGGGCATCCGAGAGAAACGAGACCGCTGCTGAAGCCTGAAAGCGGCGTTCGGGGAGAACCGCGATGTACCGGCCAGCAACTGCAAACTCTCCGGAGCGGTTCAGCGCGAGTGCCGCTTTCGACGCACGAGAGCGAAATCGCGGAATTGCGATGCCGAGAACGAGCGAATTCAGCGTACTGCGTTGCCTGAAAACAGGGGTTTTTTTCTCCGAGGGAAAGAATCCACAGCTCTCGACTTTCTGTAACGTCCTCCCTGAAAGCACATCGTGTGCCGCTCCTCGGACTTCTAGCTGCCTTCTTAGAGGGGATTTTCCCTTCTACTCTGTTCGTCACAGAATGCTGACGTGTAGCATCGCAGAGCCACACCAAAACGCAATGTTGCTAGGAATAAAGGGAAAGGCAGAAGAATGAGAGAGAAGCGTCATGCAGAATGCAAGGGCACAAGGAGAAGTCAGAAGCGCTCCTTTGCGATGTGCGCAGAAGAAGCCGCTCGTCGCAGAAAAGCATCCGGCTGAAGTCGCTCTTTCTGGGCATCCGAGAGAAACGAGACCGCTGCTGAAGGCTGAAAGCGGCGTTCGGGGTGAACCGCGATGTACCGGCTAGCAACTGCAAACTCTCCGGCGCGGTTCAGCGCGAGTGCCGCTTTCGACGCACGAGAGCGAAATCGCGGAATTGCGATGCCGAGAACGAGCGAATTCAGCGTACTGCAGTGCCTGAAAACAGGGGTTTTTTTCTGCGCAGGAAAGAATCCACAGCTCTCGACTTTCTGTAACGTCCTCCCTGAAAGCACATCGTGTGCCGCTCCTCGGACTTCTAGCTGCCTTCTTAGAGGGGATTTTCCCTTCTACTCTGTTCGTCCCAGAATGCTGACGTGTAGCATCGGAGAGCCACACCAAAACGCAATGTTGCTAGGAATAAAGGGAAAGACCGAAGAATGAGAGAGAAGCGTAATGCATTCTGCATGGGCACAAGGAGAAGTCAGAAGCGCTCGTTTGCGATGTGCGCAGAAGAAGCCGCTCGTCGCAGAAAAGCATCCGGCTGAAGTCGCTCTTTCTGGTCATCCGAGAGAAACGAGACCGCTGCTGTAGCCTGAAAGCGGCGTTCGGGGAGAACCGCGATTTCGCGGCCAGCAACTGCAAACTCTCCGGAGCGGTTCAGCGCGAGTGCCGCTTTCGACGCACGAGAGCCAAAGAGCGGAATTGCGATGCCGAGAACGAGCGAATTCAGCATACTGCAGTGCCTGAAAACAGGGGTTTTTTTCTGCGCAGGAAAGAATCCTCAGCTCTCGACTTTCTGTAACGTCCTCCCTGAAAGCACAACGTGTGCCGCTCCTCGGACTTCTAGCTGCCTTCTTAGAGGGGATTTTCCCTTCTACTCTCTTCGTCACAGAATGCCGACGTGTAGCATCGGAGAGCCACACCAAAACGCAATGTTGCTAGGAATAAAGGGAAAGACAGAACATTGTGGAAGAAGAGTCTTGCAGAATGCACGGGCACAAGGAGAAGTGAGAAGCGCTCCTTTGCGATGTGCGCAGATGAAGACGCTCGTCGCAGAAAAGCATCCGGCTGAAGTCGCTCTTTCTCGGCATTCGAGAGAAACGAGACCGCTGCTGAAGCCTGAAAGCGGCGTTCGGGGAGAACCGCGATTTCGCGGCCAGCAACTGCAAACTCTCCGGAGCGGTTCAGCGCGAGTGCCGCTTTCGACGCACGAGAGCCAAAGAGCGGAATTGCGATGCCGAGAACGAGCGAATTCAGCGTACTGCGTTGCCTGAAAACAGGGGTTTTTTTCTCCGAGGGAAAGAATCCACAGCTCTCGACTTTCTGTAACGTCCTCCCTGAAAGCACAACGTGTGCCGCTCCTCGGACTTCTAGCTGCCTTCTTAGAGGGGATTTTCCCTTCTACTCTGTTCGTCACAGAATGCTGACGTGTAGCATCGGAGAGCCACACCAAAACGCAATGTTGCTAGGAATAAAGGGAAAGGCAGAAGAATGAGAGAAGCGTCATGCAGAATGCACGGGCACAAGGAGAAGTCAGAAGCGCTCGTTTGCGATGTGCGCTGAAGAAGCCGCTCGTCGCAGAAAAGCATCCGGCTGAAGTCGCTCTTTCTGGGCATCCGAGAGAAACGAGACCGCTGCTGAAGCCTGAAAGCGGCGTTCGGGGAGAACCGCGATGTACCGGCCAGCAACTGCAAACTCTCCGGAGCGGTTCAGCGCGAGTGCCGCTTTCGACGCACGAGAGCGAAATCGCGGAATTGCGATGCCGAGAACGAGCGAATTCAGCGTACTGCGTTGCCTGAAAACAGGGGGTATTTTCTCCGAGGGAAAGAATCCACAGCTCTCGACTTTCTGTAACGTCCTCCCTGAAAGCACATCGTGTGCCGCTCCTCGGACTTCTAGCTGCCTTCTTAGAGGGGATTTTCCCTTCTACTCTCTTCGTCACAGAATGCTGACGTGTAGCATCGGAGAGCCACACCAAAACGCAATGTTGCTAGGAATAAAGGGAAAGGCAGAAGAATGAGAGAGAAGCGTCATGCAGAATGCACGGGCACAAGGAGAAGTCAGAAGCGCTCGTTTGCGATGTGCGCAGAAGAAGCCGCTCGTCGCAGAAAAGCATCCGGCTGAAGTCGCTCTTTCTGGGCATCCGAGAGAAACGAGACCGCTGCTGAAGCCTGAAAGCGGCGTTCGGGGAGAACCGCGATTTCGCGGCCAGCAACTGCAAACTCTCCGGAGCGGTTCAGCGCGAGTGCCGCTTTCGACGCACGAGAGCGAAAGAGCGGAATTGCGATGCCGAGAACGAGGGAATTCAGCGTACTGCGTTGCCTGAAAACAGGGGGTTTTCTCTCCGAGGGAAAGAATCCACAGCTCTCGACTTTCTGTAACGTCCTCCCTGAAAGCACATCGTGTGCCGCTCCTCGGACTTCTAGCTGCCTTCTTAGAGGGGATTTTCCCTTCTACTCTGTTCGGAACACAATGCTGACGTGTAGCATCGGAGAGCCACACCAAATCGCAATGTTGCTAGGAATAAAGGGAAAGGCAGAAGAATAAGAGAAGCGTCATGCAGAATGCACGGGCACAAGGAGAAGTCAGAAGCGCTCGTTTGCGATGTGCGCTGAAGAAGCCGCTCGTCGCAGAAAAGCATCCGGCTGAACTCGCTCTTTCTGGGCATCCGTGAGAAACGAGACCGCTGCTGAAGGCTGAAAGCGGCGTTCGGGGAGAACCGCGATTTCGCGGCCAGCAACTGCAAACTCTCCGGAGCGGTTCAGCGCGAGTGCCGCTTTCGACGCACGAGAGCGAAAGAGCGGAATTGCGATGCCGAGAACGAGGGAATTCAGCGTACTGCGTTGCCTGAAAACAGGGGGTTTTTTCTGCGCAGGAAAGAATCCACAGCTCTCGACTTTCTGTAACGTCCTCCCTGAAAGCACATCGTGTGCCGCTCCTCGGACTTCTAGCTGCCTTCTTCGAGGGGATTTTGCCTTCTACTCTGTTCGTCACAGAATGCTGACGTGTAGCATCGGAGAGCCACACCAAAACGCAATGTTGCTAGGAAAAAAGGGAAAGACCGAAGAATGAGAGAGAAGCGTCATGCAGAATGCACGGGCACAAGGAGAAGTCAGAAGCGCTCGTTTGCGATGTGCGCAGAAGAAGCCGCTCGTCGCAGAAAAGCATCCGGCTGAAGTCGCTCTTTCTGGGCATCCGAGAGAAACGAGACCGCTGCTGAAGCCTGAAAGCGGCGTTCGGGGAGAACCGCGATTTCGCGGCCAGCAACTGCAAACTCTCCGGAGCGGTTCAGCGCGAGTGCCGCTTTCGACGCACGAGAGCGAAAGAGCGGAATTGCGATGCCGAGAACGAGCGAATTCAGCGTACTGCGTTGCCTGAAAACAGGGGGTATTTTCTCCGAGGGAAAGAATCCACAGCTCTCGACTTTCTGTAACGTCCTCCCTGAAAGCACATCGTGTGCCGCTCCTCGGACTTCTAGCTGCCTTCTTCGAGGGGATTTTCCCTTCTACTCTGTTCGTCACAGAATGCTGACGTGTAGCATCGGAGAGCCACACCAAAACGCAATGTTGCTAGGAATAAAGGGAAAGGCAGAAGAATGAGAGAAGCGTCATGCAGAATGCACGGGCACAAGGAGAAGTGAGAAGCGCTCCTTTGCGATGTGCGCAGAAGAAGCCGCTCGTCGCAGAAAAGCATCCGGCTGAAGTCGCTCTTTCTGGGCATCCGAGAGAAACGAGACCGCTGCTGAAGCCTGAAAGCGGCGTTCGGGGAGAACGGCGATTTCGCGGCCAGCAACTGCAAACTCTCCGGAGCGGTTCAGCGCGAGTGCCGCTTTCGACGCACGAGAGCGAAAGAGCGGAATTGCGATGCCGAGAACGAGCGAATTCAGCGTACTGCGTTGCCTGAAAACAGGGGGTTTTCTCTCCGAGGGAAAGAATCCACAGCTCTCGACTTTCTGTAACGTCCTCCCTGAAAGCACATCGTGTGCCGCTCCTCGGACTTCTAGCTGCCTTCTTCGAGGGGATTTTGCCTTCTACTCTGTTCGTCACAGAATGCTGACGTGTAGCATCGGAGAGCCACACCAAAACGCAATGTTGCTAGGAAAAAAGGGAAAGACCGAAGAATGAGAGAGAAGCGTCATGCAGAATGCACGGGCACAAGGAGAAGTCAGAAGCGCTCGTTTGCGATGTGCGCAGAAGAAGCCGCTCGTCGCAGAAAAGCATCCGGCTGAAGTCGCTCTTTCTGGGCATCCGAGAGAAACGAGACCGCTGCTGAAGCCTGAAAGCGGCGTTCGGGGAGAACCGCGATGTACCGGCCAGCAACTGCAAACTCTCCGGCGCGGTTCAGAGCGAGTGCCGCTTTCGACGCACGAGAGCGAAATCGCGGAATTGCGATGCCGAGAACGAGCGAATTCAGCGTACTGCGTTGCCTGAAAACAGGGGTTTTTTTCTCCGAGGGAAAGAATCCACAGCTCTCGACTTTCTGTAACGTCCTCCCTGAAAGCACATCGTGTGCCGCTCCTCGGACTTCTAGCTGCCTTCTTAGAGGGGATTTTCCCTTCTACTCTCTTCGTCACAGAATGCTGACGTGTAGCATCGCAGAGCCACACCAAAACGCAATGTTGCTAGGAATAAAGGGAAAGGCAGAAGAATGAGAGAGAAGCGTCATGCAGAATGCACGGGCACAAGCAGAAGTCAGAAGCGCTCCTTTGCGATGTGCGCAGAAGAAGCCGCTCGTCGCAGAAAAGCATCCGGCTGAAGTCGCTCTTTCTGGGCATCCGAGAGAAACGAGACCGCTGCTGAAGGCTGAAAGCGGCGTTCGGGGTGAACCGCGATGTACCGGCCAGCAACTGCAAACTCTCCGGCGCGGTTCAGCGCGAGTGCCGCTTTCGACGCACGAGAGCGAAATCGCGGAATTGCGATGCCGAGAACGAGCGAATTCAGCGTACTGCGTTGCCTGAAAACAGGGGTTTTTTTCTCCGAGGGAAAGAATCCACAGCTCTCGACTTTCTGTAACGTCCTCCCTGAAAGCACATCGTGTGCCGCTCCTCGGACTTCTAGCTGCCTTCTTCGAGGGGATTTTGCCTTCTACTCTGTTCGTCCCAGAATGCTGACGTGTAGCATCGGAGAGCCACACCAAAACGCAATGTTGCTAGGAATAAAGGGAAAGACCGAAGAATGAGAGAGAAGCGTAATGCATTCTGCATGGGCACAAGGAGAAGTCAGAAGCGCTCGTTTGCGATGTGCGCAGAAGAAGCCGCTCGTCGCAGAAAAGCATCCGGCTGAAGTCGCTCTTTCTGGTCATCCGAGAGAAACGAGACCGCTGCTGAAGCCTGAAAGCGGCGTTCGGGGAGAACCGCGATTTCGCGGCCAGCAACTGCAAACTCTGCGGAGCGGTTCAGCGCGAGTGCCGCTTTCGACGCACGAGAGCCAAAGAGCGGAATTGCGAAGCCGAGAACGAGCGAATTAAGCATACTGCAGTGCCTGAAAACAGGGGTTTTTTTCTGCGCAGGAAAGAATCCTCAGCTCTCGACTTTCTGGAACGTCCTCCCTGAAAGCACAACGTGTGCCGCTCCTCGGACTTCTAGCTGCCTTCTTAGAGGGGATTTTCCCTTCTACTCTCTTCGTCACAGAATGCCGACGTGTAGCATCGGAGAGCCACACCAAAACGCAATGTTGCTAGGAATAAAGGGAAAGACAGAACATTGTGGAAGAAGAGTCTTGCAGAATGCACGGGCACAAGGAGAAGTGAGAAGCGCTCCGTTGCGATGTGCGCAGAAGAAGACGCTCGTCGCAGAAAAGCATCCGGCTGAAGTCGCTCTTTCTCGGCATTCGAGAGAAACGAGACCGCTGCTGAAGCCTGAAAGCGGCGTTCGGGGAGAACCGCGATTTCGCGGCCAGCAACTGCAAACTCTCCGGAGCGGTTCAGCGCGAGTGCCGCTTTCGACGCACGAGAGCCAAAGAGCGGAATTGCGATGCCGAGAACGAGCGAATTCAGCGTACTGCGTTGCCTGAAAACAGGGGTTTTTTTCTCCGAGGGAAAGAATCCACAGCTCTCGACTTTCTGTAACGTCCTCCCTGAAAGCACATCGTGTGCCGCTCCTCGGACTTCTAGCTGCCTTCTTAGAGGGGATTTTCCCTTCTACTCTCTTCGTCACAGAATGCTGACGTGTAGCATCGGAGAGCCACACCAAAACGCAATGTTGCTAGGAATAAAGGGAAAGGCAGAAGAATGAGAGAAGCGTCATGCAGAATGCACGGGCACAAGGAGAAGTCAGAAGCGCTCGTTTGCGATGTGCGCTGAAGAAGCCGCTCGTCGCAGAAAAGCATCCGGCTGAAGTCGCTCTTTCTGGGCATCCGAGAGAAACGAGACCGCTGCTGAAGCCTGAAAGCGGCGTTCGGGGAGAACCGCGATTTCGCGGCCAGCAACTGCAAACTCTCCGGAGCGGTTCAGCGCGAGTGCCGCTTTCGACGCACGAGAGCGAAATCGCGGAATTGCGATGCCGAGAACGAGCGAATTCAGCGTACTGCGTTGCCTGAAAACAGGGGGTATTTTCTCCGAGGGAAAGAATCCACAGCTCTCGACTTTCTGTAACGTCCTCCCTGAAAGCACATCGTGTGCCGCTCCTCGGACTTCTAGCTGCCTTCTTAGAGGGGATTTTCCCTTCTACTCTGTTCGTCACAGAATGCTGACGTGTAGCATCGGAGAGCCACACCAAAACGCAATGTTGCTAGGAAAAAAGGGAAAGACCGAAGAATGAGAGAGAAGCGTCATGCAGAATGCACGGGCACAAGGAGAAGTCAGAAGCGCTCGTTTGCGATGTGCGCAGAAGAAGCCGCTCGTCGCAGAAAAGCATCCGGCTGAAGTCGCTCTTTCTGGGCATCCGAGAGAAACGAGACCGCTGCTGAAGCCTGAAAGCGGCGTTCGGGGTGAACCGCGATTTCGCGGCCAGCAACTGCAAACTCTCCGGAGCGGTTCAGCGCGAGTGCCGCTTTCGACGCACGAGAGCCAAAGAGCGGAATTGCGATGCCGAGAACGAGCGAATTCAGCATACTGCAGTGCCTGAAAACAGGGGTTTTTTTCTGCGCAGGAAAGAATCCTCAGCTCTCGACTTTCTGTAACGTCCTCCCTGAAAGCACAACGTGTGCCGCTCCTCGGACTTCTAGCTGCCTTCTTAGAGGGGATTTTGCCTTCTACTCTGTTCGTCACAGAATGCCGACGTGTAGCATCGGAGAGCCACACCAAAACGCAATGTTGCTAGGAATAAAGGGAAAGACAGAACATTGTGGAAGAAGAGTCTTGCAGAATGCACGGGCACAAGGAGAAGTGAGAAGCGCTCGTTTGCGATGTGCGCAGAAGAAGCCGCTCGTCGCAGAAAAGCATCCGGCTGAAGTCGCTCTTTCTCGGCATCCGAGAGAAACGAGACCGCTGCTGAAGCCTGAAAGCGGCGTTCGGGGAGAACCGCGATTTCGCGGCCAGCAACTGCAAACTCTCCGGAGCGGTTCAGCGCGAGTGCCGCTTTCGACGCACGAGAGCGAAATCGCGGAACTGCGATGCCGAGAACGAGCGAATTCAGCGTACTGCGTTGCCTGAAAACAGGGGGTTTTCTCTCCGAGGGAAAGAATCCACAGCTCTCGTCTTTCTGCAACGTCCTCCCTGAAAGCACATCGTGTGCCGCTCCTCGGACTTCTAGCTGCCTTCTTAGAGGGGATTTTCCCTTCTACTCTGTTCGTCACAGAATGCTGACGTGTAGCATCGGAGAGCCACACCAAAACGCAATGTTGCTAGGAATAAAGGGAAAGACCGAAGAATGAGAGAGAAGCGTCATGCAGAATGCACGGGCACAAGCAGAAGTCAGAAGCGCTCCTTTGCGATGTGCGCAGAAGAAGCCGCTCGTCGCAGAAAAGCATCCGGCTGAAGTCGCTCTTTCTGGGCATCCGAGAGAAACGAGACCGCTGCTGAAGGCTGAAAGCGGCGTTCGGGGAGAACCGCGATTTCGCGGCCAGCAACTGCAAACTCTCCGGAGCGGTTCAGCGCGAGTGCCGCTTTCGACGCACGAGAGCGAAAGAGCGGAATTGCGATGCCGAGAACGAGCGAATTCAGCGTACTGCGTTGCCTGAAAACAGGGGGTTTTTTCTCCGAGGGAAAGAATCCACAGCTCTCGACTTTCTGTAACGTCCTCCCTGAAAGCACAACGTGTGCCGCTCCTCGGACTTCTAGCTGCGGAATTGCCATGCCGAGAACGTGCGAATTCATCCTACTGCTGTTCCTTCGAACAGGGTCATTTTTGTCCGCAGGCAAGAATCGATCGCTCTCGACTTTCTGAAATGTTCTCCGTGAGAGCACCACATCTCTAGGTTCCCGAATATTAGGAAGTGCTCTCCATTTTTCTCATTTTCATCTCAGAATGCAAGAAATGTCTTAGTAGCGAAGCTCTTCCCATCTATACATATTCGTCACAAGCTTCAACCAGGACGTATTTTTAAGAAAACCTGCATTTCTGGTAGAAAATGTCATCTCTTTGGGAGAATCATGGTTTTTCATGAATAAATGAAATCTCCTTCTGTGGGGAGGAAATGCCATGTATTTGGGGGAAATGGGACGCCTCTAGTGGAAAATGCTATCGATTTGGCGAAAGGCTGTATTTCCTGGCGATCATGTCATTGGATTGGAGAAATGTGGTATTTCTAGGAGATAATGTCCTAATATGGGGAGAAGATGCCGTTCAGTGAGGGAGAAGCATGCATTTCGGAGAGAAAATCTCCCAGTTTTGGGTGAAAGTGTCATCTTGAGGATTATAATGACGAACTTCTTGGAGAAAGTATGAGGTATTTTTAAGAAAGCTGGTATTCCCTGGAAACAGTCTCATTTTTGATTGAGGGAGGGGAGGGAGAGATGATGTATTGGTGACAAAGCTAATATTTCAGGAAGGAAACGTCCCACATTGAAGAGAGAACTGGTATTTCTGGCAGAAAATGTCACAGCCATGGGAGAAAAATGGTATCCCTGTCATTAGATGTCGTCTATTTGGGACAAAAATGCAACTTGCGCGATAAAAAGCCGTATGATTGGGCATAACTAAGTGCCATCTAGCCTAATTGGGAGGAAATGGGCAGTATTTCCAAGAAAGCTGGCATTTGTGGGAGAAAAGATGGTATTTGCGGGAGAGAATGTCCTCTCATTCGCGGAATGCTGGTATGTCTGGAAGGAAATCTAATTTGGGAGGAAACTGTGATATGAAGGATAGAAAAGTCTGATGGTAAGTACCATCCTGTGGGGTGTGGAGTCGTACTTGTGGTGGAAAATGTCACCTGTTTGGGAGAATGCTGATATTTGTGGGAGAAAAGTTCATAGATTTGTTGGAAAAAGTCACCTCTGGCATAGTCATCTAGTATTTTGCGGATGAATCGTGAAGCATATGTCAGAAAAGCTGTATTTCTGGAAGAAAACGCCATGTGTTAGGGGAGAAAGCTGGTTTTTCAGGGAGCAAGTCTCCTTCTTGGGGGAGGAAATGTCCTCCTTTGGACGGCCAAGTAGGACTTGTGGGCCACAAGTAGGACTTGTGGGAGGAAAAGCCACGTATTTGGGAGAAGGGTGGTATTTCCGGGAGAAAATGCCATAGGTCTGGAAGAAAATGTATTCCGTAGGATTAAGCTATGATAGTTATGGTGGAATATACGATGTGTTTGGGCAAAAAGCAGTATTTCTGGGAGCTAATCTCAATGGACTGGAGAAAGCTGGTATTTCTGGGAGCTACTGTGTTCTTTTTGGAAGAAAAATCCATCCCTTGGGTGAAAAACGGGCATTTCTGATACCAAATGTCATCGAATGTGGAGAAAGCTGGTACTTCTGGGCAAAAAAGGACATGGATGATGGAGAAAAGTGGGAAATGGTGGGAAAGAATGTCTCGTAGTGGAGAGCAAGGGTGGTCTTTTTGGTGTGCCAAGTGGTCTCTCGGGGAGAAAACACGGTAAATAGGGGAGAAAATGACCTCTGGAGGAGTGTCAAGTAGTATTCTGGAGAGATACTGTCCGGTATTTCTCATCAAAGTGCTGTTTCGGGGAGATAGTAGCGTGCTTGGTTGGAAAATGACATGCGTTTGTGAGACAGCTGGTATTTTGGGGCCGTATTTGGAAGAATAAGCAGGAGTTTCTGGGGGAATATATGCCATCTTTGGGAGGAAACGGGTGTTGGTGGGAGAAAATGTCGTGTATTTGGGAGAAAGCTGGTGTATCTGGGAGAAAAGGCCATTTTGATGGGAGTAAGTGTGATCCTGAGGAGCACCAAGTAGTATTCTTGGGATGAAACGTGAGGTATTTCTAAGAGAAGTGGTCTTTCTGGGAGAAAATGTCTTGTTTTGGGGGGAGAAAATGTCCTATTTTGGGGGGCAGAAGCAGGTATTTCTGTGATAAAATGCCGTCTTGATGGGAGTAAGTGCAATCTTGAGGAGTGTAGTGTCGTATTTTTGGTCGAATTTGTGAGGTATTTCTAAGGAAACTGGTATTTCTGGGAGATAATGGCATCTGTTTTGAAAAATATTGTCTATTTGCGAGGTGTCTGGTATTTGGGGAAAAAATGCTGTATTTGTATAAAGAAGACCGCACTGGGTAAGGGAGCTAAAGCAAAAAGGCCGACCACATGGCTCTTGTTCGGGCTTTTTTGAAGCCAGGAAAAGCCCTGTGCCAGTGCTGGGGCTGGCAGCAGCTGGCAGCTTGTGGGAGGACTGCTGAGGCAGCAGGTTGGAGTCAGCACTGCTCCCTCTTACCTGTGAGATGAACCTTGAGCCTTTTCTGCCAGGCTAAAAGCAGCCCAGCTAAGGGGCCTGGTGAGAAGAGGTGAGAAGAGGCAAGAAAAGGGTGCTACTGTCCACCGAGAACAGGGAGGGCAGTCAGAGTGTGAGCGCAGCCCACACTGCCCATGGCTGCAGCAGTAGGTGTGGGAGGTGGGTCTTGTGGCAGGACTTGGAATGATTCGGAAGGCTAGTCGGGGAATCCCCTGGGTTTCCCTCTGAGAGAGTAAAGGGTCCAAGACGGCTGGTGGCTCTTCAGGAAGGAAGTCTGAAAGGCGCAGGAGCGGGCTGTCCCCCCGAGCAGCAGAATGAGCCGGCGGGGAGGGAAGAAGACCGGCGGGGATGGATGAACAGGGAGCGATTCTTGAGGCTGCGGGAGAAGAAGAGAATCTACGTCTAGTGGAAGAAGGGACGCGTGACTCCGAAAGAGAAGTTGCTGGGATGTGTGGAGGGAAAATCCGAAAGGCCCAGCTTGAACTCAGCCTGGCTGCTGGGCTTCAAAGGAACAAGGAGCCCTTTTACAAAGACATCAGCGGCATGAGGAGGACTCAGGAGAATCTCCGTTCTTTCCTAGATGAGGCTGGTCATGTGAGCACTGAGGATATGGCAAAGGCAGAGGTTCAGAATGCCTTCTTTATGCCTGTCTTGAAAGGTCATGCGAGTTATCCTCAGGCTACTCCGCTCTCTGACCTGGTAGTCTGGACTGGAGTGCAGGCAGAATTCCCCGCCATTCGGGAGGACGCAGTCAGAGACCTACTAGTCCAGCTGGACTGTCACAAGTGCAAGGGGCCAGATGGGATTCACCCGA
Organism: Chrysolophus pictus; assembly: GCA_037305975.1. Lineage (NCBI taxonomy): Eukaryota > Metazoa > Chordata > Aves > Galliformes > Phasianidae > Chrysolophus > Chrysolophus pictus. Next base: position 7,095,479 of record CM074596.1, on the reverse strand, counting down.
GAGTGCTGAGGGAACTGGCGCAGGTGATAGCCGAACCGCTCGCCGTTATCTATCAGCGCTTTGTTGACTGGTGACTTTGTTGACTGGTCCCAGAAGACTGGAGGCTTGTCAGTGTGACTGCCATCTCTAAGAAGGATTGTAAGGAGGAGCGACGGGCTTGTTAGCCTGACCTCGGTGCCAGGAAAGGTTATGGAGTGGATTGTCTTGAGGGAGATGACACGGCATGTGCGGGACATGCAGGGGATCAGGCCTAGCCAGCATGGGTTCATGAAGGGCTGATCCTGTTGGACCAACCTGATCTCCTTCTAGAAACTAGTGAGCCATCTGGTAGACGAGAGAAAGGCTGCTGATGTAATCTACCTAGACTTCAGCAAGGCCTTGGACACTGTCTCCCACAGCATTCTCCTGCAGAAGCTGACAGCCCGTGGCTTGGACGGGTACGCTTTGGCTGGATAAGGAAGTGGCTGGAAGGCCGGGCCCAAAGAGTGGTAGTGAATGGAGCTAAATGCAGCTGGCGACCTGTCACAAGCGGTGTTCCCCAGGGGTCGGTGCTGGGGCCTGTCCTCCTCGAGATCTTTCTCGATGACCTGGATGAGGGCACTGAGTGCACCCTCCGCAAGTTTGCGGATGACAACAAGCTGGCTGGATGTGTTGATCTGCCTGGGGGTAGTGAGGCCCTCCAGAGGGATCTGGACAGGCTGGAGAGCTGGGCTGAAGCCAATGGGATGAGTTCCAACAAGGCCAAAGGCCGGGTCCTGCACTTTGGCTACAACAAGCCCAGGCAACGCTCCAGGCTTGGGGCAGAAGACTGCGTAGAGGAAGTGGACCTGGGGATGTTGATTGATGCTCAACTGAACATGAGCCAGCAGTGTGCCCAGGTGGCCAAGAAGGCCAATGGCATCCTGGCCTGCATCAGGAACGGTGTTGCCAGCAGGAACAGGCAAGTGATTGTCCCCCTGTCCTCAGCTCTGGTGAGGCCGCACCTCAAGTACTGTGTCTGCTTTTGGGCCCCTCACTGCAAGAAAGACATTGAGGCCCTGGAGCGGGTTCAAAGAAGGGTGCCAAAACTGGTGAGGGGTCTGGAGCACAGGCCTTACGAGGAGCGGCTGAAGGAGCTGGGCTTGTTCAGTCTGGAGAAGAGGAGCCTCAGAAACACCTTCTTGTTCTCTCTAACTCCCTGAAGGGAGGTTGTAGCGAGCTGGGCTTCGGCCTCTTCCCTCGTGTCACTAGTGCCGAAAAAATGACCTCGTATCCCCGAAATAGCAGTGCTCTCCCAAATGCAGGATATTTTCTTCCAGAAATAACACTTTTCAATCCAAAATGTGACAATTTGTTCCAAAAATACCATCTTTTTTCCCAAGAATACAAGCATTCCCCGAAATAGATGACATTTTCTCCCAGAAATGCCAGCTTTATCAAAGATACAAGAACATTTCTTCCAAATACATGATATAGTCCCCCAGAAAGATCCGTTTCCTTTTTCTCCAAAAAATACAACACTACAATAATAAATAGCATATTTTCAGCCAAAACTAACAAATTTTCTGACAGGAAAGCCAGCTTTCTTCCAAAAAGATGACATTATCGCAACAAAATACCACCATTCTCCCACAGAGATGGCATTTCATCCCACAAGGACTACTTTCTCCAGCTTTCTCCCCAGACGGATGGCATTTACTACCTGAAATACAGCTTTTCTTAGATATACTCCACGGTTCATCCTCAAAATGCTACATGACAATGCCAAAGAAATAGAAGTCTTTTCAAACAAAAATAGGATATTTTCTCTCAGAAATACCACTCTTCTCCCAAATAGATGATATTTTCCCAACAACATACCACCTTTCTCCCAAAGAGATGGCATTTCATCCCACAAGGACTACTCCACACTCCACACAATGATACTTAGCATCAAGAATAGGGCATTGGACCACAGAAAGACCAGCTTTCTGCCTAAGAGACGACATTTTCTCCCAGAAAGACCACTTTGCTCCCCGAAATACTGGACTTTGTCTTCCAGAAACACCATGCTCATCATCTCCAGATGTTGTTTTCACCCCAAACCCTAGCACCTTTCCTCTCACTACTCCCTGCTTTTTCAAACATACATGCTCTTCTCTCCCAGAAATGCTAGCATTCTCTCCAACATGGGACCTTTTCCAACCAAAGATGGCAGACTCTCCCAGAAATTGCACTTTTCTTCAGAAGAACTGACATGTTCTCCAAAACATACGACTTTCAGCTGTTCCAGGTGACATTTTTCAGCCAAATATCGGAGAGATTCTCCCCAAGTACCACTTTTCTCTCCTGTCGATTGCATTTTCTCACAGAAATACCACACTGCAACTCCAAAGAACACATTTCCCTCCAGAAATACCCTATTTTTGCCCAGAAAGACCAGCTTCTCCCAAAAGAGAGGACATTTTCTCCCAGAAATATCAGCTCTTTCCCAAATCGATGACATCTTCTTCCAGAAATTCCTGCTTTTTCCCAAACAGATGACATTTTGGCCTAAAAATACCAGCTTTCTCCCCAGAAATAGGCCATTGTTTGCCAGATAGACCAGTTTTCTCCCCAATATAGGATATTTTCTCCCACAAAGACCCGTTTTCTCTTAGGATTTGACTTATTTTGTAGAATGACAGTTTTCTACCCCACAATGGGACATTTTCTCCCACAAAGACCAGTGTGCTCCATGAAAACAGGACAGTTTCTCCCACAAATACCAGGATTCTCCCCAAAACAGGACATTTTCTCCCACAAAGACCTGATTTCTGCCTCAGAAGAGGCAAGTTTCACCCACAAATACCTCTTTTCTCCACTACATTGCACATTTTCTTCTAGAAATACCACTTCTCGCCCCAAGATTAGGACAGGTTCTCCCAGAGATACCAGCTTTCTCCCCAGAAATATGGCCTTGGCGGCCAGATAGACCAGTTTGCTCCCAAATATGGGACCTTTTCTCCCAGAAATACCAGCTTTCTCCCCAGAAATAGGACATTCTCTCCCAGAAATACCAGCTTTCACCAAAATAGAGGAGATTTCCTCTGAGAAATACCTGTGTTCTCCTCAAGTAGATGGCATTTTCCCAGAAATCATGCTTTTCCACAGCAACTATGACATTTACTCCAAAATAGATGACATTTTCACGCAGGAATACCAGTTTTCTCCCAATCACATTGCAGTTTCCGCCAGGAATGCCATCTTTCTCGCAGATAGATGATGTTGACTCCCAGAAAGACCAGCTTTCTCCAAAATATGTCATAGTTTCTCCCAGAAATACCACTTTTCTCCCCCAAAATAGGACATTCTCTCACGGAAACACCAGGTTCCCTCCGTGAAATAGGACAGTTTCTCCCAGAAATACCTCTTCTCTCCCAGATGCTGGACATTCTCTCCCGGAAATACCAGTTTTCTCCCCCAGATAGGACAGTTTCTCCCAGAAATATCAGTTTTCTCTTAATATTGACATTCTTAGTTGTAGCATCACAATTTTCTACCCCAAAATGGGACAGTTTCTCCCACAAATACCACTTTGCTCCGTGACAATAGGACAGTCTCTCCCAGAAATACCAGTATTCTCCCCAGAACGGGACCATTGCTCCCAGAAAGACCAGCTTTCTCCCCCCAGAGTGGACATTTTCTTCCAGAAATGGCAGTTTTCTCCCAAACATGGAACATATTCTCCCAGAAATACCTCTTTTCTCCACCAAAAGAGGGAAGTTGCTCCCACAAATACCAGATTTCAGCCTCAAAATAGGGCAGATTCTCCCACAAATACCAGTTTCCTGCTTCAAAAGAGGCAAGTTTCACCTACAAATACCACTTTTCTCCGCTAAACTGGACATTTTCTTCTAGAAATACCACTTTTCGCCCCAATAGTAGGACAGTTTCTCCCAGAAATACCAGTTTTCTCCACCAAAATAGGACATTTTCTTCGACAAATACCAGTTTGCCCCCCAATGTTAGGACAGTCTCTCCCAGAAATGCCAGTCTTATCCCCCCAGATGGGACATTATCCCCACAAAGACCACTTTCCTGCCTCAAAAGAGGCAAGTTCCACCCACAAATACCTCTTTTCTCCACTACATTGCACATTTTCTTCCAGAAATACCACTTCTCGCCCCAAGAGTAGGACACGTTCACCCAGAGAGACCAGCTTTCTCCTCAGAAATATGGCCTTGTCGGCCAGATAGACCAGTTCTCTCCAAATATGGGGCCTTTTCTCCCAGAAAGACCAGCTTTCTCCCCAAAACAGGATATTTTCTCCCACAAATTCCACTTTTCTCCCCTGAAATAGGACATTTTCTCCCAGAAATACCTCTTTCATCCCCCAAAACAGGACATTTTCTCCCAGAAAGACCACTTTGCTCCCCGAAATACTGGACTTTGTCTTCCAGAAACACCATGCTCATCCCCTCCAGAGGTTGTTTTCACCCCAAACCCTAGCACCTTTCCTCTCACTACTCCCTGCTTTTTCAAACATAGATGCTCTTCTCTCCCAGAAATGCTAGCATTCTCTCCAACGTGGGACCTTTTCCAACCAAAGATGGCAGAGTCTCCCAGAAATAGCACTTGTCTTCACAAGAACTGACATGTTCTCCAAAACATACGACTTTCAGCTGTTCCAGGTGACATTTTTCAGCCAAACATCGGAGAGATTCTCCCCAAGTACCACTTTTCTCTCCTGTCGATTGCATTTTCTCCCAGAAATACCACACTGCAACTCCAAAGAACACATTTCCCTCCAGAAATACCCTCTTTTTGCCCAGAAAGACCAGCCTTCTCCCAAAAGAGAGGACATTTTCCACCAGAAAGACCACTTTTCTATTCTTCCGATTGCAGTTTCCTCCAAAAAGAGATTTCCTTCCAGACATGCCAGCATTCTCTCAAGCAGAGGCCGTTTTCCCCCGGAAATACCATCTTTTCTCCCAGAAATTCCAGCTCTCTTAGAAAGACTTCACATTTCCTCCCAAGTCCTCTACTTCACACTCCTAACTATCAGACGGCCCTTTCATCTCCCAAAGGAGTGACATTTTCTGCCACAAAGCCCAGTTGTCTCGTAAATAGAGGATGTTTTCTTCCAGAAATACCAGCTTTGTCACAAGCATACCACCTCACCCCCACTCCCTCAGAACGATGATCCTGTCTCCTGGGAATACCACTTTTCTTACAAATGCCTCATGCTTTCTCCAAACAATACCACATTACAACCCTCAAGATGACATTTGCTGCAAAAAGAGGACATTTTCTCCCCCAAATACCAGCTTCTTCCCAAGCACAGGAGATTTTCTCCCAGAAACACCACCTTTCTCCCAAATAGACGACAAGTTCTACCAAAAAGAGGACATTTTCTCCCAGAAATATCAGCTCTTTCCCAAATCAATGACTTTTTCTTCCAGAAATTCCTGCTTTTTCCCAAACAGACGATATTTTTGCCTAAAAATACCAGCTTTCTCCCCAGAAAGATGTCATTGGTTGCCAGATAGACCAGTTTTCTCCCCAATATAGGCCATTTTCTCCCACAAAGACCAGTTTTCTCTTAGTATTTGACTTATTTTGTAGAAGAACAGTTTTCTACCCCAAAAGGGGACATTTTCTCCCACAAAGACCAGTGTGCTCCATGAAAACAGGACAGTTTCTCCCACAAATACCAGTATTCTCCCCAAAACAGGACAGTTTCTCCCACAAAGACCAGTATTCTCCCCAAAACAGGACATTTGCTCCCACAAAGACCTGATTTCTGCCTCAGAAGAGGCAAGTTTCACCCACAAATACCTCTTTTCTCCACTACATTGCACATTTTCTTCTAGAAATACCACTTCTCGCCCCAAGATTAGGACAGGTTCTCCCAGAGATACCAGCTTTCTCCCCAGAAATATGGCCTTGGCGGCCAGATAGACCAGTTTGCTACCAAATAGGGACCTTTTCTCCCAGAAATACCAGCTTTCTCCCCAGAAATAGGACATTCTCTCCCAGAAATACCAGCTTTCACCAAAATAGAGGAGATTTCCTCTGAGAAATACCTGTGTTCTCCTCAAGTAGATGGCATTTTCCCAGAAATCATGCTTTTCCACAGCAACTATGACATTTACTCCAAAACAGATGTCCTTTTCTCGCAGGAATACCAGTTTTCTCCCAACTAGCTCATGTTTTCTCCCAGAAATACCACTCTTCTCCCTGAAATACGGTATCTTCTCGCAGACATAGGACCTTTCCTCTAAGAAATACCAGTTGTCTTCCAAGTCGATGGCATTCTCTCCCACATATACCGCTGTTCTCGCAAACGTAGGACATTTTGATGCAGAAATACCAGTTTTCTCCCAGTCACATTGCAGTTTCCGCCAGGAATGCCAGGTTTCTCGCAGATAGATGATGTTTACTCCCAGAAAGACCAGCTTTCTCCAAAATATGTCATAGTTTCTCCCAGAAATACCACTTTTCTCCCCCAAAATAGGACATTCTCTCACGGAAACACCAGGTTCCCTCCGTGAAATAGGACAGTTTCTCCCAGAAATACCTCTTCTCTCCCAGATGCTGGACATTCTCTCCCGGAAATACCAGTTTTCTCCCCCAGATAGGACAGTTTCTCCCAGAAATATCAGTTTTCTCTTAATATTGACATTCTTAGTTGTAGCATCACAATTTTCTACCCCAAAATGGGACAGTTTCTCCCACAAATACCACTTTGCTCCGTGACAATAGGACAGTCTCTCCCAGAAATACCAGTATTCTCCCCAGAACGGGACCATTGCTCCCAGAAAGACCAGCTTTCTCCCCCCAGAGTGGACATTTTCTTCCAGAAATGGCAGTTTTCTCCCAAACATGGAACATATTCTCCCAGAAATACCTCTTTTCTCCACCAAAAGAGGGAAGTTGCTCCCACAAATACCAGATTTCAGCCTCAAAATAGGGCAGATTCTCCCACAAATACCAGTTTCCTGCTTCAAAAGAGGCAAGTTTCACCTACAAATACCACTTTTCTCCGCTAAACTGGACATTTTCTTCTAGAAATACCACTTTTCGCCCCAATAGTAGGACAGTTTCTCCCAGAAATACCAGTTTTCTCCACCGAAATAGGACATTTTCTTCGACAAATACCAGTTTGCCCCCCAACGTAAGGACAGTCTCTCCCAGAAATGCCAGTCTTATCCCCCCAGATGGGACATTATCCCCACAAATACCACTTTCCTGCCTCAAAAGAGGCAAGTTCCACCCACAAATACCTCTTTTCTCCACTACATTGCACATTTTCTTCCAGAAATACCACTTCTCGCCCCAAGATTAGGACACGTTCACCCAGAAAGACCAGCTTTCTCCTCAGAAATATGGCCTTGTCGGCCAGATAGACCAGTTCTCTCCAAATATGGGGCCTTTTCTCCCAGAAAGACCAGCTTTCTCCCCAAAACAGGATATTTTCTCCCACAAATTCCACTTTTCTCCCCTGAAATAGGACATTTTCTCCCAGAAATACCTCTTTCATCCCCCAAAACAGGACATTTTCTCCCAGAAAGACCACTTTGCTCCCCGAAATACTGGACTTTGTCTTCCAGAAACACCATGCTCATCCCCTCCAGAGGTTGTTTTCACCCCAAACCCTAGCACCTTTCCTCTCACTACTCCCTGCTTTTTCAAACATAGATGCTCTTCTCTCCCAGAAATGCTAGCATTCTCTCCAACGTGGGACCTTTTCCAACCAAAGATGGCAGAGTCTCCCAGAAATAGCACTTGTCTTCACAAGAACTGACATGTTCTCCAAAACATACGACTTTCAGCTGTTCCAGGTGACATTTTTCAGCCAAACATCGGAGAGATTCTCCCCAAGTACCACTTTTCTCTCCTGTCGATTGCATTTTCTCACAGAAATACCACACTGCAACTCCAAAGAACACATTTCCCTCCAGAAATACCCTCTTTTTGCCCAGAAAGACCAGCCTTCTCCCAAAAGAGAGGACATTTTCCACCAGAAAGACCACTTTTCTATTCTTCCGATTGCAGTTTCCTCCAAAAAGAGATTTCCTTCCAGACATGCCAGCATTCTCCCAAGCAGAGGCCGTTTTCCCCCGGAAATACCATCTTTTCTCCCAGAAATTCCAGCTCTCTTAGAAAGACTTCACATTTCCTCCCAAGTCCTCTACTTCACACTCCTAACTATCAGACGGCCCTTTCGTCTCCCAAAGGAGTGACATTTTCTGCCACAAAGCCCAGTTGTCTCGTAAATAGAGGATGTTTTCTTCCAGAAATACCAGCTTTGTCACAAGCATACCACCTCACCCCCACTCCCTCAGAACGATGATCCTGTCTCCTGGGAATACCACTTTTCTTACAAATGCCTCATGCTTTCTCCAAACAATACCACATTACAACCCTCAAGATGACATTTGCTGCAAAAAGAGGACATTTTCTCCCCCAAATACCAGCTTCTTCCCAAGCACAGGAGATTTTCTCCCAGAAACACCACCTTTCTCCCAAATAGACGACAAGTTCTACCAAAAAGAGGACATTTTCTCCCAGAAATATCAGCTCTTTCCCAAATCGATGACTTTTTCTTCCAGAAATTCCTGCTTTTTCCCAAACAGACGATATTTTTGCCTAAAAATACCAGCTTTCTCCCCAGAAAGATGTCATTGGTTGCCAGATAGACCAGTTTTCTCCCCAATATAGGACATTTTCTCCCACAAAGACCAGTTTTCTCTTAGGATTTGACTTATTTTGTAGAATGGCAGTTTTCTACCCCACAATGGGACATTTTCTCCCACAAAGACCAGTGTGCTCCGTGAAAACAGGACAGTTTCTCCCAGAAATACCAGGATTCTCCCCAAAACAGGACATTTTCTCCCACAAAGACCAGATTTCTGCCTCAGAAGAGGCAAGTTTCACCCACAAATACCTCTTTTCTCCACTACATTGCACATTTTCTTCTAGAAATACCACTTCTCGCCCCAAGATTAGGACAGGTTCTCCCAGAGATACCAGCTTTCTCCCCAGAAATATGGCCTTGGCGGCCAGATAGACCAGTTTTCTCCCAAATATGGGACCTTTTCTCCCAGAAATACCAGGTTTCTCCCCAAAACAGGATATTTTCTCACACAAATTCTAGTTTTCTCTCCTGAAATGGGACATTTTCTCCAAGAAATACCTCTTTCATCCCCCCAAACAAGACATTTTCTCCCAGAGATACCACTGCTCTTAGAAATACCTCACGTTTCAACCCAAGAATACTTCTTGGCGCTCCTCAGGATCACACTTACTCCCATCTAAATGGCCTTTTATCCCACAGAGACCAGGTTTCTCCCAAATACACCACAGTTTCTCCCACACAGACCAGCTTTCTCCCAAAGATGGCAGACATTCCCCCAGAAATACAGGCTTATTCTTAGAAAACGGCCTTTTCCCCAAAATACCAGCTTTCTCACAAACACCTGTCACTTTCCAACCAAGGAGGCTACCATCTCCCCGAAACAACAGTTTTCCCAGAAATACCTTTCTTTTTCTTTTGGTAATATTCCCCTAGAAATGTGGCATTTTCTTTCAGAAATACTGCATTGCTTTTGGAAATATGATTTCTTTTTCTGGAATATGGTATTTTCTCCTCTAATTGGAATGTGTCATTTAAATGCTCCAGTTTTCTCTAGGTGCGCTGTTTAATTTCTCCGAAAAAATTTAAAAAATGACATTTTCCCTCAGATATAGCATTTGTAGGAGATATATTTGTCATTTTTCTCACAGATAATTTATTTTTCCCCTAGGTGTGGCGTTTTCTTCCATAAACTCCACGTTTTTCACAAATTTATGATCCTTCCCTTTCAAACGAGTTCAGAAAACTGTTATTTCCGGGGAACAATTTCGATATTAAGGACAAAAGTGATATTCCTGTGGAAAATATCTTTTTTTTTGGAGAATGCTGGTATTTCTGATGTGAAAAGCTCCAATTCGTGGAATGAGACTGGTATTTCTCAAGGACAATGTGATATTTCTGAGTAACTTGGTATTTAGGATTGTAAGGTCGTACTCCTTACGAATGCCAACTGTCAGTCGAAAGAAAGATCTATGCACTTCCTACGGAGCACAGCGTGGAGGATTCTGCCTGTACACAAGGCGACCATGGAGCAGATTCCAGCAACTCAAACTCTCCGCAGCGGTTCAGCGCGAGTGCCGCTTTCGACGCACGAGAGCGAAAGAGCGGAATTGCGATGCCGAGAACGAGCGAATTCAGCGTACTGCGTTGCCTGAAAACAGGGGTTTTTTTCTGCGCAGGAAAGAATCCACAGCTCTCGTCTTTCTGTAACGTCCTCCCTGAAAGCACAACGTGTGCCGCTCCTCGGACTTCTAGCTGCCTTCTTCGAGGGGATTTTCCCTTCTACTCTGTTCGTCACAGAATGCTGACGTGTAGCATCGGAGAGCCACACCAAAACGCAATGTTGCTAGGAATAAAGGGAAAGGCAGAAGAATGAGAGAAGCGTCATGCAGAATGCACGGGCACAAGGAGAAGTCAGAAGCGCTCCTTTGCGATGTGCGCAGAAGAAGCCGCTCGTCGCAGAAAAGCATCCGGCTGAAGTCGCTCTTTCTGGGCATCCGAGAGAAACGAGACCGCTGCTGAAGGCTGAAAGCGGCGTTCGGGGAGAACCGCGATTTCGCGGCCAGCAACTGCAAACTCTCCGGAGCGGTTCAGCGCGAGTGCCGCTTTCGACGCACGAGAGCGAAATCGCGGAATTGCGATGCCGAGAACGAGCGAATTCAGCGTACTGCGTTGCCTGAAAACAGGGGGTTTTTTCTGCGCAGGAAAGAATCCACAGCTCTCGACTTTCTGTAACGTCCTCCCTGAAAGCACATCGTCTGCCGCTCCTCGGACTTCTAGCTGCCTTCTTCGAGGGGATTTTCCCTTCTACTCTGTTCGTCCCAGAATGCTGACGTGTAGCATCGGAGAGCCACACCAAAACGCAATGTTGCTAGGAATAAAGGGAAAGACCGAAGAATGAGAGAGAAGCGTCATGCATTCTGCATGGGCACAAGGAGAAGTCAGAAGCGCTCCTTTGCGATGTGCGCAGAAGAAGCCGCTCGTCGCAGAAAAGCATCCGGCTGAAGTCGCTCTTTCTCGGCATCCGAGAGAAACGAGACCGCTGCTGAAGCCTGAAAGCGGCGTTCGGGGAGAACCGCGATGTACCGGCCAGCAACTGCAAACTCTCCGGAGCTGTTCAGCGCGAGTGCCGCTTTCGACGCACGAGAGCGAAAGAGCGGAATTGCGATGCCGAGAACGAGCGAATTCAGCGTACTGCAGTGCCTGAAAACAGGGGTTTTTTTCTGCGCAGGAAAGAATCCTCAGCTCTCGACTTTCTGTAACGTCCTCCCTGAAAGCACAACGTGTGCCGCTCCTCGGACTTCTAGCTGCCTTCTTAGAGGGGATTTTCCCTTCTACTCTGTTCGTCACAGAATGCCGACGTGTAGCATCGGAGACCCTCACCAAAACGCAATGTTGCTAGGAATAAAGGGAAAGACAGAACATTGTGGAAGAAGAGTCTTGCAGAATGCACGGGCACAAGGAGAAGTGAGAAGCGCTCGTTTGCGATGTGCGCTGAAGAAGCCGCTCGTCGCAGAAAAGCATCCGGCTGAAGTCGCTCTTTCTCGGCATTCGAGAGAAACGAGACGGCTGCTGAAGCCTGAAAGCGGCGTTCGGGGAGAACCGCGATGTACCGGCCAGCAACTGCAAACTCTCCGGAGCGGTTCAGCGCGAGTGCCGCTTTCGACGCACGAGAGCCAAAGAGCGGAATTGCGATGCCGAGAACGAGCGAATTCAGCGTACTGCAGTGCCTGAAAACAGGGGTTTTTTTCTCCGAGGGAAAGAATCCACAGCTCTCGACTTTCTGTAACGTCCTCCCTGAAAGCACATCGTGTGCCGCTCCTCGGACTTCTAGCTGCCTTCTTCGAGGGGATTTTCCCTTCTACTCTGTTCGTCACAGAATGCTGACGTGTAGCATCGGAGAGCCACACCAAAACGCAATGTTGCTAGGAATAAAGGGAAAGGCAGAAGAATGAGAGAAGCGTCATGCAGAATGCACGGGCACAAGGAGAAGTCAGAAGCGCTCCTTTGCGATGTGCGCAGAAGAAGCCGCTCGTCGCAGAAAAGCATCCGGCTGAAGTCGCTCTTTCTGGGCATCCGAGAGAAACGAGACCGCTGCTGAAGGCTGAAAGCGGCGTTCGGGGAGAACCGCGATTTCGCGGCCAGCAACTGCAAACTCTCCGGAGCGGTTCAGCGCGAGTGCCGCTTTCGACGCACGAGAGCGAAATCGCGGAATTGCGATGCCGAGAACGAGCGAATTCAGCGTACTGCGTTGCCTGAAAACAGGGGGTTTTTTCTGCGCAGGAAAGAATCCACAGCTCTCGACTTTCTGTAACGTCCTCCCTGAAAGCACATCGTCTGCCGCTCCTCGGACTTCTAGCTGCCTTCTTCGAGGGGATTTTCCCTTCTACTCTGTTCGTCCCAGAATGCTGACGTGTAGCATCGGAGAGCCACACCAAAACGCAATGTTGCTAGGAATAAAGGGAAAGACCGAAGAATGAGAGAGAAGCGTCATGCATTCTGCATGGGCACAAGGAGAAGTCAGAAGCGCTCCTTTGCGATGTGCGCAGAAGAAGCCGCTCGTCGCAGAAAAGCATCCGGCTGAAGTCGCTCTTTCTCGGCATCCGAGAGAAACGAGACCGCTGCTGAAGCCTGAAAGCGGCGTTCGGGGAGAACCGCGATGTACCGGCCAGCAACTGCAAACTCTCCGGAGCGGTTCAGCGCGAGTGCCGCTTTCGACGCACGAGAGCGAAAGAGCGGAATTGCGATGCCGAGAACGAGCGAATTCAGCGTACTGCAGTGCCTGAAAACAGGGGTTTTTTTCTGCGCAGGAAAGAATCCTCAGCTCTCGACTTTCTGTAACGTCCTCCCTGAAAGCACAACGTGTGCCGCTCCTCGGACTTCTAGCTGTCTTCTTAGAGGGGATTTTCCCTTCTACTCTGTTCGTCACAGAATGCCGACGTGTAGCATCGGAGACCCTCACCAAAACGCAATGTTGCTAGGAATAAAGGGAAAGACAGAACATTGTGGAAGAAGAGTCTTGCAGAATGCACGGGCACAAGGAGAAGTGAGAAGCGCTCGTTTGCGATGTGCGCTGAAGAAGCCGCTCGTCGCAGAAAAGCATCCGGCTGAAGTCGCTCTTTCTCGGCATTCGAGAGAAACGAGACGGCTGCTGAAGCCTGAAAGCGGCGTTCGGGGAGAACCGCGATTTCGCGGCCAGCAACTGCAAACTCTCCGGAGCGGTTCAGCGCGAGTGCCGCTTTCGACGCACGAGAGCGAAATCGCGGAATTGCGATGCCGAGAACGAGCGAATTCAGCGTACTGCGTTGCCTGAAAACAGGGGGTTTTCTCTCCGAGGGAAAGAATCCACAGCTCTCGTCTTTCTGCAACGTCCTCCCTGAAAGCACATCGTGTGCCGCTCCTCGGACTTCTAGCTGCCTTCTTCGAGGGGATTTTCCCTTCTACTCTGTTCGTCACAGAATGCTGACGTGTAGCATCGGAGAGCCACACCAAAACGCAATGTTGCTAGGAATAAAGGGAAAGGCAGAAGAATGAGAGAAGCGTCATGCAGAATGCACGGGCACAAGGAGAAGTCAGAAGCGCTCGTTTGCGATGTGCGCAGAAGAAGCCGCTCGTCGCAGAAAAGCATCCGGCTGAAGTCGCTCTTTCTGGTCATCCGAGAGAAACGAGACCGCTGCTGAAGCCTGAAAGCGGCGTTCGGGGAGAACCGCGATGTACCGGCCAGCAACTGCAAACTCTCCGGAGCGGTTCAGAGCGAGTGCCGCTTTGGACCCACGAGAGCGAAATCGCGTAATTGCGATGCCGAGAACGAGCGAATTCAGCGTACTGCGTTGCCTGAAAACAGGGGTTTTTTTCTCCGAGGGAAAGAATCCACAGCTCTCGACTTTCTGTAACGTCCTCCCTGAAAGCACATCGTGTGCCGCTCCTCGGACTTCTAGCTGCCTTCTTAGAGGGGATTTTGCCTTCTACTCTGTTCGTCACAGAATGCTGACGTGTAGCATCGGAGAGCCACACCAAAACGCAATGTTGCTAGGAATAAAGGGAGAGACAGAAGAATGAGAGAGAAGCGTCATGCAGAATGCACGGGCACAAGGAGAAGTCAGAAGCGCTCCTTTGCGATGTGCGCAGAAGAAGCCGCTCGTCGCAGAAAAGCATCCGGCTGAAGTCGCTCTTTCTCGGCATCCGAGAGAAACGAGACCGCTGCTGAAGGCTGAAAGCGGCGTTCGGGGAGAACCGCGATTTCGCGGCCAGCAACTGCAAACTCTCCGGCGCGGTTCAGAGCGAGTGCCGCTTTCGACGCACGAGAGCGAAATCGCGGAATTGCGATGCCGAGAACGAGCGAATTCAGCGTACTGCGTTGCCTGAAAACAGGGGGTTTTCTCTCCGAGGGAAAGAATCCACAGCTCTCGACTTTCTGTAACGTCCTCCCTGAAAGCACATCGTGTGCCGCTCCTCGGACTTCTAGCTGCCTTCTTAGAGGGGATTTTGCCTTCTACTCTGTTCGTCACAGAATGCTGACGTGTAGCATCGGAGAGCCACACCAAAACGCAATGTTGCTAGGAATAAAGGGAGAGACAGAAGAATGAGAAAGAAGCGTCATGCAGAATGCACGGGCACAAGGAGAAGTCAGAAGCGCTCCTTTGCGATGTGCGCAGAAGAAGCCGCTCGTCGCAGAAAAGCATCCGGCTGAAGTCGCTCTTTCTGGGCATTCGAGAGAAACGAGACCGCTGCTGAAGCCTGAAAGCGGCGTTCGGGGAGAACCGCGATTTCGCGGCCAGCAACTGCAAACTCTCCGGAGCGGTTCAGCGCGAGTGCCGCTTTGGACCCACGAGAGCGAAATCGCGGAATTGCGATGCCGAGAACGAGCGAATTCAGCGTACTGCGTTGCCTGAAAACAGGGGTTTTTTTCTGCGCAGGAAAGAATCCACAGCTCTCGTCTTTCTGTAACGTCCTCCCTGAAAGCACATCGTGTGCCGCTCCTCGGACTTCTAGCTGCCTTCTTCGAGGGGATTTTCCCTTCTACTCTCTTCGTCACAGAATGCTGACGTGTAGCATCGGAGAGCCACACCAAAACGCAGTGTTGCTAGGAATAAAGGGAGAGACAGTACATTGTGGAAGAAGAGTCGTGCATTCTGCATGGGCATAAGGAGAAGTCAGAAGCGCTCGTTTGCGATGTGCGCAGAAGAAGCCGCTCGTCGCAGAAAAGCATCCGGCTGAAGTCGCTCTTTCTCGGCATCCGAGAGAAACGAGACCGCTGCTGAAGCCTGAAAGCGGCGTTCGGGGAGAACCGCGATTTCGCGGCCAGCAACTGCAAACTCTCCGGAGCGGTTCAGCGCGAGTGCCGCTTTGGACCCACGAGAGCGAAATCGCGGAATTGCGATGCCGAGAACGAGCGAATTCAGCGTACTGCATTGCCTGAAAACAGGGGTTTTTTTCTGCGCAGGAAAGAATCCACAGCTCTCGACTTTCTGTAACGTCCTCCCTGAAAGCACAACGTGTGCCGCTCCTCGGACTTCTAGCTGCGGAATTGCCATGCCGAGAACGTGCGAATTCAGCCTACTGCTGTTCCTTAGAACAGGGTCATTTTTGTCCGCAGGCAAGAATCGATCGCTCTCGACTTTCTGAAATGTTCTCCGTGAGAGCACCACATCTCTAGGTTCCCGAATATTAGGAAGTGCTCTCCATTTTTCTCATTTTCATCTCAGAATGCAAGAAATGTCTTAGTAGAGAAGCTCTTCCCATCTATACATATTCGTCACAAGCTTCAACCAGGACGTATTTTTAAGAAAACCTGCATTTCTGGTAGAAAATTTCATCTCTTTGGTTTTTCATGAATAAATGAAATCTCCTTCTGTGGGGAGGAAATGCCATGTATTTGGGGGAAATGGGACGCCTCTAGTGGAAAATGTCATCGATGTGGCGAAAGGCTGTATTTCCGGTCGATCATGTCATTGGATTGGAGAAATGTGGTATTTCTGGGAGATAATGTCCTAATATGGGGAGAAGATGCCGTTCAGTGAGGGAGAAGCATGCATTTCGGAGAGAAAATCTCCCAGTTTTGGGTGAAAGTGTCATCTTGAGGATTATAATGACGAACTTCTTGGAGAAAGTATGAGGTATTTTTAAGAAAGCTGGTATTCCCTGGAAACAGTCTCATCTTTTGATTGAGGGAGGGAGAGATGATGTATTGGTGACAAAGCTAATATTTCAGGAAGGAAACGTCCCACATTGAAGAGAGAACTGGTATTTCTGGCAGAAAATGTCACAGCCATGGGAGAAAAATGGTATCCCTGTCATTAGATGTCGTCTATTTGGGACAAAAATGCAACTTGCGCGATAAAAAGCCGTATGATTGGGCATAACTAAGTGCCATCTAGCCTAATTGGGAGGAAATGGGCAGTATTTCCATGAAAGCTGGCATTTCTGGGAGTAAAGATGGTATTTGCGGGAGAGAATGTCCTCTCATTCGCGGAATGCTGGTATGTCTGGAAGGAAATCTAATTTGGGAGGAAACTGTGATATGAAGGATAGAAAAGTCTGATGGTAAGTACCATCCTGTGGGGTGTGGAGTCGTACTTGTGGTGGAAAATGTCACCTGTTTGGGAGAATGCTGATATTTGTGGGAGAAAAGTTCATAGATTTGTTGGAAAAAGTCACCTCTGGCATAGTCATCTAGTATTTTGCGGATGAATCGTGAAGCATATGTCAGAAAAGCTGTATTTCTGGAAGAAAACGCCATCTGTTAGGGGAGAAAGCTGGTTTTTCAGGGAGCAAGTCTCCTTCTTGGGGGAGGAAATGTCCTCCTTTGGACGGCCAAGTAGGACTTGTGGGCCACAAGTAGGACTTGTGGGAGGAAAAGCCACGTATTTGGGAGAAGGGTGGTATTTCTGGGAGAAAATGCCATAGGTCTGGAAGAAAATGTATTCCGTAGGATTAAGCTATGATAGTTATGGTGGAATATACGATGTGTTTGGGCAAAAAGCAGTATTTCTGGGAGCTAATCTCAATGGACTGGAGAAAGCTGGTATTTCTGGGAGCTACTGTGTTCTTTTTGGAAGAAAAATCCATCCCTTGGGTGAAAAACGGGCATTTCTGATACCAAATGTCATCGAATGTGGAGAAAGCTGGTACTTCTGGGCAAAGAAGGACATGGATGATGGAGAAAAGTGGGAAATGGTGGGAAAGAATGTCCTGTAGTGGAGAGCAACGGTGGTCTTATTGGTGTGCCACGTGGTCTCTCGGGGAGAAAACACGGTAAATAGGGGAGAAAATGACCTCTGGAGGAGTGTCAAGTAGTATTCTGGAGAGATACTGTCCGGTATTTCTCATCAAAGTGCTGTTTCGGGGAGATAGTAGCGTGCTTGGTTGGAAAATGACATGCGTTTGGCCTAAAAATACCAGCTTTCTCCCCAGAAATAGGCCATTGTTTGCCAGATAGACCAGTTTTCTCCCCAATATAGGCCATTTTCTCCCACAAAGACCCGTTTTCTCTTAGGATTTGACTTATTTTGTAGAATGACAGTTTTCTACCCCACAATGGGACATTTTCTCCCACAAAGACCAGTGTGCTCCGTGAAAACAGGACAGTTTCTCCCAGAAATACCAGTATTCTCCCCAGAACAGGACCATTGCTCCCAGAAAGACCCGCTTTCTCCCCCCAGAGTGGACATTTTCTTCCAGAAATGGCAGTTTTCTCCCAAACACAGAACGTGTTCTCCCAGAAATACCTCTTTTCTCCAGCAAAAGAGGGAAGTTGCTCCCACAAATACCAGATTTCAGCCTCAAAATAGGGCAGATTCGCCCACAAATACCAGTTTCCTACTTCAAAAGAGGCAAGTTTCACCTACAAATACCACCTTTCTCCGCTGAACTGGACATTTTCTTCTAGAAATACCAGTTTTCGCCCCAATAGTAGGACAGTTTCTCCCAGAAATACCAGTTTTCTCCACCGAAATAGGACATTTTCTTCGACAAATACCAGTTTGCCCCCCAACGTAAGGACACTCTCTCCCAGAAATACCAGTTTTATCCCCCCAAATGGGACATTTTCCCCACAAAGACCAGATTTCTGCCTCAAAAGAGGCAAGTTTCACCCACAAATACCTCTTTTCTCCACTACATTGCACATTTTCTTCCAGAAATACCATTTCTCGCCCCAAGAGTAGGACACGTTCACCCAGAGAGACCAGCTTTCTCCTCAGAAATATGGCCTTGGCGGCCAGATAGACCAGTTCTCTCCAAATATGGGACCTTTTCTCCCAGAAAGACCAGGTTTCTCCCCAAAACAGGATATTTTCTCCCACAAATGCCACTTTTTTCCCCTGAAATAGGACATTTTCTCCCAGAAATACCACTTTCATCCCCCAAAACAGGACATTTTCTCCCAGAAAGACCACTTTGCTCCCCGAAATACTGGACTTTGTCTTCCAGAAACACCATGCTCATCCCCTCCAGAGGTTGTTTTCACCCCAAACCCTAGCACCTTTCCTCTCACTACTCCCTGCTTTTTCAAACATACATGCTCTTCTCTCCCAGAAATGCTAGCATTCTCTCCAACGTGGGACCTTTTCCAACCAAAGATGGCAGACTCTCCCAGAAATAGCACTTGTCTTCAGAAGAACTGACATGTTCTCCAAAACATACGACTTTCAGCTGTTCCAGGTGACGTTTTTCAGCCAAACATCGGAGAGATTCTGCCCAAGTACCACTTTTCCCTCCTGTCGATTGCATTTTCTCACAGAAATACCACACTGCAACTCCAAAGAACACATTTCCCTCCAGAAATACCCTCTTTTTGCCCAGAAAGACCGGCCTTCTCCCAAAAGAGAGGACATTTTCCACCAGAAATATCAGCTGTTTCCCAAATCGATGACATCTTCTTCCAGAAATTCCTGCTTTTTCCCAAACAGATGATAGTTTGGCCTAAAAATACCAGCTTTCTCCCCAGAAATAGGCCATTGTTTGCCAGATAGACCAGTTTTCTCCCCAATATAGGCCATTTTCTCCCACAAAGACCAGTTTTCTCTTAGGATTTGACTTATTTTGCAGAATGACAGTTTTCTACCCCACAATGGGACATTTTCTCCCACAAAGACCAGTGTGCTCCGTGAAAACAGGACAGTTTCTCCCAGAAATACCAGGATTCTCCCCAAAACAGGACATTTTCTCCCACAAAGACCAGATTTCTGCCTCAGAAGAGGCAAGTTTCACCCACAAATACCTCTTTTCTCCACTACATTGCACATTTTCTTCTAGAAATACCAGTTCTCGCCCCAAGATTAGGACAGGTTCTCCCAGAGATACCAGCTTTCTCCCCACAAATATGGCCTTGGCGGCCAGATAGACCAGTTTGCTCCCAAATATGGGACCTTTTCTCCCAGAAATACCAGCTTTCTCCCCAGAAATAGGACATTCTCTCCCAGAAATACCAGCTTTCACCAAAATAGAGGAGATTTCCTCTGAGAAATACCTGTGTTCTCCTCAAGTAGATGGCATTTTCCCAGAAATCATGCTTTTCCACAGCAACTATGACATTTACTCCAAAATAGATGACATTTTCACGCAGGAATACCAGTTTTCTCCCAATCACATTGCAGTTTCCGCCAGGAATGCCAGCTTTCTCGCAGATAGATGATGTTTACTCCCAGAAAGACCAGCTTTCTCCAAAATATGTCATAGTTTCTCCCAGAAATACCACTTTTCTCCCCCAAAATAGGACATTCTCTCACGGAAACACCAGGTTCCCTCCGTGAAATAGGACAGTTTCTCCCAGAAATACCTCTTCTCTCCCAGATGCTGGACATTTTCTCCCGGAAATACCACTTTTCTCCCCCAGATAGGACAGTTTCTCCCAGAAATATCAGTTTTCTCTTAACATTGACATTCTTAGTTGTAGCATCACAATTTTCTACCCCAAAATGGGACAGTTTCTCCCACAAATACCACTTTGCTCCGTGACAATAGGACAGTCTCTCCCAGAAATGCCAGTATTCTCCCCAGAACAGGACCATTGCTCCCAGAAAGACCCGCTTTCTCCCCCCAGAGTGGACATTTTCTTCCAGAAATGGCAGTTTTCTCCCAAACACAGAACGTGTTCTCCCAGAAATACCTCTTTTCTCCAGCAAAAGAGGGAAGTTGCTCCCACAAATACCAGATTTCAGCCTCAAAATAGGGCAGATTCGCCCACAAATACCAGTTTCCTACTTCAAAAGAGGCAAGTTTCACCTACAAATACCACCTTTCTCCGCTGAACTGGACATTTTCTTCTAGAAATACCAGTTTTCGCCCCAATAGTAGGACAGTTTCTCCCAGAAATACCAGTTTTCTCCACCGAAATAGGACATTTTCTTCGACAAATACCAGTTTGCCCCCCAACGTAAGGACACTCTCTCCCAGAAATACCAGTTTTATCCCCCCAAATGGGACATTTTCCCCACAAAGACCAGATTTCTGCCTCAAAAGAGGCAAGTTTCACCCACAAATACCTCTTTTCTCCACTACATTGCACATTTTCTTCCAGAAATACCATTTCTCGCCCCAAGAGTAGGACACGTTCACCCAGAGAGACCAGCTTTCTCCTCAGAAATATGGCCTTGGCGGCCAGATAGACCAGTTCTCTCCAAATATGGGACCTTTTCTCCCAGAAAGACCAGGTTTCTCCCCAAAACAGGATATTTTCTCCCACAAATGCCACTTTTTTCCCCTGAAATAGGACATTTTCTCCCAGAAATACCACTTTCATCCCCCAAAACAGGACATTTTCTCCCAGAAAGACCACTTTGCTCCCCGAAATACTGGACTTTGTCTTCCAGAAACACCATGCTCATCCCCTCCAGAGGTTGTTTTCACCCCAAACCCTAGCACCTTTCCTCTCACTACTCCCTGCTTTTTCAAACATACATGCTCTTCTCTCCCAGAAATGCTAGCATTCTCTCCAACGTGGGACCTTTTCCAACCAAAGATGGCAGACTCTCCCAGAAATAGCACTTGTCTTCAGAAGAACTGACATGTTCTCCAAAACATACGACTTTCAGCTGTTCCAGGTGACGTTTTTCAGCCAAACATCGGAGAGATTCTGCCCAAGTACCACTTTTCCCTCCTGTCGATTGCATTTTCTCACAGAAATACCACACTGCAACTCCAAAGAACACATTTCCCTCCAGAAATACCCTCTTTTTGCCCAGAAAGACCGGCCTTCTCCCAAAAGAGAGGACATTTTCCACCAGAAATATCAGCTGTTTCCCAAATCGATGACATCTTCTTCCAGAAATTCCTGCTTTTTCCCAAACAGATGATAGTTTGGCCTAAAAATACCAGCTTTCTCCCCAGAAATAGGCCATTGTTTGCCAGATAGACCAGTTTTCTCCCCAATATAGGCCATTTTCTCCCACAAAGACCAGTTTTCTCTTAGGATTTGACTTATTTTGCAGAATGACAGTTTTCTACCCCACAATGGGACATTTTCTCCCACAAAGACCAGTGTGCTCCGTGAAAACAGGACAGTTTCTCCCAGAAATACCAGGATTCTCCCCAAAACAGGACATTTTCTCCCACAAAGACCAGATTTCTGCCTCAGAAGAGGCAAGTTTCACCCACAAATACCTCTTTTCTCCACTACATTGCACATTTTCTTCTAGAAATACCAGTTCTCGCCCCAAGATTAGGACAGGTTCTCCCAGAGATACCAGCTTTCTCCCCACAAATATGGCCTTGGCGGCCAGATAGACCAGTTTGCTCCCAAATATGGGACCTTTTCTCCCAGAAATACCAGCTTTCTCCCCAGAAATAGGACATTCTCTCCCAGAAATACCAGCTTTCACCAAAATAGAGGAGATTTCCTCTGAGAAATACCTGTGTTCTCCTCAAGTAGATGGCATTTTCCCAGAAATCATGCTTTTCCACAGCAACTATGACATTTACTCCAAAATAGATGACATTTTCACGCAGGAATACCAGTTTTCTCCCAATCACATTGCAGTTTCCGCCAGGAATGCCAGCTTTCTCGCAGATAGATGATGTTTACTCCCAGAAAGACCAGCTTTCTCCAAAATATGTCATAGTTTCTCCCAGAAATACCACTTTTCTCCCCCAAAATAGGACATTCTCTCACGGAAACACCAGGTTCCCTCCGTGAAATAGGACAGTTTCTCCCAGAAATACCTCTTCTCTCCCAGATGCTGGACATTTTCTCCCGGAAATACCACTTTTCTCCCCCAGATAGGACAGTTTCTCCCAGAAATATCAGTTTTCTCTTAACATTGACATTCTTAGTTGTAGCATCACAATTTTCTACCCCAAAATGGGACAGTTTCTCCCACAAATACCACTTTGCTCCGTGACAATAGGACAGTCTCTCCCAGAAATGCCAGTATTCTCCCCAGAACAGGACCATTGCTCCCAGAAAGACCCGCTTTCTCCCCCCAGAGTGGACATTTTCTTCCAGAAATGGCAGTTTTCTCCCAAACACAGAACGTGTTCTCCCAGAAATACCTCTTTTCTCCAGCAAAAGAGGGAAGTTGCTCCCACAAATACCAGATTTCAGCCTCAAAATAGGGCAGATTCGCCCACAAATACCAGTTTCCTACTTCAAAAGAGGCAAGTTTCACCTACAAATACCACCTTTCTCCGCTGAACTGGACATTTTCTTCTAGAAATACCAGTTTTCGCCCCAATAGTAGGACAGTTTCTCCCAGAAATACCAGTTTTCTCCACCGAAATAGGACATTTTCTTCGACAAATACCAGTTTGCCCCCCAACGTAAGGACACTCTCTCCCAGAAATACCAGTTTTATCCCCCCAAATGGGACATTTTCCCCACAAAGACCAGATTTCTGCCTCAGAAGAGGCAAGTTTCACCCACAAATACCTCTTTTCTCCACTACATTGCACATTTTCTTCCAGAAATACCATTTCTCGCCCCAAGAGTAGGACACGTTCACCCAGAGAGACCAGCTTTCTCCTCAGAAATATGGCCTTGGCGGCCAGATAGACCAGTTCTCTCCAAATATGGGACCTTTTCTCCCAGAAAGACCAGGTTTCTCCCCAAAACAGGATATTTTCTCCCACAAATGCCACTTTTCTCCCCTGAAATAGGACATTTTCTCCCAGAAATACCTCTTTCATCCCCCAAAACAGGACATTTTCTCCCAGAAAGACCACTTTGCTCCCCGAAATACAGGACTTTGTCTTCCAGAAACACCATGCTCATCCCCTCCAGAGGTTGTTTTCACCCCAAACCCTAGCACCTTTCCTCTCACTACTCCCTGCTTTTTCAAACATACATGCTCTTCTCTCCCAGAAATGCTAGCATTCTCTCCAACGTGGGACCTTTTCCAACCAAAGATGGCAGACTCTCCCAGAAATAGCACTTGTCTTCAGAAGAACTGACATGTTCTCCAAAACATACGACTTTCAGCTGTTCCAGGTGACGTTTTTCAGCCAAACATCGGAGAGATTCTGCCCAAGTACCACTTTTCCCTCCTGTCGATTGCATTTTCTCACAGAAATACCACACTGCAACTCCAAAGAACACATTTCCCTCCAGAAATACCCTCTTTTTGCCCAGAAAGACCAGCCTTCTCCCAAAAGAGAGGACATTTTCCACCAGAAATATCAGCTGTTTCCCAAATCGATGACATCTTCTTCCAGAAATTCCTGCTTTTTCCCAAACAGATGATAGTTTGGCCTAAAAATACCAGCTTTCTCCCCAGAAATAGGCCATTGTTTGCCAGATAGACCAGTTTTCTCCCCAATATAGGACATTTTCTCCCACTAAGACCAGTTTTCTCTTAGGATTTGACTTATTTTGCAGAATGACAGTTTTCTACCCCACAATGGGACATTTTCTCCCACAAAGACCAGTGTGCTCCGTGAAAACAGGACAGTTTCTCCCAGAAATACCAGGATTCTCCCCAAAACAGGACATTTGCTCCCACAAAGACCAGATTTCTGCCTCAGAAGAGGCAAGTTTCACCCACAAATACCTCTTTTCTCCACTACATTGCACATTTTCTTCTAGAAATACCAGTTCTCGCCCCAAGATTAGGACAGGTTCTCCCAGAGATACCAGCTTTCTCCCCACAAATATGGCCTTGGCGGCCAGATAGACCAGTTTGCTCCCAAATATGGGACCTTTTCTCCCAGAAATACCAGCTTTCTCCCCAGAAATAGGACATTCTCTCCCAGAAATACCAGCTTTCACCAAAATAGAGGAGATTTCCTCTGAGAAATACCTGTGTTCTCCTCAAGTAGATGGCATTTTCCCAGAAATCATGCTTTTCCACAGCAACTATGACATTTACTCCAAAATAGATGACATTTTCACGCAGGAATACCAGTTTTCTCCCAATCACATTGCAGTTTCCGCCAGGAATGCCAGCTTTCTCGCAGATAGATGATGTTTACTCCCAGAAAGACCAGCTTTCTCCAAAATATGTCATAGTTTCTCCCAGAAATACCACTTTTCTCCCCCAAAATAGGACATTCTCTCACGGAAACACCAGGTTCCCTCCGTGAAATAGGACAGTTTCTCCCAGAAATACCTCTTCTCTCCCAGATGCTGGACATTTTCTCCCGGAAATACCACTTTTCTCCCCCAGATAGGACAGTTTCTCCCAGAAATATCAGTTTTCTCTTAACATTGACATTCTTAGTTGTAGCATCACAATTTTCTACCCCAAAATGGGACAGTTTCTCCCACAAATACCACTTTGCTCCGTGACAATAGGACAGTCTCTCCCAGAAATGCCAGTATTCTCCCCAGAACAGGACCATTGCTCCCAGAAAGACCCGCTTTCTCCCCCCAGAGTGGACATTTTCTTCCAGAAATGGCAGTTTTCTCCCAAACACAGAACGTGTTCTCCCAGAAATACCTCTTTTCTCCAGCAAAAGAGGGAAGTTGCTCCCACAAATACCAGATTTCAGCCTCAAAATAGGGCAGATTCGCCCACAAATACCAGTTTCCTACTTCAAAAGAGGCAAGTTTCACCTACAAATACCACCTTTCTCCGCTGAACTGGACATTTTCTTCTAGAAATACCAGTTTTCGCCCCAATAGTAGGACAGTTTCTCCCAGAAATACCAGTTTTCTCCACCGAAATAGGACATTTTCTTCGACAAATACCAGTTTGCCCCCCAACGTAAGGACACTCTCTCCCAGAAATACCAGTTTTATCCCCCCAAATGGGACATTTTCCCCACAAAGACCAGATTTCTGCCTCAGAAGAGGCAAGTTTCACCCACAAATACCTCTTTTCTCCACTACATTGCACATTTTCTTCCAGAAATACCATTTCTCGCCCCAAGAGTAGGACACGTTCACCCAGAGAGACCAGCTTTCTCCTCAGAAATATGGCCTTGGCGGCCAGATAGACCAGTTCTCTCCAAATATGGGACCTTTTCTCCCAGAAAGACCAGGTTTCTCCCCAAAACAGGATATTTTCTCCCACAAATGCCACTTTTCTCCCCTGAAATAGGACATTTTCTCCCAGAAATACCTCTTTCATCCCCCAAAACAGGACATTTTCTCCCAGAAAGACCACTTTGCTCCCCGAAATACAGGACTTTGTCTTCCAGAAACACCATGCTCATCCCCTCCAGAGGTTGTTTTCACCCCAAACCCTAGCACCTTTCCTCTCACTACTCCCTGCTTTTTCAAACATAGATGCTCTTCTCTCCCAGAAATGCTAGCATTCTCTCCAACGTGGGACCTTTTCCAACCAAAGATGGCAGACTCTCCCAGAAATAGCACTTGTCTTCAGAAGAACTGACATGTTATCCAAAACATACGACTTTCAGCTGTTCCAGGTGACGTTTTTCAGCCAAACATCGGAGAGATTCTGCCCAAGTACCACTTTTCCCTCCTGTCGATTGCATTTTCTCACAGAAATACCACACTGCAACTCCAAAGAACACATTTCCCTCCAGAAATACCCTCTTTTTGCCCAGAAAGACCAGCCTTCTCCCAAAAGAGAGGACATTTTCCACCAGAAATATCAGCTGTTTCCCAAATCGATGACATCTTCTTCCAGAAATTCCTGCTTTTTCCCAAACAGATGATAGTTTGGCCTAAAAATACCAGCTTTCTCCCCAGAAATAGGCCATTGTTTGCCAGATAGACCAGTTTTCTCCCCAATATAGGACATTTTCTCCCACTAAGACCAGTTTTCTCTTAGGATTTGACTTATTTTGCAGAATGACAGTTTTCTACCCCACAATGGGACATTTTCTCCCACAAAGACCAGTGTGCTCCGTGAAAACAGGACAGTTTCTCCCAGAAATACCAGGATTCTCCCCAAAACAGGACATTTGCTCCCACAAAGACCAGATTTCTGCCTCAGAAGAGGCAAGTTTCACCCACAAATACCTCTTTTCTCCACTACATTGCACATTTTCTTCTAGAAATACCAGTTCTCGCCCCAAGATTAGGACAGGTTCTCCCAGAGATACCAGCTTTCTCCCCAGAAATATGGCCTTGGCGGCCAGATAGACCAGTTTGCTCCCAAATATGGGACCTTTTCTCCCAGAAATACCAGCTTTCTCCCCAGAAATAGGACATTCTCTCCCAGAAATACCAGCTTTCACCAAAATAGAGGAGATTTCCTCTGAGAAATACCTGTGTTCTCCTCAAGTAGATGGCATTTTCCCAGAAATCATGCTTTTCCACAGCAACTATGACATTTACTCCAAAATAGATGACATTTTCACGCAGGAATACCAGTTTTCTCCCAATCACATTGCAGTTTCCGCCAGGAATGCCAGCTTTCTCGCAGATAGATGATGTTTACTCCCAGAAAGACCAGCTTTCTCCAAAATATGTCATAGTTTCTCCCAGAAATACCACTTTTCTCCCCCAAAATAGGACATTCTCTCACGGAAACACCAGGTTCCCTCCGTGAAATAGGACAGTTTCTCCCAGAAATACCTCTTCTCTCCCAGATGCTGGACATTTTCTCCCGGAAATACCACTTTTCTCCCCCAGATAGGACAGTTTCTCCCAGAAATATCAGTTTTCTCTTAACATTGACATTCTTAGTTGTAGCATCACAATTTTCTACCCCAAAATGGGACAGTTTCTCCCACAAATACCACTTTGCTCCGTGACAATAGGACAGTCTCTCCCAGAAATGCCAGTATTCTCCCCAGAACAGGACCATTGCTCCCAGAAAGACCCGCTTTCTCCCCCCAGAGTGGACATTTTCTTCCAGAAATGGCAGTTTTCTCCCAAACACAGAACGTGTTCTCCCAGAAATACCTCTTTTCTCCAGCAAAAGAGGGAAGTTGCTCCCACAAATACCAGATTTCAGCCTCAAAATAGGGCAGATTCGCCCACAAATACCAGTTTCCTACTTCAAAAGAGGCAAGTTTCACCTACAAATACCACCTTTCTCCGCTGAACTGGACATTTTCTTCTAGAAATACCAGTTTTCGCCCCAATAGTAGGACAGTTTCTCCCAGAAATACCAGTTTTCTCCACCGAAATAGGACATTTTCTTCGACAAATACCAGTTTGCCCCCCAACGTAAGGACACTCTCTCCCAGAAATACCAGTTTTATCCCCCCAAATGGGACATTTTCCCCACAAAGACCAGATTTCTGCCTCAGAAGAGGCAAGTTTCACCCACAAATACCTCTTTTCTCCACTACATTGCACATTTTCTTCCAGAAATACCATTTCTCGCCCCAAGAGTAGGACACGTTCACCCAGAGAGACCAGCTTTCTCCTCAGAAATATGGCCTTGGCGGCCAGATAGACCAGTTCTCTCCAAATATGGGACCTTTTCTCCCAGAAAGACCAGGTTTCTCCCCAAAACAGGATATTTTCTCCCACAAATGCCACTTTTCTCCCCTGAAATAGGACATTTTCTCCCAGAAATACCTCTTTCATCCCCCAAAACAGGACATTTTCTCCCAGAAAGACCACTTTGCTCCCCGAAATACAGGACTTTGTCTTCCAGAAACACCATGCTCATCCCCTCCAGAGGTTGTTTTCACCCCAAACCCTAGCACCTTTCCTCTCACTACTCCCTGCTTTTTCAAACATAGATGCTCTTCTCTCCCAGAAATGCTAGCATTCTCTCCAACGTGGGACCTTTTCCAACCAAAGATGGCAGACTCTCCCAGAAATAGCACTTGTCTTCAGAAGAACTGACATGTTCTCCAAAACATACGACTTTCAGCTGTTCCAGGTGACGTTTTTCAGCCAAACATCGGAGAGATTCTGCCCAAGTACCACTTTTCCCTCCTGTCGATTGCATTTTCTCACAGAAATACCACACTGCAACTCCAAAGAACACATTTCCCTCCAGAAATACCCTCTTTTTGCCCAGAAAGACCAGCCTTCTCCCAAAAGAGAGGACATTTTCCACCAGAAATATCAGCTGTTTCCCAAATCGATGACATCTTCTTCCAGAAATTCCTGCTTTTTCCCAAACAGATGATAGTTTGGCCTAAAAATACCAGCTTTCTCCCCAGAAATAGGCCATTGTTTGCCAGATAGACCAGTTTTCTCCCCAATATAGGACATTTTCTCCCACTAAGACCAGTTTTCTCTTAGGATTTGACTTATTTTGCAGAATGACAGTTTTCTACCCCACAATGGGACATTTTCTCCCACAAAGACCAGTGTGCTCCGTGAAAACAGGACAGTTTCTCCCAGAAATACCAGGATTCTCCCCAAAACAGGACATTTGCTCCCACAAAGACCAGATTTCTGCCTCAGAAGAGGCAAGTTTCACCCACAAATACCTCTTTTCTCCACTACATTGCACATTTTCTTCTAGAAATACCAGTTCTCGCCCCAAGATTAGGACAGGTTCTCCCAGAGATACCAGCTTTCTCCCCAGAAATATGGCCTTGGCGGCCAGATAGACCAGTTTGCTCCCAAATATGGGACCTTTTCTCCCAGAAATACCAGCTTTCTCCCCAGAAATAGGACATTCTCTCCCAGAAATACCAGCTTTCACCAAAATAGAGGAGATTTCCTCTGAGAAATACCTGTGTTCTCCTCAAGTAGATGGCATTTTCCCAGAAATCATGCTTTTCCACAGCAACTATGACATTTACTCCAAAATAG
This sequence comes from Chrysolophus pictus, assembly GCA_037305975.1. Classification (NCBI taxonomy): domain Eukaryota; kingdom Metazoa; phylum Chordata; class Aves; order Galliformes; family Phasianidae; genus Chrysolophus; species Chrysolophus pictus. The sequence goes on along the minus strand of CM074596.1, from coordinate 7,066,329 downwards.
ATGACATTTTCACGCAGGAATACCAGTTTTCTCCCAATCACATTGCAGTTTCCGCCAGGAATGCCAGCTTTCTCGCAGATAGATGATGTTTACTCCCAGAAAGACCAGCTTTCTCCAAAATATGTCATAGTTTCTCCCAGAAATACCACTTTTCTCCCCCAAAATAGGACATTCTCTCACGGAAACACCAGGTTCCCTCCGTGAAATAGGACAGTTTCTCCCAGAAATACCTCTTCTCTCCCAGATGCTGGACATTTTCTCCCGGAAATACCACTTTTCTCCCCCAGATAGGACAGTTTCTCCCAGAAATATCAGTTTTCTCTTAACATTGACATTCTTAGTTGTAGCATCACAATTTTCTACCCCAAAATGGGACAGTTTCTCCCACAAATACCACTTTGCTCCGTGACAATAGGACAGTCTCTCCCAGAAATGCCAGTATTCTCCCCAGAACAGGACCATTGCTCCCAGAAAGACCCGCTTTCTCCCCCCAGAGTGGACATTTTCTTCCAGAAATGGCAGTTTTCTCCCAAACACAGAACGTGTTCTCCCAGAAATACCTCTTTTCTCCAGCAAAAGAGGGAAGTTGCTCCCACAAATACCAGATTTCAGCCTCAAAATAGGGCAGATTCGCCCACAAATACCAGTTTCCTACTTCAAAAGAGGCAAGTTTCACCTACAAATACCACCTTTCTCCGCTGAACTGGACATTTTCTTCTAGAAATACCAGTTTTCGCCCCAATAGTAGGACAGTTTCTCCCAGAAATACCAGTTTTCTCCACCGAAATAGGACATTTTCTTCGACAAATACCAGTTTGCCCCCCAACGTAAGGACACTCTCTCCCAGAAATACCAGTTTTATCCCCCCAAATGGGACATTTTCCCCACAAAGACCAGATTTCTGCCTCAGAAGAGGCAAGTTTCACCCACAAATACCTCTTTTCTCCACTACATTGCACATTTTCTTCCAGAAATACCATTTCTCGCCCCAAGAGTAGGACACGTTCACCCAGAGAGACCAGCTTTCTCCTCAGAAATATGGCCTTGGCGGCCAGATAGACCAGTTCTCTCCAAATATGGGACCTTTTCTCCCAGAAAGACCAGGTTTCTCCCCAAAACAGGATATTTTCTCCCACAAATGCCACTTTTCTCCCCTGAAATAGGACATTTTCTCCCAGAAATACCTCTTTCATCCCCCAAAACAGGACATTTTCTCCCAGAAAGACCACTTTGCTCCCCGAAATACAGGACTTTGTCTTCCAGAAACACCATGCTCATCCCCTCCAGAGGTTGTTTTCACCCCAAACCCTAGCACCTTTCCTCTCACTACTCCCTGCTTTTTCAAACATAGATGCTCTTCTCTCCCAGAAATGCTAGCATTCTCTCCAACGTGGGACCTTTTCCAACCAAAGATGGCAGACTCTCCCAGAAATAGCACTTGTCTTCAGAAGAACTGACATGTTCTCCAAAACATACGACTTTCAGCTGTTCCAGGTGACGTTTTTCAGCCAAACATCGGAGAGATTCTGCCCAAGTACCACTTTTCCCTCCTGTCGATTGCATTTTCTCACAGAAATACCACACTGCAACTCCAAAGAACACATTTCCCTCCAGAAATACCCTCTTTTTGCCCAGAAAGACCAGCCTTCTCCCAAAAGAGAGGACATTTTCCACCAGAAATATCAGCTGTTTCCCAAATCGATGACATCTTCTTCCAGAAATTCCTGCTTTTTCCCAAACAGATGATAGTTTGGCCTAAAAATACCAGCTTTCTCCCCAGAAATAGGCCATTGTTTGCCAGATAGACCAGTTTTCTCCCCAATATAGGCCATTTTCTCCCACTAAGACCAGTTTTCTCTTAGGATTTGACTTATTTTGCAGAATGACAGTTTTCTACCCCACAATGGGACATTTTCTCCCACAAAGACCAGTGTGCTCCGTGAAAACAGGACAGTTTCTCCCAGAAATACCAGGATTCTCCCCAAAACAGGACATTTGCTCCCACAAAGACCAGATTTCTGCCTCAGAAGAGGCAAGTTTCACCCACAAATACCTCTTTTCTCCACTACATTGCACATTTTCTTCTAGAAATACCAGTTCTCGCCCCAAGATTAGGACAGGTTCTCCCAGAGATACCAGCTTTCTCCCCACAAATATGGCCTTGGCGGCCAGATAGACCAGTTTGCTCCCAAATATGGGACCTTTTCTCCCAGAAATACCAGCTTTCTCCCCAGAAATAGGACATTCTCTCCCAGAAATACCAGCTTTCACCAAAATAGAGGAGATTTCCTCTGAGAAATACCTGTGTTCTCCTCAAGTAGATGGCATTTTCCCAGAAATCATGCTTTTCCACAGCAACTATGACATTTACTCCAAAATAGATGACATTTTCACGCAGGAATACCAGTTTTCTCCCAATCACATTGCAGTTTCCGCCAGGAATGCCAGCTTTCTCGCAGATAGATGATGTTTACTCCCAGAAAGACCAGCTTTCTCCAAAATATGTCATAGTTTCTCCCAGAAATACCACTTTTCTCCCCCAAAATAGGACATTCTCTCACGGAAACACCAGGTTCCCTCCGTGAAATAGGACAGTTTCTCCCAGAAATACCTCTTCTCTCCCAGATGCTGGACATTTTCTCCCGGAAATACCACTTTTCTCCCCCAGATAGGACAGTTTCTCCCAGAAATATCAGTTTTCTCTTAACATTGACATTCTTAGTTGTAGCATCACAATTTTCTACCCCAAAATGGGACAGTTTCTCCCACAAATACCACTTTGCTCCGTGACAATAGGACAGTCTCTCCCAGAAATGCCAGTATTCTCCCCAGAACAGGACCATTGCTCCCAGAAAGACCCGCTTTCTCCCCCCAGAGTGGACATTTTCTTCCAGAAATGGCAGTTTTCTCCCAAACACAGAACGTGTTCTCCCAGAAATACCTCTTTTCTCCAGCAAAAGAGGGAAGTTGCTCCCACAAATACCAGATTTCAGCCTCAAAATAGGGCAGATTCGCCCACAAATACCAGTTTCCTACTTCAAAAGAGGCAAGTTTCACCTACAAATACCACCTTTCTCCGCTGAACTGGACATTTTCTTCTAGAAATACCAGTTTTCGCCCCAATAGTAGGACAGTTTCTCCCAGAAATACCAGTTTTCTCCACCGAAATAGGACATTTTCTTCGACAAATACCAGTTTGCCCCCCAACGTAAGGACACTCTCTCCCAGAAATACCAGTTTTATCCCCCCAAATGGGACATTTTCCCCACAAAGACCAGATTTCTGCCTCAGAAGAGGCAAGTTTCACCCACAAATACCTCTTTTCTCCACTACATTGCACATTTTCTTCCAGAAATACCATTTCTCGCCCCAAGAGTAGGACACGTTCACCCAGAGAGACCAGCTTTCTCCTCAGAAATATGGCCTTGGCGGCCAGATAGACCAGTTCTCTCCAAATATGGGACCTTTTCTCCCAGAAAGACCAGGTTTCTCCCCAAAACAGGATATTTTCTCCCACAAATGCCACTTTTCTCCCCTGAAATAGGACATTTTCTCCCAGAAATACCTCTTTCATCCCCCAAAACAGGACATTTTCTCCCAGAAAGACCACTTTGCTCCCCGAAATACAGGACTTTGTCTTCCAGAAACACCATGCTCATCCCCTCCAGAGGTTGTTTTCACCCCAAACCCTAGCACCTTTCCTCTCACTACTCCCTGCTTTTTCAAACATACATGCTCTTCTCTCCCAGAAATGCTAGCATTCTCTCCAACGTGGGACCTTTTCCAACCAAAGATGGCAGACTCTCCCAGAAATAGCACTTGTCTTCAGAAGAACTGACATGTTATCCAAAACATACGACTTTCAGCTGTTCCAGGTGACGTTTTTCAGCCAAACATCGGAGAGATTCTGCCCAAGTACCACTTTTCCCTCCTGTCGATTGCATTTTCTCACAGAAATACCACACTGCAACTCCAAAGAACACATTTCCCTCCAGAAATACCCTCTTTTTGCCCAGAAAGACCAGCCTTCTCCCAAAAGAGAGGACATTTTCCACCAGAAATATCAGCTGTTTCCCAAATCGATGACATCTTCTTCCAGAAATTCCTGCTTTTTCCCAAACAGATGATAGTTTGGCCTAAAAATACCAGCTTTCTCCCCAGAAATAGGCCATTGTTTGCCAGATAGACCAGTTTTCTCCCCAATATAGGACATTTTCTCCCACTAAGACCAGTTTTCTCTTAGGATTTGACTTATTTTGCAGAATGACAGTTTTCTACCCCACAATGGGACATTTTCTCCCACAAAGACCAGTGTGCTCCGTGAAAACAGGACAGTTTCTCCCAGAAATACCAGGATTCTCCCCAAAACAGGACATTTGCTCCCACAAAGACCAGATTTCTGCCTCAGAAGAGGCAAGTTTCACCCACAAATACCTCTTTTCTCCACTACATTGCACATTTTCTTCTAGAAATACCAGTTCTCGCCCCAAGATTAGGACAGGTTCTCCCAGAGATACCAGCTTTCTCCCCACAAATATGGCCTTGGCGGCCAGATAGACCAGTTTGCTCCCAAATATGGGACCTTTTCTCCCAGAAATACCAGCTTTCTCCCCAGAAATAGGACATTCTCTCCCAGAAATACCAGCTTTCACCAAAATAGAGGAGATTTCCTCTGAGAAATACCTGTGTTCTCCTCAAGTAGATGGCATTTTCCCAGAAATCATGCTTTTCCACAGCAACTATGACATTTACTCCAAAATAGATGACATTTTCACGCAGGAATACCAGTTTTCTCCCAATCACATTGCAGTTTCCGCCAGGAATGCCAGCTTTCTCGCAGATAGATGATGTTTACTCCCAGAAAGACCAGCTTTCTCCAAAATATGTCATAGTTTCTCCCAGAAATACCACTTTTCTCCCCCAAAATAGGACATTCTCTCACGGAAACACCAGGTTCCCTCCGTGAAATAGGACAGTTTCTCCCAGAAATACCTCTTCTCTCCCAGATGCTGGACATTTTCTCCCGGAAATACCACTTTTCTCCCCCAGATAGGACAGTTTCTCCCAGAAATATCAGTTTTCTCTTAACATTGACATTCTTAGTTGTAGCATCACAATTTTCTACCCCAAAATGGGACAGTTTCTCCCACAAATACCACTTTGCTCCGTGACAATAGGACAGTCTCTCCCAGAAATGCCAGTATTCTCCCCAGAACAGGACCATTGCTCCCAGAAAGACCCGCTTTCTCCCCCCAGAGTGGACATTTTCTTCCAGAAATGGCAGTTTTCTCCCAAACACAGAACGTGTTCTCCCAGAAATACCTCTTTTCTCCAGCAAAAGAGGGAAGTTGCTCCCACAAATACCAGATTTCAGCCTCAAAATAGGGCAGATTCGCACACAAATACCAGTTTCCTACTTCAAAAGAGGCAAGTTTCACCTACAAATACCACCTTTCTCCGCTGAACTGGACATTTTCTTCTAGAAATACCAGTTTTCGCCCCAATAGTAGGACAGTTTCTCCCAGAAATACCAGTTTTCTCCACCGAAATAGGACATTTTCTTCGACAAATACCACTTTGCCCCCCAACGTAAGGACACTCTCTCCCAGAAATACCAGTTTTATCCCCCCAAATGGGACATTTTCCCCACAAAGACCAGATTTCTGCCTCAAAAGAGGCAAGTTTCACCCACAAATACCTCTTTTCTCCACTACATTGCACATTTTCTTCCAGAAATACCATTTCTCGCCCCAAGAGTAGGACACGTTCACCCAGAGAGACCAGCTTTCTCCTCAGAAATATGGCCTTGGCGGCCAGATAGACCAGTTCTCTCCAAATATGGGACCTTTTCTCCCAGAAAGACCAGGTTTCTCCCCAAAACAGGATATTTTCTCCCACAAATGCCACTTTTCTCCCCTGAAATAGGACATTTTCTCCCAGAAATACCTCTTTCATCCCCCAAAACAGGACATTTTCTCCCAGAAAGACCACTTTGCTCCCCGAAATACTGGACTTTGTCTTCCAGAAACACCATGCTCATCCCCTCCAGAGGTTGTTTTCACCCCAAACCCTAGCACCTTTCCTCTCACTACTCCCTGCTTTTTCAAACATACATGCTCTTCTCTCCCAGAAATGCTAGCATTCTCTCCAACGTGGGACCTTTTCCAACCAAAGATGGCAGACTCTCCCAGAAATAGCACTTGTCTTCAGAAGAACTGACATGTTATCCAAAACATACGACTTTCAGCTGTTCCAGGTGACGTTTTTCAGCCAAACATCGGAGAGATTCTGCCCAAGTACCACTTTTCCCTCCTGTCGATTGCATTTTCTCACAGAAATACCACACTGCAACTCCAAAGAACACATTTCCCTCCAGAAATACCCTCTTTTTGCCCAGAAAGACCAGCCTTCTCCCAAAAGAGAGGACATTTTCCACCAGAAATATCAGCTGTTTCCCAAATCGATGACATCTTCTTCCAGAAATTCCTGCTTTTTCCCAAACAGATGATAGTTTGGCCTAAAAATACCAGCTTTCTCCCCAGAAATAGGCCATTGTTTGCCAGATAGACCAGTTTTCTCCCCAATATAGGACATTTTCTCCCACTAAGACCAGTTTTCTCTTAGGATTTGACTTATTTTGTAGAATGGCAGTTTTCTACCCCACAATGGGACATTTTCTCCCACAAAGACCAGTGTGCTCCGTGAAAACAGGACAGTTTCTCCCAGAAATACCAGGATTCTCCCCAAAACAGGACATTTGCTCCCACAAAGACCAGATTTCTGCCTCAGAAGAGGCAAGTTTCACCCACAAATACCTCTTTTCTCCACTACATTGCACATTTTCTTCTAGAAATACCAGTTCTCGCCCCAAGATTAGGACAGGTTCTCCCAGAGATACCAGCTTTCTCCCCACAAATATGGCCTTGGCGGCCAGATAGACCAGTTTGCTCCCAAATATGGGACCTTTTCTCCCAGAAATACCAGCTTTCTCCCCAGAAATAGGACATTCTCTCCCAGAAATACCAGCTTTCACCAAAATAGAGGAGATTTCCTCTGAGAAATACCTGTGTTCTCCTCAAGTAGATGGCATTTTCCCAGAAATCATGCTTTTCCACAGCAACTATGACATTTACTCCAAAATAGATGACATTTTCACGCAGGAATACCAGTTTTCTCCCAATCACATTGCAGTTTCCGCCAGGAATGCCAGCTTTCTCGCAGATAGATGATGTTTACTCCCAGAAAGACCAGCTTTCTCCAAAATATGTCATAGTTTCTCCCAGAAATACCACTTTTCTCCCCCAAAATAGGACATTCTCTCACGGAAACACCAGGTTCCCTCCGTGAAATAGGACAGTTTCTCCCAGAAATACCTCTTCTCTCCCAGATGCTGGACATTTTCTCCCGGAAATACCACTTTTCTCCCCCAGATAGGACAGTTTCTCCCAGAAATATCAGTTTTCTCTTAACATTGACATTCTTAGTTGTAGCATCACAATTTTCTACCCCAAAATGGGACAGTTTCTCCCACAAATACCACTTTGCTCCGTGACAATAGGACAGTCTCTCCCAGAAATGCCAGTATTCTCCCCAGAACAGGACCATTGCTCCCAGAAAGACCCGCTTTCTCCCCCCAGAGTGGACATTTTCTTCCAGAAATGGCAGTTTTCTCCCAAACACAGAACGTGTTCTCCCAGAAATACCTCTTTTCTCCACCAAAAGAGGGAAGTTGCTCCCACAAATACCAGATTTCAGCCTCAAAATAGGGCAGATTCGCACACAAATACCAGTTTCCTACTTCAAAAGAGGCAAGTTTCACCTACAAATACCACCTTTCTCCGCTGAACTGGACATTTTCTTCTAGAAATACCAGTTTTCGCCCCAATAGTAGGACAGTTTCTCCCAGAAATACCAGTTTTCTCCACCGAAATAGGACATTTTCTTCGACAAATACCACTTTGCCCCCCAACGTAAGGACACTCTCTCCCAGAAATACCAGTTTTATCCCCCCAAATGGGACATTTTCCCCACAAAGACCAGATTTCTGCCTCAGAAGAGGCAAGTTTCACCCACAAATACCTCTTTTCTCCACTACATTGCACATTTTCTTCCAGAAATACCATTTCTCGCCCCAAGAGTAGGACACGTTCACCCAGAGAGACCAGCTTTCTCCTCAGAAATATGGCCTTGGCGGCCAGATAGACCAGTTCTCTCCAAATATGGGACCTTTTCTCCCAGAAAGACCAGGTTTCTCCCCAAAACAGGATATTTTCTCCCACAAATGCCACTTTTCTCCCCTGAAATAGGACATTTTCTCCCAGAAATACCTCTTTCATCCCCCAAAACAGGACATTTTCTCCCAGAAAGACCACTTTGCTCCCCGAAATACTGGACTTTGTCTTCCAGAAACACCATGCTCATCCCCTCCAGAGGTTGTTTTCACCCCAAACCCTAGCACCTTTCCTCTCACTACTCCCTGCTTTTTCAAACATAGATGCTCTTCTCTCCCAGAAATGCTAGCATTCTCTCCAACGTGGGACCTTTTCCAACCAAAGATGGCAGAGTCTCCCAGAAATAGCACTTGTCTTCAGAAGAACTGACATGTTCTCCAAAACATACGACTTTCAGCTGTTCCAGGTGACGTTTTTCAGCCAAACATCGGAGAGATTCTGCCCAAGTACCACTTTTCTCTCCTGTCGATTGCATTTTCTCACAGAAATACCACACTGCAACTCCAAAGAACACATTTCCCTCCAGAAATACCCTCTTTTTGCCCAGAAAGACCAGCCTTCTCCCAAAAGAGAGGACATTTTCCACCAGAAATATCAGCTGTTTCCCAAATCGATGACATCTTCTTCCAGAAATTCCTGCTTTTTCCCAAACAGATGATAGTTTGGCCTAAAAATACCAGCTTTCTCCCCAGAAATAGGCCATTGTTTGCCAGATAGACCAGTTTTCTCCCCAATATAGGCCATTTTCTCCCACAAAGACCCGTTTTCTCTTAGGATTTGACTTATTTTGTAGAATGGCAGTTTTCTACCCCACAATGGGACATTTTCTCCCACAAAGACCAGTGTGCTCCGTGAAAACAGGACAGTTTCTCCCAGAAATACCAGGATTCTCCCCAAAACAGGACATTTGCTCCCACAAAGACCAGATTTCTGCCTCAGAAGAGGCAAGTTTCACCCACAAATACCTCTTTTCTCCACTACATTGCACATTTTCTTCTAGAAATACCAGTTCTCGCCCCAAGATTAGGACAGGTTCTCCCAGAGATACCAGCTTTCTCCCCACAAATATGGCCTTGGCGGCCAGATAGACCAGTTTGCTCCCAAATATGGGACCTTTTCTCCCAGAAATACCAGCTTTCACCAAAATAGAGGAGATTTCCTCTGAGAAATACCTGTGTTCTCCTCAAGTAGATGGCATTTTCCCAGAAATCATGCTTTTCCACAGCAACTATGACATTTACTCCAAAATAGATGACATTTTCACGCAGGAATACCAGTTTTCTCCCAATCACATTGCAGTTTCCGCCAGGAATGCCAGCTTTCTCGCAGATAGATGATGTTTACTCCCAGAAAGACCAGCTTTCTCCAAAATATGTCATAGTTTCTCCCAGAAATACCACTTTTCTCCCCCAAAATAGGACATTCTCTCACGGAAACACCAGGTTCCCTCCGTGAAATAGGACGGTTTCTCCCAGAAATACCTCTTCTCTCCCAGATGCTGGACATTTTCTCCCGGAAATACCACTTTTCTCCCCCAGATAGGACAGTTTCTCCCAGAAATATCAGTTTTCTCTTAACATTGACATTCTTAGTTGTAGCATCACAATTTTCTACCCCAAAATGGGACAGTTTCTCCCACAAATACCACTTTGCTCCGTGACAATAGGACAGTCTCTCCCAGAAATGCCAGTATTCTCCCCAGAACAGGACCATTGCTCCCAGAAAGACCCGCTTTCTCCCCCCAGAGTGGACATTTTCTTCCAGAAATGGCAGTTTTCTCCCAAACACAGAACGTGTTCTCCCAGAAATACCTCTTTTCTCCACCAAAAGAGGGAAGTTGCTCCCACAAATACCAGATTTCAGCCTCAAAATAGGGCAGATTCGCCCACAAATACCAGTTTCCTACTTCAAAAGAGGCAAGTTTCACCTACAAATACCACCTTTCTCCGCTGAACTGGACATTTTCTTCTAGAAATACCAGTTTTCGCCCCAATAGTAGGACAGTTTCTCCCAGAAATACCAGTTTTCTCCACCGAAATAGGACATTTTCTTCGACAAATACCAGTTTGCCCCCCAACGTAAGGACACTCTCTCCCAGAAATACCAGTTTTATCCCCCCAAATGGGACATTTTCCCCACAAAGACCAGATTTCTGCCTCAGAAGAGGCAAGTTTCACCCACAAATACCTCTTTTCTCCACTACATTGCACATTTTCTTCCAGAAATACCATTTCTCGCCCCAAGAGTAGGACACGTTCACCCAGAGAGACCAGCTTTCTCCTCAGAAATATGGCCTTGGCGGCCAGATAGACCAGTTCTCTCCAAATATGGGACCTTTTCTCCCAGAAAGACCAGGTTTCTCCCCAAAACAGGATATTTTCTCCCACAAATGCCACTTTTCTCCCCTGAAATAGGACATTTTCTCCCAGAAATACCTCTTTCATCCCCCAAAACAGGACATTTTCTCCCAGAAAGACCACTTTGCTCCCCGAAATACAGGACTTTGTCTTCCAGAAACACCATGCTCATCCCCTCCAGAGGTTGTTTTCACCCCAAACCCTAGCACCTTTCCTCTCACTACTCCCTGCTTTTTCAAACATAGATGCTCTTCTCTCCCAGAAATGCTAGCATTCTCTCCAACGTGGGACCTTTTCCAACCAAAGATGGCAGACTCTCCCAGAAATAGCACTTGTCTTCAGAAGAACTGACATGTTCTCCAAAACATACGACTTTCAGCTGTTCCAGGTGACGTTTTTCAGCCAAACATCGGAGAGATTCTGCCCAAGTACCACTTTTCCCTCCTGTCGATTGCATTTTCTCACAGAAATACCACACTGCAACTCCAAAGAACACATTTCCCTCCAGAAATACCCTCTTTTTGCCCAGAAAGACCAGCCTTCTCCCAAAAGAGAGGACATTTTCCACCAGAAATATCAGCTGTTTCCCAAATCGATGACATCTTCTTCCAGAAATTCCTGCTTTTTCCCAAACAGATGATAGTTTGGCCTAAAAATACCAGCTTTCTCCCCAGAAATAGGCCATTGTTTGCCAGATAGACCAGTTTTCTCCCCAATATAGGCCATTTTCTCCCACAAAGACCAGTTTTCTCTTAGGATTTGACTTATTTTGTAGAATGGCAGTTTTCTACCCCACAATGGGACATTTTCTCCCACAAAGACCAGTGTGCTCCGTGAAAACAGGACAGTTTCTCCCAGAAATACCAGGATTCTCCCCAAAACAGGACATTTGCTCCCACAAAGACCAGATTTCTGCCTCAGAAGAGGCAAGTTTCACCCACAAATACCTCTTTTCTCCACTACATTGCACATTTTCTTCTAGAAATACCAGTTCTCGCCCCAAGATTAGGACAGGTTCTCCCAGAGATACCAGCTTTCTCCCCACAAATATGGCCTTGGCGGCCAGATAGACCAGTTTGCTCCCAAATATGGGACCTTTTCTCCCAGAAATACCAGCTTTCACCAAAATAGAGGAGATTTCCTCTGAGAAATACCTGTGTTCTCCTCAAGTAGATGGCATTTTCCCAGAAATCATGCTTTTCCACAGCAACTATGACATTTACTCCAAAATAGATGACATTTTCACGCAGGAATACCAGTTTTCTCCCAATCACATTGCAGTTTCCGCCAGGAATGCCAGCTTTCTCGCAGATAGATGATGTGTACTCCCAGAAAGACCAGCTTTCTCCAAAATATGTCATAGTTTCTCCCAGAAATACCACTTTTCTCCCCCAAAATAGGACATTCTCTCACGGAAACACCAGGTTCCCTCCGTGAAATAGGACGGTTTCTCCCAGAAATACCTCTTCTCTCCCAGATGCTGGACATTTTCTCCCGGAAATACCACTTTTCTCCCCCAGATAGGACAGTTTCTCCCAGAAATATCAGTTTTCTCTTAACATTGACATTCTTAGTTGTAGCATCACAGTTTTCTACCCCAAAATGGGACAGTTTCTCCCACAAATACCACTTTGCTCCGTGACAATAGGACAGTCTCTCCCAGAAATGCCAGTATTCTCCCCAGAACAGGACCATTGCTCCCAGAAAGACCAGCTTTCTCCCCCCAGAGTGGACATTTTCTTCCAGAAATGGCAGTTTTCTCCCAAACACAGAACGTGTTCTCCCAGAAATACCTGTTTTCTCCACCAAAAGAGGGAAGTTGCTCCCACAAATACCAGATTTCAGCCTCAAAATAGGGCAGATTCGCACACAAATACCAGTTTCCTACTTCAAAAGAGGCAAGTTTCACCTACAAATACCACCTTTCTCCGCTGAACTGGACATTTTCTTCTAGAAATACCAGTTTTCGCCCCAATAGTAGGACAGTTTCTCCCAGAAATACCAGTTTTCTCCACCGAAATAGGACATTTTCTTCGACAAATACCACTTTGCCCCCCAACGTAAGGACACTCTCTCCCAGAAATACCAGTTTTATCCCCCCAAATGGGACATTTTCCCCACAAAGACCAGATTTCTGCCTCAGAAGAGGCAAGTTTCACCCACAAATACCTCTTTTCTCCACTACATTGCACATTTTCTTCCAGAAATACCATTTCTCGCCCCAAGAGTAGGACACGTTCACCCAGAGAGACCAGCTTTCTCCTCAGAAATATGGCCTTGGCGGCCAGATAGACCAGTTCTCTCCAAATATGGGACCTTTTCTCCCAGAAAGACCAGGTTTCTCCCCAAAACAGGATATTTTCTCCCACAAATGCCACTTTTCTCCCCTGAAATAGGACATTTTCTCCCAGAAATACCTCTTTCATCCCCCAAAACAGGACATTTTCTCCCAGAAAGACCACTTTGCTCCCCGAAATACAGGACTTTGTCTTCCAGAAACACCATGCTCATCCCCTCCAGAGGTTGTTTTCACCCCAAACCCTAGCACCTTTCCTCTCACTACTCCCTGCTTTTTCAAACATACATGCTCTTCTCTCCCAGAAATGCTAGCATTCTCTCCAACGTGGGACCTTTTCCAACCAAAGATGGCAGACTCTCCCAGAAATAGCACTTGTCTTCAGAAGAACTGACATGTTCTCCAAAACATACGACTTTCAGCTGTTCCAGGTGACGTTTTTCAGCCAAACATCGGAGAGATTCTGCCCAAGTACCACTTTTCCCTCCTGTCGATTGCATTTTCTCACAGAAATACCACACTGCAACTCCAAAGAACACATTTCCCTCCAGAAATACCCTCTTTTTGCCCAGAAAGACCAGCCTTCTCCCAAAAGAGAGGACATTTTCCACCAGAAATATCAGCTGTTTCCCAAATCGATGACATCTTCTTCCAGAAATTCCTGCTTTTTCCCAAACAGATGATAGTTTGGCCTAAAAATACCAGCTTTCTCCCCAGAAATAGGCCATTGTTTGCCAGATAGACCAGTTTTCTCCCCAATATAGGACATTTTCTCCCACTAAGACCAGTTTTCTCTTAGGATTTGACTTATTTTGCAGAATGACAGTTTTCTACCCCACAATGGGACATTTTCTCCCACAAAGACCAGTGTGCTCCGTGAAAACAGGACAGTTTCTCCCAGAAATACCAGGATTCTCCCCAAAACAGGACATTTGCTCCCACAAAGACCAGATTTCTGCCTCAGAAGAGGCAAGTTTCACCCACAAATACCTCTTTTCTCCACTACATTGCACATTTTCTTCTAGAAATACCAGTTCTCGCCCCAAGATTAGGACAGGTTCTCCCAGAGATACCAGCTTTCTCCCCACAAATATGGCCTTGGCGGCCAGATAGACCAGTTTGCTCCCAAATATGGGACCTTTTCTCCCAGAAATACCAGCTTTCTCCCCAGAAATAGGACATTCTCTCCCAGAAATACCAGCTTTCACCAAAATAGAGGAGATTTCCTCTGAGAAATACCTGTGTTCTCCTCAAGTAGATGGCATTTTCCCAGAAATCATGCTTTTCCACAGCAACTATGACATTTACTCCAAAATAGATGACATTTTCACGCAGGAATACCAGTTTTCTCCCAATCACATTGCAGTTTCCGCCAGGAATGCCAGCTTTCTCGCAGATAGATGATGTGTACTCCCAGAAAGACCAGCTTTCTCCAAAATATGTCATAGTTTCTCCCAGAAATACCACTTTTCTCCCCCAAAATAGGACATTCTCTCACGGAAACACCAGGTTCCCTCCGTGAAATAGGACGGTTTCTCCCAGAAATACCTCTTCTCTCCCAGATGCTGGACATTTTCTCCCGGAAATACCACTTTTCTCCCCCAGATAGGACAGTTTCTCCCAGAAATATCAGTTTTCTCTTAACATTGACATTCTTAGTTGTAGCATCACAATTTTCTACCCCAAAATGGGACAGTTTCTCCCACAAATACCACTTTGCTCCGTGACAATAGGACAGTCTCTCCCAGAAATGCCAGTATTCTCCCCAGAACAGGACCATTGCTCCCAGAAAGACCCGCTTTCTCCCCCCAGAGTGGACATTTTCTTCCAGAAATGGCAGTTTTCTCCCAAACACAGAACGTGTTCTCCCAGAAATACCTCTTTTCTCCACCAAAAGAGGGAAGTTGCTCCCACAAATACCAGATTTCAGCCTCAAAATAGGGCAGATTCGCACACAAATACCAGTTTCCTACTTCAAAAGAGGCAAGTTTCACCTACAAATACCACCTTTCTCCGCTGAACTGGACATTTTCTTCTAGAAATACCAGTTTTCGCCCCAATAGTAGGACAGTTTCTCCCAGAAATACCAGTTTTCTCCACCGAAATAGGACATTTTCTTCGACAAATACCAGTTTGCCCCCCAACGTAAGGACACTCTCTCCCAGAAATACCAGTTTTATCCCCCCAAATGGGACATTTTCCCCACAAAGACCAGATTTCTGCCTCAGAAGAGGCAAGTTTCACCCACAAATACCTCTTTTCTCCACTACATTGCACATTTTCTTCCAGAAATACCATTTCTCGCCCCAAGAGTAGGACACGTTCACCCAGAGAGACCAGCTTTCTCCTCAGAAATATGGCCTTGGCGGCCAGATAGACCAGTTCTCTCCAAATAGGGACCTTTTCTCCCAGAAAGACCAGGTTTCTCCCCAAACCAGGATATTTTCTCCCACAAATGCCACTTTTCTCCCCTGAAATAGGACATTTTCTCCCAGAAATACCTCTTTCATCCCCCAAAACAGGACATTTTCTCCCAGAAAGACCACTTTGCTCCCCGAAATACTGGACTTTGTCTTCCAGAAACACCATGCTCATCCCCTCCAGGTGTTGTTTTCACCCCAAACCCTAGCACCTTTCCTCTCACTACTCCCTGCTTTTTCAAACATACATGCTCTTCTCTCCCAGAAATGCTAGCATTCTCTCCAACGTGGGACCTTTTCCAACCAAAGATGGCAGACTCTCCCAGAAATAGCACTTGTCTTCAGAAGAACTGACATGTTATCCAAAACATACGACTTTCAGCTGTTCCAGGTGACGTTTTTCAGCCAAACATCGGAGAGATTCTGCCCAAGTACCACTTTTCCCTCCTGTCGATTGCATTTTCTCACAGAAATACCACACTGCAACTCCAAAGAACACATTTCCCTCCAGAAATACCCTCTTTTTGCCCAGAAAGACCAGCCTTCTCCCAAAAGAGAGGACATTTTCCACCAGAAATATCAGCTGTTTCCCAAATCGATGACATCTTCTTCCAGAAATTCCTGCTTTTTCCCAAACAGATGATAGTTTGGCCTAAAAATACCAGCTTTCTCCCCAGAAATAGGCCATTGTTTGCCAGATAGACCAGTTTTCTCCCCAATATAGGCCATTTTCTCCCACAAAGACCAGTTTTCTCTTAGGATTTGACTTATTTTGTAGAATGGCAGTTTTCTACCCCACAATGGGACATTTTCTCCCACAAAGACCAGTGTGCTCCGTGAAAACAGGACAGTTTCTCCCAGAAATACCAGGATTCTCCCCAAAACAGGACATTTGCTCCCACAAAGACCAGATTTCTGCCTCAGAAGAGGCAAGTTTCACCCACAAATACCTCTTTTCTCCACTACATTGCACATTTTCTTCTAGAAATACCAGTTCTCGCCCCAAGATTAGGACAGGTTCTCCCAGAGATACCAGCTTTCTCCCCACAAATATGGCCTTGGCGGCCAGATAGACCAGTTTGCTCCCAAATATGGGACCTTTTCTCCCAGAAATACCAGCTTTCACCAAAATAGAGGAGATTTCCTCTGAGAAATACCTGTGTTCTCCTCAAGTAGATGGCATTTTCCCAGAAATCATGCTTTTCCACAGCAACTATGACATTTACTCCAAAATAGATGACATTTTCACGCAGGAATACCAGTTTTCTCCCAATCACATTGCAGTTTCCGCCAGGAATGCCAGCTTTCTCGCAGATAGATGATGTTTACTCCCAGAAAGACCAGCTTTCTCCAAAATATGTCATAGTTTCTCCCAGAAATACCACTTTTCTCCCCCAAAATAGGACATTCTCTCACGGAAACACCAGGTTCCCTCCGTGAAATAGGACAGTTTCTCCCAGAAATACCTCTTCTCTCCCAGATGCTGGACATTTTCTCCCGGAAATACCACTTTTCTCCCCCAGATAGGACAGTTTCTCCCAGAAATATCAGTTTTCTCTTAACATTGACATTCTTAGTTGTAGCATCACAATTTTCTACCCCAAAATGGGACAGTTTCTCCCACAAATACCACTTTGCTCCGTGACAATAGGACAGTCTCTCCCAGAAATGCCAGTATTCTCCCCAGAACAGGACCATTGCTCCCAGAAAGACCCGCTTTCTCCCCCCAGAGTGGACATTTTCTTCCAGAAATGGCAGTTTTCTCCCAAACACAGAACGTGTTCTCCCAGAAATACCTCTTTTCTCCACCAAAAGAGGGAAGTTGCTCCCACAAATACCAGATTTCAGCCTCAAAATAGGGCAGATTCGCCCACAAATACCAGTTTCCTACTTCAAAAGAGGCAAGTTTCACCTACAAATACCACCTTTCTCCGCTGAACTGGACATTTTCTTCTAGAAATACCAGTTTTCGCCCCAATAGTAGGACAGTTTCTCCCAGAAATACCAGTTTTCTCCACCGAAATAGGACATTTTCTTCGACAAATACCAGTTTGCCCCCCAACGTAAGGACACTCTCTCCCAGAAATACCAGTTTTATCCCCCCAAATGGGACATTTTCCCCACAAAGACCAGATTTCTGCCTCAGAAGAGGCAAGTTTCACCCACAAATACCTCTTTTCTCCACTACATTGCACATTTTCTTCCAGAAATACCATTTCTCGCCCCAAGAGTAGGACACGTTCACCCAGAGAGACCAGCTTTCTCCTCAGAAATATGGCCTTGGCGGCCAGATAGACCAGTTCTCTCCAAATATGGGACCTTTTCTCCCAGAAAGACCAGGTTTCTCCCCAAAACAGGATATTTTCTCCCACAAATGCCACTTTTCTCCCCTGAAATAGGACATTTTCTCCCAGAAATACCTCTTTCATCCCCCAAAACAGGACATTTTCTCCCAGAAAGACCACTTTGCTCCCCGAAATACTGGACTTTGTCTTCCAGAAACACCATGCTCATCCCCTCCAGAGGTTGTTTTCACCCCAAACCCTAGCACCTTTCCTCTCACTACTCCCTGCTTTTTCAAACATAGATGCTCTTCTCTCCCAGAAATGCTAGCATTCTCTCCAACGTGGGACCTTTTCCAACCAAAGATGGCAGACTCTCCCAGAAATAGCACTTTTCTTCAGAAGAACTGACATGTTCTCCAAAACATACGACTTCCAGCTGTTCCAGGTGACGTTTTTCAGCCAAACATCGGAGAGATTCTGCCCAAGTACCACTTTTCCCTCCTGTCGATTGCATTTTCTCACAGAAATACCACACTGCAACTCCAAAGAACACATTTCCCTCCAGAAATACCCTCTTTTTGCCCAGAAAGACCAGCCTTCTCCCAAAAGAGAGGACATTTTCCACCAGAAATATCAGCTGTTTCCCAAATCGATGACATCTTCTTCCAGAAATTCCTGCTTTTTCCCAAACAGATGATAGTTTGGCCTAAAAATACCAGCTTTCTCCCCAGAAATAGGCCATTGTTTGCCAGATAGACCAGTTTTCTCCCCAATATAGGCCATTTTCTCCCACAAAGACCAGTTTTCTCTTAGGATTTGACTTATTTTGTAGAATGACAGTTTTCTACCCCACAATGGGACATTTTCTCCCACAAAGACCAGTGTGCTCCATGAAAACAGGACACTTTCTCCCAGAAATACCAGGATTCTCCCCAAAACAGGACATTTGCTCCCACAAAGACCAGATTTCTGCCTCACAAGAGGCAAGTTTCACCCACAAATACCTCTTTTCTCCACTACATTGCACATTTTCTTCTAGAAATACCAGTTCTCACCCCAAGATTAGGACAGGTTCTCCCAGAGATACCAGCTTTCTCCCCACAAATATGGCCTTGGCGGCCAGATAGACCAGTTTGCTCCCAAATATGGGACCTTTTCTCCCAGAAATACCAGCTTTCTCCCCAGAAATAGGACATTCTCTCCCAGAAATACCAGCTTTCACCAAAATAGAGGAGATTTCCTCTGAGAAATACCTGTGTTCTCCTCAAGTAGATGGCATTTTCCCAGAAATCATGCTTTTCCACAGCAACTATGACATTTACTCCAAAATAGATGACATTTTCACGCAGGAATACCAGTTTTCTCCCAATCACATTGCAGTTTCCGCCAGGAATGCCAGCTTTCTCGCAGATAGATGATGTTTACTCCCAGAAAGACCAGCTTTCTCCAAAATATGTCATAGTTTCTCCCAGAAATACCACTTTTCTCCCCCAAAATAGGACATTCTCTCACGGAAACACCAGGTTCCCTCCGTGAAATAGGACAGTTTCTCCCAGAAATACCTCTTCTCTCCCAGATGCTGGACATTTTCTCCCGGAAATACCACTTTTCTCCCCCACATAGGACAGTTTCTCCCAGAAATATCAGTTTTCTCTTAACATTGACATTCTTAGTTGTAGCATCACAATTTTCTACCCCAAAATGGGACAGTTTCTCCCACAAATACCACTTTGCTCCGTGACAATAGGACAGTCTCTCCCAGAAATGCCAGTATTCTCCCCAGAACAGGACCATTGCTCCCAGAAAGACCCGCTTTCTCCCCCCAGAGTGGACATTTTCTTCCAGAAATGGCAGTTTTCTCCCAAACACAGAACGTGTTCTCCCAGAAATACCTCTTTTCTCCACCAAAAGAGGGAAGTTGCTCCCACAAATACCAGATTTCAGCCTCAAAATAGGGCAGATTCGCCCACAAATACCAGTTTCCTACTTCAAAAGAGGCAAGTTTCACCTACAAATACCACCTTTCTCCGCTGAACTGGACATTTTCTTCTAGAAATACCAGTTTTCGCCCCAATAGTAGGACAGTTTCTCCCAGAAATACCAGTTTTCTCCACCGAAATAGGACATTTTCTTCGACAAATACCAGTTTGCCCCCCAACGTAAGGACACTCTCTCCCAGAAATACCAGTTTTATCCCCCCAAATGGGACATTTTCCCCACAAAGACCAGATTTCTGCCTCAGAAGAGGCAAGTTTCACCCACAAATACCTCTTTTCTCCACTACATTGCACATTTTCTTCCAGAAATACCATTTCTCGCCCCAAGAGTAGGACACGTTCACCCAGAGAGACCAGCTTTCTCCTCAGAAATATGGCCTTGGCGGCCAGATAGACCAGTTCTCTCCAAATAGGGACCTTTTCTCCCAGAAAGACCAGGTTTCTCCCCAAAACAGGATATTTTCTCCCACAAATGCCACTTTTCTCCCCTGAAATAGGACATTTTCTCCCAGAAATACCTCTTTCATCCCCCAAAACAGGACATTTTCTCCCAGAAAGACCACTTTGCTCCCCGAAATACTGGACTTTGTCTTCCAGAAACACCATGCTCATCCCCTCCAGAGGTTGTTTTCACCCCAAACCCTAGCACCTTTCCTCTCACTACTCCCTGCTTTTTCAAACATACATGCTCTTCTCTCCCAGAAATGCTAGCATTCTCTCCAACGTGGGACCTTTTCCAACCAAAGATGGCAGACTCTCCCAGAAATAGCACTTTTCTTCAGAAGAACTGACATTCTCCCAGTAATGCCTGTTTTTCACCCAAAGGACGGCATTTTCTTCCAAAAACAAGACAGTAGCTCCCAGAAATAACAGCTTTTCCAATCCAATGACATTATCTCCCAGAAAGACTGCTTTTCGTCCAAACACATGATATTCTCCACCACAACTATCACGTTTCAATCCTAAAGAGGACACTTGCTTCCAGACCTATGCCATTTCCTCCCACTAATACCAGCTTTCTCCCAAATCCGTGGCTTTTCCTCCCACAAGTCTAACTTGGCCACCCGAAAGAGGACATTTCCTCCCCAAAGAAGGAGACTTGCTCCCTGAAAAACCAGCTTTCTCCCCAAACAGATGACGTTTTCTACCAGAAATACAGCTTTTCTGACATATGCTTCACGCTTCATCCACAGAACACTACAGGACAATGCCAAAGGTGACGTTTTCCAACAGAAATAGGATCTTTTCTCCCACAAATACCACCATTCTCCCAAACAGATGACATTTTCTACCACAAGTACTTCTTCACACTCCATCGGATGATACTTACCATCAGGCTTTTCAAGACTTCATATCACAGTTTCCTCCAAAAAGAGATTTCCTTCCAGACATGCCAGCATTCCCCCAAATAGAAGACATTTTCCCCCGCAAATACCTTCTTTTCTCCCAGAAATACCAGCTTTCTTAGAAATACTCCATTTTTCTTCCCAAGTCCTCTACTTCCCACTCCTAACAACCAGACGGCCGTTTCATCTCCCAAATGTGTTTCTGCCAGAAATACCTGTTGTCTCTTCAATATCTGAAGCTTTCTTCACATACAATCCTCAACATGACATTTTCTCCAAAAAGAGGACATTTTCTCCCAGAGTATTTCTGGGAGACTCTTCGGAATATTTCCCATTTCCTCCCGAATAGACAAGATTGCATTCCTCAAGAGTACCGTTTCTCCCGGAATTGTGGCATTTTATCACAGACAGACCATTTTAATCCCCAAGAGAGCTCATTTTCTCCCAGAAATAGCAGGACTCTCTGAAATAACTCCCATTTTCTAAGAAAAATGCTGCTTTACACTCCTCAAGATCTCACTTACTCCCATCAAGATGGCATTTGGTCACAGAAATACCAGCTTCTGCCCCCCAAAAGAGGAAATTATCTCCCAAAACAAGACATTTTCTCCCAGAGATACCACTGCTCTTAGAAATACCTCCCGTTTCATCCCAAGAATACTACTTGACGCTCCTCAGGATCACACTTACTCCCATCTAAATGGCCTTTTCTCCCACAGAGACCAGGTTTCTCCCAAAGATGGCAGACATTCCCCCAGAAATACAGGCTTATTCTTAGAAAACGGCCTTTTCCCCAAAATGCCAGCTTTCTCACAAACACCTGTCATTTTCCAACCAAGGATGCTACCATCTCCCCGAAACAACAGTTTTCCCAGAAATACCTTTCTTTTTCTTTTGGTAATATTCCCCTAGAAATGTGGCATTTTCTTTCAGAAATACTGCATTGCTTTTGGAAATATGATTTCTTTTTCTGGAATATGGTATTTTCCCCCCTCATTGGAATGTGTCATTTAAATGCTCCAGTTTTCTCTAGGTGCGCTGTTTAATTTCTCCGAAAAAATTTAAAAAATGACATTTTCCCTCAGATATAGCATTTGTAGGAGATATATTTGACATTTTTCTCACAGATAATTTATTTTTCCCCTAGGTGTGGCGTTTTCTTCCAGAAATTCCACGTTTTTCACAAGTTTATGATCCTTCCCTATCAAACGAGTTCAGAAAATTGTTATTTCCGGGGAACAATTTCGATATTAAGGACAAAAGTGATATTCCTGTGGAAAATATCTTTTTTTTTGGAGAATGCTGGTATTTCTGATGTGAAAAGCTCCAATTCGTGGAATGAGACTGGTATTTCTCGATGACAATGTGATATTTCTGAGTAATTTGGTATTTTGGATTGTAAGGTCGTACTCCTTACGAATGCCAACTGTCAGTCGAAAGAAAGATCTATGCACTTCCTACGGAGCACAGCGTGGAGGATTCTGCCTGTACACAAGGCGACCACGGAGCAGTTTCCAACAATTCAAACTCTCCGCAGCGGTTCAGCGCGAGTGCCGCTTTCTGCCTTCCGCAGCAATCTCGTTTTTCTCGGGTGCCGAGAATGTGCGACATCTGGCTACCGCATGGCCTGCAAGCAGGGGCTTTTTTCTCCGCAGTACAGAAACAATGGCACTCGACTTTCTGTAACGCTCTCCAGGAGAGCACAACGTGTGTCGCTCCTCGAACTTCTAGCTGCCTTATTCGAGGGGATTTTCCCTTCTACTCTGTTCGTCACAGAATGCTGACGTGTAAGCAACGAAAAACCTCTGACAGATAGCAATAAAGGGAAAGAGTGAGAGAGAAGCGTCGTGCATTCTGCATGGGCAAAAGGAGAAGTGAGAAGCGCTCCTATGCGATGTGCGCAGAAGAAGCCGCTCGTCGCAGAAAAGCATCCGGCTGAAGTCGCTCTTTCTCGGCATCCGAGAGAAACGAGACCGCTGCTGAAGCCTGAAAGCGGCGTTCGGGGAGAACCGCGATGTACCGGCCAGCAACTGCAAACTCTCCGGAGCGGTTCAGCGCGAGTGCCGCTTTCGACGCACGAGAGCGAAATCGCGGAATTGCGATGCCGAGAACGAGCGAATTCAGCGTAGTGCAGTGCCTGAAAACAGGGTTTTTATTCTGCGCAGGAAAGAATCCACAGCTCTCGACTTTCTGTAACGTCCTCCCTGAAAGCACAACGTGTGCCGCTCCTCGGACTTCTAGCTGCCTTCTTAGAGGGGATTTTCCCTTCTACTCTCTTCGTCACAGAATGCTGACGTGTAGCATCGCAGAGCCACACCAAAACGCAATGTTGCTAGGAATAAAGGGAGAGACAGAAGAATGAGAGAGAAGCGTCATGCAGAATGCACGGGCACAAGGAGAAGTGAGAAGCGCTCCTTTGCGATGTGCGCAGAAGAAGCCGCTCGTCGCAGAAAAGCATCCGGCTGAAGTCGCTCTTTCTCGGCATCCGAGAGAAACGAGACCGCTCCTGAAGCCTGAAAGCGGCGTTCGGGCAGAACCGCGATTTCGCGGCCAGCAACTGCAAACTCTCCGGAGCGGTTCAGCGCGAGTGCCGCTTTCGACGCACGAGAGCGAAATCGCGGAATTGCGATGCCGAGAACGAGCGAATTCAGCGTACTGCATTGCCTGAAAACAGGGGTTTTTTCCTCCGCAGGAAAGAATCCACAGCTCTCGACTTTCTGTAACGTCCTCCCTGAAAGCACAACGTGTGCCGCTCCTCGGACTTCTAGCTGCCTTCTTAGAGGGGATTTTCCCTTCTACTCTCTTCGTCACAGAATGCTGACGTGTAGCATCGCAGAGCCACACCAAAACGCAATGTTGCTAGGAATAAAGGGAGAGACAGAAGAATGAGAGAGAAGCGTCATGCAGAATGCACGGGCACAAGGAGAAGTGAGAAGCGCTCCTTTGCGATGTGCGCAGAAGAAGCCGCTCGTCGCAGAAAAGCATCCGGCTGAAGTCGCTCTTTCTCGGCATCCGAGAGAAACGAGACCGCTGCTGAAGGCTGAAAGCGGCGTTCGGGCAGAACCGCGATGTACCGGCCAGCAACTGCAAACTCTCCGGAGCGGTTCAGCGCGAGTGCCGCTTTCGACGCACGAGAGCGAAATCGCGGAATTGCGATGCCGAGAACGAGCGAATTCCGCGTACTGCATTGCCTGAAAACAGGGGTTTTTTCCTCCGCAGGAAAGAAGCCACAGCTCTCGACTTTCTGTAACGTCCTCCCTGAAAGCACAACGTGTGCCGCTCCTCGGACTTCTAGCTGCCTTCTTAGAGGGGATTTTCCCTTCTACTCTGTTCGTCACAGAATGCTGACGTGTAGCATCGCAGAGCCACACCAAAACGCAATGTTGCTAGGAATAAAGGGAGAGACAGAAGAATGAGAGAGAAGCGTCATGCAGAATGCACGGGCACAAGGAGAAGTGAGAAGCGCTCCTTTGCGATGTGCGCAGAAGAAGCCGCTCGTCGCAGAAAAGCATCCGGCTGAAGTCGCTCTTTCTCGGCATCCGAGAGAAACGAGACCGCTGCTGAAGGCTGAAAGCGGCGTTCGGGGAGAACCGCGATTTCGCGGCCAGCAACTGCAAACTCTCCGGAGCGGTTCAGCGCGAGTGCCGCTTTCGACGCACGAGAGCGAAATCGCGGAATTGCGATGCCGAGAACGAGCGAATTCCGCGTACTGCATTGCCTGAAAACAGGGGTTTTTTCCTCCGCAGGAAAGAAGCCACAGCTCTCGACTTTCTGTAACGTCCTCCCTGAAAGCACAACGTGTGCCGCTCCTCGGACTTCTAGCTGCCTTCTTAGAGGGGATTTTCCCTTCTACTCTGTTCGTCACAGAATGCTGACGTGTGGCATCGCAGAGCCACACCAAAACGCAATGTTGCTAGGAATCAAGGGAAAGGCAGAAGAATGAGAGAGAAGCGTCATGCAGAATGCACGGGCACAAGGAGAAGTGAGAAGCACTCCTTTGCGATGTGCGCAGAAGAAGCCGCTCGTCGCAGAAAAGCATCCGGCTGAAGTCGCTCTTTCTCGGCATCCGAGAGAAACGAGACCGCTGCTGAAGGCTGAAAGCGGCGTTCGGGGAGAACCGCGATTTCGCGGCCAGCAACTGCAAACTCTCCGGAGCGGTTCAGCGCGAGTGCCGCTTTCGACGCACGAGAGCGAAAGAGCGGAATTGCGATGCCGAGAACGAGCGAATTCCGCGTACTGCATTGCCTGAAAACAGGGGTTTTTTCCTCCGCAGGAAAGAAGCCACAGCTCTCGACTTTCTGTAACGTCCTCCCTGAAAGCACAACGTGTGCCGCTCCTCGGACTTCTAGCTGTCTTCTTAGAGGGGATTTTCCCTTCTACTCTGTTCGTTACACAATGCTGACGTGTGGCATCGCAGAGCCACACCAAAACGCAATGTTGCTAGGAATCAAGGGAAAGGCAGAAGAATGAGAGAGAAGCGTCATGCAGAATGCACGGGCACAAGGAGAAGTGAGAAGCGCTCCTTTGCGATGTGCGCAGAAGAAGCCGCTCGTCGCAGAAAAGCATCCGGCTGAAGTCGCTCTTTCTCGGCATCCGAGAGAAACGAGACCGCTGCTGAAGCCTGAAAGCGGCGTTCGGGCAGAACCGCGATGTACCGGCCAGCAACTGCAAACTCTCCGGAGCGGTTCAGCGCGAGTGCCGCTTTCGACGCACGAGAGCGAAATCGCGGAATTGCGATGCCGAGAACGAGCGAATTCCGCGTACTGCATTGCCTGAAAACAGGGGTTTTTTCCTCCGCAGGAAAGAAGCCACAGCTCTCGACTTTCTGTAACGTCCTCCCTGAAAGCACAACGTGTGCCGCTCCTCGGACTTCTAGCTGCCTTCTTAGAGGGGATTTTCCCTTCTACTCTGTTCGTCACACAATGCTGACGTGTGGCATCGCAGAGCCACACCAAAACGCAATGTTGCTAGGAATCAAGGGAAAGGCAGAAGAATGAGAGAGAAGCGTCATGCAGAATGCACGGGCACAAGGAGAAGTGAGAAGCGCTCCTTTGCGATGTGCGCAGAAGAAGCCGCTCGTCGCAGAAAAGCATCCGGCTGAAGTCGCTCTTTCTCGGCATCCGAGAGAAACGAGACCGCTGCTGAAGCCTGAAAGCGGCGTTCGGGCAGAACCGCGATTTCGCGGCCAGCAACTGCAAACTCTCCGGAGCGGTTCAGCGCGAGTGCCGCTTTCGACGCACGAGAGCGAAATCGCGGAATTGCGATGCCGAGAACGAGCGAATTCCGCGTACTGCATTGCCTGAAAACAGGGGTTTTTTCCTCCGCAGGAAAGAAGCCACAGCTCTCGACTTTCTGTAACGTCCTCCCTGAAAGCACAACGTGTGCCGCTCCTCGGACTTCTAGCTGCCTTCTTAGAGGGGATTTTCCCTTCTACTCTGTTCGTCACACAATGCTGACGTGTGGCATCGCAGAGCCACACCAAAACGCAATGTTGCTAGGAATCAAGGGAAAGGCAGAAGAATGAGAGAGAAGCGTCATGCAGAATGCACGGGCACAAGGAGAAGTGAGAAGCGCTCCTTTGCGATGTGCGCAGAAGAAGCCGCTCGTCGCAGAAAAGCATCCGGCTGAAGTCGCTCTTTCTCGGCATCCGAGAGAAACGAGACCGCTGCTGAAGCCTGAAAGCGGCGTTCGGGCAGAACCGCGATTTCGCGGCCAGCAACTGCAAACTCTCCGGAGCGGTTCAGCGCGAGTGCCGCTTTCGACGCACGAGAGCGAAATCGCGGAATTGCGATGCCGAGAACGAGCGAATTCCGCGTACTGCATTGCCTGAAAACAGGGGTTTTTTCCTCCGCAGGAAAGAAGCCACAGCTCTCGACTTTCTGTAACGTCCTCCCTGAAAGCACAACGTGTGCCGCTCCTCGGACTTCTAGCTGCCTTCTTAGAGGGGATTTTCCCTTCTACTCTGTTCGTCACAGAATGCTGACGTGTAGCATCGCAGAGCCACACCAAAACGCAATGTTGCTAGGAATCAAGGGAAAGGCAGAAGAATGAGAGAGAAGCGTCATGCAGAATGCACGGGCACAAGGAGAAGTGAGAAGCGCTCCTTTGCGATGTGCGCAGAAGAAGCCGCTCGTCGCAGAAAAGCATCCGGCTGAAGTCGCTCTTTCTCGGCATCCGAGAGAAACGAGACCGCTGCTGAAGGCTGAAAGCGGCGTTCGGGGAGAACCGCGATTTCGCGGCCAGCAACTGCAAACTCTCCGGAGCGGTTCAGCGCGAGTGCCGCTTTCGACGCACGAGAGCGAAATCGCGGAATTGTGATGCCGAGAACGAGCGAATTCCGCGTACTGCATTGCCTGAAAACAGGGGTTTTTTCCTCCGCAGGAAAGAAGCCACAGCTCTCGACTTTCTGTAACGTCCTCCCTGAAAGCACAACGTGTGCCGCTCCTCGGACTTCTAGCTGCCTTCTTAGAGGGGATTTTCCCTTCTACTCTCTTCGTCACAGAATGCTGACGTGTAGCATCGCAGAGCCACACCAAAACGCAATGTTGCTAGGAATAAAGGGAGAGACAGAAGAATGAGAGAGAAGCGTCATGCAGAATGCATGGGCACAAGGAGAAGTGAGAAGCGCTCCTTTGCGATGTGCGCAGAAGAAGCCGCTCGTCGCAGAAAAGCATCCGGCTGAAGTCGCTCTTTCTCGGCATCCGAGAGAAACGAGACCGCTGCTGAAGCCTGAAAGCGGCGTTCGGGGAGAACCGCGATTTCGCGGCCAGCAACTGCAAACTCTCCGGAGCGGTTCAGCGCGAGTGCCGCTTTCGACGCACGAGAGCGAAATCGCGGAATTGCGATGCCGAGAACGAGCGAATTCCGCGTACTGCATTGCCTGAAAACAGGGGTTTTTTCCTCCGCAGGAAAGAAGCCACAGCTCTCGACTTTCTGTAACGTCCTCCCTGAAAGCACAACGTGTGCCGCTCCTCGGACTTCTAGCTGCCTTCTTAGAGGGGATTTTCCCTTCTACTCTGTTCGTCACAGAATGCTGACGTGTAGCATCGCAGAGCCACACCAAAACGCAATGTTGCTAGGAATAAAGGGAAAGGCAGAAGAACGAGAGAGAAGCGTCATGCAGAATGCACAGGCACAAGGAGAAGTGAGAAGCGCTCCTTTGCGATGTGCGCAGAAGAAGCCGCTCGTCGCAGAAAAGCATCCGGCTGAAGTCGCTCTTTCTCGGCATCCGAGAGAAACGAGACCGCTGCTGAAGCCTGAAAGCGGCGTTCGGGGAGAACCGCGATTTCGCGGCCAGCAACTGCAAACTCTCCGGAGCGGTTCAGCGCGAGTGCCGCTTTCGACGCACGAGAGCGAAATCGCGGAATTGCCATGCCGAGAACGAGCGAATTCCGCGTACTGCATTGCCTGAAAACAGGGGTTTTTTCCTCCGCAGGAAAGAAGCCACAGCTCTCGACTTTCTGTAACGTCCTCCCTGAAAGCACAACGTGTGCCGCTCCTCGGACTTCTAGCTGCCTTCTTAGAGGGGATTTTCCCTTCTACTCTGTTCGTCCCAGAATGCTGACGTGTGGCATCGCAGAGCCACACCAAAACGCAATGTTGCTAGGAATCAAGGGAAAGGCAGAAGAATGAGAGAGAAGCGTCATGCAGAATGCACGGGCACAAGGAGAAGTGAGAAGCGCTCCTTTGCGATGTGCGCAGAAGAAGCCGCTCGTCGCAGAAAAGCATCCGGCTGAAGTCGCTCTTTCTCGGCATCCGAGAGAAACGAGACCGCTGCTGAAGCCTGAAAGCGGCGTTCGGGCAGAACCGCGATTTCGCGGCCAGCAACTGCAAACTCTCCGGAGCGGTTCAGCGCGAGTGCCGCTTTCGACGCACGAGAGCGAAATCGCGGAATTGCGATGCCGAGAACGAGCGAATTCCGCGTACTGCATTGCCTGAAAACAGGGGTTTTTTCCTCCGCAGGAAAGAAGCCACAGCTCTCGACTTTCTGTAACGTCCTCCCTGAAAGCACAACGTGTGCCGCTCCTCGGACTTCTAGCTGCCTTCTTAGAGGGGATTTTCCCTTCTACTCTCTTCGTCACACAATGCTGACGTGTAGCATCGCAGAGCCACACCAAAACGCAATGTTGCTAGGAATAAAGGGAGAGACAGAAGAATGAGAGAGAAGCGTCATGCAGAATGCACGGGCACAAGGAGAAGTGAGAAGCGCTCCTTTGCGATGTGCGCAGAAGAAGCCGCTCGTCGCAGAAAAGCATCCGGCTGAAGTCGCTCTTTCTCGGCATCCGAGAGAAACGAGACCGCTGCTGAAGGCTGAAAGCGGCGTTCGGGGAGAACCGCGATTTCGCGGCCAGCAACTGCAAACTCTCCGGAGCGGTTCAGCGCGAGTGCCGCTTTCGACGCACGAGAGCGAAATCGCGGAATTGCGATGCCGAGAACGAGCGAATTCCGCGTACTGCATTGCCTGAAAACAGGGGTTTTTTCCTCCGCAGGAAAGAAGCCACAGCTCTCGACTTTCTGTAACGTCCTCCCTGAAAGCACAACGTGTGCCGCTCCTCGGACTTCTAGCTGCCTTCTTAGAGGGGATTTTCCCTTCTACTCTCTTCGTCCCAGAATGCTGACGTGTGGCATCGCAGAGCCACACCAAAACGCAATGTTGCTAGGAATCAAGGGAAAGGCAGAAGAATGAGAGAGAAGCGTCATGCAGAATGCACGGGCACAAGGAGAAGTGAGAAGCACTCCTTTGCGATGTGCGCAGAAGAAGCCGCTCGTCGCAGAAAAGCATCCGGCTGAAGTCGCTCTTTCTCGGCATCCGAGAGAAACGAGATCGCTGCTGAAGCCTGAAAGCGGCGTTCGGGGAGAACCGCGATTTCGCGGCCAGCAACTGCAAACTCTCCGGAGCGGTTCAGCGCGAGTGCCGCTTTCGACGCACGAGAGCGAAAGAGCGGAATTGCGATGCCGAGAACGAGCGAATTCCGCGTACTGCATTGCCTGAAAACAGGGGTTTTTTCCTCCGCAGGAAAGAAGCCACAGCTCTCGACTTTCTGTAACGTCCTCCCTGAAAGCACAACGTGTGCCGCTCCTCGGACTTCTAGCTGTCTTCTTAGAGGGGATTTTCCCTTCTACTCTGTTCGTTACACAATGCTGACGTGTGGCATCGCAGAGCCACACCAAAACGCAATGTTGCTAGGAATCAAGGGAAAGGCAGAAGAATGAGAGAGAAGCGTCATGCAGAATGCACGGGCACAAGGAGAAGTGAGAAGCGCTCCTTTGCGATGTGCGCAGAAGAAGCCGCTCGTCGCAGAAAAGCATCCGGCTGAAGTCGCTCTTTCTCGGCATCCGAGAGAAACGAGATCGCTGCTGAAGCCTGAAAGCGGCGTTCGGGCAGAACCGCGATGTACCGGCCAGCAACTGCAAACTCTCCGGAGCGGTTCAGCGCGAGTGCCGCTTTCGACGCACGAGAGCGAAATCGCGGAATTGCGATGCCGAGAACGAGCGAATTCAGCGTACTGCATTGCCTGAAAACAGGGGTTTTTTCCTCCGCAGGAAAGAAGCCACAGCTCTCGACTTTCTGTAACGTCCTCCCTGAAAGCACAACGTGTGCCGCTCCTCGGACTTCTAGCTGCCTTCTTAGAGGGGATTTTCCCTTCTACTCTGTTCGTCACACAATGCTGACGTGTGGCATCGCAGAGCCACACCAAAACGCAATGTTGCTAGGAATCAAGGGAAAGGCAGAAGAATGAGAGAGAAGCGTCATGCAGAATGCACGGGCACAAGGAGAAGTGAGAAGCGCTCCTTTGCGATGTGCGCAGAAGAAGCCGCTCGTCGCAGAAAAGCATCCGGCTGAAGTCGCTCTTTCTCGGCATCCGAGAGAAACGAGACCGCTGCTGAAGCCTGAAAGCGGCGTTCGGGCAGAACCGCGATGTACCGGCCAGCAACTGCAAACTCTCCGGAGCGGTTCAGCGCGAGTGCCGCTTTCGACGCACGAGAGCGAAATCGCGGAATTGCGATGCCGAGAACGAGCGAATTCCGCGTACTGCATTGCCTGAAAACAGGGGTTTTTTCCTCCGCAGGAAAGAAGCCACAGCTCTCGACTTTCTGTAACGTCCTCCCTGAAAGCACAACGTGTGCCGCTCCTCGGACTTCTAGCTGCCTTCTTAGAGGGGATTTTCCCTTCTACTCTGTTCGTCACAGAATGCTGACGTGTAGCATCGCAGAGCCACACCAAAACGCAATGTTGCTAGGAATAAAGGGAGAGACAGAAGAATGAGAGAGAAGCGTCATGCAGAATGCACGGGCACAAGGAGAAGTGAGAAGCGCTCCTTTGCGATGTGCGCAGAAGAAGCCGCTCGTCGCAGAAAAGCATCCGGCTGAAGTCGCTCTTTCTCGGCATCCGAGAGAAACGAGACCGCTGCTGAAGGCTGAAAGCGGCGTTCGGGGAGAACCGCGATTTCGCGGCCAGCAACTGCAAACTCTCCGGAGCGGTTCAGCGCGAGTGCCGCTTTCGACGCACGAGAGCGAAATCGCGGAATTGTGATGCCGAGAACGAGCGAATTCCGCGTACTGCATTGCCTGAAAACAGGGGTTTTTTCCTCCGCAGGAAAGAAGCCACAGCTCTCGACTTTCTGTAACGTCCTCCCTGAAAGCACAACGTGTGCCGCTCCTCGGACTTCTAGCTGCCTTCTTAGAGGGGATTTTCCCTTCTACTCTCTTCGTCACACAATGCTGACGTGTGGCATCGCAGAGCCACACCAAAACGCGATGTTGCTAGGAATCAAGGGAAAGGCAGAAGAATGAGAGAGAAGCGTCATGCAGAATGCATGGGCACAAGGAGAAGTGAGAAGCGCTCCTTTGCGATGTGCGCAGAAGAAGCCGCTCGTCGCAGAAAAGCATCCGGCTGAAGTCGCTCTTTCTCGGCATCCGAGAGAAACGAGACCGCTGCTGAAGGCTGAAAGCGGCGTTCGGGGAGAACCGCGATTTCGCGGCCAGCAACTGCAAACTCTCCGGAGCGGTTCAGCGCGAGTGCCGCTTTCGACGCACGAGAGCGAAATCGCGGAATTGCGATGCCGAGAACGAGCGAATTCCGCGTACTGCATTGCCTGAAAACAGGGGTTTTTTCCTCCGCAGGAAAGAAGCCACAGCTCTCGACTTTCTGTAACGTCCTCCCTGAAAGCACAACGTGTGCCGCTCCTCGGACTTCTAGCTGCCTTCTTAGAGGGGATTTTCCCTTCTACTCTGTTCGTCACAGAATGCCGACGTGTAGCATCGCAGAGCCACACCAAAACGCAATGTTGCTAGGAATAAAGGGAAAGGCAGAAGAATGAGAGAGAAGCGTCATGCAGAATGCACGGGCACAAGGAGAAGTGAGAAGCGCTCCTTTGCGATGTGCGCAGAAGAAGCCGCTCGTCGCAGAAAAGCATCCGGCTGAAGTCGCTCTTTCTCGGCATCCGAGAGAAACGAGACCGCTGCTGAAGCCTGAAAGCGGCGTTCGGGGAGAACCGCGATGTACCGGCCAGCAACTGCAAACTCTCCGGAGCGGTTCAGCGCGAGTGCCGCTTTCGACGCACGAGAGCGAAATCGCGGAATTGCGATGCCGAGAACGAGCGAATTCCGCGTACTGCATTGCCTGAAAACAGGGGTTTTTTCCTCCGCAGGAAAGAAGCCACAGCTCTCGACTTTCTGTAACGTCCTCCCTGAAAGCACAACGTGTGCCGCTCCTCGGACTTCTAGCTGCCTTCTTAGAGGGGATTTTCCCTTCTACTCTCTTCGTCACACAATGCTGACGTGTGGCATCGCAGAGCCACACCAAAACGCAATGTTGCTAGGAATCAAGGGAAAGGCAGAAGAATGAGAGAGAAGCGTCATGCAGAATGCACGGGCACAAGGAGAAGTGAGAAGCACTCCTTTGCGATGTGCGCAGAAGAAGCCGCTCGTCGCAGAAAAGCATCCGGCTGAAGTCGCTCTTTCTCGGCATCCGAGAGAAACGAGACCGCTGCTGAAGCCTGAAAGCGGCGTTCGGGGAGAACCGCGATGTACTGGCCAGCAACTGCAAACTCTCCGGAGCGGTTCAGCGCGAGTGCCGCTTTCGACGCACGAGAGCGAAAGAGCGGAATTGCGATGCCGAGAACGAGCGAATTCCGCGTACTGCATTGCCTGAAAACAGGGGTTTTTTCCTCCGCAGGAAAGAAGCCACAGCTCTCGACTTTCTGTAACGTCCTCCCTGAAAGCACAACGTGTGCCGCTCCTCGGACTTCTAGCTGCCTTCTTAGAGGGGATTTTCCCTTCTACTCTCTTCGTCACAGAATGCTGACGTGTGGCATCGCAGAGCCACACCAAAACGCAATGTTGCTAGGAATCAAGGGAAAGGCAGAAGAATGAGAGAGAAGCGTCATGCAGAATGCACGGGCACAAGGAGAAGTGAGAAGCGCTCCTTTGCGATGTGCGCAGAAGAAGCCGCTCGTCGCAGAAAAGCATCCGGCTGAAGTCGCTCTTTCTCGGCATCCGAGAGAAACGAGACCGCTGCTGAAGCCTGAAAGCGGCGTTCGGGCAGAACCGCGATGTACCGGCCAGCAACTGCAAACTCTCCGGAGCGGTTCAGCGCGAGTGCCGCTTTCGACGCACGAGAGCGAAATCGCGGAATTGCCATGCCGAGAACGAGCGAATTCCGCGTACTGCATTGCCTGAAAACAGGGGTTTTTTCCTCCGCAGGAAAGAAGCCACAGCTCTCGACTTTCTGTAACGTCCTCCCTGAAAGCACAACGTGTGCCGCTCCTCGGACTTCTAGCTGCCTTCTTAGAGGGGATTTTCCCTTCTATTCTCTTCGTCACACAATGCTGACGTGTGGAATCGCAGAGCCACACCAAAACGCAATGTTGCTAGGAATAAAGGGAAAGGCAGAAGAATGAGAGAGAAGCGTCATGCAGAATGCACGGGCACAAGGAGAAGTGAGAAGCGCTCCTTTGCGATGTGCGCAGAAGAAGCCGCTCGTCGCAGAAAAGCATCCGGCTGAAGTCGCTCTTTCTCGGCATCCGAGAGAAACGAGACCGCTGCTGAAGCCTGAAAGCGGCGTTCGGGGAGAATCGCGATTTCGCGGCCAGCAACTGCAAACTCTCCGGAGCGGTTCAGCGCGAGTGCCGCTTTCGACGCACGAGAGCGAAATCGCGGAATTGCGATGCCGAGAACGAGCGAATTCCGCGTACTGCATTGCCTGAAAACAGGGGTTTTTTCCTCCGCAGGAAAGAAGCCACAGCTCTCGACTTTCTGTAACGTCCTCCCTGAAAGCACAACGTGTGCCGCTCCTCGGACTTCTAGCTGCCTTCTTAGAGGGGATTTTCCCTTCTACTCTGTTCGTCACAGAATGCTGACGTGTAGCATCGCAGAGCCACACCAAAACGCAATGTTGCTAGGAATAAAGGGAAAGGCAGAAGAATGAGAGAGAAGCGTCATGCAGAATGCACGGGCACAAGGAGAAGTGAGAAGCGCTCCTTTGCGATGTGCGCAGAAGAAGCCGCTCGTCGCAGAAAAGCATCCGGCTGAAGTCGCTCTTTCTCGGCATCCGAGAGAAACGAGACCGCTGCTGAAGCCTGAAAGCGGCGTTCGGGCAGAACCGCGATGTACCGGCCAGCAACTGCAAACTCTCCGGAGCGGTTCAGCGCGAGTGCCGCTTTCGACGCACGAGAGCGAAATCGCGGAATTGCGATGCCGAGAACGAGCGAATTCCGCGTACTGCATTGCCTGAAAACAGGGGTTTTTTCCTCCGCAGGAAAGAAGCCACAGCTCTCGACTTTCTGTAACGTCCTCCCTGAAAGCACAACGTGTGCCGCTCCTCGGACTTCTAGCTGCCTTCTTAGAGGGGATTTTCCCTTCTACTCTCTTCGTCACACAATGCTGACGTGTGGCATCGCAGAGCCACACCAAAACGCAATGTTGCTAGGAATCAAGGGAAAGGCAGAAGAATGAGAGAGAAGCGTCATGCAGAATGCACGGGCACAAGGAGAAGTGAGAAGCACTCCTTTGCGATGTGCGCAGAAGAAGCCGCTCGTCGCAGAAAAGCATCCGGCTGAAGTCGCTCTTTCTCGGCATCCGAGAGAAACGAGACCGCTGCTGAAGCCTGAAAGCGGCGTTCGGGCAGAACCGCGATTTCGCGGCCAGCAACTGCAAACTCTCCGGAGCGGTTCAGCGCGAGTGCCGCTTTCGACGCACGAGAGCGAAATCGCGGAATTGCGATGCCGAGAACGAGCGAATTCCGCGTACTGCATTGCCTGAAAACAGGGGTTTTTTCCTCCGCAGGAAAGAAGCCACAGCTCTCGACTTTCTGTAACGTCCTCCCTGAAAGCACAACGTGTGCCGCTCCTCGGACTTCTAGCTGCCTTCTTAGAGGGGATTTTCCCTTCTACTCTGTTCGTCACAGAATGCTGACGTGTGGCATCGCAGAGCCACACCAAAACGCAATGTTGCTAGGAATCAAGGGAAAGGCAGAAGAATGAGAGAGAAGCGTCATGCAGAATGCACGGGCACAAGGAGAAGTGAGAAGCACTCCTTTGCGATGTGCGCAGAAGAAGCCGCTCGTCGCAGAAAAGCATCCGGCTGAAGTCGCTCTTTCTCGGCATCCGAGAGAAACGAGATCGCTGCTGAAGCCTGAAAGCGGCGTTCGGGGAGAACCGCGATTTCGCGGCCAGCAACTGCAAACTCTCCGGAGCGGTTCAGCGCGAGTGCCGCTTTCGACGCACGAGAGCGAAAGAGCGGAATTGCGATGCCGAGAACGAGCGAATTCCGCGTACTGCATTGCCTGAAAACAGGGGTTTTTTCCTCCGCAGGAAAGAAGCCACAGCTCTCGACTTTCTGTAACGTCCTCCCTGAAAGCACAACGTGTGCCGCTCCTCGGACTTCTAGCTGTCTTCTTAGAGGGGATTTTCCCTTCTACTCTGTTCGTTACACAATGCTGACGTGTGGCATCGCAGAGCCACACCAAAACGCAATGTTGCTAGGAATCAAGGGAAAGGCAGAAGAATGAGAGAGAAGCGTCATGCAGAATGCACGGGCACAAGGAGAAGTGAGAAGCGCTCCTTTGCGATGTGCGCAGAAGAAGCCGCTCGTCGCAGAAAAGCATCCGGCTGAAGTCGCTCTTTCTCGGCATCCGAGAGAAACGAGATCGCTGCTGAAGCCTGAAAGCGGCGTTCGGGCAGAACCGCGATGTACCGGCCAGCAACTGCAAACTCTCCGGAGCGGTTCAGCGCGAGTGCCGCTTTCGACGCACGAGAGCGAAATCGCGGAATTGCGATGCCGAGAACGAGCGAATTCAGCGTACTGCATTGCCTGAAAACAGGGGTTTTTTCCTCCGCAGGAAAGAAGCCACAGCTCTCGACTTTCTGTAACGTCCTCCCTGAAAGCACAACGTGTGCCGCTCCTCGGACTTCTAGCTGCCTTCTTAGAGGGGATTTTCCCTTCTACTCTGTTCGTCACACAATGCTGACGTGTGGCATCGCAGAGCCACACCAAAACGCAATGTTGCTAGGAATCAAGGGAAAGGCAGAAGAATGAGAGAGAAGCGTCATGCAGAATGCACGGGCACAAGGAGAAGTGAGAAGCGCTCCTTTGCGATGTGCGCAGAAGAAGCCGCTCGTCGCAGAAAAGCATCCGGCTGAAGTCGCTCTTTCTCGGCATCCGAGAGAAACGAGACCGCTGCTGAAGCCTGAAAGCGGCGTTCGGGGAGAACCGCGATTTCGCGGCCAGCAACTGCAAACTCTCCGGAGCGGTTCAGCGCGAGTGCCGCTTTCGACGCACGAGAGCGAAATCGCGGAATTGCCATGCCGAGAACGAGCGAATTCCGCGTACTGCATTGCCTGAAAACAGGGGTTTTTTCCTCCGCAGGAAAGAAGCCACAGCTCTCGACTTTCTGTAACGTCCTCCCTGAAAGCACAACGTGTGCCGCTCCTCGGACTTCTAGCTGCCTTCTTAGAGGGGATTTTCCCTTCTACTCTCTTCGTCACAGAATGCTGACGTGTAGCATCGCAGAGCCACACCAAAACGCAATGTTGCTAGGAATAAAGGGAGAGACAGAAGAATGGGAGAGAAGCGTCATGCAGAATGCACGGGCACAAGGAGAAGTGAGAAGCGCTCCTTTGCGATGTGCGCAGAAGAAGCCGCTCGTCGCAGAAAAGCATCCGGCTGAAGTCGCTCTTTCTCGGCATCCGAGAGAAACGAGACCGCTGCTGAAGGCTGAAAGCGGCGTTCGGGGAGAACCGCGATTTCGCGGCCAGCAACTGCAAACTCTCCGGAGCGGTTCAGCGCGAGTGCCGCTTTCGACGCACGAGAGCGAAATCGCGGAATTGTGATGCCGAGAACGAGCGAATTCCGCGTACTGCATTGCCTGAAAACAGGGGTTTTTTCCTCCGCAGGAAAGAAGCCACAGCTCTCGACTTTCTGTAACGTCCTCCCTGAAAGCACAACGTGTGCCGCTCCTCGGACTTCTAGCTGCCTTCTTAGAGGGGATTTTCCCTTCTACTCTCTTCGTCACACAATGCTGACGTGTGGCATCGCAGAGCCACACCAAAACGCAATGTTGCTAGGAATCAAGGGAAAGGCAGAAGAATGAGAGAGAAGCGTCATGCAGAATGCATGGGCACAAGGAGAAGTGAGAAGCGCTCCTTTGCGATGTGCGCAGAAGAAGCCGCTCGTCGCAGAAAAGCATCCGGCTGAAGTCGCTCTTTCTCGGCATCCGAGAGAAACGAGACCGCTGCTGAAGCCTGAAAGCGGCGTTCGGGGAGAACCGCGATTTCGCGGCCAGCAACTGCAAACTCTCCGGAGCGGTTCAGCGCGAGTGCCGCTTTCGACGCACGAGAGCGAAATCGCGGAATTGCGATGCCGAGAACGAGCGAATTCCGCGTACTGCATTGCCTGAAAACAGGGGTTTTTTCCTCCGCAGGAAAGAAGCCACAGCTCTCGACTTTCTGTAACGTCCTCCCTGAAAGCACAACGTGTGCCGCTCCTCGGACTTCTAGCTGCCTTCTTAGAGGGGATTTTCCCTTCTACTCTGTTCGTCACAGAATGCTGACGTGTAGCATCGCAGAGCCACACCAAAACGCAATGTTGCTAGGAATAAAGGGAAAGGCAGAAGAATGAGAGAGAAGCGTCATGCAGAATGCACGGGCACAAGGAGAAGTGAGAAGCGCTCCTTTGCGATGTGCGCAGAAGAAGCCGCTCGTCGCAGAAAAGCATCCGGCTGAAGTCGCTCTTTCTCGGCATCCGAGAGAAACGAGACCGCTGCTGAAGCCTGAAAGCGGCGTTCGGGGAGAACCGCGATGTACCGGCCAGCAACTGCAAACTCTCCGGAGCGGTTCAGCGCGAGTGCCGCTTTCGACGCACGAGAGCGAAATCGCGGAATTGCCATGCCGAGAACGAGCGAATTCCGCGTACTGCATTGCCTGAAAACAGGGGTTTTTTCCTCCGCAGGAAAGAAGCCACAGCTCTCGACTTTCTGTAACGTCCTCCCTGAAAGCACAACGTGTGCCGCTCCTCGGACTTCTAGCTGCCTTCTTAGAGGGGATTTTCCCTTCTACTCTGTTCGTTACACAATGCTGACGTGTGGCATCGCAGAGCCACACCAAAACGCAATGTTGCTAGGAATCAAGGGAAAGGCAGAAGAATGAGAGAGAAGCGTCATGCAGAATGCACGGGCACAAGGAGAAGTGAGAAGCACTCCTTTGCGATGTGCGCAGAAGAAGCCGCTCGTCGCAGAAAAGCATCCGGCTGAAGTCGCTCTTTCTCGGCATCCGAGAGAAACGAGACCGCTGCTGAAGCCTGAAAGCGGCGTTCGGGGAGAACCGCGATGTACCGGCCAGCAACTGCAAACTCTCCGGAGCGGTTCAGCGCGAGTGCCGCTTTCGACGCACGAGAGCGAAATCGCGGAATTGCGATGCCGAGAACGAGCGAATTCCGCGTACTGCATTGCCTGAAAACAGGGGTTTTTTCCTCCGCAGGAAAGAAGCCACAGCTCTCGACTTTCTGTAACGTCCTCCCTGAAAGCACAACGTGTGCCGCTCCTCGGACTTCTAGCTGCCTTCTTAGAGGGGATTTTCCCTTCTACTCTCTTCGTCACACAATGCTGACGTGTGGCATCGCAGAGCCACACCAAAACGCAATGTTGCTAGGAATCAAGGGAAAGGCAGAAGAATGAGAGAGAAGCGTCATGCAGAATGCACGGGCACAAGGAGAAGTGAGAAGCGCTCCTTTGCGATGTGCGCAGAAGAAGCCGCTCGTCGCAGAAAAGCATCCGGCTGAAGTCGCTCTTTCTCGGCATCCGAGAGAAACGAGACCGCTGCTGAAGCCTGAAAGCGGCGTTCGGGCAGAACCGCGATGTACCGGCCAGCAACTGCAAACTCTCCGGAGCGGTTCAGCGCGAGTGCCGCTTTCGACGCACGAGAGCGAAAGAGCGGAATTGCGATGCCGAGAACGAGCGAATTCCGCGTACTGCATTGCCTGAAAACAGGGGTTTTTTCCTCCGCAGGAAAGAAGCCACAGCTCTCGACTTTCTGTAACGTCCTCCCTGAAAGCACAACGTGTGCCGCTCCTCGGACTTCTAGCTGCCTTCTTAGAGGGGATTTTCCCTTCTACTCTCTTCGTCACACAATGCTGACGTGTGGAATCGCAGAGCCACACCAAAACGCAATGTTGCTAGGAATCAAGGGAAAGGCAGAAGAATGAGAGAGAAGCGTCATGCAGAATGCACGGGCACAAGGAGAAGTGAGAAGCGCTCCTTTGCGATGTGCGCAGAAGAAGCCGCTCGTCGCAGAAAAGCATCCGGCTGAAGTCGCTCTTTCTCGGCATCCGAGAGAAACGAGACCGCTGCTGAAGCCTGAAAGCGGCGTTCGGGGAGAATCGCGATTTCGCGGCCAGCAACTGCAAACTCTCCGGAGCGGTTCAGCGCGAGTGCCGCTTTCGACGCACGAGAGCGAAATCGCGGAATTGCGATGCCGAGAACGAGCGAATTCCGCGTACTGCATTGCCTGAAAACAGGGGTTTTTTCCTCCGCAGGAAAGAAGCCACAGCTCTCGACTTTCTGTAACGTCCTCCCTGAAAGCACAACGTGTGCCGCTCCTCGGACTTCTAGCTGCCTTCTTAGAGGGGATTTTCCCTTCTACTCTGTTCGTCACAGAATGCTGACGTGTAGCATCGCAGAGCCACACCAAAACGCAATGTTGCTAGGAATAAAGGGAAAGGCAGAAGAATGAGAGAGAAGCGTCATGCAGAATGCACGGGCACAAGGAGAAGTGAGAAGCGCTCCTTTGCGATGTGCGCAGAAGAAGCCGCTCGTCGCAGAAAAGCATCCGGCTGAAGTCGCTCTTTCTCGGCATCCGAGAGAAACGAGACCGCTGCTGAAGCCTGAAAGCGGCGTTCGGGCAGAACCGCGATGTACCGGCCAGCAACTGCAAACTCTCCGGAGCGGTTCAGCGCGAGTGCCGCTTTCGACGCACGAGAGCGAAATCGCGGAATTGCGATGCCGAGAACGAGCGAATTCCGCGTACTGCATTGCCTGAAAACAGGGGTTTTTTCCTCCGCAGGAAAGAAGCCACAGCTCTCGACTTTCTGTAACGTCCTCCCTGAAAGCACAACGTGTGCCGCTCCTCGGACTTCTAGCTGCCTTCTTAGAGGGGATTTTCCCTTCTACTCTGTTCGTCACACAATGCTGACGTGTGGCATCGCAGAGCCACACCAAAACGCAATGTTGCTAGGAATCAAGGGAAAGGCAGAAGAATGAGAGAGAAGCGTCATGCAGAATGCACGGGCACAAGGAGAAGTGAGAAGCGCTCCTTTGCGATGTGCGCAGAAGAAGCCGCTCGTCGCAGAAAAGCATCCGGCTGAAGTCGCTCTTTCTCGGCATCCGAGAGAAACGAGACCGCTGCTGAAGCCTGAAAGCGGCGTTCGGGCAGAACCGCGATGTACCGGCCAGCAACTGCAAACTCTCCG
This sequence comes from Chrysolophus pictus, assembly GCA_037305975.1. NCBI lineage: Eukaryota > Metazoa > Chordata > Aves > Galliformes > Phasianidae > Chrysolophus > Chrysolophus pictus. Next base: position 7,025,435 of record CM074596.1, on the reverse strand, counting down.
GAGCGGTTCAGCGCGAGTGCCGCTTTCGACGCACGAGAGCGAAATCGCGGAATTGCCATGCCGAGAACGAGCGAATTCCGCGTACTGCATTGCCTGAAAACAGGGGTTTTTTCCTCCGCAGGAAAGAAGCCACAGCTCTCGACTTTCTGTAACGTCCTCCCTGAAAGCACAACGTGTGCCGCTCCTCGGACTTCTAGCTGCCTTCTTAGAGGGGATTTTCCCTTCTACTCTCTTCGTCACAGAATGCTGACGTGTAGCATCGCAGAGCCACACCAAAACGCAATGTTGCTAGGAATAAAGGGAGAGACAGAAGAATGAGAGAGAAGCGTCATGCAGAATGCACGGGCACAAGGAGAAGTGAGAAGCGCTCCTTTGCGATGTGCGCAGAAGAAGCCGCTCGTCGCAGAAAAGCATCCGGCTGAAGTCGCTCTTTCTCGGCATCCGAGAGAAACGAGACCGCTGCTGAAGCCTGAAAGCGGCGTTCGGGGAGAACCGCGATTTCGCGGCCAGCAACTGCAAACTCTCCGGAGCGGTTCAGCGCGAGTGCCGCTTTCGACGCACGAGAGCGAAATCGCGGAATTGCCATGCCGAGAACGAGCGAATTCCGCGTACTGCATTGCCTGAAAACAGGGGTTTTTTCCTCCGCAGGAAAGAAGCCACAGCTCTCGACTTTCTGTAACGTCCTCCCTGAAAGCACAACGTGTGCCGCTCCTCGGACTTCTAGCTGCCTTCTTAGAGGGGATTTTCCCTTCTACTCTGTTCGTCCCAGAATGCTGACGTGTGGCATCGCAGAGCCACACCAAAACGCAATGTTGCTAGGAATCAAGGGAAAGGCAGAAGAATGAGAGAGAAGCGTCATGCAGAATGCACGGGCACAAGGAGAAGTGAGAAGCGCTCCTTTGCGATGTGCGCAGAAGAAGCCGCTCGTCGCAGAAAAGCATCCGGCTGAAGTCGCTCTTTCTCGGCATCCGAGAGAAACGAGACCGCTGCTGAAGCCTGAAAGCGGCGTTCGGGGAGAACCGCGATTTCGCGGCCAGCAACTGCAAACTCTCCGGAGCGGTTCAGCGCGAGTGCCGCTTTCGACGCACGAGAGCGAAATCGCGGAATTGCCATGCCGAGAACGAGCGAATTCCGCGTACTGCATTGCCTGAAAACAGGGGTTTTTTCCTCCGCAGGAAAGAAGCCACAGCTCTCGACTTTCTGTAACGTCCTCCCTGAAAGCACAACGTGTGCCGCTCCTCGGACTTCTAGCTGCCTTCTTAGAGGGGATTTTCCCTTCTACTCTGTTCGTTACACAATGCTGACGTGTGGCATCGCAGAGCCACACCAAAACGCAATGTTGCTAGGAATCAAGGGAAAGGCAGAAGAACGAGAGAGAAGCGTCATGCAGAATGCACGGGCACAAGGAGAAGTGAGAAGCGCTCCTTTGCGATGTGCGCAGAAGAAGCCGCTCGTCGCAGAAAAGCATCCGGCTGAAGTCGCTCTTTCTCGGCATCCGAGAGAAACGAGACCGCTGCTGAAGCCTGAAAGCGGCGTTCGGGCAGAACCGCGATGTACCGGCCAGCAACTGCAAACTCTCCGGAGCGGTTCAGCGCGAGTGCCGCTTTCGACGCACGAGAGCGAAATCGCGGAATTGCGATGCCGAGAACGAGCGAATTCCGCGTACTGCATTGCCTGAAAACAGGGGTTTTTTCCTCCGCAGGAAAGAAGCCACAGCTCTCGACTTTCTGTAACGTCCTCCCTGAAAGCACAACGTGTGCCGCTCCTCGGACTTCTAGCTGCCTTCTTAGAGGGGATTTTCCCTTCTACTCTGTTCGTCACACAATGCTGACGTGTGGCATCGCAGAGCCACACCAAAACGCAATGTTGCTAGGAAGAAAGGGAAAGGCAGAAGAATGAGAGAGAAGCGTCATGCAGAATGCACGGGCACAAGGAGTAGTGAGAAGCGCTCCTTTGCGATGTGCGCAGAAGAAGCCGCTCGTCGCAGAAAAGCATCCGGCTGAAGTCGCTCTTTCTCGGCATCCGAGAGAAACGAGACCGCTGCTGAAGCCTGAAAGCGGCGTTCGGGGAGAATCGCGATTTCGCGGCCAGCAACTGCAAACTCTCCGGAGCGGTTCAGCGCGAGTGCCGCATTCGACGCACGAGAGCGAAAGAGCGGAATTGCGATGCCGAGAACGAGCGAATTCCGCGTACTGCATTGCCTGAAAACAGGGGTTTTTTCCTCCGCAGGAAAGAAGCCACAGCTCTCGACTTTCTGTAACGTCCTCCCTGAAAGCACAACGTGTGCCGCTCCTCGGACTTCTAGCTGCCTTCTTAGAGGGGATTTTCCCTTCTACTCTGTTCGTCACAGAATGCTGACGTGTAGCATCGCAGAGCCACACCAAAACGCAATGTTGCTAGGAATAAAGGGAAAGGCAGAAGAATGAGAGAGAAGCGTCATGCAGAATGCACGGGCACAAGGAGAAGTGAGAAGCGCTCCTTTGCGATGTGCGCAGAAGAAGCCGCTCGTCGCAGAAAAGCATCCGGCTGAAGTCGCTCTTTCTCGGCATCCGAGAGAAACGAGACCGCTGCTGAAGCCTGAAAGCGGCGTTCGGGCAGAACCGCGATGTACCGGCCAGCAACTGCAAACTCTCCGGAGCGGTTCAGCGCGAGTGCCGCTTTCGACGCACGAGAGCGAAAGAGCGGAATTGCGATGCCGAGAACGAGCGAATTCCGCGTACTGCATTGCCTGAAAACAGGGGTTTTTTCCTCCGCAGGAAAGAAGCCACAGCTCTCGACTTTCTGTAACGTCCTCCCTGAAAGCACAACGTGTGCCGCTCCTCGGACTTCTAGCTGCCTTCTTAGAGGGGATTTTCCCTTCTACTCTCTTCGTCACACAATGCTGACGTGTGGCATCGCAGAGCCACACCAAAACGCAATGTTGCTAGGAATCAAGGGAAAGGCAGAAGAATGAGAGAGAAGCGTCATGCAGAATGCACGGGCACAAGGAGAAGTGAGAAGCGCTCCTTTGCGATGTGCGCAGAAGAAGCCGCTCGTCGCAGAAAAGCATCCGGCTGAAGTCGCTCTTTCTCGGCATCCGAGAGAAACGAGACCGCTGCTGAAGCCTGAAAGCGGCGTTCGGGGAGAACCGCGATTTCGCGGCCAGCAACTGCAAACTCTCCGGAGCGGTTCAGCGCGAGTGCCGCTTTCGACGCACGAGAGCGAAATCGCGGAATTGCCATGCCGAGAACGAGCGAATTCCGCGTACTGCATTGCCTGAAAACAGGGGTTTTTTCCTCCGCAGGAAAGAAGCCACAGCTCTCGACTTTCTGTAACGTCCTCCCTGAAAGCACAACGTGTGCCGCTCCTCGGACTTCTAGCTGCCTTCTTAGAGGGGATTTTCCCTTCTACTCTCTTCGTCACAGAATGCTGACGTGTAGCATCGCAGAGCCACACCAAAACGCAATGTTGCTAGGAATAAAGGGAGAGACAGAAGAATGAGAGAGAAGCGTCATGCAGAATGCACGGGCACAAGGAGAAGTGAGAAGCGCTCCTTTGCGATGTGCGCAGAAGAAGCCGCTCGTCGCAGAAAAGCATCCGGCTGAAGTCGCTCTTTCTCGGCATCCGAGAGAAACGAGATCGCTGCTGAAGGCTGAAAGCGGCGTTCGGGGAGAACCGCGATGTACCGGCCAGCAACTGCAAACTCTCCGGAGCGGTTCAGCGCGAGTGCCGCTTTCGACGCACGAGAGCGAAAGAGCGGAATTGCGATGCCGAGAACGAGCGAATTCCGCGTACTGCATTGCCTGAAAACAGGGGTTTTTTCCTCCGCAGGAAAGAAGCCACAGCTCTCGACTTTCTGTAACGTCCTCCCTGAAAGCACAACGTGTGCCGCTCCTCGGACTTCTAGCTGCCTTCTTAGAGGGGATTTTCCCTTCTACTCTCTTCGTCACACAATGCTGACGTGTGGCATCGCAGAGCCACACCAAAACGCAATGTTGCTAGGAATCAAGGGAAAGGCAGAAGAATGAGAGAGAAGCGTCATGCAGAATGCACGGGCACAAGGAGAAGTGAGAAGCGCTCCTTTGCGATGTGCGCAGAAGAAGCCGCTCGTCGCAGAAAAGCATCCGGCTGAAGTCGCTCTTTCTCGGCATCCGAGAGAAACGAGACCGCTGCTGAAGCCTGAAAGCGGCGTTCGGGCAGAACCGCGATGTACCGGCCAGCAACTGCAAACTCTCCGGAGCGGTTCAGCGCGAGTGCCGCTTTCGACGCACGAGAGCGAAATCGCGGAATTGCGATGCCGAGAACGAGCGAATTCAGCGTACTGCATTGCCTGAAAACAGGGGTTTTTTCCTCCGCAGGAAAGAAGCCACAGCTCTCGACTTTCTGTAACGTCCTCCCTGAAAGCACAACGTGTGCCGCTCCTCGGACTTCTAGCTGCCTTCTTAGAGGGGATTTTCCCTTCTACTCTCTTCGTCACACAATGCTGACGTGTGGCATCGCAGAGCCACACCAAAACGCAATGTTGCTAGGAATAAAGGGAAAGGCAGAAGAATGAGAGAGAAGCGTCATGCAGAATGCACGGGCACAAGGAGAAGTGAGAAGCGCTCCTTTGCGATGTGCGCAGAAGAAGCCGCTCGTCGCAGAAAAGCATCCGGCTGAAGTCGCTCTTTCTCGGCATCCGAGAGAAACGAGACCGCTGCTGAAGCCTGAAAGCGGCGTTCGGGGAGAACCGCGATGTACTGGCCAGCAACTGCAAACTCTCCGGAGCGGTTCAGCGCGAGTGCCGCTTTCGACGCACGAGAGCGAAATCGCGGAATTGCGATGCCGAGAACGAGCGAATTCAGCGTACTGCATTGCCTGAAAACAGGGGTTTTTTCCTCCGCAGGAAAGAAGCCACAGCTCTCGACTTTCTGTAACGTCCTCCCTGAAAGCACAACGTGTGCCGCTCCTCGGACTTCTAGCTGCCTTCTTAGAGGGGATTTTCCCTTCTACTCTCTTCGTCACAGAATGCTGACGTGTAGCATCGCAGAGCCACACCAAAACGCAATGTTGCTAGGAATAAAGGGAGAGACAGAAGAATGAGAGAGAAGCGTCATGCAGAATGCACGGGCACAAGGAGAAGTGAGAAGCGCTCCTTTGCGATGTGCGCAGAAGAAGCCGCTCGTCGCAGAAAAGCATCCGGCTGAAGTCGCTCTTTCTCGGCATCCGAGAGAAACGAGACCGCTGCTGAAGCCTGAAAGCGGCGTTCGGGGAGAACCGCGATGTACCGGCCAGCAACTGCAAACTCTCCGGAGCGGTTCAGCGCGAGTGCCGCTTTCGACGCACGAGAGCCAAAGAGCGGAATTGCGATGCCGAGAACGAGCGAATTCAGCGTACTGCAGTGCCTGAAAACAGGGGGTTTTTTCTGCGCAGGAAAGAATCCACAGCTCTCGACTTTCTGTAACGTCCTCCCTGAAAGCACATCGTGTGCCGCTCCTCGGACTTCTAGCTGCCTTCTTCGAGGGGATTTTCCCTTCTACTCTGTTCGGAACACAATGCTGACGTGTAGCATCGGAGAGCCACACCAAAACGCAATGTTGCTAGGAATCAAGGGAAAGGCAGAAGAATGAGAGAGAAGCGTCATGCAGAATGCACGGGCACAAGGAGAAGTGAGAAGCGCTCCTTTGCGATGTGCGCAGAAAAGCCGCTCGTCGCAGAAAAGCATCCGGCTGAAGTCGCTCTTTCTCGGCATCCGAGAGAAACGAGACCGCTGCTGAAGGCTGAAAGCGGCGTTCGGGGAGAACCGCGATGTACCGGCCAGCAACTGCAAACTCTCCGGAGCGGTTCAGCGCGAGTGCCGCTTTCGACGCACGAGAGCGAAAGAGCGGAATTGCGATGCCGAGAACGAGCGAATTCCGCGTACTGCATTGCCTGAAAACAGGGGTTTTTTCCTCCGCAGGAAAGAAGCCACAGCTCTCGACTTTCTGTAACGTCCTCCCTGAAAGCACAACGTGTGCCGCTCCTCGGACTTCTAGCTGCCTTCTTAGAGGGGATTTTCCCTTCTACTCTCTTCGTCACAGAATGCTGACGTGTAGCATCGCAGAGCCACACCAAAACGCAATGTTGCTAGGAATAAAGGGAGAGACAGAAGAATGAGAGAGAAGCGTCATGCAGAATGCACGGGCACAAGGAGAAGTGAGAAGCGCTCCTTTGCGATGTGCGCAGAAGAAGCCGCTCGTCGCAGAAAAGCATCCGGCTGAAGTCGCTCTTTCTCGGCATCCGAGAGAAACGAGACCGCTGCTGAAGCCTGAAAGCGGCGTTCGGGCAGAACCGCGATGTACCGGCCAGCAACTGCAAACTCTCCGGAGCGGTTCAGCGCGAGTGCCGCTTTCGACGCACGAGAGCGAAATCGCGGAATTGCGATGCCGAGAACGAGCGAATTCAGCGTACTGCATTGCCTGAAAACAGGGGTTTTTTCCTCCGCAGGAAAGAAGCCACAGCTCTCGACTTTCTGTAACGTCCTCCCTGAAAGCACAACGTGTGCCGCTCCTCGGACTTCTAGCTGCCTTCTTAGAGGGGATTTTCCCTTCTACTCTCTTCGTCACAGAATGCTGACGTGTAGCATCGCAGAGCCACACCAAAACGCAATGTTGCTAGGAATAAAGGGAGAGACCGAAGAACGAGAGAGAAGCGTCATGCAGAATGCACGGGCACAAGGAGAAGTGAGAAGCACTCCTTTGCCATGTGCGCAGAAGAAGCCGCTCGTCGCAGAAAAGCATCCGGCTGAAGTCGCTCTTTCTCGGCATCCGAGAGAAACGAGACCGCTGCTGAAGCCTGAAAGCGGCGTTCGGGGAGAACCGCGATGTACCGGCCAGCAACTGCAAACTCTCCGGAGCGGTTCAGCGCGAGTGCCGCTTTCGACGCACGAGAGCGAAATCGCGGAATTGCGATGCCGAGAACGAGCGAATTCCGCGTACTGCATTGCCTGAAAACAGGGGTTTTTTCCTCCGCAGGAAAGAAGCCACAGCTCTCGACTTTCTGTAACGTCCTCCCTGAAAGCACAACGTGTGCTGCTCCTCGGACTTCTAGCTGCCTTCTTAGAGGGGATTTTCCCTTCTACTCTCTTCGTCACAGAATGCTGACGTGTAGCATCGCAGAGCCACACCAAAACGCAATGTTGCTAGAAATAAAGGGAAAGGCAGAAGAATGAGAGAGAAGCGTCATGCAGAATGCACGGGCACAAGGAGAAGTGAGAAGCGCTCCTTTGCGATGTGCGCAGAAGAAGCCGCTCGTCGCAGAAAAGCATCCGGCTGAAGTCGCTCTTTCTCGGCATCCGAGAGAAACGAGACCGCTGCTGAAGGCTGAAAGCGGCGTTCGGGGAGAACCGCGATGTACCGGCCAGCAACTGCAAACTCTCCGGAGCGGTTCAGCGCGAGTGCCGCTTTCGACGCACGAGAGCGAAATCGCGGAATTGCGATGCCGAGAACGAGCGAATTCAGCGTACTGCATTGCCTGAAAACAGGGGTTTTTTCCTCCGCAGGAAAGAAGCCACAGCTCTCGACTTTCTGTAACGTCCTCCCTGAAAGCACAACGTGTGCCGCTCCTCGGACTTCTAGCTGCCTTCTTAGAGGGGATTTTCCCTTCTACTCTCTTCGTCACAGAATGCTGACGTGTAGCATCGCAGAGCCACACCAAAACGCAATGTTGCTAGGAATAAAGGGAGAGACAGAAGAATGAGAGAGAAGCGTCATGCAGAATGCACGGGCACAAGGAGAAGTGAGAAGCGCTCCTTTGCGATGTGCGCAGAAGAAGCCGCTCGTCGCAGAAAAGCATCCGGCTGAAGTCGCTCTTTCTCGGCATCCGAGAGAAACGAGACCGCTGCTGAAGCCTGAAAGCGGCGTTCGGGCAGAACCGCGATTTCGCGGCCAGCAACTGCAAACTCTCCGGAGCGGTTCAGCGCGAGTGCCGCTTTCGACGCACGAGAGCGAAATCGCGGAATTGCGATGCCGAGAACGAGCGAATTCCGCGTACTGCATTGCCTGAAAACAGGGGTTTTTTCCTCCGCAGGAAAGAAGCCACAGCTCTCGACTTTCTGTAACGTCCTCCCTGAAAGCACAACGTGTGCCGCTCCTCGGACTTCTAGCTGCCTTCTTAGAGGGGATTTTCCCTTCTACTCTCTTCGTCACAGAATGCTGACGTGTAGCATCGCAGAGCCACACCAAAACGCAATGTTGCTAGGAATAAAGGGAGAGACAGAAGAATGAGAGAGAAGCGTCATGCAGAATGCACGGGCACAAGGAGAAGTGAGAAGCGCTCCTTTGCGATGTGCGCAGAAGAAGCCGCTCGTCGCAGAAAAGCATCCGGCTGAAGTCGCTCTTTCTCGGCATCCGAGAGAAACGAGACCGCTGCTGAAGCCTGAAAGCGGCGTTCGGGGAGAATCGCGATTTCGCGGCCAGCAACTGCAAACTCTCCGGAGCGGTTCAGCGCGAGTGCCGCTTTCGACGCACGAGAGCGAAATCGCGGAATTGCCATGCCGAGAACGAGCGAATTCCGCGTACTGCATTGCCTGAAAACAGGGGTTTTTTCCTCCGCAGGAAAGAAGCCACAGCTCTCGACTTTCTGTAACGTCCTCCCTGAAAGCACAACGTGTGCCGCTCCTCGGACTTCTAGCTGCCTTCTTAGAGGGGATTTTCCCTTCTACTCTCTTCGTCACACAATGCTGACGTGTGGCATCGCAGAGCCACACCAAAACGCAATGTTGCTAGGAATAAAGGGAAAGGCAGAAGAATGAGAGAGAAGCGTCATGCAGAATGCACGGGCACAAGGAGAAGTGAGAAGCGCTCCTTTGCGATGTGCGCAGAAGAAGCCGCTCGTCGCAGAAAAGCATCCGGCTGAAGTCGCTCTTTCTCGGCATCCGAGAGAAACGAGACCGCTGCTGAAGCCTGAAAGCGGCGTTCGGGGAGAACCGCGATGTACCGGCCAGCAACTGCAAACTCTCCGGAGCGGTTCAGCGCGAGTGCCGCTTTCGACGCACGAGAGCGAAATCGCGGAATTGCGATGCCGAGAACGAGCGAATTCCGCGTACTGCATTGCCTGAAAACAGGGGTTTTTTCCTCCGCAGGAAAGAAGCCACAGCTCTCGACTTTCTGTAACGTCCTCCCTGAAAGCACAACGTGTGCCGCTCCTCGGACTTCTAGCTGCCTTCTTAGAGGGGATTTTCCCTTCTACTCTCTTCGTCACACAATGCTGACGTGTGGCATCGCAGAGCCACACCAAAACGCAATGTTGCTAGGAATCAAGGGAAAGGCAGAAGAATGAGAGAGAAGCGTCATGCAGAATGCACGGGCACAAGGAGAAGTGAGAAGCGCTCCTTTGCGATGTGCGCAGAAGAAGCCGCTCGTCGCAGAAAAGCATCCGGCTGAAGTCGCTCTTTCTCGGCATCCGAGAGAAACGAGACCGCTGCTGAAGGCTGAAAGCGGCGTTCGGGGAGAACCGCGATGTACCGGCCAGCAACTGCAAACTCTCCGGAGCGGTTCAGCGCGAGTGCCGCTTTCGACGCACGAGAGCGAAAGAGCGGAATTGCGATGCCGAGAACGAGCGAATTCAGCGTACTGCATTGCCTGAAAACAGGGGTTTTTTCCTCCGCAGGAAAGAAGCCACAGCTCTCGACTTTCTGTAACGTCCTCCCTGAAAGCACAACGTGTGCCGCTCCTCGGACTTCTAGCTGCCTTCTTAGAGGGGATTTTCCCTTCTACTCTCTTCGTCACAGAATGCTGACGTGTAGCATCGCTGAGCCACACCAAAACGCAATGTTGCTAGGAATAAAGGGAGAGACAGAAGAATGAGAGAGAAGCGTCATGCAGAATGCACGGGCACAAGGAGAAGTGAGAAGCGCTCCTTTGCGATGTGCGCAGAAGAAGCCGCTCGTCGCAGAAAAGCATCCGGCTGAAGTCGCTCTTTCTCGGCATCCGAGAGAAACGAGACCGCTGCTGAAGCCTGAAAGCGGCGTTCGGGCAGAACCGCGATGTACCGGCCAGCAACTGCAAACTCTCCGGAGCGGTTCAGCGCGAGTGCCGCTTTCGACGCACGAGAGCGAAATCGCGGAATTGCGATGCCGAGAACGAGCGAATTCAGCGTACTGCATTGCCTGAAAACAGGGGTTTTTTCCTCCGCAGGAAAGAAGCCACAGCTCTCGACTTTCTGTAACGTCCTCCCTGAAAGCACAACGTGTGCCGCTCCTCGGACTTCTAGCTGCCTTCTTAGAGGGGATTTTCCCTTCTACTCTCTTCGTCACAGAATGCTGACGTGTAGCATCGCAGAGCCACACCAAAACGCAATGTTGCTAGGAATAAAGGGAGAGACCGAAGAACGAGAGAGAAGCGTCATGCAGAATGCACGGGCACAAGGAGAAGTGAGAAGCACTCCTTTGCCATGTGCGCAGAAGAAGCCGCTCGTCGCAGAAAAGCATCCGGCTGAAGTCGCTCTTTCTCGGCATCCGAGAGAAACGAGACCGCTGCTGAAGCCTGAAAGCGGCGTTCGGGGAGAACCGCGATGTACCGGCCAGCAACTGCAAACTCTCCGGAGCGGTTCAGCGCGAGTGCCGCTTTCGACGCACGAGAGCGAAATCGCGGAATTGCGATGCCGAGAACGAGCGAATTCCGCGTACTGCATTGCCTGAAAACAGGGGTTTTTTCCTCCGCAGGAAAGAAGCCACAGCTCTCGACTTTCTGTAACGTCCTCCCTGAAAGCACAACGTGTGCTGCTCCTCGGACTTCTAGCTGCCTTCTTAGAGGGGATTTTCCCTTCTACTCTCTTCGTCACAGAATGCTGACGTGTAGCATCGCAGAGCCACACCAAAACGCAATGTTGCTAGGAATAAAGGGAAAGGCAGAAGAATGAGAGAGAAGCGTCATGCAGAATGCACGGGCACAAGGAGAAGTGAGAAGCGCTCCTTTGCGATGTGCGCAGAAGAAGCCGCTCGTCGCAGAAAAGCATCCGGCTTAAGTCGCTCTTTCTCGGCATCCGAGAGAAACGAGACCGCTGCTGAAGGCTGAAAGCGGCGTTCGGGGAGAACCGCGATGTACCGGCCAGCAACTGCAAACTCTCCGGAGCGGTTCAGCGCGAGTGCCGCTTTCGACGCACGAGAGCGAAATCGCGGAATTGCGATGCCGAGAACGAGCGAATTCAGCGTACTGCATTGCCTGAAAACAGGGGTTTTTTCCTCCGCAGGAAAGAAGCCACAGCTCTCGACTTTCTGTAACGTCCTCCCTGAAAGCACAACGTGTGCCGCTCCTCGGACTTCTAGCTGCCTTCTTAGAGGGGATTTTCCCTTCTACTCTCTTCGTCACAGAATGCTGACGTGTAGCATCGCAGAGCCACACCAAAACGCAATGTTGCTAGGAATAAAGGGAGAGACAGAAGAATGAGAGAGAAGCGTCATGCAGAATGCACGGGCACAAGGAGAAGTGAGAAGCGCTCCTTTGCGATGTGCGCAGAAGAAGCCGCTCGTCGCAGAAAAGCATCCGGCTGAAGTCGCTCTTTCTCGGCATCCGAGAGAAACGAGACCGCTGCTGAAGCCTGAAAGCGGCGTTCGGGCAGAACCGCGATTTCGCGGCCAGCAACTGCAAACTCTCCGGAGCGGTTCAGCGCGAGTGCCGCTTTCGACGCACGAGAGCGAAATCGCGGAATTGCGATGCCGAGAACGAGCGAATTCCGCGTACTGCATTGCCTGAAAACAGGGGTTTTTTCCTCCGCAGGAAAGAAGCCACAGCTCTCGACTTTCTGTAACGTCCTCCCTGAAAGCACAACGTGTGCCGCTCCTCGGACTTCTAGCTGCCTTCTTAGAGGGGATTTTCCCTTCTACTCTGTTCGTCACAGAATGCTGACGTGTAGCATCGCAGAGCCACACCAAAACGCAATGTTGCTAGGAATCAAGGGAAAGGCAGAAGAATGAGAGAGAAGCGTCATGCAGAATGCACGGGCACAAGGAGAAGTGAGAAGCGCTCCTTTGCGATGTGCGCAGAAGAAGCCGCTCGTCGCAGAAAAGCATCCGGCTGAAGTCGCTCTTTCTCGGCATCCGAGAGAAACGAGACCGCTGCTGAAGGCTGAAAGCGGCGTTCGGGCAGAACCGCGATGTACCGGCCAGCAACTGCAAACTCTCCGGAGCGGTTCAGCGCGAGTGCCGCTTTCGACGCACGAGAGCGAAATCGCGGAATTGCGATGCCGAGAACGAGCGAATTCAGCGTACTGCATTGCCTGAAAACAGGGGTTTTTTCCTCCGCAGGAAAGAAGCCACAGCTCTCGACTTTCTGTAACGTCCTCCCTGAAAGCACAACGTGTGCCGCTCCTCGGACTTCTAGCTGCCTTCTTAGAGGGGATTTTCCCTTCTACTCTCTTCGTCACAGAATGCTGACGTGTAGCATCGCAGAGCCACACCAAAACGCAATGTTGCTAGGAATAAAGGGAGAGACAGAAGAATGAGAGAGAAGCGTCATGCAGAATGCACGGGCACAAGGAGAAGTGAGAAGCGCTCCTTTGCGATGTGCGCAGAAGAAGCCGCTCGTCGCAGAAAAGCATCCGGCTGAAGTCGCTCTTTCTCGGCATCCGAGAGAAACGAGACCGCTGCTGAAGCCTGAAAGCGGCGTTCGGGCAGAACCGCGATTTCGCGGCCAGCAACTGCAAACTCTCCGGAGCGGTTCAGCGCGAGTGCCGCTTTCGACGCACGAGAGCGAAATCGCGGAATTGCGATGCCGAGAACGAGCGAATTCCGCGTACTGCATTGCCTGAAAACAGGGGTTTTTTCCTCCGCAGGAAAGAAGCCACAGCTCTCGACTTTCTGTAACGTCCTCCCTGAAAGCACAACGTGTGCCGCTCCTCGGACTTCTAGCTGCCTTCTTAGAGGGGATTTTCCCTTCTACTCTCTTCGTCACAGAATGCTGACGTGTAGCATCGCAGAGCCACACCAAAACGCAATGTTGCTAGGAATAAAGGGAGAGACCGAAGAACGAGAGAGAAGCGTCATGCAGAATGCACGGGCACAAGGAGAAGTGAGAAGCACTCCTTTGCCATGTGCGCAGAAGAAGCCGCTCGTCGCAGAAAAGCATCCGGCTGAAGTCGCTCTTTCTCGGCATCCGAGAGAAACGAGACCGCTGCTGAAGCCTGAAAGCGGCGTTCGGGGAGAACCGCGATGTACCGGCCAGCAACTGCAAACTCTCCGGAGCGGTTCAGCGCGAGTGCCGCTTTCGACGCACGAGAGCGAAATCGCGGAATTGCGATGCCGAGAACGAGCGAATTCAGCGTACTGCATTGCCTGAAAACAGGGGTTTTTTCCTCCGCAGGAAAGAAGCCACAGCTCTCGACTTTCTGTAACGTCCTCCCTGAAAGCACAACGTGTGCTGCTCCTCGGACTTCTAGCTGCCTTCTTAGAGGGGATTTTCCCTTCTACTCTCTTCGTCACAGAATGCTGACGTGTAGCATCGCAGAGCCACACCAAAACGCAATGTTGCTAGGAATAAAGGGAAAGGCAGAAGAATGAGAGAGAAGCGTCATGCAGAATGCACGGGCACAAGGAGAAGTGAGAAGCGCTCCTTTGCGATGTGCGCAGAAGAAGCCGCTCGTCGCAGAAAAGCATCCGGCTGAAGTCGCTCTTTCTCGGCATCCGAGAGAAACGAGACCGCTGCTGAAGCCTGAAAGCGGCGTTCGGGCAGAACCGCGATGTACCGGCCAGCAACTGCAAACTCTCCGGAGCGGTTCAGCGCGAGTGCCGCTTTCGACGCACGAGAGCGAAATCGCGGAATTGCGATGCCGAGAACGAGCGAATTCCGCGTACTGCATTGCCTGAAAACAGGGGTTTTTTCCTCCGCAGGAAAGAAGCCACAGCTCTCGACTTTCTGTAACGTCCTCCCTGAAAGCACAGCGTGTGCCGCTCCTCGGACTTCTAGCTGCCTTCTTAGAGGGGATTTTCCCTTCTACTCTCTTCGTCACAGAATGCTGACGTGTAGCATCGCAGAGCCACACCAAAACGCAATGTTGCTAGGAATAAAGGGAGAGACAGAAGAATGAGAGAGAAGCGTCATGCAGAATGCACGGGCACAAGGAGAAGTGAGAAGCGCTCCTTTGCGATGTGCGCAGAAGAAGCCGCTCGTCGCAGAAAAGCATCCGGCTGAAGTCGCTCTTTCTCGGCATCCGAGAGAAACGAGACCGCTGCTGAAGCCTGAAAGCGGCGTTCGGGCAGAACCGCGATTTCGCGGCCAGCAACTGCAAACTCTCCGGAGCGGTTCAGCGCGAGTGCCGCTTTCGACGCACGAGAGCGAAATCGCGGAATTGCGATGCCGAGAACGAGCGAATTCCGCGTACTGCATTGCCTGAAAACAGGGGTTTTTTCCTCCGCAGGAAAGAAGCCACAGCTCTCGACTTTCTGTAACGTCCTCCCTGAAAGCACAACGTGTGCCGCTCCTCGGACTTCTAGCTGCCTTCTTAGAGGGGATTTTCCCTTCTACTCTGTTCGTCACAGAATGCTGACGTGTAGCATCGCAGAGCCACACCAAAACGCAATGTTGCTAGGAATCAAGGGAAAGGCAGAAGAATGAGAGAGAAGCGTCATGCAGAATGCACGGGCACAAGGAGAAGTGAGAAGCGCTCCTTTGCGATGTGCGCAGAAGAAGCCGCTCGTCGCAGAAAAGCATCCGGCTGAAGTCGCTCTTTCTCGGCATCCGAGAGAAACGAGACCGCTGCTGAAGGCTGAAAGCGGCGTTCGGGCAGAACCGCGATGTACCGGCCAGCAACTGCAAACTCTCCGGAGCGGTTCAGCGCGAGTGCCGCTTTCGACGCACGAGAGCGAAATCGCGGAATTGCGATGCCGAGAACGAGCGAATTCAGCGTACTGCATTGCCTGAAAACAGGGGTTTTTTCCTCCGCAGGAAAGAAGCCACAGCTCTCGACTTTCTGTAACGTCCTCCCTGAAAGCACAACGTGTGCCGCTCCTCGGACTTCTAGCTGCCTTCTTAGAGGGGATTTTCCCTTCTACTCTCTTCGTCACAGAATGCTGACGTGTAGCATCGCAGAGCCACACCAAAACGCAATGTTGCTAGGAATAAAGGGAGAGACAGAAGAATGAGAGAGAAGCGTCATGCAGAATGCACGGGCACAAGGAGAAGTGAGAAGCGCTCCTTTGCGATGTGCGCAGAAGAAGCCGCTCGTCGCAGAAAAGCATCCGGCTGAAGTCGCTCTTTCTCGGCATCCGAGAGAAACGAGACCGCTGCTGAAGCCTGAAAGCGGCGTTCGGGCAGAACCGCGATTTCGCGGCCAGCAACTGCAAACTCTCCGGAGCGGTTCAGCGCGAGTGCCGCTTTCGACGCACGAGAGCGAAATCGCGGAATTGCCATGCCGAGAACGAGCGAATTCAGCTTACTTCTGTTCCTTCGAACAGGGTCATTTTTTTCCGCGGTCAAGAATCGATCGCTCTCGGCTTTCTGAAATGTTCTCCGTGAGAGCACCACATCTCTAGGTTCCCGAATATTCAGTTGCTTTCTTTGGAAGTGCTCTCCATTTTTCTCGTTTTCATCTCAGAATGCAAGAAATGTCTTATTAGAGAAGCTCTTCTCATCTATACATATTCGTCACTGGCTTCAGAATTGTCGAAATAGAGAACCACCCAAAAACCAGGACGTATTTTTAAGAAAACCTGCATTTCTGGTAGAAAATGTCATCTCTTTGGGAGAATCATGGTTTTTCATGAATAAATGAAATCTCCTTCTGTGGGGAGGAAATGCCATGTATTTGGGGGAAATGGGACGCCTCTAGTGGAAAATGCTATCGATTTGGCGAAAGGCTGTATTTCCAGGCGATCATGTCATTGGATTGGAGAAATGTGGTATTTCTGGGAGATAATGTCCGAATATGGGGAGAAGATGCCGTTCAGTGAGGGAGAAGCATGCATTTCGGAGAGAAAATCTCCCAGTTTTGGGTGCAAGTGTCATCTTGAGGATTATACTAACGAACTTCTTGGAGAAAGTATGAGGTATTTTTAAGAAAGCTGGTATTCCCTGGAAACAGTCTCATCTTTTGATTGAGGGAGGGAGAGATGATGTACTGGTGACAAAGCTAGTATTTCAGGCAGGAAACGTCCCACATTGAAGAGCGAACTGGTATTTCTGGCAGAAAATGTCACAGCCATGGGAGAAAAATGGTATCCCTGTCATTAGATGTCATCCATTTGGGACAAAAATGCAACTTGCGGGATAAAAAGCCGTATGATTGGGCAGAACTAAGTGCCATCTAGCCTAATTGGGAGGAAATGGGCAGTATTTCCAAGAAAGCTGGCATTTCTGGGAGAAAAGATGGTATTTGCGGGGGAGAATGTCCTCTCTTTCAGGGAATGCTGGTATGTCTGGAAGGAAATCGAATTTGGGAGGAAACTGTGATATGAAGGATAGAAAAGTCTGATGGTAAGTACCATCCTGTGGGGTGTGGAGTCGTACTTGTGGTGGAAAATGTCATCTGTTTGGGAGAATGCTGATATTTGTGGGAGAGAAGTTCATAGATTTGTTGGAAAAAGTCACCTTTGGCGTAGTCATATAGTATTTTGTGGATGAATCGTGAAGCATATGTCAGAAAAGCTGTATTTCTGGAAGAAAACGCCATGTGTTAGGGGAGAAAGCTGGTTTTTCAGGGAGCAAGTCTCCTTCTTGGGGGAGGAAATGTCCTCCTTTGGACGGCCAAGTAGGACTTGTGGGCCACAAGTAGGACTTGTGGGAGGAAAAGCCACGGATTTGGGAGAAGGGTGGTATTTCTGGGAGAAAATGCCATAGGTCTGGAAGAAAATGTATTCCTTAGGATTAAGATAAGATAGTTATGGTGGAATACACGATGTGTTTGGGCAAAAAGCAGTATTTCTGGGAGCTAATCTCAATGGACTGGAGAAAGCTGGTATTTCTGGGAGCTACTGTGTTCTTTTTGGAAGAAAAATCCATCCTTTGGGTGAACAACGGGCATTTCTGATACCAAATGTCATCGAATGTGGAGAAAGCTGGTACTTCTGGGCAAAAAAGGACAAAGGTGAGGGAGAAAAGTGGGAAATGGTGGGAAAGAATGTCTTATAGTGGAGAGCAACGGTGGTCTTTTTGGTGTGCCAAGTGGTGTCTCGGGGAGAAAACACGGTAAATAGGGGAGAAAATGACCTCTGGAGGAGTGTCACGAAGTCTTTTGGAGAGCAAATGTCAGGTATTTCTCATCAAAGTGCTGTTTTGGGGAGATAGTAGCGTGCTTGGTTGGAAAACGACATGCGTTTGTGAGACAGCTGGTATTTTGGGGCCGTATTTGGAAGAATAAGCAGGAGTTTCTGGGGGAATATATGCCATCTTTGGGAGGAAACGGGTGTTGGTGGGAGAAAATGTCGTGTATTTGGGAGAAAGCTGGTGTATCTGGGAGAAAAGGCCATTTTGATGGGAGTAAGTGTGATCCTGAGGAGCGTCAAGTAGTATTCTTGGGATGAAACGGGAGGTATTTCTAAGAGGGGCGGTATTTCTGGGAGAAAATGTCTTGATTTGGGGGGAGAAAACGTCCTATTTTGGGGGGCAGAAGCAGGTATTTCTGTGATAAAATGCCGTCTTGATGGGAGTAAGTGCAATCTTGAGGAGTGTAGTGTCGTATTTTTGGTCGAATTTGTGAGGTATTTCTAAGGAAACTGGTATTTCTGGGAGATAATCGCATCTGTTTTGAAAAATATTGTCTATTTGTGAGGTGTCTGGTATTTGGGGAAAAAATGCTGTATTTGTATAAATAAGACCGCACTGGGTAAGGGAGCTAAAGCAAAAAGGCCGACCACATGGCTCTCGCTAGGGCTTTTTTGAAGCCAGGAAAAGCCCTGTGCCAGTGCTGGGGCTGGCAGCAGCTGGCAGCTTGTGGGAGGACTGCTGAGGCAGCAGGTTGGAGTCAGCACTGCTCCCTCTTACCTGTGAGGTGAACCTTCAGCCTTTTCTGCCAGGCTAAAAGCAGCCCAGCTAAGGTGCCTGGTGAGAAGAGGTGAGAAGAGGCAAGAAAAGGGTGCTACTGCCCACCGATAGCAGGGAGGGCAGTCAGAGTGTGAGCGCAGCCCACACTGCCCATGGCTGCAGCAGTAGGTGTGGGAGGTGGGTCTTGTGGCAGGACTTGGAATTCTTCGGAAGGCTAGTCGGGGAATCCCCTGGGTTTCCCTCTGAGAGAGTAAAGGGTCCAAGACGGCTGGTGGCTCTTCAGGAAGGAAGTCTGAAAGGCGCAGGAGCGGGCTGTCCCCCCGAGCAGCACAATGAGCCGGCGGGGAGGGAAGAAGACCGGCGGGGAGGGATGAACAGGGAGCGATTCTTGAGGCTCCGGGAGAAGAAGAGAATCTACGTCCAGTGGAAGAAGGGACGCGTGACTCCGAAAGAGAAGTTGCTGGGATGTGTGGAGGGAAAATCCGAAAGGCCCAGCTTGAACTCAGCCTGGCCGCTGGGCTTCAAAGGAACAAGGAGCCCTTTTACAAAGACATCAGCGGCATGAGGAGGACTCAGGAGAATCTCCGTTCTTTCCTAGATGAGGCTGGTCACGTGAGCACTGAGGATATGGCAAAGGCAGAGGTTCAGAATGCCTTCTTTATGCCTGTCTTGAAAGGTCACACCAGTTATCCTCAGGCTACTCCGCTCTCTGACCTGGTAGTCTGGACTGGAGTGCAGGCAGAATTCCCCGCCATTCGGGAGGACGCAGTCAGAGACCTACTAGTCCAGCTGGACTGTCACAAGTGCATGGGGCCAGATGGGATTCACCCGAGAGTGCTGAGGGAACTGGCGCAGGTGATAGCCGAACCGCTCGCCATTATCTATCAGCGCTTTGTTGACTGGTGACTTTGTTGACTGGTCCCAGAAGACTGGAGGCTTGTCAGTGTGACTGCCATCTCTAAGAAGGATTGTAAGGAGGAGCGACGGGCTTGTTAGCCTGACCTCGGTGCCAGGAAAGGTTATGGAGTGGATTGTCTTGAGGGAGATGACACGGCATGTGCGGGACATGCAGGGGATCAGGCCTAGCCAGCATGGGTTCATGAAGGGCTGATCCTGTTGGACCAACCTGATCTCCTTCTAGAAACTAGTGAGCCATCTGGTAGACGAGAGAAAGGCTGTTGATGTAATCTACCTAGACTTCAGCAAGGCCTTGGACACTGTCTCCCACAGCATTCTCCTGCAGAAGCTGACAGCCCGTGGCTTGGACGGGTATGCTTTGGCTGGATAAGGAAGTGGCTGGAAGGCCGGGCCCAAAGAGTGGTAGTGAGTGGAGCTAAATGCAGCTGGCGACCGGTCACAAGTGGTGTTCCCCAGGGGTCCGTGCTGGGGCCTGTCCTCCTCGAGATCTTTCTCGATGACCTGGATGAGGGCACTGAGTGCACCCTCCGCAAGTTTGCGGATGACACCAAGCTGGCTGGAAGTGTGGATCTGCCTGGGGGTAGCGAGGCCCTCCAGAGGGATCTGGACAGGCTGGAGAGCTGGGCTGAAGCCAATGGGATGAGTTCCAACAAGGCCAAAGGCCGGGTCCTGCACTTTGGCTACAACAACCCCAGGCGACGCTCCAGGCTTGGGGCAGAAGACTGCGTAGAGGAAGTGGACCTGGGGATGTTGATTGATGCTCAACTGAACATGAGCCAGCAGTGTGCCCAGGTGGCCAAGAAGGCCAATGGCATCCTGGCCTGCATCAGGAACGGTGTTGCCAGCAGGAACAGGGCAGTGATTGTCCCCCTGTCCTCAGCTCTGGTGAGGCCGCACCTCAAGTACTGTGTCCACTTTTGGGCCCCTCACTGCAAGAAAGACATTGAGGCCCTGGAGCGGGTTCAAAGAAGGGTGCCAAAACTGGTGAGGGGTCTGGAGCACAGGCCTTACGAGGAGCGGCTGAAGGAGCTGGGCTTGTTCAGTCTGGAGAAGAGGAGCCTCAGAAACACCTTCTTGTTCTCTCTAACTCCCTGAAGGGAGGTTGTAGTGAGCTGGGCTTCGGCCTCTTCCCTCGTGTCACTAGTGCCGAAAAAATGACCTCGTATCCCCGAAATAGCAGTGCTCTCCCAAATGCAGGATATTTTCTTCCAGAAATAACACTTTTCAATCCAAAATGTGACAATTTGTTCCAAAAATACCATCTTTTTTCCCAAGAATACAAGCATTCCCCGAAATAGATGACATTTTCTCCCAGAAATGCCAGCTTTATCAAAGATACAAGAACATTTCTTCCAAATACATGATATATTTGCCCAGAAATATCAGTTTCCTTTTTCTCCAAAAAATACAACACTACGATAATAAATAGCATATTTTCAGCCAAAACTAACAAATTTTCTGACAGGAAAACCAGCTTTCTTCCAAAAAGATGACATTATCGCAACAAAATACCACCATTCTCCCACAGAGACGGCATTTCATCCCACAAGGACTACTTTCTCCAGCTTTCTCCCCAAACGGATGGCATTTACTACCTGAAATACAGCTTTTCTTAGATATACTCCACGGTTCATCCTCAAAATACGACATGACAATGCCAAAGAAATAGAAGTCTTTTCAAACAAAAATAGGATATTTTCTCTCAGAAATACCACCTTTCTCCCAAATAGATGATATTTTCCCAACAACATACCACCTTTCTCCCAAAGAGATGGCATTTCATCCCACAAGGACTACTCCACACTCCACACAATGATACTTACCATCAAGAATATGGGATTGGACCACAGAAAGACCAGCTTTCTGCCTAAGAGATGACATTTTCTCCCAGAAAGACCACTTTGCTCCCCGAAATACTGGACTTTGTCTTCCAGAAACACCATGCTCATCCCCTCCAGAGGTTGTTTTCACCCCAAACCCTAGCACCTTTCCTCTCACTACTCCCTGCTTTTTCAAACATAGATGCTCTTCTCTCCCAGAAATGCTAGCATTCTCTCCAACGTGGGACCTTTTCCAACCAAAGATGGCAGAGTCTCCCAGAAATAGCACTTGTCTTCAGAAGAACTGACATGTTCTCCAAAACATACGACTTTCAGCTGTTCCAGGTGACGTTTTTCAGCCAAACATCGGAGAGATTCTGCCCAAGTACCACTTTTCTCTCCTGTCGATTGCATTTTCTCACAGAAATACCACACTGCAACTCCAAAGAACACATTTCCCTCCAGAAATACCCTCTTTTTGCCCAGAAAGACCAGCCTTCTCCCAAAAGAGAGGACATTTTCCACCAGAAATATCAGCTGTTTCCCAAATCGATGACATCTTCTTCCAGAAATTCCTGCTTTTTCCCAAACAGATGATAGTTTGGCCTAAAAATACCAGCTTTCTCCCCAGAAATAGGCCATTGTTTGCCAGATAGACCAGTTTTCTCCCCAATATAGGCCATTTTCTCCCACAAAGACCAGTTTTCTCTTAGGATTTGACTTATTTTGTAGAATGACAGTTTTCTACCCCACAATGGGACATTTTCTCCCACAAAGACCAGTGTGCTCCGTGAAAACAGGACAGTTTCTCCCAGAAATACCAGGATTCTCCCCAAAACAGGACATTTGCTCCCACAAAGACCAGATTTCTGCCTCACAAGAGGCAAGTTTCACCCACAAATACCTCTTTTCTCCACTACATTGCACATTTTCTTCTAGAAATACCAGTTCTCGCCCCAAGATTAGGACAGGTTCTCCCAGAGATACCAGCTTTCTCCCCAGAAATATGGCCTTGGCGGCCAGATAGACCAGTTTGCTCCCAAATATGGGACCTTTTCTCCCAGAAATACCAGCTTTCTCCCCAGAAATAGGACATTCTCTCCCAGAAATACCAGCTTTCACCAAAATAGAGGAGATTTCCTCTGAGAAATACCTGTGTTCTCCTCAAGTAGATGGCATTTTCCCAGAAATCATGCTTTTCCACAGCAACTATGACATTTACTCCAAAATAGATGACATTTTCACGCAGGAATACCAGTTTTCTCCCAATCACATTGCAGTTTCCGCCAGGAATGCCAGCTTTCTCGCAGATAGATGATGTTTACTCCCAGAAAGACCAGCTTTCTCCAAAATATGTCATAGTTTCTCCCAGAAATACCACTTTTCTCCCCCAAAATAGGACATTCTCTCACGGAAACACCAGGTTCCCTCCGTGAAATAGGACAGTTTCTCCCAGAAATACCTCTTCTCTCCCAGATGCTGGACATTTTCTCCCGGAAATACCACTTTTCTCCCCCAGATAGGACAGTTTCTCCCAGAAATATCAGTTTTCTCTTAACATTGACATTCTTAGTTGTAGCCTCACAATTTTCTACCCCAAAATGGGACAGTTTCTCCCACAAATACCACTTTGCTCCGTGACAATAGGACAGTCTCTCCCAGAAATGCCAGTATTCTCCCCAGAACAGGACCATTGCTCCCAGAAAGACCCGCTTTCTCCCCCCAGAGTGGACATTTTCTTCCAGAAATGGCAGTTTTCTCCCAAACACAGAACGTGTTCTCCCAGAAATACCTCTTTTCTCCACCAAAAGAGGGAAGTTGCTCCCACAAATACCAGATTTCAGCCTCAAAATAGGGCAGATTCGCCCACAAATACCAGTTTCCTACTTCAAAAGACCCAAGTTTCACCTACAAATACCACCTTTCTCCGCTGAACTGGACATTTTCTTCTAGAAATACCAGTTTTCGCCCCAATAGTAGGACAGTTTCTCCCAGAAATACCAGTTTTCTCCACCGAAATAGGACATTTTCTTCGACAAATACCACTTTGCCCCCCAACGTAAGGACAGTCTCTCCCAGAAATACCAGTTTTATCCCCCCAAATGGGACATTTTCCCCACAAAGACCAGATTTCTGCCTCAAAAGAGGCAAGTTTCACCCACAAATACCTCTTTTCTCCACTACATTGCACATTTTCTTCCAGAAATACCATTTCTCGCCCCAAGAGTAGGACACGTTCACCCAGAGAGACCAGCTTTCTCCTCAGAAATATGGCCTTGGCGGCCAGATAGACCAGTTCTCTCCAAATAGGGACCTTTTCTCCCAGAAAGACCAGGTTTCTCCCCAAAACAGGATATTTTCTCCCACAAATGCCACTTTTCTCCCCTGAAATAGGACATTTTCTCCCAGAAATACCACTTTCATCCCCCAAAACAGGACATTTTCTCCCAGAAAGACCACTTTGCTCCCCGAAATACAGGACTTTGTCTTCCAGAAACACCATGCTCATCCCCTCCAGAGGTTGTTTTCACCCCAAACCCTAGCACCTTTCCTCTCACTACTCCCTGCTTTTTCAAACATACATGCTCTTCTCTCCCAGAAATGCTAGCATTCTCTCCAACGTGGGACCTTTTCCAACCAAAGATGGCAGACTCTCCCAGAAATAGCACTTGTCTTCAGAAGAACTGACATGTTCTCCAAAACATACGACTTTCAGCTGTTCCAGGTGACGTTTTTCAGCCAAACATCGGAGAGATTCTGCCCAAGTACCACTTTTCCCTCCTGTCGATTGCATTTTCTCACAGAAATACCACACTGCAACTCCAAAGAACACATTTCCCTCCAGAAATACCCTCTTTTTGCCCAGAAAGACCAGCCTTCTCCCAAAAGAGAGGACATTTTCCACCAGAAATATCAGCTGTTTCCCAAATCGATGACATCTTCTTCCAGAAATTCCTGCTTTTTCCCAAACAGATGATAGTTTGGCCTAAAAATACCAGCTTTCTCCCCAGAAATAGGCCATTGTTTGCCAGATAGACCAGTTTTCTCCCCAATATAGGCCATTTTCTCCCACAAAGACCAGTTTTCTCTTAGGATTTGACTTATTTTGTAGAATGACAGTTTTCTACCCCACAATGGGACATTTTCTCCCACAAAGACCAGTGTGCTCCGTGAAAACAGGACAGTTTCTCCCAGAAATACCAGGATTCTCCCCAAAACAGGACATTTGCTCCCACAAAGACCAGATTTCTGCCTCACAAGAGGCAAGTTTCACCCACAAATACCTCTTTTCTCCACTACATTGCACATTTTCTTCTAGAAATACCAGTTCTCGCCCCAAGATTAGGACAGGTTCTCCCAGAGATACCAGCTTTCTCCCCAGAAATATGGCCTTGGCGGCCAGATAGACCAGTTTTCTCCCAAATATGGGACCTTTTCTCCCAGAAATACCAGCTTTCTCCCCAGAAATAGGACATTCTCTCCCAGAAATACCAGCTTTCACCAAAATAGAGGAGATTTCCTCTGAGAAATACCTGTGTTCTCCTCAAGTAGATGGCATTTTCCCAGAAATCATGCTTTTCCACAGCAACTATGACATTTACTCCAAAATAGATGACATTTTCACGCAGGAATACCAGTTTTCTCCCAATCACATTGCAGTTTCCGCCAGGAATGCCAGCTTTCTCGCAGATAGATGATGTTTACTCCCAGAAAGACCAGCTTTCTCCAAAATATGTCATAGTTTCTCCCAGAAATACCACTTTTCTCCCCCAAAATAGGACATTCTCTCACGGAAACACCAGGTTCCCTCCGTGAAATAGGACAGTTTCTCCCAGAAATACCTCTTCTCTCCCAGATGCTGGACATTTTCTCCCGGAAATACCACTTTTCTCCCCCACATAGGACAGTTTCTCCCAGAAATATCAGTTTTCTCTTAACATTGACATTCTTAGTTGTAGCATCACAATTTTCTACCCCAAAATGGGACAGTTTCTCCCACAAATACCACTTTGCTCCGTGACAATAGGACAGTCTCTCCCAGAAATGCCAGTATTCTCCCCAGAACAGGACCATTGCTCCCAGAAAGACCCGCTTTCTCCCCCCAGAGTGGACATTTTCTTCCAGAAATGGCAGTTTTCTCCCAAACACAGAACGTGTTCTCCCAGAAATACCTCTTTTCTCCACCAAAAGAGGGAAGTTGCTCCCACAAATACCAGATTTCAGCCTCAAAATAGGGCAGATTCGCCCACAAATACCAGTTTCCTACTTCAAAAGACCCAAGTTTCACCTACAAATACCACCTTTCTCCGCTGAACTGGACATTTTCTTCTAGAAATACCAGTTTTCGCCCCAATAGTAGGACAGTTTCTCCCAGAAATACCAGTTTTCTCCACCGAAATAGGACATTTTCTTCGACAAATACCACTTTGCCCCCCAACGTAAGGACACTCTCTCCCAGAAATACCAGTTTTATCCCCCCAAATGGGACATTTTCCCCACAAAGACCCGATTTCTGCCTCAAAAGAGGCAAGTTTCACCCACAAATACCTCTTTTCTCCACTACATTGCACATTTTCTTCCAGAAATACCATTTCTCGCCCCAAGAGTAGGACACGGTCACCCAGAGAGACCAGCTTTCTCCTCAGAAATATGGCCTTGGCGGCCAGATAGACCAGTTCTCTCCAAATATGGGGCCTTTTCTCCCAGAAAGACCAGGTTTCTCCCCAAAACAGGATATTTTCTCCCACAAATGCCACTTTTCTCCCCTGAAATAGGACATTTTCTCCCAGAAATACCACTTTCATCCCCCAAAACAGGACATTTTCTCCCAGAAAGACCACTTTGCTCCCCGAAATACAGGACTTTGTCTTCCAGAAACACCATGCTCATCCCCTCCAGAGGTTGTTTTCACCCCAAACCCTAGCACCTTTCCTCTCACTACTCCCTGCTTTTTCAAACATACATGCTCTTCTCTCCCAGAAATGCTAGCATTCTCTCCAACGTGGGACCTTTTCCAACCAAAGATGGCAGACTCTCCCAGAAATAGCACTTGTCTTCAGAAGAACTGACATGTTCTCCAAAACATACGACTTTCAGCTGTTCCAGGTGACGTTTTTCAGCCAAACATCGGAGAGATTCTGCCCAAGTACCACTTTTCTCTCCTGTCGATTGCATTTTCTCACAGAAATACCACACTGCAACTCCAAAGAACACACTTCCCTCCAGAAATACCCTCTTTTTGCCCAGAAAGACCAGCCTTCTCCCAAAAGAGAGGACATTTTCCACCAGAAATATCAGCTGTTTCCCAAATCGATGACATCTTCTTCCAGAAATTCCTGCTTTTTCCCAAACAGATGATAGTTTGGCCTAAAAATACCAGCTTTCTCCCCAGAAATAGGCCATTGTTTGCCAGATAGACCAGTTTTCTCCCCAATATAGGACATTTTCTCCCACAAAGACCAGTTTTCTCTTAGGATTTGACTTATTTTGTAGAATGACAGTTTTCTACCCCACAATGGGACATTTTCTCCCACAAATACCAGTATTCTCCCCAAAACAGGACATTTGCTCCCACAAAGACCAGATTTCTGCCTCGCAAGAGGCAAGTTTCACCCACAAATACCTCTTTTCTCCACTACATTGCACATTTTCTTCTAGAAATACCAGTTCTCGCCCCAAGATTAGGACAGGTTCTCCCAGAGATACCAGCTTTCTCCCCAGAAATATGGCCTTGGCGGCCAGATAGACCAGTTTGCTCCCAAATATGGGACCTTTTCTCCCAGAAATACCAGCTTTCTCCCCAGAAATAGGACATTCTCTCCCAGAAATACCAGCTTTCACCAAAATAGAGGAGATTTCCTCTGAGAAATACCTGTGTTCTCCTCAAGTAGATGGCATTTTCCCAGAAATCATGCTTTTCCACAGCAACTATGACATTTACTCCAAAATAGATGACATTTTCACGCAGGAATACCAGTTTTCTCCCAATCACATTGCAGTTTCCGCCAGGAATGCCAGCTTTCTCGCAGATAGATGATGTTTACTCCCAGAAAGACCAGCTTTCTCCAAAATATGTCATAGTTTCTCCCAGAAATACCACTTTTCTCCCCCAAAATAGGACATTCTCTCACGGAAACACCAGGTTCCCTCCGTGAAATAGGACGGTTTCTCCCAGAAATACCTCTTCTCTCCCAGATGCTGGACATTTTCTCCCGGAAATACCACTTTTCTCCCCCAGATAGGACAGTTTCTCCCAGAAATATCAGTTTTCTCTTAACATTGACATTCTTAGTTGTAGCATCACAATTTTCTACCCCAAAATGGGACAGTTTCTCCCACAAATACCACTTTGCTCCGTGACAATAGGACAGTCTCTCCCAGAAATGCCAGTATTCTCCCCAGAACAGGACCATTGCTCCCAGAAAGACCAGCTTTCTCCCCCCAGAGTGGACATTTTCTTCCAGAAATGGCAGTTTTCTCCCAAACACAGAACGTGTTCTCCCAGAAATACCTCTTTTCTCCACCAAAAGAGGGAAGTTGCTCCCACAAATACCAGATTTCAGCCTCAAAATAGGGCAGATTCGCCCACAAATACCAGTTTCCTACTTCAAAAGACCCAAGTTTCACCTACAAATACCACCTTTCTCCGCTGAACTGGACATTTTCTTCTAGAAATACCAGTTTTCGCCCCAATAGTAGGACAGTTTCTCCCAGAAATACCAGTTTTCTCCACCGAAATAGGACATTTTCTTCGACAAATACCAGTTTGCCCCCCAACGTAAGGACAGTCTCTCCCAGAAATACCAGTTTTATCCCCCCAAATGGGACATTTTCCCCACAAAGACCCGATTTCTGCCTCAAAAGAGGCAAGTTTCACCCACAAATACCTCTTTTCTCCACTACATTGCACATTTTCTTCCAGAAATACCATTTCTCGCCCCAAGAGTAGGACACGTTCACCCAGAGAGACCAGCTTTCTCCTCAGAAATATGGCCTTGGCGGCCAGATAGACCAGTTCTCTCCAAATATGGGACCTTTTCTCCCAGAAAGACCAGGTTTCTCCCCAAAACAGGATATTTTCTCCCACAAATGCCACTTTTCTCCCCTGAAATAGGACATTTTCTCCCAGAAATACCACTTTCATCCCCCAAAACAGGACATTTTCTCCCAGAAAGACCACTTTGCTCCCCGAAATACAGGACTTTGTCTTCCAGAAACACCATGCTCATCCCCTCCAGAGGTTGTTTTCACCCCAAACCCTAGCACCTTTCCTCTCACTACTCCCTGCTTTTTCAAACATACATGCTCTTCTCTCCCAGAAATGCTAGCATTCTCTCCAACGTGGGACCTTTTCCAACCAAAGATGGCAGACTCTCCCAGAAATAGCACTTGTCTTCAGAAGAACTGACATGTTCTCCAAAACATACGACTTTCAGCTGTTCCAGGTGACGTTTTTCAGCCAAACATCGGAGAGATTCTGCCCAAGTACCACTTTTCTCTCCTGTCGATTGCATTTTCTCACAGAAATACCACACTGCAACTCCAAAGAACACATTTCCCTCCAGAAATACCCTCTTTTTGCCCAGAAAGACCAGCCTTCTCCCAAAAGAGAGGACATTTTCCACCAGAAATATCAGCTGTTTCCCAAATCGATGACATCTTCTTCCAGAAATTCCTGCTTTTTCCCAAACAGATGATAGTTTGGCCTAAAAATACCAGCTTTCTCCCCAGAAATAGGCCATTGTTTGCCAGATAGACCAGTTTTCTCCCCAATATAGGCCATTTTCTCCCACAAAGACCAGTTTTCTCTTAGGATTTGACTTATTTTGTAGAATGACAGTTTTCTACCCAACAATGGGACATTTTCTCCCAGAAATACCAGTATTCTCCCCAAAACAGGACATTTGCTCCCACAAAGACCAGATTTCTGCCTCACAAGAGGCAAGTTTCACCCACAAATACCTCTTTTCTCCACTACATTGCACATTTTCTTCTAGAAATACCAGTTCTCGCCCCAAGATTAGGACAGGTTCTCCCAGAGATACCAGCTTTCTCCCCACAAATATGGCCTTGGCGGCCAGATAGACCAGTTTGCTCCCAAATATGGGACCTTTTCTCCCAGAAATACCAGCTTTCTCCCCAGAAATAGGACATTCTCTCCCAGAAATACCAGCTTTCACCAAAATAGAGGAGATTTCCTCTGAGAAATACCTGTGTTCTCCTCAAGTAGATGGCATTTTCCCAGAAATCATGCTTTTCCACAGCAACTATGACATTTACTCCAAAATAGATGACATTTTCACGCAGGAATACCAGTTTTCTCCCAATCACATTGCAGTTTCCGCCAGGAATGCCAGCTTTCTCGCAGATAGATGATGTTTACTCCCAGAAAGACCAGCTTTCTCCAAAATATGTCATAGTTTCTCCCAGAAATACCACTTTTCTCCCCCAAAATAGGACATTCTCTCACGGAAACACCAGGTTCCCTCCGTGAAATAGGACAGTTTCTCCCAGAAATACCTCTTCTCTCCCAGATGCTGGACATTTTCTCCCGGAAATACCACTTTTCTCCCCCACATAGGACAGTTTCTCCCAGAAATATCAGTTTTCTCTTAACATTGACATTCTTAGTTGTAGCATCACAATTTTCTACCCCAAAATGGGACAGTTTCTCCCACAAATACCACTTTGCTCCGTGACAATAGGACAGTCTCTCCCAGAAATGCCAGTATTCTCCCCAGAACAGGACCATTGCTCCCAGAAAGACCCGCTTTCTCCCCCCAGAGTGGACATTTTCTTCCAGAAATGGCAGTTTTCTCCCAAACACAGAACGTGTTCTCCCAGAAATACCTCTTTTCTCCACCAAAAGAGGGAAGTTGCTCCCACAAATACCAGATTTCAGCCTCAAAATAGGGCAGATTCGCCCACAAATACCAGTTTCCTACTTCAAAAGACCCAAGTTTCACCTACAAATACCACCTTTCTCCGCTGAACTGGACATTTTCTTCTAGAAATACCAGTTTTCGCCCCAATAGTAGGACAGTTTCTCCCAGAAATACCAGTTTTCTCCACCGAAATAGGACATTTTCTTCGACAAATACCACTTTGCCCCCCAACGTAAGGACACTCTCTCCCAGAAATACCAGTTTTATCCCCCCAAATGGGACATTTTCCCCACAAAGACCCGATTTCTGCCTCAAAAGAGGCAAGTTTCACCCACAAATACCTCTTTTCTCCACTACATTGCACATTTTCTTCCAGAAATACCATTTCTCGCCCCAAGAGTAGGACACGTTCACCCAGAGAGACCAGCTTTCTCCTCAGAAATATGGCCTTGGCGGCCAGATAGACCAGTTCTCTCCAAATATGGGACCTTTTCTCCCAGAAAGACCAGGTTTCTCCCCAAAACAGGATATTTTCTCCCACAAATGCCACTTTTCTCCCCTGAAATAGGACATTTTCTCCCAGAAATACCACTTTCATCCCCCAAAACAGGACATTTTCTCCCAGAAAGACCACTTTGCTCCCCGAAATACAGGACTTTGTCTTCCAGAAACACCATGCTCATCCCCTCCAGAGGTTGTTTTCACCCCAAACCCTAGCACCTTTCCTCTCACTACTCCCTGCTTTTTCAAACATACATGCTCTTCTCTCCCAGAAATGCTAGCATTCTCTCCAACGTGGGACCTTTTCCAACCAAAGATGGCAGACTCTCCCAGAAATAGCACTTGTCTTCAGAAGAACTGACATGTTCTCCAAAACATACGACTTTCAGCTGTTCCAGGTGACGTTTTTCAGCCAAACATCGGAGAGATTCTGCCCAAGTACCACTTTTCCCTCCTGTCGATTGCATTTTCTCACAGAAATACCACACTGCAACTCCAAAGAACACATTTCCCTCCAGAAATACCCTCTTTTTGCCCAGAAAGACCAGCCTTCTCCCAAAAGAGAGGACATTTTCCACCAGAAATATCAGCTGTTTCCCAAATCGATGACATCTTCTTCCAGAAATTCCTGCTTTTTCCCAAACAGATGATAGTTTGGCCTAAAAATACCAGCTTTCTCCCCAGAAATAGGCCATTGTTTGCCAGATAGACCAGTTTTCTCCCCAATATAGGCCATTTTCTCCCACAAAGACCAGTTTTCTCTTAGGATTTGACTTATTTTGTAGAATGACAGTTTTCTACCCCACAATGGGACATTTTCTCCCACAAAGACCAGTATTCTCCCCAAAACAGGACATTTGCTCCCACAAAGACCAGATTTCTGCCTCACAAGAGGCAAGTTTCACCCACAAATACCTCTTTTCTCCACTACATTGCACATTTTCTTCTAGAAATACCAGTTCTCGCCCCAAGATTAGGACAGGTTCTCCCAGAGATACCAGCTTTCTCCCCACAAATATGGCCTTGGCGGCCAGATAGACCAGTTTGCTCCCAAATATGGGACCTTTTCTCCCAGAAATACCAGCTTTCTCCCCAGAAATAGGACATTCTCTCCCAGAAATACCAGCTTTCACCAAAATAGAGGAGATTTCCTCTGAGAAATACCTGTGTTCTCCTCAAGTAGATGGCATTTTCCCAGAAATCATGCTTTTCCACAGCAACTATGACATTTACTCCAAAATAGATGACATTTTCACGCAGGAATACCAGTTTTCTCCCAATCACATTGCAGTTTCCGCCAGGAATGCCAGCTTTCTCGCAGATAGATGATGTTTACTCCCAGAAAGACCAGCTTTCTCCAAAATATGTCATAGTTTCTCCCAGAAATACCACTTTTCTCCCCCAAAATAGGACATTCTCTCACGGAAACACCAGGTTCCCTCCGTGAAATAGGACAGTTTCTCCCAGAAATACCTCTTCTCTCCCAGATGCTGGACATTTTCTCCCGGAAATACCACTTTTCTCCCCCACATAGGACAGTTTCTCCCAGAAATATCAGTTTTCTCTTAACATTGACATTCTTAGTTGTAGCATCACAATTTTCTACCCCAAAATGGGACAGTTTCTCCCACAAATACCACTTTGCTCCGTGACAATAGGACAGTCTCTCCCAGAAATGCCAGTATTCTCCCCAGAACAGGACCATTGCTCCCAGAAAGACCCGCTTTCTCCCCCCAGAGTGGACATTTTCTTCCAGAAATGGCAGTTTTCTCCCAAACACAGAACGTGTTCTCCCAGAAATACCTCTTTTCTCCACCAAAAGAGGGAAGTTGCTCCCACAAATACCAGATTTCAGCCTCAAAATAGGGCAGATTCGCCCACAAATACCAGTTTCCTACTTCAAAAGACCCAAGTTTCACCTACAAATACCACCTTTCTCCGCTGAACTGGACATTTTCTTCTAGAAATACCAGTTTTCGCCCCAATAGTAGGACAGTTTCTCCCAGAAATACCAGTTTTCTCCACCGAAATAGGACATTTTCTTCGACAAATACCACTTTGCCCCCCAACGTAAGGACACTCTCTCCCAGAAATACCAGTTTTATCCCCCCAAATGGGACATTTTCCCCACAAAGACCCGATTTCTGCCTCAAAAGAGGCAAGTTTCACCCACAAATACCTCTTTTCTCCACTACATTGCACATTTTCTTCCAGAAATACCATTTCTCGCCCCAAGAGTAGGACACGTTCACCCAGAGAGACCAGCTTTCTCCTCAGAAATATGGCCTTGGCGGCCAGATAGACCAGTTCTCTCCAAATATGGGACCTTTTCTCCCAGAAAGACCAGGTTTCTCCCCAAAACAGGATATTTTCTCCCACAAATGCCACTTTTCTCCCCTGAAATAGGACATTTTCTCCCAGAAATACCACTTTCATCCCCCAAAACAGGACATTTTCTCCCAGAAAGACCACTTTGCTCCCCGAAATACAGGACTTTGTCTTCCAGAAACACCATGCTCATCCCCTCCAGAGGTTGTTTTCACCCCAAACCCTAGCACCTTTCCTCTCACTACTCCCTGCTTTTTCAAACATACATGCTCTTCTCTCCCAGAAATGCTAGCATTCTCTCCAACGTGGGACCTTTTCCAACCAAAGATGGCAGAGTCTCCCAGAAATAGCACTTGTCTTCAGAAGAACTGACATGTTCTCCAAAACATACGACTTTCAGCTGTTCCAGGTGACGTTTTTCAGCCAAACATCGGAGAGATTCTGCCCAAGTACCACTTTTCTCTCCTGTCGATTGCATTTTCTCACAGAAATACCACACTGCAACTCCAAAGAACACATTTCCCTCCAGAAATACCCTCTTTTTGCCCAGAAAGACCAGCCTTCTCCCAAAAGAGAGGACATTTTCCACCAGAAATATCAGCTGTTTCCCAAATCGATGACATCTTCTTCCAGAAATTCCTGCTTTTTCCCAAACAGATGATAGTTTGGCCTAAAAATACCAGCTTTCTCCCCAGAAATAGGCCATTGTTTGCCAGATAGACCAGTTTTCTCCCCAATATAGGCCATTTTCTCCCACAAAGACCAGTTTTCTCTTAGGATTTGACTTATTTTGTAGAATGACAGTTTTCTACCCCACAATGGGACATTTTCTCCCACAAAGACCAGTATTCTCCCCAAAACAGGACATTTGCTCCCACAAAGACCAGATTTCTGCCTCACAAGAGGCAAGTTTCACCCACAAATACCTCTTTTCTCCACTACATTGCACATTTTCTTCTAGAAATACCAGTTCTCGCCCCAAGATTAGGACAGGTTCTCCCAGAGATACCAGCTTTCTCCCCAGAAATATGGCCTTGGCGGCCAGATAGACCAGTTTGCTCCCAAATATGGGACCTTTTCTCCCAGAAATACCAGCTTTCTCCCCAGAAATAGGACATTCTCTCCCAGAAATACCAGCTTTCACCAAAATAGAGGAGATTTCCTCTGAGAAATACCTGTGTTCTCCTCAAGTAGATGGCATTTTCCCAGAAATCATGCTTTTCCACAGCAACTATGACATTTACTCCAAAATAGATGACATTTTCACGCAGGAATACCAGTTTTCTCCCAATCACATTGCAGTTTCCGCCAGGAATGCCAGCTTTCTCGCAGATAGATGATGTTTACTCCCAGAAAGACCAGCTTTCTCCAAAATATGTCATAGTTTCTCCCAGAAATACCACTTTTCTCCCCCAAAATAGGACATTCTCTCACGGAAAAACCAGGTTCCCTCCGTGAAATAGGACGGTTTCTCCCAGAAATACCTCTTCTCTCCCAGATGCTGGACATTTTCTCCCGGAAATACCACTTTTCTCCCCCACATAGGACAGTTTCTCCCAGAAATATCAGTTTTCTCTTAACATTGACATTCTTAGTTGTAGCATCACAATTTTCTACCCCAAAATGGGACAGTTTCTCCCACAAATACCACTTTGCTCCGTGACAATAGGACAGTCTCTCCCAGAAATGCCAGTATTCTCCCCAGAACAGGACCATTGCTCCCAGAAAGACCAGCTTTCTCCCCCCAGAGTGGACATTTTCTTCCAGAAATGGCAGTTTTCTCCCAAACACAGAACGTGTTCTCCCAGAAATACCTCTTTTCTCCACCAAAAGAGGGAAGTTGCTCCCACAAATACCAGATTTCAGCCTCAAAATAGGGCAGATTCGCCCACAAATACCAGTTTCCTACTTCAAAAGACCCAAGTTTCACCTACAAATACCACCTTTCTCCGCTGAACTGGACATTTTCTTCTAGAAATACCAGTTTTCGCCCCAATAGTAGGACAGTTTCTCCCAGAAATACCAGTTTTCTCCACCGAAATAGGACATTTTCTTCGACAAATACCACTTTGCCCCCCAACGTAAGGACAGTCTCTCCCAGAAATACCAGTTTTATCCCCCCAAATGGGACATTTTCCCCACAAAGACCCGATTTCTGCCTCAAAAGAGGCAAGTTTCACCCACAAATACCTCTTTTCTCCACTACATTGCACATTTTCTTCCAGAAATACCATTTCTCGCCCCAAGAGTAGGACACGGTCACCCAGAGAGACCAGCTTTCTCCTCAGAAATATGGCCTTGGCGGCCAGATAGACCAGTTCTCTCCAAATATGGGGCCTTTTCTCCCAGAAAGACCAGGTTTCTCCCCAAAACAGGATATTTTCTCCCACAAATGCCACTTTTCTCCCCTGAAATAGGACATTTTCTCCCAGAAATACCACTTTCATCCCCCAAAACAGGACATTTTCTCCCAGAAAGACCACTTTGCTCCCCGAAATACAGGACTTTGTCTTCCAGAAACACCATGCTCATCCCCTCCAGAGGTTGTTTTCACCCCAAACCCTAGCACCTTTCCTCTCACTACTCCCTGCTTTTTCAAACATAGATGCTCTTCTCTCCCAGAAATGCTAGCATTCTCTCCAACGTGGGACCTTTTCCAACCAAAGACGGCAGAGTCTCCCAGAAATAGCACTTGTCTTCAGAAGAACTGACATTCTCCCAGTAATGCCTGTTTTTCACCCAAAGGACGGCATTTTCTTCCAAAAACAAGACAGTAGCTCCCAGAAATAACAGCTTTTCCAATCCAATGACATTAACTTCCAGAAAGACTGCTTTTCGTCCAAACACATGATATTCTCCACCACAACTATCACGTTTCAATCCTAAAGAGGACACTTGCTTCCAGACCTATGCCATTTCCTCCCACTAATACCAGCTTTCTCCCAAATCCGTGGCTTTTCCTCCCACAAGTCTAACTTGGCCACCCGAAAGAGGACATTTCCTCCCCAAAGAAGGAGACTTGCTCCCTGAAAAACCAGCTTTCTCCCCAAACAGATGAAGTTTTCTACCAGAAATACAGCTTTTCTGACATATGCTTCACGCTTCATCCACAGAACACTACAGGACAATGCCAAAGGTGACGTTTTCCAACAGAAATAGGATCTTTTCTCCCACAAATACCACCATTCTCCCAAACAGATGACATTTTCTACCACAAGTACTTCTTCACACTCCATCGGATGATACTTACCATCAGGCTTTTCAAGACTTCATATCACAGTTTCCTCCAAAAAGAGATTTCCTTCCAGACATGCCAGCATTCCACGAAATAGAAGACATTTTCCCACGGAAATACCTTCTTTTCTCCCAGAAATACCAGCTTTCTTAGAAATACTCCATTTTTCTTCCCAAGTCCTCTACTTCCCACTCCTAACAATCAGACGGCCGTTTCATCTCCCAAATGTGTTTCTGCCAGAAATACCACTTGTCTCTTAAATATCTGAAGCTTTCTTCACATACAATCCTCAACATGACATTTTCTCCAAAAAGAGGACATTTTCTCCCAGAGTATTTCTGGGAGACTCTTCGGAATATTTCCCATTTCCTCCCGAATATACAAGATTGCATTCCTCAAGAGTACCGTTTCTCCCGGAATTGTGGCATTTTATCACAGACAGACCATTTTAATCCCCAAGAGAGTTCATTTTCTCCCAGAAATAGCAGGACTCTCTGAAATAACTCCCATTTTCTAAGAAAAATGCTGCTTTACACTCCTCAAGATCTCACTTACTCCCATCAAGATGGCATTTTTTCACAGAAATACCTGCTTCTGCCCCCCAAAAGAGGAAATTATCTCCCAAAACAAGACATTTTCTCCCAGAGATACCACTGCTCTTAGAAATACCTCCCGTTTCATCCCAAGAATACTACTTGACGCTCCTCAGGATCACACTTACTCCCATCTAAATGGCCTTTGCTCCTAGAAACACCAGCTTTCTCCCAAAGATGGCAGACATTCCCCCAGAAATACAGGCTTATTCTTAGAAAACGGCCTTTTCCCCAAAATACCAGCTTTCTCACAAACACCTGTCATTTTCCAACCAAGGATGCTACCATCTCCCCGAAACAACAGCTTTCCCAGAAATACCTTTCTTTTTCTTTTGGTAATATTCCCCTAGAAATGTGGCATTTTCTTTCAGAAATACTGCATTGCTTTTGGAAATATGATTTCTTTTTCTGGAATATGGTATTTTCTCCCCTCATTGGAATGTGTCATTTAAATGCTCCAGTTTTCTCTAGGTGCGCTGTTTAATTTCTCCGAAAAAATTTTAAAAATGACATTTTCCCTCAGATATAGCATTTGTAGGAGACATATTTGTCATTTTTCTCACAGATAATTTATTTTTCCCCTAGGTGTGGCGTTTTCTTCCAGAAATTCCACGTTTTTCACAAGTTTATGATCCTTCCCTTTCAAACCAGTTCAGAAAATTGTTATTTCCGGGGAACAATTTTGATATTAAGGACAGAAGTGATATTCCTTTGGAAAATATCTTTTTTTTTTGGAGAATGCTGATATTTCTGATGTGAAAAGCTCCAATTCGTGGAATGAGACTGGTAATTCTCGATGACAATGTGATATTTCTGAGTAATTTGGTATTTTGGATTGTAAGGTCGTACTCCTTACGAATGCCAACTGTCAGTCGAAAGAAAGATCTATGCAGTTCCTACGGAGCACAGCGTGGAGGATTCTGCCTGTACACAAGGCGACCATGGAGCAGATTCCAGCAACTCAAACTCTCCGCAGCGGTTCAGCGCGAGTGCCGCTTTCTGCCTTCCGAAGCAATCTCGTTTTTCTCGGGTGCCGAGAATGTGCGAAATCTGGCTACCACATGGCCTGCAAGCAGGGGCTTTTTTCTCCGCAATACAGAAACAATGGCACCGACTTTCTGTAACGTCCTCCCTGAAAGCACAACGTGTGCCGCTCCTCGGACTTCTAGCTGCCTTCTTAGAGGGGATTTTCCCTTCTACTCTGTTCGTCACAGAATGCTGACGTGTGGCATCGCAGAGCCACACCAAAACGCAATGTTGCTAGGAATAAAGGGAAAGGCAGAAGAATGAGAGAGAAGCGTCATGCAGAATGCACGGGCACAAGGAGAAGTGAGAAGCGCTCCTTTGCGATGTGCGCAGAAGAAGCCGCTCGTCGCAGAAAAGCATCCGGCTGAAGTCGCTCTTTCTCGGCATCCGAGAGAAACGAGACCGCTGCTGAAGGCTGAAAGCGGCGTTCGGGGAGAACCGCGATTTCGCGGCCAGCAACTGCAAACTCTCCGGAGCGGTTCAGCGCGAGTGCCGCTTTCGACGCACGAGAGCGAAATCGCGGAATTGCGATGCCGAGAACGAGCGAATTCAGCGTACTGCATTGCCTGAAAACAGGGGTTTTTTCCTCCGCAGGAAAGAATCCACAGCTCTCGACTTTCTGTAACGTCCTCCCTGAAAGCACAACGTGTGCCGCTCCTCGGACTTCTAGCTGCCTTCTTAGAGGGGATTTTCCCTTCTACTCTGTTCGTCACAGAATGCTGACGTGTGGCATCGCAGAGCCACACCAAAACGCAATGTTGCTAGGAATAAAGAGAAAGGCAGAAGAATGAGAGAGAAGCGTAGTGCAGAATGCACGGGCACAAGGAGAAGTGAGAAGTGCTCCTTTGCGATGTGCGCAGAAGAAGCCGCTCGTCGCAGAAAAGCATCCGGCTGAAGTCGCTCTTTCTCGGCATCCGAGAGAAACGAGACCGCTGCTGAAGGCTGAAAGCGGCGTTCGGGGAGAACCGCGATTTCGTGGCCAGCAACTGCAAACTCTCCGGAGCGGTTCAGCGCGAGTGCCGCTTTCGACGCACGAGAGCGAAAGAGCGGAATTGCGATGCCGAGAACGAGCGAATTCAGCGTACTGCATTGCCTGAAAACAGGGGTTTTTTCCTCCGCAGGAAAGAATCCACAGCTCTCGACTTTCTGTAACGTCCTCCCTGAAAGCACAACGTCTGCCGCTCCTCGGACTTCTAGCTGCCTTCTTAGAGGGGATTTTCCCTTCTACTCTCTTCGTCACAGAATGCTGACGTGTGGCATCGCAGAGCCACACCAAAACGCAATGTTGCTAGGAATAAAGGGAAAGGCAGAAGAACGAGAGAGAAGCGTCATGCAGAATGCACGGGCACAAGGAGAAGTCAGAAGCGCTCCTTTGCGATGTGCGCAGAAGAAGCCGCTCGTCGCAGAAAAGCATCCGGCTGAAGTCGCTCTTTCTCGGCATCCGAGAGAAACGAGACCGCTGCTGAAGGCTGAAAGCGGCGTTCGGGGAGAACCGCGATTTCGCGGCCAGCAACTGCAAACTCTCCGGAGCGGTTCAGCGCGAGTGCCGCTTTCGACGCACGAGAGCGAAATCGCGGAATTGCCATGCCGAGAACGAGCGAATTCAGCTTACTTCTGTTCCTTCGAACAGGGTCATTTTTTTCCGCGGTCAAGAATCGATCGCTCTCGGCTTTCTGAAATGTTCTCCGTGAGAGCACCACATCTCTAGGTTCCCGAATATTCAGTTGCTTTCTTTGGAAGTGCTCTCCATTTTTCTCGTTTTCATCTCAGAATGCAAGAAATGTCTTATTAGAGAAGCTCTTCTCATCTATACATATTCGTCACTGGCTTCAGAATTGTCGAAATAGAGAACCACCCTAAAACCAGGACGTATTTTTAAGAAAACCTGCATTTCTGGTAGAAAATGTCATCTCTTTGGGAGAATCATGGTTTTTCATGAATAAATGAAATCTCCTTCTGTGTGAAGGAAATGCTATGTATTTGGGGGAAATGGGACGCCTCTAGTGGAAAATGCTATCGATTTGGCGAAAGGCTGTATTTCCAGGCGATCATGTCATTGGATTGGAGAAATGCGGTATTTCTGGGAGATAATGTCCTAGTATGGGGAGAAGATGCCGTTCAGTGAGGGAGAAGCATGCATTTCGGAGAGAAAATCTCCCAGTTTTGGGTGCAAGTGTCATCTTGAGGATTATACTAACGAACTTCTTGGAGAAAGTATGAGGTATTTTTAAGAAAGCTGATATTCCCTGGAAACAGTCTCATCTTTTGATTGAGGGAGGGAGAGATGATGTATTGGTGACAAAGCTAATATTTCAGGAAGGAAACGTCCCACATTGAAGAGAGAACTGGTATTTCTGGCAGAAAATGTCACAGCCATGGGAGAAAAATGGTATCCCTGTCATTAGATGTCGTCCATTTGGGACAAAAATGCAACTTGCGGGATAAAAAGCCGTATGATTGGGCAGAACTAAGTGCCATCTAGCCTAATTGGGAGGAAATGGGCAGTATTTCCAAGAAAGCTGGCATTTCTGGGAGAAAAGATGGTATTTGCGGGGGAGAATGTCCTCTCTTTCGGGGAATGCTGGTATGTCTGGAAGGAAATCGAATTTGGGAGGAAACTGTGATATGAAGGATAGAAAAGTCTGATGGTAAGTACCATCCTGTGGGGTGTGGAGTTGTACTTGTGGTGGAAAATGTCATCTGTTTGGGAGAATGCTGATATTTGTGGGAGAGAAGTTCATAGATTTGTTGGAAAAAGTCACCTTTGGCGTAGTCATATAGTATTTTGTGGATGAATCGTGAAGCATATGTCAGAAAAGCTGTATTTCTGGAAGAAAACGCCATGTGTTAGGGGAGAAAGCTGGTTTTTCAGGGAGCAAGTCTCCTTCTTGGGGGAGGAAATGTCCTCCTTTGGACGGCCAAGTAGGACTTGTGGGCCACAAGTAGGACTTGTGGGAGGAAAAGCCACGTATTTGGGAGAAGGGTGGTATTTCTGGGAGAAAATGCCATAGGTCAGGAAGAAAATGTATTCCTTAGGAATAAGATATGATCGTTATGGTGGAATATACGATGTGTTTGGGCAAAAAGCAGTATTTCTGGGAGCTAATCTCAATGGACTGGAGAAAGCTGGTATTTCTGGGAGCTACTGTGTTCTTTTTGGAAGAAAAATCCATCCTTTGGGTGAACAACGGGCATTTCTGATACCAAATGTCATCGAATGTGGAGAAAGCTGGTACTTCTGGGCAAAAAAGGACAAAGGTGAGGGAGAAAAGTGGGAAATGGTGGGAAAGAATGTCTTATAGTGGAGAGCAAGGGTGGTCTTTTTGGTGTGCCAAGTGGTGTCTCGGGGAGAAAACACGGTAAATAGGGGAGAAAATGACCTCTGGAGGAGTGTCACGTAGTCTTTTGGAGAGCAAATGTCAGGTATTTCTCATCAAAGTGCTGTTTCGGGGAGATAGTAGCGTGCTTGGTTGGAAAACGACATGCGTTTGTGAGACAGCTGGTATTTTGGGGCCGTATTTGGAAGAATAAGCAGGAGTTTCTGGGGGAATATATGCCATCTTTGGGAGGAAACGGGTGTTGGTGGAAGAAAATGTCGTGTATTTGGGAGAAAGCTGGTGTATCTGGGAGAAAAGGCCATTTTGATGGGAGTAAGTGTGATCCTGAGGAGCGTCAAGTAGTATTCTTGGGATGAAACGTGAGGTATTTCTAAGAGAAGTGGTCTTTCTGGGAGAAAATGTCTTGTTTTGGGGGGAGAAAACGTCCTATTTTGGGGGGCAGAAGCAGGTATTTCTGTGATAAAATGCCGTCTTGATGGGAGTAAGTGCAATCTTGAGGAGTGTAGTGTCGTATTTTTGGTCGAATTTGTGAGGTATTTCTAAGGAAACTGGTATTTCTGGGAGATAATCGCATCTATTTTGAAAAATATTGTCTATTTGCGAGGTGTCTGGTATTTGGGGAAAAATGCTGTATTTGTATAAAGAAGACCGCACTGGGTAAGGGAGCTAAAGCAAAAAGGCCGACCACATGGCTCTTGTTAGGGCTTTTTTGAAGCCAGGAAAAGCCCTGTGCCAGTGCTGGGGCTGGCAGCAGCTGGCAGCTTGTGGGAGGACTGCTGAGGCAGCAGGTTGGAGTCAGCACTGCTCCCTCTTACCTGTGAGATGAACCTTGAGCCTTTGCTGCCAGGCTAAAAGCAGCCCAGCTAAGGTGCCTGGTGAGAAGAGGTGAGAAGAGGCAAGAAAAGGGTGCTACTGCCCACCGAGAACAGGGAGGGCAGTCAGAGTGTGAGCGCAGCCCACACTGCCCATGGCTGCAGCAGTAGGTGTGGGAGGTGGGTCTTGTGGCAGGACTTGGAATTCTTCGGAAGGCTAGTCGGGGAATCCCCTGGGTTTCCCTCTGAGAGAGTAAAGGGTCCAAGACGGCTGGTGGCTCTTCAGGAAGGAAGTCTGAAAGGCGCAGGAGCGGGCTGTCCCCCCGAGCAGCACAATGAGCCGGCGGGGAGGGAAGAAGACCGGCGGGGAGGGATGAACAGGGAGCGATTCTTGAGGCTGCGGGAGAAGAAGAGAATCTACGTCCAGTGGAAGAAGGGACGCGTGACTCCGAAAGAGAAGTTGCTGGGATGTGCAGAGGGAAAATCCGAAAGGCCCAGCTTGAACTCAGCCTGGCCGCTGGGCTTCAAAGGAACAAGGAGCCCTTTTACAAAGACATCAGCGGCATGAGGAGGACTCAGGAGAATCACCGTTCTTTCCTAGATGAGGCTGGTCATGTGAGCACTGAGGATATGGCAAAGGCAGAGGTTCAGAATGCCTTCTTTATGCCTGTCTTGAAAGGTCACACCAGTTATCCTCAGGCTACTCCGCTCTCTGACCTGGTAGTCTGGACTGGAGTGCAGGCAGAATTCCCCGCCATTCGGGAGGACGCAGTCAGAGACCTACGAGTCCAGCTGGACTGTCACAAGTGCATGGGGCCAGATGGGATTCACCCGAGAGTGCTGAGGGAACTGGCGCAGGTGATAGCCGAACCGCTCGCCATTATCTATCAGCGCTTTGTTGACTGGTGACTTTGTTGACTGGTCCCAGAAGACTGGAGGCTTGTCAATGTGACTGCCATCTCTAAGAAGGATTGTAAGGAGGAACGACGGGCTTGTTAGCCTGACCTCGGTGCCAGGAAAGGTTATGGAGTGGATTGTCTTGAGGGAGATGACACGGCATGTGCGGGACATGCAGGGGATCAGGCCTAGCCAGCATGGGTTCATGAAGGGCTGATCCTGTTGGACCAACCTGATCTCCTTCTAGAAACTAGTGAGCCATCTGGTAGACGAGAGAAAGGCTGTTGATGTAATCTACCTAGACTTCAGCAAGGCCTTGGACACTGTCTCCCACAGCATTCTCCTGCAGAAGCTGACAGCCCGTGGCTTGGATGGGTACGCTTTGGCTGGATAATGAAGTGGCTGGAAGGCCGGGTCCAAAGAGTGGTAGTGAATGGAGCTAAATGCAGCTGGTGAGCGGTCACAAGTGGTGTTCCCCAGGGGTCGGTGCTGGGGCCTGTCCTCCTCGAGATCTTTCTCGATGACCTGGATGAGGGCACTGAGTGCACCCTCCGGAAGTTTGCGGATGACACCAAGCTGGCTGGAAGTGTTGATCTGCCTGGGGTTAGGGAGGCCCTCCAGAGGGATCTGGACAGGCTGGAGAGCTGGGCTGAAGCCAATGGGATGAGTTCCAACAAGGCCAAAGGCCGGGTCCTGCACTTTGGCTACAACAACCCCAGGCGACGCTCCAGGCTTGGGGCAGAAGACTGCGTAGAGGAAGTGGACCTGGGGATGTTGATTGATGCTCAACTGAACATGAGCCAGCAGCGTGCCCAGGTGGCCAAGAAGGCCAATGGCATCCTGGCCTGCATCAGGAACGGTGTTGCCAGCAGGAACAGGGCAGTGATTGTCCCCCTGTCCTCAGCTCTGGTGAGGCCGCACCTCAAGTACTGTGTCCACTTTTGGGCCCCTCACTGCAAGAAAGACATTGAGGCCCTGGAGCGGGTTCAAAGAAGGGTGCCAAAACTGGTGAGGGGTCTGGAGCACAGGCCTTACGAGGAGCGGCTGAAGGAGCTGGGCTTGTTCAGTCTGGAGAAGAGGAGCCTCAGAAACACCTTCTTGTTCTCTCTAACTCCCTGAAGGGAGGTTGTAGTGAGCTGGGCTTCGGCCTCTTCCCTCGTGTCACTAGTGCCGAAAAAATGACCTCGTATCCCCGAAATAGCAGTGCTCTCCCAAATGCAGGATATTTTCTTCCAGAAATAACACTTTTCAATCCAAAATGTGACAATTTGTTCCAAAAATACCATCTTTTTTCCCAAGAATACAAGCATTCCCCGAAATAGATGACATTTTCTCCCAGAAATGCCAGCTTTATCAAAGATACAAGAACATTTCTTCCAAATACATGATATATTCGCCCAGAAAGATCAGTTTCCTTTTTCTCCAAAAAATACAACACTACGATAATAAATAGCATATTTTCAGCCAAAACTAACAAATTTTCTGACAGGAAAACCAGCTTTCTTCCAAAAAGATGACATTATCGCAACAAAATACCACCATTCTCCCACAGAGACGGCATTTCATCCCACAAGGACTACTTTCTCCAGCTTTCTCCCCAAACGGATGACATTTACTACCTGAAATACAGCTTTTCTTAGATATACTCCACGGTTCATCCTCAAAATACGACATGACAATGCCAAAGAAATAGAAGTCTTTTCAAACAAAAATAGGATATTTTCTCTCAGAAATACCACCTTTCTCCCAAATAGATGATATTTTCCCAACAACATACCACCTTTCTCCCAAAGAGATGGCATTTCATCCCACAAGGACTACTCCACACTCCACACAATGATACTTACCATCAAGAATATGGGATTGGACCACAGAAAGACCAGCTTTCTGCCTAAGAGATGACATTTTCTCCCAGAAAGACCACTTTGCTCCCCGAAATACTGGACTTTGTCTTCCAGAAACACCATGCTCATCCCCTCCAGAGGTTGTTTTCACCCCAAACCCTAGCACCTTTCCTCTCACTACTCCCTGCTTTTTCAAACATAGATGCTCTTCTCTCCCAGAAATGCTAGCATTCTCTCCAACGTGGGACCTTTTCCAACCAAAGATGGCAGACTCTCCCAGAAATAGCACTTGTCTTCAGAAGAACTGACATGTTCTCCAAAACATACGACTTTCAGCTGTTCCAGGTGACGTTTTTCAGCCAAACATCGGAGAGATTCTGCCCAAGTACCACTTTTCTCTCCTGTCGATTGCATTTTCTCACAGAAATACCACACTGCAACTCCAAAGAACACATTTCCCTCCAGAAATACCCTCTTTTTGCCCAGAAAGACCAGCCTTCTCCCA
The DNA here is from genome assembly GCA_037305975.1 of Chrysolophus pictus. Classification (NCBI taxonomy): domain Eukaryota; kingdom Metazoa; phylum Chordata; class Aves; order Galliformes; family Phasianidae; genus Chrysolophus; species Chrysolophus pictus. Next base: position 6,980,824 of record CM074596.1, on the reverse strand, counting down.
AAAGAGAGGACATTTTCCACCAGAAATATCAGCTGTTTCCCAAATTGATGACATCTTCTTCCAGAAATTCCTGCTTTTTCCCAAACAGATGATAGTTTGGCCTAAAAATACCAGCTTTCTCCCCAGAAATAGGCCATTGTTTGCCAGATAGACCAGTTTTCTCCCCAATATAGGCCATTTTCTCCCACAAAGACCAGTTTTCTCTTAGGATTTGACTTATTTTGTAGAATGACAGTTTTCTACCCCACAATGGGACATTTTCTCCCACAAAGACCAGTGTGCTCTATGAAAACAGGACAGTTTCTCCCAGAAATACCAGGATTCTCCCCAAAACAGGACATTTGCTCCCACAAAGACCAGATTTCTGCCTCAGAAGAGGCAAGTTTCACCCACAAATACCTCTTTTCTCCACTACATTGCACATTTTCTTCTAGAAATACCAGTTCTCGCCCCAAGATTAGGACAGGTTCTCCCAGAGATACCAGCTTTCTCCCCACAAATATGGCCTTGGCGGCCAGATAGACCAGTTTTCTCCCAAATATGGGACCTTTTCTCCCAGAAATACCAGCTTTCTCCCCAGAAATAGGACATTCTCTCCCAGAAATACCAGCTTTCACCAAAATAGAGGAGATTTCCTCTGAGAAATACCTGTGTTCTCCTCAAGTAGATGGCATTTTCCCAGAAATCATGCTTTTCCACAGCAACTATGACATTTACTCCAAAATAGATGACATTTTCACGCAGGAATACCAGTTTTCTCCCAGTCACATTGCAGTTTCCGCCAGGAATGCCAGCTTTCTCGCAGATAGATGATGTTTACTCCCAGAAAGACCAGCTTTCTCCAAAATATGTCATAGTTTCTCCCAGAAATACCACTTTTCTCCCCCAAAATAGGACATTCTCTCACGGAAACACCAGGTTCCCTCCATGAAATAGGACAGTTTCTCCCAGAAATACCTCTTCTCTCCCAGATGCTGGACATTTTCTCCCGGAAATACCACTTTTCTCCCCCAGATAGGACAGTTTCTCCCAGAAATATCAGTTTTCTCTTAACATTGACATTCTTAGTTGTAGCCTCACAATTTTCTACCCCAAAATGGGACAGTTTCTCCCACAAATACCACTTTGCTCCGTGACAATAGGACAGTCTCTCCCAGAAATGCCAGTATTCTCCCCAGAACAGGACCATTGCTCCCAGAAAGACCAGCTTTCTCCCCCCAGAGTGGACATTTTCTTCCAGAAATGGCAGTTTTCTCCCAAACACAGAACGTGTTCTCCCAGAAATACCTCTTTTCTCCACCAAAAGAGGGAAGTTGCTCCCACAAATACCAGATTTCAGCCTCAAAATAGGGCAGATTCGCCCACAAATACCAGTTTCCTACTTCAAAAGACCCAAGTTTCACCTACAAATACCACCTTTCTCCGCTGAACTGGACATTTTCTTCTAGAAATACCAGTTTTCGCCCCAATAGGAGGACAGTTTCTCCCAGAAATACCAGTTTTCTCCACCGAAATAGGACATTTTCTTCGACAAATACCACTTTGCCCCCCAACGTAAGGACACTCTCTCCCAGAAATACCAGTTTTATCCCCCCAAATGGGACATTTTCCCCACAAAGACCAGATTTCTGCCTCAAAAGAGGCAAGTTTCACCCACAAATACCTCTTTTCTCCACTACATTGCACATTTTCTTCCAGAAATACCAGTTCTCGCCCCAAGAGTAGGACACGTTCACCCAGAGAGACCAGCTTTCTCCTCAGAAATATGGCCTTGGCGGCCAGATAGACCAGTTCTCTCCAAATATGGGGCCTTTTCTCCCAGAAAGACCAGGTTTCTCCCCAAAACAGGATATTTTCTCCCACAAATGCCACTTTTCTCCCCTGAAATAGGACATTTTCTCCCAGAAATACCACTTTCATCCCCCAAAACAGGACATTTTCTCCCAGAAAGACCACTTTGCTCCCCGAAATACAGGACTTTGTCTTCCAGAAACACCATGCTCATCCCCTCCAGAGGTTGTTTTCACCCCAAACCCTAGCACCTTTCCTCTCACTACTCCCTGCTTTTTCAAACATACATGCTCTTCTCTCCCAGAAATGCTAGCATTCTCTCCAACGTGGGACCTTTTCCAACCAAAGATGGCAGACTCTCCCAGAAATAGCACTTGTCTTCAGAAGAACTGACATGTTCTCCAAAACATACGACTTTCAGCTGTTCCAGGTGACGTTTTTCAGCCAAACATCGGAGAGATTCTGCCCAAGTACCACTTTTCTCTCCTGTCGATTGCATTTTCTCACAGAAATACCACACTGCAACTCCAAAGAACACATTTCCCTCCAGAAATACCCTCTTTTTGCCCAGAAAGACCAGCCTTCTCCCAAAAGAGAGGACATTTTCCACCAGAAATATCAGCTGTTTCCCAAATCGATGACATCTTCTTCCAGAAATTCCTGCTTTTTCCCAAACAGATGATATTTTGGCCTAAAAATACCAGCTTTCTCCCCAGAAATAGGCCATTGTTTGCCAGATAGACCAGTTTTCTCCCCAATATAGGCCATTTTCTCCCACAAAGACCAGTTTTCTCTTAGGATTTGACTTATTTTGTAGAATGACAGTTTTCTACCCCACAATGGGACATTTTCTCCCACAAAGACCAGTGTGCTCCATGAAAACAGGACAGTTTCTCCCAGAAATACCAGGATTCTCCCCAAAACAGGACATTTGCTCCCACAAAGACCAGATTTCTGCCTCACAAGAGGCAAGTTTCACCCACAAATACCTCTTTTCTCCACTACATTGCACATTTTCTTCTAGAAATACCAGTTCTCGCCCCAAGATTAGGACAGGTTCTCCCAGAGATACCAGCTTTCTCCCCACAAATATGGCCTTGGCGGCCAGATAGACCAGTTTGCTCCCAAATATGGGACCTTTTCTCCCAGAAATACCAGCTTTCTCCCCAGAAATAGGACATTCTCTCCCAGAAATACCAGCTTTCACCAAAATAGAGGAGATTTCCTCTGAGAAATACCTGTGTTCTCCTCAAGTAGATGGCATTTTCCCAGAAATCATGCTTTTCCACAGCAACTATGACATTTACTCCAAAATAGATGACATTTTCACGCAGGAATACCAGTTTTCTCCCAGTCACATTGCAGTTTCCGCCAGGAATGCCAGCTTTCTCGCAGATAGATGATGTTTACTCCCAGAAAGACCAGCTTTCTCCAAAATATGTCATAGTTTCTCCCAGAAATACCACTTTTCTCCCCCAAAATAGGACATTCTCTCACGGAAACACCAGGTTCCCTCCATGAAATAGGACAGTTTCTCCCAGAAATACCTCTTCTCTCCCAGATGCTGGACATTTTCTCCCGGAAATACCACTTTTCTCCCCCACATAGGACAGTTTCTCCCAGAAATATCAGTTTTCTCTTAACATTGACATTCTTAGTTGTAGCCTCACAATTTTCTACCCCAAAATGGGACAGTTTCTCCCACAAATACCACTTTGCTCCGTGACAATAGGACAGTCTCTCCCAGAAATGCCAGTATTCTCCCCAGAACAGGACCATTGCTCCCAGAAAGACCAGCTTTCTCCCCCCAGAGTGGACATTTTCTTCCAGAAATGGCAGTTTTCTCCCAAACACAGAACGTGTTCTCCCAGAAATACCTCTTTTCTCCACCAAAAGAGGGAAGTTGCTCCCACAAATACCAGATTTCAGCCTCAAAATAGGGCAGATTCGCCCACAAATACCAGTTTCCTACTTCAAAAGACCCAAGTTTCACCTACAAATACCACCTTTCTCCGCTGAACTGGACATTTTCTTCTAGAAATACCAGTTTTCGCCCCAATAGTAGGACAGTTTCTCCCAGAAATACCAGTTTTCTCCACCGAAATAGGACATTTTCTTCGACAAATACCACTTTGCCCCCCAACGTAAGGACACTCTCTCCCAGAAATACCAGTTTTATCCCCCCAAATGGGACATTTTCCCCACAAAGACCAGATTTCTGCCTCAAAAGAGGCAAGTTTCACCCACAAATACCTCTTTTCTCCACTACATTGCACATTTTCTTCCAGAAATACCAGTTCTCGCCCCAAGAGTAGGACACGTTCACCCAGAGAGACCAGCTTTCTCCTCAGAAATATGGCCTTGGCGGCCAGATAGACCAGTTCTCTCCAAATATGGGGCCTTTTCTCCCAGAAAGACCAGGTTTCTCCCCAAAACAGGATATTTTCTCCCACAAATGCCACTTTTCTCCCCTGAAATAGGACATTTTCTCCCAGAAATACCACTTTCATCCCCCAAAACAGGACATTTTCTCCCAGAAAGACCACTTTGCTCCCCGAAATACAGGACTTTGTCTTCCAGAAACACCATGCTCATCCCCTCCAGAGGTTGTTTTCACCCCAAACCCTAGCACCTTTCCTCTCACTACTCCCTGCTTTTTCAAACATAGATGCTCTTCTCTCCCAGAAATGCTAGCATTCTCTCCAACGTGGGACCTTTTCCAACCAAAGATGGCAGAGTCTCCCAGAAATAGCACTTGTCTTCAGAAGAACTGACATGTTCTCCAAAACATACGACTTTCAGCTGTTCCAGGTGACGTTTTTCAGCCAAACATCGGAGAGATTCTGCCCAAGTACCACTTTTCTCTCCTGTCGATTGCATTTTCTCACAGAAATACCACACTGCAACTCCAAAGAACACATTTCCCTCCAGAAATACCCTCTTTTTGCCCAGAAAGACCAGCCTTCTCCCAAAAGAGAGGACATTTTCCACCAGAAATATCAGCTGTTTCCCAAATCGATGACATCTTCTTCCAGAAATTCCTGCTTTTTCCCAAACAGATGATATTTTGGCCTAAAAATACCAGCTTTCTCCCCAGAAATAGGCCATTGTTTGCCAGATAGACCAGTTTTCTCCCCAATATAGGCCATTTTCTCCCACAAAGACCAGTTTTCTCTTAGGATTTGACTTATTTTGTAGAATGACAGTTTTCTACCCCACAATGGGACATTTTCTCCCACAAAGACCAGTGTGCTCCATGAAAACAGGACAGTTTCTCCCAGAAATACCAGGATTCTCCCCAAAACAGGACATTTGCTCCCACAAAGACCAGATTTCTGCCTCACAAGAGGCAAGTTTCACCCACAAATACCTCTTTTCTCCACTACATTGCACATTTTCTTCTAGAAATACCAGTTCTCGCCCCAAGATTAGGACAGGTTCTCCCAGAGATACCAGCTTTCTCCCCACAAATATGGCCTTGGCGGCCAGATAGACCAGTTTGCTCCCAAATATGGGACCTTTTCTCCCAGAAATACCAGCTTTCTCCCCAGAAATAGGACATTCTCTCCCAGAAATACCAGCTTTCACCAAAATAGAGGAGATTTCCTCTGAGAAATACCTGTGTTCTCCTCAAGTAGATGGCATTTTCCCAGAAATCATGCTTTTCCACAGCAACTATGACATTTACTCCAAAATAGATGACATTTTCACGCAGGAATACCAGTTTTCTCCCAGTCACATTGCAGTTTCCGCCAGGAATGCCAGCTTTCTCGCAGATAGATGATGTTTACTCCCAGAAAGACCAGCTTTCTCCAAAATATGTCATAGTTTCTCCCAGAAATACCACTTTTCTCCCCCAAAATAGGACATTCTCTCACGGAAACACCAGGTTCCCTCCATGAAATAGGACAGTTTCTCCCAGAAATACCTCTTCTCTCCCAGATGCTGGACATTTTCTCCCGGAAATACCACTTTTCTCCCCCACATAGGACAGTTTCTCCCAGAAATATCAGTTTTCTCTTAACATTGACATTCTTAGTTGTAGCCTCACAATTTTCTACCCCAAAATGGGACAGTTTCTCCCACAAATACCACTTTGCTCCGTGACAATAGGACAGTCTCTCCCAGAAATGCCAGTATTCTCCCCAGAACAGGACCATTGCTCCCAGAAAGACCAGCTTTCTCCCCCCAGAGTGGACATTTTCTTCCAGAAATGGCAGTTTTCTCCCAAACACAGAACGTGTTCTCCCAGAAATACCTCTTTTCTCCACCAAAAGAGGGAAGTTGCTCCCACAAATACCAGATTTCAGCCTCAAAATAGGGCAGATTCGCCCACAAATACCAGTTTCCTACTTCAAAAGACCCAAGTTTCACCTACAAATACCACCTTTCTCCGCTGAACTGGACATTTTCTTCTAGAAATACCAGTTTTCGCCCCAATAGTAGGACAGTTTCTCCCAGAAATACCAGTTTTCTCCACCGAAATAGGACATTTTCTTCGACAAATACCACTTTGCCCCCCAACGTAAGGACACTCTCTCCCAGAAATACCAGTTTTATCCCCCCAAATGGGACATTTTCCCCACAAAGACCAGATTTCTGCCTCAAAAGAGGCAAGTTTCACCCACAAATACCTCTTTTCTCCACTACATTGCACATTTTCTTCCAGAAATACCAGTTCTCGCCCCAAGAGTAGGACACGTTCACCCAGAGAGACCAGCTTTCTCCTCAGAAATATGGCCTTGGCGGCCAGATAGACCAGTTCTCTCCAAATATGGGGCCTTTTCTCCCAGAAAGACCAGGTTTCTCCCCAAAACAGGATATTTTCTCCCACAAATGCCACTTTTCTCCCCTGAAATAGGACATTTTCTCCCAGAAATACCACTTTCATCCCCCAAAACAGGACATTTTCTCCCAGAAAGACCACTTTGCTCCCCGAAATACAGGACTTTGTCTTCCAGAAACACCATGCTCATCCCCTCCAGAGGTTGTTTTCACCCCAAACCCTAGCACCTTTCCTCTCACTACTCCCTGCTTTTTCAAACATAGATGCTCTTCTCTCCCAGAAATGCTAGCATTCTCTCCAACGTGGGACCTTTTCCAACCAAAGATGGCAGAGTCTCCCAGAAATAGCACTTGTCTTCAGAAGAACTGACATGTTCTCCAAAACATACGACTTTCAGCTGTTCCAGGTGACGTTTTTCAGCCAAACATCGGAGAGATTCTGCCCAAGTACCACTTTTCTCTCCTGTCGATTGCATTTTCTCACAGAAATACCACACTGCAACTCCAAAGAACACATTTCCCTCCAGAAATACCCTCTTTTTGCCCAGAAAGACCAGCCTTCTCCCAAAAGAGAGGACATTTTCCACCAGAAATATCAGCTGTTTCCCAAATCGATGACATCTTCTTCCAGAAATTCCTGCTTTTTCCCAAACAGATGATATTTTGGCCTAAAAATACCAGCTTTCTCCCCAGAAATAGGCCATTGTTTGCCAGATAGACCAGTTTTCTCCCCAATATAGGACATTTTCTCCCACAAAGACCAGTTTTCTCTTAGGATTTGACTTATTTTGTAGAATGACAGTTTTCTACCCCACAATGGGACATTTTCTCCCACAAAGACCAGTGTGCTCCATGAAAACAGGACAGTTTCTCCCAGAAATACCAGGATTCTCCCCAAAACAGGACATTTGCTCCCACAAAGACCAGATTTCTGCCTCACAAGAGGCAAGTTTCACCCACAAATACCTCTTTTCTCCACTACATTGCACATTTTCTTCTAGAAATACCAGTTCTCGCCCCAAGATTAGGACAGGTTCTCCCAGAGATACCAGCTTTCTCCCCACAAATATGGCCTTGGCGGCCAGATAGACCAGTTTTCTCCCAAATATGGGACCTTTTCTCCCAGAAATACCAGCTTTCTCCCCAGAAATAGGACATTCTCTCCCAGAAATACCAGCTTTCACCAAAATAGAGGAGATTTCCTCTGAGAAATACCTGTGTTCTCCTCAAGTAGATGGCATTTTCCCAGAAATCATGCTTTTCCACAGCAACTATGACATTTACTCCAAAATAGATGACATTTTCACGCAGGAATACCAGTTTTCTCCCAGTCACATTGCAGTTTCCGCCAGGAATGCCAGCTTTCTCGCAGATAGATGATGTTTACTCCCAGAAAGACCAGCTTTCTCCAAAATATGTCATAGTTTCTCCCAGAAATACCACTTTTCTCCCCCAAAATAGGACATTCTCTCACGGAAACACCAGGTTCCCTCCATGAAATAGGACAGTTTCTCCCAGAAATACCTCTTCTCTCCCAGATGCTGGACATTTTCTCCCGGAAATACCACTTTTCTCCCCCACATAGGACAGTTTCTCCCAGAAATATCAGTTTTCTCTTAACATTGACATTCTTAGTTGTAGCCTCACAATTTTCTACCCCAAAATGGGACAGTTTCTCCCACAAATACCACTTTGCTCCGTGACAATAGGACAGTCTCTCCCAGAAATGCCAGTATTCTCCCCAGAACAGGACCATTGCTCCCAGAAAGACCAGCTTTCTCCCCCCAGAGTGGACATTTTCTTCCAGAAATGGCAGTTTTCTCCCAAACACAGAACGTGTTCTCCCAGAAATACCTCTTTTCTCCACCAAAAGAGGGAAGTTGCTCCCACAAATACCAGATTTCAGCCTCAAAATAGGGCAGATTCGCCCACAAATACCAGTTTCCTACTTCAAAAGACCCAAGTTTCACCTACAAATACCACCTTTCTCCGCTGAACTGGACATTTTCTTCTAGAAATACCAGTTTTCGCCCCAATAGTAGGACAGTTTCTCCCAGAAATACCAGTTTTCTCCACCGAAATAGGACATTTTCTTCGACAAATACCACTTTGCCCCCCAACGTAAGGACACTCTCTCCCAGAAATACCAGTTTTATCCCCCCAAATGGGACATTTTCCCCACAAAGACCAGATTTCTGCCTCAAAAGAGGCAAGTTTCACCCACAAATACCTCTTTTCTCCACTACATTGCACATTTTCTTCCAGAAATACCAGTTCTCGCCCCAAGAGTAGGACACGTTCACCCAGAGAGACCAGCTTTCTCCTCAGAAATATGGCCTTGGCGGCCAGATAGACCAGTTCTCTCCAAATATGGGGCCTTTTCTCCCAGAAAGACCAGGTTTCTCCCCAAAACAGGATATTTTCTCCCACAAATGCCACTTTTCTCCCCTGAAATAGGACATTTTCTCCCAGAAATACCACTTTCATCCCCCAAAACAGGACATTTTCTCCCAGAAAGACCACTTTGCTCCCCGAAATACAGGACTTTGTCTTCCAGAAACACCATGCTCATCCCCTCCAGAGGTTGTTTTCACCCCAAACCCTAGCACCTTTCCTCTCACTACTCCCTGCTTTTTCAAACATAGATGCTCTTCTCTCCCAGAAATGCTAGCATTCTCTCCAACGTGGGACCTTTTCCAACCAAAGATGGCAGAGTCTCCCAGAAATAGCACTTGTCTTCAGAAGAACTGACATGTTCTCCAAAACATACGACTTTCAGCTGTTCCAGGTGACGTTTTTCAGCCAAACATCGGAGAGATTCTGCCCAAGTACCACTTTTCTCTCCTGTCGATTGCATTTTCTCACAGAAATACCACACTGCAACTCCAAAGAACACATTTCCCTCCAGAAATACCCTCTTTTTGCCCAGAAAGACCAGCCTTCTCCCAAAAGAGAGGACATTTTCCACCAGAAATATCAGCTGTTTCCCAAATTGATGACATCTTCTTCCAGAAATTCCTGCTTTTTCCCAAACAGATGATAGTTTGGCCTAAAAATACCAGCTTTCTCCCCAGAAATAGGCCATTGTTTGCCAGATAGACCAGTTTTCTCCCCAATATAGGACATTTTCTCCCACAAAGACCAGTTTTCTCTTAGGATTTGACTTATTTTGTAGAATGACAGTTTTCTACCCCACAATGGGACATTTTCTCCCACAAAGACCAGTGTGCTCCATGAAAACAGGACAGTTTCTCCCAGAAATACCAGGATTCTCCCCAAAACAGGACATTTGCTCCCACAAAGACCAGATTTCTGCCTCAGAAGAGGCAAGTTTCACCCACAAATACCTCTTTTCTCCACTACATTGCACATTTTCTTCTAGAAATACCAGTTCTCGCCCCAAGATTAGGACAGGTTCTCCCAGAGATACCAGCTTTCTCCCCACAAATATGGCCTTGGCGGCCAGATAGACCAGTTTTCTCCCAAATATGGGACCTTTTCTCCCAGAAATACCAGCTTTCTCCCCAGAAATAGGACATTCTCTCCCAGAAATACCAGCTTTCACCAAAATAGAGGAGATTTCCTCTGAGAAATACCTGTGTTCTCCTCAAGTAGATGGCATTTTCCCAGAAATCATGCTTTTCCACAGCAACTATGACATTTACTCCAAAATAGATGACATTTTCACGCAGGAATACCAGTTTTCTCCCAGTCACATTGCAGTTTCCGCCAGGAATGCCAGCTTTCTCGCAGATAGATGATGTTTACTCCCAGAAAGACCAGCTTTCTCCAAAATATGTCATAGTTTCTCCCAGAAATACCACTTTTCTCCCCCAAAATAGGACATTCTCTCACGGAAACACCAGGTTCCCTCCATGAAATAGGACAGTTTCTCCCAGAAATACCTCTTCTCTCCCAGATGCTGGACATTTTCTCCCGGAAATACCACTTTTCTCCCCCACATAGGACAGTTTCTCCCAGAAATATCAGTTTTCTCTTAACATTGACATTCTTAGTTGTAGCCTCACAATTTTCTACCCCAAAATGGGACAGTTTCTCCCACAAATACCACTTTGCTCCGTGACAATAGGACAGTCTCTCCCAGAAATGCCAGTATTCTCCCCAGAACAGGACCATTGCTCCCAGAAAGACCAGCTTTCTCCCCCCAGAGTGGACATTTTCTTCCAGAAATGGCAGTTTTCTCCCAAACACAGAACGTGTTCTCCCAGAAATACCTCTTTTCTCCACCAAAAGAGGGAAGTTGCTCCCACAAATACCAGATTTCAGCCTCAAAATAGGGCAGATTCGCACACAAATACCAGTTTCCTACTTCAAAAGACCCAAGTTTCACCTACAAATACCACCTTTCTCCGCTGAACTGGACATTTTCTTCTAGAAATACCAGTTTTCGCCCCAATAGTAGGACAGTTTCTCCCAGAAATACCAGTTTTCTCCACCGAAATAGGACATTTTCTTCGACAAATACCACTTTGCCCCCCAACGTAAGGACACTCTCTCCCAGAAATACCAGTTTTATCCCCCCAAATGGGACATTTTCCCCACAAAGACCAGATTTCTGCCTCAAAAGAGGCAAGTTTCACCCACAAATACCTCTTTTCTCCACTACATTGCACATTTTCTTCCAGAAATACCATTTCTCGCCCCAAGAGTAGGACACGTTCACCCAGAGAGACCAGCTTTCTCCTCAGAAATATGGCCTTGGCGGCCAGATAGACCAGTTCTCTCCAAATATGGGGCCTTTTCTCCCAGAAAGACCAGGTTTCTCCCCAAAACAGGATATTTTCTCCCACAAATGCCACTTTTCTCCCCTGAAATAGGACATTTTCTCCCAGAAATACCACTTTCATCCCCCAAAACAGGACATTTTCTCCCAGAAAGACCACTTTGCTCCCCGAAATACAGGACTTTGTCTTCCAGAAACACCATGCTCATCCCCTCCAGAGGTTGTTTTCACCCCAAACCCTAGCACCTTTCCTCTCACTACTCCCTGCTTTTTCAAACATAGATGCTCTTCTCTCCCAGAAATGCTAGCATTCTCTCCAACGTGGGACCTTTTCCAACCAAAGATGGCAGAGTCTCCCAGAAATAGCACTTGTCTTCAGAAGAACTGACATGTTCTCCAAAACATACGACTTTCAGCTGTTCCAGGTGACGTTTTTCAGCCAAACATCGGAGAGATTCTGCCCAAGTACCACTTTTCTCTCCTGTCGATTGCATTTTCTCACAGAAATACCACACTGCAACTCCAAAGAACACATTTCCCTCCAGAAATACCCTCTTTTTGCCCAGAAAGACCAGCCTTCTCCCAAAAGAGAGGACATTTTCCACCAGAAATATCAGCTGTTTCCCAAATTGATGACATCTTCTTCCAGAAATTCCTGCTTTTTCCCAAACAGATGATAGTTTGGCCTAAAAATACCAGCTTTCTCCCCAGAAATAGGCCATTGTTTGCCAGATAGACCAGTTTTCTCCCCAATATAGGACATTTTCTCCCACAAAGACCAGTTTTCTCTTAGGATTTGACTTCTTTTGTAGAATGACAGTTTTCTACCCCACAATGGGACATTTTCTCCCACAAAGACCAGTGTGCTCCATGAAAACAGGACAGTTTCTCCCAGAAATACCAGGATTCTCCCCAAAACAGGACATTTGCTCCCACAAAGACCAGATTTCTGCCTCAGAAGAGGCAAGTTTCACCCACAAATACCTCTTTTCTCCACTACATTGCACATTTTCTTCTAGAAATACCAGTTCTCGCCCCAAGATTAGGACAGGTTCTCCCAGAGATACCAGCTTTCTCCCCACAAATATGGCCTTGGCGGCCAGATAGACCAGTTTTCTCCCAAATATGGGACCTTTTCTCCCAGAAATACCAGCTTTCTCCCCAGAAATAGGACATTCTCTCCCAGAAATACCAGCTTTCACCAAAATAGAGGAGATTTCCTCTGAGAAATACCTGTGTTCTCCTCAAGTAGATGGCATTTTCCCAGAAATCATGCTTTTCCACAGCAACTATGACATTTACTCCAAAATAGATGACATTTTCACGCAGGAATACCAGTTTTCTCCCAGTCACATTGCAGTTTCCGCCAGGAATGCCAGCTTTCTCGCAGATAGATGATGTTTACTCCCAGAAAGACCAGCTTTCTCCAAAATATGTCATAGTTTCTCCCAGAAATACCACTTTTCTCCCCCAAAATAGGACATTCTCTCACGGAAACACCAGGTTCCCTCCATGAAATAGGACAGTTTCTCCCAGAAATACCTCTTCTCTCCCAGATGCTGGACATTTTCTCCCGGAAATACCACTTTTCTCCCCCACATAGGACAGTTTCTCCCAGAAATATCAGTTTTCTCTTAACATTGACATTCTTAGTTGTAGCCTCACAATTTTCTACCCCAAAATGGGACAGTTTCTCCCACAAATACCACTTTGCTCCGTGACAATAGGACAGTCTCTCCCAGAAATGCCAGTATTCTCCCCAGAACAGGACCATTGCTCCCAGAAAGACCAGCTTTCTCCCCCCAGAGTGGACATTTTCTTCCAGAAATGGCAGTTTTCTCCCAAACACAGAACGTGTTCTCCCAGAAATACCTCTTTTCTCCACCAAAAGAGGGAAGTTGCTCCCACAAATACCAGATTTCAGCCTCAAAATAGGGCAGATTCGCACACAAATACCAGTTTCCTACTTCAAAAGACCCAAGTTTCACCTACAAATACCACCTTTCTCCGCTGAACTGGACATTTTCTTCTAGAAATACCAGTTTTCGCCCCAATAGTAGGACAGTTTCTCCCAGAAATACCAGTTTTCTCCACCGAAATAGGACATTTTCTTCGACAAATACCACTTTGCCCCCCAACGTAAGGACACTCTCTCCCAGAAATACCAGTTTTATCCCCCCAAATGGGACATTTTCCCCACAAAGACCAGATTTCTGCCTCAAAAGAGGCAAGTTTCACCCACAAATACCTCTTTTCTCCACTACATTGCACATTTTCTTCCAGAAATACCATTTCTCGCCCCAAGAGTAGGACACGTTCACCCAGAGAGACCAGCTTTCTCCTCAGAAATATGGCCTTGGCGGCCAGATAGACCAGTTCTCTCCAAATATGGGGCCTTTTCTCCCAGAAAGACCAGGTTTCTCCCCAAAACAGGATATTTTCTCCCACAAATGCCACTTTTCTCCCCTGAAATAGGACATTTTCTCCCAGAAATACCACTTTCATCCCCCAAAACAGGACATTTTCTCCCAGAAAGACCACTTTGCTCCCCGAAATACAGGACTTTGTCTTCCAGAAACACCATGCTCATCCCCTCCAGAGGTTGTTTTCACCCCAAACCCTAGCACCTTTCCTCTCACTACTCCCTGCTTTTTCAAACATAGATGCTCTTCTCTCCCAGAAATGCTAGCATTCTCTCCAACGTGGGACCTTTTCCAACCAAAGATGGCAGACTCTCCCAGAAATAGCACTTGTCTTCAGAAGAACTGACATGTTCTCCAAAACATACGACTTTCAGCTGTTCCAGGTGACGTTTTTCAGCCAAACATCGGAGAGATTCTGCCCAAGTACCACTTTTCTCTCCTGTCGATTGCATTTTCTCACAGAAATACCACACTGCAACTCCAAAGAACACATTTCCCTCCAGAAATACCCTCTTTTTGCCCAGAAAGACCAGCCTTCTCCCAAAAGAGAGGACATTTTCCACCAGAAATATCAGCTGTTTCCCAAATCGATGACATCTTCTTCCAGAAATTCCTGCTTTTTCCCAAACAGATGATAGTTTGGCCTAAAAATACCAGCTTTCTCCCCAGAAATAGGCCATTGTTTGCCAGATAGACCAGTTTTCTCCCCAATATAGGACATTTTCTCCCACAAAGACCAGTTTTCTCTTAGGATTTGACTTATTTTGTAGAATGACAGTTTTCTACCCCACAATGGGACATTTTCTCCCACAAAGACCAGTGTGCTCCGTGAAAACAGGACAGTTTCTCCCAGAAATACCAGGATTCTCCCCAAAACAGGACATTTGCTCCCACAAAGACCAGATTTCTGCCTCACAAGAGGCAAGTTTCACCCACAAATACCTCTTTTCTCCACTACATTGCACATTTTCTTCTAGAAATACCAGTTCTCGCCCCAAGATTAGGACAGGTTCTCCCAGAGATACCAGCTTTCTCCCCACAAATATGGCCTTGGCGGCCAGATAGACCAGTTTTCTCCCAAATATGGGACCTTTTCTCCCAGAAATACCAGCTTTCTCCCCAGAAATAGGACATTCTCTCCCAGAAATACCAGCTTTCACCAAAATAGAGGAGATTTCCTCTGAGAAATACCTGTGTTCTCCTCAAGTAGATGGCATTTTCCCAGAAATCATGCTTTTCCACAGCAACTATGACATTTACTCCAAAATAGATGACATTTTCACGCAGGAATACCAGTTTTCTCCCAGTCACATTGCAGTTTCCGCCAGGAATGCCAGCTTTCTCGCAGATAGATGATGTTTACTCCCAGAAAGACCAGCTTTCTCCAAAATATGTCATAGTTTCTCCCAGAAATACCACTTTTCTCCCCCAAAATAGGACATTCTCTCACGGAAACACCAGGTTCCCTCCATGAAATAGGACAGTTTCTCCCAGAAATACCTCTTCTCTCCCAGATGCTGGACATTTTCTCCCGGAAATACCACTTTTCTCCCCCACATAGGACAGTTTCTCCCAGAAATATCAGTTTTCTCTTAACATTGACATTCTTAGTTGTAGCATCACAATTTTCTACCCCAAAATGGGACAGTTTCTCCCACAAATACCACTTTGCTCCGTGACAATAGGACAGTCTCTCCCAGAAATGCCAGTATTCTCCCCAGAACAGGACCATTGCTCCCAGAAAGACCAGCTTTCTCCCCCCAGAGTGGACATTTTCTTCCAGAAATGGCAGTTTTCTCCCAAACACAGAACGTGTTCTCCCAGAAATACCTCTTTTCTCCACCAAAAGAGGGAAGTTGCTCCCACAAATACCAGATTTCAGCCTCAAAATAGGGCAGATTCGCCCACAAATACCAGTTTCCTACTTCAAAAGACCCAAGTTTCACCTACAAATACCACCTTTCTCCGCTGAACTGGACATTTTCTTCTAGAAATACCAGTTTTCGCCCCAATAGTAGGACAGTTTCTCCCAGAAATACCAGTTTTCTCCACCGAAATAGGACATTTTCTTCGACAAATACCACTTTGCCCCCCAACGTAAGGACACTCTCTCCCAGAAATACCAGTTTTATCCCCCCAAATGGGACATTTTCCCCACAAAGACCAGATTTCTGCCTCAAAAGAGGCAAGTTTCACCCACAAATACCTCTTTTCTCCACTACATTGCACATTTTCTTCCAGAAATACCATTTCTCGCCCCAAGAGTAGGACACGTTCACCCAGAGAGACCAGCTTTCTCCTCAGAAATATGGCCTTGGCGGCCAGATAGACCAGTTCTCTCCAAATATGGGGCCTTTTCTCCCAGAAAGACCAGGTTTCTCCCCAAAACAGGATATTTTCTCCCACAAATGCCACTTTTCTCCCCTGAAATAGGACATTTTCTCCCAGAAATACCACTTTCATCCCCCAAAACAGGACATTTTCTCCCAGAAAGACCACTTTGCTCCCCGAAATACAGGACTTTGTCTTCCAGAAACACCATGCTCATCCCCTCCAGAGGTTGTTTTCACCCCAAACCCTAGCACCTTTCCTCTCACTACTCCCTGCTTTTTCAAACATAGATGCTCTTCTCTCCCAGAAATGCTAGCATTCTCTCCAACGTGGGACCTTTTCCAACCAAAGATGGCAGACTCTCCCAGAAATAGCACTTGTCTTCAGAAGAACTGACATGTTCTCCAAAACATACGACTTTCAGCTGTTCCAGGTGACGTTTTTCAGCCAAACATCGGAGAGATTCTGCCCAAGTACCACTTTTCTCTCCTGTCGATTGCATTTTCTCACAGAAATACCACACTGCAACTCCAAAGAACACATTTCCCTCCAGAAATACCCTCTTTTTGCCCAGAAAGACCAGCCTTCTCCCAAAAGAGAGGACATTTTCCACCAGAAATATCAGCTGTTTCCCAAATCGATGACATCTTCTTCCAGAAATTCCTGCTTTTTCCCAAACAGATGATAGTTTGGCCTAAAAATACCAGCTTTCTCCCCAGAAATAGGCCATTGTTTGCCAGATAGACCAGTTTTCTCCCCAATATAGGACATTTTCTCCCACAAAGACCAGTTTTCTCTTAGGATTTGACTTATTTTGTAGAATGACAGTTTTCTACCCCACAATGGGACATTTTCTCCCACAAAGACCAGTGTGCTCCGTGAAAACAGGACAGTTTCTCCCACAAATACCAGTATTCTCCCCAAAACAGGACATTTGCTCCCACAAAGACCAGATTTCTGCCTCACAAGAGGCAAGTTTCACCCACAAATACCTCTTTTCTCCACTACATTGCACATTTTCTTCTAGAAATACCAGTTCTCGCCCCAAGATTAGGACAGGTTCTCCCAGAGATACCAGCTTTCTCCCCACAAATATGGCCTTGGCGGCCAGATAGACCAGTTTGCTCCCAAATATGGGACCTTTTCTCCCAGAAATACCAGCTTTCTCCCCAGAAATAGGACATTCTCTCCCAGAAATACCAGCTTTCACCAAAATAGAGGAGATTTCCTCTGAGAAATACCTGTGTTCTCCTCAAGTAGATGGCATTTTCCCAGAAATCATGCTTTTCCACAGCAACTATGACATTTACTCCAAAATAGATGACATTTTCACGCAGGAATACCAGTTTTCTCCCAGTCACATTGCAGTTTCCGCCAGGAATGCCAGCTTTCTCGCAGATAGATGATGTTTACTCCCAGAAAGACCAGCTTTCTCCAAAATATGTCATAGTTTCTCCCAGAAATACCACTTTTCTCCCCCAAAATAGGACATTCTCTCACGGAAACACCAGGTTCCCTCCATGAAATAGGACAGTTTCTCCCAGAAATACCTCTTCTCTCCCAGATGCTGGACATTTTCTCCCGGAAATACCACTTTTCTCCCCCACATAGGACAGTTTCTCCCAGAAATATCAGTTTTCTCTTAACATTGACATTCTTAGTTGTAGCCTCACAATTTTCTACCCCAAAATGGGACAGTTTCTCCCACAAATACCACTTTGCTCCGTGACAATAGGACAGTCTCTCCCAGAAATGCCAGTATTCTCCCCAGAACAGGACCATTGCTCCCAGAAAGACCAGCTTTCTCCCCCCAGAGTGGACATTTTCTTCCAGAAATGGCAGTTTTCTCCCAAACACAGAACGTGTTCTCCCAGAAATACCTCTTTTCTCCACCAAAAGAGGGAAGTTGCTCCCACAAATACCAGATTTCAGCCTCAAAATAGGGCAGATTCGCACACAAATACCAGTTTCCTACTTCAAAAGACCCAAGTTTCACCTACAAATACCACCTTTCTCCGCTGAACTGGACATTTTCTTCTAGAAATACCAGTTTTCGCCCCAATAGTAGGACAGTTTCTCCCAGAAATACCAGTTTTCTCCACCGAAATAGGACATTTTCTTCGACAAATACCACTTTGCCCCCCAACGTAAGGACACTCTCTCCCAGAAATACCAGTTTTATCCCCCCAAATGGGACATTTTCCCCACAAAGACCAGATTTCTGCCTCAAAAGAGGCAAGTTTCACCCACAAATACCTCTTTTCTCCACTACATTGCACATTTTCTTCCAGAAATACCATTTCTCGCCCCAAGAGTAGGACACATTCACCCAGAGAGACCAGCTTTCTCCTCAGAAATATGGCCTTGGCGGCCAGATAGACCAGTTCTCTCCAAATATGGGGCCTTTTCTCCCAGAAAGACCAGGTTTCTCCCCAAAACAGGATATTTTCTCCCACAAATGCCACTTTTCTCCCCTGAAATAGGACATTTTCTCCCAGAAATACCACTTTCATCCCCCAAAACAGGACATTTTCTCCCAGAAAGACCACTTTGCTCCCCGAAATACAGGACTTTGTCTTCCAGAAACACCATGCTCATCCCCTCCAGAGGTTGTTTTCACCCCAAACCCTAGCACCTTTCCTCTCACTACTCCCTGCTTTTTCAAACATAGATGCTCTTCTCTCCCAGAAATGCTAGCATTCTCTCCAACGTGGGACCTTTTCCAACCAAAGATGGCAGACTCTCCCAGAAATAGCACTTGTCTTCAGAAGAACTGACATGTTCTCCAAAACATACGACTTTCAGCTGTTCCAGGTGACGTTTTTCAGCCAAACATCGGAGAGATTCTGCCCAAGTACCACTTTTCTCTCCTGTCGATTGCATTTTCTCACAGAAATACCACACTGCAACTCCAAAGAACACATTTCCCTCCAGAAATACCCTCTTTTTGCCCAGAAAGACCAGCCTTCTCCCAAAAGAGAGGACATTTTCCACCAGAAATATCAGCTGTTTCCCAAATCGATGACATCTTCTTCCAGAAATTCCTGCTTTTTCCCAAACAGATGATAGTTTGGCCTAAAAATACCAGCTTTCTCCCCAGAAATAGGCCATTGTTTGCCAGATAGACCAGTTTTCTCCCCAATATAGGACATTTTCTCCCACAAAGACCAGTTTTCTCTTAGGATTTGACTTATTTTGTAGAATGACAGTTTTCTACCCCACAATGGGACATTTTCTCCCACAAAGACCAGTGTGCTCCGTGAAAACAGGACAGTTTCTCCCACAAATACCAGTATTCTCCCCAAAACAGGACATTTGCTCCCACAAAGACCAGATTTCTGCCTCACAAGAGGCAAGTTTCACCCACAAATACCTCTTTTCTCCACTACATTGCACATTTTCTTCTAGAAATACCAGTTCTCGCCCCAAGATTAGGACAGGTTCTCCCAGAGATACCAGCTTTCTCCCCACAAATATGGCCTTGGCGGCCAGATAGACCAGTTTGCTCCCAAATATGGGACCTTTTCTCCCAGAAATACCAGCTTTCTCCCCAGAAATAGGACATTCTCTCCCAGAAATACCAGCTTTCACCAAAATAGAGGAGATTTCCTCTGAGAAATACCTGTGTTCTCCTCAAGTAGATGGCATTTTCCCAGAAATCATGCTTTTCCACAGCAACTATGACATTTACTCCAAAATAGATGACATTTTCACGCAGGAATACCAGTTTTCTCCCAATCACATTGCAGTTTCCGCCAGGAATGCCAGCTTTCTCGCAGATAGATGATGTTTACTCCCAGAAAGACCAGCTTTCTCCAAAATATGTCATAGTTTCTCCCAGAAATACCACTTTTCTCCCCCAAAATAGGACATTCTCTCACGGAAACACCAGGTTCCCTCCATGAAATAGGACAGTTTCTCCCAGAAATACCTCTTCTCTCCCAGATGCTGGACATTTTCTCCCGGAAATACCACTTTTCTCCCCCACATAGGACAGTTTCTCCCAGAAATATCAGTTTTCTCTTAACATTGACATTCTTAGTTGTAGCCTCACAATTTTCTACCCCAAAATGGGACAGTTTCTCCCACAAATACCACTTTGCTCCGTGACAATAGGACAGTCTCTCCCAGAAATGCCAGTATTCTCCCCAGAACAGGACCATTGCTCCCAGAAAGACCAGCTTTCTCCCCCCAGAGTGGACATTTTCTTCCAGAAATGGCAGTTTTCTCCCAAACACAGAACGTGTTCTCCCAGAAATACCTCTTTTCTCCACCAAAAGAGGGAAGTTGCTCCCACAAATACCAGATTTCAGCCTCAAAATAGGGCAGATTCGCACACAAATACCAGTTTCCTACTTCAAAAGACCCAAGTTTCACCTACAAATACCACCTTTCTCCGCTGAACTGGACATTTTCTTCTAGAAATACCAGTTTTCGCCCCAATAGTAGGACAGTTTCTCCCAGAAATACCAGTTTTCTCCACCGAAATAGGACATTTTCTTCGACAAATACCACTTTGCCCCCCAACGTAAGGACACTCTCTCCCAGAAATACCAGTTTTATCCCCCCAAATGGGACATTTTCCCCACAAAGACCAGATTTCTGCCTCAAAAGAGGCAAGTTTCACCCACAAATACCTCTTTTCTCCACTACATTGCACATTTTCTTCCAGAAATACCATTTCTCGCCCCAAGAGTAGGACACGTTCACCCAGAGAGACCAGCTTTCTCCTCAGAAATATGGCCTTGGCGGCCAGATAGACCAGTTCTCTCCAAATATGGGGCCTTTTCTCCCAGAAAGACCAGGTTTCTCCCCAAAACAGGATATTTTCTCCCACAAATGCCACTTTTCTCCCCTGAAATAGGACATTTTCTCCCAGAAATACCACTTTCATCCCCCAAAACAGGACATTTTCTCCCAGAAAGACCACTTTGCTCCCCGAAATACAGGACTTTGTCTTCCAGAAACACCATGCTCATCCCCTCCAGAGGTTGTTTTCACCCCAAACCCTAGCACCTTTCCTCTCACTACTCCCTGCTTTTTCAAACATAGATGCTCTTCTCTCCCAGAAATGCTAGCATTCTCTCCAACGTGGGACCTTTTCCAACCAAAGATGGCAGAGTCTCCCAGAAATAGCACTTGTCTTCAGAAGAACTGACATGTTCTCCAAAACATACGACTTTCAGCTGTTCCAGGTGACGTTTTTCAGCCAAACATCGGAGAGATTCTGCCCAAGTACCACTTTTCTCTCCTGTCGATTGCATTTTCTCACAGAAATACCACACTGCAACTCCAAAGAACACATTTCCCTCCAGAAATACCCTCTTTTTGCCCAGAAAGACCAGCCTTCTCCCAAAAGAGAGGACATTTTCCACCAGAAATATCAGCTGTTTCCCAAATCGATGACATCTTCTTCCAGAAATTCCTGCTTTTTCCCAAACAGATGATAGTTTGGCCTAAAAATACCAGCTTTCTCCCCAGAAATAGGCCATTGTTTGCCAGATAGACCAGTTTTCTCCCCAATATAGGCCATTTTCTCCCACAAAGACCAGTTTTCTCTTAGGATTTGACTTATTTTGTAGAATGACAGTTTTCTACCCCACAATGGGACATTTTCTCCCACAAAGACCAGTGTGCTCCGTGAAAACAGGACAGTTTCTCCCAGAAATACCAGGATTCTCCCCAAAACAGGACATTTGCTCCCACAAAGACCAGATTTCTGCCTCACAAGAGGCAAGTTTCACCCACAAATACCTCTTTTCTCCACTACATTGCACATTTTCTTCTAGAAATACCAGTTCTCGCCCCAAGATTAGGACAGGTTCTCCCAGAGATACCAGCTTTCTCCCCACAAATATGGCCTTGGCGGCCAGATAGACCAGTTTTCTCCCAAATATGGGACCTTTTCTCCCAGAAATACCAGCTTTCTCCCCAGAAATAGGACATTCTCTCCCAGAAATACCAGCTTTCACCAAAATAGAGGAGATTTCCTCTGAGAAATACCTGTGTTCTCCTCAAGTAGATGGCATTTTCCCAGAAATCATGCTTTTCCACAGCAACTATGACATTTACTCCAAAATAGATGACATTTTCACGCAGGAATACCAGTTTTCTCCCAGTCACATTGCAGTTTCCGCCAGGAATGCCAGCTTTCTCGCAGATAGATGATGTTTACTCCCAGAAAGACCAGCTTTCTCCAAAATATGTCATAGTTTCTCCCAGAAATACCACTTTTCTCCCCCAAAATAGGACATTCTCTCACGGAAACACCAGGTTCCCTCCATGAAATAGGACAGTTTCTCCCAGAAATACCTCTTCTCTCCCAGATGCTGGACATTTTCTCCCGGAAATACCACTTTTCTCCCCCAGATAGGACAGTTTCTCCCAGAAATATCAGTTTTCTCTTAACATTGACATTCTTAGTTGTAGCCTCACAATTTTCTACCCCAAAATGGGACAGTTTCTCCCACAAATACCACTTTGCTCCGTGACAATAGGACAGTCTCTCCCAGAAATGCCAGTATTCTCCCCAGAACAGGACCATTGCTCCCAGAAAGACCAGCTTTCTCCCCCCAGAGTGGACATTTTCTTCCAGAAATGGCAGTTTTCTCCCAAACACAGAACGTGTTCTCCCAGAAATACCTCTTTTCTCCACCAAAAGAGGGAAGTTGCTCCCACAAATACCAGATTTCAGCCTCAAAATAGGGCAGATTCGCCCACAAATACCAGTTTCCTACTTCAAAAGACCCAAGTTTCACCTACAAATACCACCTTTCTCCGCTGAACTGGACATTTTCTTCTAGAAATACCAGTTTTCGCCCCAATAGTAGGACAGTTTCTCCCAGAAATACCAGTTTTCTCCACCGAAATAGGACATTTTCTTCGACAAATACCACTTTGCCC
Source organism: Chrysolophus pictus (assembly GCA_037305975.1). NCBI lineage: Eukaryota > Metazoa > Chordata > Aves > Galliformes > Phasianidae > Chrysolophus > Chrysolophus pictus. The sequence goes on along the minus strand of CM074596.1, from coordinate 6,957,847 downwards.
CCCAACGTAAGGACACTCTCTCCCAGAAATACCAGTTTTATCCCCCCAAATGGGACATTTTCCCCACAAAGACCAGATTTCTGCCTCAAAAGAGGCAAGTTTCACCCACAAATACCTCTTTTCTCCACTACATTGCACATTTTCTTCCAGAAATACCATTTCTCGCCCCAAGAGTAGGACACGTTCACCCAGAGAGACCAGCTTTCTCCTCAGAAATATGGCCTTGGCGGCCAGATAGACCAGTTCTCTCCAAATATGGGGCCTTTTCTCCCAGAAAGACCAGGTTTCTCCCCAAAACAGGATATTTTCTCCCACAAATGCCACTTTTCTCCCCTGAAATAGGACATTTTCTCCCAGAAATACCACTTTCATCCCCCAAAACAGGACATTTTCTCCCAGAAAGACCACTTTGCTCCCCGAAATACAGGACTTTGTCTTCCAGAAACACCATGCTCATCCCCTCCAGAGGTTGTTTTCACCCCAAACCCTAGCACCTTTCCTCTCACTACTCCCTGCTTTTTCAAACATAGATGCTCTTCTCTCCCAGAAATGCTAGCATTCTCTCCAACGTGGGACCTTTTCCAACCAAAGATGGTAGAGTCTCCCAGAAATAGCACTTGTCTTCAGAAGAACTGACATGTTCTCCAAAACATACGACTTTCAGCTGTTTCAGGTGACGTTTTTCAGCCAAACATCGGAGAGATTCTGCCCAAGTACCACTTTTCTCTCCTGTCGATTGCATTTTCTCACAGAAATACCACACTGCAACTCCAAAGAACACATTTCCCTCCAGAAATACCCTCTTTTTGCCCAGAAAGACCAGCCTTCTCCCAAAAGAGAGGACATTTTCCACCAGAAATATCAGCTGTTTCCCAAATCGATGACATCTTCTTCCAGAAATTCCTGCTTTTTCCCAAACAGATGATAGTTTGGCCTAAAAATACCAGCTTTCTCCCCAGAAATAGGCCATTGTTTGCCAGATAGACCAGTTTTCTCCCCAATATAGGCCATTTTCTCCCACAAAGACCAGTTTTCTCTTAGGATTTGACTTATTTTGTAGAATGACAGTTTTCTACCCCACAATGGGACATTTTCTCCCACAAAGACCAGTGTGCTCCATGAAAACAGGACAGTTTCTCCCAGAAATACCAGGATTCTCCCCAAAACAGGACATTTGCTCCCACAAAGACCAGATTTCTGCCTCAGAAGAGGCAAGTTTCACCCACAAATACCTCTTTTCTCCACTACATTGCACATTTTCTTCTAGAAATACCAGTTCTCGCCCCAAGATTAGGACAGGTTCTCCCAGAGATACCAGCTTTCTCCCCACAAATATGGCCTTGGCGGCCAGATAGACCAGTTTGCTCCCAAATATGGGACCTTTTCTCCCAGAAATACCAGCTTTCTCCCCAGAAATAGGACATTCTCTCCCAGAAATACCAGCTTTCACCAAAATAGAGGAGATTTCCTCTGAGAAATACCTGTGTTCTCCTCAAGTAGATGGCATTTTCCCAGAAATCATGCTTTTCCACAGCAACTATGACATTTACTCCAAAATAGATGACATTTTCACGCAGGAATACCAGTTTTCTCCCAGTCACATTGCAGTTTCCGCCAGGAATGCCAGCTTTCTCGCAGATAGATGATGTTTACTCCCAGAAAGACCAGCTTTCTCCAAAATATGTCATAGTTTCTCCCAGAAATACCACTTTTCTCCCCCAAAATAGGACATTCTCTCACGGAAACACCAGGTTCCCTCCATGAAATAGGACAGTTTCTCCCAGAAATACCTCTTCTCTCCCAGATGCTGGACATTTTCTCCCGGAAATACCACTTTTCTCCCCCAGATAGGACAGTTTCTCCCAGAAATATCAGTTTTCTCTTAACATTGACATTCTTAGTTGTAGCCTCACAATTTTCTACCCCAAAATGGGACAGTTTCTCCCACAAATACCACTTTGCTCCGTGACAATAGGACAGTCTCTCCCAGAAATGCCAGTATTCTCCCCAGAACAGGACCATTGCTCCCAGAAAGACCAGCTTTCTCCCCCCAGAGTGGACATTTTCTTCCAGAAATGGCAGTTTTCTCCCAAACACAGAACGTGTTCTCCCAGAAATACCTCTTTTCTCCACCAAAAGAGGGAAGTTGCTCCCACAAATACCAGATTTCAGCCTCAAAATAGGGCAGATTCGCACACAAATACCAGTTTCCTACTTCAAAAGACCCAAGTTTCACCTACAAATACCACCTTTCTCCGCTGAACTGGACATTTTCTTCTAGAAATACCAGTTTTCGCCCCAATAGTAGGACAGTTTCTCCCAGAAATACCAGTTTTCTCCACCGAAATAGGACATTTTCTTCGACAAATACCACTTTGCCCCCCAACGTAAGGACTCTCTCTCCCAGAAATACCAGTTTTATCCCCCCAAATGGGACATTTTCCCCACAAAGACCAGATTTCTGCCTCAAAAGAGGCAAGTTTCACCCACAAATACCTCTTTTCTCCACTACATTGCACATTTTCTTCCAGAAATACCATTTCTCGCCCCAAGAGTAGGACACGTTCACCCAGAGAGACCAGCTTTCTCCTCAGAAATATGGCCTTGGCGGCCAGATAGACCAGTTCTCTCCAAATATGGGGCCTTTTCTCCCAGAAAGACCAGGTTTCTCCCCAAAACAGGATATTTTCTCCCACAAATGCCACTTTTCTCCCCTGAAATAGGACATTTTCTCCCAGAAATACCACTTTCATCCCCCAAAACAGGACATTTTCTCCCAGAAAGACCACTTTGCTCCCCGAAATACAGGACTTTGTCTTCCAGAAACACCATGCTCATCCCCTCCAGAGGTTGTTTTCACCCCAAACCCTAGCACCTTTCCTCTCACTACTCCCTGCTTTTTCAAACATAGATGCTCTTCTCTCCCAGAAATGCTAGCATTCTCTCCAACGTGGGACCTTTTCCAACCAAAGATGGCAGACTCTCCCAGAAATAGCACTTGTCTTCAGAAGAACTGACATGTTCTCCAAAACATACGACTTTCAGCTGTTCCAGGTGACGTTTTTCAGCCAAACATCGGAGAGATTCTGCCCAAGTACCACTTTTCTCTCCTGTCGATTGCATTTTCTCACAGAAATACCACACTGCAACTCCAAAGAACACATTTCCCTCCAGAAATACCCTCTTTTTGCCCAGAAAGACCAGCCTTCTCCCAAAAGAGAGGACATTTTCCACCAGAAATATCAGCTGTTTCCCAAATCGATGACATCTTCTTCCAGAAATTCCTGCTTTTTCCCAAACAGATGATAGTTTGGCCTAAAAATACCAGCTTTCTCCCCAGAAATAGGCCATTGTTTGCCAGATAGACCAGTTTTCTCCCCAATATAGGACATTTTCTCCCACAAAGACCAGTTTTCTCTTAGGATTTGACTTATTTTGTAGAATGACAGTTTTCTACCCCACAATGGGACATTTTCTCCCACAAAGACCAGTGTGCTCCATGAAAACAGGACAGTTTCTCCCAGAAATACCAGTATTCTCCCCAAAACAGGACATTTGCTCCCACAAAGACCAGATTTCTGCCTCACAAGAGGCAAGTTTCACCCACAAATACCTCTTTTCTCCACTACATTGCACATTTTCTTCTAGAAATACCAGTTCTCGCCCCAAGATTAGGACAGGTTCTCCCAGAGATACCAGCTTTCTCCCCACAAATATGGCCTTGGCGGCCAGATAGACCAGTTTGCTCCCAAATATGGGACCTTTTCTCCCAGAAATACCAGCTTTCTCCCCAGAAATAGGACATTCTCTCCCAGAAATACCAGCTTTCACCAAAATAGAGGAGATTTCCTCTGAGAAATACCTGTGTTCTCCTCAAGTAGATGGCATTTTCCCAGAAATCATGCTTTTCCACAGCAACTATGACATTTACTCCAAAATAGATGACATTTTCACGCAGGAATACCAGTTTTCTCCCAGTCACATTGCAGTTTCCGCCAGGAATGCCAGCTTTCTCGCAGATAGATGATGTTTACTCCCAGAAAGACCAGCTTTCTCCAAAATATGTCATAGTTTCTCCCAGAAATACCACTTTTCTCCCCCAAAATAGGACATTCTCTCACGGAAACACCAGGTTCCCTCCATGAAATAGGACAGTTTCTCCCAGAAATACCTCTTCTCTCCCAGATGCTGGACATTTTCTCCCGGAAATACCACTTTTCTCCCCCAGATAGGACAGTTTCTCCCAGAAATATCAGTTTTCTCTTAACATTGACATTCTTAGTTGTAGCCTCACAATTTTCTACCCCAAAATGGGACAGTTTCTCCCACAAATACCACTTTGCTCCGTGACAATAGGACAGTCTCTCCCAGAAATGCCAGTATTCTCCCCAGAACAGGACCATTGCTCCCAGAAAGACCAGCTTTCTCCCCCCAGAGTGGACATTTTCTTCCAGAAATGGCAGTTTTCTCCCAAACACAGAACGTGTTCTCCCAGAAATACCTCTTTTCTCCACCAAAAGAGGGAAGTTGCTCCCACAAATACCAGATTTCAGCCTCAAAATAGGGCAGATTCGCCCACAAATACCAGTTTCCTACTTCAAAAGACCCAAGTTTCACCTACAAATACCACCTTTCTCCGCTGAACTGGACATTTTCTTCTAGAAATACCAGTTTTCGCCCCAATAGTAGGACAGTTTCTCCCAGAAATACCAGTTTTCTCCACCGAAATAGGACATTTTCTTCGACAAATACCACTTTGCCCCCCAACGTAAGGACACTCTCTCCCAGAAATACCAGTTTTATCCCCCCAAATGGGACATTTTCCCCACAAAGACCAGATTTCTGCCTCAAAAGAGGCAAGTTTCACCCACAAATACCTCTTTTCTCCACTACATTGCACATTTTCTTCCAGAAATACCATTTCTCGCCCCAAGAGTAGGACACGTTCACCCAGAGAGACCAGCTTTCTCCTCAGAAATATGGCCTTGGCGGCCAGATAGACCAGTTCTCTCCAAATATGGGGCCTTTTCTCCCAGAAAGACCAGGTTTCTCCCCAAAACAGGATATTTTCTCCCACAAATGCCACTTTTCTCCCCTGAAATAGGACATTTTCTCCCAGAAATACCACTTTCATCCCCCAAAACAGGACATTTTCTCCCAGAAAGACCACTTTGCTCCCCGAAATACAGGACTTTGTCTTCCAGAAACACCATGCTCATCCCCTCCAGAGGTTGTTTTCACCCCAAACCCTAGCACCTTTCCTCTCACTACTCCCTGCTTTTTCAAACATAGATGCTCTTCTCTCCCAGAAATGCTAGCATTCTCTCCAACGTGGGACCTTTTCCAACCAAAGATGGCAGACTCTCCCAGAAATAGCACTTGTCTTCAGAAGAACTGACATGTTCTCCAAAACATACGACTTTCAGCTGTTCCAGGTGACGTTTTTCAGCCAAACATCGGAGAGATTCTGCCCAAGTACCACTTTTCTCTCCTGTCGATTGCATTTTCTCACAGAAATACCACACTGCAACTCCAAAGAACACATTTCCCTCCAGAAATACCCTCTTTTTGCCCAGAAAGACCAGCCTTCTCCCAAAAGAGAGGACATTTTCCACCAGAAATATCAGCTGTTTCCCAAATCGATGACATCTTCTTCCAGAAATTCCTGCTTTTTCCCAAACAGATGATAGTTTGGCCTAAAAATACCAGCTTTCTCCCCAGAAATAGGCCATTGTTTGCCAGATAGACCAGTTTTCTCCCCAATATAGGCCATTTTCTCCCACAAAGACCAGTTTTCTCTTAGGATTTGACTTATTTTGTAGAATGACAGTTTTCTACCCCACAATGGGACATTTTCTCCCACAAAGACCAGTGTGCTCCATGAAAACAGGACAGTTTCTCCCAGAAATACCAGTATTCTCCCCAAAACAGGACATTTGCTCCCACAAAGACCAGATTTCTGCCTCACAAGAGGCAAGTTTCACCCACAAATACCTCTTTTCTCCACTACATTGCACATTTTCTTCTAGAAATACCAGTTCTCGCCCCAAGATTAGGACAGGTTCTCCCAGAGATACCAGCTTTCTCCCCACAAATATGGCCTTGGCGGCCAGATAGACCAGTTTGCTCCCAAATATGGGACCTTTTCTCCCAGAAATACCAGCTTTCTCCCCAGAAATAGGACATTCTCTCCCAGAAATACCAGCTTTCACCAAAATAGAGGAGATTTCCTCTGAGAAATACCTGTGTTCTCCTCAAGTAGATGGCATTTTCCCAGAAATCATGCTTTTCCACAGCAACTATGACATTTACTCCAAAATAGATGACATTTTCACGCAGGAATACCAGTTTTCTCCCAGTCACATTGCAGTTTCCGCCAGGAATGCCAGCTTTCTCGCAGATAGATGATGTTTACTCCCAGAAAGACCAGCTTTCTCCAAAATATGTCATAGTTTCTCCCAGAAATACCACTTTTCTCCCCCAAAATAGGACATTCTCTCACGGAAACACCAGGTTCCCTCCATGAAATAGGACAGTTTCTCCCAGAAATACCTCTTCTCTCCCAGATGCTGGACATTTTCTCCCGGAAATACCACTTTTCTCCCCCAGATAGGACAGTTTCTCCCAGAAATATCAGTTTTCTCTTAACATTGACATTCTTAGTTGTAGCCTCACAATTTTCTACCCCAAAATGGGACAGTTTCTCCCACAAATACCACTTTGCTCCGTGACAATAGGACAGTCTCTCCCAGAAATGCCAGTATTCTCCCCAGAACAGGACCATTGCTCCCAGAAAGACCCGCTTTCTCCCCCCAGAGTGGACATTTTCTTCCAGAAATGGCAGTTTTCTCCCAAACACAGAACGTGTTCTCCCAGAAATACCTCTTTTCTCCACCAAAAGAGGGAAGTTGCTCCCACAAATACCAGATTTCAGCCTCAAAATAGGGCAGATTCGCCCACAAATACCAGTTTCCTACTTCAAAAGACCCAAGTTTCACCTACAAATACCACCTTTCTCCGCTGAACTGGACATTTTCTTCTAGAAATACCAGTTTTCGCCCCAATAGTAGGACAGTTTCTCCCAGAAATACCAGTTTTCTCCACCGAAATAGGACATTTTCTTCGACAAATACCACTTTGCCCCCCAACGTAAGGACACTCTCTCCCAGAAATACCAGTTTTATCCCCCCAAATGGGACATTTTCCCCACAAAGACCAGATTTCTGCCTCAAAAGAGGCAAGTTTCACCCACAAATACCTCTTTTCTCCACTACATTGCACATTTTCTTCCAGAAATACCATTTCTCGCCCCAAGAGTAGGACACGTTCACCCAGAGAGACCAGCTTTCTCCTCAGAAATATGGCCTTGGCGGCCAGATAGACCAGTTCTCTCCAAATATGGGGCCTTTTCTCCCAGAAAGACCAGGTTTCTCCCCAAAACAGGATATTTTCTCCCACAAATGCCACTTTTCTCCCCTGAAATAGGACATTTTCTCCCAGAAATACCACTTTCATCCCCCAAAACAGGACATTTTCTCCCAGAAAGACCACTTTGCTCCCCAAAATACAGGACTTTGTCTTCCAGAAACACCATGCTCATCCCCTCCAGAGGTTGTTTTCACCCCAAACCCTAGCACCTTTCCTCTCACTACTCCCTGCTTTTTCAAACATACATGCTCTTCTCTCCCAGAAATGCTAGCATTCTCTCCAACGTGGGACCTTTTCCAACCAAAGATGGCAGACTCTCCCAGAAATAGCACTTGTCTTCAGAAGAACTGACATGTTCTCCAAAACATACGACTTTCAGCTGTTCCAGGTGACGTTTTTCAGCCAAACATCGGAGAGATTCTGCCCAAGTACCACTTTTCTCTCCTGTCGATTGCATTTTCTCACAGAAATACCACACTGCAACTCCAAAGAACACATTTCCCTCCAGAAATACCCTCTTTTTGCCCAGAAAGACCAGCCTTCTCCCAAAAGAGAGGACATTTTCCACCAGAAATATCAGCTGTTTCCCAAATCGATGACATCTTCTTCCAGAAATTCCTGCTTTTTCCCAAACAGATGATAGTTTGGCCTAAAAATACCAGCTTTCTCCCCAGAAATAGGCCATTGTTTGCCAGATAGACCAGTTTTCTCCCCAATATAGGCCATTTTCTCCCACAAAGACCAGTTTTCTCTTAGGATTTGACTTATTTTGTAGAATGACAGTTTTCTACCCCACAATGGGACATTTTCTCCCACAAAGACCAGTGTGCTCCATGAAAACAGGACAGTTTCTCCCAGAAATACCAGGATTCTCCCCAAAACAGGACATTTGCTCCCACAAAGACCAGATTTCTGCCTCAGAAGAGGCAAGTTTCACCCACAAATACCTCTTTTCTCCACTACATTGCACATTTTCTTCTAGAAATACCAGTTCTCGCCCCAAGATTAGGACAGGTTCTCCCAGAGATACCAGCTTTCTCCCCACAAATATGGCCTTGGCGGCCAGATAGACCAGTTTTCTCCCAAATATGGGACCTTTTCTCCCAGAAATACCAGCTTTCTCCCCAGAAATAGGACATTCTCTCCCAGAAATACCAGCTTTCACCAAAATAGAGGAGATTTCCTCTGAGAAATACCTGTGTTCTCCTCAAGTAGATGGCATTTTCCCAGAAATCATGCTTTTCCACAGCAACTATGACATTTACTCCAAAATAGATGACATTTTCACGCAGGAATACCAGTTTTCTCCCAGTCACATTGCAGTTTCCGCCAGGAATGCCAGCTTTCTCGCAGATAGATGATGTTTACTCCCAGAAAGACCAGCTTTCTCCAAAATATGTCATAGTTTCTCCCAGAAATACCACTTTTCTCCCCCAAAATAGGACATTCTCTCACGGAAACACCAGGTTCCCTCCATGAAATAGGACAGTTTCTCCCAGAAATACCTCTTCTCTCCCAGATGCTGGACATTTTCTCCCGGAAATACCACTTTTCTCCCCCACATAGGACAGTTTCTCCCAGAAATATCAGTTTTCTCTTAACATTGACATTCTTAGTTGTAGCCTCACAATTTTCTACCCCAAAATGGGACAGTTTCTCCCACAAATACCACTTTGCTCCGTGACAATAGGACAGTCTCTCCCAGAAATGCCAGTATTCTCCCCAGAACAGGACCATTGCTCCCAGAAAGACCAGCTTTCTCCCCCCAGAGTGGACATTTTCTTCCAGAAATGGCAGTTTTCTCCCAAACACAGAACGTGTTCTCCCAGAAATACCTCTTTTCTCCACCAAAAGAGGGAAGTTGCTCCCACAAATACCAGATTTCAGCCTCAAAATAGGGCAGATTCGCCCACAAATACCAGTTTCCTACTTCAAAAGACCCAAGTTTCACCTACAAATACCACCTTTCTCCGCTGAACTGGACATTTTCTTCTAGAAATACCAGTTTTCGCCCCAATAGTAGGACAGTTTCTCCCAGAAATACCAGTTTTCTCCACCGAAATAGGACATTTTCTTCGACAAATACCACTTTGCCCCCCAACGTAAGGACACTCTCTCCCAGAAATACCAGTTTTATCCCCCCAAATGGGACATTTTCCCCACAAAGACCAGATTTCTGCCTCAAAAGAGGCAAGTTTCACCCACAAATACCTCTTTTCTCCACTACATTGCACATTTTCTTCCAGAAATACCATTTCTCGCCCCAAGAGTAGGACACGTTCACCCAGAGAGACCAGCTTTCTCCTCAGAAATATGGCCTTGGCGGCCAGATAGACCAGTTCTCTCCAAATATGGGGCCTTTTCTCCCAGAAAGACCAGGTTTCTCCCCAAAACAGGATATTTTCTCCCACAAATGCCACTTTTCTCCCCTGAAATAGGACATTTTCTCCCAGAAATACCACTTTCATCCCCCAAAACAGGACATTTTCTCCCAGAAAGACCACTTTGCTCCCCGAAATACAGGACTTTGTCTTCCAGAAACACCATGCTCATCCCCTCCAGAGGTTGTTTTCACCCCAAACCCTAGCACCTTTCCTCTCACTACTCCCTGCTTTTTCAAACATAGATGCTCTTCTCTCCCAGAAATGCTAGCATTCTCTCCAACGTGGGACCTTTTCCAACCAAAGATGGCAGACTCTCCCAGAAATAGCACTTGTCTTCAGAAGAACTGACATGTTCTCCAAAACATACGACTTTCAGCTGTTCCAGGTGACGTTTTTCAGCCAAACATCGGAGAGATTCTGCCCAAGTACCACTTTTCTCTCCTGTCGATTGCATTTTCTCACAGAAATACCACACTGCAACTCCAAAGAACACATTTCCCTCCAGAAATACCCTCTTTTTGCCCAGAAAGACCAGCCTTCTCCCAAAAGAGAGGACATTTTCCACCAGAAATATCAGCTGTTTCCCAAATCGATGACATCTTCTTCCAGAAATTCCTGCTTTTTCCCAAACAGATGATAGTTTGGCCTAAAAATACCAGCTTTCTCCCCAGAAATAGGCCATTGTTTGCCAGATAGACCAGTTTTCTCCCCAATATAGGCCATTTTCTCCCACAAAGACCAGTTTTCTCTTAGGATTTGACTTATTTTGTAGAATGACAGTTTTCTACCCCACAATGGGACATTTTCTCCCACAAAGACCAGTGTGCTCCATGAAAACAGGACAGTTTCTCCCAGAAATACCAGGATTCTCCCCAAAACAGGACATTTGCTCCCACAAAGACCAGATTTCTGCCTCAGAAGAGGCAAGTTTCACCCACAAATACCTCTTTTCTCCACTACATTGCACATTTTCTTCTAGAAATACCAGTTCTCGCCCCAAGATTAGGACAGGTTCTCCCAGAGATACCAGCTTTCTCCCCACAAATATGGCCTTGGCGGCCAGATAGACCAGTTTGCTCCCAAATATGGGACCTTTTCTCCCAGAAATACCAGCTTTCTCCCCAGAAATAGGACATTCTCTCCCAGAAATACCAGCTTTCACCAAAATAGAGGAGATTTCCTCTGAGAAATACCTGTGTTCTCCTCAAGTAGATGGCATTTTCCCAGAAATCATGCTTTTCCACAGCAACTATGACATTTACTCCAAAATAGATGACATTTTCACGCAGGAATACCAGTTTTCTCCCAGTCACATTGCAGTTTCCGCCAGGAATGCCAGCTTTCTCGCAGATAGATGATGTTTACTCCCAGAAAGACCAGCTTTCTCCAAAATATGTCATAGTTTCTCCCAGAAATACCACTTTTCTCCCCCAAAATAGGACATTCTCTCACGGAAACACCAGGTTCCCTCCATGAAATAGGACAGTTTCTCCCAGAAATACCTCTTCTCTCCCAGATGCTGGACATTTTCTCCCGGAAATACCACTTTTCTCCCCCACATAGGACAGTTTCTCCCAGAAATATCAGTTTTCTCTTAACATTGACATTCTTAGTTGTAGCCTCACAATTTTCTACCCCAAAATGGGACAGTTTCTCCCACAAATACCACTTTGCTCCGTGACAATAGGACAGTCTCTCCCAGAAATGCCAGTATTCTCCCCAGAACAGGACCATTGCTCCCAGAAAGACCAGCTTTCTCCCCCCAGAGTGGACATTTTCTTCCAGAAATGGCAGTTTTCTCCCAAACACAGAACGTGTTCTCCCAGAAATACCTCTTTTCTCCACCAAAAGAGGGAAGTTGCTCCCACAAATACCAGATTTCAGCCTCAAAATAGGGCAGATTCGCCCACAAATACCAGTTTCCTACTTCAAAAGACCCAAGTTTCACCTACAAATACCACCTTTCTCCGCTGAACTGGACATTTTCTTCTAGAAATACCAGTTTTCGCCCCAATAGTAGGACAGTTTCTCCCAGAAATACCAGTTTTCTCCACCGAAATAGGACATTTTCTTCGACAAATACCACTTTGCCCCCCAACGTAAGGACACTCTCTCCCAGAAATACCAGTTTTATCCCCCCAAATGGGACATTTTCCCCACAAAGACCAGATTTCTGCCTCAAAAGAGGCAAGTTTCACCCACAAATACCTCTTTTCTCCACTACATTGCACATTTTCTTCCAGAAATACCATTTCTCGCCCCAAGAGTAGGACACGTTCACCCAGAGAGACCAGCTTTCTCCTCAGAAATATGGCCTTGGCGGCCAGATAGACCAGTTCTCTCCAAATATGGGGCCTTTTCTCCCAGAAAGACCAGGTTTCTCCCCAAAACAGGATATTTTCTCCCACAAATGCCACTTTTCTCCCCTGAAATAGGACATTTTCTCCCAGAAATACCACTTTCATCCCCCAAAACAGGACATTTTCTCCCAGAAAGACCACTTTGCTCCCGAAATACAGGACTTTGTCTTCCAGAAACACCATGCTCATCCCCTCCAGAGGTTGTTTTCACCCCAAACCCTAGCACCTTTCCTCTCACTACTCCCTGCTTTTTCAAACATAGATGCTCTTCTCTCCCAGAAATGCTAGCATTCTCTCCAACGTGGGACCTTTTCCAACCAAAGATGGCAGAGTCTCCCAGAAATAGCACTTGTCTTCAGAAGAACTGACATGTTCTCCAAAACATACGACTTTCAGCTGTTCCAGGTGACGTTTTTCAGCCAAACATCGGAGAGATTCTGCCCAAGTACCACTTTTCTCTCCTGTCGATTGCATTTTCTCACAGAAATACCACACTGCAACTCCAAAGAACACATTTCCCTCCAGAAATACCCTCTTTTTGCCCAGAAAGACCAGCCTTCTCCCAAAAGAGAGGACATTTTCCACCAGAAATATCAGCTGTTTCCCAAATCGATGACATCTTCTTCCAGAAATTCCTGCTTTTTCCCAAACAGATGATATTTTGGCCTAAAAATACCAGCTTTCTCCCCAGAAATAGGCCATTGTTTGCCAGATAGACCAGTTTTCTCCCCAATATAGGCCATTTTCTCCCACAAAGACCAGTTTTCTCTTAGGATTTGACTTATTTTGTAGAATGACAGTTTTCTACCCCACAATGGGACATTTTCTCCCACAAAGACCAGTGTGCTCCGTGAAAACAGGACAGTTTCTCCCACAAATACCAGTATTCTCCCCAAAACAGTACATTTGCTCCCACAAAGACCAGATTTCTGCCTCACAAGAGGCAAGTTTCACCCACAAATACCTCTTTTCTCCACTACATTGCACATTTTCTTCTAGAAATACCAGTTCTCGCCCCAAGATTAGGACAGGTTCTCCCAGAGATACCAGCTTTCTCCCCACAAATATGGCCTTGGCGGCCAGATAGACCAGTTTTCTCCCAAATATGGGACCTTTTCTCCCAGAAATACCAGCTTTCTCCCCAGAAATAGGACATTCTCTCCCAGAAATACCAGCTTTCACCAAAATAGAGGAGATTTCCTCTGAGAAATACCTGTGTTCTCCTCAAGTAGATGGCATTTTCCCAGAAATCATGCTTTTCCACAGCAACTATGACATTTACTCCAAAATAGATGACATTTTCACGCAGGAATACCAGTTTTCTCCCAGTCACATTGCAGTTTCCGCCAGGAATGCCAGCTTTCTCGCAGATAGATGATGTTTACTCCCAGAAAGACCAGCTTTCTCCAAAATATGTCATAGTTTCTCCCAGAAATACCACTTTTCTCCCCCAAAATAGGACATTCTCTCACGGAAACACCAGGTTCCCTCCATGAAATAGGACAGTTTCTCCCAGAAATACCTCTTCTCTCCCAGATGCTGGACATTTTCTCCCGGAAATACCACTTTTCTCCCCCACATAGGACAGTTTCTCCCAGAAATATCAGTTTTCTCTTAACATTGACATTCTTAGTTGTAGCCTCACAATTTTCTACCCCAAAATGGGACAGTTTCTCCCACAAATACCACTTTGCTCCGTGACAATAGGACAGTCTCTCCCAGAAATGCCAGTATTCTCCCCAGAACAGGACCATTGCTCCCAGAAAGACCAGCTTTCTCCCCCCAGAGTGGACATTTTCTTCCAGAAATGGCAGTTTTCTCCCAAACACAGAACGTGTTCTCCCAGAAATACCTCTTTTCTCCACCAAAAGAGGGAAGTTGCTCCCACAAATACCAGATTTCAGCCTCAAAATAGGGCAGATTCGCCCACAAATACCAGTTTCCTACTTCAAAAGACCCAAGTTTCACCTACAAATACCACCTTTCTCCGCTGAACTGGACATTTTCTTCTAGAAATACCAGTTTTCGCCCCAATAGTAGGACAGTTTCTCCCAGAAATACCAGTTTTCTCCACCGAAATAGGACATTTTCTTCGACAAATACCACTTTGCCCCCCAACGTAAGGACACTCTCTCCCAGAAATACCAGTTTTATCCCCCCAAATGGGACATTTTCCCCACAAAGACCAGATTTCTGCCTCAAAAGAGGCAAGTTTCACCCACAAATACCTCTTTTCTCCACTACATTGCACATTTTCTTCCAGAAATACCATTTCTCGCCCCAAGAGTAGGACACGTTCACCCAGAGAGACCAGCTTTCTCCTCAGAAATATGGCCTTGGCGGCCAGATAGACCAGTTCTCTCCAAATATGGGGCCTTTTCTCCCAGAAAGACCAGGTTTCTCCCCAAAACAGGATATTTTCTCCCACAAATGCCACTTTTCTCCCCTGAAATAGGACATTTTCTCCCAGAAATACCACTTTCATCCCCCAAAACAGGACATTTTCTCCCAGAAAGACCACTTTGCTCCCGAAATACAGGACTTTGTCTTCCAGAAACACCATGCTCATCCCCTCCAGAGGTTGTTTTCACCCCAAACCCTAGCACCTTTCCTCTCACTACTCCCTGCTTTTTCAAACATAGATGCTCTTCTCTCCCAGAAATGCTAGCATTCTCTCCAACGTGGGACCTTTTCCAACCAAAGATGGCAGACTCTCCCAGAAATAGCACTTGTCTTCAGAAGAACTGACATGTTCTCCAAAACATACGACTTTCAGCTGTTCCAGGTGACGTTTTTCAGCCAAACATCGGAGAGATTCTGCCCAAGTACCACTTTTCTCTCCTGTCGATTGCATTTTCTCACAGAAATACCACACTGCAACTCCAAAGAACACATTTCCCTCCAGAAATACCCTCTTTTTGCCCAGAAAGACCAGCCTTCTCCCAAAAGAGAGGACATTTTCCACCAGAAATATCAGCTGTTTCCCAAATCGATGACATCTTCTTCCAGAAATTCCTGCTTTTTCCCAAACAGATGATATTTTGGCCTAAAAATACCAGCTTTCTCCCCAGAAATAGGCCATTGTTTGCCAGATAGACCAGTTTTCTCCCCAATATAGGCCATTTTCTCCCACAAAGACCAGTTTTCTCTTAGGATTTGACTTATTTTGTAGAATGACAGTTTTCTACCCCACAATGGGACATTTTCTCCCACAAAGACCAGTGTGCTCCGTGAAAACAGGACAGTTTCTCCCACAAATACCAGTATTCTCCCCAAAACAGTACATTTGCTCCCACAAAGACCAGATTTCTGCCTCACAAGAGGCAAGTTTCACCCACAAATACCTCTTTTCTCCACTACATTGCACATTTTCTTCTAGAAATACCAGTTCTCGCCCCAAGATTAGGACAGGTTCTCCCAGAGATACCAGCTTTCTCCCCACAAATATGGCCTTGGCGGCCAGATAGACCAGTTTGCTCCCAAATATGGGACCTTTTCTCCCAGAAATACCAGCTTTCTCCCCAGAAATAGGACATTCTCTCCCAGAAATACCAGCTTTCACCAAAATAGAGGAGATTTCCTCTGAGAAATACCTGTGTTCTCCTCAAGTAGATGGCATTTTCCCAGAAATCATGCTTTTCCACAGCAACTATGACATTTACTCCAAAATAGATGACATTTTCACGCAGGAATACCAGTTTTCTCCCAGTCACATTGCAGTTTCCGCCAGGAATGCCAGCTTTCTCGCAGATAGATGATGTTTACTCCCAGAAAGACCAGCTTTCTCCAAAATATGTCATAGTTTCTCCCAGAAATACCACTTTTCTCCCCCAAAATAGGACATTCTCTCACGGAAACACCAGGTTCCCTCCATGAAATAGGACAGTTTCTCCCAGAAATACCTCTTCTCTCCCAGATGCTGGACATTTTCTCCCGGAAATACCACTTTTCTCCCCCACATAGGACAGTTTCTCCCAGAAATATCAGTTTTCTCTTAACATTGACATTCTTAGTTGTAGCCTCACAATTTTCTACCCCAAAATGGGACAGTTTCTCCCACAAATACCACTTTGCTCCGTGACAATAGGACAGTCTCTCCCAGAAATGCCAGTATTCTCCCCAGAACAGGACCATTGCTCCCAGAAAGACCAGCTTTCTCCCCCCAGAGTGGACATTTTCTTCCAGAAATGGCAGTTTTCTCCCAAACACAGAACGTGTTCTCCCAGAAATACCTCTTTTCTCCACCAAAAGAGGGAAGTTGCTCCCACAAATACCAGATTTCAGCCTCAAAATAGGGCAGATTCGCACACAAATACCAGTTTCCTACTTCAAAAGACCCAAGTTTCACCTACAAATACCACCTTTCTCCGCTGAACTGGACATTTTCTTCTAGAAATACCAGTTTTCGCCCCAATAGTAGGACAGTTTCTCCCAGAAATACCAGTTTTCTCCACCGAAATAGGACATTTTCTTCGACAAATACCACTTTGCCCCCCAACGTAAGGACACTCTCTCCCAGAAATACCAGTTTTATCCCCCCAAATGGGACATTTTCCCCACAAAGACCAGATTTCTGCCTCAAAAGAGGCAAGTTTCACCCACAAATACCTCTTTTCTCCACTACATTGCACATTTTCTTCCAGAAATACCATTTCTCGCCCCAAGAGTAGGACACGTTCACCCAGAGAGACCAGCTTTCTCCTCAGAAATATGGCCTTGGCGGCCAGATAGACCAGTTCTCTCCAAATATGGGGCCTTTTCTCCCAGAAAGACCAGGTTTCTCCCCAAAACAGGATATTTTCTCCCACAAATTCCACTTTTCTCCCCTGAAATAGGACATTTTCTCCCAGAAATACCACTTTCATCCCCCAAAACAGGACATTTTCTCCCAGAAAGACCACTTTGCTCCCCGAAATACTGGACTTTGTCTTCCAGAAACACCATGCTCATCCCCTCCAGAGGTTGTTTTCACCCCAAACCCTAGCACCTTTCCTCTCACTACTCCCTGCTTTTTCAAACATAGATGCTCTTCTCTCCCAGAAATGCTAGCATTCTCTCCAACGTGGGACCTTTTCCAACCAAAGATGGCAGAGTCTCCCAGAAATAGCACTTGTCTTCAGAAGAACTGACATGTTCTCCAAAACATACGACTTTCAGCTGTTCCAGGTGACGTTTTTCAGCCAAACATCGGAGAGATTCTGCCCAAGTACCACTTTTCTCTCCTGTCGATTGCATTTTCTCACAGAAATACCACACTGCAACTCCAAAGAACACATTTCCCTCCAGAAATACCCTCTTTTTGCCCAGAAAGACTAGCCTTCTCCCAAAAGAGAGGACATTTTCCACCAGAAATATCAGCTGTTTCCCAAATCGATGACATCTTCTTCCAGAAATTCCTGCTTTTTCCCAAACAGATGATAGTTTGGCCTAAAAATACCAGCTTTCTCCCCAGAAATAGGCCATTGTTTGCCAGATAGACCAGTTTTCTCCCCAATATAGGACATTTTCTCCCACAAAGACCAGTTTTCTCTTAGGATTTGACTTATTTTGTAGAATGACAGTTTTCTACCCCACAATGGGACATTTTCTCCCACAAATACCAGTATTCTCCCCAAAACAGGACATTTGCTCCCACAAAGACCAGATTTCTGCCTCAGAAGAGGCAAGTTTCACCCACAAATACCTCTTTTCTCCACTACATTGCACATTTTCTTCTAGAAATACCAGTTCTCGCCCCAAGATTAGGACAGGTTCTCCCAGAGATACCAGCTTTCTCCCCACAAATATGGCCTTGGCGGCCAGATAGACCAGTTTGCTCCCAAATATGGGACCTTTTCTCCCAGAAATACCAGCTTTCTCCCCAGAAATAGGACATTCTCTCCCAGAAATACCAGCTTTCACCAAAATAGAGGAGATTTCCTCTGAGAAATACCTGTGTTCTCCTCAAGTAGATGGCATTTTCCCAGAAATCATGCTTTTCCACAGCAACTATGACATTTACTCCAAAATAGATGACATTTTCACGCAGGAATACCAGTTTTCTCCCAGTCACATTGCAGTTTCCGCCAGGAATGCCAGCTTTCTCGCAGATAGATGATGTTTACTCCCAGAAAGACCAGCTTTCTCCAAAATATGTCATAGTTTCTCCCAGAAATACCACTTTTCTCCCCCAAAATAGGACATTCTCTCACGGAAACACCAGGTTCCCTCCATGAAATAGGACAGTTTCTCCCAGAAATACCTCTTCTCTCCCAGATGCTGGACATTTTCTCCCGGAAATACCACTTTTCTCCCCCACATAGGACAGTTTCTCCCAGAAATATCAGTTTTCTCTTAACATTGACATTCTTAGTTGTAGCCTCACAATTTTCTACCCCAAAATGGGACAGTTTCTCCCACAAATACCACTTTGCTCCGTGACAATAGGACAGTCTCTCCCAGAAATGCCAGTATTCTCCCAGAACAGGACCATTGCTCCCAGAAAGACCAGCTTTCTCCCCCCAGAGTGGACATTTTCTTCCAGAAATGGCAGTTTTCTCCCAAACACAGAACGTGTTCTCCCAGAAATACCTCTTTTCTCCACCAAAAGAGGGAAGTTGCTCCCACAAATACCAGATTTCAGCCTCAAAATAGGGCAGATTCGCCCACAAATACCAGTTTCCTACTTCAAAAGACCCAAGTTTCACCTACAAATACCACCTTTCTCCGCTGAACTGGACATTTTCTTCTAGAAATACCAGTTTTCGCCCCAATAGTAGGACAGTTTCTCCCAGAAATACCAGTTTTCTCCACCGAAATAGGACATTTTCTTCGACAAATACCACTTTGCCCCCCAACGTAAGGACACTCTCTCCCAGAAATACCAGTTTTATCCCCCCAAATGGGACATTTTCCCCACAAAGACCAGATTTCTGCCTCAAAAGAGGCAAGTTTCACCCACAAATACCTCTTTTCTCCACTACATTGCACATTTTCTTCCAGAAATACCATTTCTCGCCCCAAGAGTAGGACACGTTCACCCAGAGAGACCAGCTTTCTCCTCAGAAATATGGCCTTGGCGGCCAGATAGACCAGTTCTCTCCAAATATGGGGCCTTTTCTCCCAGAAAGACCAGGTTTCTCCCCAAAACAGGATATTTTCTCCCACAAATGCCACTTTTCTCCCCTGAAATAGGACATTTTCTCCCAGAAATACCACTTTCATCCCCCAAAACAGGACATTTTCTCCCAGAAAGACCACTTTGCTCCCCGAAATACAGGACTTTGTCTTCCAGAAACACCATGCTCATCCCCTCCAGAGGTTGTTTTCACCCCAAACCCTAGCACCTTTCCTCTCACTACTCCCTGCTTTTTCAAACATAGATGCTCTTCTCTCCCAGAAATGCTAGCATTCTCTCCAACGTGGGACCTTTTCCAACCAAAGATGGCAGACTCTCCCAGAAATAGCACTTGTCTTCAGAAGAACTGACATGTTCTCCAAAACATACGACTTTCAGCTGTTCCAGGTGACGTTTTTCAGCCAAACATCGGAGAGATTCTGCCCAAGTACCACTTTTCTCTCCTGTCGATTGCATTTTCTCACAGAAATACCACACTGCAACTCCAAAGAACACATTTCCCTCCAGAAATACCCTCTTTTTGCCCAGAAAGACCAGCCTTCTCCCAAAAGAGAGGACATTTTCCACCAGAAATATCAGCTGTTTCCCAAATCGATGACATCTTCTTCCAGAAATTCCTGCTTTTTCCCAAACAGATGATAGTTTGGCCTAAAAATACCAGCTTTCTCCCCAGAAATAGGCCATTGTTTGCCAGATAGACCAGTTTTCTCCCCAATATAGGCCATTTTCTCCCACAAAGACCAGTTTTCTCTTAGGATTTGACTTATTTTGTAGAATGACAGTTTTCTACCCCACAATGGGACATTTTCTCCCACAAAGACCAGTGTGCTCCATGAAAACAGGACAGTTTCTCCCAGAAATACCAGTATTCTCCCCAAAACAGGACATTTGCTCCCACAAAGACCAGATTTCTGCCTCAGAAGAGGCAAGTTTCACCCACAAATACCTCTTTTCTCCACTACATTGCACATTTTCTTCTAGAAATACCAGTTCTCGCCCCAAGATTAGGACAGGTTCTCCCAGAGATACCAGCTTTCTCCCCACAAATATGGCCTTGGCGGCCAGATAGACCAGTTTTCTCCCAAATATGGGACCTTTTCTCCCAGAAATACCAGCTTTCTCCCCAGAAATAGGACATTCTCTCCCAGAAATACCAGCTTTCACCAAAATAGAGGAGATTTCCTCTGAGAAATACCTGTGTTCTCCTCAAGTAGATGGCATTTTCCCAGAAATCATGCTTTTCCACAGCAACTATGACATTTACTCCAAAATAGATGACATTTTCACGCAGGAATACCAGTTTTCTCCCAGTCACATTGCAGTTTCCGCCAGGAATGCCAGCTTTCTCGCAGATAGATGATGTTTACTCCCAGAAAGACCAGCTTTCTCCAAAATATGTCATAGTTTCTCCCAGAAATACCACTTTTCTCCCCCAAAATAGGACATTCTCTCACGGAAACACCAGGTTCCCTCCATGAAATAGGACAGTTTCTCCCAGAAATACCTCTTCTCTCCCAGATGCTGGACATTTTCTCCCGGAAATACCACTTTTCTCCCCCACATAGGACAGTTTCTCCCAGAAATATCAGTTTTCTCTTAACATTGACATTCTTAGTTGTAGCCTCACAATTTTCTACCCCAAAATGGGACAGTTTCTCCCACAAATACCACTTTGCTCCGTGACAATAGGACAGTCTCTCCCAGAAATGCCAGTATTCTCCCCAGAACAGGACCATTGCTCCCAGAAAGACCAGCTTTCTCCCCCCAGAGTGGACATTTTCTTCCAGAAATGGCAGTTTTCTCCCAAACACAGAACGTGTTCTCCCAGAAATACCTCTTTTCTCCACCAAAAGAGGGAAGTTGCTCCCACAAATACCAGATTTCAGCCTCAAAATAGGGCAGATTCGCCCACAAATACCAGTTTCCTACTTCAAAAGACCCAAGTTTCACCTACAAATACCACCTTTCTCCGCTGAACTGGACATTTTCTTCTAGAAATACCAGTTTTCGCCCCAATAGTAGGACAGTTTCTCCCAGAAATACCAGTTTTCTCCACCGAAATAGGACATTTTCTTCGACAAATACCACTTTGCCCCCCAACGTAAGGACACTCTCTCCCAGAAATACCAGTTTTATCCCCCCAAATGGGACATTTTCCCCACAAAGACCAGATTTCTGCCTCAAAAGAGGCAAGTTTCACCCACAAATACCTCTTTTCTCCACTACATTGCACATTTTCTTCCAGAAATACCATTTCTCGCCCCAAGAGTAGGACACGTTCACCCAGAGAGACCAGCTTTCTCCTCAGAAATATGGCCTTGGCGGCCAGATAGACCAGTTCTCTCCAAATATGGGGCCTTTTCTCCCAGAAAGACCAGGTTTCTCCCCAAAACAGGATATTTTCTCCCACAAATGCCACTTTTCTCCCCTGAAATAGGACATTTTCTCCCAGAAATACCACTTTCATCCCCCAAAACAGGACATTTTCTCCCAGAAAGACCACTTTGCTCCCGAAATACAGGACTTTGTCTTCCAGAAACACCATGCTCATCCCCTCCAGAGGTTGTTTTCACCCCAAACCCTAGCACCTTTCCTCTCACTACTCCCTGCTTTTTCAAACATAGATGCTCTTCTCTCCCAGAAATGCTAGCATTCTCTCCAACGTGGGACCTTTTCCAACCAAAGATGGCAGAGTCTCCCAGAAATAGCACTTGTCTTCAGAAGAACTGACATGTTCTCCAAAACATACGACTTTCAGCTGTTCCAGGTGACGTTTTTCAGCCAAACATCGGAGAGATTCTGCCCAAGTACCACTTTTCTCTCCTGTCGATTGCATTTTCTCACAGAAATACCACACTGCAACTCCAAAGAACACATTTCCCTCCAGAAATACCCTCTTTTTGCCCAGAAAGACCAGCCTTCTCCCAAAAGAGAGGACATTTTCCACCAGAAATATCAGCTGTTTCCCAAATCGATGACATCTTCTTCCAGAAATTCCTGCTTTTTCCCAAACAGATGATATTTTGGCCTAAAAATACCAGCTTTCTCCCCAGAAATAGGCCATTGTTTGCCAGATAGACCAGTTTTCTCCCCAATATAGGCCATTTTCTCCCACAAAGACCAGTTTTCTCTTAGGATTTGACTTATTTTGTAGAATGACAGTTTTCTACCCCACAATGGGACATTTTCTCCCACAAAGACCAGTGTGCTCCGTGAAAACAGGACAGTTTCTCCCACAAATACCAGTATTCTCCCCAAAACAGTACATTTGCTCCCACAAAGACCAGATTTCTGCCTCACAAGAGGCAAGTTTCACCCACAAATACCTCTTTTCTCCACTACATTGCACATTTTCTTCTAGAAATACCAGTTCTCGCCCCAAGATTAGGACAGGTTCTCCCAGAGATACCAGCTTTCTCCCCACAAATATGGCCTTGGCGGCCAGATAGACCAGTTTGCTCCCAAATATGGGACCTTTTCTCCCAGAAATACCAGCTTTCTCCCCAGAAATAGGACATTCTCTCCCAGAAATACCAGCTTTCACCAAAATAGAGGAGATTTCCTCTGAGAAATACCTGTGTTCTCCTCAAGTAGATGGCATTTTCCCAGAAATCATGCTTTTCCACAGCAACTATGACATTTACTCCAAAATAGATGACATTTTCACGCAGGAATACCAGTTTTCTCCCAGTCACATTGCAGTTTCCGCCAGGAATGCCAGCTTTCTCGCAGATAGATGATGTTTACTCCCAGAAAGACCAGCTTTCTCCAAAATATGTCATAGTTTCTCCCAGAAATACCACTTTTCTCCCCCAAAATAGGACATTCTCTCACGGAAACACCAGGTTCCCTCCATGAAATAGGACAGTTTCTCCCAGAAATACCTCTTCTCTCCCAGATGCTGGACATTTTCTCCCGGAAATACCACTTTTCTCCCCCACATAGGACAGTTTCTCCCAGAAATATCAGTTTTCTCTTAACATTGACATTCTTAGTTGTAGCCTCACAATTTTCTACCCCAAAATGGGACAGTTTCTCCCACAAATACCACTTTGCTCCGTGACAATAGGACAGTCTCTCCCAGAAATGCCAGTATTCTCCCCAGAACAGGACCATTGCTCCCAGAAAGACCAGCTTTCTCCCCCCAGAGTGGACATTTTCTTCCAGAAATGGCAGTTTTCTCCCAAACACAGAACGTGTTCTCCCAGAAATACCTCTTTTCTCCACCAAAAGAGGGAAGTTGCTCCCACAAATACCAGATTTCAGCCTCAAAATAGGGCAGATTCGCACACAAATACCAGTTTCCTACTTCAAAAGACCCAAGTTTCACCTACAAATACCACCTTTCTCCGCTGAACTGGACATTTTCTTCTAGAAATACCAGTTTTCGCCCCAATAGTAGGACAGTTTCTCCCAGAAATACCAGTTTTCTCCACCGAAATAGGACATTTTCTTCGACAAATACCACTTTGCCCCCCAACGTAAGGACACTCTCTCCCAGAAATACCAGTTTTATCCCCCCAAATGGGACATTTTCCCCACAAAGACCAGATTTCTGCCTCAAAAGAGGCAAGTTTCACCCACAAATACCTCTTTTCTCCACTACATTGCACATTTTCTTCCAGAAATACCATTTCTCGCCCCAAGAGTAGGACACGTTCACCCAGAGAGACCAGCTTTCTCCTCAGAAATATGGCCTTGGCGGCCAGATAGACCAGTTCTCTCCAAATATGGGGCCTTTTCTCCCAGAAAGACCAGGTTTCTCCCCAAAACAGGATATTTTCTCCCACAAATTCCACTTTTCTCCCCTGAAATAGGACATTTTCTCCCAGAAATACCACTTTCATCCCCCAAAACAGGACATTTTCTCCCAGAAAGACCACTTTGCTCCCCGAAATACTGGACTTTGTCTTCCAGAAACACCATGCTCATCCCCTCCAGAGGTTGTTTTCACCCCAAACCCTAGCACCTTTCCTCTCACTACTCCCTGCTTTTTCAAACATAGATGCTCTTCTCTCCCAGAAATGCTAGCATTCTCTCCAACGTGGGACCTTTTCCAACCAAAGATGGCAGAGTCTCCCAGAAATAGCACTTGTCTTCAGAAGAACTGACATGTTCTCCAAAACATACGACTTTCAGCTGTTCCAGGTGACGTTTTTCAGCCAAACATCGGAGAGATTCTGCCCAAGTACCACTTTTCTCTCCTGTCGATTGCATTTTCTCACAGAAATACCACACTGCAACTCCAAAGAACACATTTCCCTCCAGAAATACCCTCTTTTTGCCCAGAAAGACTAGCCTTCTCCCAAAAGAGAGGACATTTTCCACCAGAAATATCAGCTGTTTCCCAAATCGATGACATCTTCTTCCAGAAATTCCTGCTTTTTCCCAAACAGATGATAGTTTGGCCTAAAAATACCAGCTTTCTCCCCAGAAATAGGCCATTGTTTGCCAGATAGACCAGTTTTCTCCCCAATATAGGACATTTTCTCCCACAAAGACCAGTTTTCTCTTAGGATTTGACTTATTTTGTAGAATGACAGTTTTCTACCCCACAATGGGACATTTTCTCCCACAAATACCAGTATTCTCCCCAAAACAGGACATTTGCTCCCACAAAGACCAGATTTCTGCCTCAGAAGAGGCAAGTTTCACCCACAAATACCTCTTTTCTCCACTACATTGCACATTTTCTTCTAGAAATACCAGTTCTCGCCCCAAGATTAGGACAGGTTCTCCCAGAGATACCAGCTTTCTCCCCACAAATATGGCCTTGGCGGCCAGATAGACCAGTTTGCTCCCAAATATGGGACCTTTTCTCCCAGAAATACCAGCTTTCTCCCCAGAAATAGGACATTCTCTCCCAGAAATACCAGCTTTCACCAAAATAGAGGAGATTTCCTCTGAGAAATACCTGTGTTCTCCTCAAGTAGATGGCATTTTCCCAGAAATCATGCTTTTCCACAGCAACTATGACATTTACTCCAAAATAGATGACATTTTCACGCAGGAATACCAGTTTTCTCCCAGTCACATTGCAGTTTCCGCCAGGAATGCCAGCTTTCTCGCAGATAGATGATGTTTACTCCCAGAAAGACCAGCTTTCTCCAAAATATGTCATAGTTTCTCCCAGAAATACCACTTTTCTCCCCCAAAATAGGACATTCTCTCACGGAAACACCAGGTTCCCTCCATGAAATAGGACAGTTTCTCCCAGAAATACCTCTTCTCTCCCAGATGCTGGACATTTTCTCCCGGAAATACCACTTTTCTCCCCCACATAGGACAGTTTCTCCCAGAAATATCAGTTTTCTCTTAACATTGACATTCTTAGTTGTAGCCTCACAATTTTCTACCCCAAAATGGGACAGTTTCTCCCACAAATACCACTTTGCTCCGTGACAATAGGACAGTCTCTCCCAGAAATGCCAGTATTCTCCCCAGAACAGGACCATTGCTCCCAGAAAGACCAGCTTTCTCCCCCCAGAGTGGACATTTTCTTCCAGAAATGGCAGTTTTCTCCCAAACACAGAACGTGTTCTCCCAGAAATACCTCTTTTCTCCACCAAAAGAGGGAAGTTGCTCCCACAAATACCAGATTTCAGCCTCAAAATAGGGCAGATTCGCCCACAAATACCAGTTTCCTACTTCAAAAGACCCAAGTTTCACCTACAAATACCACCTTTCTCCGCTGAACTGGACATTTTCTTCTAGAAATACCAGTTTTCGCCCCAATAGTAGGACAGTTTCTCCCAGAAATACCAGTTTTCTCCACCGAAATAGGACATTTTCTTCGACAAATACCACTTTGCCCCCCAACGTAAGGACACTCTCTCCCAGAAATACCAGTTTTATCCCCCCAAATGGGACATTTTCCCCACAAAGACCAGATTTCTGCCTCAAAAGAGGCAAGTTTCACCCACAAATACCTCTTTTCTCCACTACATTGCACATTTTCTTCCAGAAATACCATTTCTCGCCCCAAGAGTAGGACACGTTCACCCAGAGAGACCAGCTTTCTCCTCAGAAATATGGCCTTGGCGGCCAGATAGACCAGTTCTCTCCAAATATGGGGCCTTTTCTCCCAGAAAGACCAGGTTTCTCCCCAAAACAGGATATTTTCTCCCACAAATGCCACTTTTCTCCCCTGAAATAGGACATTTTCTCCCAGAAATACCACTTTCATCCCCCAAAACAGGACATTTTCTCCCAGAAAGACCACTTTGCTCCCCGAAATACAGGACTTTGTCTTCCAGAAACACCATGCTCATCCCCTCCAGAGGTTGTTTTCACCCCAAACCCTAGCACCTTTCCTCTCACTACTCCCTGCTTTTTCAAACATAGATGCTCTTCTCTCCCAGAAATGCTAGCATTCTCTCCAACGTGGGACCTTTTCCAACCAAAGATGGCAGACTCTCCCAGAAATAGCACTTGTCTTCAGAAGAACTGACATGTTCTCCAAAACATACGACTTTCAGCTGTTCCAGGTGACGTTTTTCAGCCAAACATCGGAGAGATTCTGCCCAAGTACCACTTTTCTCTCCTGTCGATTGCATTTTCTCACAGAAATACCACACTGCAACTCCAAAGAACACATTTCCCTCCAGAAATACCCTCTTTTTGCCCAGAAAGACCAGCCTTCTCCCAAAAGAGAGGACATTTTCCACCAGAAATATCAGCTGTTTCCCAAATCGATGACATCTTCTTCCAGAAATTCCTGCTTTTTCCCAAACAGATGATAGTTTGGCCTAAAAATACCAGCTTTCTCCCCAGAAATAGGCCATTGTTTGCCAGATAGACCAGTTTTCTCCCCAATATAGGCCATTTTCTCCCACAAAGACCAGTTTTCTCTTAGGATTTGACTTATTTTGTAGAATGACAGTTTTCTACCCCACAATGGGACATTTTCTCCCACAAAGACCAGTGTGCTCCATGAAAACAGGACAGTTTCTCCCAGAAATACCAGTATTCTCCCCAAAACAGGACATTTGCTCCCACAAAGACCAGATTTCTGCCTCAGAAGAGGCAAGTTTCACCCACAAATACCTCTTTTCTCCACTACATTGCACATTTTCTTCTAGAAATACCAGTTCTCGCCCCAAGATTAGGACAGGTTCTCCCAGAGATACCAGCTTTCTCCCCACAAATATGGCCTTGGCGGCCAGATAGACCAGTTTTCTCCCAAATATGGGACCTTTTCTCCCAGAAATACCAGCTTTCTCCCCAGAAATAGGACATTCTCTCCCAGAAATACCAGCTTTCACCAAAATAGAGGAGATTTCCTCTGAGAAATACCTGTGTTCTCCTCAAGTAGATGGCATTTTCCCAGAAATCATGCTTTTCCACAGCAACTATGACATTTACTCCAAAATAGATGACATTTTCACGCAGGAATACCAGTTTTCTCCCAGTCACATTGCAGTTTCCGCCAGGAATGCCAGCTTTCTCGCAGATAGATGATGTTTACTCCCAGAAAGACCAGCTTTCTCCAAAATATGTCATAGTTTCTCCCAGAAATACCACTTTTCTCCCCCAAAATAGGACATTCTCTCACGGAAACACCAGGTTCCCTCCATGAAATAGGACAGTTTCTCCCAGAAATACCTCTTCTCTCCCAGATGCTGGACATTTTCTCCCGGAAATACCACTTTTCTCCCCCACATAGGACAGTTTCTCCCAGAAATATCAGTTTTCTCTTAACATTGACATTCTTAGTTGTAGCCTCACAATTTTCTACCCCAAAATGGGACAGTTTCTCCCACAAATACCACTTTGCTCCGTGACAATAGGACAGTCTCTCCCAGAAATGCCAGTATTCTCCCCAGAACAGGACCATTGCTCCCAGAAAGACCAGCTTTCTCCCCCCAGAGTGGACATTTTCTTCCAGAAATGGCAGTTTTCTCCCAAACACAGAACGTGTTCTCCCAGAAATACCTCTTTTCTCCACCAAAAGAGGGAAGTTGCTCCCACAAATACCAGATTTCAGCCTCAAAATAGGGCAGATTCGCCCACAAATACCAGTTTCCTACTTCAAAAGACCCAAGTTTCACCTACAAATACCACCTTTCTCCGCTGAACTGGACATTTTCTTCTAGAAATACCAGTTTTCGCCCCAATAGTAGGACAGTTTCTCCCAGAAATACCAGTTTTCTCCACCGAAATAGGACATTTTCTTCGACAAATACCACTTTGCCCCCCAACGTAAGGACACTCTCTCCCAGAAATACCAGTTTTATCCCCCCAAATGGGACATTTTCCCCACAAAGACCAGATTTCTGCCTCAAAAGAGGCAAGTTTCACCCACAAATACCTCTTTTCTCCACTACATTGCACATTTTCTTCCAGAAATACCATTTCTCGCCCCAAGAGTAGGACACGTTCACCCAGAGAGACCAGCTTTCTCCTCAGAAATATGGCCTTGGCGGCCAGATAGACCAGTTCTCTCCAAATATGGGGCCTTTTCTCCCAGAAAGACCAGGTTTCTCCCCAAAACAGGATATTTTCTCCCACAAATGCCACTTTTCTCCCCTGAAATAGGACATTTTCTCCCAGAAATACCACTTTCATCCCCCAAAACAGGACATTTTCTCCCAGAAAGACCACTTTGCTCCCCGAAATACAGGACTTTGTCTTCCAGAAACACCATGCTCATCCCCTCCAGAGGTTGTTTTCACCCCAAACCCTAGCACCTTTCCTCTCACTACTCCCTGCTTTTTCAAACATAGATGCTCTTCTCTCCCAGAAATGCTAGCATTCTCTCCAACGTGGGACCTTTTCCAACCAAAGATGGCAGAGTCTCCCAGAAATAGCACTTGTCTTCAGAAGAACTGACATGTTCTCCAAAACATACGACTTTCAGCTGTTCCAGGTGACGTTTTTCAGCCAAACATCGGAGAGATTCTGCCCAAGTACCACTTTTCTCTCCTGTCGATTGCATTTTCTCACAGAAATACCACACTGCAACTCCAAAGAACACATTTCCCTCCAGAAATACCCTCTTTTTGCCCAGAAAGACCAGCCTTCTCCCAAAAGAGAGGACATTTTCCACCAGAAATATCAGCTGTTTCCCAAATCGATGACATCTTCTTCCAGAAATTCCTGCTTTTTCCCAAACAGATGATAGTTTGGCCTAAAAATACCAGCTTTCTCCCCAGAAATAGGCCATTGTTTGCCAGATAGACCAGTTTTCTCCCCAATATAGGCCATTTTCTCCCACAAAGACCAGTTTTCTCTTAGGATTTGACTTATTTTGTAGAATGACAGTTTTCTACCCCACAATGGGACATTTTCTCCCACAAAGACCAGTGTGCTCCATGAAAACAGGACAGTTTCTCCCAGAAATACCAGGATTCTCCCCAAAACAGGACATTTGCTCCCACAAAGACCAGATTTCTGCCTCAGAAGAGGCAAGTTTCACCCACAAATACCTCTTTTCTCCACTACATTGCACATTTTCTTCTAGAAATACCAGTTCTCGCCCCAAGATTAGGACAGGTTCTCCCAGAGATACCAGCTTTCTCCCCACAAATATGGCCTTGGCGGCCAGATAGACCAGTTTGCTCCCAAATATGGGACCTTTTCTCCCAGAAATACCAGCTTTCTCCCCAGAAATAGGACATTCTCTCCCAGAAATACCAGCTTTCACCAAAATAGAGGAGATTTCCTCTGAGAAATACCTGTGTTCTCCTCAAGTAGATGGCATTTTCCCAGAAATCATGCTTTTCCACAGCAACTATGACATTTACTCCAAAATAGATGACATTTTCACGCAGGAATACCAGTTTTCTCCCAGTCACATTGCAGTTTCCGCCAGGAATGCCAGCTTTCTCGCAGATAGATGATGTTTACTCCCAGAAAGACCAGCTTTCTCCAAAATATGTCATAGTTTCTCCCAGAAATACCACTTTTCTCCCCCAAAATAGGACATTCTCTCACGGAAACACCAGGTTCCCTCCATGAAATAGGACAGTTTCTCCCAGAAATACCTCTTCTCTCCCAGATGCTGGACATTTTCTCCCGGAAATACCACTTTTCTCCCCCACATAGGACAGTTTCTCCCAGAAATATCAGTTTTCTCTTAACATTGACATTCTTAGTTGTAGCCTCACAATTTTCTACCCCAAAATGGGACAGTTTCTCCCACAAATACCACTTTGCTCCGTGACAATAGGACAGTCTCTCCCAGAAATGCCAGTATTCTCCCCAGAACAGGACCATTGCTCCCAGAAAGACCAGCTTTCTCCCCCCAGAGTGGACATTTTCTTCCAGAAATGGCAGTTTTCTCCCAAACACAGAACGTGTTCTCCCAGAAATACCTCTTTTCTCCACCAAAAGAGGGAAGTTGCTCCCACAAATACCAGATTTCAGCCTCAAAATAGGGCAGATTCGCCCACAAATACCAGTTTCCTACTTCAAAAGACCCAAGTTTCACCTACAAATACCACCTTTCTCCGCTGAACTGGACATTTTCTTCTAGAAATACCAGTTTTCGCCCCAATAGTAGGACAGTTTCTCCCAGAAATACCAGTTTTCTCCACCGAAATAGGACATTTTCTTCGACAAATACCACTTTGCCCCCCAACGTAAGGACACTCTCTCCCAGAAATACCAGTTTTATCCCCCCAAATGGGACATTTTCCCCACAAAGACCAGATTTCTGCCTCAAAAGAGGCAAGTTTCACCCACAAATACCTCTTTTCTCCACTACATTGCACATTTTCTTCCAGAAATACCATTTCTCGCCCCAAGAGTAGGACACGTTCACCCAGAGAGACCAGCTTTCTCCTCAGAAATATGGCCTTGGCGGCCAGATAGACCAGTTCTCTCCAAATATGGGGCCTTTTCTCCCAGAAAGACCAGGTTTCTCCCCAAAACAGGATATTTTCTCCCACAAATGCCACTTTTCTCCCCTGAAATAGGACATTTTCTCCCAGAAATACCACTTTCATCCCCCAAAACAGGACATTTTCTCCCAGAAAGACCACTTTGCTCCCGAAATACAGGACTTTGTCTTCCAGAAACACCATGCTCATCCCCTCCAGAGGTTGTTTTCACCCCAAACCCTAGCACCTTTCCTCTCACTACTCCCTGCTTTTTCAAACATAGATGCTCTTCTCTCCCAGAAATGCTAGCATTCTCTCCAACGTGGGACCTTTTCCAACCAAAGATGGCAGAGTCTCCCAGAAATAGCACTTGTCTTCAGAAGAACTGACATGTTCTCCAAAACATACGACTTTCAGCTGTTCCAGGTGACGTTTTTCAGCCAAACATCGGAGAGATTCTGCCCAAGTACCACTTTTCTCTCCTGTCGATTGCATTTTCTCACAGAAATACCACACTGCAACTCCAAAGAACACATTTCCCTCCAGAAATACCCTCTTTTTGCCCAGAAAGACCAGCCTTCTCCCAAAAGAGAGGACATTTTCCACCAGAAATATCAGCTGTTTCCCAAATCGATGACATCTTCTTCCAGAAATTCCTGCTTTTTCCCAAACAGATGATATTTTGGCCTAAAAATACCAGCTTTCTCCCCAGAAATAGGCCATTGTTTGCCAGATAGACCAGTTTTCTCCCCAATATAGGCCATTTTCTCCCACAAAGACCAGTTTTCTCTTAGGATTTGACTTATTTTGTAGAATGACAGTTTTCTACCCCACAATGGGACATTTTCTCCCACAAAGACCAGTGTGCTCCGTGAAAACAGGACAGTTTCTCCCACAAATACCAGTATTCTCCCCAAAACAGTACATTTGCTCCCACAAAGACCAGATTTCTGCCTCACAAGAGGCAAGTTTCACCCACAAATACCTCTTTTCTCCACTACATTGCACATTTTCTTCTAGAAATACCAGTTCTCGCCCCAAGATTAGGACAGGTTCTCCCAGAGATACCAGCTTTCTCCCCACAAATATGGCCTTGGCGGCCAGATAGACCAGTTTGCTCCCAAATATGGGACCTTTTCTCCCAGAAATACCAGCTTTCTCCCCAGAAATAGGACATTCTCTCCCAGAAATACCAGCTTTCACCAAAATAGAGGAGATTTCCTCTGAGAAATACCTGTGTTCTCCTCAAGTAGATGGCATTTTCCCAGAAATCATGCTTTTCCACAGCAACTATGACATTTACTCCAAAATAGATGACATTTTCACGCAGGAATACCAGTTTTCTCCCAGTCACATTGCAGTTTCCGCCAGGAATGCCAGCTTTCTCGCAGATAGATGATGTTTACTCCCAGAAAGACCAGCTTTCTCCAAAATATGTCATAGTTTCTCCCAGAAATACCACTTTTCTCCCCCAAAATAGGACATTCTCTCACGGAAACACCAGGTTCCCTCCATGAAATAGGACAGTTTCTCCCAGAAATACCTCTTCTCTCCCAGATGCTGGACATTTTCTCCCGGAAATACCACTTTTCTCCCCCACATAGGACAGTTTCTCCCAGAAATATCAGTTTTCTCTTAACATTGACATTCTTAGTTGTAGCCTCACAATTTTCTACCCCAAAATGGGACAGTTTCTCCCACAAATACCACTTTGCTCCGTGACAATAGGACAGTCTCTCCCAGAAATGCCAGTATTCTCCCCAGAACAGGACCATTGCTCCCAGAAAGACCAGCTTTCTCCCCCCAGAGTGGACATTTTCTTCCAGAAATGGCAGTTTTCTCCCAAACACAGAACGTGTTCTCCCAGAAATACCTCTTTTCTCCACCAAAAGAGGGAAGTTGCTCCCACAAATACCAGATTTCAGCCTCAAAATAGGGCAGATTCGCCCACAAATACCAGTTTCCTACTTCAAAAGACCCAAGTTTCACCTACAAATACCACCTTTCTCCGCTGAACTGGACATTTTCTTCTAGAAATACCACTTTTCGCCCCAATAGTAGGACAGTTTCTCCCAGAAATACCAGTTTTCTCCACCGAAATAGGACATTTTCTTCGACAAATACCACTTTGCCCCCCAACGTAAGGACACTCTCTCCCAGAAATACCAGTTTTATCCCCCCAAATGGGACATTTTCCCCACAAAGACCAGATTTCTGCCTCAAAAGAGGCAAGTTTCACCCACAAATACCTCTTTTCTCCACTACATTGCACATTTTCTTCCAGAAATACCATTTCTCGCCCCAAGAGTAGGACACGTTCACCCAGAGAGACCAGCTTTCTCCTCAGAAATATGGCCTTGGCGGCCAGATAGACCAGTTCTCTCCAAATATGGGGCCTTTTCTCCCAGAAAGACCAGGTTTCTCCCCAAAACAGGATATTTTCTCCCACAAATGCCACTTTTCTCCCCTGAAATAGGACATTTTCTCCCAGAAATACCACTTTCATCCCCCAAAACAGGACATTTTCTCCCAGAAAGACCACTTTGCTCCCGAAATACAGGACTTTGTCTTCCAGAAACACCATGCTCATCCCCTCCAGAGGTTGTTTTCACCCCAAACCCTAGCACCTTTCCTCTCACTACTCCCTGCTTTTTCAAACATAGATGCTCTTCTCTCCCAGAAATGCTAGCATTCTCTCCAACGTGGGACCTTTTCCAACCAAAGATGGCAGAGTCTCCCAGAAATAGCACTTGTCTTCAGAAGAACTGACATGTTCTCCAAAACATACGACTTTCAGCTGTTCCAGGTGACGTTTTTCAGCCAAACATCGGAGAGATTCTGCCCAAGTACCACTTTTCTCTCCTGTCGATTGCATTTTCTCACAGAAATACCACACTGCAACTCCAAAGAACACATTTCCCTCCAGAAATACCCTCTTTTTGCCCAGAAAGACCAGCCTTCTCCCAAAAGAGAGGACATTT
Organism: Chrysolophus pictus; assembly: GCA_037305975.1. Classification (NCBI taxonomy): domain Eukaryota; kingdom Metazoa; phylum Chordata; class Aves; order Galliformes; family Phasianidae; genus Chrysolophus; species Chrysolophus pictus. The sequence goes on along the minus strand of CM074596.1, from coordinate 6,923,755 downwards.
TCCACCAGAAATATCAGCTGTTTCCCAAATCGATGACATCTTCTTCCAGAAATTCCTGCTTTTTCCCAAACAGATGATAGTTTGGCCTAAAAATACCAGCTTTCTCCCCAGAAATAGGCCATTGTTTGCCAGATAGACCAGTTTTCTCCCCAATATAGGACATTTTCTCCCACAAAGACCAGTTTTCTCTTAGGATTTGACTTATTTTGTAGAATGACAGTTTTCTACCCCACAATGGGACATTTTCTCCCACAAAGACCAGTGTGCTCCGTGAAAACAGGACAGTTTCTCCCACAAATACCAGTATTCTCCCCAAAACAGTACATTTGCTCCCACAAAGACCAGATTTCTGCCTCACAAGAGGCAAGTTTCACCCACAAATACCTCTTTTCTCCACTACATTGCACATTTTCTTCTAGAAATACCAGTTCTCGCCCCAAGATTAGGACAGGTTCTCCCAGAGATACCAGCTTTCTCCCCACAAATATGGCCTTGGCGGCCAGATAGACCAGTTTTCTCCCAAATATGGGACCTTTTCTCCCAGAAATACCAGCTTTCTCCCCAGAAATAGGACATTCTCTCCCAGAAATACCAGCTTTCACCAAAATAGAGGAGATTTCCTCTGAGAAATACCTGTGTTCTCCTCAAGTAGATGGCATTTTCCCAGAAATCATGCTTTTCCACAGCAACTATGACATTTACTCCAAAATAGATGACATTTTCACGCAGGAATACCAGTTTTCTCCCAGTCACATTGCAGTTTCCGCCAGGAATGCCAGCTTTCTCGCAGATAGATGATGTTTACTCCCAGAAAGACCAGCTTTCTCCAAAATATGTCATAGTTTCTCCCAGAAATACCACTTTTCTCCCCCAAAATAGGACATTCTCTCACGGAAACACCAGGTTCCCTCCATGAAATAGGACAGTTTCTCCCAGAAATACCTCTTCTCTCCCAGATGCTGGACATTTTCTCCCGGAAATACCACTTTTCTCCCCCACATAGGACAGTTTCTCCCAGAAATATCAGTTTTCTCTTAACATTGACATTCTTAGTTGTAGCCTCACAATTTTCTACCCCAAAATGGGACAGTTTCTCCCACAAATACCACTTTGCTCCGTGACAATAGGACAGTCTCTCCCAGAAATGCCAGTATTCTCCCCAGAACAGGACCATTGCTCCCAGAAAGACCAGCTTTCTCCCCCCAGAGTGGACATTTTCTTCCAGAAATGGCAGTTTTCTCCCAAACACAGAACGTGTTCTCCCAGAAATACCTCTTTTCTCCACCAAAAGAGGGAAGTTGCTCCCACAAATACCAGATTTCAGCCTCAAAATAGGGCAGATTCGCCCACAAATACCAGTTTCCTACTTCAAAAGACCCAAGTTTCACCTACAAATACCACCTTTCTCCGCTGAACTGGACATTTTCTTCTAGAAATACCAGTTTTCGCCCCAATAGTAGGACAGTTTCTCCCAGAAATACCAGTTTTCTCCACCGAAATAGGACATTTTCTTCGACAAATACCACTTTGCCCCCCAACGTAAGGACACTCTCTCCCAGAAATACCAGTTTTATCCCCCCAAATGGGACATTTTCCCCACAAAGACCAGATTTCTGCCTCAAAAGAGGCAAGTTTCACCCACAAATACCTCTTTTCTCCACTACATTGCACATTTTCTTCCAGAAATACCATTTCTCGCCCCAAGAGTAGGACACGTTCACCCAGAGAGACCAGCTTTCTCCTCAGAAATATGGCCTTGGCGGCCAGATAGACCAGTTCTCTCCAAATATGGGGCCTTTTCTCCCAGAAAGACCAGGTTTCTCCCCAAAACAGGATATTTTCTCCCACAAATGCCACTTTTCTCCCCTGAAATAGGACATTTTCTCCCAGAAATACCACTTTCATCCCCCAAAACAGGACATTTTCTCCCAGAAAGACCACTTTGCTCCCCGAAATACTGGACTTTGTCTTCCAGAAACACCATGCTCATCCCCTCCAGAGGTTGTTTTCACCCCAAACCCTAGCACCTTTCCTCTCACTACTCCCTGCTTTTTCAAACATAGATGCTCTTCTCTCCCAGAAATGCTAGCATTCTCTCCAACGTGGGACCTTTTCCAACCAAAGATGGCAGAGTCTCCCAGAAATAGCACTTGTCTTCAGAAGAACTGACATGTTCTCCAAAACATACGACTTTCAGCTGTTCCAGGTGACGTTTTTCAGCCAAACATCGGAGAGATTCTGCCCAAGTACCACTTTTCTCTCCTGTCGATTGCATTTTCTCACAGAAATACCACACTGCAACTCCAAAGAACACATTTCCCTCCAGAAATACCCTCTTTTTGCCCAGAAAGACTAGCCTTCTCCCAAAAGAGAGGACATTTTCCACCAGAAATATCAGCTGTTTCCCAAATCGATGACATCTTCTTCCAGAAATTCCTGCTTTTTCCCAAACAGATGATAGTTTGGCCTAAAAATACCAGCTTTCTCCCCAGAAATAGGCCATTGTTTGCCAGATAGACCAGTTTTCTCCCCAATATAGGACATTTTCTCCCACAAAGACCAGTTTTCTCTTAGGATTTGACTTATTTTGTAGAATGACAGTTTTCTACCCCACAATGGGACATTTTCTCCCACAAATACCAGTATTCTCCCCAAAACAGGACATTTGCTCCCACAAAGACCAGATTTCTGCCTCAGAAGAGGCAAGTTTCACCCACAAATACCTCTTTTCTCCACTACATTGCACATTTTCTTCTAGAAATACCAGTTCTCGCCCCAAGATTAGGACAGGTTCTCCCAGAGATACCAGCTTTCTCCCCACAAATATGGCCTTGGCGGCCAGATAGACCAGTTTGCTCCCAAATATGGGACCTTTTCTCCCAGAAATACCAGCTTTCTCCCCAGAAATAGGACATTCTCTCCCAGAAATACCAGCTTTCACCAAAATAGAGGAGATTTCCTCTGAGAAATACCTGTGTTCTCCTCAAGTAGATGGCATTTTCCCAGAAATCATGCTTTTCCACAGCAACTATGACATTTACTCCAAAATAGATGACATTTTCACGCAGGAATACCAGTTTTCTCCCAGTCACATTGCAGTTTCCGCCAGGAATGCCAGCTTTCTCGCAGATAGATGATGTTTACTCCCAGAAAGACCAGCTTTCTCCAAAATATGTCATAGTTTCTCCCAGAAATACCACTTTTCTCCCCCAAAATAGGACATTCTCTCACGGAAACACCAGGTTCCCTCCATGAAATAGGACAGTTTCTCCCAGAAATACCTCTTCTCTCCCAGATGCTGGACATTTTCTCCCGGAAATACCACTTTTCTCCCCCACATAGGACAGTTTCTCCCAGAAATATCAGTTTTCTCTTAACATTGACATTCTTAGTTGTAGCCTCACAATTTTCTACCCCAAAATGGGACAGTTTCTCCCACAAATACCACTTTGCTCCGTGACAATAGGACAGTCTCTCCCAGAAATGCCAGTATTCTCCCCAGAACAGGACCATTGCTCCCAGAAAGACCAGCTTTCTCCCCCCAGAGTGGACATTTTCTTCCAGAAATGGCAGTTTTCTCCCAAACACAGAACGTGTTCTCCCAGAAATACCTCTTTTCTCCACCAAAAGAGGGAAGTTGCTCCCACAAATACCAGATTTCAGCCTCAAAATAGGGCAGATTCGCCCACAAATACCAGTTTCCTACTTCAAAAGACCCAAGTTTCACCTACAAATACCACCTTTCTCCGCTGAACTGGACATTTTCTTCTAGAAATACCAGTTTTCGCCCCAATAGTAGGACAGTTTCTCCCAGAAATACCAGTTTTCTCCACCGAAATAGGACATTTTCTTCGACAAATACCACTTTGCCCCCCAACGTAAGGACACTCTCTCCCAGAAATACCAGTTTTATCCCCCCAAATGGGACATTTTCCCCACAAAGACCAGATTTCTGCCTCAAAAGAGGCAAGTTTCACCCACAAATACCTCTTTTCTCCACTACATTGCACATTTTCTTCCAGAAATACCATTTCTCGCCCCAAGAGTAGGACACGTTCACCCAGAGAGACCAGCTTTCTCCTCAGAAATATGGCCTTGGCGGCCAGATAGACCAGTTCTCTCCAAATATGGGGCCTTTTCTCCCAGAAAGACCAGGTTTCTCCCCAAAACAGGATATTTTCTCCCACAAATTCCACTTTTCTCCCCTGAAATAGGACATTTTCTCCCAGAAATACCACTTTCATCCCCCAAAACAGGACATTTTCTCCCAGAAAGACCACTTTGCTCCCCGAAATACTGGACTTTGTCTTCCAGAAACACCATGCTCATCCCCTCCAGGTGTTGTTTTCACCCCAAACCCTAGCACCTTTCCTCTCACTACTCCCTGCTTTTTCAAACATAGATGCTCTTCTCTCCCAGAAATGCTAGCATTCTCTCCAACGTGGGACCTTTTCCAACCAAAGACGGCAGAGTCTCCCAGAAATAGCACTTGTCTTCAGAAGAACTGACGTTCTCCAAAACATACGACTTTCAGCTGTTCCAGGTGACGTTTTTCAGCCAAACATCGGAGAGATTCTGCCCAAGTACCACTTTTCTCTCCTGTCGATTGCATTTTCTCACAGAAATACCACACTGCAACTCCAAAGAACACATTTCCCTCCAGAAATACCCTCTTTTTGCCCAGAAAGACCAGCCTTCTCCCAAAAGAGAGGACATTTTCCACCAGAAATATCAGCTGTTTCCCAAATCGATGACATCTTCTTCCAGAAATTCCTGCTTTTTCCCAGACAGATGATATTTTGGCCTAAAAATACCAGCTTTCTCCCCAGAAATAGGCCATTGTTTGCCAGATAGACCAGTTTTCTCCCCAATATAGGACATTTTCTCCCACAAAGACCAGTTTTCTCTTAGGATTTGACTTATTTTGTAGAATGACAGTTTTCTACCCCACAATGGGACATTTTCTCCCACAAAGACCAGTGTGCTCCATGAAAACAGGACAGTTTCTCCCAGAAATACCAGTATTCTCCCCAAAACAGGACATTTGCTCCCACAAAGACCAGATTTCTGCCTCAGAAGAGGCAAGTTTCACCCACAAATACCTCTTTTCTCCACTACATTGCACATTTTCTTCTAGAAATACCAGTTCTCGCCCCAAGATTAGGACAGGTTCTCCCAGAGAGACCAGCTTTCTCCCCAGAAATATGGCCTTGGCGGCCAGATAGACCAGTTTTCTCCCAAATATGGGACATTCTCTCCCAGAAATACCAGCTTTCACCAAAATAGAGGAGATTTCCTCTGAGAAATACCTGTGTTCTCCTCAAGTAGATGGCATTTTCCCAGAAATCATGCTTTTCCACAGCAACTATGACATTTACTCCAAAATAGATGACATTTTCACGCAGGAATACCAGTTTTCTCCCAGTCACATTGCAGTTTCCGCCAGGAATGCCAGCTTTCTCGCAGATAGATGATGTTTACTCCCAGAAAGACCAGCTTTCTCCAAAATATGTCATAGTTTCTCCCAGAAATATCACTTTTCTCCCCCAAAATAGGACATTCTCTCACGGAAACACCAGGTTCCCTCCATGAAATAGGACAGTTTCTCCCAGAAATACCTCTTCTCTCCCAGATGCTGGGCATTTTCTCCCGGAAATACCACTTTTCTCCCCCAGATAGGACAGTTTCTCCCAGAAATATCAGTTTTCTCTTAACATTGACATTCTTCTTTGTAGCATCACAATTTTCTACCCCAAAATGGGACAGTTTCTCCCACAAATACCACTTTGCTCCGTGACAATAGGACAGTCTCTCCCAGAAATGCCAGTATTCTCCCCAGAACAGGACCATTGCTCCCAGAAAGACCAGCTTTCTCCCCCCAGAGTGGACATTTTCTTCCAGAAATGGCAGTTTTCTCCCAAACACAGAACGTGTTCTCCCAGAAATACCTCTTTTCTCCACCAAAAGAGGGAAGTTGCTCCCACAAATACCAGATTTCAGCCTCAAAATAGGGCAGATTCGCCCACAAATACCAGTTTCCTACTTCAAAAGACCCAAGTTTCACCTACAAATACCACCTTTCTCCGCTGAACTGGACATTTTCTTCTAGAAATACCAGTTTTCGCCCCAATAGTAGGACAGTTTCTCCCAGAAATACCAGTTTTCTCCACCGAAATAGGACATTTTCTTCGACAAATACCACTTTGCCCCCCAACGTAAGGACACTCTCTCCCAGAAATACCAGTTTTATCCCCCCAAATGGGACATTTTCCCCACAAAGACCAGATTTCTGCCTCAAAAGAGGCAAGTTTCACCCACAAATACCTCTTTTCTCCACTACATTGCACATTTTCTTCCAGAAATACCATTTCTCGCCCCAAGAGTAGGACACGTTCACCCAGAGAGACCAGCTTTCTCCTCAGAAATATGGCCTTGGCGGCCAGATAGACCAGTTCTCTCCAAATATGGGGCCTTTTCTCCCAGAAAGACCAGGTTTCTCCCCAAAACAGGATATTTTCTCCCACAAATTCCACTTTTCTCCCCTGAAATAGGACATTTTCTCCCAGAAATACCACTTTCATCCCCCAAAACAGGACATTTTCTCCCAGAAAGACCACTTTGCTCCCCGAAATACAGGACTTTGTCTTCCAGAAACACCATGCTCATCCCCTCCAGAGGTTGTTTTCACCCCAAACCCTAGCACCTTTCCTCTCACTACTCCCTGCTTTTTCAAACATAGATGCTCTTCTCTCCCAGAAATGCTAGCATTCTCTCCAACGTGGGACCTTTTCCAACCAAAGATGGCAGACTCTCCCAGAAATAGCACTTGTCTTCAGAAGAACTGACATGTTCTCCAAAACATACGACTTTCAGCTGTTCCAGGTGACGTTTTTCAGCCAAACATCGGAGAGATTCTGCCCAAGTACCACTTTTCTCTCCTGTCGATTGCATTTTCTTCCAGAAATACCACACCGCAACTCGAAAGACCACATTTCCCTCCAGAATAACACTATTTTTGCCCAGAAAGACCAGCCTTCTCCCAAAAGAGAGGACATTTTCCACCAGAAAGACCACTTTTCTCTCCTTCCTGTTGCAGTTTCCTCCAAAAAGAGATTTCCTTCCAGGCATACCAGCATTCCCTCAAATAGAGGACATTTTCCCCCGGAAATACCATCTTTTCTCCCAGAAATTCCAGCTCTCTTAGAAAGACTTCACATTTCCTCCCCATTATACTACTTCACACTCCTAACAATCAGACGGCCCAGAAAGACCATTTTTCTCCTCAAGAGGGGAGATTTTCTCCCAATTGGATGACATTTCTGGGAAGAAAGACCTGTTTTCTTCCCTCTAGAGGACATTTTTTTCCCCAAAGACGACATTTGCTCCCTGAAATCCCACTACTCTTAGAAATACCTCCGCACTCGCGCTGAACTGCTCCGGAGAGTTTGCAGTTGCTGGCCGCGAAATCGCGGTTCTCCCCGAACGCCGCTTTCAGCCTTCAGCAGCGGTCTCGTTTCTCTCGGATGCCGAGAAAGAGCGACTTCAGCCGGATGCTTTTCTGCGACGAGCGGCTTCTTCTGCGCACATGGCAAAGGAGCGCTTCTGACTTCTCCTGGTGCCCATGCAGAATGCACTATGCTTCTCTCTCACTCTTTCCCTTTATTGCTATCTCTTGAGAGATTTTTCGTTGCTTACACATCAGCATTCTGTGACGAACAGAGTAGAAGGGAAAATCCCCTCTAAGAAGGCAGCTAGAAGTCCGAGGAGCGGCACACATTCTGCTTTCAGGGAGGACGTTACAGAAAGTCAAGAGCTGTGGATTCTTTCCCTCGGAGAAAAAACCCCCTGTTTTCAGGCAATGCAGTATGCCTATTTCGTCCGTTCTCGCCATCGCAATTCCGCTCTTTCGCTCTCGTGCGTCGAAAGCGGCACTCGCGCTGAACCGCTACGGAGAGTTTGCAGTTGCTGGCCACGAAATCGCGGTTCTCCCCGAACGCCGCTTTCAGCCTTCAGCAGCGGTCTCGTTTCTCTCGGATGCCGAGAAAGAGCGACTTCAGCCGGATGCTTTTCTGCGACGAGCGGCTTCTTCTGCGCACATCGCAAAGGAGCGCTTCTGACTTCTCCTTGTGCCCATGCAGAATGCATTACGCTTCTCTCTCATTCTTCGGTCTTTCCTTCCCTTTATTCCAAGCAACATTGCGTTTTGGTGTGGCTCTCCGATGCTACACGTCAGCATTGTGTGACGAACAGAGTAGAAGGGAAAACCCCCTCTAAGAAGGCAGCTAGAAGTCCGAGGAGCGGCACACGTTGTGCTTTCAGGAAGGACGTTACAGAAAGTCGAGAGCTGTGGATTCTTTCCTGCGCAGGAAAAAAACCCTGTTTTCAGGCAATGCAATACACTGAATTCGCTCGTTCTCGGCATCGCAATTCTGCGATTTCGCTCTCGTGCGTCGAAAGCGGCACTCGCGCTGAACCGCTCCGGAGAGTTTGCAGTTGCTGGCCGCGAAATCGCGGTTCTCCCCGAACGCCGCTTTCAGCCTTCAGCAGCGGTCTCGTTTCTCTCGGATGCCGAGAAAGAGCGACTTCAGCCGGATGCTTTTCTGCGACGAGCGGCTTCTTCTGCTCACATGGCAAAGGAGCGCTTCTGACTTCTCCTTGTGCCCGTGCATTCTGCATTACGCTTCTCTCTCACTCTTTCCCTTTATTGCTATCTGTCAGAGGTTTTTCGTTGCTTACACGTCAGCATTCTGTGACGAACAGAGTAGAAGGGAAAATCCCCTCGAATAAGGCAGCTAGAAGTTCGAGGAGCGACACACGTTCTGCTCTCAAGGCGATCGTTACAGAAAGTCGGTGCCATTGTTTCTGTATTGCGGAGAAAAAAGCCCCTGCTTGCAGGCCATGTGGTAGCCAGATTTCGCACATTCTCGGCACCCGAGAAAAACGAGATTGCTGCGGAAGGCAGAAAGCGGCACTCGCGGTGAACCGCTGCGGAGAGTTTGAGTTGCTGGAATCTGCTCCATGGTCGCCTTGTGTACAGGCAGAATCCTCCACGCTGTGCTCCGTAGGAAGTGCATAGATCTTTCTTTCGACTGACAGTTGGCATTCGTAAGGAGTACGACCTTACAATCCAAAATACCAAATTACTCAGAAATATCACATTGTCATCGAGAATTACCAGTCTCATTCCACGAATTGGAGCTTTTCACATCAGAAATATCAGCATTCTCCAAAAAAAAAAGATATTTTCCAAAGGAATATCACTTCTGTCCTTAATATCAAAATTTTTCCCCGGAAATAACAATTTTCTGAACTCGTTTGAAAGGGAAGGATCATAAACTTGTGAAAAAGGTGGAATTTCTGGAAGAAAACGCCACACCTAGGGGAAAAATAAATTATCTGTGAGAAAAATGACAAATATGTCTCCTACAAATGCTATATCTGAGGGAAAATGTCATTTTTTAAATTTTTTCGGAGAAATTAAACAGCGCACCTAGAGAAAACTGGAGCATTTAAATGACACATTCCAATGAGGGGAGAAAATACCATATTCCAGAAAAAGAAATCATATTTCCAAAAGCAATGCAGTATTTCTGAAAGAAAATGCCACATTTCTAGGGGAATATTACCAAAAGAAAAAGAAAGGTATTTCTGGGAAAACTGTTGTTTCGGGGAGATGGTAGCATCCTTGGTTGGAAAATGACAGGTGTTTGTGAGAAAGCTGGTATTTTGGGGAAAAGGCCGTTTTCTAAGAATAAGCCTGTATTTCTGGGGGAATGTCTGCCATCTTTGGGAGAAAGCTGGTGTTTCTAGGAGCAAAGGCCATTTAGATGGGAGTAAGTGTGATCCTGAGGAGCGTCAAGTAGTATTCTTGGGATGAAACGGGAGGTATTTCTAAGAGCAGTGGTATCTCTGGGAGAAAATGTCTTGTTTTGGGAGATAATTTCCTCTTTTGGGGGGCAGAAGCAGGTATTTCTGTGAAAAAATGCCATCTTGATGGGAGTAAGTGAGATCTTGAGGAGTGTAAAGCAGCATTTTTGGTAGAAAATGGTAGTTATTTCAGAGAGTCCTGCTACTTCTGGGAGAAAATGAGCTCTCTTGGGGATAAAAATGGTCTATCTGTGATAAAATGCCACAATTCCGGGAGAAACGGTACTCTTGAGGAATGCAATCTTGTATATTCGGGAGGAAATGGGAAATATTCCGAAGAGTCTCCCAGAAATACTCTGGGAGAAAATGTCCTCTTTTTGGAGAAAATGTCATGTTGAGGATTGTATGTGAAGAAAGCTTCAGATATTTAAGAGACAAGTGGTATTTCTGGCAGAAACACATTTGGGAGATGAAACGGCCGTCTGGTTGTTAGGAGTGGGAAGTAGAGGACTTGGGAAGAAAAATGGAGTATTTCTAAGAAAGCTGGTATTTCTGGGAGAAAAGATGGTATTTCCGGGGGAAAATGTCTTCTATTTCGTGGAATGCTGGCATGTCTGGAAGGAAATCTCTTTTTGGAGGAAACTGTGATATGAAGTCTTGAAAAGCCTGATGGTAAGTATCATCCGATGGAGTGTGAAGAAGTACTTGTGGTAGAAAATGTCATCTGTTTGGGAGAATGGTGGTATTTGTGGGAGAAAAGATCCTATTTCTGTTGGAAAACGTCACCTTTGGCATTGTCCTGTAGTGTTCTGTGGATGAAGCGTGAAGCATATGTCAGAAAAGCTGTATTTCTGGTAGAAAACGTCATCTGTTTGGGGAGAAAGCTGGTTTTTCAGGGAGCAAGTCTCCTTCTTTGGGGAGGAAATGTCCTCTTTCGGGTGGCCAAGTTAGACTTGTGGGAGGAAAAGCCACGGATTTGGGAGAAAGCTGGTATTAGTGGGAGGAAATGGCATAGGTCTGGAAGCAAGTGTCCTCTTTAGGATTGAAACGTGATAGTTGTGGTGGAGAATATCATGTGTTTGGACAAAAAGCAGTCTTTCTGGGAGATAATGTCATTGGATTGGAAAAGCTGTTATTTCTGGGAGCTACTGTCTTGTTTTTGGAAGAAAATGCCGTCCTTTGGGTGAAAAACAGGCATTACTGGGAGAATGTCAGTTCTTCTGAAGACAAGTGCTATTTCTGGGAGACTCTGCCGTCTTTGGTTGGAAAAGGTCCCACGTTGGAGAGAATGCTAGCATTTCTGGGAGAGAAGAGCATCTATGTTTGAAAAAGCAGGGAGTAGTGAGAGGAAAGGTGCTAGGGTTTGGGGTGAAAACAACCTCTGGAGGGGATGAGCATGGTGTTTCTGGAAGACAAAGTCCTGTATTTCGGGGAGCAAAGTGGTCTTTCTGGGAGAAAATGTCCTGTTTTGGGGGATGAAAGTGGTATTTCTGGGAGAAAATGTCCTATTTCAGGGGAAAAAAGTGGCATTTGTGGGAGAAAATATCCTGTTTTGGGGAGAAACCTGGTCTTTCTGGGAGAAAAGGTCCCATATTTGGAGAGAACTGGTCTATCTGGCCGCCAAGGCCATATTTCTGAGGAGAAAGCTGGTCTCTCTGGGTGAACGTGTCCTACTCTTGGGGCGAGAAATGGTATTTCTGGAAGAAAATGTGCAATGTAGTGGAGAAAAGAGGTATTTGTGGGTGAAACTTGCCTCTTTTGAGGCAGAAATCTGGTCTTTGTGGGGAAAATGTCCCATTTGGGGGGATAAAACTGGTATTTCTGGGAGAGACTGTCCTTACGTTGGGGGGCAAACTGGTATTTGTCGAAGAAAATGTCCTATTTCGGTGGAGAAAACTGGTATTTCTGGGAGAAACTGTCCTACTATTGGGGCGAAAAGTGGTATTTCTAGAAGAAAATGTCCAGTTCAGCGGAGAAAGGTGGTATTTGTAGGTGAAACTTGGGTCTTTTGAAGTAGGAAACTGGTATTTGTGGGCGAATCTGCCCTATTTTGAGGCTGAAATCTGGTATTTGTGGGAGCAACTTCCCTCTTTTGGTGGAGAAAAGAGGTATTTCTGGGAGAACACGTTCTGTGTTTGGGAGAAAACTGCCATTTCTGGAAGAAAATGTCCACTCTGGGGGGAGAAAGCTGGTCTTTCTGGGAGCAATGGTCCTGTTCTGGGGAGAATACTGGCATTTCTGGGAGAGACTGTCCTATTGTCACGGAGCAAAGTGGTATTTGTGGGAGAAACTGTCCCATTTTGGGGTAGAAAATTGTGAGGCTACAACTAAGAATGTCAATGTTAAGAGAAAACTGATATTTCTGGGAGAAACTGTCCTATCTGGGGGAGAAAAGTGGTATTTCCGGGAGAAAATGTCCAGCATCTGGGAGAGAAGAGGTATTTCTGGGAGAAACTGTCCTATTTCATGGAGGGAACCTGGTGTTTCCGTGAGAGAATGTCCTATTTTGGGGGAGAAAAGTGGTATTTCTGGGAGAAACTATGACATATTTTGGAGAAAGCTGGTCTTTCTGGGAGTAAACATCATCTATCTGCGAGAAAGCTGGCATTCCTGGCGGAAACTGCAATGTGACTGGGAGAAAACTGGTATTCCTGCGTGAAAATGTCATCTATTTTGGAGTAAATGTCATAGTTGCTGTGGAAAAGCATGATTTCTGGGAAAATGCCATCTACTTGAGGAGAACACAGGTATTTCTCAGAGGAAATCTCCTCTATTTTGGTGAAAGCTGGTATTTCTGGGAGAGAATGTCCTATTTCTGGGGAGAAAGCTGGTATTTCTGGGAGAAAAGGTCCCATATTTGGGAGCAAACTGGTCTATCTGGCCGCCAAGGCCATATTTGTGGGGAGAAAGCTGGTATCTCTGGGAGAACCTGTCCTAATCTTGGGGCGAGAACTGGTATTTCTAGAAGAAAATGTGCAATGTAGTGGAGAAAAGAGGTATTTGTGGGTGAAACTTGCCTCTTGTGAGGCAGAAATCTGGTCTTTGTGGGAGCAAATGTCCTGTTTTGGGGAGAATCCTGGTATTTGTGGGAGAAACTGTCCTGTTTTCATGGAGCACACTGGTCTTTGTGGGAGAAAATGTCCCATTGTGGGGCAGAAAACTGTCATTCTACAAAATAAGTCAAATCCTAAGAGAAAACTGGTCTTTGTGGGAGAAAATGGCCTATATTGGGGAGAAAACTGGTCTATCTGGCAAACAATGGCCTATTTCTGGGGAGAAAGCTGGTATTTTTAGGCCAAACTATCATCTGTTTGGGAAAAAGCAGGAATTTCTGGAAGAAGATGTCATCGATTTGGGAAACAGCTGATATTTCTGGTGGAAAATGTCCTCTCTTTTGGGAGAAGGCTGGTCTTTCTGGGCAAAAAGAGGGTATTTTTCTGTCAGATAATGTGATCGTTTTGGCTGAAAATGACATATTTGGGATTGGAATGTTGTGTGGGCAGTGTGGGCTGCGCTCACACTCTGACTGCCCTCCCTGCTATCGGTGGGCAGTAGCACCCTTTTCTCGCCTCTTCTCACCTCTTCTCACCAGGCACCTTAGCTGGGCTGCTTTTAGCCTGGCAGAAAAGGCGCAAGGTTCATCTCACAGATAAGAGGGAGCAGTGCTGACTCCAACCTGCTGCCACAAGCTGCCAGCTGCTGCCATCCCCAGCACTGGCACAGTGCATTTCCTGGCGTCAAAAAAGCCCTACCAAGAGCATTTTGGTCGGCCTTTTTCCTTTAGGTCCCTTACCCAGTGCAGTCTTACATATCCAAATACAGCATTTTTTCCCCAAATACCAGACACCTCGCCAATAGACATCATTTTCCAAAACAGTATGCCATTATCTCCCAGAAATACCTGTTTCCTTAGAAATACCTCACAATTTCTAACAAAAATACGACACTACACTGCTCAAGATCACTCTTAGAGATGGCCTATTCCCTCTCAAGCATCTGTTCTTACACAAATTCCTGGCAGTTTCTCCTAGAAACACCAGCTTTCTCACAGATACATCACCTTCTCCCCCCCACAGCAGACATTTTCTCCCAGAAATACCAGGACTCTTCGGAATGTTTCCCATTTCCTCCCGAATATACAACATTACACTCCTCAAGAGGACAGTTTCTCCCAGAAATGAGGCATTTTATCACACATACACCATTTTTATCCCCAGTACAGCTCATTTTCTCCCAGAAATAGCTGTACTTCAAGAAATAGCTCCCATTATCTACCAAAAATGCTACTTTACACTCCCCAAGATCACACTTACTCCCATCAGGATGGCATTTTGTCGCAGAAATACCAGCTTCTGCCCCCCAAAATAGGACATTTTCTCCAAAAACAAGATATTTTCTCCCAGATATACCACTGCTCTTAGAAATACCTCACAATTTCTACCAAAAAAACGACACTACACTCCTCAAGATCACACTTACTCCCATCAAGATGGCATTTTGTCACAGAAATACCAGCTTCTGCGCCCCAAATAGGACATGTTCTCCCAAAACAAGACATTTTCTCCCAGAAATACCACTTCTCTTAGAAATACCTCCCATTTCATCCCAACTATACTACTTGACGCTCCTCTGGATCACACTTACTCCCATCTAAATGGCCGTTTCTCCCACAGAGACAGGTTTCTCCCAAATACACCACATTTTCTCCCCCATAGACCAGCTTTCTCCCAAAGGTGGAATACATTCCCCCAGAAATTCCTGCTTATTCTTCAATATACGGCTGTTTTTCACAAAATACCAGCTTTCTCACAAACACCTGTCATTTCCCAACCAAGGATGCTACTATCTCCCCAAAACACCACTTTGCTGAGAAATACCTGACCTTTGCTCTCCAAAAGACTACTTGACACTCCTCCAGAGGACACTGTCTCCCGTATTTACCCTGTTTTCTCCACAACACACCACATGGCACACCAAAAAGACCACCGTTGCTCTCCAAGACAAGACATTCTTTCCCACCCTTTCCCACTTGTCTCCCTCACCTATCTCATTTGCTCCCAGAATTACCACTTTTCCCTTAGGAAATTTCTCCTTCTCTTCCAAAAAGAGTGTATTTGATCCCAGAAGTACCCCTTCTCTTACAACGGCCACACGCTTTCTCCCAAAAAGCCTCCATGACAAGACCAAATGGGACACTTGCAACCAAGAAGAGGACACTTGCTCCCAGAAAGACCACTTTCCTCCCCAAGAGAGGAGATTTTCTCCCAATTCGATGACATTTTCTGTAAGAAAGACCTGTTTTCTTCCCTCCAGAGGACATTGTCTTCCCCAAAGACGACATTTTCTCTCAGAAATACCGCTATTCTTAGGAATATCTCCATTTCCTCCCAAATCTCCTGCATGACACGCCTCCTGATGACACTTACTCCCAGATTTCGGGCATTTTCTCCCAGAAATATCACTTCGATCCAAAAGAGATGGCCTTTTCCCTCTCAAGCATCGGTTTTCTCACAAATTCCTGGCAATTTCTCCCAGAAACACCAGCTTTCTCACAGATACATCACCTTCTCCCCTCCACAGAAGACATTTTCTCCCGGAAACACCAGGACTCTTCGGAATGTTTCCCATTTCCTCCCGAATATACAACATTACACTCCTCAAGAGGACAGTTTCCCCCAGAAATGTGGCAATTCCTCACACATACACCATTTTTATCCCCAGTACAGCTCATTTTCTCCCAGAAATAGCACTACTCCAAGAAATAGCTCCCATTATCGACCAAAAATGCTGCTTTACACTCCCCAAGATCACACTTACTCCCATCTAAATGGCCTTTTCTCCCAGATAGACGGCTTTTCTCCCAAATACATGACATTTTCTCCCACAGAGACCAGGCTTCTCCCAAAGATGGCATACATTCCCCAAGAAATCCCGGTTTATCTTTCAAAATACAGCCTTTTTCCACAAAATACCAGCTTTCTCACAAACACCTGTCATTTCCCAACCAAGGATGCTACTATCTCCCCAAAACACCACTTTGCTGAGAAATACCTGGCATTTGCTCTCCAAAAGACTTCTTGACACTCCTCCAGAGGACATTGTCTCCCCTATTTACCCCGTTTTCTCCCCAACACACCACTTGCCACACCAAAAAGACCACCGTTGCTCTCCAAGACAAGACATTCTTTCCCACCCTTTCCCACTTGTCTCCCTCAACTATTTGCACCCAGAATTACCACTTTTCCCTTGGGAAATTTCTCCTTCTCTTCCAAAAAGAGGATATTTGCTCCCAGAAGTACCCCTTCTCTTACAACGGCCACACGCTTTCTCCCAAAAAGCCTCCATGACAAGACCAAATGGGACACTTGCAACCAAGAAGAGGACACTTGCTCCCAGAAAGACCACTTTCCTCCCCAAGAGAGGAGATTTTCTCCCAATTCGATGACATTTTCTGTAAGAAAGACCTGTTTTCTTCCCTCCAGAGGACATTTTCTTCCCCAAAGACGACAATTTCTCCCAGAAATCCCACTACTCTTAGAAATATCTCCATTTCCTCCCAAATCTACTCCATCACACGCCTCCTGATGACACTTACTCCCAGATTTCGGGCATTTTCTCCCAGAAATATCACTTCGATCCAAAAGAGATGGCCTTTTCCCTCTCAAGC
The DNA here is from genome assembly GCA_037305975.1 of Chrysolophus pictus. Classification (NCBI taxonomy): domain Eukaryota; kingdom Metazoa; phylum Chordata; class Aves; order Galliformes; family Phasianidae; genus Chrysolophus; species Chrysolophus pictus. Next base: position 6,907,221 of record CM074596.1, on the reverse strand, counting down.
ATCGGTTTTCTCACCAATACTGGCAATTTCTCCCAGAAACACCAGCTTTCTCACAGATACATCACCTTCTCCCCCCCACAGCAGACATTTTCTCCCAGAAATACCAGGACTCTTCGGAATGTTTTCCATTTCCCCCCCAGTATACAACATTACACTCCTCAAGAGGACAGTTTCTCCCAGAAATGAGGCATTTTATCACACATACACCATTTTTATCCCCAGTACAGCTCATTTTCTCCCAGAAATTGCACTACTCCAAGAAATAGCTCCCATTATCGACCAAAAATGCTGCTTTACACTCCCCAAGATCACACTTACTCCCGTCTAAATGGCCTTTTCTCCCACAGAGACCAGGTTTCTCCCATTTACATGACATTTTCCCCCCCATAGAACAGGCTTCTTCCGAAGATGGCATATATTCCCCAGGAATACCTGCTTATTCTTCAAAATACGGCCTTTTTCCCCAAAATACCAGCTTTCTCACAAACACCTGTCATTTCCCAACCAAGGATGCTACTATCTCCCCAAAACACCACTTTGCTGAGAAATACCTGACATTTGCTCTCCAAAAGACTTCTTGACACTCCTCCAGAGGACATTGTCTCCCCTATTTACCCTGTTTTCTCCACAACACACCACTTGGCACACCAAAAAGACCACCGTTGCTCTCCAAGACAAGGCATTCTTTCCCACCCTTTCCCACTTGTCTCCCTCACCTGTCTCATTTGCTCCCAGAATTACCACTTTTCCCTTGGGAAATTTCACCTTCTCTTCCAAAAAGAGGATATTTGCTCCCAGAAGTACCCCTTCTCTTACAACGGCCACACGCTTTCTCCCAAAAAGCCTCCATGACAATCCCAAATGGGACACTTGCAACCAAGTAGAGGACACTTGCTCCCAGAAAGACCACTTTCCTCCCCAAGAGAGGAGATTTTCTCCCAATTCGATGACATTTTCTGTAAGAAAGACCTGTTTTCTTCCCTCTAGAGGACACTGTCTTCCCCAAAGACGATATTTGCTCCCAAAAATACCTCTACTCTTAGCGGTACTCTTACTGTACCTCGACTTCCTCCCAAATCTACTGCATGACACGCCTCATGATGACACTCGCTCCCAGTTTTCGGGCATTTTCTCCCAGAAACACCACTTCCATCCCAAAGAGATGGCCTTTTCCCTCTCAAGCATCTGTTTTCTCACCAATACCTGGCATTTTCTCCCAGAAACACCAGCTTTCGCACAGATACATCACCTTCTTCCCCCCACATCAGACGTCCTCTTCCAGAAATATGGCATTTGATCACGGATAGGCTCTTTCTATCCCAAATACGGGACATTTCCCCTCAGAAATACCACTTTGCTCACTAAGACCTGACATTGTCGTCCAGGAACACTATTCCAGTCCCCTAAACATCTTCTCTTCCACCAAAAAACAAGGACATTTTCTCCCAGATAGACCACTTTTCTCCTAACTCTGTGACCCATTATCCTGGAAATACAACCTTTTTCCTACAAATATGGCATTTTGTCGCAGAAATACAAGCTTTCATGCATAGAGATGATCTTTTCCACACACAAGAAGACATTTTCTTGGAGCATAGTTTTCTCACAGATCGATGAACGTTTCTGCCCAAAACAAGACATTTTCTCCCAGAAATACCACTTCTCTTAGAAATACCTCCCATTTCATCCGTAGAATACTTCTTGACGCTCCTCAGGATCACACTCCCATCTAAATGGCCTTTTCTCCCAGATACACCAGGTTTCTCCCAAATACATGACATTTTCTCCCCCATAGACCAGGCTTCTCCCAAAGATGGCATACATTCCCCCAGAAATACCTGCTTATTCTTCAATATATGGCCTTTTTCCCCAAAATACCAGCTTTCTCACAAACACCTGTCATTTCCCAACCAAGGATGCTACTATCTCCCCAAAACACCACTTTGCTGAGAAATACCTGGCATTTGCTCTCCAAAAGACTTCTTGACACTCCTCCAGAGGACATTGTCTCCCCTATTTACCCTGTTTTCTCCACAACACACCACTTGGCACACCAAAAAGACCACCGTTGCTCTCCAAGACAAGGCATTCTTTCCCACCCTTTCCCACTTGTCTCCCTCACCTATCTCATTTGCTCACAGAATTACCACTTTTCCCTTGGGAAATTTCTCCTTCTCTTCCAAAAAGAGGATATTTGCTCCCAGAAGTACCCCTTCTCTTACAACGGCCACACGCTTTCTCCCAAAAAGCCTCCATGACAAGACCAAATGGGACACTTGCAACCAAGAAGAGGACACTTGCTCCCAGAAAGACCACTTTCCTCCCCAAGAGAGGAGATTTTCTCCCAATTCGATGACATTTTCTGTAAGAAAGACCTGTTTTCTTCCCTCCAGAGGACATTGTCTTCCCCAAAGACGACAATTGCTCCCAGAAACCCCCCTACTCTTAGAAATATCTCCATTTCCTCACAAATCTACTCCATCACACGCCTCCTGATGACACTTACTCCCAGATTTCGGGCATTTTCTCCCAGAAACACCACTTCCATCCCAAAGAGATGGCCTTTTCCCTCTCAAGCATCTGTTTTCTCACCAATACCTGGCATTTTCTCCCAGAAACACCAGCTTTCTCACGGATACATCACCTTCTCCTCCCCACTACAGACATTTACTCCCGGAAATACCACAACTCTTGGAAATACTTCCCATTTCCTCCCGAATATACAACATTACACTCCTCAAGAGGACACTTTCTTCCAGAAATGTGGCATTTTTCACACATACACCATTTTTATCCCCAAGAGAGCTCTTTCTCTCCCAGAAATAGCACTACTCTAAGAAATAGCTCCCATTTTCAAACAAAAATGCTGCATGTCGCTCCTCAAGATCACACTTTCTCCCATCAAGATGGCATTTTGACACAGAAATACCAGCTTCTGCCCCCCAAAACAGGACATTTTCTCCCAAAACAAGACATTTTCTCCCAGAAATACCACTTCTCTCAGAAATACCTCCCATTTCATCCCAACTATACTACTTGACGCTCCTCTGGATCACACTTACTCCCATCTAAATGGCCGTTTCTCCCACAGAGACCAGGTATCGCCCAAATACACCACATTTTCTCCCCCATAGACCAGGCTTCTCCCAAAGATGGCATACATTCCCCCAGAAATACCTGCTTATTCTTCAATATATGGCCTTTTTCCCCAAAATACCAGCTTTCTCACAAACACCTGTCATTTCCCAACCAAGGATGCTACTATCTCCCCAAAACACCACTTTGCTGAGAAATACCTGACATTTGCTCTCCAAAAGACTTCTTGACACTCCTCCAGAGGACATTGTCTCCCCTATTTACCCTGTTTTCTCCACAACACACCACTTGGCACACCAAAAAGACCACCGTTGCTCTCCAAGACAAGGCATTCTTTCCCACCCTTTCCCACTTCTCTCCCTCACCTATCTCATTTGCTCCCAGAATTACCACTTTTCCCTTGGGAAATTTCTCCTTCTCTTCCAAAAAGAGGATATTTGCTCCCAGAAGTACCCCTTCTCTTACAACGGCCACACGCTTTCTCCCAAAAAGCCTCCATGACAAGACCAAATGGGACACTTGCAACCAAGTAGAGGACACTTGCTCCCAGAAAGACCACTTTCCTCCCCAAGAGAGGAGATTTTCTCCCAATTCGATGACATTTTCTGTAAGAAAGACCTGTTTTCTTCCCTCTAGAGGACATTGTCTTCCCCAAAGACGACAATTTCTCCCAGAAATCCCACTACTCTTAGAAATATCTCCATTTCCTCCCAAATCTACTGCATGACACGCCTCCTAATGACACTTACTCCCAGATTTCGGGCATTTTCTCCCAGAAATATCACTTCGATCCAAAAGAGATGGCCTTTTCCCTCTCAAGCATCTGTTTTCTCACCAATACTGGCAATTTCTCCCAGAAACACCAGCTTTCTCACAGATACATCACCTTCTCCCCCCCACAGCAGACATTTTCTCCCAGAAATACCAGGACTCTTCGGAATGTTTTCCATTTCCTCCCCAGTATACAACATTACACTCCTCAAAAGGACAGTTTCTCCCAGAAATGAGGCATTTTATCACACATACACCATTTTTATCCCCAGTACAGCTCATTTTCTCCCAGAAATTGCACTACTCCAAGAAATAGCTCCCATTATCGACCAAAAATGCTGCTTTACACTCCCCAAGATCACACTTACTCCCGTCTAAATGGCCTTTTCTCCCACAGAGACCAGGTTTCTCCCATTTACATGACATTTTCCCCCCCATAGAACAGGCTTCTTCCGAAGATGGCATATATTCCCCAGGAATACCTGCTTATTCTTCAAAATACGGCCTTTTTCCCCAAAATACCAGCTTTCTCACAAACACCTGTCATTTCCCAACCAAGGATGCTACTATCTCCCCAAAACACCACTTTGCTGAGAAATACCTGACATTTGCTCTCCAAAAGACTTCTTGACACTCCTCCAGAGGACATTGTCTCCCCTATTTACCCTGTTTTCTCCACAACACACCACTTGGCACACCAAAAAGACCACCGTTGCTCTCCAAGACAAGGCATTCTTTCCCACCCTTTCCCACTTGTCTCCCTCACCTGTCTCATTTGCTCCCAGAATTACCACTTTTCCCTTGGGAAATTTCACCTTCTCTTCCAAAAAGAGGATATTTGCTCCCAGAAGTACCCCTTCTCTTACAACGGCCACACGCTTTCTCCCAAAAAGCCTCCATGACAATCCCAAATGGGACACTTGCAACCAAGTAGAGGACACTTGCTCCCAGAAAGACCACTTTCCTCCCCAAGAGAGGAGATTTTCTCCCAATTCGATGACATTTTCTGTAAGAAAGACCTGTTTTCTTCCCTCTAGAGGACACTGTCTTCCCCAAAGACGATATTTGCTCCCAAAAATACCTCTACTCTTAGCGGTACTCTTACTGTACCTCGACTTCCTCCCAAATCTACTGCATGACACGCCTCATGATGACACTCGCTCCCAGTTTTCGGGCATTTTCTCCCAGAAACACCACTTCCATCCCAAAGAGATGGCCTTTTCCCTCTCAAGCATCTGTTTTCTCACCAATACCTGGCATTTTCTCCCAGAAACACCAGCTTTCGCACAGATACATCACCTTCTTCCCCCCACATCAGACGTCCTCTTCCAGAAATATGGCATTTGATCACGGATAGGCTCTTTCTATCCCAAATACGGGACATTTCCCCTCAGAAATACCACTTTGCTCACTAAGACCTGACATTGTCGTCCAGGAACACTATTCCAGTCCCCTAAACATCTTCTCTTCCACCAAAAAACAAGGACATTTTCTCCCAGATAGACCACTTTTCTCCTAACTCTGTGACCCATTATCCTGGAAATACAACCTTTTTCCTACAAATATGGCATTTTGTCGCAGAAATACAAGCTTTCATGCATAGAGATGATCTTTTCCACACACAAGAAGACATTTTCTTGGAGCATAGTTTTCTCACAGATCGATGAACGTTTCTGCCCAAAACAAGACATTTTCTCCCAGAAATACCACTTCTCTTAGAAATACCTCCCATTTCATCCGTAGAATACTTCTTGACGCTCCTCAGGATCACACTCCCATCTAAATGGCCTTTTCTCCCAGATACACCAGGTTTCTCCCAAATACATGACATTTTCTCCCCCATAGACCAGGCTTCTCCCAAAGATGGCATACATTCCCCCAGAAATACCTGCTTATTCTTCAATATATGGCCTTTTTCCCCAAAATACCAGCTTTCTCACAAACACCTGTCATTTCCCAACCAAGGATGCTACTATCTCCCCAAAACACCACTTTGCTGAGAAATACCTGGCATTTGCTCTCCAAAAGACTTCTTGACACTCCTCCAGAGGACATTGTCTCCCCTATTTACCCTGTTTTCTCCACAACACACCACTTGGCACACCAAAAAGACCACCGTTGCTCTCCAAGACAAGGCATTCTTTCCCACCCTTTCCCACTTGTCTCCCTCACCTATCTCATTTGCTCACAGAATTACCACTTTTCCCTTGGGAAATTTCTCCTTCTCTTCCAAAAAGAGGATATTTGCTCCCAGAAGTACCCCTTCTCTTACAACGGCCACACGCTTTCTCCCAAAAAGCCTCCATGACAAGACCAAATGGGACACTTGCAACCAAGAAGAGGACACTTGCTCCCAGAAAGACCACTTTCCTCCCCAAGAGAGGAGATTTTCTCCCAATTCGATGACATTTTCTGTAAGAAAGACCTGTTTTCTTCCCTCCAGAGGACATTGTCTTCCCCAAAGACGACAATTGCTCCCAGAAACCCCCCTACTCTTAGAAATATCTCCATTTCCTCACAAATCTACTCCATCACACGCCTCCTGATGACACTTACTCCCAGATTTCGGGCATTTTCTCCCAGAAACACCACTTCCATCCCAAAGAGATGGCCTTTTCCCTCTCAAGCATCTGTTTTCTCACCAATACCTGGCATTTTCTCCCAGAAACACCAGCTTTCTCACGGATACATCACCTTCTCCTCCCCACTACAGACATTTACTCCCGGAAATACCACAACTCTTGGAAATACTTCCCATTTCCTCCCGAATATACAACATTACACTCCTCAAGAGGACACTTTCTTCCAGAAATGTGGCATTTTTCACACATACACCATTTTTATCCCCAAGAGAGCTCTTTCTCTCCCAGAAATAGCACTACTCTAAGAAATAGCTCCCATTTTCAAACAAAAATGCTGCATGTCGCTCCTCAAGATCACACTTTCTCCCATCAAGATGGCATTTTGACACAGAAATACCAGCTTCTGCCCCCCAAAACAGGACATTTTCTCCCAAAACAAGACATTTTCTCCCAGAAATACCACTTCTCTCAGAAATACCTCCCATTTCATCCCAACTATACTACTTGACGCTCCTCTGGATCACACTTACTCCCATCTAAATGGCCGTTTCTCCCACAGAGACCAGGTATCGCCCAAATACACCACATTTTCTCCCCCATAGACCAGGCTTCTCCCAAAGATGGCATACATTCCCCCAGAAATACCTGCTTATTCTTCAATATATGGCCTTTTTCCCCAAAATACCAGCTTTCTCACAAACACCTGTCATTTCCCAACCAAGGATGCTACTATCTCCCCAAAACACCACTTTGCTGAGAAATACCTGACATTTGCTCTCCAAAAGACTTCTTGACACTCCTCCAGAGGACATTGTCTCCCCTATTTACCCTGTTTTCTCCACAACACACCACTTGGCACACCAAAAAGACCACCGTTGCTCTCCAAGACAAGGCATTCTTTCCCACCCTTTCCCACTTCTCTCCCTCACCTATCTCATTTGCTCCCAGAATTACCACTTTTCCCTTGGGAAATTTCTCCTTCTCTTCCAAAAAGAGGATATTTGCTCCCAGAAGTACCCCTTCTCTTACAACGGCCACACGCTTTCTCCCAAAAAGCCTCCATGACAAGACCAAATGGGACACTTGCAACCAAGTAGAGGACACTTGCTCCCAGAAAGACCACTTTCCTCCCCAAGAGAGGAGATTTTCTCCCAATTCGATGACATTTTCTGTAAGAAAGACCTGTTTTCTTCCCTCTAGAGGACATTGTCTTCCCCAAAGACGACAATTTCTCCCAGAAATCCCACTACTCTTAGAAATATCTCCATTTCCTCCCAAATCTACTGCATGACACGCCTCCTAATGACACTTACTCCCAGATTTCGGGCATTTTCTCCCAGAAATATCACTTCGATCCAAAAGAGATGGCCTTTTCCCTCTCAAGCATCGGTTTTCTCACCAATACTGGCAATTTCTCCCAGAAACACCAGCTTTCTCACAGATACATCACCTTCTCCCCCCCACAGCAGACATTTTCTCCCAGAAATACCAGGACTCTTCGGAATGTTTTCCATTTCCTCCCCAGTATACAACATTACACTCCTCAAAAGGACAGTTTCTCCCAGAAATGAGGCATTTTATCACACATACACCATTTTTATCCCCAGTACAGCTCATTTTCTCCCAGAAATTGCACTACTCCAAGAAATAGCTCCCATTATCGACCAAAAATGCTGCTTTACACTCCCCAAGATCACACTTACTCCCGTCTAAATGGCCTTTTCTCCCACAGAGACCAGGTTTCTCCCATTTACATGACATTTTCTCCCCCCATAGAACAGGCTTCTTCCGAAGATGGCATATATTCCCCAGAAATACCTGCTTATTCTTCAAAATACGGCCTTTTTCCCCAAAATACCAGCTTTCTCACAAACACCTGTCATTTCCCAACCAAGGATGCTACTATCTCCCCAAAACACCACTTTGCTGAGAAATACCTGGCATTTGCTCTCCAAAAGACTACTTGACACTCCTCCAGAGGACATTGTCTCTCCTATTTACCCTGTTTTCTCCACAACACACCACTTGGCACACCAAAAAGACCACCGTTGCTCTCCAAGACAAGGCATTCTTTCCCACCCTTTCCCACTTCTCTCCCTCACCTATCTCATTTGCTCCCAGAATTACCACTTTTCCCTTGGGAAATTTCTCCTTCTCTTCCAAAAAGAGGATATTTGCTCCCAGAAGTACCCCTTTTCTGACAACTGCCACACGCTTTCTCCCAAAAAGCCTCCATGACAATCCCAAATGGGACACTTGCAACCAAGTAGAGGACACTTGCTCCCAGAAAGACCACTTTCCTCCCCAAGAGAGGAGATTTTCTCCCAATTCGATGACATTTTCTGTAAGAAAGACCTGTTTTCTTCCCTCCAGAGGACACTGTCTTCCCCAAAGACGATATTTGCTCCCAAAAATACCTCTACTCTTAGCGGTACTCTTACTGTACCTCGACTTCCTCCCAAATCTACTGCATGACACGCCTCATGATGACACTCGCTCCCAGTTTTCGGGCATTTTCTCCCAGAAACACCACTTCCATCCCAAAGAGATGGCCTTTTCCCTCTCAAGCATCTGTTTTCTCACCAATACCTGGCATTTTCTCCCAGAAACACCAGCTTTCGCACAGATACATCACCTTCTTCCCCCCACATCAGACGTCCTCTTCCAGAAATATGGCATTTGATCACGGATAGGCTCTTTCTATCCCAAATACGGGACATTTCCCCTCAGAAATACCACTTTGCTCACTAAGACCTGACATTGTCGTCCAGGAACACTATTCCAGTCCCCTAAACATCTTCTCTTCCACCAAAAAACAAGGACATTTTCTCCCAGATAGACCACTTTTCTCCTAACTCTGTGACCCATTATCCTGGAAATACAACCTTTTTCCTACAAATATGGCATTTTGTCGCAGAAATACAAGCTTTCATGCATAGAGATGATCTTTTCCACACACAAGAAGACATTTTCTTGGAGCATAGTTTTCTCACAGATCGATGAACGTTTCTGCCCAAAACAAGACATTTTCTCCCAGAAATACCACTTCTCTTAGAAATACCTCCCATTTCATCCGTAGAATACTTCTTGACGCTCCTCAGGATCACACTCCCATCTAAATGGCCTTTTCTCCCAGATACACCAGGTTTCTCCCAAATACATGACATTTTCTCCCCCATAGACCAGGCTTCTCCCAAAGATGGCATACATTCCCCCAGAAATACCTGCTTATTCTTCAATATATGGCCTTTTTCCCCAAAATACCAGCTTTCTCACAAACACCTGTCATTTCCCAACCAAGGATGCTACTATCTCCCCAAAACACCACTTTGCTGAGAAATACCTGGCATTTGCTCTCCAAAAGACTTCTTGACACTCCTCCAGAGGACATTGTCTCCCCTATTTACCCTGTTTTCTCCACAACACACCACTTGGCACACCAAAAAGACCACCGTTGCTCTCCAAGACAAGGCATTCTTTCCCACCCTTTCCCACTTGTCTCCCTCACCTATCTCATTTGCTCACAGAATTACCACTTTTCCCTTGGGAAATTTCTCCTTCTCTTCCAAAAAGAGGATATTTGCTCCCAGAAGTACCCCTTCTCTTACAACGGCCACACGCTTTCTCCCAAAAAGCCTCCATGACAAGACCAAATGGGACACTTGCAACCAAGAAGAGGACACTTGCTCCCAGAAAGACCACTTTCCTCCCCAAGAGAGGAGATTTTCTCCCAATTCGATGACATTTTCTGTAAGAAAGACCTGTTTTCTTCCCTCCAGAGGACATTGTCTTCCCCAAAGACGACAATTGCTCCCAGAAACCCCCCTACTCTTAGAAATATCTCCATTTCCTCACAAATCTACTCCATCACACGCCTCCTGATGACACTTACTCCCAGATTTCGGGCATTTTCTCCCAGAAACACCACTTCCATCCCAAAGAGATGGCCTTTTCCCTCTCAAGCATCTGTTTTCTCACCAATACCTGGCATTTTCTCCCAGAAACACCAGCTTTCTCACGGATACATCACCTTCTCCTCCCCACTACAGACATTTACTCCCGGAAATACCACAACTCTTGGAAATACTTCCCATTTCCTCCCGAATATACAACATTACACTCCTCAAGAGGACACTTTCTTCCAGAAATGTGGCATTTTTCACACATACACCATTTTTATCCCCAAGAGAGCTCTTTCTCTCCCAGAAATAGCACTACTCTAAGAAATAGCTCCCATTTTCAAACAAAAATGCTGCATTTCGCTCCTCAAGATCACACTTTCTCCCATCAAGATGGCATTTTGACACAGAAATACCAGCTTCTGCCCCCCAAAACAGGACATTTTCTCCCAAAACAAGACATTTTCTCCCAGAAATACCACTTCTCTCAGAAATACCTCCCATTTCATCCCAACTATACTACTTGACGCTCCTCTGGATCACACTTACTCCCATCTAAATGGCCGTTTCTCCCACAGAGACCAGGTATCGCCCAAATACACCACATTTTCTCCCCCATAGACCAGGCTTCTCCCAAAGATGGCATACATTCCCCCAGAAATACCTGCTTATTCTTCAATATATGGCCTTTTTCCCCAAAATACCAGCTTTCTCACAAACACCTGTCATTTCCCAACCAAGGATGCTACTATCTCCCCAAAACACCACTTTGCTGAGAAATACCTGACATTTGCTCTCCAAAAGACTTCTTGACACTCCTCCAGAGGACATTGTCTCCCCTATTTACCCTGTTTTCTCCACAACACACCACTTGGCACACCAAAAAGACCACCGTTGCTCTCCAAGACAAGGCATTCTTTCCCACCCTTTCCCACTTCTCTCCCTCACCTATCTCATTTGCTCCCAGAATTACCACTTTTCCCTTGGGAAATTTCTCCTTCTCTTCCAAAAAGAGGATATTTGCTCCCAGAAGTACCCCTTCTCTTACAACGGCCACACGCTTTCTCCCAAAAAGCCTCCATGACAAGACCAAATGGGACACTTGCAACCAAGTAGAGGACACTTGCTCCCAGAAAGACCACTTTCCTCCCCAAGAGAGGAGATTTTCTCCCAATTCGATGACATTTTCTGTAAGAAAGACCTGTTTTCTTCCCTCTAGAGGACATTGTCTTCCCCAAAGACGACAATTTCTCCCAGAAATCCCACTACTCTTAGAAATATCTCCATTTCCTCCCAAATCTACTGCATGACACGCCTCCTAATGACACTTACTCCCAGATTTCGGGCATTTTCTCCCAGAAATATCACTTCGATCCAAAAGAGATGGCCTTTTCCCTCTCAAGCATCGGTTTTCTCACCAATACTGGCAATTTCTCCCAGAAACACCAGCTTTCTCACAGATACATCACCTTCTCCCCCCCACAGCAGACATTTTCTCCCAGAAATACCAGGACTCTTCGGAATGTTTTCCATTTCCTCCCCAGTATACAACATTACACTCCTCAAAAGGACAGTTTCTCCCAGAAATGAGGCATTTTATCACACATACACCATTTTTATCCCCAGTACAGCTCATTTTCTCCCAGAAATTGCACTACTCCAAGAAATAGCTCCCATTATCGACCAAAAATGCTGCTTTACACTCCCCAAGATCACACTTACTCCCGTCTAAATGGCCTTTTCTCCCACAGAGACCAGGTTTCTCCCATTTACATGACATTTTCTCCCCCCATAGAACAGGCTTCTTCCGAAGATGGCATATATTCCCCAGAAATACCTGCTTATTCTTCAAAATACGGCCTTTTTCCCCAAAATACCAGCTTTCTCACAAACACCTGTCATTTCCCAACCAAGGATGCTACTATCTCCCCAAAACACCACTTTGCTGAGAAATACCTGGCATTTGCTCTCCAAAAGACTACTTGACACTCCTCCAGAGGACATTGTCTCTCCTATTTACCCTGTTTTCTCCACAACACACCACTTGGCACACCAAAAAGACCACCGTTGCTCTCCAAGACAAGGCATTCTTTCCCACCCTTTCCCACTTCTCTCCCTCACCTATCTCATTTGCTCCCAGAATTACCACTTTTCCCTTGGGAAATTTCTCCTTCTCTTCCAAAAAGAGGATATTTGCTCCCAGAAGTACCCCTTTTCTGACAACTGCCACACGCTTTCTCCCAAAAAGCCTCCATGACAATCCCAAATGGGACACTTGCAACCAAGTAGAGGACACTTGCTCCCAGAAAGACCACTTTCCTCCCCAAGAGAGGAGATTTTCTCCCAATTCGATGACATTTTCTGTAAGAAAGACCTGTTTTCTTCCCTCCAGAGGACACTGTCTTCCCCAAAGACGATATTTGCTCCCAAAAATACCTCTACTCTTAGCGGTACTCTTACTGTACCTCGACTTCCTCCCAAATCTACTGCATGACACGCCTCATGATGACACTCGCTCCCAGTTTTCGGGCATTTTCTCCCAGAAACACCACTTCCATCCCAAAGAGATGGCCTTTTCCCTCTCAAGCATCTGTTTTCTCACCAATACCTGGCATTTTCTCCCAGAAACACCAGCTTTCGCACAGATACATCACCTTCTTCCCCCCACATCAGACGTCCTCTTCCAGAAATATGGCATTTGATCACGGATAGGCTCTTTCTATCCCAAATACGGGACATTTCCCCTCAGAAATACCACTTTGCTCACTAAGACCTGACATTGTCGTCCAGGAACACTATTCCAGTCCCCTAAACATCTTCTCTTCCACCAAAAAACAAGGACATTTTCTCCCAGATAGACCACTTTTCTCCTAACTCTGTGACCCATTATCCTGGAAATACAACCTTTTTCCTACAAATATGGCATTTTGTCGCAGAAATACAAGCTTTCATGCATAGAGATGATCTTTTCCACACACAAGAAGACATTTTCTTGGAGCATAGTTTTCTCACAGATCGATGAACGTTTCTGCCCAAAACAAGACATTTTCTCCCAGAAATACCACTTCTCTTAGAAATACCTCCCATTTCATCCGTAGAATACTTCTTGACGCTCCTCAGGATCACACTCCCATCTAAATGGCCTTTTCTCCCAGATACACCAGGTTTCTCCCAAATACATGACATTTTCTCCCACAGAGACCAGGCTTCTCCCAAAGATGGCATACATTCCCCCAGAAATACCTGCTTATTCTTCAATATATGGCCTTTTTCCCCAAAATACCAGCTTTCTCACAAACACCTGTCATTTCCCAACCAAGGATGCTACTATCTCCCCAAAACACCACTTTGCTGAGAAATACCTGGCATTTGCTCTCCAAAAGACTTCTTGACACTCCTCCAGAGGACATTGTCTCCCCTATTTACCCTGTTTTCTCCACAACACACCACTTGGCACACCAAAAAGACCACCGTTGCTCTCCAAGACAAGGCATTCTTTCCCACCCTTTCCCACTTCTCTCCCTCACCTATCTCATTTGCTCACAGAATTACCACTTTTCCCTTGGGAAATTTCTCCTTCTCTTCCAAAAAGAGGATATTTGCTCCCAGAAGTACCCCTTCTCTTACAACGGCCACACGCTTTCTCCCAAAAAGCCTCCATGACAAGACCAAATGGGACACTTGCAACCAAGAAGAGGACACTTGCTCCCAGAAAGACCACTTTCCTCCCCAAGAGAGGAGATTTTCTCCCAATTCGATGACATTTTCTGTAAGAAAGACCTGTTTTCTTCCCTCCAGAGGACATTGTCTTCCCCAAAGACGACAATTGCTCCCAGAAACCCCCCTACTCTTAGAAATATCTCCATTTCCTCACAAATCTACTCCATCACACGCCTCCTGATGACACTTACTCCCAGATTTCGGGCATTTTCTCCCAGAAACACCACTTCCATCCCAAAGAGATGGCCTTTTCCCTCTCAAGCATCTGTTTTCTCACCAATACCTGGCATTTTCTCCCAGAAACACCAGCTTTCTCACGGATACATCACCTTCTCCTCCCCACTACAGACATTTACTCCCGGAAATACCACAACTCTTGGAAATACTTCCCATTTCCTCCCGAATATACAACATTACACTCCTCAAGAGGACACTTTCTTCCAGAAATGTGGCATTTTTCACACATACACCATTTTTATCCCCAAGAGAGCTCTTTCTCTCCCAGAAATAGCACTACTCTAAGAAATAGCTCCCATTTTCAAACAAAAATGCTGCATTTCGCTCCTCAAGATCACACTTTCTCCCATCAAGATGGCATTTTGACACAGAAATACCAGCTTCTGCCCCCCAAAACAGGACATTTTCTCCCAAAACAAGACATTTTCTCCCAGAAATACCACTTCTCTCAGAAATACCTCCCATTTCATCCCAACTATACTACTTGACGCTCCTCTGGATCACACTTACTCCCATCTAAATGGCCGTTTCTCCCACAGAGACCAGGTATCGCCCAAATACACCACATTTTCTCCCCCATAGACCAGGCTTCTCCCAAAGATGGCATACATTCCCCCAGAAATACCTGCTTATTCTTCAATATATGGCCTTTTTCCCCAAAATACCAGCTTTCTCACAAACACCTGTCATTTCCCAACCAAGGATGCTACTATCTCCCCAAAACACCACTTTGCTGAGAAATACCTGACATTTGCTCTCCAAAAGACTTCTTGACACTCCTCCAGAGGACATTGTCTCCCCTATTTACCCTGTTTTCTCCACAACACACCACTTGGCACACCAAAAAGACCACCGTTGCTCTCCAAGACAAGGCATTCTTTCCCACCCTTTCCCACTTCTCTCCCTCACCTATCTCATTTGCTCCCAGAATTACCACTTTTCCCTTGGGAAATTTCTCCTTCTCTTCCAAAAAGAGGATATTTGCTCCCAGAAGTACCCCTTCTCTTACAACGGCCACACGCTTTCTCCCAAAAAGCCTCCATGACAAGACCAAATGGGACACTTGCAACCAAGTAGAGGACACTTGCTCCCAGAAAGACCACTTTCCTCCC
Source organism: Chrysolophus pictus (assembly GCA_037305975.1). Classification (NCBI taxonomy): domain Eukaryota; kingdom Metazoa; phylum Chordata; class Aves; order Galliformes; family Phasianidae; genus Chrysolophus; species Chrysolophus pictus. The sequence goes on along the minus strand of CM074596.1, from coordinate 6,891,804 downwards.
CAAGAGAGGAGATTTTCTCCCAATTCGATGACATTTTCTGTAAGAAAGACCTGTTTTCTTCCCTCTAGAGGACATTGTCTTCCCCAAAGACGACAATTTCTCCCAGAAATCCCACTACTCTTAGAAATATCTCCATTTCCTCCCAAATCTACTGCATGACACGCCTCCTAATGACACTTACTCCCAGATTTCGGGCATTTTCTCCCAGAAATATCACTTCGATCCAAAAGAGATGGCCTTTTCCCTCTCAAGCATCGGTTTTCTCACCAATACTGGCAATTTCTCCCAGAAACACCAGCTTTCTCACAGATACATCACCTTCTCCCCCCCACAGCAGACATTTTCTCCCAGAAATACCAGGACTCTTCGGAATGTTTTCCATTTCCTCCCCAGTATACAACATTACACTCCTCAAAAGGACAGTTTCTCCCAGAAATGAGGCATTTTATCACACATACACCATTTTTATCCCCAGTACAGCTCATTTTCTCCCAGAAATTGCACTACTCCAAGAAATAGCTCCCATTATCGACCAAAAATGCTGCTTTACACTCCCCAAGATCACACTTACTCCCGTCTAAATGGCCTTTTCTCCCACAGAGACCAGGTTTCTCCAATTTACATGACATTTTCTCCCCCCATAGAACAGGCTTCTTCCGAAGATGGCATATATTCCCCAGAAATACCTGCTTATTCTTCAAAATACGGCCTTTTTCCCCAAAATACCAGCTTTCTCACAAACACCTGTCATTTCCCAACCAAGGATGCTACTATCTCCCCAAAACACCACTTTGCTGAGAAATACCTGGCATTTGCTCTCCAAAAGACTACTTGACACTCCTCCAGAGGACATTGTCTCTCCTATTTACCCTGTTTTCTCCACAACACACCACTTGGCACACCAAAAAGACCACCGTTGCTCTCCAAGACAAGGCATTCTTTCCCACCCTTTCCCACTTCTCTCCCTCACCTATCTCATTTGCTCCCAGAATTACCACTTTTCCCTTGGGAAATTTCTCCTTCTCTTCCAAAAAGAGGATATTTGCTCCCAGAAGTACCCCTTTTCTGACAACTGCCACACGCTTTCTCCCAAAAAGCCTCCATGACAATCCCAAATGGGACACTTGCAACCAAGTAGAGGACACTTGCTCCCAGAAAGACCACTTTCCTCCCCAAGAGAGGAGATTTTCTCCCAATTCGATGACATTTTCTGTAAGAAAGACCTGTTTTCTTCCCTCCAGAGGACACTGTCTTCCCCAAAGACGATATTTGCTCCCAAAAATACCTCTACTCTTAGCGGTACTCTTACTGTACCTCGACTTCCTCCCAAATCTACTGCATGACACGCCTCATGATGACACTCGCTCCCAGTTTTCGGGCATTTTCTCCCAGAAACACCACTTCCATCCCAAAGAGATGGCCTTTTCCCTCTCAAGCATCTGTTTTCTCACCAATACCTGGCATTTTCTCCCAGAAACACCAGCTTTCGCACAGATACATCACCTTCTTCCCCCCACATCAGACGTCCTCTTCCAGAAATATGGCATTTGATCACGGATAGGCTCTTTCTATCCCAAATACGGGACATTTCCCCTCAGAAATACCACTTTGCTCACTAAGACCTGACATTGTCGTCCAGGAACACTATTCCAGTCCCCTAAACATCTTCTCTTCCACCAAAAAACAAGGACATTTTCTCCCAGATAGACCACTTTTCTCCTAACTCTGTGACCCATTATCCTGGAAATACAACCTTTTTCCTACAAATATGGCATTTTGTCGCAGAAATACAAGCTTTCATGCATAGAGATGATCTTTTCCACACACAAGAAGACATTTTCTTGGAGCATAGTTTTCTCACAGATCGATGAACGTTTCTGCCCAAAACAAGACATTTTCTCCCAGAAATACCACTTCTCTTAGAAATACCTCCCATTTCATCCGTAGAATACTTCTTGACGCTCCTCAGGATCACACTCCCATCTAAATGGCCTTTTCTCCCAGACAGACCGCTTTTCTCCCAAATACATGACATTTTCTCCCACAGAGACCAGGCTTCTCCCAAAGATGGCATACATTCCCCAAGAAATCCCGGTTTATCTTTCAAAATACAGCCTTTTTCCACAAAATACCAGCTTTCTCACAAACACCTGTCATTTCCCAACCAAGGATGCTACTATCTCCCCAAAACACCACTTTGCTGAGAAATACCTGACATTTGCTCTCCAAAAGACTTCTTGACACTCCTCCAGAGGACATTGTCTCCCCTATTTACCCTGTTTTCTCCACAACACACCACTTGGCACACCAAAAAGACCACCGTTGCTCTCCAAGACAAGGCATTCTTTCCCACCCTTTCCCACTTCTCTCCCTCACCTATCTCATTTGCTCCCAGAATTACCACTTTTCCCTTGGGAAATTTCTCCTTCTCTTCCAAAAAGAGGATATTTGCTCCCAGAAGTACCCCTTCTCTTACAACGGCCACACGCTTTCTCCCAAAAAGCCTCCATGACAAGACCAAATGGGACACTTGCAACCAAGTAGAGGACACTTGCTCCCAGAAAGACCACTTTCCTCCCCAAGAGAGGAGATTTTCTCCCAATTCGATGACATTTTCTGTAAGAAAGACCTGTTATCTTCCCTCCAGAGGACATTGTCTTCCCCAAAGACGACAATTTCTCCCAGAAATCCCACTACTCTTAGAAATATCTCCATTTCCTCCCAAATCTACTGCATGACACGCCTCCTGATGACACTTACTCCCAGATTTCGGGCATTTTCTCCCAGAAATATCACTTCGATCCAAAAGAGATGGCCTTTTCCCTCTCAAGCATCTGTTTTCTCACCAATACTGGCAATTTCTCCCAGAAACACCAGCTTTCTCACAGATACATCACCTTCTCCCCCCCACAGCAGACATTTTCTCCCAGAAATACCAGGACTCTTCGGAATGTTTCCCATTTCCTCCCCAGTATACAACATTACACTCCTCAAGAGGACAGTTTCTCCCAGAAATGAGGCATTTTATCACACATACACCATTTTTATCCCCAGTACAGCTCATTTTCTCCCAGAAATTGCACTACTCCAAGAAATAGCTCCCATTATCGACCAAAAATGCTGCTTTACACTCCCCAAGATCACACTTACTCCCGTCTAAATGGCCTTTTCTCCCACAGAGACCAGGTTTCTCCCATTTACATGACATTTTCCCCCCCATAGAACAGGCTTCTTCCGAAGATGGCATATATTCCCCAGGAATACCTGCTTATTCTTCAAAATACGGCCTTTTTCCCCAAAATACCAGCTTTCTCACAAACACCTGTCATTTCCCAACCAAGGATGCTACTATCTCCCCAGAACACCACTTTGCTGAGAAATACCTGGCATTTGCTCTCCAAAAGACTTCTTGACACTCCTCCAGAGGACATTGTCTCCCCTATTTACCCTGTTTTCTCCACAACACACCACTTGGCACACCAAAAAGACCACCGTTGCTCTCCAAGACAAGGCATTCTTTCCCACCCTTTCCCACTTGTCTCTCTCACCTATCTCATTTGCTCACAGAATTACCACTTTTCCCTTGGGAAATTTCTCCTTCTCTTCCAAAAAGAGGATATTTGCTCCCAGAAGTACCCCTTCTCTTACAACGGCCACACGCTTTCTCCCAAAAAGCCTCCATGACAAGACCAAATGGGACACTTGCAACCAAGAAGAGGACACTTGCTCCCAGAAAGACCACTTTCCTCCCCAAGAGAGGAGATTTTCTCCCAATTCGATGACATTTTCTGTAAGAAAGACCTGTTTTCTTCCCTCTAGAGGACATTGTCTTCCCCAAAGACGACAATTTCTCCCAGAAATCCCACTACTCTTAGAAATATCTCCATTTCCTCCCAAATCTACTGCATGACACGCCTCCTAATGACACTTACTCCCAGATTTCGGGCATTTTCTCCCAGAAATATCACTTCGATCCAAAAGAGATGGCCTTTTCCCTCTCAAGCATCGGTTTTCTCACCAATACTGGCAATTTCTCCCAGAAACACCAGCTTTCTCACAGATACATCACCTTCTCCCCCCCACAGCAGACATTTTCTCCCAGAAATACCAGGACTCTTCGGAATGTTTCCCATTTCCTCCCCAGTATACAACATTACACTCCTCAAAAGGACAGTTTCTCCCAGAAATGAGGCATTTTATCACACATACACCATTTTTATCCCCAGTACAGCTCATTTTCTCCCAGAAATTGCACTACTCCAAGAAATAGCTCCCATTATCGACCAAAAATGCTGCTTTACACTCCCCAAGATCACACTTACTCCCGTCTAAATGGCCTTTTCTCCCACAGAGACCAGGTTTCTCCCATTTACATGACATTTTCTCCCCCCATAGAACAGGCTTCTTCCGAAGATGGCATATATTCCCCAGAAATACCTGCTTATTCTTCAAAATACGGCCTTTTTCCCCAAAATACCAGCTTTCTCACAAACACCTGTCATTTCCCAACCAAGGATGCTACTATCTCCCCAAAACACCACTTTGCTGAGAAATACCTGACCTTTGCTCTCCAAAAGACTACTTGACACTCCTCCAGAGGACACTGTCTCCCCTATTTACCCTGTTTTCTCCACAACACACCACTTGGCACACCAAAAAGACCACCGTTGCTCTCCAAGACAAGGCATTCTTTCCCACCCTTTCCCACTTCTCTCCCTCACCTATCTCATTTGCTCCCAGAATTACCACTTTTCCCTTGGGAAATTTCTCCTTCTCTTCCAAAAAGAGGATATTTGCTCCCAGAAGTACCCCTTCTCTTACAACGGCCATACACTTTGTCCCAAAAAGCCTCCATGACAAGACCAAATGGGCACTTGCAACCAAGTAGAGGACACTTGCTCCCAGAAAGACCACTTTCCTCCCCAAGAGAGGAGATTTTCTCCCAATTCGATGACATTTTCTGTAAGAAAGACCTGTTTTCTTCCCTCTAGAGGACACTGTCTTCCCCAAAGACGGTATTTGCTCCCAAAAATACCTCTACTCTTAGCGGTACTCTTACTGTACCTCGACTTCCTCCCAAATCTACTGCATGACACGCCTCATGATGACACTCGCTCCCAGTTTTCGGGCATTTTCTCCCAGAAACACCACTTCCATCCCAAAGAGATGGCCTTTTCCACTCAAGCATCTGTTTTCTCACCAATACCTGGCATTTTCTCCCAGAAACACCAGCTTTCGCACAGATACATCACCTTCTTCCCCCCACATCAGACGTCCTCTTCCAGAAATATGGCATTTGATCACGGATAGGCTCTTTCTATCCCAAATACGGGACATTTCCCCTCAGAAATACCACTTTGCTCACTAAGACCTGACATTGTCGTCCAGGAACACTATTCCAGTCCCCTAAACATCTTCTCTTCCACCAAAAAACAAGGACATTTTCTCCCAGATAGACCACTTTTCTCCTAACTCTGTGACCCATTATCCTGGAAATACAACCTTTTTCCTACAAATATGGCATTTTGTCGCAGAAATACAAGCTTTCATGCATAGAGATGATCTTTTCCACACACAAGAAGACATTTTCTTGGAGCATAGTTTTCTCACAGATCGATGAACGTTTCTGCCCAAAACAAGACATTTTCTCCCAGAAATACCACTTCTCTTAGAAATACCTCCCATTTCATCCGTAGAATACTTCTTGACGCTCCTCAGGATCACACTCCCATCTAAATGGCCTTTTCTCCCAGATACACCAGGTTTCTCCCAAATACATGACATTTTCTCCCCCATAGACCAGGCTTCTCCCAAAGATGGCATACATTCCCCCAGAAATACCTGCTTATTCTTCAATATATGGCCTTTTTCCCCAAAATACCAGCTTTCTCACAAACACCTGTCATTTCCCAACCAAGGATGCTACTATCTCCCCAAAACACCACTTTGCTGAGAAATACCTGGCATTTGCTCTCCAAAAGACTTCTTGACACTCCTCCAGAGGACATTGTCTCCCCTATTTACCCTGTTTTCTCCACAACACACCACTTGGCACACCAAAAAGACCACCGTTGCTCTCCAAGACAAGGCATTCTTTCCCACCCTTTCCCACTTGTCTCTCTCACCTATCTCATTTGCTCACAGAATTACCACTTTTCCCTTGGGAAATTTCTCCTTCTCTTCCAAAAAGAGGATATTTGCTCCCAGAAGTACCCCTTCTCTTACAACGGCCACACGCTTTCTCCCAAAAAGCCTCCATGACAAGACCAAATGGGACACTTGCAACCAAGAAGAGGACACTTGCTCCCAGAAAGACCACTTTCCTCCCCAAGAGAGGAGATTTTCTCCCAATTCGATGACATTTTCTGTAAGAAAGACCTGTTTTCTTCCCTCTAGAGGACATTGTCTTCCCCAAAGACGACAATTTCTCCCAGAAATCCCACTACTCTTAGAAATATCTCCATTTCCTCCCAAATCTACTGCATGACACGCCTCCTAATGACACTTACTCCCAGATTTCGGGCATTTTCTCCCAGAAATATCACTTCGATCCAAAAGAGATGGCCTTTTCCCTCTCAAGCATCGGTTTTCTCACCAATACTGGCAATTTCTCCCAGAAACACCAGCTTTCTCACAGATACATCACCTTCTCCCCCCCACAGCAGACATTTTCTCCCAGAAATACCAGGACTCTTCGGAATGTTTCCCATTTCCTCCCCAGTATACAACATTACACTCCTCAAGAGGACAGTTTCTCCCAGAAATGAGGCATTTTATCACACATACACCATTTTTATCCCCAGTACAGCTCATTTTCTCCCAGAAATTGCACTACTCCAAGAAATAGCTCCCATTATCGACCAAAAATGCTGCTTTACACTCCCCAAGATCACACTTACTCCCGTCTAAATGGCCTTTTCTCCCACAGAGACCAGGTTTCTCCCATTTACATGACATTTTCTCCCCCCATAGAACAGGCTTCTTCCGAAGATGGCATATATTCCCCAGAAATACCTGCTTATTCTTCAAAATACGGCCTTTTTCCCCAAAATACCAGCTTTCTCACAAACACCTGTCATTTCCCAACCAAGGATGCTACTATCTCCCCAAAACACCACTTTGCTGAGAAATACCTGACCTTTGCTCTCCAAAAGACTACTTGACACTCCTCCAGAGGACACTGTCTCCCCTATTTACCCTGTTTTCTCCACAACACACCACTTGGCACACCAAAAAGACCACCGTTGCTCTCCAAGACAAGGCATTCTTTCCCACCCTTTCCCACTTCTCTCCCTCACCTATCTCATTTGCTCCCAGAATTACCACTTTTCCCTTGGGAAATTTCTCCTTCTCTTCCAAAAAGAGGATATTTGCTCCCAGAAGTACCCCTTCTCTTACAACGGCCATACACTTTGTCCCAAAAAGCCTCCATGACAAGACCAAATGGGCACTTGCAACCAAGTAGAGGACACTTGCTCCCAGAAAGACCACTTTCCTCCCCAAGAGAGGAGATTTTCTCCCAATTCGATGACATTTTCTGTAAGAAAGACCTGTTTTCTTCCCTCCAGAGGACACTGTCTTCCCCAAAGACGGTATTTGCTCCCAAAAATACCTCTACTCTTAGCGGTACTCTTACTGTACCTCGACTTCCTCCCAAATCTACTGCATGACACGCCTCATGATGACACTCGCTCCCAGTTTTCGGGCATTTTCTCCCAGAAACACCACTTCCATCCCAAAGAGATGGCCTTTTCCACTCAAGCATCTGTTTTCTCACCAATACCTGGCATTTTCTCCCAGAAACACCAGCTTTCGCACAGATACATCACCTTCTTCCCCCCACATCAGACGTCCTCTTCCAGAAATATGGCATTTGATCACGGATAGGCTCTTTCTATCCCAAATACGGGACATTTCCCCTCAGAAATACCACTTTGCTCACTAAGACCTGACATTGTCGTCCAGGAACACTATTCCAGTCCCCTAAACATCTTCTCTTCCACCAAAAAACAAGGACATTTTCTCCCAGATAGACCACTTTTCTCCTAACTCTGTGACCCATTATCCTGGAAATACAACCTTTTTCCTACAAATATGGCATTTTGTCGCAGAAATACAAGCTTTCATGCATAGAGATGATCTTTTCCACACACAAGAAGACATTTTCTTGGAGCATAGTTTTCTCACAGATCGATGAACGTTTCTGCCCAAAACAAGACATTTTCTCCCAGAAATACCACTTCTCTTAGAAATACCTCCCATTTCATCCGTAGAATACTTCTTGACGCTCCTCAGGATCACACTCCCATCTAAATGGCCTTTTCTCCCAGATACACCAGGTTTCTCCCAAATACATGACATTTTCTCCCACAGAGACCAGGCTTCTCCCAAAGATGGCATACATTCCCCCAGAAATACCTGCTTATTCTTCAATATATGGCCTTTTTCCCCAAAATACCAGCTTTCTCACAAACACCTGTCATTTCCCAACCAAGGATGCTACTATCTCCCCAAAACACCACTTTGCTGAGAAATACCTGACATTTGCTCTCCAAAAGACTTCTTGACACTCCTCCAGAGGACATTGTCTCCCCTATTTACCCTGTTTTCTCCACAACACACCACTTGGCACACCAAAAAGACCACCGTTGCTCTCCAAGACAAGGCATTCTTTCCCACCCTTTCCCACTTGTCTCCCTCACCTATCTCATTTGCTCCCAGAATTACCACTTTTCCCTTGGGAAATTTCTCCTTCTCTTCCAAAAAGAGGATATTTGCTCCCAGAAGTACCCCTTCTCTTACAACGGCCACACGCTTTCTCCCAAAAAGCCTCCATGACAAGACCAAATGGGACACTTGCAACCAAGTAGAGGACACTTGCTCCCAGAAAGACCACTTTCCTCCCCAAGAGAGGAGATTTTCTCCCAATTCGATGACATTTTCTGTAAGAAAGACCTGTTTTCTTCCCTCTAGAGGACATTGTCTTCCCCAAAGACGACAATTTCTCCCAGAAATCCCACTACTCTTAGAAATATCTCCATTTCCTCCCAAATCTACTGCATGACACGCCTCCTAATGACACTTACTCCCAGATTTCGGGCATTTTCTCCCAGAAATATCACTTCGATCCAAAAGAGATGGCCTTTTCCCTCTCAAGCATCGGTTTTCTCACCAATACTGGCAATTTCTCCCAGAAACACCAGCTTTCTCACAGATACATCACCTTCTCCCCCCCACAGCAGACATTTTCTCCCAGAAATACCAGGACTCTTCGGAATGTTTTCCATTTCCTCCCCAGTATACAACATTACACTCCTCAAAAGGACAGTTTCTCCCAGAAATGAGGCATTTTATCACACATACACCATTTTTATCCCCAGTACAGCTCATTTTCTCCCAGAAATTGCACTACTCCAAGAAATAGCTCCCATTATCGACCAAAAATGCTGCTTTACACTCCCCAAGATCACACTTACTCCCGTCTAAATGGCCTTTTCTCCCACAGAGACCAGGTTTCTCCCATTTACATGACATTTTCTCCCCCCATAGAACAGGCTTCTTCCGAAGATGGCATATATTCCCCAGAAATACCTGCTTATTCTTCAAAATACGGCCTTTTTCCCCAAAATACCAGCTTTCTCACAAACACCTGTCATTTCCCAACCAAGGATGCTACTATCTCCCCAAAACACCACTTTGCTGAGAAATACCTGGCATTTGCTCTCCAAAAGACTACTTGACACTCCTCCAGAGGACATTGTCTCTCCTATTTACCCTGTTTTCTCCACAACACACCACTTGGCACACCAAAAAGACCACCGTTGCTCTCCAAGACAAGGCATTCTTTCCCACCCTTTCCCACTTCTCTCCCTCACCTATCTCATTTGCTCCCAGAATTACCACTTTTCCCTTGGGAAATTTCTCCTTCTCTTCCAAAAAGAGGATATTTGCTCCCAGAAGTACCCCTTTTCTGACAACTGCCACACGCTTTCTCCCAAAAAGCCTCCATGACAATCCCAAATGGGACACTTGCAACCAAGTAGAGGACACTTGCTCCCAGAAAGACCACTTTCCTCCCCAAGAGAGGAGATTTTCTCCCAATTCGATGACATTTTCTGTAAGAAAGACCTGTTTTCTTCCCTCCAGAGGACACTGTCTTCCCCAAAGACGATATTTGCTCCCAAAAATACCTCTACTCTTAGCGGTACTCTTACTGTACCTCGACTTCCTCCCAAATCTACTGCATGACACGCCTCATGATGACACTCGCTCCCAGTTTTCGGGCATTTTCTCCCAGAAACACCACTTCCATCCCAAAGAGATGGCCTTTTCCCTCTCAAGCATCTGTTTTCTCACCAATACCTGGCATTTTCTCCCAGAAACACCAGCTTTCGCACAGATACATCACCTTCTTCCCCCCACATCAGACGTCCTCTTCCAGAAATATGGCATTTGATCACGGATAGGCTCTTTCTATCCCAAATACGGGACATTTCCCCTCAGAAATACCACTTTGCTCACTAAGACCTGACATTGTCGTCCAGGAACACTATTCCAGTCCCCTAAACATCTTCTCTTCCACCAAAAAACAAGGACATTTTCTCCCAGATAGACCACTTTTCTCCTAACTCTGTGACCCATTATCCTGGAAATACAACCTTTTTCCTACAAATATGGCATTTTGTCGCAGAAATACAAGCTTTCATGCATAGAGATGATCTTTTCCACACACAAGAAGACATTTTCTTGGAGCATAGTTTTCTCACAGATCGATGAACGTTTCTGCCCAAAACAAGACATTTTCTCCCAGAAATACCACTTCTCTTAGAAATACCTCCCATTTCATCCGTAGAATACTTCTTGACGCTCCTCAGGATCACACTCCCATCTAAATGGCCTTTTCTCCCAGATAGACCGCTTTTCTCCCAAATACATGACATTTTCTCCCACAGAGACCAGGCTTCTCCCAAAGATGGCATACATTCCCCAAGAAATCCCGGTTTATCTTTCAAAATACAGCCTTTTTCCACAAAATACCAGCTTTCTCACAAACACCTGTCATTTCCCAACCAAGGATGCTACTATCTCCCCAAAACACCACTTTGCTGAGAAATACCTGACATTTGCTCTCCAAAAGACTTCTTGACACTCCTCCAGAGGACATTGTCTCCCCTATTTACCCTGTTTTCTCCACAACACACCACTTGGCACACCAAAAAGACCACCGTTGCTCTCCAAGACAAGGCATTCTTTCCCACCCTTTCCCACTTCTCTCCCTCACCTATCTCATTTGCTCCCAGAATTACCACTTTTCCCTTGGGAAATTTCTCCTTCTCTTCCAAAAAGAGGATATTTGCTCCCAGAAGTACCCCTTCTCTTACAACGGCCACACGCTTTCTCCCAAAAAGCCTCCATGACAAGACCAAATGGGACACTTGCAACCAAGTAGAGGACACTTGCTCCCAGAAAGACCACTTTCCTCCCCAAGAGAGGAGATTTTCTCCCAATTCGATGACATTTTCTGTAAGAAAGACCTGTTATCTTCCCTCCAGAGGACATTGTCTTCCCCAAAGACGACAATTTCTCCCAGAAATCCCACTACTCTTAGAAATATCTCCATTTCCTCCCAAATCTACTGCATGACACGCCTCCTGATGACACTTACTCCCAGATTTCGGGCATTTTCTCCCAGAAATATCACTTCGATCCAAAAGAGATGGCCTTTTCCCTCTCAAGCATCGGTTTTCTCACCAATACTGGCAATTTCTCCCAGAAACACCAGCTTTCTCACAGATACATCACCTTCTCCCCCCCACAGCAGACATTTTCTCCCAGAAATACCAGGACTCTTCGGAATGTTTTCCATTTCCCCCCCAGTATACAACATTACACTCCTCAAGAGGACAGTTTCTCCCAGAAATGAGGCATTTTATCACACATACACCATTTTTATCCCCAGTACAGCTCATTTTCTCCCAGAAATTGCACTACTCCAAGAAATAGCTCCCATTATCGACCAAAAATGCTGCTTTACACTCCCCAAGATCACACTTACTCCCGTCTAAATGGCCTTTTCTCCCACAGAGACCAGGTTTCTCCCATTTACATGACATTTTCCCCCCCATAGAACAGGCTTCTTCCGAAGATGGCATATATTCCCCAGGAATACCTGCTTATTCTTCAAAATACGGCCTTTTTCCCCAAAATACCAGCTTTCTCACAAACACCTGTCATTTCCCAACCAAGGATGCTACTATCTCCCCAAAACACCACTTTGCTGAGAAATACCTGGCATTTGCTCTCCAAAAGACTTCTTGACACTCCTCCAGAGGACATTGTCTCCCCTATTTACCCTGTTTTCTCCACAACACACCACTTGGCACACCAAAAAGACCACCGTTGCTCTCCAAGACAAGGCATTCTTTCCCACCCTTTCCCACTTGTCTCTCTCACCTATCTCATTTGCTCACAGAATTACCACTTTTCCCTTGGGAAATTTCTCCTTCTCTTCCAAAAAGAGGATATTTGCTCCCAGAAGTACCCCTTCTCTTACAACGGCCACACGCTTTCTCCCAAAAAGCCTCCATGACAAGACCAAATGGGACACTTGCAACCAAGAAGAGGACACTTGCTCCCAGAAAGACCACTTTCCTCCCCAAGAGAGGAGATTTTCTCCCAATTCGATGACATTTTCTGTAAGAAAGACCTGTTTTCTTCCCTCTAGAGGACATTTTCTTCCCCAAAGACGACAATTTCTCCCAGAAATCCCACTACTCTTAGAAATATCTCCATTTCCTCCCAAATCTACTGCATGACACGCCTCCTAATGACACTTACTCCCAGATTTCGGGCATTTTCTCCCAGAAATATCACTTCGATCCAAAAGAGATGGCCTTTTCCCTCTCAAGCATCGGTTTTCTCACCAATACTGGCAATTTCTCCCAGAAACACCAGCTTTCTCACAGATACATCACCTTCTCCCCCCCACAGCAGACATTTTCTCCCAGAAATACCAGGACTCTTCGGAATGTTTCCCATTTCCTCCCCAGTATACAACATTACACTCCTCAAAAGGACAGTTTCTCCCAGAAATGAGGCATTTTATCACACATACACCATTTTTATCCCCAGTACAGCTCATTTTCTCCCAGAAATTGCACTACTCCAAGAAATAGCTCCCATTATCGACCAAAAATGCTGCTTAACACTCCCCAAGATCACACTTACTCCCGTCTAAATGGCCTTTTCTCCCACAGAGACCAGGTTTCTCCCATTTACATGACATTTTCTCCCCCCATAGAACAGGCTTCTTCCGAAGATGGCATATATTCCCCAGAAATACCTGCTTATTCTTCAAAATACGGCCTTTTTCCCCAAAATACCAGCTTTCTCACAAACACCTGTCATTTCCCAACCAAGGATGCTACTATCTCCCCAAAACACCACTTTGCTGAGAAATACCTGACCTTTGCTCTCCAAAAGACTACTTGACACTCCTCCAGAGGACACTGTCTCCCCTATTTACCCTGTTTTCTCCACAACACACCACTTGGCACACCAAAAAGACCACCGTTGCTCTCCAAGACAAGGCATTCTTTCCCACCCTTTCCCACTTCTCTCCCTCACCTATCTCATTTGCTCCCAGAATTACCACTTTTCCCTTGGGAAATTTCTCCTTCTCTTCCAAAAAGAGGATATTTGCTCCCAGAAGTACCCCTTCTCTTACAACGGCCATACACTTTGTCCCAAAAAGCCTCCATGACAAGACCAAATGGGCACTTGCAACCAAGTAGAGGACACTTGCTCCCAGAAAGACCACTTTCCTCCCCAAGAGAGGAGATTTTCTCCCAATTCGATGACATTTTCTGTAAGAAAGACCTGTTTTCTTCCCTCCAGAGGACACTGTCTTCCCCAAAGACGGTATTTGCTCCCAAAAATACCTCTACTCTTAGCGGTACTCTTACTGTACCTCGACTTCCTCCCAAATCTACTGCATGACACGCCTCATGATGACACTCGCTCCCAGTTTTCGGGCATTTTCTCCCAGAAACACCACTTCCATCCCAAAGAGATGGCCTTTTCCACTCAAGCATCTGTTTTCTCACCAATACCTGGCATTTTCTCCCAGAAACACCAGCTTTCGCACAGATACATCACCTTCTTCCCCCCACATCAGACGTCCTCTTCCAGAAATATGGCATTTGATCACGGATAGGCTCTTTCTATCCCAAATACGGGACATTTCCCCTCAGAAATACCACTTTGCTCACTAAGACCTGACATTGTCGTCCAGGAACACTATTCCAGTCCCCTAAACATCTTCTCTTCCACCAAAAAACAAGGACATTTTCTCCCAGATAGACCACTTTTCTCCTAACTCTGTGACCCATTATCCTGGAAATACAACCTTTTTCCTACAAATATGGCATTTTGTCGCAGAAATACAAGCTTTCATGCATAGAGATGATCTTTTCCACACACAAGAAGACATTTTCTTGGAGCATAGTTTTCTCACAGATCGATGAACGTTTCTGCCCAAAACAAGACATTTTCTCCCAGAAATACCACTTCTCTTAGAAATACCTCCCATTTCATCCGTAGAATACTTCTTGACGCTCCTCAGGATCACACTCCCATCTAAATGGCCTTTTCTCCCAGATACACCAGGTTTCTCCCAAATACATGACATTTTCTCCCCCATAGACCAGGCTTCTCCCAAAGATGGCATACATTCCCCCAGAAATACCTGCTTATTCTTCAATATATGGCCTTTTTCCCCAAAATACCAGCTTTCTCACAAACACCTGTCATTTCCCAACCAAGGATGCTACTATCTCCCCAAAACACCACTTTGCTGAGAAATACCTGGCATTTGCTCTCCAAAAGACTTCTTGACACTCCTCCAGAGGACATTGTCTCCCCTATTTACCCTGTTTTCTCCACAACACACCACTTGGCACACCAAAAAGACCACCGTTGCTCTCCAAGACAAGGCATTCTTTCCCACCCTTTCCCACTTGTCTCTCTCACCTATCTCATTTGCTCACAGAATTACCACTTTTCCCTTGGGAAATTTCTCCTTCTCTTCCAAAAAGAGGATATTTGCTCCCAGAAGTACCCCTTCTCTTACAACGGCCACACGCTTTCTCCCAAAAAGCCTCCATGACAAGACCAAATGGGACACTTGCAACCAAGAAGAGGACACTTGCTCCCAGAAAGACCACTTTCCTCCCCAAGAGAGGAGATTTTCTCCCAATTCGATGACATTTTCTGTAAGAAAGACCTGTTATCTTCCCTCCAGAGGACATTGTCTTCCCCAAAGACGACAATTTCTCCCAGAAATCCCACTACTCTTAGAAATATCTCCATTTCCTCCCAAATCTACTGCATGACACGCCTCCTAATGACACTTACTCCCAGATTTCGGGCATTTTCTCCCAGAAATATCACTTCGATCCAAAAGAGATGGCCTTTTCCCTCTCAAGCATCGGTTTTCTCACCAATACTGGCAATTTCTCCCAGAAACACCAGCTTTCTCACAGATACATCACCTTCTCCCCCCCACAGCAGACATTTTCTCCCAGAAATACCAGGACTCTTCGGAATGTTTCCCATTTCCTCCCCAGTATACAACATTACACTCCTCAAAAGGACAGTTTCTCCCAGAAATGAGGCATTTTATCACACATACACCATTTTTATCCCCAGTACAGCTCATTTTCTCCCAGAAATTGCACTACTCCAAGAAATAGCTCCCATTATCGACCAAAAATGCTGCTTTACACTCCCCAAGATCACACTTACTCCCGTCTAAATGGCCTTTTCTCCCACAGAGACCAGGTTTCTCCCATTTACATGACATTTTCTCCCCCCATAGAACAGGCTTCTTCCGAAGATGGCATATATTCCCCAGAAATACCTGCTTATTCTTCAAAATACGGCCTTTTTCCCCAAAATACCAGCTTTCTCACAAACACCTGTCATTTCCCAACCAAGGATGCTACTATCTCCCCAAAACACCACTTTGCTGAGAAATACCTGACCTTTGCTCTCCAAAAGACTACTTGACACTCCTCCAGAGGACACTGTCTCCCCTATTTACCCTGTTTTCTCCACAACACACCACTTGGCACACCAAAAAGACCACCGTTGCTCTCCAAGACAAGGCATTCTTTCCCACCCTTTCCCACTTCTCTCCCTCACCTATCTCATTTGCTCCCAGAATTACCACTTTTCCCTTGGGAAATTTCTCCTTCTCTTCCAAAAAGAGGATATTTGCTCCCAGAAGTACCCCTTCTCTTACAACGGCCATACACTTTGTCCCAAAAAGCCTCCATGACAAGACCAAATGGGCACTTGCAACCAAGTAGAGGACACTTGCTCCCAGAAAGACCACTTTCCTCCCCAAGAGAGGAGATTTTCTCCCAATTCGATGACATTTTCTGTAAGAAAGACCTGTTTTCTTCCCTCCAGAGGACACTGTCTTCCCCAAAGACGGTATTTGCTCCCAAAAATACCTCTACTCTTAGCGGTACTCTTACTGTACCTCGACTTCCTCCCAAATCTACTGCATGACACGCCTCATGATGACACTCGCTCCCAGTTTTCGGGCATTTTCTCCCAGAAACACCACTTCCATCCCAAAGAGATGGCCTTTTCCACTCAAGCATCTGTTTTCTCACCAATACCTGGCATTTTCTCCCAGAAACACCAGCTTTCGCACAGATACATCACCTTCTTCCCCCCACATCAGACGTCCTCTTCCAGAAATATGGCATTTGATCACGGATAGGCTCTTTCTATCCCAAATACGGGACATTTCCCCTCAGAAATACCACTTTGCTCACTAAGACCTGACATTGTCGTCCAGGAACACTATTCCAGTCCCCTAAACATCTTCTCTTCCACCAAAAAACAAGGACATTTTCTCCCAGATAGACCACTTTTCTCCTAACTCTGTGACCCATTATCCTGGAAATACAACCTTTTTCCTACAAATATGGCATTTTGTCGCAGAAATACAAGCTTTCATGCATAGAGATGATCTTTTCCACACACAAGAAGACATTTTCTTGGAGCATAGTTTTCTCACAGATCGATGAACGTTTCTGCCCAAAACAAGACATTTTCTCCCAGAAATACCACTTCTCTTAGAAATACCTCCCATTTCATCCGTAGAATACTTCTTGACGCTCCTCAGGATCACACTCCCATCTAAATGGCCTTTTCTCCCAGATACACCAGGTTTCTCCCAAATACATGACATTTTCTCCCACAGAGACCAGGCTTCTCCCAAAGATGGCATACATTCCCCAAGAAATACCTGCTTATTCTTCAATATATGGCCTTTTTCCCCAAAATACCAGCTTTCTCACAAACACCTGTCATTTCCCAACCAAGGATGCTACTATCTCCCCAAAACACCACTTTGCTGAGAAATACCTGACATTTGCTCTCCAAAAGACTTCTTGACACTCCTCCAGAGGACATTGTCTCCCCTATTTACCCTGTTTTCTCCACAACACACCACTTGGCACACCAAAAAGACCACCGTTGCTCTCCAAGACAAGGCATTCTTTCCCACCCTTTCCCACTTCTCTCCCTCACCTATCTCATTTGCTCCCAGAATTACCACTTTTCCCTTGGGAAATTTCTCCTTCTCTTCCAAAAAGAGGATATTTGCTCCCAGAAGTACCCCTTTTCTGACAACTGCCACACGCTTTCTCCCAAAAAGCCTCCATGACAAGACCAAATGGGACACTTGCAACCAAGTAGAGGACACTTGCTCCCAGAAAGACCACTTTCCTCCCCAAGAGAGGAGATTTTCTCCCAATTCGATGACATTTTCTGTAAGAAAGACCTGTTTTCTTCCCTCTAGAGGACACTGTCTTCCCCAAAGACGATATTTGCTCCCAAAAATACCTCTACTCTTAGCGGTACTCTTACTGTACCTCGACTTCCTCCCAAATCTACTGCATGACACGCCTCATGATGACACTCGCTCCCAGTTTTCGGGCATTTTCTCCCAGAAACACCACTTCCATCCCAAAGAGATGGCCTTTTCCCTCTCAAGCATCTGTTTTCTCACCAATACCTGGCATTTTCTCCCAGAAACACCAGCTTTCGCACAGATACATCACCTTCTTCCCCCCACATCAGACGTCCTCTTCCAGAAATATGGCATTTGATCACGGATAGGCTCTTTCTATCCCAAATACGGGACATTTCCCCTCAGAAATACCACTTTGCTCACTAAGACCTGACATTGTCGTCCAGGAACACTATTCCAGTCCCCTAAACATCTTCTCTTCCACCAAAAAACAAGGACATTTTCTCCCAGATAGACCACTTTTCTCCTAACTCTGTGACCCATTATCCTGGAAATACAACCTTTTTCCTACAAATATGGCATTTTGTCGCAGAAATACAAGCTTTCATGCATAGAGATGATCTTTTCCACACACAAGAAGACATTTTCTTGGAGCATAGTTTTCTCACAGATCGATGAACGTTTCTGCCCAAAACAAGACATTTTCTCCCAGAAATACCACTTCTCTTAGAAATACCTCCCATTTCATCCGTAGAATACTTCTTGACGCTCCTCAGGATCACACTCCCATCTAAATGGCCTTTTCTCCCAGATAGACCGCTTTTCTCCCAAATACATGACATTTTCTCCCACAGAGACCAGGCTTCTCCCAAAGATGGCATACATTCCCCCAGAAATACCTGCTTATTCTTCAATATATGGCCTTTTTCCCCAAAATACCAGCTTTCTCACAAACACCTGTCATTTCCCAACCAAGGATGCTACTATCTCCCCAGAACACCACTTTGCTGAGAAATACCTGGCATTTGCTCTCCAAAAGACTTCTTGACACTCCTCCAGAGGACATTGTCTCCCCTATTTACCCTGTTTTCTCCACAACACACCACTTGGCACACCAAAAAGACCACCGTTGCTCTCCAAGACAAGGCATTCTTTCCCACCCTTTCCCACTTCTCTCCCTCACCTATCTCATTTGCTCCCAGAATTACCACTTTTCCCTTGGGAAATTTCTCCTTCTCTTCCAAAAAGAGGATATTTGCTCCCAGAAGTACCCCTTTTCTGACAACTGCCACATGCTTTCTCCCAAAAAGCCTCCATGACAAGACCAAATGGGACACTTGCAACCAAGTAGAGGACACTTGCTCCCAGAAAGACCACTTTCCTCCCCAAGAGAGGAGATTTTCTCCCAATTCGATGACATTTTCTGTAAGAAAGACCTGTTTTCTTCCCTCTAGAGGACACTGTCTTCCCCAAAGACGATATTTGCTCCCAAAAATACCTCTACTCTTAGCGGTACTCTTACTGTACCTCGACTTCCTCCCAAATCTACTGCATGACACGCCTCATGATGACACTCGCTCCCAGTTTTCGGGCATTTTCTCCCAGAAACACCACTTCCATCCCAAAGAGATGGCCTTTTCCACTCAAGCATCTGTTTTCTCACCAATACCTGGCATTTTCTCCCAGAAACACCAGCTTTCGCACAGATACATCACCTTCTTCCCCCCACATCAGACGTCCTCTTCCAGAAATATGGCATTTGATCACGGATAGGCTCTTTCTATCCCAAATACGGGACATTTCCCCTCAGAAATACCACTTTGCTCACTAAGACCTGACATTGTCGTCCAGGAACACTATTCCAGTCCCCTAAACATCTTCTCTTCCACCAAAAAACAAGGACATTTTCTCCCAGATAGACCACTTTTCTCCTAACTCTGTGACCCATTATCCTGGAAATACAACCTTTTTCCTACAAATATGGCATTTTGTCACAGAAATACAAGCTTTCATGCATAGAGATGATCTTTTCCACACACAAGAAGACATTTTCTTGGAGCATAGTTTTCTCACAGATCGATGAACGTTTCTGCCCAAAACAAGACATTTTCTCCCAGAAATACCACTTCTCTTAGAAATACCTCCCATTTCATCCGTAGAATACTTCTTGACGCTCCTCAGGATCACACTCCCATCTAAATGGCCTTTTCTCCCAGATACACCAGGTTTCTCCCAAATACATGACATTTTCTCCCACAGAGACCAGGCTTCTCCCAAAGATGGCATACATTCCCCAAGAAATACCTGCTTATTCTTCAATATATGGCCTTTTTCCCCAAAATACCAGCTTTCTCACAAACACCTGTCATTTCCCAACCAAGGATGCTACTATCTCCCCAAAACACCACTTTGCTGAGAAATACCTGACATTTGCTCTCCAAAAGACTTCTTGACACTCCTCCAGAGGACATTGTCTCCCCTATTTACCCTGTTTTCTCCACAACACACCACTTGGCACACCAAAAAGACCACCGTTGCTCTCCAAGACAAGGCATTCTTTCCCACCCTTTCCCACTTCTCTCCCTCACCTATCTCATTTGCTCCCAGAATTACCACTTTTCCCTTGGGAAATTTCTCCTTCTCTTCCAAAAAGAGGATATTTGCTCCCAGAAGTACCCCTTCTCTTACAACGGCCACACGCTTTCTCCCAAAAAGCCTCCATGACAAGACCAAATGGGACACTTGCAACCAAGTAGAGGACACTTGCTCCCAGAAAGACCACTTTCCTCCCCAAGAGAGGAGATTTTCTCCCAATTCGATGACATTTTCTGTAAGAAAGACCTGTTATCTTCCCTCCAGAGGACATTGTCTTCCCCAAAGACGACAATTTCTCCCAGAAATCCCACTACTCTTAGAAATATCTCCATTTCCTCCCAAATCTACTGCATGACACGCCTCCTAATGACACTTACTCCCAGATTTCGGGCATTTTCTCCCAGAAATATCACTTCGATCCAAAAGAGATGGCCTTTTCCCTCTCAAGCATCTGTTTTCTCACCAATACTGGCAATTTCTCCCAGAAACACCAGCTTTCTCACAGATACATCACCTTCTCCCCCCCACAGCAGACATTTTCTCCCAGAAATACCAGGACTCTTCGGAATGTTTCCCATTTCCTCCCCAGTATACAACATTACACTCCTCAAGAGGACAGTTTCTCCCAGAAATGAGGCATTTTATCACACATACACCATTTTTATCCCCAGTACAGCTCATTTTCTCCCAGAAATTGCACTACTCCAAGAAATAGCTCCCATTATCGACCAAAAATGCTGCTTTACACTCCCCAAGATCACACTTACTCCCGTCTAAATGGCCTTTTCTCCCACAGAGACCAGGTTTCTCCCATTTACATGACATTTTCCCCCCCATAGAACAGGCTTCTTCCGAAGATGGCATATATTCCCCAGGAATACCTGCTTATTCTTCAAAATACGGCCTTTTTCCCCAAAATACCAGCTTTCTCACAAACACCTGTCATTTCCCAACCAAGGATGCTACTATCTCCCCAAAACACCACTTTGCTGAGAAATACCTGACATTTGCTCTCCAAAAGACTTCTTGACACTCCTCCAGAGGACATTGTCTCCCCTATTTACCCTGTTTTCTCCACAACACACCACTTGGCACACCAAAAAGACCACCGTTGCTCTCCAAGACAAGGCATTCTTTCCCACCCTTTCCCACTTCTCTCCCTCACCTATCTCATTTGCTCCCAGAATTACCACTTTTCCCTTGGGAAATTTCTCCTTCTCTTCCAAAAAGAGGATATTTGCTCCCAGAAGTACCCCTTCTCTTACAACGGCCACACGCTTTCTCCCAAAAAGCCTCCATGACAAGACCAAATGGGACACTTGCAACCAAGTAGAGGACACTTGCTCCCAGAAAGACCACTTTCCTCCCCAAGAGAGGAGATTTTCTCCCAATTCGATGACATTTTCTGTAAGAAAGACCTGTTTTCTTCCCTCTAGAGGACATTGTCTTCCCCAAAGACGACAATTTCTCCCAGAAATCCCACTACTCTTAGAAATATCTCCATTTCCTCCCAAATCTACTGCATGACACGCCTCCTAATGACACTTACTCCCAGATTTCGGGCATTTTCTCCCAGAAATATCACTTCGATCCAAAAGAGATGGCCTTTTCCCTCTCAAGCATCGGTTTTCTCACCAATACTGGCAATTTCTCCCAGAAACACCAGCTTTCTCACAGATACATCACCTTCTCCCCCCCACAGCAGACATTTTCTCCCAGAAATACCAGGACTCTTCGGAATGTTTTCCATTTCCTCCCCAGTATACAACATTACACTCCTCAAAAGGACAGTTTCTCCCAGAAATGAGGCATTTTATCACACATACACCATTTTTATCCCCAGTACAGCTCATTTTCTCCCAGAAATTGCACTACTCCAAGAAATAGCTCCCATTATCGACCAAAAATGCTGCTTTACACTCCCCAAGATCACACTTACTCCCGTCTAAATGGCCTTTTCTCCCACAGAGACCAGGTTTCTCCAATTTACATGACATTTTCTCCCCCCATAGAACAGGCTTCTTCCGAAGATGGCATATATTCCCCAGAAATACCTGCTTATTCTTCAAAATACGGCCTTTTTCCCCAAAATACCAGCTTTCTCACAAACACCTGTCATTTCCCAACCAAGGATGCTACTATCTCCCCAAAACACCACTTTGCTGAGAAATACCTGGCATTTGCTCTCCAAAAGACTACTTGACACTCCTCCAGAGGACATTGTCTCTCCTATTTACCCTGTTTTCTCCACAACACACCACTTGGCACACCAAAAAGACCACCGTTGCTCTCCAAGACAAGGCATTCTTTCCCACCCTTTCCCACTTCTCTCCCTCACCTATCTCATTTGCTCCCAGAATTACCACTTTTCCCTTGGGAAATTTCTCCTTCTCTTCCAAAAAGAGGATATTTGCTCCCAGAAGTACCCCTTCTCTTACAACGGCCACACGCTTTCTCCCAAAAAGCCTCCATGACAAGACCAAATGGGACACTTGCAACCAAGTAGAGGACACTTGCTCCCAGAAAGACCACTTTCCTCCCCAAGAGAGGAGATTTTCTCCCAATTCGATGACATTTTCTGTAAGAAAGACCTGTTTTCTTCCCTCCAGAGGACACTGTCTTCCCCAAAGACGATATTTGCTCCCAAAAATACCTCTACTCTTAGCGGTACTCTTACTGTACCTCGACTTCCTCCCAAATCTACTGCATGACACGCCTCATGATGACACTCGCTCCCAGTTTTCGGGCATTTTCTCCCAGAAACACCACTTCCATCCCAAAGAGATGGCCTTTTCCCTCTCAAGCATCTGTTTTCTCACCAATACCTGGCATTTTCTCCCAGAAACACCAGCTTTCGCACAGATACATCACCTTCTTCCCCCCACATCAGACGTCCTCTTCCAGAAATATGGCATTTGATCACGGATAGGCTCTTTCTATCCCAAATACGGGACATTTCCCCTCAGAAATACCACTTTGCTCACTAAGACCTGACATTGTCGTCCAGGAACACTATTCCAGTCCCCTAAACATCTTCTCTTCCACCAAAAAACAAGGACATTTTCTCCCAGATAGACCACTTTTCTCCTAACTCTGTGACCCATTATCCTGGAAATACAACCTTTTTCCTACAAATATGGCATTTTGTCGCAGAAATACAAGCTTTCATGCATAGAGATGATCTTTTCCACACACAAGAAGACATTTTCTTGGAGCATAGTTTTCTCACAGATCGATGAACGTTTCTGCCCAAAACAAGACATTTTCTCCCAGAAATACCACTTCTCTTAGAAATACCTCCCATTTCATCCGTAGAATACTTCTTGACGCTCCTCAGGATCACACTCCCATCTAAATGGCCTTTTCTCCCAGACAGACCGCTTTTCTCCCAAATACATGACATTTTCTCCCACAGAGACCAGGCTTCTCCCAAAGATGGCATACATTCCCCAAGAAATCCCGGTTTATCTTTCAAAATACAGCCTTTTTCCACAAAATACCAGCTTTCTCACAAACACCTGTCATTTCCCAACCAAGGATGCTACTATCTCCCCAAAACACCACTTTGCTGAGAAATACCTGACATTTGCTCTCCAAAAGACTTCTTGACACTCCTCCAGAGGACATTGTCTCCCCTATTTACCCTGTTTTCTCCACAACACACCACTTGGCACACCAAAAAGACCACCGTTGCTCTCCAAGACAAGGCATTCTTTCCCACCCTTTCCCACTTGTCTCCCTCACCTATCTCATTTGCTCCCAGAATTACCACTTTTCCCTTGGGAAATTTCTCCTTCTCTTCCAAAAAGAGGATATTTGCTCCCAGAAGTACCCCTTCTCTTACAACGGCCACACGCTTTCTCCCAAAAAGCCTCCATGACAAGACCAAATGGGACACTTGCAACCAAGTAGAGGACACTTGCTCCCAGAAAGACCACTTTCCTCCCCAAGAGAGGAGATTTTCTCCCAATTCGATGACATTTTCTGTAAGAAAGACCTGTTATCTTCCCTCCAGAGGACATTGTCTTCCCCAAAGACGACAATTTCTCCCAGAAATCCCACTACTCTTAGAAATATCTCCATTTCCTCCCAAATCTACTGCATGACACGCCTCCTGATGACACTTACTCCCAGATTTCGGGCATTTTCTCCCAGAAATATCACTTCGATCCAAAAGAGATGGCCTTTTCCCTCTCAAGCATCTGTTTTCTCACCAATACTGGCAATTTCTCCCAGAAACACCAGCTTTCTCACAGATACATCACCTTCTCCCCCCCACAGCAGACATTTTCTCCCAGAAATACCAGGACTCTTCGGAATGTTTCCCATTTCCTCCCCAGTATACAACATTACACTCCTCAAGAGGACAGTTTCTCCCAGAAATGAGGCATTTTATCACACATACACCATTTTTATCCCCAGTACAGCTCATTTTCTCCCAGAAATTGCACTACTCCAAGAAATAGCTCCCATTATCGACCAAAAATGCTGCTTTACACTCCCCAAGATCACACTTACTCCCGTCTAAATGGCCTTTTCTCCCACAGAGACCAGGTTTCTCCCATTTACATGACATTTTCCCCCCCATAGAACAGGCTTCTTCCGAAGATGGCATATATTCCCCAGGAATACCTGCTTATTCTTCAAAATACGGCCTTTTTCCCCAAAATACCAGCTTTCTCACAAACACCTGTCATTTCCCAACCAAGGATGCTACTATCTCCCCAGAACACCACTTTGCTGAGAAATACCTGGCATTTGCTCTCCAAAAGACTTCTTGACACTCCTCCAGAGGACATTGTCTCCCCTATTTACCCTGTTTTCTCCACAACACACCACTTGGCACACCAAAAAGACCACCGTTGCTCTCCAAGACAAGGCATTCTTTCCCACCCTTTCCCACTTGTCTCTCTCACCTATCTCATTTGCTCACAGAATTACCACTTTTCCCTTGGGAAATTTCTCCTTCTCTTCCAAAAAGAGGATATTTGCTCCCAGAAGTACCCCTTCTCTTACAACGGCCACACGCTTTCTCCCAAAAAGCCTCCATGACAAGACCAAATGGGACACTTGCAACCAAGAAGAGGACACTTGCTCCCAGAAAGACCACTTTCCTCCCCAAGAGAGGAGATTTTCTCCCAATTCGATGACATTTTCTGTAAGAAAGACCTGTTTTCTTCCCTCTAGAGGACATTGTCTTCCCCAAAGACGACAATTTCTCCCAGAAATCCCACTACTCTTAGAAATATCTCCATTTCCTCCCAAATCTACTGCATGACACGCCTCCTAATGACACTTACTCCCAGATTTCGGCATTTTCTCCCAGAAATATCACTTCGATCCAAAAGAGATGGCCTTTTCCCTCTCAAGCATCGGTTTTCTCACCAATACTGGCAATTTCCTCCCAGAAACACCAGCTTTCTCACAGATACATCACCTTCTCCCCCCCACAGCAGACATTTTCTCCCAGAAATACCAGGACTCTTCGGAATGTTTCCCATTTCCTCCCCAGTATACAACATTACACTCCTCAAAAGGACAGTTTTCTCCCAGAAATGAGGCATTTTATCACACATACACCATTTTTATCCCCAGTACAGCTCATTTTCTCCCAGAAATTGCACTACTCCAAGAAATAGCTCCCATTATCGACCAAAAATGCTGCTTTACACTCCCCAAGATCACACTTACTCCCGTCTAAATGGCCTTTTCTCCCACAGAGACCAGGTTTCTCCCATTTACATGACATTTTCTCCCCCCATAGAACAGGCTTCTTCCGAAGATGGCATATATTCCCCAGAAATACCTGCTTATTCTTCAAAATACGGCCTTTTTCCCCAAAATACCAGCTTTCTCACAAACACCTGTCATTTCCCAACCAAGGATGCTACTATCTCCCCAAAACACCACTTTGCTGAGAAATACCTGACCTTTGCTCTCCAAAAGACTACTTGACACTCCTCCAGAGGACACTGTCTCCCCTATTTACCCTGTTTTCTCCACAACACACCACTTGGCACACCAAAAAGACCACCGTTGCTCTCCAAGACAAGGCATTCTTTCCCACCCTTTCCCACTTCTCTCCCTCACCTATCTCATTTGCTCCCAGAATTACCACTTTTCCCTTGGGAAATTTCTCCTTCTCTTCCAAAAAGAGGATATTTGCTCCCAGAAGTACCCCTTCTCTTACAACGGCCATACACTTTGTCCCAAAAAGCCTCCATGACAAGACCAAATGGGCACTTGCAACCAAGTAGAGGACACTTGCTCCCAGAAAGACCACTTTCCTCCCCAAGAGAGGAGATTTTCTCCCAATTCGATGACATTTTCTGTAAGAAAGACCTGTTTTCTTCCCTCTAGAGGACACTGTCTTCCCCAAAGACGGTATTTGCTCCCAAAAATACCTCTACTCTTAGCGGTACTCTTACTGTACCTCGACTTCCTCCCAAATCTACTGCATGACACGCCTCATGATGACACTCGCTCCCAGTTTTCGGGCATTTTCTCCCAGAAACACCACTTCCATCCCAAAGAGATGGCCTTTTCCACTCAAGCATCTGTTTTCTCACCAATACCTGGCATTTTCTCCCAGAAACACCAGCTTTCGCACAGATACATCACCTTCTTCCCCCCACATCAGACGTCCTCTTCCAGAAATATGGCATTTGATCACGGATAGGCTCTTTCTATCCCAAATACGGGACATTTCCCCTCAGAAATACCACTTTGCTCACTAAGACCTGACATTGTCGTCCAGGAACACTATTCCAGTCCCCTAAACATCTTCTCTTCCACCAAAAAACAAGGACATTTTCTCCCAGATAGACCACTTTTCTCCTAACTCTGTGACCCATTATCCTGGAAATACAACCTTTTTCCTACAAATATGGCATTTTGTCGCAGAAATACAAGCTTTCATGCATAGAGATGATCTTTTCCACACACAAGAAGACATTTTCTTGGAGCATAGTTTTCTCACAGATCGATGAACGTTTCTGCCCAAAACAAGACATTTTCTCCCAGAAATACCACTTCTCTTAGAAATACCTCCCATTTCATCCGTAGAATACTTCTTGACGCTCCTCAGGATCACACTCCCATCTAAATGGCCTTTTCTCCCAGATACACCAGGTTTCTCCCAAATACATGACATTTTCTCCCACAGAGACCAGGCTTCTCCCAAAGATGGCATACATTCCCCCAGAAATACCTGCTTATTCTTCAATATATGGCCTTTTTCCCCAAAATACCAGCTTTCTCACAAACACCTGTCATTTCCCAACCAAGGATGCTACTATCTCCCCAAAACACCACTTTGCTGAGAAATACCTGACATTTGCTCTCCAAAAGACTTCTTGACACTCCTCCAGAGGACATTGTCTCCCCTATTTACCCTGTTTTCTCCACAACACACCACTTGGCACACCAAAAAGACCACCGTTGCTCTCCAAGACAAGGCATTCTTTCCCACCCTTTCCCACTTGTCTCCCTCACCTATCTCATTTGCTCCCAGAATTACCACTTTTCCCTTGGGAAATTTCTCCTTCTCTTCCAAAAAGAGGATATTTGCTCCCAGAAGTACCCCTTCTCTTACAACGGCCACACGCTTTCTCCCAAAAAGCCTCCATGACAAGACCAAATGGGACACTTGCAACCAAGTAGAGGACACTTGCTCCCAGAAAGACCACTTTCCTCCCCAAGAGAGGAGATTTTCTCCCAATTCGATGACATTTTCTGTAAGAAAGACCTGTTTTCTTCCCTCTAGAGGACATTGTCTTCCCCAAAGACGACAATTTCTCCCAGAAATCCCACTACTCTTAGAAATATCTCCATTTCCTCCCAAATCTACTGCATGACACGCCTCCTAATGACACTTACTCCCAGATTTCGGGCATTTTCTCCCAGAAATATCACTTCGATCCAAAAGAGATGGCCTTTTCCCTCTCAAGCATCGGTTTTCTCACCAATACTGGCAATTTCTCCCAGAAACACCAGCTTTCTCACAGATACATCACCTTCTCCCCCCCACAGCAGACATTTTCTCCCAGAAATACCAGGACTCTTCGGAATGTTTTCCATTTCCTCCCCAGTATACAACATTACACTCCTCAAAAGGACAGTTTCTCCCAGAAATGAGGCATTTTATCACACATACACCATTTTTATCCCCAGTACAGCTCATTTTCTCCCAGAAATTGCACTACTCCAAGAAATAGCTCCCATTATCGACCAAAAATGCTGCTTTACACTCCCCAAGATCACACTTACTCCCGTCTAAATGGCCTTTTCTCCCACAGAGACCAGGTTTCTCCCATTTACATGACATTTTCTCCCCCCATAGAACAGGCTTCTTCCGAAGATGGCATATATTCCCCAGAAATACCTGCTTATTCTTCAAAATACGGCCTTTTTCCCCAAAATACCAGCTTTCTCACAAACACCTGTCATTTCCCAACCAAGGATGCTACTATCTCCCCAAAACACCACTTTGCTGAGAAATACCTGGCATTTGCTCTCCAAAAGACTACTTGACACTCCTCCAGAGGACATTGTCTCTCCTATTTACCCTGTTTTCTCCACAACACACCACTTGGCACACCAAAAAGACCACCGTTGCTCTCCAAGACAAGGCATTCTTTCCCACCCTTTCCCACTTCTCTCCCTCACCTATCTCATTTGCTCCCAGAATTACCACTTTTCCCTTGGGAAATTTCTCCTTCTCTTCCAAAAAGAGGATATTTGCTCCCAGAAGTACCCCTTTTCTGACAACTGCCACACGCTTTCTCCCAAAAAGCCTCCATGACAATCCCAAATGGGACACTTGCAACCAAGTAGAGGACACTTGCTCCCAGAAAGACCACTTTCCTCCCCAAGAGAGGAGATTTTCTCCCAATTCGATGACATTTTCTGTAAGAAAGACCTGTTTTCTTCCCTCCAGAGGACACTGTCTTCCCCAAAGACGATATTTGCTCCCAAAAATACCTCTACTCTTAGCGGTACTCTTACTGTACCTCGACTTCCTCCCAAATCTACTGCATGACACGCCTCATGATGACACTCGCTCCCAGTTTTCGGGCATTTTCTCCCAGAAACACCACTTCCATCCCAAAGAGATGGCCTTTTCCCTCTCAAGCATCTGTTTTCTCACCAATACCTGGCATTTTCTCCCAGAAACACCAGCTTTCGCACAGATACATCACCTTCTTCCCCCCACATCAGACGTCCTCTTCCAGAAATATGGCATTTGATCACGGATAGGCTCTTTCTATCCCAAATACGGGACATTTCCCCTCAGAAATACCACTTTGCTCACTAAGACCTGACATTGTCGTCCAGGAACACTATTCCAGTCCCCTAAACATCTTCTCTTCCACCAAAAAACAAGGACATTTTCTCCCAGATAGACCACTTTTCTCCTAACTCTGTGACCCATTATCCTGGAAATACAACCTTTTTCCTACAAATATGGCATTTTGTCGCAGAAATACAAGCTTTCATGCATAGAGATGATCTTTTCCACACACAAGAAGACATTTTCTTGGAGCATAGTTTTCTCACAGATCGATGAACGTTTCTGCCCAAAACAAGACATTTTCTCCCAGAAATACCACTTCTCTTAGAAATACCTCCCATTTCATCCGTAGAATACTTCTTGACGCTCCTCAGGATCACACTCCCATCTAAATGGCCTTTTCTCCCAGATAGACCGCTTTTCTCCCAAATACATGACATTTTCTCCCACAGAGACCAGGCTTCTCCCAAAGATGGCATACATTCCCCAAGAAATCCCGGTTTATCTTTCAAAATACAGCCTTTTTCCACAAAATACCAGCTTTCTCACAAACACCTGTCATTTCCCAACCAAGGATGCTACTATCTCCCCAAAACACCACTTTGCTGAGAAATACCTGACATTTGCTCTCCAAAAGACTTCTTGACACTCCTCCAGAGGACATTGTCTCCCCTATTTACCCTGTTTTCTCCACAACACACCACTTGGCACACCAAAAAGACCACCGTTGCTCTCCAAGACAAGGCATTCTTTCCCACCCTTTCCCACTTCTCTCCCTCACCTATCTCATTTGCTCACAGAATTACCACTTTTCCCTTGGGAAATTTCTCCTTCTCTTCCAAAAAGAGGATATTTGCTCCCAGAAGTACCCCTTCTCTTACAACGGCCACACGCTTTCTCCCAAAAAGCCTCCATGACAAGACCAAATGGGACACTTGCAACCAAGTAGAGGACACTTGCTCCCAGAAAGACCACTTTCCTCCCCAAGAGAGGAGATTTTCTCCCAATTCGATGACATTTTCTGTAAGAAAGACCTGTTATCTTCCCTCCAGAGGACATTGTCTTCCCCAAAGACGACAATTTCTCCCAGAAATCCCACTACTCTTAGAAATATCTCCATTTCCTCCCAAATCTACTGCATGACACGCCTCCTGATGACACTTACTCCCAGATTTCGGGCATTTTCTCCCAGAAATATCACTTCGATCCAAAAGAGATGGCCTTTTCCCTCTCAAGCATCGGTTTTCTCACCAATACTGGCAATTTCTCCCAGAAACACCAGCTTTCTCACAGATACATCACCTTCTCCCCCCCACAGCAGACATTTTCTCCCAGAAATACCAGGACTCTTCGGAATGTTTTCCATTTCCCCCCCAGTATACAACATTACACTCCTCAAGAGGACAGTTTCTCCCAGAAATGAGGCATTTTATCACACATACACCATTTTTATCCCCAGTACAGCTCATTTTCTCCCAGAAATTGCACTACTCCAAGAAATAGCTCCCATTATCGACCAAAAATGCTGCTTTACACTCCCCAAGATCACACTTACTCCCGTCTAAATGGCCTTTTCTCCCACAGAGACCAGGTTTCTCCCATTTACATGACATTTTCCCCCCCATAGAACAGGCTTCTTCCGAAGATGGCATATATTCCCCAGGAATACCTGCTTATTCTTCAAAATACGGCCTTTTTCCCCAAAATACCAGCTTTCTCACAAACACCTGTCATTTCCCAACCAAGGATGCTACTATCTCCCCAGAACACCACTTTGCTGAGAAATACCTGGCATTTGCTCTCCAAAAGACTTCTTGACACTCCTCCAGAGGACATTGTCTCCCCTATTTACCCTGTTTTCTCCACAACACACCACTTGGCACACCAAAAAGACCACCGTTGCTCTCCAAGACAAGGCATTCTTTCCCACCCTTTCCCACTTGTCTCTCTCACCTATCTCATTTGCTCACAGAATTACCACTTTTCCCTTGGGAAATTTCTCCTTCTCTTCCAAAAAGAGGATATTTGCTCCCAGAAGTACCCCTTCTCTTACAACGGCCACACGCTTTCTCCCAAAAAGCCTCCATGACAAGACCAAATGGGACACTTGCAACCAAGAAGAGGACACTTGCTCCCAGAAAGACCACTTTCCTCCCCAAGAGAGGAGATTTTCTCCCAATTCGATGACATTTTCTGTAAGAAAGACCTGTTTTCTTCCCTCTAGAGGACATTTTCTTCCCCAAAGACGACAATTTCTCCCAGAAATCCCACTACTCTTAGAAATATCTCCATTTCCTCCCAAATCTACTGCATGACACGCCTCCTAATGACACTTACTCCCAGATTTCGGGCATTTTCTCCCAGAAATATCACTTCGATCCAAAAGAGATGGCCTTTTCCCTCTCAAGCATCGGTTTTCTCACCAATACTGGCAATTTCTCCCAGAAACACCAGCTTTCTCACAGATACATCACCTTCTCCCCCCCACAGCAGACATTTTCTCCCAGAAATACCAGGACTCTTCGGAATGTTTCCCATTTCCTCCCCAGTATACAACATTACACTCCTCAAAAGGACAGTTTCTCCCAGAAATGAGGCATTTTATCACACATACACCATTTTTATCCCCAGTACAGCTCATTTTCTCCCAGAAATTGCACTACTCCAAGAAATAGCTCCCATTATCGACCAAAAATGCTGCTTAACACTCCCCAAGATCACACTTACTCCCGTCTAAATGGCCTTTTCTCCCACAGAGACCAGGTTTCTCCCATTTACATGACATTTTCTCCCCCCATAGAACAGGCTTCTTCCGAAGATGGCATATATTCCCCAGAAATACCTGCTTATTCTTCAAAATACGGCCTTTTTCCCCAAAATACCAGCTTTCTCACAAACACCTGTCATTTCCCAACCAAGGATGCTACTATCTCCCCAAAACACCACTTTGCTGAGAAATACCTGGCATTTGCTCTCCAAAAGACTACTTGACACTCCTCCAGAGGACACTGTCTCCCCTATTTACCCTGTTTTCTCCACAACACACCACTTGGCACACCAAAAAGACCACCGTTGCTCTCCAAGACAAGGCATTCTTTCCCACCCTTTCCCACTTCTCTCCCTCACCTATCTCATTTGCTCCCAGAATTACCACTTTTCCCTTGGGAAATTTCTCCTTCTCTTCCAAAAAGAGGATATTTGCTCCCAGAAGTACCCCTTCTCTTACAACGGCCATACACTTTGTCCCAAAAAGCCTCCATGACAAGACCAAATGGGCACTTGCAACCAAGTAGAGGACACTTGCTCCCAGAAAGACCACTTTCCTCCCCAAGAGAGGAGATTTTCTCCCAATTCGATGACATTTTCTGTAAGAAAGACCTGTTTTCTTCCCTCCAGAGGACACTGTCTTCCCCAAAGACGGTATTTGCTCCCAAAAATACCTCTACTCTTAGCGGTACTCTTACTGTACCTCGACTTCCTCCCAAATCTACTGCATGACACGCCTCATGATGACACTCGCTCCCAGTTTTCGGGCATTTTCTCCCAGAAACACCACTTCCATCCCAAAGAGATGGCCTTTTCCACTCAAGCATCTGTTTTCTCACCAATACCTGGCATTTTCTCCCAGAAACACCAGCTTTCGCACAGATACATCACCTTCTTCCCCCCACATCAGACGTCCTCTTCCAGAAATATGGCATTTGATCACGGATAGGCTCTTTCTATCCCAAATACGGGACATTTCCCCTCAGAAATACCACTTTGCTCACTAAGACCTGACATTGTCGTCCAGGAACACTATTCCAGTCCCCTAAACATCTTCTCTTCCACCAAAAAACAAGGACATTTTCTCCCAGATAGACCACTTTTCTCCTAACTCTGTGACCCATTATCCTGGAAATACAACCTTTTTCCTACAAATATGGCATTTTGTCGCAGAAATACAAGCTTTCATGCATAGAGATGATCTTTTCCACACACAAGAAGACATTTTCTTGGAGCATAGTTTTCTCACAGATCGATGAACGTTTCTGCCCAAAACAAGACATTTTCTCCCAGAAATACCACTTCTCTTAGAAATACCTCCCATTTCATCCGTAGAATACTTCTTGACGCTCCTCAGGATCACACTCCCATCTAAATGGCCTTTTCTCCCAGATACACCAGGTTTCTCCCAAATACATGACATTTTCTCCCCCATAGACCAGGCTTCTCCCAAAGATGGCATACATTCCCCCAGAAATACCTGCTTATTCTTCAATATATGGCCTTTTTCCCCAAAATACCAGCTTTCTCACAAACACCTGTCATTTCCCAACCAAGGATGCTACTATCTCCCCAAAACACCACTTTGCTGAGAAATACCTGGCATTTGCTCTCCAAAAGACTTCTTGACACTCCTCCAGAGGACATTGTCTCCCCTATTTACCCTGTTTTCTCCACAACACACCACTTGGCACACCAAAAAGACCACCGTTGCTCTCCAAGACAAGGCATTCTTTCCCACCCTTTCCCACTTGTCTCTCTCACCTATCTCATTTGCTCACAGAATTACCACTTTTCCCTTGGGAAATTTCTCCTTCTCTTCCAAAAAGAGGATATTTGCTCCCAGAAGTACCCCTTCTCTTACAACGGCCACACGCTTTCTCCCAAAAAGCCTCCATGACAAGACCAAATGGGACACTTGCAACCAAGAAGAGGACACTTGCTCCCAGAAAGACCACTTTCCTCCCCAAGAGAGGAGATTTTCTCCCAATTCGATGACATTTTCTGTAAGAAAGACCTGTTATCTTCCCTCCAGAGGACATTGTCTTCCCCAAAGACGACAATTTCTCCCAGAAATCCCACTACTCTTAGAAATATCTCCATTTCCTCCCAAATCTACTGCATGACACGCCTCCTAATGACACTTACTCCCAGATTTCGGGCATTTTCTCCCAGAAATATCACTTCGATCCAAAAGAGATGGCCTTTTCCCTCTCAAGCATCGGTTTTCTCACCAATACTGGCAATTTCTCCCAGAAACACCAGCTTTCTCACAGATACATCACCTTCTCCCCCCCACAGCAGACATTTTCTCCCAGAAATACCAGGACTCTTCGGAATGTTTCCCATTTCCTCCCCAGTATACAACATTACACTCCTCAAAAGGACAGTTTCTCCCAGAAATGAGGCATTTTATCACACATACACCATTTTTATCCCCAGTACAGCTCATTTTCTCCCAGAAATTGCACTACTCCAAGAAATAGCTCCCATTATCGACCAAAAATGCTGCTTTACACTCCCCAAGATCACACTTACTCCCGTCTAAATGGCCTTTTCTCCCACAGAGACCAGGTTTCTCCCATTTACATGACATTTTCTCCCCCCATAGAACAGGCTTCTTCCGAAGATGGCATATATTCCCCAGAAATACCTGCTTATTCTTCAAAATACGGCCTTTTTCCCCAAAATACCAGCTTTCTCACAAACACCTGTCATTTCCCAACCAAGGATGCTACTATCTCCCCAAAACACCACTTTGCTGAGAAATACCTGACCTTTGCTCTCCAAAAGACTACTTGACACTCCTCCAGAGGACACTGTCTCCCCTATTTACCCTGTTTTCTCCACAACACACCACTTGGCACACCAAAAAGACCACCGTTGCTCTCCAAGACAAGGCATTCTTTCCCACCCTTTCCCACTTCTCTCCCTCACCTATCTCATTTGCTCCCAGAATTACCACTTTTCCCTTGGGAAATTTCTCCTTCTCTTCCAAAAAGAGGATATTTGCTCCCAGAAGTACCCCTTCTCTTACAACGGCCATACACTTTGTCCCAAAAAGCCTCCATGACAGACCAAATGGGCACTTGCAACCAAGTAGAGGACACTTGCTCCCAGAAAGACCACTTTCCTCCCCAAGAGAGGAGATTTTCTCCCAATTCGATGACATTTTCTGTAAGAAAGACCTGTTTTCTTCCCTCCAGAGGACACTGTCTTCCCCAAAGACGGTATTTGCTCCCAAAAATACCTCTACTCTTAGCGGTACTCTTACTGTACCTCGACTTCCTCCCAAATCTACTGCATGACACGCCTCATGATGACACTCGCTCCCAGTTTTCGGGCATTTTCTCCCAGAAACACCACTTCCATCCCAAAGAGATGGCCTTTTCCACTCAAGCATCTGTTTTCTCACCAATACCTGGCATTTTCTCCCAGAAACACCAGCTTTCGCACAGATACATCACCTTCTTCCCCCCACATCAGACGTCCTCTTCCAGAAATATGGCATTTGATCACGGATAGGCTCTTTCTATCCCAAATACGGGACATTTCCCCTCAGAAATACCACTTTGCTCACTAAGACCTGACATTGTCGTCCAGGAACACTATTCCAGTCCCCTAAACATCTTCTCTTCCACCAAAAAACAAGGACATTTTCTCCCAGATAGACCACTTTTCTCCTAACTCTGTGACCCATTATCCTGGAAATACAACCTTTTTCCTACAAATATGGCATTTTGTCGCAGAAATACAAGCTTTCATGCATAGAGATGATCTTTTCCACACACAAGAAGACATTTTCTTGGAGCATAGTTTTCTCACAGATCGATGAACGTTTCTGCCCAAAACAAGACATTTTCTCCCAGAAATACCACTTCTCTTAGAAATACCTCCCATTTCATCCGTAGAATACTTCTTGACGCTCCTCAGGATCACACTCCCATCTAAATGGCCTTTTCTCCCAGATACACCAGGTTTCTCCCAAATACATGACATTTTCTCCCACAGAGACCAGGCTTCTCCCAAAGATGGCATACATTCCCCAAGAAATACCTGCTTATTCTTCAATATATGGCCTTTTTCCCCAAAATACCAGCTTTCTCACAAACACCTGTCATTTCCCAACCAAGGATGCTACTATCTCCCCAAAACACCACTTTGCTGAGAAATACCTGACATTTGCTCTCCAAAAGACTTCTTGACACTCCTCCAGAGGACATTGTCTCCCCTATTTACCCTGTTTTCTCCACAACACACCACTTGGCACACCAAAAAGACCACCGTTGCTCTCCAAGACAAGGCATTCTTTCCCACCCTTTCCCACTTCTCTCCCTCACCTATCTCATTTGCTCCCAGAATTACCACTTTTCCCTTGGGAAATTTCTCCTTCTCTTCCAAAAAGAGGATATTTGCTCCCAGAAGTACCCCTTTTCTGACAACTGCCACACGCTTTCTCCCAAAAAGCCTCCATGACAAGACCAAATGGGACACTTGCAACCAAGTAGAGGACACTTGCTCCCAGAAAGACCACTTTCCTCCCCAAGAGAGGAGATTTTCTCCCAATTCGATGACATTTTCTGTAAGAAAGACCTGTTTTCTTCCCTCTAGAGGACACTGTCTTCCCCAAAGACGATATTTGCTCCCAAAAATACCTCTACTCTTAGCGGTACTCTTACTGTACCTCGACTTCCTCCCAAATCTACTGCATGACACGCCTCATGATGACACTCGCTCCCAGTTTTCGGGCATTTTCTCCCAGAAACACCACTTCCATCCCAAAGAGATGGCCTTTTCCCTCTCAAGCATCTGTTTTCTCACCAATACCTGGCATTTTCTCCCAGAAACACCAGCTTTCGCACAGATACATCACCTTCTTCCCCCCACATCAGACGTCCTCTTCCAGAAATATGGCATTTGATCACGGATAGGCTCTTTCTATCCCAAATACGGGACATTTCCCCTCAGAAATACCACTTTGCTCACTAAGACCTGACATTGTCGTCCAGGAACACTATTCCAGTCCCCTAAACATCTTCTCTTCCACCAAAAAACAAGGACATTTTCTCCCAGATAGACCACTTTTCTCCTAACTCTGTGACCCATTATCCTGGAAATACAACCTTTTTCCTACAAATATGGCATTTTGTCGCAGAAATACAAGCTTTCATGCATAGAGATGATCTTTTCCACACACAAGAAGACATTTTCTTGGAGCATAGTTTTCTCACAGATCGATGAACGTTTCTGCCCAAAACAAGACATTTTCTCCCAGAAATACCACTTCTCTTAGAAATACCTCCCATTTCATCCGTAGAATACTTCTTGACGCTCCTCAGGATCACACTCCCATCTAAATGGCCTTTTCTCCCAGATAGACCGCTTTTCTCCCAAATACATGACATTTTCTCCCACAGAGACCAGGCTTCTCCCAAAGATGGCATACATTCCCCCAGAAATACCTGCTTATTCTTCAATATATGGCCTTTTTCCCCAAAATACCAGCTTTCTCACAAACACCTGTCATTTCCCAACCAAGGATGCTACTATCTCCCCAGAACACCACTTTGCTGAGAAATACCTGGCATTTGCTCTCCAAAAGACTTCTTGACACTCCTCCAGAGGACATTGTCTCCCCTATTTACCCTGTTTTCTCCACAACACACCACTTGGCACACCAAAAAGACCACCGTTGCTCTCCAAGACAAGGCATTCTTTCCCACCCTTTCCCACTTGTCTCCCTCACCTATCTCATTTGCTCCCAGAATTACCACTTTTCCCTTGGGAAATTTCTCCTTCTCTTCCAAAAAGAGGATATTTGCTCCCAGAAGTACCCCTTTTCTGACAACTGCCACATGCTTTCTCCCAAAAAGCCTCCATGACAAGACCAAATGGGACACTTGCAACCAAGTAGAGGACACTTGCTCCCAGAAAGACCACTTTCCTCCCCAAGAGAGGAGATTTTCTCCCAATTCGATGACATTTTCTGTAAGAAAGACCTGTTTTCTTCCCTCTAGAGGACACTGTCTTCCCCAAAGACGATATTTGCTCCCAAAAATACCTCTACTCTTAGCGGTACTCTTACTGTACCTCGACTTCCTCCCAAATCTACTGCATGACACGCCTCATGATGACACTCGCTCCCAGTTTTCGGGCATTTTCTCCCAGAAACACCACTTCCATCCCAAAGAGATGGCCTTTTCCACTCAAGCATCTGTTTTCTCACCAATACCTGGCATTTTCTCCCAGAAACACCAGCTTTCGCACAGATACATCACCTTCTTCCCCCCACATCAGACGTCCTCTTCCAGAAATATGGCATTTGATCACGGATAGGCTCTTTCTATCCCAAATACGGGACATTTCCCCTCAGAAATACCACTTTGCTCACTAAGACCTGACATTGTCGTCCAGGAACACTATTCCAGTCCCCTAAACATCTTCTCTTCCACCAAAAAACAAGGACATTTTCTCCCAGATAGACCACTTTTCTCCTAACTCTGTGACCCATTATCCTGGAAATACAACCTTTTTCCTACAAATATGGCATTTTGTCACAGAAATACAAGCTTTCATGCATAGAGATGATCTTTTCCACACACAAGAAGACATTTTCTTGGAGCATAGTTTTCTCACAGATCGATGAACGTTTCTGCCCAAAACAAGACATTTTCTCCCAGAAATACCACTTCTCTTAGAAATACCTCCCATTTCATCCGTAGAATACTTCTTGACGCTCCTCAGGATCACACTCCCATCTAAATGGCCTTTTCTCCCAGATAGACCGCTTTTCTCCCAAATACATGACATTTTCTCCCACAGAGACCAGGCTTCTCCCAAAGATGGCATACATTCCCCAAGAAATCCCGGTTTATCTTTCAAAATACAGCCTTTTTCCCCAAAATACCAGCTTTCTCACAAACACCTGTCATTTCCCAACCAAGGATGCTACTATCTCCCCAAAACACCACTTTGCTGAGAAATACCTGACATTTGCTCTCCAAAAGACTTCTTGACACTCCTCCAGAGGACATTGTCTTCCCTATTTACCCTGTTTTCTCCACAACACACCACTTGGCACACCAAAAAGACCACCGTTGCTCTCCAAGACAAGGCATTCTTTCCCACCCTTTCCCACTTCTCTCCCTCACCTATCTCATTTGCTCCCAGAATTACCACTTTTCCCTTGGGAAATTTCTCCTTCTCTTCCAAAAAGAGGATATTTGCTCCCAGAAGTACCCCTTCTCTTACAACGGCCACACGCTTTCTCCCAAAAAGCCTCCATGACAAGACCAAATGGGACACTTGCAACCAAGTAGAGGACACTTGCTCCCAGAAAGACCACTTTCCTCCCCAAGAGAGGAGATTTTCTCCCAATTCGATGACATTTTCTGTAAGAAAGACCTGTTATCTTCCCTCCAGAGGACATTGTCTTCCCCAAAGACGACAATTTCTCCCAGAAATCCCACTACTCTTAGAAATATCTCCATTTCCTCCCAAATCTACTGCATGACACGCCTCCTAATGACACTTACTCCCAGATTTCGGGCATTTTCTCCCAGAAATATCACTTCGATCCAAAAGAGATGGCCTTTTCCCTCTCAAGCATCTGTTTTCTCACCAATACTGGCAATTTCTCCCAGAAACACCAGCTTTCTCACAGATACATCACCTTCTCCCCCCCACAGCAGACATTTTCTCCCAGAAATACCAGGACTCTTCGGAATGTTTCCCATTTCCTCCCCAGTATACAACATTACACTCCTCAAGAGGACAGTTTCTCCCAGAAATGAGGCATTTTATCACACATACACCATTTTTATCCCCAGTACAGCTCATTTTCTCCCAGAAATTGCACTACTCCAAGAAATAGCTCCCATTATCGACCAAAAATGCTGCTTTACACTCCCCAAGATCACACTTACTCCCGTCTAAATGGCCTTTTCTCCCACAGAGACCAGGTTTCTCCCATTTACATGACATTTTCCCCCCCATAGAACAGGCTTCTTCCGAAGATGGCATATATTCCCCAGGAATACCTGCTTATTCTTCAAAATACGGCCTTTTTCCCCAAAATACCAGCTTTCTCACAAACACCTGTCATTTCCCAACCAAGGATGCTACTATCTCCCCAAAACACCACTTTGCTGAGAAATACCTGACATTTGCTCTCCAAAAGACTTCTTGACACTCCTCCAGAGGACATTGTCTCCCCTATTTAC
The DNA here is from genome assembly GCA_037305975.1 of Chrysolophus pictus. Classification (NCBI taxonomy): domain Eukaryota; kingdom Metazoa; phylum Chordata; class Aves; order Galliformes; family Phasianidae; genus Chrysolophus; species Chrysolophus pictus. The sequence goes on along the minus strand of CM074596.1, from coordinate 6,851,099 downwards.
CCTGTTTTCTCCACAACACACCACTTGGCACACCAAAAAGACCACCGTTGCTCTCCAAGACAAGGCATTCTTTCCCACCCTTTCCCACTTCTCTCCCTCACCTATCTCATTTGCTCACAGAATTACCACTTTTCCCTTGGGAAATTTCTCCTTCTCTTCCAAAAAGAGGATATTTGCTCCCAGAAGTACCCCTTCTCTTACAACGGCCATACACTTTGTCCCAAAAAGCCTCCATGACAAGACCAAATGGGCACTTGCAACCAAGTAGAGGACACTTGCTCCCAGAAAGACCACTTTCCTCCCCAAGAGAGGAGATTTTCTCCCAATTCGATGACATTTTCTGTAAGAAAGACCTGTTTTCTTCCCTCCAGAGGACACTGTCTTCCCCAAAGACGGTATTTGCTCCCAAAAATACCTCTACTCTTAGCGGTACTCTTACTGTACCTCGACTTCCTCCCAAATCTACTGCATGACACGCCTCATGATGACACTCGCTCACAGTTTTCGGGCATTTTCTCCCAGAAACACCACTTCCATCCCAAAGAGATGGCCTTTTCCACTCAAGCATCTGTTTTCTCACCAATACCTGGCATTTTCTCCCAGAAACACCAGCTTTCGCACAGATACATCACCTTCTTCCCCCCACATCAGACGTCCTCTTCCAGAAATATGGCATTTGATCACGGATAGGCTCTTTCTATCCCAAATACGGGACATTTCCCCTCAGAAATACCACTTTGCTCACTAAGACCTGACATTGTCGTCCAGGAACACTATTCCAGTCCCCTAAACATCTTCTCTTCCACCAAAAAACAAGGACATTTTCTCCCAGATAGACCACTTTTCTCCTAACTCTGTGACCCATTATCCTGGAAATACAACCTTTTCCCTACAAATATGGCATTTTGTCGCAGAAATACAAGCTTTCATGCATAGAGATGATCTTTTCCACACGCAAGAAGACATTTTCTTGGAGCATAGTTTTCTCACAGATCGATGAACGTTTCTGCCCAAAACAAGACATTTTCTCCCAGAAATACCACTTCTCTTAGAAATACCTCCCATTTCATCCGTAGAATACTTCTTGACACTCCTCAGGATCACACTCCCATCTAAATGGCCTTTTCTCATAGATACACCAGGTTTCTCCCAAATACATGACATTTTCTCCCACAGAGACCAGGCTTCTCCCAAAGATGGCATACATTCCCCAAGAAATACCTGCTTATTCTTCAATATATGGCCTTTTTCCCCAAAATACCAGCTTTCTCACAAACACCTGTCATTTCCCAACCAAGGATGCTACTATCTCCCCAAAACACCACTTTGCTGAGAAATACCTGACATTTGCTCTCCAAAAGACTTCTTGACACTCCTCCAGAGGACATTGTCTCCCCTATTTACCCTGTTTTCTCCACAACACACCACTTGGCACACCAAAAAGACCACCGTTGCTCTCCAAGACAAGGCATTCTTTCCCACCCTTTCCCACTTCTCTCCCTCACCTATCTCATTTGCTCCCAGAATTACCACTTTTCCCTTGGGAAATTTCTCCTTCTCTTCCAAAAAGAGGATATTTGCTCCCAGAAGTACCCCTTCACTTACAACGGCCACACGCTTTCTCCCAAAAAGCCTCCATGACAAGACCAAATGGGACACTTGCAACCAAGTAGAGGACACTTGCTCCCAGAAAGACCACTTTCCTCCCCAAGAGAGGAGATTTTCTCCCAATTCGATGACATTTTCTGTAAGAAAGACCTGTTATCTTCCCTCCAGAGGACATTGTCTTCCCCAAAGACGACAATTTCTCCCAGAAATCCCACTACTCTTAGAAATATCTTCATTTCCTCACAAATCTACTGCATGACACGCCTCCTGATGACACTTACTCCCAGATTTCAGGCATTTTCTCCCAGAAATATCACTTCGATCCAAAAGAGATGGCCTTTTCCCTCTCAAGCATCTGTTTTCACACCAATACTGGCAATTTCTCCCAGAAACACCAGCTTTCTCACAGATACATCACCTTCTCCCCCCCACAGCAGACATTTTCTCCCAGAAATACCAGGACTCTTCGGAATGTTTCCCATTTCCTCCCCAGTATACAACATTACACTCCTCAAGAGGACAGTTTCTCCCAGAAATGAGGCATTTTATCACACATACACCATTTTTATCCCCAGTACAGCTCATTTTCTCCCAGAAATTGCACTACTCCAAGAAATAGCTCCCATTATCGACCAAAAATGCTGCTTTACACTCCCCAAGATCACACTTACTCCCGTCTAAATGGCCTTTTCTCCCACAGAGACCAGGTTTCTCCCATTTACATGACATTTTCCCCCCCATAGAACAGGCTTCTTCCGAAGATGGCATACATTCCCCCAGAAATACCTGCTTATTCTTCAAAATACGGCCTTTTTCCCCAAAATACCAGCTTTCTCACAAACACCTGTCATTTCCCAACCAAGGATGCTACTATCTCCCCAAAACACCACTTTGCTGAGAAATACCTGACCTTTGCTCTCCAAAAGACTACTTGACACTCCTCCAGAGGACACTGTCTCCCCTATTTACCCTGTTTTCTCCACAACACACCACTTGGCACACCAAAAAGACCACCGTTGCTCTCCAAGACAAGGCATTCTTTCCCACCCTTTCCCACTTGTCTCCCTCACCTGTCTCATTTGCTCCCAGAATTACCACTTTTCCCTTGGGAAATTTCTCCTTCTCTTCCAAAAAGAGGATATTTGCTCCCAGAAGTACCCCTTCTCTTACAACGGCCACACGCTTTCTCCCAAAAAGCCTCCATGACAATCCCAAATGGGACACTTGCAACCAAGTAGAGGACACTTGCTCCCAGAAAGACCACTTTCCTCCCCAAGAGAGGAGATTTTCTCCCAATTCGATGACATTTTCTGTAAGAAAGACCTGTTTTCTTCCCTCTAGAGGACACTGTCTTCCCCAAAGACGATATTTGCTCCCAAAAATACCTCTACTCTTAGCGGTACTCTTACTGTACCTCGACTTCCTCCCAAATCTACTGCATGACACGCCTCATGATGATACTTGCTCACAGTCTTCGGGCATTTTCTCCCAGAAACACCACTTCCATCCCAAAGAGATGGCCTTTTCCCTCTCAAGCATCTGTTTTCTCACCAATACCTGGCATTTTCTCCCAGAAACACCAGCTTTCGCACAGATACATCACCTTCTTCCCCCCACATCAGACGTCCTCTTCCAGAAATATGGCATTTGATCACGGATAGGCTCTTTCTATCCCAAATACGGGACATTTCCCCTCAGAAATACCACTTTGCTCACTAAGACCTGACATTGTCGTCCAGGAACACTATTCCAGTCCCCTAAACATCTTCTCTTCCACCAAAAAACAAGGACATTTTCTCCCAGATAGACCACTTTTCTCCTAACTCTGTGACCCATTATCCTGGAAATACAACCTTTTTCCTACAAATATGGCATTTTGTCGCAGAAATACAAGCTTTCATGCATAGAGATGATCTTTTCCACACACAAGAAGACATTTTCTTGGAGCATAGTTTTCTCACAGATCGATGAACGTTTCTGCCCAAAACAAGACATTTTCTCCCAGAAATACCACTTCTCTTAGAAATACCTCCCATTTCATCCGTAGAATACTTCTTGACGCTCCCCAGGATCACACTCCCATCTAAATGGCCTTTTCTCCCACAGAGACCAGGTTTCTCCCATTTACATGACATTTTCCCCCCCATAGAACAGGCTTCTTCCGAAGATGGCATATATTCCCCAGAAATACCTGCTTATTCTTCAAAATACGGCCTTTTTCCCAAAAATACCAGCTTTCTCACAAACACCTGTCATTTCCCAACCAAGGATGCTACTATCTCCCCAAAACACCACTTTGCTGAGAAATACCTGGCATTTGCTCTCCAAAAGACTACTTGACACTCCTCCAGAGGACATTGACTCCCCTATTTACCCTGTTTTCTCCACAACACACCACTTGGCACACCAAAAAGACCATCGTTGCTCTCCAAGACAAGACATTCTTTCCCACCCTTTCCCACTTGTCTCCCTCACCTATCTCATTTGCTCCCAGAATTACCACTTTTCCCTTGGGAAATTTCTCCTTCTCTTCCAAAAAGAGGATATTTGCTCCCAGAAGTACCCCTTCTCTTACAACGGCCACACGCTTTCTCCCAAAAAGCCTCCATGACAAGACCAAATGGGACACTTGCAACCAAGAAGAGGACACTTGCTCCCAGAAAGACCACTTTCCTCCCCAAGAGAGGAGATTTTCTCCCAATTCGATGACATTTTCTGTAAGAAAGACCTGTTTTCTTCCCTCCAGAGGACATTGTCTTCCCCAAAGACGACAATTGCTCCCAGAAACCCCCCTACTCTTAGAAATATCTCCATTTCCTCACAAATCTACTCCATCACACGCCTCCTGATGACACTTACTCCCAGATTTCGGGCATTTTCTCCCAGAAACACCGCTTCCATCCCAAAGAGATGGCCTTTTCCCTCTCAAGCATCTGTTTTCTCACCAATACCTGGCATTTTCTCCCAGAAACACCAGCTTTCTCACGGATACATCACCTTCTCCTCCCCACTACAGACATTTACTCCCGGAAATACCACAACTCTTGGAAATACTTCCCATTTCCTCCCGAATATACAACATTACACTCCTCAAGAGGACACTTTCTTCCAGAAATGTGGCATTTTATCACACATACACCATTTTTATCCCCAAGAGAGCTCTTTCTCTCCCAGAAATAGCACTACTCTAAGAAATAGCTCCCATTTTCAAACAAAAATGCTGCATTTCGCTCCTCAAGATCACACTTTCTCCCATCAAGATGGCATTTTGACACAGAAATACCAACTTCTGCCCCCCAAAACAGGACATTTTCTCCCAAAACAAGACATTTTCTCCCAGAAATACCACTTCTCTCAGAAATACCTCCCATTTCATCCCAACTATACTACTTGACGCTCCTCTGGATCACACTTACTCCCATCTAAATGGCCGTTTCTCCCACAGAGACCAGGTTTCTCCCAAATACACCACATTTTCTCCCCCATAGACCAGGCTTCTCCCAAAGATGGCATACATTCCCCCAGAAATACCTGCTTATTCTTCAATATATGGCCTTTTTCCCCAAAATACCAGCTTTCTCACAAACACCTGTCATTTCCCAACCAAGGATGCTACTATCTCCCCAAAACACCACTTTGCTGAGAAATACCTGACATTTGCTCTCCAAAAGACTTCTTGACACTCCTCCAGAGGACATTGTCTCCCCTATTTACCCTGTTTTCTCCACAACACACCACTTGGCACACCAAAAAGACCACCGTTGCTCTCCAAGACAAGGCATTCTTTCCCACCCTTTCCCACTTCTCTCCCTCACCTATCTCATTTGCTCCCAGAATTACCACTTTTCCCTTGGGAAATTTCTCCTTCTCTTCCAAAAAGAGGATATTTGCTCCCAGAAGTACCCCTTTTCTGACAACTGCCACACGCTTTCTCCCAAAAAGCCTCCATGACAAGACCAAATGGGACACTTGCAACCAAGTAGAGGACACTTGCTCCCAGAAAGACCACTTTCCTCCCCAAGAGAGGAGATTTTCTCCCAATTCGATGACATTTTCTGTAAGAAAGACCTGTTTTCTTCCCTCTAGAGGACACTGTCTTCCCCAAAGACGATATTTGCTCCCAAAAATACCTCTACTCTTAGCGGTACTCTTACTGTACCTCGACTTCCTCCCAAATCTACTGCATGACACGCCTCATGATGACACTCGCTCCCAGTTTTCGGGCATTTTCTCCCAGAAACACCACTTCCATCCCAAAGAGATGGCCTTTTCCCTCTCAAGCATCTGTTTTCTCACCAATACCTGGCATTTTCTCCCAGAAACACCAGCTTTCGCACAGATACATCACCTTCTTCCCCCCACATCAGACGTCCTCTTCCAGAAATATGGCATTTGATCACGGATAGGCTCTTTCTATCCCAAATACGGGACATTTCCCCTCAGAAATACCACTTTGCTCACTAAGACCTGACATTGTCGTCCAGGAACACTATTCCAGTCCCCTAAACATCTTCTCTTCCACCAAAAAACAAGGACATTTTCTCCCAGATAGACCACTTTTCTCCTAACTCTGTGACCCATTATCCTGGAAATACAACCTTTTTCCTACAAATATGGCATTTTGTCGCAGAAATACAAGCTTTCATGCATAGAGATGATCTTTTCCACACACAAGAAGACATTTTCTTGGAGCATAGTTTTCTCACAGATCGATGAACGTTTCTGCCCAAAACAAGACATTTTCTCCCAGAAATACCACTTCTCTTAGAAATACCTCCCATTTCATCCGTAGAATACTTCTTGACGCTCCTCAGGATCACACTCCCATCTAAATGGCCTTTTCTCCCAGATAGACCGCTTTTCTCCCAAATACATGACATTTTCTCCCACAGAGACCAGGCTTCTCCCAAAGATGGCATACATTCCCCAAGAAATCCCGGTTTATCTTTCAAAATACAGCCTTTTTCCACAAAATACCAGCTTTCTCACAAACACCTGTCATTTCCCAACCAAGGATGCTACTATCTCCCCAAAACACCACTTTGCTGAGAAATACCTGACCTTTGCTCTCCAAAAGACTTCTTGACACTCCTCCAGAGGACATTGTCTCCCCTATTTACCCTGTTTTCTCCACAACACACCACTTGGCACACCAAAAAGACCACCGTTGCTCTCCAAGACAAGGCATTCTTTCCCACCCTTTCCCACTTCTCTCCCTCACCTATCTCATTTGCTCCCAGAATTACCACTTTTCCCTTGGGAAATTTCTCCTTCTCTTCCAAAAAGAGGATATTTGCTCCCAGAAGTACCCCTTCACTTACAACGGCCACACGCTTTCTCCCAAAAAGCCTCCATGACAAGACCAAATGGGACACTTGCAACCAAGTAGAGGACACTTGCTCCCAGAAAGACCACTTTCCTCCCCAAGAGAGGAGATTTTCTCCCAATTCGATGACATTTTCTGTAAGAAAGACCTGTTTTCTTCCCTCCAGAGGACATTGTCTTCCCCAAAGACGACAATTTCTCCCAGAAATCCCACTACTCTTAGAAATATCTTCATTTCCTCACAAATCTACTGCATGACACGCCTCCTGATGACACTTACTCCCAGATTTCAGGCATTTTCTCCCAGAAATATCACTTCGATCCCAAAGAGATGGCCTTTTCCCTCTCAAGCATCTGTTTTCACACCAATACTGGCAATTTCTCCCAGAAACACCAGCTTTCTCACAGATACATCACCTTCTCCCCCCCACAGCAGACATTTTCTCCCAGAAATACCAGGACTCTTCGGAATGTTTCCCATTTCCTCCCCAGTATACAACATTACACTCCTCAAGAGGACAGTTTCTCCCAGAAATGAGGCATTTTATCACACATACACCATTTTTATCCCCAGTACAGCTCATTTTCTCCCAGAAATTGCACTACTCCAAGAAATAGCTCCCATTATCGACCAAAAATGCTGCTTTACACTCCCCAAGATCACACTTACTCCCGTCTAAATGGCCTTTTCTCCCACAGAGACCAGGCTTCTCCCAAAGATGGCATACATTCCCCAAGAAATCCCGGTTTATCTTTCAAAATACAGCCTTTTTCCACAAAATACCAGCTTTCTCACAAACACCTGTCATTTCCCAACCAAGGATGCTACTATCTCCCCAAAACACCACTTTGCTGAGAAATACCTGACATTTGCTCTCCAAAAGACTTCTTGACACTCCTCCAGAGGACATTGTCTTCCCTATTTACCCTGTTTTCTCCACAACACACCACTTGGCACACCAAAAAGACCACCGTTGCTCTCCAAGACAAGGCATTCTTTCCCACCCTTTCCCACTTCTCTCCCTCACCTATCTCATTTGCTCCCAGAATTACCACTTTTCCCTTGGGAAATTTCTCCTTCTCTTTCAAAAAGAGGATATTTGCTCCCAGAAGTACCCCTTCTCTTACAACGGCCACACGCTTTCTCCCAAAAAGCCTCCATGACAAGACCAAATGGGACACTTGCAACCAAGAAGAGGACACTTGCTCCCAGAAAGACCACTTTCCTCCCCAAGAGAGGAGATTTTCTCCCAATTCGATGACATTTTCTGTAAGAAAGACCTGTTTTCTTCCCTCCAGAGGACATTGTCTTCCCCAAAGGCGACAATTGCTCCCAGAAATACCCCTACTCTTAGAAATATCTCCATTTCCTCACAAATCTACTCCATCACACGCCTCCTGATGACACTTACTCCCAGATTTCGGGCATTTTCTCCCAGAAACACCACTTCCATCCCAAAGAGATGGCCTTTTCCCTCTCAAGCATCTGTTTTCTCACCAATACCTGGCATTTTCTCCCAGAAACACCAGCTTTCTCACGGATACATCACCTTCTCCTCCCCACTACAGACATTTACTCCCGGAAATACCACAACTCTTGGAAATACTTCCCATTTCCTCCCGAATATACAACATTACACTCCTCAAGAGGACACTTTCTTCCAGAAATGTGGCATTTTATCACACATACACCATTTTTATCCCCAAGAGAGCTCTTTCTCTCCCAGAAATAGCACTACTCTAAGAAATAGCTCCCATTTTCAAACAAAAATGCTGCATTTCGCTCCTCAAGATCACACTTTCTCCCATCAAGATGGCATTTTGACACAGAAATACCAACTTCTGCCCCCCAAAACAGGACATTTTCTCCCAAAACAAGACATTTTCTCCCAGAAATACCACTTCTCTTAGAAATACCTCCCATTTCATCCCAACTATACTACTTGACGCTCCTCTGGATCACATTTACTCCCATCTAAATGGCCGTTTCTCCCACAGAGACCAGGTTTCTCCCAAATACACCACATTTTCTCCCCCATAGACCAGGCTTCTCCCAAAGATGGCATACATTCCCCCAGAAATACCTGCTTATTCTTCAAAATACGGCCTTTTTCCCCAAAATACCAGCTTTCTCACAAACACCTGTCATTTTCCCAACCAAGGATGCTACTATCTCCCCAAAACACCACTTTGCTGAGAAATACCTGACATTTGCTCTCCAAAAGACTTCTTGACACTCCTCCAGAGGACATTGTCTCCCCTATTTACCCTGTTTTCTCCACAACACACCACTTGGCACACCAAAAGGACCACCGTTGCTCTCCAAGACAAGGCATTCTTTCCCACCCTTTCCCACTTGTCTCCCTCACCTGTCTCATTTGCTCCCAGAATTACCACTTTTCCCTTGGGAAATTTCACCTTCTCTTCCAAAAAGAGGATATTTGCTCCCAGAAGTACCCCTTCTCTTACAACGGCCACACGCTTTCTCCCAAAAAGCCTCCATGACAATCCCAAATGGGACACTTGCAACCAAGTAGAGGACACTTGCTCCCAGAAAGACCACTTTCCTCCCCAAGAGAGGAGATTTTCTCCCAATTCGATGACATTTTCTGTAAGAAAGACCTGTTTTCTTCCCTCTAGAGGACACTGTCTTCCCCAAAGACGATATTTGCTCCCAAAAATACCTCTACTCTTAGCGGTACTCTTACTGTACCTCGACTTCCTCCCAAATCTACTGCATGACACGCCTCATGATGACACTTGCTCACAGTCTTCGGGCATTTTCTCCCAGAAACACCACTTCGATCCCAAAGAGATGGCCTTTTCCACTCAAGCATCTGTTTTCTCACCAATACCTGGCATTTTCTCCCAGAAACACCAGCTTTCGCACAGATACATCACCTTCTTCCCCCCACATCAGACGTCCTCTTCCAGAAATATGGCATTTGATCACGGATAGGCTCTTTCTATCCCAAATACGGGACATTTCCCCTCAGAAATACCACTTTGCTCACTAAGACCTGACATTGTCGTCCAGGAACACTATTCCAGTCCCCTAAACATCTTCTCTTCCACCAAAAAACAAGGACATTTTCTCCCAGATAGACCACTTTTCTCCTAACTCTGTGACCCATTATCCTGGAAATACAACCTTTTTCCTACAAATATGGCATTTTGTCGCAGAAATACAAGCTTTCATGCATAGAGATGATCTTTTCCACACACAAGAAGACATTTTCTTGGAGCATAGTTTTCTCACAGATCGATGAACGTTTCTGCCCAAAACAAGACATTTTCTCCCAGAAATACCACTTCTCTTAGAAATACCTCCCATTTCATCCGTAGAATACTTCTTGACGCTCCTCAGGATCACACTCCCATCTAAATGGCCTTTTCTCCCAGATAGACCACTTTTCTCCCAAATACATGACATTTTCTCCCACAGAGACCAGGCTTCTCCCAAAGATGGCATACATTCCCCCAGAAATCCCGGTTTATCTTTCAAAATACAGCCTTTTTCCACAAAATACCAGCTTTCTCACAAACACCTGTCATTTCCCAACCAAGGATGCTACTATCTCCCCAAAACACCACTTTGCTGAGAAATACCTGACATTTGCTCTCCAAAAGACTTCTTGACACTCCTCCAGAGGACATTGTCTCCCCTATTTACCCTGTTTTCTCCACAACACACCACTTGGCACACCAAAAAGACCACCGTTGCTCTCCAAGACAAGGCATTCTTTCCCACCCTTTCCCACTTCTCTCCCTCACCTATCTCATTTGCTCCCAGAATTACCACTTTTCCCTTGGGAAATTTCTCCTTCTCTTTCAAAAAGAGGATATTTGCTCCCAGAAGTACCCCTTCTCTGACAACGTCCATACACTTTGTCCCAAAAAGCCTCCATGACAAGACCAAATGGGACACTTGCAACCAAGTAGAGGACACTTGCTCCCAGAAAGACCACTTTCCTCCCCAAGAGAGGAGATTTTCTCCCAATTCGATGACATTTTCTGTAAGAAAGACCTGTTTTCTTCCCTCTAGAGGACACTGTCTTCCCCAAAGACGATATTTGCTCCCAAAAATACCTCTACTCTTAGCGGTACTCTTACTGTACCTCATCTTCCTCCCAAATCTACTGCATGACACACCTCATGATGACACTTGCTCACAGTCTTCGGGCATTTTCTCCCAGAAACACTACTTCGATCCCAAAGAGATGGCCTTTTCCACTCAAGCATCTGTTTTCTCACCAATACCTGGCATTTTCTCCCAGAAACACCAGCTTTCGCACAGATACATCACCTTCTTCCCCCCACATCAGACGTCCTCTTCCAGAAATATGGCATTTGATCACGGATAGGCTCTTTCTATCCCAAATACGGGACATTTCCCCTCAGAAATACCACTTTGCTCACTAAGACCTGACATTGTCGTCCAGGAACACTATTCCAGTCCCCTAAACATCTTCTCTTCCACCAAAAAACAAGGACATTTTCTCCCAGATAGACCACTTTTCTCCTAACTCTGTGACCCATTATCCTGGAAATACAACCTTTTTCCTACAAATATGGCATTTTGTCGCAGAAATACAAGCTTTCATGCATAGAGATGATCTTTTCCACACACAAGAAGACATTTTCTTGGAGCATAGTTTTCTCACAGATCGATGAACGTTTCTGCCCAAAACAAGACATTTTCTCCCAGAAATACCACTTCTCTTAGAAATACCTCCCATTTCATCCGTAGAATACTTCTTGACGCTCCTCAGGATCACACTCCCATCTAAATGGCCTTTTCTCCCAGATAGACCGCTTTTCTCCCAAATACATGACATTTTCTCCCACAGAGACCAGGCTTCTCCCAAAGATGGCATACATTCCCCCAGAAATACCTGCTTATTCTTCAATATATGGCCTTTTTCCCCAAAATACCAGCTTTCTCACAAACACCTGTCATTTCCCAACCAAGGATGCTACTATCTCCCCAAAACACCACTTTGCTGAGAAATACCTGACATTTGCTCTCCAAAAGACTTCTTGACACTCCTCCAGAGGACATTGTCTCCCCTATTTACCCTGTTTTCTCCACAACACACCACTTAGCACACCAAAAAGACCACCGTTGCTCTCCAAGACAAGACATTCTTTCCCACCCTTTCCCACTTGTATCCCTCATCGATCTCATCTGCTCCCAGAAATACCACTTTTCCCTTGGGAAATTTCTCCTTCTCTTCCAAAAAGAGGATATTTGCTCCCAGAAGTACCCCTTCTCTGACAACGTCCATACACTTCGTCCCAAAAAGCCTCCATGACAAGACCAAATGGGCACTTGCAACCAAGAAGAGGACACTTGCTCCCAGAAAGACCACTTTCCTCCCCAAGAGAGGAGATTTTCTCCCAATTCGATGACATTTTCTGTAAGAAAGACCTGTTTTCTTCCCTCCAGAGGACACTGTCTTCCCCAAAGACGATATTTGCTCCCAGAAATACCCCTACTCTTATAAATTCCTCCATTTCCTCCCAAATCTACTCCATCACACGCCTCATGATGACACTTACTCCCAGATTTCGGGCATTTTCTCCCAGAAACACCACTTCCATCCCAAAGAGATGGCCTTTTCCCTCTCAAGCATCTGTTTTCTCACCAATACCTGGCATTTTCTCCCAGAAACACCAGCTTTCTCACGGATACATCACCTTCTCCTCCCCACTACAGACATTTACTCCCGGAAATACCACAACTCTTGGAAATACTTCCCATTTCCTCCCGAATATACAACATTACACTCCTCAAGAGGACACTTTCTTCCAGAAATGTGGCATTTTATCACACATACACCATTTTTATCCCCAAGAGAGCTCTTTCTCTCCCAGAAATAGCACTACTCTAAGAAATAGCTCCCATTTTCAAACAAAAATGCTGCATTTCGCTCCTCAAGGTCACACTTTCTCCCATCAAGATGGCATTTTGTCACAGAAATACCAGCTTCTGCCCCCCAAAACAGGACATTTTCTCCCAAAACAAGACATTTTCTCCCAGAAATACCACTTCTCTTAGAAATACCTCCCATTTCATCCCAACTATACTACTTGACGCTCCTCTGGATCACACTTACTCCCATCTAAATGGCCGTTTCTCCCACAGAGACCAGGTTTCTCCCATTTACATGACATTTTCTCCCCCATAGAACAGGCTTCTTCCGAAGATGGCATACATTCCCCAAGAAATACCTGCTTATTCTTCAAAATACGGCCTTTTACCCAAAAATACCAGCTTTCTCACAAACACCTGTCATTTCCCAACCAAGGATGCTACTATCTCCCCAAAACACCACTTTGCTGAGAAATACCTAGCATTTGCTCTCAAGAAGACTTCTTGACACTCCTCCAGAGGACATTGTCTCCCCTATTTACCCTGTTTTCTCCACAACACACCACTTGGCACACCAAAAAGACCACCGTTGCTCTCCAAGACAAGACATTCTTTCCCACCCTTTCCCACTTGTCTCCCTCAACTATTTGCACCCAGAATTACCACTTTTCCCTTGGGAAATTTCTCCTTCTCTTCCAAAAAGAGGATATTTGCTCCCAGAAGTACCCCTTCTCTGACAACGTCCATACACTTTGTCCCAAAAAGCCTCCATGACAAGACCAAATGGGACACTTGCTAAGAGTAAAAGCTAAGAGTAGAGGTATTTTTGGGAGCAAATATCGTCTTTGGGGAAGACAGTGTCCTCTAGAGGGAAGAAAACAGGTCTTTCTTACAGAAAATGTCATCCAATTGTCATGTATTTGGAAGAAACCTGGTCTATCTGGGAGAAAAGGCCATTTAGATGGGAGTAAGTGTGATCCTGAGGAGCGCCAAGTAGAATTCTTGCGATGAAATGGGAGGTATTTCTAAGAGAAGTGGTATTTCTGGGAGAAAATGTCTTGTTTTGGGAGAAAATGTCCTGTTTTGGGGGGCAGAAGCTGGTATTTCTGTGTCAAAATGCCATCTTGATGGGAGAAAATGTGATCTTGAGGAGCGAAATGCAGCATTTTTGTTTGAAAATGGGAGCTATTTCTTAGAGTAGTGCTATTTCTGGGAGAGAAAGAGCTCTCTTGGGGATAAAAATGGTGTATGTGATAAAATGCCACATTTCTGGAAGAAACTGTCCTCTTGAGGAGTGTAATGTTGTATATTAGGGAGGAAATGGGGAATATTCCTAACAGTCCTGGTATTTCTGGGTGAAAATGCCCCAAATCTGAGTGTAACTGTCATCATGAGGCGTGTCATGGAGTAGATAAGGGTGGAAATGGAGGTATTTCTAAGAGTAGTGGGATTTCTGGGAGCGAATGTCATCTTTGGGGAAGACAATGTCCTCTGGAGGGAAGAAAACAGGTCTTTCTTTCAGAAAATTCATCCAATTGGGAGAAAATCTCCTCTCTTGGGGAGGAAAGTGGTCTTTCTGGGAAAAAATGTGTTGTTTTGGAGAGAAAATGTCCTATTTTGTGGGCAGAAGCTGGTATTTCTGGGAACAAATGCCATCTTGATGGGAGTACGTCTTATATTGAGGCGTGTAAATTAGAATTTTTGGTAGAAATTATGAGGTATTTGTAAGGAAACTGGTATTTCTGGGACATAATAGCATTCTGTTTTGAAAAATGTTGTCTATTTGCGAGGTGTCTGGTATTTGGGGAAAAAACGCTGTATTTGTATAAGTAAGACCGCACTTGGTAAGGGACCTAAAGCAAAAAGGCCGACCACATGGCTCTTGTTAGGGCTTGGGGATGGCAGCAGCTGGCAGCTTGTGGGAGGACTGCTGAGGCAGCAGGTTGGAGGCAGCACTTCTCCCTCTTATCTATGAGATTAACCTTGAGCCTTTTCTGCCAGGCTAAAAGCAGCCCAGCTAAGGTGCCTGGTGAGAAGAGGTGAGAAGAGGCGAGAAAAGGGTGCTACTGCCCACCGATAGCAGGGAGGGAAGTCAGAGTGTGAGCGCAGCCCACACTGCCCATGGCTGCAGCAGTAGGTGTGGGAGGACATGTCTTGTGGCAGGACATGTCAGTGTTCTTGAAGGGACTTGGAATTATTCGGAAGGCTAGTCGGGGAATCCCCTGGGTTTCCCTCTGAGAGAGTCAAGGGGTCCAAGACGGCTGGTGGCTCTTCAGGAAGGAAGTCTGAAAGGCGCAGGAGCTGGCTGTCCCCCTGAGCAGCAAAAAGAGCTGGTGGGGAGGGAAGAAGACCGGCGGGGATGGATGAACAGGGAGCGATTCTTGAGGCTCCGGGAGAAGAAGAGAATCTACGTCCAGTGGA
This sequence comes from Chrysolophus pictus, assembly GCA_037305975.1. NCBI lineage: Eukaryota > Metazoa > Chordata > Aves > Galliformes > Phasianidae > Chrysolophus > Chrysolophus pictus. The sequence goes on along the minus strand of CM074596.1, from coordinate 6,835,870 downwards.
AGAAGGGACGCGTGACTCCGAAAGAGAAGTTGCTGGGATGTGTAGAGGGAAAATCAGAAAGGCCCAGCTTGAACTCAGCCTGGCCGCTGGGGTTAAAAGGAACAAGGAGCCCTTTTACAAAGACATCAGCGGTATGAAGCCTGGAGCAGGTTCAAAGAAGGGTGCCAAAAGTGGTGAGGGGTCTGGAGCACAGGCCTTACGAGGAGCGGCTGAAGGAGCTGGGGTTGTTCAGTCTGGAGAAGAGGAGGCTCAGAAACACCTTCTTGTTCTCTCTAACTCCCTGAAGGGAGGTTGTAGTGAGCTGGGCTTCGGCCTCTTCCCTCGTGTCACTAGTGCCGAAAAAATGACCTCGTATCCCCGAAATAGCAGTGCTCTCCCAAATGCATGATATTTTCTTCCAGAAAGATCACTTCTCAATCCGAAATACGACCATTTGTTCCAAAAATACGATGTTTTCTCCCCAAAATACAAGCATTCTCCAAAATAGATGACATTTTCTCCCAGAAATGCCAGCTTTATCAATGATATATGAACTTCTCTTCCAAATACGTGACATTTTCTCCCAGAAATATCAGTTTCCTTTTTCTCCAAAAAATACAACACTACAATAGTAAACAGGATATTTTCAGCCAAATCTATCACATTATCTGACAGAAAAACCAGTTTTCTTCCAAAAATATGACATAACCTCAACAAAATACCGACTTTCTCCCAAAGAGACGGCATTTCATCCTACAAGTACTACTTCACACTCCACACGATGATACTTTCCATCAAGAATATGGCATTGGAGCACAGAAAGACCAGCTTTCTGCCTAAGAGGTGACATTTTCTCCCAGAAATACCACTTTTCTCACAAATACATGACTTTTTCTTCCAGAATCACCATGCTCATCCCCTCAAGATGTTGTTTTCACCCTAAATAGGACAGTCTCATCCAGATCTATGGCATTTCTTCCCACTAATACCACCCTTCTCCCAGATAGATGGCATTTCCTCCCACAAGTACTACTTGGCCATCCAAAAGAGGACATCTCTTTTCCAAAGGAGGAGATTTTCTCCCTGAAAAAACAGCTTTCTCCCCAAACATATGACATTTTCTGCCCGAAATATGATGTTTTCTCTCAGAAATACCATCTTTCAGCCCAGCAGATCATATTTTCTGCCTTAAATTTAAGCATTCATACAAGTAGTGTATGTCTTCCGGCAAAGTACTGTATAAGCTCCCAGGTATAGCAGCTTTCTTTGAAATTCCTTTCATTTCCTATCAAAAAAACTACTTTGCTCTCATCGGGATGGCATTTATCCACATATACCACATTTTCTCTCAGAAATACAAGTTTTGTATCTTTAGTATTATAGTTGCCACTAAAAATATGTTTTCTCGTAGACATAGCATCATTCTCTGCAATCTATGACATTTTCACCTAGAAATACCTGCTTTCTACAAATTCTTTGTCATTTTCTCCCAGCTATAGTACTTTCCAGTCCAAATTTATTCTGAAATTATGATCGTTTCTTCTGGAATTACCGCTTTCCCTTCTAAAATTGGACATTTAAAATCCGATCTTTTTTCCAAGAATTTCCAGTCTTCTCTGAAATATATGCTATTTTCTCCAAATAATATGACAGTGTTTTTAGAAATACCTGTTTTCTTCTTTTTTCGCTACTTTGTGGTGCACTGGGACTGAAGGACTGCAGAAAAAATGTGGGCATTGGGTGAGCCTGGTGGAAAATGTGGAGCATAGGTGGATTGTGAGGGCACTGAGGGCACTGGTATTTTAAACTCACTGGGGACACATGATGACATTGCACGGCTCTGAGGAGAACAGGGAGCACTGGAGTGCACCAGGGAATCTAAAGGGGTCTGAGTGGGACCGGGAGAGAAAGGGAGTCACTGGGTTGTACTGCAGGTTAGAGGTACACTGGGCTTTCTTTCTTCCACCGTATCTACACGTTTACTTTCTGTGACGAAGGACAGAAGAAAAGGAGTCTCTACTTAACTACAGTGATGAGTATGTCGAGTAATGCCGCTCTCAAGGACAATATTCCTTCTAATTAATATCTCTTCTTACCAGGCTACTAAAAAAACGCCATCCATCGAAGAAAAGCAGGCGTGTGATGTCTCACTTTCTCGGCATCGTAATTGCACTACTTTGCTCTCATGGGTCAAAAGCGGCACTTGCGGTGAACCGCTACGGAGAGTTTTCAGTTGCTGGCTGAGAAGTCGCGTTTCTCCCAGAATGCCGCTTTCAGCCTTCAGCAGCGCTCTCGCGTTTCTCGGGTGCCGAGAACGGGCGACTTCAGCCGGATGCATTTCTCCAACTAGACACATCAGAAAGGAGCGGTTTTCACTGTGCCTTGTATACGTGCAGAATGCACTACGCCTGGCTCTGAGTAGTGTGTCTATGCCTTTATTCCTGGTGACAATTCATTTTTGGGTGGCTCTCCGTTGCTACAGTTCTGCATTCTGTGATGAAAAGAGTGGATTGGAAAACCCCTTGCAAAAAGGCAACTGGAAATTTGAGGAGCAACAGATGTTGTGCTCTCAGGGAGAACGGTACAGAAAGTTGAGAGCGATCCTTTCTGTACTGTAGAAAAAAAACCCTGCTCAGAAGAAATGCTGTAGGCTGAATTCGCAAGCTCTCGGTAACGGATTAACCCTACTTTGCGCTCATGGGTCGAAAGCGGTATTCACAATGTACCGCTACTCAGATTTCTCAGTTGCTGGAATCTGGTACATAGTTGCCTTGTGTACAGGCAGAATCCTGCATGCTGTGCTGCGTACAAAGTGCATTTATCTTTATTTAGCCGGACTATTCATTTTTGTGCGTCTTTCCTTTACCTTACAATAAAAAATATCAAATTAATCATTAATATCACATTACCATCCAATAATACCAGTCTAATTCAAGAAATTAGACCTTTTCAGTAAGAAAAACCTATGCACTCCACAAAGACATTTCACATCAGAAATACCAGCATTTACCCAAAAAAGACATTTTCCAATGGAATATCAGTTTTCTTCCAAATGTATGAGATTTCTTTCAGGAAATAACACTTTTCCATATTATTTTGAAGGGAAAAGATCATATATTTGTGAAACAGACGGAATTTCTGGACGAAAATGCCTTATCTAGGCGGAAAAAGTTATTTCTGTGAGAAAATGACGTGTATTTCAGATGAAAATGGTATATCTGTGAGGAAATGTCATATATTTGGTTAAGTATGAAGCATTTGGTATTGCAAAAGAGCATACCTAGAGAAAACTTGTAGATTTATATGAAACCTGCTATTTCTGGGAGAAAATATCATATTCTTGAAAAAAAATTCATATATACATTTGAAATGCGGAATTTCTGAGAAAATATGCCACATTTTTAGGAGAAAAAAGGTATATCTGAGATAAAAAGCCATATTTCCTGGAGTAAATGTCATATTGAGGAGTGTAATGTAAAATATTGGGGAGGAAATGTGAAGTGAATCCGAGAAAAACAGCAGCGTCTGGGAGAAAATGCCTTTTTTGGGGGGAAAGGTCACACATCTGTGGGAAAGCTGTTGACATATATGTGGGAGAAAACTGGGAAAATCTGGGAAAGAATCTCCTCTATTCGAGAACAACTGTCGTATTCTTAGAGTTCTTTAGGGAGAAAATATGGTATATATAGCAGAAAATATATGCTGATATATATATCAAAATATTGAGGAGTGTAAAGTAGTATTTTTGAGAGAAAATGTCAGATATTTCTCAGAAAGTTGCTATTTGTGGGAGATTATAGCATACGTGGTTGGAAAATTACATCTCTTTGTGAGAAAGCTGGCCTTTTGGGAAAAAATTCCATATTTTTAAGAATAAGCTGTTATTTCCGGGGGAATATGTCACATCTTTGGGAGAAAAGTGGAGTTTCTGGGAGAAAATGTCAATGTTTTTTGGTGGAAGATATCCTATTTAGGGGACTAAAAAAGTGTTCCTGGACAAAAATGTCACGTATTTGCGAGAAAACTGGTATATCTGGGATAGATTTCCGAGAATTGGAAAAAATGGTATATCTCTGTTAAAAAGCTACAGTTATGGGAGAAAATGCCTTGATTTTTGGGCAGAAACTGGTATTTCTATTATCAAATGTCATATTTATGGGAGTAAGTGTGATATCGAGGAGTGTAAAGCTGTATTTTTGGTAGAAAATTAGAGGCATTCCTATGGGCACAGGTATTTCTGGTACAAAATGTCTTCTTTTGGGAGAAGCGTTCATATATCTGTGAGAAAACTGTGTTTCTTCAAGAAAATGCCTTATTTTGGGCGGAAAAGATCATACATATGCGAGAAAGGTATTTCTGGGAGAAAATGCCATATTTTTAGGAAAAAATGGGTACTTCCAGGATAATCAGTGACATAGCTAGGAGAAAAGTGGTATATCTGGGAGAAAATGTGTATGGGAACTGCTGAGTCATGGCCTGAACCTCTGATTGATCACCTGAGGCGAGCAATGAGTCAGCCAGGGGAGCACAGGTGAAAGCAATTCACCTGTGCTGCAGGAAGGGGTGGAGCCTGGCTCCACCTCTCCTAGACCCATTGAAGAGCTGACTACCAGTGGGGAAGGATCTCTCTTCTGAAGATTCACTCCACTGGAGTTTCCTGAGTGAGCCCACAATACGGGTAAGCATCCTATCTATTCTCTTTGTCTTGCTTTGCCTAACTCTCTTGCTTATTTCATTATTATAACATCTTAATATTATTCGATTATACACTATCTTAATATTTTTTGATTCTACAAAATGTCATTGCTTTTTGGTAGAAGAGATCATGTTTAGGGGACTGAAATAGTGTTCCATGACCAAAATGTCACGTATTTGTGAGAAAACTGGTATCCAGACTGCTCTTTCAGAAGAAGAATAAGGCAGCAGAACCTTATGCTCACACTGCAGTACAAATCTACAGGAGCAGAAACAAAGTGGGAAGCTCTGGGTTCCTCCTGGGAAGGCAAAACTGCACAGAGATGCACCAACTATGTTTGGTAGTGCCCTCCCACCCTCAGATTTCCTTCGCACAGCTTCATGCTGCTCCCACTCGTGCTGTCCTAACTAAGAGACCAAAGGAGCACTGGTTTGGTACAAAGCACAGCAGCATCACATTAAAATGCAAGTTGTGTTTTCATTGTCAGGGGTATTGCAGCCCGAAGGCTGTAATGAAGTTCATATAATGGAGGATAAAATACAGATGTTCCATACACAAAAACAAAGAGGAAATGTTGTGAGGGGGTTTCCCCAGTGAGAAGTAAGATTCCAGAAAAGGACACGTACAGAGAACCCAGAGGGATATCGCGGCAAACGTAACAGTGACTGCTACAAAACCAATGGTACAGAGAGAGAATTCACTGCCAGGAATATCACAGCCCAGTGATAAAGATTCACAGCACTGGCTGCACTGTGTTTTAATTAAAAACCCTAATTAAAAACAACCTGGATTTCTGAGCTATCTGTACTTTTAGTAGGGGGGGATCACTGAACGGTGCTGCAAAAGCAGGGTGCAACATGGGGTATAGGAATGGGAGCTTGTGCACAAAGGAAGTAATGCAAAGCCTCATGCAAACCGGAGGGCTGCGAGGGATTGCAGGCTTTTGGGGCCAAAGCACAAAGGGGGGGAGGGAGGGGACACAGGAAGAGGAAGCATGAATGGGAACTGGTGGGGGAGGAGGAGGAAGGCAACGTGACTGAAGTGTGCAAGATGGGATGGTGTGTTTGCATGGCTGGTGGAAGGCTGGTAGGCTGCACGCGTGTGTGTGGCACAGCAGATGGAGCAGAGTGCAGTGGCCAGGTCCTCCCTGGGCAATATCAGGTGTCAGCAACAGCAGGAGCACTTGGAGCACTGCCTCCAGCAAGAACAGTGCCAGGATGGCAGCTTGGTGATCCAAAGCTGCATAGTTTCTACCCTGGACCAGTAAGTAGTGCAGCAGCTCATGGAATGCCACTGGACAAATCAGGCCGTGCGCTCTTTGTCAATCTCTAATTGTGACTATTTTTTATTGACTAGAACCAAATTTGGAGTGCCAAGTTGGTCGGCACTCAGAATGCTGCCCTATAACGCTGTGCACTGCAGCCACTGCCTTCTGATGCTCTTCCTCTCAGTCCTTCAGCTGCAACTTTATCATCTCCACAAGGCTGTTCATTGCGGAGGACTGTAAAGAAACAAGGCAAGATGACAGAAACAATCTAGGGAGATCTCCTTAAGAAAGTCTGATCAGTAAACCTTCCAGAACGGCCCCATGCGGAACAGCCCGTTCTTGCCATTCGGGTCACTGACATTACTTCCCATAACACGCTGCCTATGGTAAGATTCATGCTCTGCTGGGGGAACGAGGTTTCAAAGATGGCAAGCTTCTTTATCACAGAAAAACCCTCCAGCCATTACCAACAATGTCCTTCTCAAGCCAGAGGAAGGCATCCAAGCTCCCCTAGGTAGCTCTCACTGACAGCATGATTTCCTCAAACACACAGCTCGGTGTTTTTCTATTACATTGCTTCCCTTGGGATTCTGCAATATCTTTCCTGTCTGACAGACGGAGGCACTGAGAACAAGAGCCGTGTTCACCAAGGACTCACCTCTGCACGTGCAGCGGCAGCTCTCAGAGCAGCCTTCTTCAGTTCCGCTCTTCTCTCTTTTCATCGTCTTCTCGCTATAAAGCAAGAATAAAACTGAATTCATTTTGTCAGCAGCAAAACTGCAGAAACATGGGTACCATAAAAAGATGGCAGAAAAAAAGACAGAGGAAATTGGAAGCCTCTCAGTGAATGACATTTCCAGTGGAAAGGTGCAGAAGACCACCATGGAGTTAACAGAAAGAGACGGGGTCACATACTGTGGCACCTCACTGCCTTTGGACTTTGTAGGCTTCAACTCTTTTCCCCTCTGCAGAGAAGGAAAAAGCAAAGCAAACCCGATGCAACTTCAGTGTGCTTGATAAGGGCAGCACTTACCCTACAGGACAGGTACCACAGCACCTTCTTATCTCTTAGCTTGGAGCTCCGTGCTGCAGCAGGTCCAGGCTGTGCTGCTGGAGCCGGCATGCTGTCTTTGCTCTGACCCCTCGCTCTTTTGTTAGCAGGCAACTGCGCTGCTGTTTGCTGCTTTTCTTCCAAGCCCTTGCGTTTACATCCAGCCAGGGACTTGGTGACAGAGCGGGGGCACGCTGCAGGGGAAGGTCTTCTCCCTGAGCTGGGACCTGCTGTTGTAGGAATCCCTCCAGCCTGGAGACAAGCTCTCTCAGAAAGGACTTCCTGCATTGCTTTCACATACATCTTTCCACTGGGCTCAGCACCTACCTCTGGCAAGAAAGGAGAAGCAAGAAAATATAACGAGAGTGCGATACTACTTTCAGTCTGCAAAATGGGCCACAACACTAGGACATCTCATCTGGTGTGTTCATGATCACGGATCTTAGGACTGTGGGTGAACTGTGGGTTTGTATTTCAAATCAGCACAGGAAAGGTAACTGTAAATCCCATGGATTAAGACCCCAAGCAACACACAATGAGAACAGTCCCAGCAAGGAACTGACAGAAAGCCTAGTTAGAAAGGCAGTGCACCAAACCCAGCTGCCTGTTGTGTGTCTGTACCTTTCTTGGGTGCCATGTCATGGTCTGTAGCCCCCCCCGCCTTTCTGCAAGGCTGCACTTCAGAGGAAGGCATCCGCTTCTGACAGAAAGGAAACAAGAAAGACATGAAGAGCACCTTTTTGGAGGAAGACTTTAGCAGTCAGACACAAATTTCTGGTCTTCAAGCATAGTTTCTTCCATTTGCCTTTCTGCTAATACAACACTGTGCCATTCCTGCAGTCAGCACAGATCTGCAGTGTCCTTTCCTCTCTCCTCCATCACACACAGCCCTGCATGCAGCCCTGTTTAGAGGCAGGTACCCACACCACAGCTCACAAGAGCTTCTTACCAGTGGAAGCTTTCCGTTTCCCCCTTGCCCAGCACCATTCCACGGACGCACAGGCTCCGTCCCTACAACAAAGTACAATTTGCTGATTTAACAGAAACCAGTAGCCTGTACAAGTATTGTCCTGTTAGCCCAAACCCACCCTCAAAAAAACAAAAGTCTCATTCTTGCTTAGATGGCAGCAGAAGAACCGCAGTCTGCCTGACAGCTCTACATTCAACAGAGCAGAGGTGCATCACCAAACAAAACACTATCAAGTGCAAAAGTTGAGACACATTTTTTGGCTCTAAAAGGAATTCACTCGACTCTAAGCATTTATATGCAGACTTCTGTCTCACTGCTGCCACCAACTGCCGCTGTCGGCCTCTCCAGTGCTTCCACAGTGGCTTATTTGACATCCCCTGCAGCTCTGCACCCACTCAGAAGTAATACTCAAAATTCATTCCTCCATCCTTCATGACAGAGGACTGAAGAAACTCACTTTTGCATGGCAGTAAGGACGATCCATCCCCATCGTGTCCCTCTGGGCGCTGCAAGGTGCTGTTGGATCTCCGGCAGCCTGCTGGCTGCTGCTCCCAAACACGGGGAACCGCACCACACTGCTTCTGAGGAGAGAAAGGAAGAAACGCTGGTGGGAATGGGCACACAAGGTTTGCAGAGAGGTTTCAGATCATGCCAAAGATAGATTATCATAGTGCTGAGAGATTAATTATCACTAAGGGAAAATACAGCCTAAGCCATGTCCATGTCATTAGCCCAGGCTTTCAGCAGTGAGTGCAAAATCCAACTGGTTGAGGCCACAAAGGACCAGTAGGGCTCTTCCTGCTCCACCCCTTCCCTGAAACATAAGAAAAAGGAAGAAACACCAGGCAAAAGAAACACAGCCATACCTTTCCTCTGACAGAGCAGGAATAGGAACCACGGTCATCTCCTTGCTGAGACATGATGGCTGAAGTGTCAGAGGAAGCCCAAGGTGTGAGGGTTCTCTCCACAGGAACCTCCCTCGCTCTTGGAAGGAGCTGGCTTCGCTCGTTCTTCAACTGCCCTGATCTCCAAGTTCTCCTTTTGAACAGGAAACCTTGAAGTATCAACAAGTGAAAAATCATGAGGAAGAAGCATTTTCCCAGCTTTCTCCTGCCATGCAATGTAGTCTCTTGAGGAAGGCAATGCTTAGACATCAGCTGGCTGCAAGAACTGCCCGCCCATTACTAGCTGCAGCTTGTGTCTGACTGCCATGGCTTCTGTCAGCAAGTGCCCCCAGGTCCCCTTTTCCCCAGCTGAGCACCTGGCTCTCTGCCGTGACTTCAGCACGGTTTGCTGAAACGCCTGCTGGGTATGGCACACCAAGCAATCCATGGAGCAGTGAGACACAGTTGCACTCTATGAAGTCTGCGCTCTGCTTCCTTTTTAAGGTCTGACATGAAGGTGGGGGCCCAGCAGCAATTTTCCAGGAGAGGAATGACATTTCATCATCCTCACTGAATCATGGGATGGAATTTCAACAAGAACCCATTTTCCCTGGAAACAGCCATTCAGAAGGGCACCGCTGGAGCTGGAAATTCCTCCCCAGCCCAGCTTTTCTGCTGAGATACCTCCCAACAACCAGCCAGCACCAAACCCAGCTCACTTGATCAGCCTGCTCAGCCTAAGCTGTGCCCAGCTCACACACACACCGCAGCGGTGCTTCCAGTGGGCTCTCACAGGATGATCTCTCTCAAAAAAAGCACAGAGCTCATTCTCCATGTGCAGCACGCTCACGAGAGCACCAGCTCTGCTCACCAGCTGTGGGACAAACGCTCCCACCCCGGCAATGACTGTGACCTCAGCAAGTGCCTGCATCACTTCTGTGCTTTCATCATAGGCAAAGGAGTGGTCACCTCCTAGATCCAAATTTTAGGAAACCAACACCAGGCTCACCCAATGGGGTTAATTGAAGTAAAGCAACAGAGAAGTGAAGATGACTCTAGTGCAATAAAAACCAGTATGGCCTCAGAGTGGTCAATGGAGTCCTACAGGAACCAGCAGAAAACAAAACCGGTGCCAGTGCCAGTATCTCTGGTTGCGGCTTTCGTTCCCGGACCAATGCTGGCCTTCCTGGCTGTGTCGATGGCTTTAGGCCCTTGGGCTGGTGCTGGCCTCTCCAGCTGGAGCTGTGGCTTTTAGCCACTGGGCTGGATCCAGCCTTCTGGGCTCTGGCCCAAAGTCGCCAGGGCTGGTACCAAATTTTAAGAAAACAACATGAGGGCCATCCAATGGAGTTATCTGAAGTAACAAAACAGAGAAATTAAGATGGCTCTTGTGTAAGCAGCCTGGGTCATCTCGCTCAGGCACCACATGATCATACCCAGGAGATGTTGCCCCCAGGCTGCACCCAGATTGGAAGCAGGAAGGATCTGGGCTTCCAAACAATCAGCAAGCCTTTGGATGAACCAGCCCTCTGGTTTTTGTGAGGACAGACAAGTCTACCTTGGAAAGCCATCTTGACAAAGACAGAATAGCTTTGTTCTTGGGCCACAGCACTCCATGGCCAGGCGCTGCTCAAACTGGGCCTGCATTTTTTCCTGGGCATCCACACGTGCTCTGAGTCTCCTGCAGTTTTTGGCTGCAGGTTTTGGCGGGGTTTGTGGCTTCCTGCTGAGGAGCTCCTCGTGCTCTTCTGTAACTGTCCCCTAACATCACTACTGCCTCCGCTGGTACCATACCGGGAGATGCTTCTTAGCCTGCACTTCCTTCCTCCCATCAGCAGCTGCTCCTACACTGTCCTTCATTCACACTGGGATGCCGTCCACTTCTAGCGCCAGCTGACCTACAAGACAGAGGAAGGAAATGTGGCATTAGCACAAATGCAGAAGCCCAAGGCTGTGCCACCACCACGTACTGCAGCCTCGGGAAGTCAGCTGCAACTGCAACCTTTGTCAGAATTAAAACAGGCACCGTAAATTAAGTGTGACTTCTGAACTGAAGTAATTGCCACAATCAGAAATAAATACTGAAATCACTTACTTAACTGTAGGTGGTTACCTCTGAATTCTTTTGCTCTTGGGAAAATATGGACTTGGAATTGAAGGATACAAGAAAAATGAGGAGCACTTGGCAACTCAGGCAAACTGAGCAGTGCAGGGAAGATTGTTGCATTTCTTCTTCTCCTGGCCCAGAAATGAATTTTCCTATCTTAAAATGAAACAAGAAGAAAAGCCTGATGTAGAGAAGAAACAAAACAGTCTCACATCACGGGTAGAAGCTGGAGAGCTCTTGTGGCACAAAGCTTAGGGCTATAGAAATTAAGGTTGCCTCTAAGCTTTAAAAGAAGATGAAAGACAAAGTTAAATGCAAAACATCAGAACTTCCTGCAGAGCACATCACACAGCTGTAGGCACCACCTGAGAGGTAACAGTCAGGTGAGAAAGGAAAACCTTACTGTGTGAACACAGGGACAAGCTACTCTCTTCTTCTGGGCCTGTGTTCACAGTGAGGATTTCCCTCAAGAGCGCTGCTCAAGCTGCTGCTCTCTCCAGCTGTTGGTCACTTCCCCCTGCTGGACGCTGTGCCCACAGGTCATTCTGCTTTGGGCAAAGCCTGCTAGGTTAACTCCAAACCAAGATCACAGGCCACGCTAATCCAGCTGGTTTATCTGAGAGGGCTCAGAGGCCACGCATGGGATCCTTTCTGCTGGTGGTTCTCTCCGGCAAGAACCTCCACTCTCAGAGCAACAGCCAAGTGCTGGAAGACAGAAAAAGCTTCCAATCCCCATGGATGTGGCTGTCTGCAAAGACAACAGCTGCCTGCTCCTCAGCAGGGTGATGCTCACCCAGCAAAGCCCTCACCCAGAAGATGCCTTTCCTTACACTCAAAACTGTCTGACATTTGTGCAACCTTTGGCACTGCATTTCCAACCAAAGTTCACATACTGTTCCACCTGCCACAAGTCCGCGGGGCCAGATGAGTTTCATCCAAGCGTGCTGGGGGAGCTGGGGGAGGTGAAAAGCCAAGCTGCTCTCCATCATCTGTCAGCCTCCCTGGTCTACTGGAGATGCACTTTGGCCACAACAACCCCAGGCACCGCTATGGGCGTGGGGCAGAGCAGTTGGAAGTCAGTGTAGAGGAAATGGACCTGGGGTTATTTGTTGACACTCAGCTAAACACGAGCCAGTAATGTGCCCAAGTGGCCAAGAAGACCAATGGCATCCTAGCCTGTATCAGAAATGGTGATGCCAGCAGAGCAGGGAAGTGATTGTCCCTCTGCACTCAGCTCTGGTGAGGCTGCAGCTCGAGTGCTGTGTTCAGTTCTGGGTCCCTCACTGCAAGAAGGATCTCGGGGAGATCTCATTGCTCTCTGTAACTCCTGAAGGGAGGCTGTGGTGAGCTGGGGGTTGGTCTCTTCTCTCATGTAACAGTGATAGGATGAGAGGTAATGGCCTCAAGTTGCACCAGGGGAGATTCAGGCTGGACATTAGGAAATATTACTGCTCCAACAGAGTGGTCGGGTGCTGGAATAGGCTGCACTGGGAGTGGTGGAGTCACCAACCCTGGAGGTGTTCAAGGAACATTGAGATGTTGTGTTGAGGGACGCGGATTAGTGAGAGTTATTGGTGATTTCAACCCTGGTGATTGTGTGATTCTGTGATTCTGGATGGGGGATTCAGGGGGTACACTGCGGGCGAGGGGGAAGGAGGATCAGAATGGGGGAATAGGAGGGGTGGGACAAGGGAAGGGGAGGAGGAAAGGCACCCTGGGGGTCAGAATGGGGAATGGGGAGGGGACTAAGAAGGGGACAGTGAGGTGGGGGGTGGAGGAGGACTGCAGGGATCAGAATGGGGGAACTGGAGAGGGGAGGGTGCTCCAGTAGTCAGATAGGAAGGGGACCACAGAGGAGGGTGTGACCCTCGAGGTCAGAAAGAGGGACCGGGGGGAGTTGCAGGCGAACCACTGGGGGGAACACAGAGCACCTCCTGCCACTGAGCAGAGGCCCTGAGTGACACAGAAGCCCCACGGGGCCAAAGCAGAGCAGCATGCGGCTCCCTTAACCCTGGTCCCCATCTCAGTGCCACCCCCAAACACCCACCTGTAGAAGCTGAGGCAGAGCATACTCCCCATCTGGAGTACTGCATCCAGGTCTAGGGCCCTCAGTACAAGGAAGGCAGAGAGCTGCTGGAGAGGGTGCAGAGGAGTGCCACAAAGATGATCAGAGTGCTGCAGCACTTCCCCTACAAAGACAGGCTGAGGGAGCTGGGCTTGTTCAGCCTGGAGAAAAGAAGGCTGTGGGGTGACCGAAAGGCAGTCTTTCAGGACATGAAAGGAGCCTACAAACAGGAGAGAAGTCAACTCTGTGAAAGGGTAGATAACAGCAGGACGATGGGAAATGGTTTTAAGTTGAGGCAGGGAAGATTGAGGTTGGATGTCAGGGAGAAATTCTTTACTATGAGAGTGGTGAGGTGCTGGAACAGCTGCCCAGAGAGGCTGTGGATGCCCCGTCCATCCCTGGAGGTGTTCAAGGCCAGGTTGGATGGGGCCCTGGGCAGCCTGGTCTGGCATTAAATGTGGAGGTTGGTGGCCATGCATATGGTGGGAAGGTGATAGAGATGATCCTTAAGGTTCATTCCAACCTGGGCCATTCTCTGTGATTCTGTCTTGGTTCTATCAGCGCTCCATGCCATCCTGCAGGCTGTTGTGCACAGCGCAGTGCTGCAGAGCTGTGCTTCCCAGCCCTGTGCTCTCCCAGCATTCTCATGTGAGTTCCACCTCTCCCACGAATATCCCATTCTCAGGAACCTCTACTGCTCCCTTGCACACACATCTGTGTGCAGAACCACACACCCACATGCAAAGACTTCCCCGCGCACATACCTGTGCATTTACACACATGTGCAAGCACATCTTTGCACAGCTGCATGCACACTCCACCCATGTGCATGCAAATGTGTGCAAAACCACACAGCCATGCGCAAAAACCTTGATGCACACACCCGTATTCATGCATTCACACGTGCAAACCCACCCCTTTGCACACCCACATGCATGAAGACACAAGCGCAGCTCCAGCCTTGCACACAGCTACATGCAGTGCACACTCTGATGTTCAATACCATCTCTGCACACCCCGTGTGCACACATACCTGCACTCACAGCTCGATGACCAAATGCTGCTTGCATGGCACAGCCAACATGCAGACGGTGGGAAATGTCAGGAGGAAAGATGCCCCGTTACACTCCTTCATTCTCCTCTCTTTAATGAAGGCACTGTGGCACAACTGCAGCCCCATCCTGAGATGCGAGTTGCTGCGTGATTCCTCGTTTGGACACTGCGGGGTTAACCCAGAGCCGCAGTCTGAGGGAAACTCCTCATTTGCTCTGGAGATGGAAGATGTGTCAGGAGCAAAGAAAAGACGTTCACAGACAGTGCAGGGCTGGCATTCCTGGGCTGGGCTGTGACATGCAGAGCAGTGCCCACTGCCCTGGGATCTGCCAGTGTCCCATTCTGCAGCACTGTGGCACAGCTCAGTGAGGACGCCAGGTTCAGCAACCCCAGGTGGGCTGCTGGGGTCCTGAGACGGTGATGGGGGTCAAGTCAGAAACTGTAGGGGTCTGTGAGATCCAAGGGGGGTCCTGGAATGGGTAAGGGAGGTCCGAAGGAGGAAATAGGGTGGGATCTGGGGGAGCCCAAAGCAGGGATAAGGGGTGCTGTTGGGGACTATGGGGCTCTGTGAAGTCCCAGGCTGGCTGTGGGGGGGTGTACCAGGTCTGAGGAGGTCCTTGAGGAGTTATGGGTCTCTGGGGGGGAGGTGTGGGGGATATACGTGTGGGGGACATGGGATGGATATGACAACAGAGCCTGCAGGAGCAGAATGCTGTTCAGGAGAAGGCAAGATATGCACTGCAGGTGGGACACTGGGATATGGGGAGGTATGGGGACATAGAGGGAGAGGGGGGATGTGAAAAGTGGTTTGAGGTAAAAAGGGGGGGGGGGGGGGTCTGAGGCGGTGTTGGAGTGGTTTTATTTCTTCTTGAGAGGGGACTGGGGGTCCCTGTGGCCCAAAAGTGGGGCCATGAGCCATTACCCCACATGAGCCATATCCCAAGATGACACATAACTCTGTATGTGCATGACCCCATGGTTGCAGGTGACCCACAGCCCTGTGTGAACCATACTCCCACACAACTCTGTGACTCCCTGATCCTGCCTGCCCCCATCAGACTGCGACCCGCTGCCATGTGGCCCCAGAACTCCGGGATCCTGCCCCCACTTCACCCCCACCATATAACACTATGAGACCCGTAACTCCATATCACTCCATCTGACCTTACCATCCCATCTGACCCCAAAACTGTGACCCAGAACCCCATCTGATGCCACAAACCTGTGCAATGCATCTGACCCAACATCACCCCATAACTCTCTGTGACCCTGCAGGACTCTATGTGACCCACGATCCCATGTCCTCACCCCATGTGGCCATAGAACCAGCTGTGTGTGGGGAAAAGGCATCTCCTCCTCAGAATGGGGCTGCCCCAGAGCTGCCCCAAAGACATGGGGCAGGCCACAGCTGTTTCTCTTAGTTTGGAGAGCTGGAAACTGTCCAAAAGGGCCAGAAGAAGGACATGAATGCTTCTGTAGGGAAATACCTGTCACAAGGTTTGGTGAGCAGGAAGCTTCTGTTTCTCCAAGTGGACGAGAACAGAACAAACTGATCCCACTGAGACTGGGGAAGGGACTAGAGCTTGGCTGCTGCGGTCCTGCATGGCAATGAGGGAGACTTGAACCAGGAATGGATCTGGGATGGACAGAAGAAAAATCAACTCCTTAATGGGGACAGTGGGAGAAGAAATCCAAGTCAGCTGCAGAACAACAGAAGTCTTTACAAGAAGGCATCTCAGACAGCGGCTGTTGAAGCAGTAGGGACAGTGCTGAAGAAATTGTTCCAACATCAGGACTTGGAGCAGTAGCTGCAACGACCCCGAGAAACGGACTAAGAACTCTGGATGGCAGCACAGCACAAGGAGGAAGGAATGCATCATGGTGCAGAAGAAGAATGGAGAACATCAGCGGTGGGATTCCCCTTTTGCACAGTCACCCACCACTACATGACTCTGCAACAAGAACCTGCACCCTGTCATGGTCAGCATGGCTCTGTGTGGCAGCTGTGTGCTGCTGGAAATCATCTGGCCTGTTACGGTTTGGAGAGTGGCAGAGAAAATATTCTAACATCTGCAGGGACAGCACAAGGTAGGATCAGAGTGACAGCTGTGTTGTTCTTCAGCAGACAGATGCTGAGCAGAGCACAGCAGGGCCAGGATGTTCTGACCAAAGTAAGGTGGAGACTGCACATGAGATAAGGCACAGGTGCAGGACAGAGCATGAGACACAGCAAATGCAACAGCTGTAAGAAATCCTGCCTGCTTGTCTGCATAGAAAAGCACACAATAACACCAAAAGGAGCAGGTTGGCCATAGACCTCATCTGGAAAAACAGCAGAGCAGATGCATGGCATAGACTGTGAGCCTGCAGTCCCCAGCCTAGAGGGAACAGGAGAGCAAGGACTGCCAAGGAAGGAGAGCTACAGGAGCAGAAGGAGCGCTACAGGAGCAGAAGGAGCTCAAGGAGCAGCTGCGCGTTTTGTCCCTGTCCATGAGGAGGGAGAGTGCAGTGATGCCACAGCAATAACAGATGAGCTTTGCTGCTGCACCGAGAGCTGTGCCTGATGGAACAGCAGTGATGAGAGCATTTCTCGCACACCCCACAGGCACCTGGGGAGATCTGCTGGGATATGGGGAAGCCCTACAAAGTTGTGGGACAGCTAAAGGACACCTATGAGAGGACCCCAAAGGGGCTCTTTGGGGCAGCTATGGGGCAGAACCACACCTGGAGCTCTGGAGCTGCCTTTACCCAACACAGCACTGGTGGTGGAACTGCTGCTGGGCCATGGGCAATGATGGGGCTGTTCTGGGGTGCTCTAGGATGGCTCTGGGGTTGCTATGGGGCAGCTATGGGACACACCCACAGCTCAGTGGGGTTGATGTTCCCCTACACGGAGCTGGCAGTGAACATGCTCCGATCATGGAACCTCTCCCAGAGCCCCCCAGCACCCCCTTGACTCCCATCTTGCCCAGCAAGATGGGGGCAAGGTGGGGGTCAGGGGCTGTTGTAGGCAGCTGATCTACAGCGACCCCATAGTCACTCTACATTACCCCCTGAACGACCCAAGAACAGACCCATCACTGTCCACAGTCTCATCTGGGGTTATGGTGCCCATAACCCCAACATAAGGGTTATGGATCATGTGGAGCCTTGCGGTCACGCTGAGTTCTATGGGGTTATGGGGCCATGTGGGGTTATGGATCAGGGCCCCACCTTTGGGTCACAGGGAACCCCAACCCCCTCTCAGGAAGGCATCAATAAGTGCACTCCAACACCACCCCACATCCTCCATTCTCACCCCAAACCCCTTCCCACATACCCCAGACCACCTACATCCCCGTGCCACCCCATGTCCCCGCACCCACAAGTCCCACCTTTACCTCACACGTTGCCTTCTTCTGCGCAGCACTCTGCTCCTGCAGCCTGTGGCTCGTATCCCCATATTCTCCTCATATCCTCCCCATATCCTTCCATGTTCCTGTGCCCTCATATCCCCCATGCCCCCCACATCAATTTCACCCACATCTGTTCTCTATACCAGCTCCAGCTTTGCATTCCTCTCCTGCAGCAGTTGCTCCAGTACTGTTCGGTAGTATGGGATCTGGAGGGAGAAGGGGGTGAGGAGGGGCCCCAGGTGGGCTACTGAGGTCCTGGAATAGTGTCAGGGGTCCTGTCAGGGACTGTGGGGGTCTCTGAGGTCGCTAAGGAGCCTTGGAGGTAGAAAGGAGATCTGAGAGAGAAAATAAGGGGGTTCAGTGGGAGTCCAGTGGGGGATATGGGATGCTGCTAGAGACTGTGGAGGTCTGTGGGTCAGCTATGGGGGAGGAGTACCAGGTCTGAGGAGGTCACTAAGTGACTGTGGGGTTCTGTGGTGGGCTGTAGGGTGGATACTGGGGTCTTGGAAGGGAAGTGTTGAGGGAGCTATCGGGGCTCTGAGGGAATTATGGGTGGGCTGTAATGGAAAGGTAATGGGTTACCTTGGTGAAAGCAAGGGGCAGCCAGGGGGATGGAAGGGACACCTACAGGAATGCAAGGGGAATCGTGGATGAGGCAAGGGGACAGCTAGGGGAAGAACAGGGGAACGTCCTAGGAACTGAGTTCTTTTTTCAAATCCACACCTTCTACTTCCTGACATAGCTGCAAAGCTGTCAGAGGAGCTGCAGTACCGCTGCCTGTCTCCTGCCTGTGTCAGAAAGAGCTGCACGTTAGTGGGGTGCAATTGCCATTAAAAAGCCAACTCCATAATTGCAATCACAAAACCATCACCTTCAGTATCTGTTACAGGCAGATAACCATACCCTTGCACAGGAACCATTCGTACACAGCAAGGGAACTCCTTCACTGCCTTAGGATGTGGAAGAGGAAGAACCCCAAAGCCTTCAAAACATGCTATCAAGCCACTGACTTTGGAAGCTAAACACACCTTCTACTACAAGAATTAGCAAGACGAATCAATGCACCTTGCTGCTGGAGAGGGCTGTGCTGCATCTCCTGCTACCATCCTTGGGTTGTCATTATGCTGCCCATCGACAGCACACTTTGAAGGGCAGCAACCTTGCAAGAAAGAAGAGAGCAGAGAGATCTGCCTTACATTTCCTGTTAGAACACAGAGATGAGCCGTACAGCCCTTGCTTTCCGAACACACACCACTTCTCTTACCAGCTTTCTATTCCTGCACAACACTGTTCAAACCCCTCCTCCATCTCTCCCTTCACAATGCAATATGCAGCTTCTCGCCAGCAACGAGCTCTGGGCTGTTTAATGCCTGTGCCATCATCAGGACCTGCAGAACAAACCTTGGAGTTAAGAGGTTTGATTAGACAAGCACTCTGTCTAGCAGAATTCACCATCTTAAACACTTTAAAGAAGCCACTTCCTGAAAGCCCTGAATCTGTGTGACACATCAGAAGATGCTGAACTAAACCTGCAGCCTTCTCAAAAATGGAAGGGCTCCTCAGAACCGGAGGGGGAGGGGGAACGCATGGAGGTCTGACATCTCTGAACAAAACCAGGGCCACAAACTTTGAGAACTGCAAACACAGGGAAATTCTGCATGCACACAGGTCAGATGGCATTACAACATCAGTTTACCTCCTCTGCACCAACAGACTCTGCAGTACTCCAAGCATCTGTCAGTGGCAGTCTGTGAGGAACAGCCCTGCAGAACACACAGAGTCACGCAGGCTCTCCTCCTCCTGCTCCTCCAGATGCCGTGTTCCTTCCTCTGGCACACAGAGCTCAGCTGGTGCTGCTGCAGGCAGTGTTTCCTGTGTCTGCCCAGCCTAAAGCCATCAGACCACGTTAGCGGATGCCTGGTGCTCGCATACAAGCAGAAGTGCTGATGGAAAATCACCACAAAGCACAGGCTGAATGACTGGTACCTTGCAATGAGGAAAGGCTGAGATGCACAACATCCTCACCTGCTTGCTTCTTGGAAGTGGAGGTTCAACAGCAGCTCCACTCGTGATTAAGTCCTCCAAAAACCTTCTTTCTTCCTGATCGGGAGACTGGATAGTGAAATCTTCTCCAAAGTCATTGTTAAACAATTTCTGTACCTGAAGCCCAAGGAGAAAACACGTTTCAGATTTAAGACCACAGAACAATCCTATTCTATTCCAGTACAACTTCAATTCTGATTTAAGTTTCATAACTGGCATTTCAGTCACCCTGCTATGGATAGGTTAAACCTATGGATAGGTTATAGGATGGGAGGGGGAGGGTTAGCCTTCTAGCCCAACATCCCCTTATAGCCCACCATCACCCTATGACCCCACACAGCCACTTATGGAACCACATCTTCCATACACCCCCTATAGCATCATATCACCCTATAATCCTCCTATAGTACATCCACTGCCCTTTATAGTCCCATATCCCACTAGAACTCTCCTATAGCCTTCCCACTACCCCTTATAGACTCCCCAGAGAACTGTGTAACTCCCCCAATAGCTCCCTACAGCCCCACATCAGACCTATATCCCCCCCCAGAGCCCCCCAGTCTTCTCTATCCCCCCCCATATCCCCTTATAACCCGCCTATAGTCCCCCCACATTTTCCTATAGCCCCATATCTCCCTATAGCCACAATAAAGCCCCCTATACTCCCATATCTCTCTACACCCTTTTATAGCCCATCCAGAGCCCCTTATGATCTCCCCATACATCTGTATAGCTCTCCGGATAGCACCCTACAGTACCATGTCCCCTCAGCTCCCTATAGCTCCATAGCACCCTATATCCCCCTATAGCCCTAAAACCCTCCCTAAAGCCCCCCAGTGCTTTATAGCCCCATATCCCCTTATGTCCCCCCCATAGCCCCCTCTTCTCCCATATCCCCCTATACCACTTCTATAGTCTCCACAGCTTTCTATAGCCCCAAATCTCCCTTGTAACCACAATAAAGCACCCTATAGCCCCACATACTCCTATATCCACCCCTATAGCTCCCCGAGGCCCTGTAGCCCCATACCCTCCTATAACCCACGCAGCCCTATATCCCTCTACAGCCCCCCTAAAGCCCCCTATAGCCCCACGTCCCTCCCGATAGACCCCCAACCCCATATTCCCCAATATTCCCCTCACAGCTACCTACACCCCCACATCCCCCGATATCCCCCCCACTTCCCCTTATACCCCACATTACCCCATACCTCCTCTATACCCCATATTACCCCACAGCCCTATTGCTCCACAGCCCTTAAACTCCCACATCCCCCCGTATCTCTCCCACTGCACCCCGTACCCACCACCCACCTCAGACCCGGGGGGCACCGGGAGCAGCGCTGGAGGGCTCGGGGGGGCACAGCCTGGATGCGGGCAGCAGCGCTTGTGGCAGCTGGGGCACCGAGTCCTTCAGCCGTCCCAAATCCTCACATCCCACGGCAGAGGGGAAGGCGGGACGGCTGGGGCCGCGCACGGTTCCTCTCCCCGTCCCCGGCCCGGAGCCGTTCTCCCGCACACCTCCGGAGCCGCTTTCCCCAGCACCGCTCCCGTCGTGCCGCAGTTCCGCCTCGGTGCGCCCGGCGCGCAGCGGCTGCGACTGCGGGACCGGCGACGTCTGAGAGGAAAGCCGGCCGGCTCCGAGCCGGATGAAACGGCTGCTCCCGCGCTCTGCGCCTCAGCCAATCGAAGCCGGCTGCGCTGCCGCCGACCAATCAGAGACCGTAGGTGGGCGGGAACCGCCGCTGACCAATGAGAGGCACGAACGGACCGGAAGTCCTCTAACCAATGAGAGGCCGGGGGCGTGGCGGAGCGGCTGTGGGGAAGGAGCCTCGAGGTCCTCTCTGTTGCCATAGGGGATGGGATTGGGATTGGAATTGGGATTAGGGATGTGGAATTGCGATTGGGATGAGGGATTGAGATTGATGGGTGATGGGCTTGGGATGAGAGGCCGGGGGCGGGCCGGAACTGCCACTGACCAACGAGAGGACAAGACACACCGGAACAGCTTTGGTTTGTGGCTTGCTCATACTTTTCTGTCTCAACCAAAGAAAAAGCAGAATAAATGTTATGGTGAATGGTTCCTCACAGCTGCCTTCACAGTTGGGAATGGAAAGAGAGCCCTCATCTCAGTAACTGCTCCTGCAGACCCCCTCTCCCCAGAGCAGCTGCAGTGGCCGTGGGCTTCATGGAGAAGCGCTGCTTGGACTCTGTGTGTGCACACCAGGTCAGGAGACCGGGCCTGGCAACGACAGCCTGGGGACCTCTGGGCAGCTCAAGCAAAGGGGCTGAGAAGCAGCTCGCTTGGTCAGTCTGAGGCTACAGAAGCAAAGGTTCTCACCTTGGGAACAAAAAGATCCTCTTCCAAGGCATTTTACAAACAGTTGTCCCACTGGGAAGCTGTCATAGGGATGAAGAGTAGAATAGAGCTGGCAGCTCTTAGAGGATGCCTTTCTGTTCCCACATATAAGAAATGAAGCAGAGGAGAGAGGAAACCAGCATGGCTGGGCCATGACTTACTGATCAGATGGGGGGAAGGAAGAAACATATCGTTAGTGGAAGCAGGGATGAATGGCCTGGGAAGAACATGGGGATGCTATCTCGACATGTAGAGATGGGATCAGGAAAGCCAAGGCTGAGATGGAATTGAAGCGGGCGAGGGATGTGAATAATAACAAGAAGGATTACTTTAGACAGATTGGTCAGAAGAGCCTAGCAAAGGAGGCTGGCAGATATTGATAGCACAGGGAGGAGTGGCTGTAACTGAAAGAGGGAAGATCTGGGTTAGAGTTTAGGAAGAAATTCTTTAGTCAGAGGGCAGTGCCCCCTGCGCTGCTGCCCAGAGCTGTGGGTGCTCCATCCTGAGGGTGCCCAAGGCCATGGCTATGGGGCTCGGGGCAGCCTGAGCTGGTGGGGAACAGCAAGCCCACGGCAGGGTTTGGGACTGGTACCTTCTAACCCAGCCACTGTATGATTCTTGTTGCTCTGTTGTCTGGGCATGGAAGCACTGTGGCCATGCACTGGGTGGGGGGGGGGACGGAAGGGGCACCTATGGCCGTCTGGGAGCAAGGCAGCAGTCAGCTCTTGTCTAAGGTGTGCAAGGGAAGGGGAGCAGGAAGGAGGGGGAAAGGGAATACCCACACTGCTCCTCTTCTCCGTACTCTCTGGATGGAGTCACACTGTGCTCTGAGTGCCACAAGGAGTGCGTGCGGCTGTGAGGGGATGGAGCTGTGTGTGTGTGACAGGGAATGCAGCTCCCGGAGCCAGGCTGGAGGACAGCCCATGCCCCGTGGGGGCAGTTCCTCAGGCTGCCGGGGGCCCTGGTGTCACTGGTGGGAGGGATAAAGCCTGTGTTCATCATCTGAGTCACAGAACATCCCGAGTTGGAAGTCAGGTTCACACGGATCCCTGAGCCCAACCCCTGCCTGCACACAGCACTGCCCAACCCCAAACCCTATGGCTGAGTGCTCAGCGCTCCCAGTGTGGGGTTGTGCCCGCTGCCCCAGGAAGTTGTACCATGCCTGCTGTCCTCCGGGGCACAGCCTTCCCCTAGCCCCCCCTACCCCCCTGAAGCAGCCCCGTGCTGTTCCCTCGGGCCCTGTCGCTGCCAGCAGAGAGCAGAGCTCAGAACTGCCCCTCCACTCCTTCAACTCCCACTGAGGGGCTGTGGGCCATGAGGGGTTGTGGGATGCCATGGAGCTTCCCATCACCCTCCTCTGCTCTGTGCCAAACAATCTAGTGGACCTGAAGCTGCTCCTCACACCCTTTGCAGACTTACAGACCAATCAGACAACATTATCATAAAGTGTTTATTTATTTTTTTAAATATCAAATTTATTTTACACATCAATTTTGTTGATAAACAGACCCCCCAATATTAAAAAAAAAATCAAAAAAAAAAAATCAAGTGTGTATTACTTTGGGCAGAACCACATCCCATTTTCTGATGACACAAGCGCGCTCCCCTTCAGCTACCTGCCCAGAACAGTAAATGACACAAATGCAACCAGCTGTAGGATTCCTGAGAATTGATACCCTCAAGTTCCTTATGTGAGTTTGTAAAACTCTTAAGCTAAAAAGCATCAGTCAAGAAGCAACCCAAACTACTACGCATTTGGATCACTAACTAAGCTATGTCTACACAGTGCAGGAAGAAATCTGTTGAATGCTTCAGAAGAGAACAATTTACACAAAACTGACCCCATTTCCCAAGCTGGTCTCCAAGAGAGGATGGCAAAAGGCCTCTTTGAATTAATGTTCGATTTCTGTGGAGCCATGTGGCAATAAGTCCAAGTCTGGTGAAGAAACCCCTAGGATGTGTTTCTTCTTTTGATCATTAATGGCATAGCGTTTGAAAGAAAACTTACCACCAAGTAAAATATTGCTACTTCTGAGGAAAAGAGACAGCGAGGGGGTGAAGACAGAGGGAGAAAGAAGGAAGGGAACATCCCTTGGAGGCACAAGGTTAACAGTCCTTGAACCCAAGCGTCCACACAGAAAGTCAAACACAATGAGCAATGAGGCAGAGATTGTCACAATAACACAGCACAGCTCTGCTCCGCCAGGAAACGTCCCCTCCTGCCAGACCGCTCTGTGCCCAGAGACTGCCAAGTATTATTTCAATGCTCATCACCTCTAAGCTTGCCTGGAGCCTCATTTACAGGAGTACAAACTAAGGAAGAGGCCAAAGAGATCCTTCAGTATTCTCAGGAAAACTGTTATCCTCTCAGTAATTGTTAGGTACTGTAACCACAGTGGATTCAGGAAATACCCAGGAACATGCTCAATGGACCCAGAGTGGCCACCGCAGGCACTGCCATCTTTACAAAGCAGTCCCATGTTGTTGTATTCTCTATAGGCAGAACTTTCATAGGGAAATCATTTTGCCAAGCTGATGTGACAGCTTAGTGCAGAGCACTGATGAATGAAGAGAGTGTAAAGAGCCTTATTTGAGCACAGAGTCCATTCACTTAGTTCCTCCAAAACCTGGACAGCTCTTGGCATTACATCCTTATCCCTACTCCAGCCAAAAAGTATTTGTGCCTACCACACAAATACAGACTCCCACTCTGCTGGCCAGAGGAGAGCTTGGTGAAGGGGTTGGTAAAGGCTGGGCCAAGGATGTGTGCACAAAGCAGGGGACACACACACACTGAAACAGAAGACAACTTCTAGACAGCAATTGCTCTTGTATTTAATTTTAACTCAGATACTCAACTCCACCCAGATTTTCTTAATGTAAATCTTGCTTCTGAAAAGCCAAAATCACTATCTAATCTCGCAGCGCACAGCCATTCGCTCAAAGTAAGGCTCTGTGGAATTCAGAGATTTAGATCACCAGGCTCAGATCAACTGGATAAGAGCATTCATCAGCTGGGCTCAGACCAACTTGATAAAAAAGTGTTCATCAGCTGGGGGGGCGTGAGGGGGTGGGTCAGGTTTTGTTTCTAGCCATTCAGAGAAAGTTACAGAAGAAATTCTAGCAGTATTGATAAGTGCTTCAGTACAGCTTTGGCAGGGCAGATTTCAAAACCTGTATTTGACAAAGAATAAAACTGAGCATTGAAGCGAGTTGGCTGATGCTCTAAAGCCTTTATAGCATAAATTCTGTATATGCAGTCTAAGTAAACATGGCCATAAAACTAGAGACTTTAACCAATTTGGTGCAAAGCAGCAGTATTTCACCTAGCTATTAGCAATTGCTTCTATAAACATAAACATGTAAATACGAGAAGGGTGTAACATTGAATGGCTAACATCTGATGCTTCAAGGAGCTGGCAGTAAATGAACCCGCAGGCATCCTGGAGGGCCAACCTGCAGCTGGTGCTATTGGTGCACAGACCACACGTACCAGAGATGGGGGCTCACGCTGAGACCCATGGCATGAATCAGGAGCAGAAACACTGCTTCGAGTGAGGAGGCTCTGGAGCTCAGCTCTACTCAACAGTGATGCTTTTGGTAATGAATCAGATGTGAATAGGCCTAATATTGAAATCTTATTTCCTAAAGCTTCTAGAGAGATCTGATGACATTGCCTGCACTCCTGTAGAAGTCCAAGCATTACCCTTTACAGAATGAGATTTTGATTATTTGGGGTGCTCAGTGCAAAGAGTATCAACATGTCTCACCTGGGGTCAACTCTTACTACCTGCACATAGAGATCACAAAGCTGTAATCCTGCCTCATTAACAACTCCTTCTGAACAGAGCCTGCAGGGAATTACCCGATGCTGCTCAGGCAAGGGGTTCCCAAAGAGCCAAACACTGCTCCCAGTGCAAGCACAGAGCAGTGCCTGCTGCTGCGACCACCAGTAGTGGGATGTAAGTGAAGTGCGTCTGGGGACACCAAGCCTCACTGGTACACCCACAACTCAAGCAAAAGCTGCTTCCAACAGAGGAATGCCTTACAGCTCTTTAGAAAATAATGGATATATTGGCTACCCAAGCACCTAAGAAGAATCTGATGACCACCACTCAGATCACAACTCTGCAGGCTCACAAATGAAACCAAATTTGTGTTGTTTTTAAACGCTACCCTACACAAAAGAAAAGCTTGGCATACATATAGGCAAACCTGCTAAGGAACAGGGAAGACAAAACACCAGGGAGAGGTCTGGGACAACAACAACAACTGAAGCGATGAATAAGTCATGTTTCCAGCCACTGCTCATCAGTCACTTCAGGTCTAGCTCCAAAGCAGAAAGTTTAAGATGAACACTTCACAGGGAGCCACTTCAGAGTTTCATGAGTGAGATTAAGTAAAAGTTCCTACTTAAAATTTGGTATCATATTTCAACCGTGCTTTCCTTTCCCAATCCCAAGAGTATTTTGACACTCTGCAAAACTCCCAAAGTAGATCACTTGAAAAAAAAAAAGCATCTGGTAAAGGCTTCCTACAGCCTCAGCGAGTCCTAATCAGGCAGGCTGCTCTCCAAGGGCCTCCTGGAAGGCCACAATGCTGTAACACAGATGTCATGTCAGTGCATGTTCCATAAGCCCTACCTGGGAGCCCTCACTTTTTAAGAGGTATTCAATTAGTAGCCCATCAGGCACTACAGACTTTCTGCAGTTTCTGAGAGGCTGATCATCCCCAAACATCAAGATAAATTAGTGCAAAGCAGATTTCTTCATTCTGCTGATCACAACCCGATGCAGCACATAGAGAATCCATTTTCCAAGGATAGATGCAATTAAAAGCCATGACACGCAGTTGCTTTGTTATGAGGTTTCATCATCAAAATTTTGCCTAAGTTGTTGAGCTTATTCTTTTGTAGAGAGGAACATGATACGAGCAATGTTAAGATTAAAAAAAAAAGGTAAAATACTCTTTTCGCCTTTCAACTTCCCCTCCCCACCTACAACTGATATCAGCACATCTTCAAGTAAGTCATCACATCTCTTAGTTTTGCTAGAACCAAATTCTATCCCTTCCCTTTTTCTCTCCATCTCCTATCCCCACGATGTAAACTTAAACACACTGGCCCAGGAGCACAAAAGTGTTTGTCAAAAGCAGGCATCAGCTCTCCCCACACAAACAAAAAACCCACGCTTCCAAAAACACTCGACACCCTCCCATTCCTTTTGCAAAGTTTTACACACCTGTGGGCACCTGTAGTAGCTGCCACAATTGTTTCATTAGCATCACAGACATTTGGTTATAAAGTGTAGTAGAGAGAAAACAGTACAAACCCAAAAAACCCATTTAGAAAACTTTGCATCTGTGTCATCCCAGACTCAGTGTGTGCTCTGTATAACCCCATGTGCCATGCCTCGCCACTGGCTGCACACATACACACACTCAATTCATTTCACAATCTGCTCTGTGCTGGACAGGGCGGTGATCTTAATGGCTTCTGCTTCTCATTCATAACACTGGAACTTATTAAAAAAATTTGCATTTAAATAAAACATTAATTTTAATCCAGTATGTATAATTAAAAGCTATCCAATCCACGCAGTATGAGGACGTTTTCTTTCTTTCAAAAGGCCAAATCTAACAAGCGAAACAGAAGAGACAAGTTACTTTGGCTGCAAATAATTAAAAACTCTGGCTCAACATTCTGCTTGCACATTACAATGTGTAATTTAGATATGACTTTTAAAATACCCCCTCTTCCACAGTTATGTAGGAACAACAATACTCTTGGCTAGCAAAATGAGAAGAGCAAGATCTGCATTCCCATCTGCTTGTTCCAAAGCCTCCAGAGCTTCTTGTGTGGTAAAGCCAGCACCAAGGATTCGATCAACATCAGCTGCAGGGAAAGCAGGTGGTGAAGCAACCGAGGGAAGTTCAGTGGACTCAGTAGGTGAGCTAGGCAGTGGTTCCTCACACCCACCCAATGATGCTGGGCTGTCAGGAGCAGAACTGCTGCTTCTCTCAGGTGCTCTTGTGAGTGATGCCTGAGTATCTTGAGATGTGTCTTCATCCAAAGCAGGCTTAGAGGAAACAGTGTTCTGTTTCAAAGTCGGACTTTGGAACCATTCTGGCAAAACCTTTGCTTGCTCAGAGCTCTCTTGTTGGTCAGATGTCCCTGCAATCGAATCACTCTTACCTGAAAACTTTAGAATTTCTAAAGCATCTTCTCCAGGAGATTCCATGTGAGTGACAGACCCAAGATTAAAATTTTCTATGCCAGAATTGTAAGGCTTGCTCCCCTCTGCTTTTCCACCTTCATATCTCACATTAAAGGAGGAACTACTCTGTTGCTGGCCATCTGGATCTGACACTTTCCATTCATCTTCAGAAAACCTCTTCTGTTGTATTTGCTCTTTGTGAACCATTTCCAGCTGAGAGACTTCAGATGTAAGAAGTTTACATTCTCCTTTACAACTGATCAAGAGTTTGTGAAGCTCTTTCAAGGCTGATGCTAGAGAGAAACATGGCTCTTCTAAATGTCTACCCAGATCTGTGTCCTGTTGATGAATGATGGAGGGGGAAGAACTGTGTTCAGCTGTTAAATTGGACAACTCATTACACTTTGTGGGGATTTCACTGGTGCTTTTAGACTGCAACACATCAGAGGTGGAAACTGCATCACCCAGGGAAGTTGCAGACTTCAGTGACTCCACTTCCATAGAAGAGGCATCTGAGTTCAGGTCAGATGCCCTTCCATTTTTGGCTTGCCACTTCTGCTTGCTTGCTGAGATATGCACTTCAGCTACAGAATGCTCAGCTGTATCCAATTCCATATGCACACAACTACAGGATGTTTGGATATGCCCTTTCACAAAGGAAAGATCAGCTTTCTCCAGTCTACCTTCTCTCATTTCTGCAGGAGGACTTTCTGGCTGACTGGCTGTACGGCCCTCTTCTTCCATAACAGGTTTCTCAACGCCACCAATGTTGCCTGGATGTTCTGGGTCAGTCTTGTCAGTTTGTTTCTCCAGATGCTCAAACTTCTCTGGCTCTTTGCACATCTGATGGTTTATGGCAAGCTCATTCTTCAGTTTTGGTTCCTTTAGTTCTGAAGGCAGAGATGCACCTTTTATTTGCCCAAGCTTAGTAGTGCTGTCAGTCAAACTATTTTCTTTTGTCATTTTCAAAAGAAGTTCCTCACCACAGCCCTGTTCTATAGTATTACATTCCATTAGACTGTCAGCAAGAAATGTTTCTTCAAGTGTCTTCTGTGAAAGGCAAGCTGGACTGCAAGAATTCACCTCTTCTGTCTGGAGAGAGCGGTCATTATTTGCCAAGGAAGAGTTATTGGAAAGATGCTGTAACACAAGAGGATGATCTTTTTCTGGGGTGATCCAGCATTCAGTTGCAGACTCAATTGACTTGACGGCTCTAGGATCAATGGGCTCTGTGAGGCTACATTTGGATAAGCAAGTTGAAGCAGGGGCAAAGACAGATCGATCAAGTAATTGATTTGTGGGATTACAGATCTTAGAACTTAGTCCTGAAGACTGGACTGGATTTTGAAACCCATCAGAAGCTGGTAATGAGGGCATTTCCAGTGAGGTAGTTTCTTTGTCACTATTCTCTATACATAAAGATAGGGAAGAAAAAAAAAAAGTAGTTAGGACACAGAAGCAGCACTATTTCCACAGAATCACAGAACTGTAAGGGTTGGAAGGGATCTCTAGAGATCATCAAGTCCAACTCCCTGCAAAGTAGGCTCCCTACAGTAGTTTTCAAGTTATCCATGCCTTTAGAATAGAAGCTAAAACAACAGTTTACGTATCAGCTTGGCATATTACCTCCACATGGGCATTACTCACCAGAGCACCACTCTATTTATAATACTAGTTACTGCAAGAAGTTGTTAGACAGTCCCAAGTGCTCTAAGTATAAGCAAGGGCAAATCCAGAACTACATTCCAGCTGCAGACACTTCATTACTGACAACGAAAGACAAAAAGCCAGTTCTAGGGTAATGAGAGAGCTCACAATTAGAGGATATTTAAACTTCAAAGTGAGCAATTATATCACTGAGATGATGAAATCCCAACATCCCTGTTTATTTTTCAAAGCAGAGCAAGATCTAAATTCCTCTTTGCAAGCTTCAATGGGATACGTGTGCACAGTACTTCATTGGGGTGCTTCATAGATGGCTTGCACAAGCTAAAAATAACTTTAGGTTTTCTTTTAGCCATAACCTTCTCTTTAAATCAAGACCATAGGCTTAAACACCTCATTACTTTTACATCTGCTTAATCAGCGCAGCTGCAACAATGGCAGCAAAAGACATCCACAGAAGCAGTTTTTCTTCTCTAGCATGTTAAGGCACATGATGATTAGAAAACAAGATATCCAGAGGTCAGCAAACATCCTTCATATGATGTCAGCTTGAACTGAAATTATGGATATAAAATTACTTGGGGAAACTGTAACATAATGGCTGCATTCATCAGTACGCTGCTTTGAGAAAGCAGTACACAAATATACATATAACAGCACAATGGTATTTAAGCTCATACTTATACTTCAAATTTCCACTTCAAACTTATATTAAGACATACAGTTTTGGAGCAGGTTCCAGTGGTTTGTTTTTGTGTATGTGTGTGTATGTGTTGCATATGAGTTCCTTGAACTATCAAAGAATTCGTTGCCTCTGCTCAACAGAAGCCGAGGCTGAGGCAACAGAAGTGTTTTAGGTAAGCAACAAGCATCGCTTGGAAAGCATGGGATAGAAGGTCAGAGTTACAGGGCTCTCCTCTGCAAGAACAGAGGGCCCCACCTTTCCTCACGCATGCAACCCAGGTTTGCTGCCTTTGGCCACGTGAAGCAGGATGTTCTCTCACATTCTTAAACTGGTTGGTAATTTCACATCATGTGGGTTTCTCCCTAGTAGTTCAAAGGGAGGATGGTCTTGCTGCAAGTAGTGTGAACGTTGTAGTGAAAGCTTATGAACTGATGTCTATAAATACCTGGTCTGTGGCCCACTCCAGCTGCAGTAAACACACACTACATGCATCAAGGCTTCTGACGTTCTGTTTGGATTAGGAAACAAACACACCAAACTCGTGTTAGCATTCAAAGCACAAGACATGCATGGTTATAGTCCTGCAACATTGCAGCTCCCCTCCCAACCATCCATGAAGACAGCACATGAGCAGCAGGAGCTCCTCACATTCCCTAGCTTTCAACAGCAGGTCTGCCCAGGCGATTCACTGTATCGAATCAAAAATAGCTCTGGTGAAAAAAAGTTGAAAGGTTGTTCTGCATTACCTACACTGCAGAGTGGTCTGCGAGAGACACACACACTTGATAACATATTTGCAGCACAAGGAAGATGTCTAGCATTGTGCTTGTTTGTTCTTGCACAGCCACATTCAGGAGACATGCTTCAGTGAAATGAGACATGAAATGGCATCTCAGACCACACTCCCAGCTGCTACTGCCCTACAGGGGATCATGCCAGCACAGACAAGAGAAGATGAGCAAACATCAGCCTGTTGCAAGTGGGAAACAAAGATCCTAGGGCAGAAATCCCAAAAATGTACTGTTTCCTGAGGCACCTGAAGAACAAAGCAAAGAAGGAACAGCCAGAAGTCAAAAAGCTCACTGCTTCCTACTCCACATGGAGGACAGATTAATTGCAGACCACTACAGACCACTACACACTGGGTCTAGCTATCAAGCCAGACTAAATAACTGCGCTTATCTTCCTAATGGTCTAGTCTTGCTAATATATCAGCTCTCATGTTGTCATTAAATCACCAACTTGACCTTTGCTGAAAGAGCATCCGTTCTTCCATTAAAGTTCTACTCTGTTCTGTGTCACATACCCAAACAGCTATTCAGATTGTACTGTATGATTTGTTGCATATGCTCCCCTTCCCATCCCAAAGGTCTCCAAACTCAAAGGTCCCAAGCATATACAACCGCTTAACCTCAACTTTTTACAGATATCCAGGAGTACTGGAGAGCACTAACCATGCTCATGTACAGCAGGCTGTGCCTCCTGCTCTGTGTTACAGAAGAAGTCAGCCTTTTTCACTTCAGGTACTTGCTTCTTTTATTCTCCATGGGATAAAAACAGTGCACTGATTGCTGTGATACCACACTTCCACATACACATTGTGCACCTGCTGCTGTATTTTGTACCAGAGTAATCTTTTCTCTTGGTTGCACATCTGACCTTAATGAAGCTAGAACAACTTGGCAATGCTGGCATATTTAAAATCCAGCATTATCCTGCACATTTTCAGACTGCTGATCTTTGACATGGGTGGCAAAGAGGTTTGTGACACAGAACACAGATGAAAACAAGAGAGATCTTTTTCTATACAGCAGTATTATGTTCAAGCTCTCTTCCAAGCCAGTACTTTAGAGAGAAAACAGAATGGTCTTTTCACTCTGTATTCAGGGTATGATCATCAGGGAGTCACAGCCACTCCGATGGCAGGAAGCAGCTGGTATGCTGCCAAGCACTTCTCAGCTCATCCTGAGACTCACTGTCATCCTCTTCCCAGGGTATACAAAGGAGCTGAATCCCAGCCTCACCAAGGATACCCATCCAGCTAACACCAGGAACAAACTCCTCTCCACAAAGTCCATTATCAGGGATAGATTCCTCTCTGTATTAGAAAAAGTCTGAGTTGCACATGTGGAGGCAATGCCTTCCTTACATCAAGGCTGCCTGGATGAGAAGCTGCAAATGGGATAATCTCTTAAGAACTCTGATCGCCTGCGGACATACAGAGTGATTTCTTTTGTATCACTCGAGCTGCTATGAAAGATCACAGGCCTTGTGGGAAGCTGAGGTTCCCTGATACTGCTCTCTTTCTCGCCCTCTCCTGTTTACAGCCCTTTCTCTTGCTTTTTTCTGGTGCAGTTAATAGTTTTGGAAGAGAGCAAGAGTCTGAGTTCATATTCTGACATCTCAGAATACAGCTAACAAGATTCGTGCAAACCAGAGGCTTGTAAGAGGTCCAAGGCTTGCATACAGTCCATCTAAACAAGACCTACCTTAATTTTGTGCATTACTGTTCCACAGGTATTAAATAAACATACAAAATCTATTTCCTATTCTCATAAACCTTCTAAGTTTCTCCAGAGGTCTCCAGCAATGGAAATGGTAGACTGCTGATCAGCCTGAGCAAAAAACCTCTTTGTTTTTAGAACTGTATTGGTATGTAAGCAGCTTTAAGACATTTTAGACACTTCTCATTTCAAAGCACTCACCTAAAATGCTGTAATTACAGAGACACATTGTTTCCGATGAAGACTTTTTGCTTTCTGACTGATCCTTTCACCAGAGAGCTAAGTCCAACCAACTACAATGTCTGCAATTTTAACTGGAGAAGAGCTCATCTCCACATTTTCCAGGTTATGTGAAGAGACATGAGCCCAACCCAACGAGCCTGACCTCTAGGGATGTCAAACCTCAGCAGGAAAAAGACAAATTTCTGTTTATCCTCTTTACTTGCTGGAAGTTAAATTAATAAGCATTCAAAGACTGGTTTAGAAAGTCAAACATGTAATTCATTTCTTGCTGGTATACTCAAGTCTGGCCTTCCTCTGGAGCTTTTCTATCTGTGGGAAGCTCATGAGTCTAAAATAGAAGAAAATAATTCAAAAGGGTGTGTGCTCTTCTTATGTAAGCCAACTTGGTTATTTGCAAAAAAAAAGAAAACATCACTGATTACAAGCAGCAAGTGGTGTCAAAGAAAAAAAAATCACAGCATTAGAACTTTGTTATATTTCTCTATGTGTATGCACACACACAGTTATCAGACTGATTTTTAATCATGCTACAGTTAAAAATTAGCAAAAAAATCATTCAGGAAATCAATTTTATCAGCTTAAGCATGGCAAAGTGTTTTGCATGTTTCTAAAAACTGCCGTGAACTTGTGCTGTCTTGGAAACATAGGTGGGCATAAGCTGTAAGTTAATACGCATTGCTACATTACAGCTCCTCAGCAGAGGGGCAGCAATCAGACACTGATGTATCTCAGACACTGCACATGTAAGACTTGAGTAGTTGCTGAGACTGCTATTCCTCATGTACTAAGATCTGTACTTACTGCTAGGGCTCATTTATTTTTGTATGCTGTATCTGTTAAGAATCGGATTGATGAAAGTCACCTCAGTACTGTCCTTATGCGAGGCTGATAAAACAAACATAACTGAGTTGTGTAGCTGACTAGGCACAGTGAATGGGTGCCAAAGACAACCATTTATCTTTGAAGACCAAGGTATAAGAGCTGCTAGAAAGTTGCAAGAAGAGCACAAACTCAACAGCAAGCATGCTCAAATGCCTTCGTGCAGACAGATTTTGCTATATAGAAAGGAAAAGATTGGTGCAATTAGATGCAACAAGCAGGAACAAAGTCCCTTTCTCTCCACCTTTTGCTCGCTGATGCTGCATTAGGCTACATCTAGAAACTGAGAAAAGGAGAAGGGATCTTCCAGTGACTGTCAACAGGCGTTCTGATACACAACAAGAAAACCAAGCAGATAAATATTTCATCTGAGCTCATTACAATACCTGCTTCCTCTACAGACTTCTGTATTGCTTCTGCTAGTTCCTGGTCTGCAATCTCCTCTGGCCGCACATCTTCTCGCCCAGCCCCATAAGCCAGCCTGGCACACTCCGGAAGCTCACCCTCTGGGAGGAAAGTGGTCTGTGAGCCAGTCGTGCCAATCACCAGTACATTCTTCTTGAGATCAATGGAACACTGCGAAAGAGACACTGAGACATCAGGGGCCTGCATAGAGCACATAAATTCCCAGAAAAAAAGAAGAGACAAGGCTGAACAATCCATTTCCAATGGGAGTGGCTCATAGCACTATGCAAAATGGACAGAAAGCATCAGCTATAAGCAGAGACCTCTATTTGACTTGTTTTGTATTTAATCACTCAGTTAAAAAGCTCTGAGTGTCTTTGATCTGAGCAAAAAACTTCAGGGAGCAGCCAGACACCTTATACATACATCTGTGATGTACATCACGTAAATACTTCTTTCATGACTGGTTGAAAAATAATCTACTATTTTCTCTCCCCAGAAAATCCTACAACATTCCCAGGTATGGTGCTTACACTGTGCTTAGTGCCTTGGAATTGGAAAATTGAATAACTATTTCAAAACTGGTTTTGCTACCTGATGCCTCTTAAGCATATCCAATCCGAGAAGCATGTCCATGGGCTGCTCTTCAAGGATGGAGAAAGAACACGCCAGGAAATCCCCTTCAATCTGAACCTGAGCTGAAACACACGGGGGAAGAGTCATCACCTTGCAAGCTACAGTGCAACACATTATGTTCTGCTCTTTAATCCCCTAGGAAAGGCTTGCGCAATCACACTGGGGAGAACTGACATCAGGACTCTGATATACAGCCTTGGTCAAAAGAAGCCCAGCTGTGGGCAAACACCAGGGATTATCAGGCCTACATTGGTCTTGGGTAGTAAATTATTATCAGAGCTGTTCTGGTGTTAGAGCCTTAAATACTGCTCATCTAAGCCTCCAAGCCAGAGCTAGAGGAGCTACATACAGTTTATTGGAGCACAAGCCTAAGAAGCAAGAACAGCAAAAAGAATCACTTTTTTCACACAATAGGGACAACCTTCTCTCATCTAGGAAACCTGCACACACATGCAGATTTCTCCTCCTGGAAGAGGATCAAATCCCTCACTTAAAAGAATTACATGAGACAGAATGCTCAAGTCAGAATAGTTGCTAAAACTAAGAATGGCAGTACTTACCTAAGTGCACTCTGCCAATTATCTTCTGAGTGCCTACACCTTTAGCAATGCCAGCCCACCGCCGATCCACCAGCCTCATTATGTTGCACCTTTCAGCACAAGCTTGGCTCATAATGGTCATCTGGGCACCTAACAGCAACAGAATTTGTGTTAAGTCTTGACAGGGCATCCCAATTAAAATACTCTTCTGGAAGGGCTTAAGATCTTGGATTCAGTAGCTGGGAAACCACATCACCTGCATGAGGCAACTGTGTCATGGTATAAAAGGCTTTTTTTTTTTTTTTTAAATGAAACCCACTGCTTTGAATTTACAGTGTATACACTCACAGAGCGTGGGCAGTAAGGAACATACTGCTGCAGAGCTGGAATAGCTCTGAGTACTTTGACTTTAACATGGTGGATGGGAGGTACAGCACTAAGGCTGGCAAAGTTCCCCTATCTGTAAACTGAGAAAAGACACACGCATGGCAGTGATCATTTTGGCATCACAGCCATCAGGCATCAGATTCTCACAGGAGCCTTGATCTAGGGTGTTCACACACTCCTTTATGCTGCTCCACAAACTGTCCTCACAATTGGCTGTTTGCCTTGAAGCCCAGATTGTTCTGAGATTTTAATTAGGTGCTTTAAAATCTTGTAAAAGAGTGCTTTATAACAAAAAAGGAATATTTCAGGCAAAAATTTTGAGTGTTTACTCTCTCCCTCAATGAGGGAAATGAGAATGGAGAAAGAGATGAAAGCAGGAGTAATTCACCTGAGTCAACAAAAGCTTTCACTGGATGTCCATTGACTTTACAGTTAATATAAAGCATCACCACCTGGCCAAAGCTCTCGGGCGCCTCTTCCATTGCTATCGTCATATTTTCTTCAATATTTTGTTGCCTGAATTGAACAGAGAAGAGAGAGAAAAAAAAATCAGACCTCTGTCATTATCAAACCCTTATGAGTGTCCCTCCAATTTACAGACCTGATAACCCCACCTGCTGCAGTTTGCATTAGCTACAAACATCATTTCTAAACCACAACAAATGCTGCTTCCCTAAACACAGCCTTCTCAGCAGAGGGATTGCTAGTAATGATCTTGGCTTAATCCAGACATACCAAGTTACTTCCCTTGCAGCCAGGAGGATTCCTCCTTCCCACACTTTGCACAGCTCACAGTGCAGCACACCTGCACCTGATGACCTGTCTGCAAGAAACCCATCATCACAGAGCTAACATGGAGAACTTGTAAGCAAAAACCGGCAAATTTATTAGTCACTCTGAAGGAAACAGGGTATGTGATGACGATGTTGCCAGTAGCTACAACACTGGGATCCCACAGAGCAGTTCAACATTAAAATCCTCCAGCGTTTCCCTGGTATTTTGCCTCTCTCAGGCAGAGGAAAGGAGGCTCATAACTGAAGCTGCAGTGAGAACACTGCTATGAGCACAAGCCTTGCTGCAAATTCAAGCCTACAGAAAAAAAACACTGATTGAGAATCTCATCATGGCCCTGACAGTAACCTTGAAAGCAATGGGTATCCACATTGACTACATCTTAAACAGCTTTATTTATGAAAGGACATGGGCTTCCCATTTTAATGCCATTTCACGTTTCCTCCTCAGACGGCAAAGCTAAAACCAAGCTCCTCCCATGCATTTTCTGTAGCCTTCCCACAACAAGTATGTGTAGATGTGTTTTTTTGGTGCGGGAGGAAAACAGCTAAGAGCAGCTAACAGTGACCTGGCTCACGTGGAAGCTAAAGCCCCCTGCTATCTGCTGCTAGTCCAACCAGGCCTGTGAAACAAAGAGCTTCACATTGTATTGTCTTTTGCTATTCTATTTAGATCAGGTATAGTGCAGCTGATTTGCAGGTTCAGTTTTCTTGTTGAATCCATTATTTTGTTTTCTTCGTTCTTGATGCTCCACTGAAGGACAGAGATGTGTCTCAAGAAACTGTGATGCCTGCAGGAACTCCCAATCAATCTCAGGCAGAGGACAGCTGATTAAGCAAGAGTTCCAGTAACCTGAGATACTAAACAGGTTGTGAAATCTGGGGACTGCTAGATGCTCAACTGTTACCCAGTAGCTGCACAACCTTGGACATATTTCCTTTATCTGCCCCAATTCTCCCTCATGTACTGGGCAAGGAAAGTGTTCCTTTGCCTCCAAGCAATGATTTACCTACAAATTCATGCATTGTATTTTTCAGCACTTCAGCCATTATCCAGTACCAACACCTTGTCAGTCATAATGCAAGAATCTTATCACAAATTAATTTTTGTTATTATCAACAATAAGCCCATATCAGAAAGACATTTTCTTATTGAGGACAAAACTGCAAGCCACATTCCAGCTCAAGGATTCATCATTCCATTTAAGAAATCGTGCCTCACTCCCATGCAATTACACGTGGAAGACAGACAGAGGGAGTAAGGGCTCATGACTGGTAGATGAGGGAAAGGCTGTTGATGTAGTCTACCTAGACTTCAGCAAAGCCTTTGACATGGTCTCTCACAGGCTCCTTCTGGGGAAACTGGCTGCCCGTGGCCTGGACAGGTACACACTCCTTTGGGTAAGAAACTGGCTGGAGGGCCATGCTCAACGAGTGGTGGTTAATGGAGTGAAGTCCAGCTGGCAACCTGTTTCAAGTGGTGTCCCCCAGGGGTCGGTACTGGGGCCTATCTTGTTTAATAACTTTATTGATGACCTAGATGAGGGGATTGAGTGTACCCTCAGTAAGTTTGCAGATGACACCAAGCTGGGAGGTGGTGTGGATCTGCCTGAGGGTAGGGAGGCCCTTCAGAGGGACTTAGATAAGCTGAATCGCTGGGCTGAGGTGAATGGAATGAGGTTCAACAAGGCCAAGTGCCGGGTCCTGCACTTTGGCCGCAACAACCCCATGCAGCGCTATAGGCTTGGGGATGAGTGGCTGGATGATTGTGAAGAGGAAAGGGACCTGGGGGTGTTGGTTGATGCTCGGATGAACATGAGCCAGCAGTGTGCCCAGGTGGCTAAGAGGGCC
Source organism: Chrysolophus pictus (assembly GCA_037305975.1). NCBI lineage: Eukaryota > Metazoa > Chordata > Aves > Galliformes > Phasianidae > Chrysolophus > Chrysolophus pictus. The sequence goes on along the minus strand of CM074596.1, from coordinate 6,797,201 downwards.
AACAGCATCCTGGCCTGCATTAGAAATAGTGTGGCCAGCAGGAGCAGAGAGGTAATCATCCCCCTGTACTCAGCTCTGGTGAGGCCGCACCTCGAGTACTGTGTTCAGTTTTGGGCCCCTCACTACAGGAGAGACATTGAGGCCCTGGAGCGTGTCCAGAGAAGGGCAACGAAACTGGTGAGGGGTCTGGAGCACAAGTCTTATGAGGAGCGACTGAGGGAGCTGGGATTGTTTAGTCTGGAGAAGAGGAGGCTCAGGGGAGACCTCATTGCACTCTACAACTTCCTGAAGGGAGGTTGTGGAGAAGAGGGGTTTGGCCTCTTCTCCCAGGCAACGAACAGGACCCGGGGGAATGGCCACAAGTTGTATCAGAAGAGGTTTAGGTTAGACTTAAGGAAGAACTTCTTCTCTCAGAGAGTGGTCAGACACTGGAATGGCCTGCCAAGGGAGGTGGTGGAGTCGCCATCTCTGGCAGTGTTCAAGAGGCGTCTGGACGAGGAGCTACGAGATCTGGTTTAGTGCTTGTGGTAGCAGTGGCAGTGTGAAGACGGTTGGACTAGATGATCTTATAGGTCGTTTCCAACCTTGTGATTCTATGATTCTATGAGCAGAACATATTTCTATAGACCTCTTCTGACAGCAGTGAGGTGCAGAGTCCAGAATGGGAGGAGACACTCCATTGCTGTGCAGAGAGCTCAGGTCAAAGACCAGCACAGGTTCTCAGGTTCAGAACACATCCAAGGCACATAAATACCAACTCTGAAGGGTGCAGCTATTCAGCAAAAAGCAAACCCAAACTCACTGCTTTCCACAACTCTTTACTGGTTTCAGAGTGGCCCAGCTTAGACAGTTTTGAGACCTCACACACACAGACAGCAGTGCTGCTGCTTCATCTGTGCATAACCACATGTCACAGAATCACAGAATCGCCAGGGTTGGAAGGGACCTCAAGGATCATGAAGCTCCAACCCCCCTGCCACATGCAGGGCCACCAACCTTCTCATTTAATGCTAGACCAGGCTGCCCAGGGCCCCATGCAATCTGACCTTCAATCCTACCACTTGCAAAGGTGGCTCAAAGTACTACCTCGAAGGCAGATTTCTCTATTAAGGCAGGATCTGCTTTCTGAACACACTCCTTCTAGCCTCCAAGATGGAGGGAAGCACCCTCTGGAAAAAAAGCACCATGAAGATCTCCAAAGCCTGCTAGTGACTTTGGTTTACTACCTTATGTCTTCTTCTATCTTGGCCTGTGCCTCAAGATCAAAAGGGTCAGCTGAATACAGTCGGATCCTCTCTTGTTCCCGTCGGGCTCGGTCCTGCTGTTGCTCCAGCAATACCCTGGTAAATTTATCTGCAGTAATAAAGACATACAGGAATGCTTTTTACTGATAATTACTCTTACAAAACATGTTCTGCCACAGCAAATGCTTCTTTTTGTGTCAACATGCACTCAACGATAGAATCAGCTGCACAAGCACAACAGGCTTCATCTGAAGGCAGCACGGATGGACCCCAAATGTTGGTGCCAAATCCGGAAATCTGCTGAGATGAAAAAGAACTGCACAGAGCCAGTCCTCCTTGTTCTGCTACCCAAACACTGCAATGCCAGTGGAGCACAAACAAACTCAATTCTCTTGTGCATACTCTTCTGTAGGAGAAAAAAAAAAGGGCAGTGGGGGCAGGGGGAAAAAAAGAGACAGTATTTAAAAGTAAGAGCTGCTATTGAAACAGCAATTCATTGTTCTTTTGCAGCAAGGGTTGCCTACAAACTACTCCAAAAAATTGGAAAAAAACACTTGCAACAGATATCAGGAATACAGAACTTTCCCTCAAGCTTCTTATTTGAATTGTGCATGTGTATTTTGAAAAATTTACAGCAGACAGAGAAGTGAGATTTCATAGCTCTGAACAAAATGACCCATCTACAAGAACAGCTTGCAAAATCTACTATGTTTTCCACTCGGCAATCCGCTGAAAAATAACAGTTTGTAAATTCAGCAAAGAGCAAACTCAAGATTCAAAGGCATAAAAAAGAACAGAACTTACTTTTAAGCCCAAGCAACACAGGTATTATTATCCCCAAAGATGAATGCCTACCTCTGCAATCAAGACGTGCAAGGAGAGACACTTGCTCAAAGAGGTTTAGCTGCATGTTTTTCAGATCTCCATTTTTCAGATGACCTCAGACTATTCTTTACTACTCAGATCTGATCAAGTATATGTCAAAGAGACTTGGCAATAAATTAAGTTCTGTAAACACAGAAGGTTGTGGTTTTGCTTCAAGAAATGTAATTCCCACCAAGAAACTTGCTGGCTCAGAGACAGTTACATGCTCAGGAAAGCATTTGGTGGCTGTTTTGATGTTTTTTATCTAATTAGGTTCCCAAGGAGCAGGTGCTTTCTGATGTGCCCACAATGCACTTAGCACAGCCATGTGGTACACATCTGTTCATACATTTGGACATTAGAATTAGAACAGAACTGGACCCATGCCCAAACACTCATAGCAGCAGTACAAAATGATGACAGAACAACCAGATAAAAGCACTTCCTTCTGGCATCCCACTGCAGTGATTTGGAACTAAAAATGCACACCTGAGATAAAGCTTTATGTGCATAAAGACAAAACAGATCAGCAGGTGAGCCAGATCTTGGTGTCCTGGCTTAACATCGCATCTCATGCCAGCAGCAGCACATTCTTCTCAGGGTGATGAGAAAACTGTTCTGTACTACAGATCACAGAATCACAGAATCGTAGGGGTTGGAAGGGACCTCCAGAGATCATCGAGTCCAACCCCCCTGCCAAAGCAGGCTCCCTACACCAGGTCGCACAGGTAGGCGTCCAGGCGGGTCTTGAATATCTCCAGAGAAGGAGACTCCACAACCTCCCTGGGCAGCCTGTTCCAGTGCTCCGTCACCCTCACCGTAAAGAAGTTCTTGCGCACATTGGTGCAGAACTTCCTATGCTCCAGCTTCTGGCCATTTCCCCTTGTCCTGTCTCCGCACACTGCTGAAAAGAGTCTGGCCTCGCCACTTTGCCCCCCACACCTTAGATATTTATAGACCTGGATCAGGTCCCCTCTCAGTCTTCTCTTCTCAAGGCTAAACAGACCCAGTTCTCTTAGCTTTTCTTCACAGGGGAGATGTTCCAGGCCCTTCACCATCTTTGTGGCTCTCCGCTGGACTCTTTCCAAGAGATCCCTGTCTTTTTTGTACTGGGGAGCCCAGAACTGGACACAGTACTCCAGATGAGGCCTTACCAGGGCAGAGTAGAGGGGGAGGATCACCTCCCTCGACCTGCTGGCCACGCTCTTTTTAATGCACCCCAGAATGCCATTGGCCTTTTTGGCCACAAGGGCACACTGCTGGCTCATGGCCGACCTGTCATCCACCAGGACACCCAGGTCCCTCTCTGCAGAACTCCTCTCCAGCAGGTCATCCCCCAACCTGTACCGGTGCATGCAATTATTCCTCCCCAGATGCAAGACTCTACACTTGCTTTTGTTAAAACTCATCTGGTTTCTTACTGCCCAGCTCTCCAGCCTGTCCAGGTCTTGCTGAATGGCAGCACAGCCTTCAGGCGTGTCAGCCAATCCTCCCAACTTCGTATCATCAGCAAACTTGCTGAGGGTGGCCACTACCCCCTCATCAAGGTCATTGATGAAGATGTTGAACAAGACCGGACCCAGCACCGACCCCTGGGGAACACCGCTGGTTACAGGCCTCCAACCAGACTCTGCACCGCCAACAACAACCCTCTGCGCTCTGCCAGTCAGCCAGTTCTCAGCCCACCTCACTGTCCACTCATCTATCCCGCACTTCCTCAGCTTTGTTATAAGGATGTCATGGGAGACAGTGTCAAACGCCTTGCTGAAATCAAGGTAGACTACATCCGCTGCTCTCCCCCCATCCACCCAGCCAGAGACAACATCATAGAAGGCTACCAGGTTGGTCAAGCATGACCTCCCCCTGGTGAACCCATGCTGACTACTCCTGATAACCTCCTTTTCTTCCAGTTGTCTGGAGATGGAATCCAGCACAAGCTGTTCCATTACCTTTCCAGGGACAGAGGTGAGGCTGACTGGCCTATAATTACCTGGATCTTCCTTCTTGCCCTTTTTGAAGACCGGAGTGACATTGGCTATCCTCCAGTCTTCAGGCACATCCCCCATTCTCCAAGACCTCTCAAAGATGACAGAGAGCGGTTCAGCAATCAACTCTGCCAGCTCCCTCAGCACCCGTGGATGCACCCCATCGGGTCCCATGGATTTGTGAACACTGGTGTTGCCCAGGCGCTCTCGAACTGCCTCTTCCCTGACTACAACACTCAAAGGAGGCATGAAAAAACATGAGAGCACATCAGACGTGTTAACTAACAGGGATATGAGCAGAAATCAGGAGTAAAAAATGCAGTAGTCATCAACACCCATGTGAGCTCCCTTCTTTAACAGATAAATCACTAGCATGTAACCTTGAAAGGGAAAAAGTCTCCTGCTACATGGTTCTTCTCTTCATCCATTTTCCAAAGCTCAACCAGATTTATTTCCTACCTGAAGGCTTGCAGAGGCTTAGAAGGACATCTTTCAATGCCCAAAACACCATTCTTTATACTTAAAAGGGAACTTGAGTTCAAAGCTTTAATCAGATGAAGAATAAAACAAGAAAATCTGCTGCAGAGAAAATGAGGGACACTATACTACAATTCATCTGTGCTGTGTGAAGTGCCCAAAAATACACACTTTCAAGATTAAGAGAGATGTAAACATTTATGACTGTTCCTAATGGGAACACTCCCTAAAGACACCATCTACTTGTTCCCTTTCCACTCTCTCTTTGATGCCTGCTTCTTCAGCAGCTAACCACTATAAGGAGAGATGGTCTTAGAGCATACTGCTCTCAGCTGAGCTCTCGAGTGCTGCAAACACAGCACATCAGTGGAAGCAGTGCATTCAGAGACTCAGCATAAAAAAAAATCAGGAGCTGAGCCACCTGCACTCACAGAAACTCAGCTAATCCATGCATGTATTTCAAAGCAGGGGATACGGGCTGTTCAGAAAGCCAAGCTGGAGAAACACACCCAAACTGCTAGAAAGAGAGGAACTCTGCCACCAGTGCTTCCAACCAGAGCCCTGCATGAGCACCATCAATAAGCCAGCAGTGAGTACCCCAGGCAGCTAAAAGTCTGTGGGTTGTAACTGGTATTGGAATTGTGCTCAGACAGATTCTGAATCACCTCGTGCAGCAAAAAACCCAACCTACCGAGGTCTCCACTGAGCAGCGCCTCTGCCAAAGGCGGATTGCGCTCCTTCAGCAGGGACAGCTCGTGGGGATTGGCGAGCAGCATCTCTCGTAGCAATGCTGGGTTTTCCAAACCCTGAGGGAATGAAGGCGCATCAGGAGGTGATGGGCGAAGGCGCTGTGCTGGTGGCTGACGCTGCTGAGCCGATGTCCCAGGAACCGCAATGCTGCTGAAGTCTATCCTTGGCAGGCCTGGAGGGAAAAGAGATCAAATGCATCAGCGCTTCTTATTTGCAGTTCTGCTCAAAAAACTAAGTAAAATAACTAGGATCATGCCATTGCGGCTGGGCGCCATGGCTGCTCGGGCCTTGAGGTCCCTTCCAACCCTGGCAATTCTGTGATTCTGTGATTCTGTGAACTATGGGAAGGATAGGTCAGTTTTAATGCTAGGCTATTAGACCAGGTCCTTTTAACAGCACTGTATGGAACTGTTGAATCACGGCCTGAACTTCCGAGGCAAGCAGATCACCTGAGCCAAGCCATGGGAGCACAGGTGAAGGCAATTCAGCTGTGTGACCAGAAGGGGTGGAGCCTGCTGCACCTCTCCTAGACCCCATGTAAGGGCTGACAACCACTGAGGAAGGATCTCTTCCCAGACATTGCTCCCTTTGGAGTTTTTCTGTGAGTCTAGGACACAGGTGAGCACTTTCATTTATTTTTGATTATTCCTTTCCACCACAATAATCTTTCTAGCTATATGATCTGTAGATACCAGCCTAACCACACCACTCTGTATATTTCTTGACTATACAGGCACACTGCCACACAGCAGGTTACTGGGTGAGGGATGCTGGCATTTCTTTATGTAACTGGCCTGCTCTGTGTCTCCAAAAATGCACTTTTTGAATGACAGATTAGTTATTTCTAGCTTCACAAACTTGAATACTATAGAGGGAACACAAGGCTAAAGCCAGTGCCTAAGGAACTTCTCAATCTCTCTGACTGAAAATTTAAAAAAAAAAGAAAAAAAGAAAGAAAAACTCAGGAGAAAAAGAAAAAAAAAAGCAACACTTCTGCAGATGTGCATTGCAGGTAACCCTCCAGCCACAGCAGGAAAACAAGAACTTCACCCAAGCCCTCCTCAGCCAGCAATCCCTTCAAGATGTAGACTTGATAGGAATCCGTGCAGAAGGCAGGAGAGAGGTACCAGGAGTGCACTCACAATATTCAAGGAGTCTCTTGCTTGTGTGCATGACTGCATACCTGGGTTTGTTAAGATGCAGCTTCTCTGTGTATTTGTCAGAATACAGATGGGAGCATATACTGCAAGAGCCCCTTAATGTGTCTAAGCCACACAGAGCACACAGTACTGTACCACTCCACAGAACAGGAAAGGAACAGCCATATGAACATTCACACACCCCTGCAGAAACTGCCATTCTGAACAAGCTACATGAGCTTTCCAAACCTTCTCCTGAATGGTGAAACATTCTTTGATTTCTTAGAATCACCAAATGATGAGCCCTTCCGCTAATTCTGGAGGTCCCCAGCCGCAGCGACCCTCCCGCTGAAGTTTTGCAAGGTCTTAGATACTTATGAGATAACAGCACAACCTTCAAATGTTCAGAGCAAACACATCTCTTCTCACCTGGGAAACGGATCGAGGGCCGTGGCTCTACGGTCTCTTTCTGTCGTAAAATCACCACGTCTCCATCTTTCAAGCCATAGGAGGCCAGGGATCTGTTGTTGTCAGTGAGAGGCCTCTCCGCATAGACAATCTGCTCACGGGGAGAATGCAAGGAGAAAACAACAAATGTGACCAAGCAGATCAGGATCTGATTTTCTTTCTTTTTAGAAACACTTTTCAGCCACTCCTGTGGGCCCACCTCAAGCCTCAGAACAGGCGTGCAGTCCTCAGCACAGGCACAGACAAGCCCTGCCCAAGCACCTCGACCTCAGGCACAGGCAGACCTCAGTGCGAAGTGGTTGGACAAGTACCCAGTGTCCTATCCAAAGCCAGCAACCACTTCTCAAAGCTCAGCATCTCAAAGAAAGGCTTGTCTCTTAATTAGAGGCCAAGTCTTTGAAGGAAAGAACAGCTTACATCAGACCTGTTTGCCACACATTTCCAAAATCGCAACTCTGCTATTACCCAAGTCGTGGCTGCTTCCCATAGCATTACCTTCACCAAGCTCCACATTTCCTAACCAAAGACTCAACTGTATACATGCAGGCAGCATCCATCAGGACAGATGTTGCTCTGTAGATGATTCAGTCCAATAATTTCTTCCATTACCCAGTACACAGCTCCCCACAACTGGTGTTCACAGAGACCTCTGTGATTATCTCAGCCATTGCTGCTTTACATCAGTGATGTAAGTCCACTCAGACCCACACTATCAGCCTCCAAACATCCCACTGCAACCAGGGGCAGGAATCAAAGAATCAATTTCTTCTGACTGTAATACACAAAGTCACATCCTTTTCTAATATAATTTTCTAATCTAACTCAACAAATATAAAAACATACTGAGATAAAAAAATGAATAACCACCATGGGAACATTTCTACTAACATTAGATCCGTAATACCTACAGATGTCCTAAATTACTTCCATGCTTTCCTTGAAATTTCAAAATGCAATTACTGCAGATGTGCACCGTCATAAGACTTGCCTGTGACCAGAATGACATTCTGGGCTTCTGATTCCACAAAACCTCTGCCATTCTCTTTAAAGGAACAGGAGCTTTGTTGAAGATGTGTCTTTGGCATCCCAATAACCGAATCTCCTAAGCATTAAGGCCTCTCTGCCAGAATTATCAGAATAGGAAAAACACACACCATTAGAAACAAAGATGAGGTTTCTACCCTCTCAGTAACTACAGCATCAACGGTATTGCACTCAGCTGGCTTGTGAGTCCCCTTCAAAGTGAATACAGACCCATCTGCAAACTACACTAAGGCATGCAGACACTGCTCTGCTGGTTTGTGAGGCGTTACTGGCATTATTAAGGTTGGGCACATCCTCTCACGTGACCACGCATACCACATAGGGCCTGACTCCTAGCACTGCTGTCTGCAGAGAAAGCAAGTTTGCAGCAAATCCCAGCTGTACGCACAAATCTTAAATGACAGTTTCGCTGTGCAGATGCTCTAAGAGACACGAGCTAATCAGTTTAAGTGAGGTTTTACCTCTGTCGCCTTTCTAGGATTGGGTTTATGAACATTCGGCCTTAACACCTCAGATAGTGAATTAAGTGCTCAGCACCCACTCCACATCCATCGGCAGCATGGCTTAATACACTTTTGACCCATTCCACTTTGTTGCTAAAATGAACTGATTTCATTTTGCTGCATTCCAATTACGCAGTTTGCAGCATACAAACAGAGCTGTAAGCCAGCCGTGCAGCCACAGCACATGCTCATCCAGAGCAAGGAAGCAGGCAGCCACACCACACACCAGGTGGATTCTCCACAGTGGCACCGGAACATCTTCATGGGGCAAGAAAGCCCAGTCATGAAATCATTTATCAGCAAAATAAAGTTCATACAGCAAGAACATTCCTCTTTCAAAGAAGAAGCCCACAATGCTACAAATCGACCCAACATATACACATAAAGAGAGGAAGGATATACCACCACTGCCAGAACAACACAGAAAAGTCAGTTTTAACTCCAGATTCCCTCTTCTTCTCCACAAAAGGCATCTGCTCGATGCGAGAGAGAAAACACAGTGAGCCAAATTTCCTCCCCTCTGCTCTCCCTACTACACCTCCCCTTATCAGCACAACCCACCTGCAGCTGCACACACTATCTTGTGCCACCCTCCAGTCCTCCACGCCTCAAGGCCATGGGCTTCAGCACTCACCTCCAAACTACAGTGCCCAGAATGAATTTCACCAAATGATAAAGACTCAGACTAATACTCTGTGGTTTACACCACCCCACACGGTCTTGCTATTAAAAGCATCTTCTTTTTTGTGCCAGGAAGCAATAAGTGTTACCATAAAGCAATGAGTGTTCTGTGCAGTAAAACCAAATTTGATGGGTGCAACATGAGGACCCACACTGTCCCCTGGTTTTGGGGGGTAGTTTAGGCATGCAAAATCCTTTGACACAACTGCTTCGCTGATAATTTATGCTTCTGTAGCCTTCCTTCTATTGAAGATCCAAAGAACACTGCACAAACACTGGACAGAAAGAGCAGGGGAAGGAACAATAAATTCACAATTGAAAAAAAAATTTTAAAAGGAAACAGAAAAATGTATAAATAGACAGGTGAACAGAAAGCAAGCAGAAGCACTCCTGAAAAGCAGAGTTGACCCATGTTACCTGTAGTCCCTGTACTCACAAAACTGCAGCAGTTTAATCGCAGCAGAGCAAAAATGCAAAAGGAACTCCCAGCAAAAGCAAGCACAGAAGTACGTAACCGCCTGCTATCCTGAAACAGATGCAAAGCTGACAGGTCACCGTGATGCAAGAGGGGCAACACTGAAAACAAGATCACTGAGCCACCAAGCGCTCACAGCCTCCTGAGGGCAGAGAACGTCCCTGTCACATAGCAGGGGCTGGCCCTGTCACCTCTGTAGGAGTCATCAGGGATGCTGGTGCCTCACCAGCTGTAACAGCACTGCAAGCAAGCCCAGAAGGCAGGAGCCCAGTATACACCACTGCAGTTCTCTTTCTACTTCTCATAGACAAAGAGCTTTTTTCCTAATGGAAAACCCACGTAACCTCGACTTTCTACTCCTGCTTTGGGAAACAAGTTAGGCAATGCTTTCATTCTTGGGTTAAGCCTACACCAACACCATCCCCTTACACTTTCTCAGGAGCGTCTCCCAACTCAAATCACTGTCTACAGCTGCTCCTGGCACACACAATGTTGAGCACAGGTTCTACTGTACAATAATCCCCACACACCGGCGTGTCAGCCTCAGAACCAGAGAGCATTGTGCCTCTCATCATTAAGCAGCAAAATCAGAGCTTCATGAGGGCAGGGGAAAACAGTCTGAAGTCAGGTGAGGCACTGGAAACCTGCTCAGCAGGGCACTCAGCTTTCCTGTCTCACAGTCCTCCGTTGCTGACTAATATCCACTTGACTGGAAAAACACTTTCTTAATGTAGAGTGAGAAATGGCTCACGAAGCAAAACCTTCAGGAAACAAAACTTCACAAACTTTACCAAGCGCACCGAGATAAAGCAACAGAGCTGACGCTGCCCTGTCCAGCTGCACAACGCCTGCAAACAGTGATAAAAGGCAGAGAACAGACTGAGAAACTCCCTCCGGGGCCCCGGGGCCCCCCCAGCACGCCGCAGCCCGGCTCCGGGCAGCTCCGTGAACCCCAGCACCGGGCACGATGCGGCTCTCCGCATGTGGGAGCAGCGCTGTGTCCACCGTCGTCTCCACAGCTCACAGAAAACGGAGGGAAAGCCTCTAAACGTTCTCTGGAAAGTGGGGAAGGAGGCGAGGAGCCCACAGCCGGCCCCGCCTTCCTCACTCCCGGGATCCGAGGCCCCGAAGGACGCGCGCTCCTCCCCGCGGAACCGCCGCCCCTCAGAGGCAGGGCGGGCCTCGGGCGGACACCGCGCACCCCCGAGAGAGGGCAGCGTGAGGGAAGCGGGCCCCGACCTGACTCTCGGCCGCCGGGATGCCGGACTCGAGTTCGCAGAGGGCGCGGAAGTTCTGCAGCTCGAAATCGGCGTCCACTTGCAGGGAGAAGGTGAGCTCGCTGCGGTCGCGGCGCAGGCAGAACACCGTGAGCAGCATGGCCGCCCGCCGCCACAACCGCCGCCCGCCGCAAAGCGCCGCCGTCGCAAAACGTCCCGCCCCCACCGCCGAGCGGCGCCGCTCGTCGCAAAGCGCCGCCCGAGACGCGGAGCCGCGCCCGGCGTCACCCCGCCCATCCGCTCCGTTGCGGGCACAGCGCTGCTCTCGGGAGCTTTGCGTGAGAGCTTTCATTTGCTTCTGGGGCATTTGGGGGATGCTCAGAGCCATCGGAGCACCTTTTGGTGCAACCTTCAGCGCACTACTCTTCTGTGCCCGGCTGTCATCGCAGCCCCTTTGGGACTCCACTCTGTGCCTTTGAGAGACCCACAGTGCCCCGGGTTGGTTTCTGGGATATCCTGCACTTATCCATGTGCATTTAAGGTGTCCCAGAACACTCCAGATGAGTTTTAGCAGCTCCTACAACCCATGAGGGCAAGAGTCAGTTTGCACAGCTGCAATCCTGGTGCTTTTTCAGGTGCTGCACACTCCTCTGGTTGCCTTTTGAGTCATCCAAGAGTGCAGCGTGAGATCAGCATTCAGGAAAAACGTATATATCGGCTGCCTGATGCCATCCAGGGGGGTGCTTTGGGAACACAGGAAGACACAAAGGCCCTGAATAGCTCAAGGCATCTGCTGCTGTAACAGCTGGAGGAAAGGTGGGCAAGAGGTGAAATTTCACAACCAGAGAACACGGTGTCAGCCACAGCACCATGAAACACATCAAAAGCACAATACTGCTCACAAAGCAGTTGTTTAACCCTTAAGCCTAAATTCGTGGCCATGGGGAAAAAGCCCAAGCTCCAGGATGCAGCTAGGCAACAACAGACATTTCCCCAGCACGATTTGATTTGCATTCCCCAGGTTTCTATAGCTTACTGAGTTCCAACCTGCCCACACCTCCCAGAAAGGCTGACAGACTATTGCTGCCAGGTCAAGTTGTTTCTCCAACACCCAGAGTGTGAAACGTCAGTGCTAATTTGCTTGAGAGATGCATGGTGTGGGAAATGGAATGTTGTTTCTGCATTTGATATTAAAAAGTAGCAATTGATTTGAAGTAGAACATAATGCATTTGTATTCTGTAACTTATCCGTAGAAATAGTTGATCTAAGAAGTAAAATACTGTATATGTTAGCAGCATGTTTTAGAAACATTATTACTGAATTATGTGATTAATTCTTTCTTGCAAAACTGTAATAGTTTAAATGTTCCAAACAATGCGAGTATAGTGTACTAAGGATTAGAAAACATATTGTAGAGCTGTTCTGTTAGGATAAGAAACTCTCAGCAAAAGAAAGACAGATTTAGCAAACATCAAAGAAGTCAGGGCCTCTACACAAGGCCGGACTGTCTCACTCCGTGAGAAGGTTGGGGTGTGAAGGCAGGCACCAGGATACTCCCCTGCCTCTCTCCCAAGCTTATCTTTGTAGAAAGGAGGACAAGCAGATATCCGCAAAATAACGATCGGATGTGGAATAAGCTAATTAACTACAGATTTACGCTTATGCAGCAAAAATTTATGTTTGTCCAGTGTTTCCATGTTTAGTGAAGCGTCGAGAAGATTGTGAACCTGAAGTACTCAGCCAATGAGGAACCAGGGGAGTAAGAGATAAGCGTCGGGGAATAGGGAATAAAAGGTGTAACTCTGTTTTCTGGGTGCTCTCCTGCTTGCAGGAGGCCCGCCATTGCAATTGCGAATAAAATCTGCTTTATCAGAGATACCGTCCTAGAAAATTATTTGGATATTTCCTACAATGGGAAGGCAAAGCCATTGCAGAGGTGTGTGCATGTGTCTGAGCATGAGGGCTGGGTGTTATGAAGGGCTGGTAACCTCGGGGTGGTGGTGAAGTCCTCACCTGCCTTGCACATGCATTACTCCAGGAGCAGAGTTGAGTCATGGAAAAATACCAGCCCCAAAAACAAAGCAGTGGATGGAGAGATGGGATCTGTGTGGTATGCCTCTCCCCACGGCACTCATTTTCCACACCGAAAGCATCCCCCTCTGATCCCCTCTATGTGCTCCTCACCAGACACATAGGCCTCCAGCCAGAGCACCACAGTAATCAGCTTGCTTCAATACACAGTGAGAGGACTAAAACTTTATTTCAACAATGGAATTAATCTCAAACCAAAATCATTCCAACCAAGGGGCCAGGTAAACAAAACAGCAGCACTAAGCTAATCCAGGAATGATAACAGATCACATTTCCACATTTGCAAACATTCTGACTACAGATTCCCTGCAAGTATCTGGTTCATTTTCTCTACTATTAGCCAACCCACGTGATGTAAAAAAAAAAAAAAAAAAAAAATCAGGACTGGCACCTACCAGTCCTCAGTTACAGCAAGGGCCCTGAATGCTGCCCACCTGTGCATAGCACCAGGGAAAAGGCTCTTCCTCCCACAGGGAGCTCAGTCGGATTTCTCCTTCTCTTTCATGTGCAGGAAGACGATGCTGAACATGAAGAGGCCCACCATCATGGAAAAGGCCCCAGCGTAGTACGGGTAAGCCGAGGGGATGAAACGTTCATACTGTGTGTGCTGGAGGGGACGCACAGACACCTAGCAAAGAAGCAGGCATTCTTTCTGAGTCTGGCTGTACACAAGGATAGATATAGTGTCCTGCATCCAACTGACTCCCTCCAATCCCCAGAACCTGTTACATTATTGAAAAGGCAAGCAAACGATTCGTTTTCAGGATGAAACCACATCCTTCAGCCAAAACAGAAAACCATTCTCAGTGTCTCATGTACTTCCACAGCTCCAACCACGTGCACAGATTAAGCCTCTGTTACAGTAAGACTACTTCTATGTGGGCTTTCACTGTAAATGTGTAACACTAACTCAAGGAAGAGGAAACCACTACCAGTTTTTTGAGGAGCTCATTTCCAAATCTCGAAAAGCAAATCAAAAGATAAGAAAAAAAAAATGAGAAGTACTGAAATTCATTGTACATTCAGATAAAACACAACTTAGCAGTAATAAAGAACACCCATTCTTTTATTATGTAATTAATTCCCACCATACTTACCTGGGTAGAGGAGTAGAGGTGAGTATAACCCAGGCGATTATAGTCCACTTTAAACTGGAACACTCCATAGACATCCGGGAGCTTGAACTGCACGCTGTATTTGCCACCTATGAAAAAGATTGTGACAAAAGTTTAACTGACAGAAGCAATGGGAGAAGCTGTGAAAGATTTCACAGGTCTTCCTGCTACAAGAAAGAAAACATCCCAACACAAGGCATAAGAGGTGAAGGGAACCTACCATTTCTCTTCAAGAAAGTTCTCACAAATGGATCAATGCGAACAAACTCCAGCTGGATATCATCTCCATCAAAGGGAATCCACTTTCCGTCAGAAAGCTTTTCAATTACAATGCTGTATTCCTGGAACAAACCCACAACACATCAACAGGGTGCAGCAGGGATGGCTGAAAACAAAGCTCAAGCCCAGTATTTGACTAGAGAAGGGATACAGCTCAAAGAGACTAAGAAATTCTCCCAGTAAGTTAAGTTTCCCCTTTGGTAAACATATCTTGGATATCAGTAATCAAAGCAGCTCTCAGCAGTCAAAGAATAAGTATGTATGAATGTTACACGAGTATGAAAATGGATCCTGCTGTACTTTTCAGCTCCATGTTGCCTCCTGCCCACACAACAGAGGAGCACATTCCAAGCAAGCCCCCTCCATGCGAAGCCTCACCACCAGATCAGTGACGGTGTAGGCGTTAGGAGGTGCCAGCTCTCCCACACGGTGGTGAGACACTGCCCCAACGCGCAGCACACCTTCTTCCTTGAACACCCAACGAGACAAGGCAACAGCCAGCTCATAATTACCAGTCTGTGAATACCTAGAAATGAGGGAAGACAAAGAAAACATGAAAATCACTCCGAGAAACAAAACTATCAAAAGCAAAACCAAAGCAAGAAAAAGCTATCCTGAGTTTAAGAGAATTACTTTCCAAAGCACTTCAAGGCCAAAGGAACCTATCACACACTGTTTGCATTCAAGCTTCTTGCTGTTTCTAATAGCATGAGCATTTGTTGCCTATTTCCTTGATCATACAGCCCCCCAGGTACGCCTCATGAAGGGATGCCAGGAGGCTGGTGTACCGTTTGGAGCCAGGAGTAGCTTTCTGCACAGCAGAATTAAAGAAAGCATCACTAAAGAAATCCAGAGAGCCACTGAAAACAACGCGAGCGTTGTTCCTTGCTTGGAGTCCTGCGATCAGAAGGGTGTTCTTCCCAACTGCATGAGGGTACTGAAAAGAAGCACATTTAAAAGAGCTTTTAGTCAATTTAAAGGTAATTAAAGAAGAGTTCAACAGTCTCCAAGTTATCTGATTTCATTACTGCCACAAGTTTTCTTTCAGATGGATAAGTCTGACCACGGATAGCACGCTTCACAGTTCAACAGAAGCCAAGCACCTCAGCTAACTACTCAGAACAACCACAAATGGAATTTACAATGTTTTGCTTTTACACTCTCCTTGGGATGAAGCCACTTAAAGGAAGTATACTTTGGAAGAAGTATCAGCCTATATCAAAGTATCACTCACGCTGGACATTTTCCCACCAACAAAAAGCAAGGAGGAAGATTCTCAAGGAGACATCTGAAAGCCCGACACTTTCAGAATCAACCAACAGTTTAACCATGCAAACATTCGTTTCTCAAAGTTGCTGAAACCTAAGGGACTTGACTAAAGAGAAAAAGTAAAGGAATGTACCTGAGTTATGGGTTTATCTGGGAAGAAAGAGTATGAGGTAGAAGAGCCAGTCAGGATATCCAGCACCAGTGGGTTGTCAGGATCAGCCACCATCCTTGTGGGGAGAGAGACAATGAGCAACATCAACAACCAGAGGGAGCTGTAGGCACTGACTATGCTGCACAAACCTCTTTATCCTTGGATGCGGTTAAAAAGCTGCAGAATTTGCACACTTACAGAAAGGCACTACTGTCTTGAGATATTCTGTCAAACTTCATTAATTTATATTAAGAAACATCACTGAGGCAAAAAACGAAGCTGTTTTGGCAATTTTCTTTTGGTTATATCTGAAATGAAGGCAGATTGCTCACCCTAGGCTACCCCACCCCTTAGCTCACATCAGTGCAACGTTTTCTGCTTCCCCAGAAGCAGCCACCTGGCTATGGCAAGTCACTTACCCAACTCCTCGGAAGAGAATGGGGTTCAGTGCTTTTTTCCCCACAATGGTGGGGGCCTTCAGGAGATTTTCAGCATCTGCTACTATAAGTGTGTGCTTGGAGGAAGCAAGAGAGATCTGTGTAAATGCATTGCACAGGCAAATGTATTTACATATACTTCCAGTAATTGTCAGGTTTTAGGACAGCAAGCAACAGCTTCTCTTTCTATCTGAAAGTCAACTTTGTTTTTACAGGCCATCAAAACTAAACAGCTATTGTATAGATGTTATAACTTCATTAAAAAGAAAATCAGAAAAACAGTCCTTTTGTTTAACTACAGTAAATCAGATATGAAGATACATCAGGAAACATAAAACACCCTTTTGATAAAAATAGTAACACTTCAGTAGTTGACTTCCCTGAGTAGCTTTCACCCTTAAGACAGGACAGCATCCACATACTGCTTAAACAGTTTCTTTTAAGTAAAAACTATCAGAGTAAGTTCAGACCTTAATAGAGGGTTTTTATGTTTAAGCACTGACTAACAAAAGGAAAGAAAACATGGAAACATATACACTTCTACAAAGATCTCTCTCAGTAGCATCCGGAACTAAAAATTACCCTTCCTGCATCTCGAAGTGTCACTTTGAAAGTTCTTTTTCTCAACCTACCACAAACAAACCAAACACACACTTCAGTGCGTGAAACAGATGCAGTGACACTGACACTCTCCAGGGTAGCAGTAAGATCAAATCCAGGAAATTCAGGAAAATGGATTCAGGGCAGACTCCCCCACACACAGTGCTGCAGTACTGTGCGAGCAATCTGACTGCTGCACCACTGGATGCTGTTGAGCAACATTCCGTATGACTTTATTGTGAACAGCAGCAAAGCGATGGAAGTAAGGAAGGAAAATAAGGATGGAAAATTCATCTCTCAACCTTTACATACATGTTCCCATTAACAAAACCCCAAACGTGCAGACAAAGATGCTCACCTGGCCTGGGTCTGATATATCATAGCTGTGATGGTCAATGACTGCTGTCCTTTCTTCATCAAACTCTATCCCACACTCGCTTCCTAGCTCCCGCAGTGGGTCACCTGAAAGGAGAACACAATTCCATTACGCGGCAGGCTCAGAAGAATGCAACCCAGTCTCAACACTCAAAATATGTTTAGCTGAGGGTGACACATTCAGCAGTCTACCAACCAAACTCTGAACACTGCAACCTCCCTCTACTAAACTCCCATTCAAAAATGGAAATTAAGGCTGTTTTCATTTCTCACCCCAGGTCAATCATCCATTTTCTCAGAGCACAAATCTTGAGGTTCATAACTATGCACATGAAGCACATCTACTGAAGGCTCTCATACACAAATAACCAGAAAATACCTCTTCTCAAGCATTTCTCCAGCACCTCTAGGAAGTGCAAAGCTGAAGGACACTGTCCTATGAGCTAATCAGGTATTGTGTTTTTCCCACTGCATTTATTTTTCAGGAGCTCCCAGGAAGAAGACTGCACTGCCTGCTCGCTGCAGGTATGTGTGACAGGGGTGACACGTAGCAATGTGCTCCATGGCCCAAAAGGCACCACACTCACCAATGTCTGAGCTGGCAGCCACCAGGACACTGCCACCACCATCAATGAAAGCAGTAATGGTCTCCACATTGATGTTTCCTCCAAAATCTGCAAGTGCACACCAACAGCTCATGACTGTCCCATGCCAGAGCCTTGTCTTTCACAACCACCCCAGAACAATCTCAAGCCCCTCCCTGAAGCACTGCTGAAGCACTTCCCCAGCTCATACCCTCAATGGATGGTGAGAAGATGATCAGGTTGTCATACAGGAACTCCCCGTACTTGATCAAGGAGAGGCCAGCATCATCCGCAGTCCGGAAAGTGAGCTCAAAGCCCCTATCTGTAGCCATGACACACAGAATCGTTAAGCTTGGAAAACACCAGTGAGATCATCCAGTCCTACAGCCAATCCACCCCCATAACACCCACTATGTCCCCAGTGTCACATCTTCACAGCTCCTGAACAGCTCCAGGGACTCCACCACTTCCCTGGGTAGTCTGTACCAAAGCATCACCACTCTTTCTGAGAAAAAATTTTCTTTGATCAAACCAGAACATCCCCTGGCACAACGTGAGGCCATCACCTCCGGACCTATCCCCGTAGGCTGGGCGCAGAGGCCATCCCCACCTCACACAACCTCCTTTCTGGAGTTATAGAAAAGGATAAGGTCTCCCCTGAGCCTCCTCTTCTCCAGACTGACCCATCCTAGCTCCCCCAGCCGCTCCCCATAGCGCTGCTCTTCAGAGCCCTCACAGCTCTGCTCCCCTCTCCAGACCCGCTCCCGCGCCTCGATACCCTTCTCGCAGCGAAGGCCCCAATCCCGCACACAGCACTCGGGACACCCCGAGGCTACCTACCCGCCAGGCTACGGAAAAAGAGCGAGTGCGTGTCCCGCAGGTTGCCGTTCTCCAGCAGCACCAGGGTGCGCGGCCCAGCCCCAGCCGCCGCCACCGCCGCCAGCAGACCCCACAGCCGCACCGCGGCCGCCGCCATTTTCTCGCCGGTGCGGGGCATCCTGGGAAAGAGGCGGGTGCAAGGAATCAGCCAATGGGCTCCAAGGGCAGCGCCCCGGCCATCCAATCAGCGACGGCCAGCTCCCCGCTGGAAACGGGAAGGAAGGAAATTGTCACGTGACGCCCGCGCAGGGTCCGGGTGCTGCGGGAAATGGAGGCGGGCGATCTGTAGCTCGCGGGTAGCCGAGCATCTAGCGATAAGGCTTAGAAATCCTGCAGAATGCGATGAAAAGCACTGTATCCTGGGCGCAGCGCGACAGCAGTGTCCTCGTGGCAGGGAAACGGCCCAGCCCCGTTTGGGTAAAGCCCTCCTCAGCATCTGAGAGTAATGTAAACTTACAGCAGTAAAAGTCATTCTGCTACCCAGAAGGAACCGAATAGCCTAAAATGAGCGATTTTAGGGGGTCCAAAAGGGGCAGCTCCTGCTCGACATAGGTCTTCGGGGCTCCTCTGCTAAAGCTGCCGGCTGGCACCAGCTGAGCACGCACCCGGGCAGCCCGCACACAGCGCCCAGCCCTGACCCTGCCATGTCCCAGCACTCTCAGAGCCCTGGCAGGACGGGCGCAGCTCAGGGCTGCTTTTTCACACTCAGCCAAAAGAGTTCTTTCTGGCAGGGTTACGCTGTGGCAGTGCTGGAACTGCCGAGAGAAGAAACAGCGTTAAAGGGCTGTCCTCTCTGCAGTAATATCGCATTCCCCGATCCCAACAACACTGCTAATGATTGGACTAACAGGGGTGCCTCGGGGAGCCATGCAGTGATTCGTCTCCAGTGAGCAGCTGAAGATGCGGATCAGATAGCAGTCACAAGAGCCGTTGAGAGTCGTCTTACAGGAGGGCAGTGTGTCTCTTGGGCAGAGGCAGCTCCAGATGATGAGAATCACACAGGGACCCAAAATCCAATCAATTAAAGCTTAGTGTGAGGCTTCAGGAAAGTCCACCCAAGGCTAGATGCTGCCTTGCCTTAATCACTCAAGCTTTTAAACAAGACCTGTAATATCCCCTTTGTAGGGCTTTTTCATTAACATCAAAGTGATTTGAGATCCTAGGAGGAACAGCTTTTAAAAGGGCATCTGATTTGTTTAAACAGTAATGGCAAATTCACTCCCTACCAAAGGCACGCAGAGAGTGGACAGCTTAGCAGGGAATCCTGTGCCAGCTCTCCAGTTTGTATCACCTGCTTGCCCAAATTTTTTGTGTAGCCCCAGCGAGTTTTGTCCTCATTAAGTTGTTTTTCAGACTTGGTGGGAAGGCAGAAGCCTCCACTGTACGCAGAAGATGACAGAAGTGAGTGTGGTCCAATTGCCATTTATTGACCTGCTGGTGAGCCCAGGAGAAGCCATGGAATGGCACTGTGACCCCGATACTCCTTTTACCTGCGGGCAAGTGTTTTTTGGTTTTGTTTTTTTTTTTTTTTTTTTGCAATGTCAGGCTCTGGAATTTTCCAGCAGCCAGACTCCTCATCCCAGACAGACTTGCACTTGATCTTCTTCACATTGCTGTAGTTGCAGTCCCACTGGATGAGGGACTGCACCTGATTCAGCAGCTGCTGGAAGAGCCTCACATCTTGCTCCAGACTGCGACTGGTGCTGAGATAACCGATCTTTTCCAGCTCAAACTCTGACTGCAGATCTTTGATTTCTGTCTCAGCAGCTCGCAACTGGGTCATAAAAACAACAAAATGGCTAGCTGGGATTATGACAGAGAGAGAAAGGGGGTTACTACAAGCACAGACATTAGTTAGACACGGAAATGGGAATTAGTCAGATGGTTTATTCAGAGGTATGTGATAGAACCAAAGCTTGGCCAGAGTAGATCAGCAGCTTACACTTTCATTGTCCGTTGTGCAAGAATGAGAAAGTGCTTATAGAAGAGGAATGGTGGCAAACCAAGAACACCGAAGGGGCTCTGTGATCAGGATTTACACTCAACTGAAGCCAACAATTTAACAAAATTCAAAACACAAAGGAGTTAATAAGCACTTCCTGTTACCGTCCACTCTTAAAAACAAAAACCTCAGTGCTTTCTAACTTAAAATTAATAATTAGGATGAGATTTTATCTGGAAAGAGAATTCCACGTTGGTTTAAACTGAAGACTTGACACATCATCCCATAAATTACTGAGGCTTCAGATGGGCTTAAATTTTCACCATGTGTTCCCTGTCGTGTACTAACAAAGTCATGGGATTCCTATTTTAGATGAAAAGGTGCCATACTTCTTTGGTAACCTAAATTAATCAAGTTCTTAACGTGCAGATTTCTGAGGCATAGGCGCATGTTTTTGAAACTCCAGTGATTCTGCCTCATGTTATCAGAGCAAAACTGATTTTCAAGCATGCCTGAGATGTAAGGATGATGCTTATGTATATAAAAATAATATGCGTTTATATTTTTAAATATATTTTTTCCCAGGAAACTTTGCACAGCTCATTTTCTTGGGTGATCAGAACGGGTGCTGCTGAGGATGTAGTGAGCAATGTAAGTCAGTAGAGGGAGTCGCATCCCCTCCCATAACAGATGGGTTAGTCTGGGCGTCCTGTTACACAATAAGGAGGCCGGCTTTTAAAACCCTCGGGGAAGGGGGGGAGTTTGAGAAGGCTGGAGTCGTGGAACAACTTTGTTCCAACAGTTCCTAAAGATGCACGCAGTGGAGCTGGACTCGGTGATCCCCGTGGGTCCCTTCCCACTCCAGAAATTCTCCGGGTCTAATCAACATTGTAGGTACTAACACAGGCACATACGTGGCATGTTAGACACAGATGCCATCATTCTGTAACCATACTACCCTAAGATATCTCATTAACATTAAAAAATGAATAAGCAGAGAAGGGAAAATGGATGAGGGAGTGTTGAACTAAGGAGTGAAAAAGCCATCCTAAGAATAATCCCAGTGGATGCTCCCTGAATCGGAAGCAGGGAACTGTTTTTGCAGACTCACCTTCTTCTGTATCTTCTCCAGAAGTTTGCTCTTGGCTCAAACCTCCTCCTGGACGGAGTCGTGGACATTAAGCAGAACCAAATCACTGCTGTCATCATCAGATTTCTGCAGCACGGTCACCAGCTGCATCCTCTGCTCATTTGCAAACTTTTTCTAGTGTTATGCTTCTCCTCGAGGTCCTCGTTTTCAGCCTCTTCTCCCCTTACCACTTGTTCTAGCATCTGCAGCCTGGAAAACGCAAGTGCTTCTCTTAGTTGAGCATTACAAGGAAGCATTTGTGTAGCTGTAAAGTACTTGAACACTGCTTGAGACAACACCATACAGAAATAGTGACTCTTTGGGAGATTTGCTGTCCTGAGTAATCATGGCAAATTCCACGTTTCATAACAGTTTGCTATATATGAACTCCATATGAGTATACATGTCAGAAACATGATGACAAAGGTGATCAGAATAACAAGAATAACAAGTGCAACTGAGAGTCTGTCTACATGCACAGAATTGCTTTAAAAAAAAAAAAAAAAAAAAAGCATTTTGTGGAATTTATATTTCAATTATTATTTCTTGTTTGGAAAAGCTCTCAAAGCAAGTGCAGGAGGTGCTGAAATGATGCAAATATATTTCAAATGGCGGATGTCGCAGTGGTAAGGCTGTAAGCCATAATACAGTTTCTTCTTTGGAGGAGTATCAGATGGATTAAATGACGTGGGCTACCTCAGCGTTGCCACCTGCGTGCAGGCACAGGCCCATGATTCAAACCAAGCTTATGTCACATCCACACAGCACAGCCCCACACACTGACATGGGTATGAAGCAAGCCCTGCAGGAGCCAGGACTGCTGTTCTCACAGCACTGTGACCTTTCCAAGCAGGCAAGGGGTTTGTAGGTAGCCTGAGGCACAATGGAACGCTGCAAACTCTTCATCCAAACATAGTAGTAGTAGTGTTCTCTTTATGCCAGTCTGGGTGTGCACCAGTCTTCCTTTTTAAGGGCAACAGTGATTTAGTCCTGGTGATCTTAAACCAGCAGTAAAACTCTTGGAAGGGCGATAAATATTCAACAGAGTGCTGAGCGTAGACATTCCGCTAATCCCTGGTGTGAATTCAGATCCCAGGCTGCTCGCCCCTTGTGCCACTGCACTGGTGTGGCAAACAACTCCAGGCACCGCTTCCTGGTGCAGCTGGTGCCTGTTTGGACAAGGCACACTGCACTCCCAAGCTGCTAGCTGCTCTCTTTGTCTGCACTCACATCTGTATCAGGATCACCAGCACTGGCTCAGATTGGAGAAAATCCCACTGCTGATAAAACCTCTGCTGATAATAGGCTCTTAATGATCTTCAAACCCATTGGAAAGAGCTCATTCTCCACCAGAGATGACCTGTTGTTCTACTTCCCTGCAGTTTCATAGATTCATAGAATGGTTTGGGTTCGAAGGGACCTTTATAAGATCATCTAGTTCCAACCCGTGCCATAGGCAGGGATACCTCCTGCTAGACCAGCATCCCTCTAGACCAGAAAGAAAAACCTCACCTGGTGAAAACTCAACCCAGGACAAATCATACTTGACCAGACAGCTTGCCTTTTACAATTAAAGGACTGGCTATGCAGATTAGGGTAAAGCAGCAGGTAACATGTTGATTTTAGCAGGGCTTCTGACACCATCTTTTACAGTATAAGCATTTGAAGCTGTGAAAACACAGGCTGAAAGAAGAGTCCACTTGACACTAAATGCATCAAAAACTGGCAGGATCACCAAAATCAAAAAGCAGTTTGATGTCTTGTGTGTAGCAGGTTACCCCAGGGGCTCATGCTGGGGCCAATAT
The DNA here is from genome assembly GCA_037305975.1 of Chrysolophus pictus. NCBI lineage: Eukaryota > Metazoa > Chordata > Aves > Galliformes > Phasianidae > Chrysolophus > Chrysolophus pictus. The sequence continues at coordinate 6,773,697 of CM074596.1, read as the reverse complement.
CATTCAATATCTTAAACAAGAACATGAGTGATGTGACAGAAAACACGCTCAGCAATTCTGAGAATGATGCTAAATTGAAGATGAGAATGGACATGTCAAACAGCAGATCTTCAGTACAAGGAAACCTTGAAAGATTTCAGGCCTGTGCCAACAGAAACTTCATGAAGGTCAACAAGGAGAAGCACAGACTCTGCACTGCTACAAGATAAACTCTGCTGGAAAGGATCTGGGATTGTATTGGGTATCAGGTTAAAAAGAAAATAGTAATATACACTCACTGCAAATAAAGCAAACTGTGTAGCGGACTGAGTTATGAGGTGCAGTGGTCTGTAATGTCAATGGCCAAGATGGTCAGCAGCCTACAGCACACATTTCTGCAGGTGGAGGGAGAATTAAGGGTCAATCTTAAAGTAGCTGAATAGGGTGTGAGTTGCCAAGCAGCTTTCAATTTTGTTTGCTTAATGCAGGACTGAATCCTGCTCTGCTGACTCTCAGCTACCCTGTGGTGTAAAGCATTTAAAAGGTGACTTTGAAAATTCCACACCTGTGAAATCAAACCCTCCTGCCTAATCTGCAGCAACTCTGATTTTAACAATGCAGTTGGCATTTTTCCTCCCTTATCACAGGAAGAAAAACTTCAGGCACTAAGACTATTAAGATTTGATATATCGTCAAAACAAATGGTTTCTTTGGAGCCATCTCCATCAACAGACACAACTCCCCACAAATTACAGACAGTGCTATCCTAGATTTGTTAATAGCTCCTTTTGCAGGTGGGAGAGACCCAGCACAGTGACTGTGTGTCATGGGAGCTCACGGAGATCAGCCATGTGGAGATGTGACTCCGCACCCCTCACACCCTAGCCATGAGATTCAGGCGCTGGCTCTAATGCTACCAGTAACATTTTGTTCCCAATTTTGATGCCAGCTCTGGCTGAAGTCTTGCAAATACTCTCAGATGAATGAGTTAAAGACAGAACTGATAGTGATCTCAGTGACAACAGAGAGTCTCTCAGGAGAACTCTCAATGAGAGAGTTCATAATTATGGCATTAGGCATCAGAGTACTGCACCTAGCAGCTATTTGTCTGCTCCAAATGGACACAGTTAATTTGGGGATAAAGAATGTGCATCTGCTTGATTTTGCATTGCACAGAACACATAGCTGAAGTTCAGCAGTCATATGCTGTGCACGCAGGATTGCTTCTTGCCTGTGTCAACAGGAGGCAGCCGCTGACCTGCTGGCAAGCACCTGCTGATGGTCCACAGGTGCTCAAGTCCCCTCTGCTATGACAGCCTCCTCTGCTCCAGTGTTCCCATCGCCAGCACCTCGCACAGCTTGAGGCACTGCTGAGTCCTGAGGACAAGAAGAGACAAAAGGCTGCAGCTCTGAAAAGATGCAAGGTGAATCCTAGAAGAGACAAAGAGTGACACTGCCCACCTGGGTTTCTTCAGCCTAGGGGGGAGAAGTGGACTGAAGGGAACCTTGACTGATGGCAGTTCTTCATCTGCTGCAGCAGGAGTCTTCAGGCAAAGGTGTCTCAACAGGATTAGGCTCAGAATTCACAGCAGCTGAAGAATAAAAGAGCAGATACCTGCAGTGAGCTCTGCATTGAACATAAATCTGTGAAAACGTCACCAAACCTTCTCCAAAAGCTGAAAGCTGTTTGTCTGGGAGAAGTCTGTTTGTTATTTACCTTCTTAGGTTGGTAAGTAAAAAACATCAGAGATCTAGAGGGTATGTTAGGCAAGGAATACAGATCTTACAGGGCTGGGAAAACCTGAACCTCACATTCACATAGAAACCTATTTCAGAGGTGTAGGGGGTACACGCTTGTAATCAGAGGGGAAAAAATAAACCTTTCAACTTAGAAAGTGATAGCATCAAGAATTAAGAATATGGTTGCAAGAATTAATATTGGACAATATGTGCTGTGTGAGCACATTACAAAACATGCTCCGAGGCACTGTGGGAGTATAAATGAAAAATGATAATGAATAGGATAGCTGGCAATCTTTCATAGGTGCGTGACAGGAATACCTGCCCTCCAGTAAAGCGATGGTGTTGATAATCCACCAGGAAACCAAGAGCTGCGTCAGATTTGTATGCGACGGAAGATACTGCTGCAGCCTGCTTGTCTGGAGCATGTGGTTTGTAGGAAGCCAATCGGATCAAGACAGAGTGCTGCTGCCTGCTGAGACAGCTCTGCAGCGTAAGCCTCTGTTCTAGAGGAGTGCTGATCTAAGGCAGAGAGAACTCACAGCTGCATGGGCAAAATTGCATTTTGTTGCCTTAGGGCTTGCAGGGCAGGGCCGGGCTGGTCTTGACATGGAAAAGAGCTCAGGGAAATAGGGAAGAGGAGAAAGCTGGGCAAGAGTCTTGCGAATGGCTCAGAAGGTAGAGTCACACTCCTGCTGTCAATATGGGAGAGGTAGAGCAGGGGCTGCAATGCTTGTTGCAGCAGTTGTCAGTGCCACTTCAGAGGCTGCAGTGGCTGCCACAAATCTGACTTTGCAAGAAACCTTCTGTTTCAGCTCATTCCCAAAGGCAACCACGCAGTGTGTGAACAGCACCAGGGCAAAATCACTCTGTGCTGTGCACCCTGTGTGTCTGAACAGCACCATCACTCTGTGTTGTGCACTCTGTGTGTCTAAACAGCACCATCACCCTATGTTGTGCACCCTGCCTAATCCACACCTGCTTCCTTCCTGAGGTTCTCCTCAAGGGCAGACAGCTTAAGACCACAGCAGATCCTTAGGTTACTGATGCCCTCTTCAAGGCAGGCATGGGACTTCTGCTTTGCTTCATGCTGGCCTTTAGTTGGGCCAGCATCTCTTCATCCTCCTGAAGGGCACAGTAGAAAGCCTGGTGCAGCAGCACTGCTCCTGCCTGTACACAAGGTCACAGCTTACATCCACCCCAATAAAACTGTACTCATTGACATTTTCCTGTGGCTGAAATGGGTGCAGAATTGATGAGAGGTGACAGGCTAGCCCTATAAACTGCTGTTTGGGCAGATGTGGTGCCCTGGAAAGGGCTTTGTAACAAGCGAGGACAAAGTTCACTTCCTTCTGGTCCCTCTTCTTCTATCTTCTCTACCAACTCCTCATTCTTCCACTTGGCTCCATCTCTCCTCCTCATCCTTCTACTGTTCCTAATGTCTTTCCTTGCTGCTTTCCTCCCTCCATTGATGGAACAAATCTAAGCATCATATTTAGTTCACTCTTCTTGTTATATGTGCTTCAAAGAAATCCTGGAAAGCCCCACTCATCTGGAGATGAAGTAGAGTGAACAATACTGAGAGGAAATGGTATTGTAAATAAGGCCATAAGACCATAAGAAAAGGCCAAGGACCAAAAAAATGTGATGAAAAATATACTGGAAAGGCTGAACCACACACCTCTATGTCCTGTTTGTATTATGTACTATAAAAATCCACAAACTTGAGTCAACGTCAATAGGACATATCATATTATAGAATCCCTCCTGCCTTACTTCTCTGATCAGCTGCTTCTCTGCTTCAACATCTGACTGGGAGGAGGGAGCTAGCTTCCCTTCCAAGTGAGCAGCCTCGGCAGGTGGAAGCCCTGCAAAGCAAAGCAGCAATAAAAATCATGCAGTTATTGGGTGGGATTGTCTGTGGAGTACCTGGAAACGGAACAAAGAAGCTGGCTGCCAGCAAAGAATATCGCCATCCACGTGCTCCTTTGCACTGCACTCATGTGCCAGCATCTGTGCTGCTAAAATGCCCACTGGCCTCCAGCTCCAGAGGAGTGGGGAGAGGAATCAGCACTGAGCGCAGCAGGTGCTTCAGGTATATGAAAGCAAATATAAGTCTGATCTCTGTCAGAGTAACAGGAGATCTGTTTCCCAGGCTATGTTAACAGATTTGGAAGATAAAATATACTGGGAAGGAGATTAAAAAGTGCAGGGAAATTCCTCCTGTCTTCCCAGCTGTTTTTGAAAGGCAGCAGAAAGGGGAAAAGAGAAAAATCCTTCAGCCTCTCATAACAGTTGACCTTCGTCACAACTCTCAAGAGATGATCAGGTCCCTAAAGATTGCTCTTACTGATTTGCTCCCAGGTATTCCTACTGCACAGCACAGTGGGCCTGCTGAGGGTGAATCCTCGATGAGAGGACAGAGCATTCTTAAGGAATGCTGTTAGCAAGGCAAAGACTCTTCCTGTAGTGCCAAAAGTTCAAAGTTCAGGATAACAGGAGCTGAATGCTAATTTAAAAAAAAGTATAATTGTATTTAATTGTATTTAATTTTACATTGTTATTTCTCCACCATCTTTGCTCTGCCAGCTGAAATCCCTTTTCTGTTGATCAAATTCTACCCAGACTGACCAATGAGAATCAAGGATTTGAATCCTATCAGCATTTTCTAACAAAGTTAGTCATTATTGAAAACTAGAGAAAATATTAGAGAATTGAGATGTTCTTTACTGCTGGAATAAGGTCATTTTGGCAACAGTAAAGGAAGAGCACATTACCAGAATGGACACCTCTTCCTGCAATGGGTGAGGTGAGATCTGGTGAGTATTTTACTTGCGAAACCACTTTTTTTGGTCAAAGATAAAGCAGTTCTAAGGCCGCTGAGGTTTTCCTACCCGACAAGTTATTCACATTCATTTGTTCAGCTAGAATGGCCTTCAGCTTCTTAATCTTCTCCTGATATCCCTCAGCGGAGCATCCTTAGGGTCCTCCCTGATACAGGACTTGTTCTTGATGTTTTTCACTCGATTTGCACAGCGCACAGTACTGAGACATTGAGCTTCATCATTGCTGTTGTCAGCTGGAGATAAGCATGCTACCATCAGGGCCTTGGTATCCCCTCCCAGGAAGCCTGACAGCAGCCTGGTCAGCTTTGAGTCACGGTAGGGGATGTGTTTGCACCTGCCATCAACGAGGACTGAGAGCAGAGAGGGAAAGGTTGATTTTGGTGGCCTCTTGGCTCTGCTCTCCTGTAGTTCCAGTTTCTGACTGTCTCCTGCTTCCCGCCAGGTCCACTACATTAACTTTTGCGGCCCTAAGATGGTCCTGCCCTCTCTCATCTGCAAGAAAATCATTCCAAGCTAGGCGCTTCTCAGGAAGCAGCATCTCAATGGTCAGGAACCAGAACAGGCCCTTAACACAGAAACACCAAGGTTGGAAAAGACCTGCAAGATCATCCAGTCCAACCATCCACCCATCACCCATCACTAAACCATGTCCTCAACACAGCATCCAAACGTTCCTTGAACTAATGTGATGCCACAAGTCTCCTGTTAGTAAGGCAGACACTTTAGGAACCCTTCAATTTCACCAGCTCCTTACCAGACTCAACTTCATACCGATCTTTCATCAAATCACAGCATACTGTCCACAGCACTCAGATCTCTGTGCCCCAATCATTCCTCATGATTGCATCTCAAGTTCAAGGGAATTGCTTCTTCAGCGCTCCGAGCTCCGATTTCCACCAGAGAACATCACAGTTTGAACCGTCTGCTCTCTTCCAGGCAGACTTCTACAAAACCTCACCTTGAATTCAGTCAGGAGTTAAACTTTATGGATGTGGATGTGGAGGATACCTAAACATGAACAATGAATAATCTGACACACGGGGGAAAGTTAGAAGTTTATAATGAGAAATAAAGGCATGAAAAATAAAGAAAACCTACTGCACTGGGATATTTCACTTACAGTTACAGCAGTGGGTCATTAACTGCAGAACTTACCATTTGCAGCAGAGCACTGTTTCACACCACACTCTCTGACATGTCTGGACATGGAAGAATTGGGAAAAAAACAAAAACAAACAAACAAAAAAAAACAGAGCTTAAACAGAGCACCCTCTCACCATCCTTTCTGATTGCTGGAGTGAGCGGACTGTCACAAAACGTAGGTTTTCTAACTCTTTTCTTCCCTGTCCCAGCTTATGTAGACAATGAAGAAGTTGCTTTGGTTGTTGTTGGTGTCCTTTTACCCAAGGAGGCTATTTGCTTCCATTGCAGAGCTTTGTGGCTTGGTTTCCATCTTGTAATGAGGTTCCCAGGCTCTCACTAAAATGCCTGCAGGCACTGCCTGTCTCGTCCCCACGCAGCCCATCAGCTGCTCCTGGTGGCAGACGCATCGACCCGATCTAAAACGTCTTTCTGCTGAGCAAATCAATCCCTAAACACAACATAAAGGGATAAAATAGCTGCTACTCTAAATGCCCTAAACATCAGATGGTAACTTGTGTGTTTTGCACATCTGCAGTCAGAGCCCTGTGCTCACCATCATCCTGTTTCTGAACTTTTACTTGGAAATAAAGCTCACATAGTTGTGAGGAGCTTCTTTAAAATATTAAGCACCTGCAAATTATAACATCCTACATGTGCAACTGGAAAATAAGTTGCAACTTATCCATACACCTCTTTGAGAAACCTAAAGATGACAACATAAATACCTATTCACTTAAAAGCCCTGCACCCAACACAAAACAGAAGTGTAAACACTTCATTTTCCTTGTTAGGCTGGGATTTGACATAACTACATAATGCAGGGATTAGCATCCACCAGCTGTGCTAATTGAGACATTCTATAAATCCAACACACACCACTTTGGGCAGATGAAAATGAGATACTCTCATTAACATCTGGAACTACAATTTAGAAAGACATTATGCAACTTTCCTGATGGCTGACACACCTGAAGAGAACACAACGAAGCTGTTCATGGCCCCAGCTGGGGTCAAGGATGAGACAGAATACAGGAGATTTATTTCTTTCTTAGTCCCTGAGAAAACCTTTCAAGGTCCTTGTCCAGATGCAGTAGGCAGCTTTATCAGCTAAAGAAACGCCAGCTGAAATGAGATACTTGGGAAAGGAAAATTAGTCACTAAAACATTATTAAGGGACTCTTTTATTCCATCTTTAAACCCAGATTAGTCGTTTGCTTAAAAGACATGCCTTATAATTAAGCTAAATGAAGGAATCCTTGGGTGAATTGTAAGAGAGGTCAGACAAGGGAGAGAAGGATACAAGTTTCTCAAGGCTTTGCAATGTCTGAGCTCCAAGGCAGTGTATGGGCTGTGAGTTCTAGCAGCCTTTGCTAAAAATAAAGGCTTTAGAAGATAAAAGAAGGAGAACAAAATATGTTTCAGATTGAGTGCAAGACATTTCAGCCTCAAGGGGAACTGAGGAGTAAAGATTTTGAATATTCAGCCATCTCACTCTACAAAGCATCCCAGTGTCAGAGCACCATTTCTATGCTGATTCCTATGGACCAAAGTCACGTAGGCTCCAACTTCTGCTGGGGGCTGAATGGTTGGATTCCACTGATCCTGTGGATGCAGCACATCCATCTCCTACCTATGGTGCAGATTTCCATACAGATGGTAAAGATGGAGCAGGAAGAGTCCTTGTTCATCACAGTGTTCCTCCAGTCGCCTCCACAATCTGCTCACGCTGCACCACACTGTGCAAAGGGTGCAGGGAAAGCCTCTCCACACACAGCCCCTTCTCCAGATGCTCCTTCAGCTGCAAGCAGAGACAGCACAACTCAGGTCAGAACGGGGAGCAAGGCTGCAGAAGGGTGTGCGGAAGGCTTCCACCAGCTTTCAGACCACACAAAAAGAGGGAACCACCTTTACAGCCAAAAAGAGCGAAGGTTATGAATTTGCTGATGGATTCAGTCATCTCCCAGGACACAAGCAACCCAGCTTCTCTGCACCAAGCTGCCTTCCACCTCCCCTGTTATTAAGCAGCATATTTTAAGAAGAACTGAAATGTTTTTCACCTATTAAGGCAAAGTCTCTAATACATATCATCAGTCATAGGGAGCTTTTTAAAACCAAAGCACTGATTCAATAATCAGATATTGTTACTGGTGCTGTACTGAACCCCTCCGCTCTGAGAGGGCGTCTTATTCACACTGACGCAGTTCCCCAAATCACACCCATCACACACATGCAGACTATATATTTTTTTCCTCCAGATGAGTTCATTTATCTGATGCTCTAAAATCACATCCAGGCACCTGGGCAGTGTTAAACGACTAATGGCATCTTTTCAAAACCATCAAAGGAATCACTAAATCGTGCAGAAGAAAACATGCAGCACACTGAGAAATGATTGAGGGGTTCAAAGTATTGAACAGTCCATCAAACCTACATTAAAAAAAAAAAAAAAAAAAAACACAAAACAACTGAGAGCACTCCCACACGAGCCCCTTCTGAAGTTCCATCCACGCTGGGAATTTTAAATGAGAGGAATTCATTTGCACCAGCTGTGTTACACCCCACATTCGCTGAGTTCATAACCAGAACTCGGTCATGTCAGCAGGGATATCAATCAGGGATGTGATCGATCATAGAATGGTTTGAGTTAGAAGGGACCTGTAAATGCCATCTGGTCCAACTCCCCTGCAGCAACCAGGAACACCCACAGCTTCTTTGGGTGCTCAGAGCACAGATACTGCCTTTGGTGGTGTGACCTCCAAACACTTCCAGATGTTTCAGTCATGCTACAGGAAGGGATGTAAAAAAAATCTGGGCATAATGAAGCAAATATGTCTGAAAACTGAACTCAGCAGGATATTAGCCTTGTTCTATGTCACTGTAAAGCTGTGCCTGCCCAGAATTAACCCAGTTCCAGAACCACAGCCAGGCTGGTTGTACACCATGACTTTTGACTGTGCTACAGGAGAACTGGCACAGCTGCATTTAAGGGTGCCACAAAGCCCTTCCCAGGGCTAACAGCCTGGCCGTGCCATGCTCCTACCAGAGCTCCTACCCCCTGCTTTTCTGTCACAGGACTTCATTCCACAGCTGGCAGCTGAGCCTTGGGGCTTCAGAATGTACAAAATCACTGATGTTAAAAGGCAAAGGAACAAAGACATGGGATTTCAGAGGAGAATAACAGGCTCTGGGACTCAGAAGAAAGCCGTGGGTCAGCCCAGGCCTTCTGCCTCCAGAGGATATGGCTGGACTCCTTGCTCAGAGGAGGCAGTGAGGGCTGGTGGCTGTCCCCACAGTGCCGGTGTTTCCCTGGAAACTGCTGTGCCCGAGTCCTGCCCTCCTGGTGCCAACTGCAGTTGTCATGGAAACCTGTGTCACTGCTGATGGGAAACAAAGGATGGGGATCTGCCGCAAGCGTGGTCTAAATCAGCATCGAGCCCCTTTTCTTCCTTCTCTCTCCCAATGCAAGCACACTCGGAAAGCAAAGCAGAGCACTGCCTGCAAGAGGATTTGGCTCCTTAAAGGCAGGAGCCCATACAGCACTGCCTGCCAGGCCACAAGCACTGCAGGTCCCTTCCTGTGCAGTGCTTCCATGCGGCACACGGTGCTGCTGATGCGGCCTTCCCCTCGCAGGTGGGCCTGCAGGGGAGCAAACTGGGGCAGATTTGCAGGTGCCCCCAGGAATACATGCAAAAAGATCCGAGAAGACTCCAAGAGGTACGTTTTGTAGAAGTCTGCCCCTTGGTTGGGATTTCAGTGCATTTTTTCCTCCGGCCTTCCTGGCCTCAACTCCAATATGTGCTTGGTATCGGCCCCTAGAAAGTCTCGTATGCCCCTCACTGTACATCTCCAGTTTACAGTGGAGAACTTCCTGGAAGTTCTCACCAAGTGTCACCTGACACTTTCAGCACACTGTACAAAACAGGAATGAAGTCAGGAGGAGGTTCACAGCATGAAGGCAAGCAGGCAGAGTGCCAGCTGGGCACCCACCTCCCTGCTGCACCTCCTCACATCTCCCATGGCTTTTCATGCTCGGGTATGACTACTGAACACATTTGCCTCCAGGCCTTAGATATCTCAGGCATGCAGGACTGTATTTCTGTAGGGTTCTATGACAGAGCCAGTACTGAGGAGACTGAAATGCTGCACTCAGAGTTAAACCAGCACCCTGCTCCAAGTACGGATATCACAGTCCTTTGCAACACCTGACACTGCAGCTCTGCTGGAACCAAATCTGTTTTACCAGCAGTGCAGCTGAGATGGGAGGAAACGTTACTTCCAGAAGTGAAAAACAGACAAATGGCAGCAATTCACTGAGAATCCAAAGTCAGTCCTCCCAAGTGCACTCCTTCCTTGGGGTGCTCCCCTCTGCTGCTCCCCTGATGCTTTTCGGGTTAAAAACAGTGCTTTGGTTAAAGCACTTAACTGGGATGAGAATACCATCACAGCTCTGTGACAACTGCAATTTTAGGAGAAAAGAAGAGCAGAACAGTGTGGATATTACTCCTCCACTTCCCAGAAGGGCTGCCAGCATAAACGCTTCAATTCCTGCAGATCAGGGAGCATTATGCTGTAGAAGGTGCAGAAATTGTCTTTGTAGCTACCGCACAACGTTACAACAGGATCTCTTCCATATAATCACACACCCACCTGTGCGCTCTCAAAAATGCGTTCCAGTGAGAAAAATAAAACCAACCACAGAACGGCCTGCAGGTGGGTGGTGAAAATTGGAGGGGCAGCTGACAATCCTGAAGGCCGGATGGTTTTGCCATAGGGCAGGAAATCTTCAGGAATACGGATTCAAGCAGGATGCCAGCTGACTGCAGGGCCAGCAGCAAGCAGGAATCGCTGCTGCTTATTCCTGTTTTGGAGAGCCACGATGAGAAGAGAAGGCATTTGGGACTTCCATCTTAAAACTTAAAAACTATCACTGGCCATTCCGTCCTTGTAGCTTCTGCTGACAGCATTAGTTGGGTTGACCTGTTGGTTTTCGGTGGCTATGTTTGTTTGGGGTTTTCTGGGCTGCTTTTCCCCTCCAAGCTGCTCACCGTGCTGACACACCAGCAGGCACCGCGCGTCCCCTCGCAGCTTTTGCTTCGCTTTCTCCAGCAGGCAGAGATTTCCCACCTCCTCCAAGGCGTCCTGCTGGGCCGTACGAACAGCCCGACGCCCGTCAGCAGCACTGCGGGTCACCCTTCTCTCAACCCCGATCCCGAGCCGGAAAAGCAGAGCCCTGCCGGCCCCATTTCTCAGCTCTCCGCCCCGGCTCAGCCCTTTCCGGGAGGCTCTCCCGCACCGCTACAGCCCACCCCCCTCTCTGGTTAAACCCCCATGGTTTCGGAAGGCGGTATCCACGTCCAACCGAAGCCGAGGCACGGCCAGCAGGACGGCACCCAGCAGCACCCACGTGGACGAACGCGGCGAGGGAACTGGCGGCGAGAGCACGCTCGGACCGCGGGGAGAGTGCGCATGCGCGCGGTCACATCGCGCCGTTGCCGTAGCGACGGGACGCCGCCGCTCGAGGCCCCGCCCCGCGTGTCACGTGCCGCAGAGGGCGCGCGCGGATAGACGGGCGAGCGCGCGGCGTGGGGCGGTGAGTGTCAGTGCTGAGATTACGCGAGCGCGTGGCTGTGCACGGGACTGCAACCGGACAGATGCAAGAAGGAGTCCGGAGCAGCGCAGTTGCGCAGAGCAGTTTATTCCCGAGGTGGCCGTGGAGCTCCGTGCGGTTGGAGCAGCGGTCGGGCCTAACCCCGCTCGTGCTGCACCAGGGCCGGGCTGTCCTCGTCCCGCTGCTCGTAGCCGGGGTTGCGGTGCCCCACGCTCAGGCGGCAGAAACAGCCCCCAGGTACTGCCGAGTAGTGCGCGAGCAGCGCCGGCATGGAGCGGAATTCGGCGTGGGAGTGCTGCAGGAGAGAGGCACCGGTGCACCGATGCACCAACACGTGTGTGCACTGTGCAATCAGGAAGAGAACTCACCAGTGCTCCAAGCACTCATGCTCTAAAGAAATGCACTTAAGGACAGCGTGCCTCTGCGCTCGTGCACCCCCATGCACTGAAAGACCAATGAACCACGCACCCACCCATCTGTGCACCAGTCCAGCTCAGAAACAAAAGCACTCGTGCACCTGTGTCTCAGTTCCTCATGCATGTGCACCCTCATGCACCCATACACCGGTGTGACACAGCACACTGCATTGGTGCATCCATGCATTGGTGCACGGGTGGATGCATGTGCACAACAATGCGTTCACACTGGTGCATGGGTGCGCATGGATGCAGTAGCACACAGATGCACCCATCCCTTTGCACAGACACACCGGCCCTATGCACGAACGCAGCTGTGCATGCAAACCCCTGACCCACACACCGGCACTGCACGCAGCCTCCCGCTCACCTCCACACAGAACCGGCCCTGCTGTGTCCGCAGCACGCCGTAAGGCACGACCCCGCAGGGCGCACGCACCCACAGGCACCAGCGCGGGGTGCCGCCGGCTTCGGGACGCAGCAGGAAGGCTCCTGGCACATCTCCGTGCAGCAGCGCCACGCCGCCAGCCCTGCAGGGACGCACAGGTGGGTTTGGGGCTGGCTGGGGGCTGTGGGGCCGGGGGTGGTGGGCACTCACCTGGCGATGCCGGCGAAGGCCCACACGCTCTCGGCGAGGGCAGCCTCGGTGTCAGGGAGCAGCGCCAGGCCCCGCGCGCTTCTGCTCTCCCATCCCGATGGGGCTGGGGGAGGTGGGTGGGTGCCCGGCCCCAGATCCCCTCCTTGCCACCCAGGATCTTCTCTTTGAGATCCAAATCCTATCCCTGACCTCTCACCGACACCAAATGTGACCCCAAATCCTATCCTCCCCACCAATGCCTCTCCTCCTTGACCTCAAAACCTTCCGTTGATACCCAAATCCTCTCCTCAATCTCAAATCCCTTCCTTGACCCCAAATTCCCTTGATGACCTCATATCCCTTCACGATCCCCAAATCCTCTCTTTACTCCAAAATCCTAACCCCAAATCCTCACCCCAAATCCCCTTACCAGCCCCAAATCCCCTCCTTGGCCCCCAAATCCTCTCTTTGAGTCCCAAATCCTATTCCTAACCCCAAATCCCCTCATCCCCCCAAGTTTTCTCTTTGGGCCTAACTCCTCTCCCTCACCCCCAAAATACTCTCTTTGACCCCCAAATCGTATCCTTTACACCAAATTCCCTCCTTGATCCCAGATCTCCTACTTGACATCAAAACCCTTCTCTGACCCCAAAATCATTTCCTCTTTGAACCCCAAATCCCCTCCTTGATATCCAGATCTTCGCAGTGATCCCTATTTCCTATCATTCACACCAAATCCCCTCCTTGTCTCCCTCTTTTTGACCTTAAATCCCCTGCTTGATCCCCAAATCCTCTCATTAAACCCCAAATCCTGTTCTTCACGCCAAATCCTCACATTGGCTCCAAAATCCTCTCTTTGACCCCAAATCCTCTCTGACCCCAAAATCCTATCCTTATCCCAAATCACCTCTCCTTGATCCCAAATCTCCTCTTTGACTCTGAATTCCCTGAACAACCCCAGATCCCCTCATTGATGCCCAAATCCTTTCTTTGATCCCCAAAATCCTCTCAACCCCAAATCCACTCCTTGACACTCAAATCCTCTCAATGACCCCAAACCCCCTTGTTGGCCTCCAAATCCTCTATTTGATCCCCAAAATCCTCAACCTCTAACCCCTTCTGACCCCAGAATCCCCTCCAATGACTCCAAATCCTCTCCTCAGCTCCAAATCCCTTCTCTGACCCGAAAATCCCCTCCTTGACTCCAAATCCTCTCCTGAACCCCCAAATCCCCTTCCTGCTCCGCCAAAATCCCACCTTGACCCCAAGCCCCCTCAGTGGCCCCACAATCCCCTCCCTGACTCCCAAATCCCCTCTCTGACTCCCAAATCCCCATCTTGACCCCAAATCACATGAATGGCCCCACAATCCCTTCCTTGATCCCCCAAATCCTCTCCTCAATCCCAAGTCCCCTCTCTCACCCCCAAATCCCCACCTTGACCCCAAATTCCCTTAATGGCCCCACAGTCTTCTCTCTGACCCCCAAGTCCCCAAGTGCAAAGGAACCTAAATCCCCTCATTGGCCCCCAAATCCTCCTTTGATCCCCCAAATCCTCAACCTCTAACCCCTCTCTCATGCTAGAATCCCCTCAAACATCCTCAAATTCTCTTCTCAAGCCCAAATCCTCTCTCTGACCCCAAAATCCCTTCACTGATCTCAAGATCCCCTTGACCTCCAAATCATCTCTTTGACTCCCAAAGTCCTCTCCTCCACCCAAATCCCTCCTCTGACCCTAAATCCCCTCAATGGCCTCACAATACCCTCTTTGACCCCCCAAAGTCCTTTCCTCCACCCAGATCCCCTCTCTGACCCCCAAACTGTTCTTTGACCCCATACCCCTCCCCTCCCCCCCCACTCACCACTCTCTCTCTGCTGCAGTTGGCTCTCAGCCCCGCAGTCTCGGTAGGCACCCGAGCGCAGCACTTTGCTGCGGATTGCCTTTTTGCGCACCAGCACTGGGGAGCAATAGGGGTTCCCTGGGTGCCAACCCACAGCACGGCCCTCAGCCTCCATCCGTCTCTCTTGGAGCAAATGCTGTGCAAAAACATGCTGTGGAAATAGGCTGGGAGTTAAACATGGTGCGAGGAAAGGCTGTGCAAGGAAGGTCTGTGGAATATGCTGTGCAAAATGCCATGTGCAAACGCGGGGTGGGCTGTGCAAAATGCTTTGTGCAAAGATGTGCTGTATGCAACTGCATGCTGGAAAAGGCCATGCAAAGAAGGGCTGTGCAAAATGCAGCACTGAAAGCAGTAGGGGAAGTGCTGTGAAAGCAGCCTGCAATAAGAGGCTTTGGTGATGTGCTGTGCAAGGTATACAAAGCACCATGGAAAGGAAGTTCACCTGGCGCAAAATCTGTGCAAGGAAAGGCTGTGCAAGACATGATGGAAAAATGTGCTGTGCAACGATGCACCGTGCAAGAATGCGCCATGCAAAAATGGACTGTGCAAAGAACACGCTGTGCAAAAAATGCAGCATGCAAAAAAATGAGTCATGCAAAAATATGTTGTGCAAAAATGCATTGTGCAAAAGATCCGCCATAGAAAGGTGCATTGTGGGGAAAAAAAAATGCACAATGAAAAAAATGCTCCACACAAAGGTGCATCATGCAGAGATGGACTGTGCAAAGATGCACCATGCAAGCATTTCCTGTGCAATGTGCTGAGCAATGATGCTGTGCAGTGCTGCACTGCAAAGACCTGCACCCACCCCTGCACCCAGAGGTCCGACGACAGGCAGGCGCCGCAGGGACAGCAGCGCATTGACATTGCGTGACACCTCCTCGGGGTTGAGGGGCTCCCTTAGCAGCGGGAGGGGGTCGGGCTCAGCCTCCTGCAGCTCAGGATGTGCCTGGAGGTAACAGAGCTGGAAGGAGCGGCACAGCAGCAGGTGCAATACGTGCACCTGCAGGGGGAGAGGGGATGAGAGTCAGAACGATAACGCAAAAATAATTGAAGTGTTAAGGGGGGTGGGAGGGTGGAAGCATGCAGGCGCGCACCTCAGCTGGGGGCCCCACAAAGAGATGGCAGAACAGTGAGCTGGGGGGGCTGCAGGGGTTGCGGGCCACGAAGGCAAACTGGTGCTCGGTGTGCAGGCAGGTGCTGTACAGGATGCGGCGCAGCGCATGTGCCATCAACAGCGTCTGCAGCGACAGCAGGGCCTGGCTGGGACCATGGTGTGAGCAGAGCCCAGTCCAAGCCTGGCTGCAAATGCTCGTCTGCAAAGCAGGCAGCTGTGCTCCAAGTGCTGCAGAACCCCCAGAGCACCTCTTCAAAGTGGCGCCCGGTACCCTGCGCGTTGCACCCTGCATATCACCTCACACCGTGCTCCCAGCACCCACCTCCCCATCGGCGCCGTAGACCTTCAGTCCCTGCAGGCTGAACCTGAGCACCACTGACTTCCTCCTGGGGCAATCCTGGTGGGGACATAGGGGGTGGTGGTGGGGTCCCCCCGCTGCCATTTGGCAACCCCCCACCAGCCGTGGGGATTTGAGGGCAATGGGGACAGCCCACCTTCAGCGCCCGCAGCTGTTCTTCCAGCTGCCCTGCATGCTGCTGCAGCTCCAGCTCCTCCAGCACGAAGGAACCCACGTACTGGGGGGGCAACAATCCCATCCTGCTTCAGCAGCCGCCCATGGGATTCCCCGACGACAAGGGGATGCAGCACTGTGGGTCACACCTGCACCCCAATGGCCTCACCTCTGCTGGCCTGGTGATACCCCGGGTGCGAGGGGGTGGTGGTGCCGGATCCGGCCCCCTCCCATTGGCTGTCATCTTCTTCTTCATGGCAGCAGCTTCCTAAATCCTTACCCCAGTGCAGAGGTCCCCAAATCCTCACCCCGATGCAGAGGTTCCCAAATCCTGACCCCATCACAGAGGTTCCCAGATCTTTACTCCCATATAAGGCTCCTGGATCCCAACCCCAACCTCACCCCAAGCACCGTGCGAGGGTCCCCATGGCCCAGCCCCAGTTGGGATCCAGGAGCGTTGTGCAAGTGTCCCCACATCCAGACCCTGCCCCCAGAGCGAAGTCCCCATGTCCCAAACTCATCACCACATCACCATAACAGGTGATCCTCTGCCCCTAAGCTCCGTGCAGGGGTCCTATGTCCCAAGCATGACACAGGCACCCACATCCTGACCCCAACTGTGATGTGAGGGGTCCCTGCACCCTGACCCCAAATAAGATGCATGCAGCCCAAATGAAACCCAAGTAAGATCCACAGGTACCCAAATCCTGACCCTAAGCTGGGGTCCCTGCACCTTGGAGATGGCAGCATCTCATGGGGGGGGAAGAGGGAAGGAGGTAAGCCATAAGGATGTGCCTCAGAGGGGTTTTGGGGCTGAGACCCGTGTATCTCGTGACACTGCTGGCTGCAAAAAACACGGGTTGGGGGATCCAGGCGCATCCCAAGCGGGTGCGGGCCCAGGGCTGCCCCATCCATTCCGGCACCGTTCGGGGGTCTCCCCCCACCCCCAGCCAATCCACAGGCAAGCAGCCCCCAGGCCCCGCCCCCTTTTTCCCACGCTCCATTTCTCAATGGGGCCCCCAGCCCACCACCACCGCCGCCACCGCCGCCACCCTGCAACTCCCCCAGGGAGGGATGCTGATCCCGAGATAAGCTCGCCCACCGCAGCGGGCCCCGTTCCCCCGCTCACGGGCAGCTCCAGAGAAACACAGGCGAAATCCTCCGGTTCTCGGCCTTAGCCCGGCGCTTTCCTCCCTGAGGGCTCCGCCGGGCGCGACGCAGGGATGCTCCGCAGGGATGCTCTGACCAGCGCTGTCAGGCCCCCGCTGCACGCCAGGCCCCGCCAAGCCCGAGCCCACGGCGGGCACGGGGCAGGCAGCGAACTCCCATTTCCTGCCTCCGATCTGCCCGCGATGAATCACTGCAATTTACCTCCCCGTTTTCTCCGTCTCTTGGAAGCGACGGCGAGCAGAAAGGCTCGGGCTTTTTGGAAAACGCAGCTGCAACCCGTTGCTTTTTTTTTTTCTTTGAGAAGCGATGCTGAGCCCTCTCCCCACTGCGCACACGTGGCTGCACGCTCACCACCCCTGCCCGCCTCACCCCAATTCCCACTTTGCCCACTCCATCCACTCTGCTTTTGGTCACAGTCGTATAGAAATAAGGGGATGGCTCCTGCAAAGAAAGGGATGCAGGCATATGTAAAGCCAATGTCACATCCCAAAAACTCCAAGTTGTGCCCCAAAGCCTCAGTGTTGTGCCCCCACATCGCAATATTACATCCCCCAAACCCAAAGATACTTGCTCAAATCCCAACATTGCGTCAGGAAAACCCAAAAACACTCCGATTGGGAGCAGACAACAGCTGCCCACAGCCAGAGCCAGTTGTTAAGGGAAAGCAATGCTTTAGAGAGAAGGTGCAGCCCTAGCCTTTAGAGGTGCCTCTAAAAACCCCAGCACTAGCCTCAGTGCACCCAAGGGTGTAAGAAAAAGGGCTCCCATGGCACCATGCAAACCTTGGGCTGCCACCAATGCTGACTGCTTCGAGACACCATGGAGTGCCCTGGTGGAGCCAACAGCATTGAAACAGCTGAAAGAAAGGAAAAAATGGACAGATGGGACTGAGGGAATAAAACAACAGAGGCAGTCTGGCCAGGAAGCAGGCTGAGGACACGCAGCAGAACTGGCACAAAGCTTCCCAAAGAGAGCTGCTGCTTTCTCTTGGTGCCCCACTATGCTGTGCTACAGGCTGAGGTTCCCCATCCAACCCCCAGTGGAAGGCGTGCACTGCTCCAGGCTGCCCTGGGGAGACAGGTAGCCCAACCAGCAACAAAAGCCACAACTAAAGAATTTGGAGGTGACTAAGAGAACCAATGGCAGCTTTTAGCACAAACCCTGCAGCAAAATTAAATTGTGCTTGGATGCAAAGGATCAGAGCTATGCAGGTGGTTTAGGAGGTATTTTTTGGGTTGCTGGGGTGGAAACGTTACCCCAAAGAGGAAGTAGAGAGGTGCTGCAGAACAGCAGCTAGGAAGAGGACTCCATAGCCCCACAAGCATCCGAGAGAGAAGGATGTTAGTCAGATCTGGCTTGGAAGAAAACACCACCAAAACCCACTGTTTCAGTACACGCAGCAGCAGGAGAGTCATTACCAAAGTTTCTAAGTGCTTCACAGCCCCATGGGTTACTTGAGTGCCTTCACTCTGTTTCATGTTAGCCACAGCTTTCATGAACCTGCTCTTTGCATCCTTGCTCCAGGGTTGTGCGCAATGGAGGGCATTTCTGTAAGAGCTTTTTAAACTTCCAGTTATTGGAGGGAGCGCACTGAGGCCGCACCTGAAAAGGATAAATAGAGTAAGGATGCTTTTCCATTTTGCACTTGATTTCTGGAGGCACTTCCACTGCTCCCAGTGTGGTGGATGCAAAGCTCTTCCCAAAAGCACGTTAAGCAAAGAGATCGCGTTTGAATCGTTCACACTGCCCCATTCAAGGAAGAGTCCAGGAGGCTCTGATGCCAGCAGTGTACTTCTAACAAAGGCTTGCCTCCGCAAAGCACGCTCATTGTAACCCTCTCCTCTCTGGGCTTCCAGGAGGAGAAAGCTGTGGCGAGGAAGGTAAAGGACACACAGAGCAGGCCCGGAATCTAGTTTCATTTTATTTTAGCAAACTGCATGTTCTTCACTTATCAACATCTCTACATTAGCAACTGTATAGCTTTCCAACTTTTCTTTTAAAAAAAGGGTAAACAAGAAGTGACAAAACTTAGGCTCTTCATCTCTTAAAAACATTTGAAAGTTGGATTCAAGAAGACTTTTATATATTTTGGTTTAAGGTAACAGAAGTAGCATGGAAACACTAATTCAAATCACCCGCCCGAGAACTACCCCTTTTAGAGCCCCTCTGGTGTCAGATGCTCGGTACAAGCGGCAGCCTCCATTGACTGAAGACCTGACCCACTCTCACACACACTGTGCCAGTCTGAAAAAGCCACACACACCTCCTCGACCTGCCAGCACCACAGCTGAGCATAAAGGAGCACCTCCAGGACTCAGTGCAAGTGCTGTATACATACGCTGCTCCTTCACAGAAGCAGGAATGACCTCCTCATGCAGAGGATTTGCGGAGGACTCTAGTGCCATCGTACCTTCTCAATTAAGAATCATACTTCCCCCAATCATCACGTTCCTGCTGCCTGAAAATACAAATAACTTCTTTGAAGAATTTTTAAATGCTGCCCTCCCCTCAAACCCAAGAAAAACACCATAAAATGTACAGATTACAGGTCCTAGAAAAGTCTTAAGATTATTGTAGAAACCAAAGATGACTTGTTCCAAGGGAGGGGTAGGCACAAGGCACAGCACTGAGATCTAACAAATGCTTAGGTTGTTTGATTTAGTTTTCAGCTTTTTCCCCCATCGTTCAAGAAGAAAAAAAAAAAGTGTTTAAGCATCAGAACTAAAATACAAATGCACGTTGACTTTATAAAACAAGATTGTGGATTTGATCATGGGATCCCCTGACAGTGGAAATATTTACTTTTTTGCCCGGAGAGATTTCCTCATGGCAGATTTGCCCTTGGTAGAAGGTTTCACCTCCTTCCTCCCACTAGCTGCTGGTTTCTTGGAAGAGCTGCCACCAGAGGGTTTCTTGATGACTGGGGTTGCTGGTTTGGCTTTCTTTGTAGGGGTTTTCACCTTGGGTGGGGGCTTAGCTTTCCCCCGGCGGGCTGCAGGGGTCTTCCTGGGCTTGGGTTTGGATTCTCTTCGCTTCATTGGAGGGGCCCTGCTCCGTGATTTTGGAGGAGGTCTCTTCTGCATCCTGTCAGAAAGGCAGCACAAGATCTCAGTGGAGGCGCAAACACTACTCAGAGCAGAGCTGCTGTCATCAATTTACATAAATGAAACAGATCTCAGCATCTTTGTTCTTTACCACAGATGTTCATTCCTTCATGCAGCAGTACATTTCATTAGCCAAATCCCACAGAGCAAGAAGCCCTGTGGTGGATCTTGCCACGCTATGCGCTTCTCAATCCCCAAAGATATCTCACTGGCAGAGCACTGACTCCTTTGTTAGATTAATTGTCATTATTTGTATGTTTATATGCCTAAGTCAATTGTCAGAACAAGACAAGGAGAGTTAAGTATCCTCTCTACCCCTCTGACGGTGATTTTATTATTTAATGAACACCACTTATCTTAAACCCACATTCTGAATGAGACAGGTTTCCTGTCTGGCTACAGAATTGCAGACGATACCGTAAGAAAAAGTTTCTTCTCAGGAAACAAGTCCAAGCAGTGCCACATGAAGTGTCACTCTTTTGTAGAGCACAAAAGGCACTGAGGAGATTTAAAAGCACCACAGAGAATAGATATTTCTCTCATCTAGAGGAATTCCAGCTATGGAGTGACAGATTATTATCTCTGGAACAGAGCATTGCTTCTGCAGATATATCCTAGAGAAGTCCTGATCCTAACAGCTCTCCCAGGAGTTCAAAACACTGCTGTAAAATAAAGTTCCTAACATCTCCTGAGTGGCAGCCTTATGGATCAACAGCCACAGCCAAACACTCTACAGCCCCGACTGTCACTTCTAATTCATCCAAAGGAGCCCATTTCTCTCTTATGCTACCATACCTCTTCTTTGGTGGTGGCTCTTCCTCCTCAGACTCCTCATCTTCAGATTCTTCTTCCTCCTCAGATTCCTCCTCTTCCTCCTCATCAGATTCTTCGGAGTCCTCATCCTGTTGCTTCTCCGGGTAGAGCACATCTGGGCTACAAGAGAATTCTTGTCAGAGCTTACTTCTAAGGCCTTGGCTAACCTTAATTGCTCCTTCTGTGCAAACGACGGAAGAACAAGATCAGACCCCAGTGACTCTGAATGCAGGCCAGAGCTACTGAGGACTTTACACACATATGACAAAAGAAGGTGGGAAGCAGAAACATTACTGTGTTGCCATGTGGCTATTCATGGGACACTAAGTCACCACCCCAGGGCTCCCTGTGGCCCAGCACAATGTACACTTGCAGCAGCAGAGAAAAAGCTGCTTTTAGTCTCAACCTAGGCCACCTTCCCTCCTCCCACCTTTCCTCCCCATCAGCACGACAGACTGGGTCCTACTCATTATCAGCATCCTTGCATTAAGTACAACATACATGCAAATTTGCTTTAGCACCACACTTAAATAGCTACTATCTTGGAAAAAAACAAAAAACACATCATCATGACAGAGTATGTGAGAGCATTTAGCCTAGTATTTCCATTGCCCTTAAGTCTCCCTTCTAACGAAGGCAGTTTTATGTCCACTCACAGTCAGACAACAAGTAATGTCATCATCTAGAGCAAGACAGGTGACAATGCTGTGGTTTTTCAGTTATTAAACCCTCCAAAGACTTCCCTATAAACAGGAGGTTGGCCTGTGAACTTCAGTAATGCCCTCTGGCTGACCTTCAACATCATTTTGCAGCTAAGCCCTTTACCTAGGGTAATAAGGGAAGCAAAGCTGAAAGGTTCCACTGAAGCCCTTTCCAGAAATCTGCTCCAACCAGCCATTCTTCTCACATCTCTGCAGGGTTCTCTTCAGTAGATGCACTGTGGGGAAAAAAGAGAAAGGTTGTGTTACTATCTTAGTCCACTTGTCTAATCTTACTGCACTTTGCAGTGCCCTCTGAAATAAGAGATAGGGAGTCAGTATGAAGTCTCCTTTCCCAGGACACCTCAAGGGAAATGAAACTGCACCAGAGAGCTGAAGCTCACAAAGACATTACTGCATGCTTCTTTCTACACTCACCAATGATCTGCTGCTTTGTGAAGCACTCAGTAAGAACACTGAACTTCAAAGCTTCCCCTTTCAATAAGACATACTAAATCACTTCACAATTAATTTTCCCAAAGATTCAAACAACTGATAGGATTCAAGTGCTGGCCCATGAATTCAAGTGCTGGCCATTTGCAAGCAAGGCTTTAAATTCACTGAAGGAAGAAGTCAAGAACAGCGCAGGTTTTTAAGAATGATTAGGGCATCGTTCTTTCAAAATGCATTCAATAGCAGTGCATAACTACTTCTGCCCAAACACAACTCAAGTCTCAGCTCCCCTGAGAACGTTCTCCAAAGTGTCTGTTAAAATAAGCCTTCACTCTGTTTCATAAACAGGAGCGACACAAACTATTTTTACCCAGGGTACTAAAGACCAACAGCAGCATGTGAAGGATCTGACTGGAGTTAGAAGTGTGAGGGAAGAATCACAGAATCATAGAATCACAAGGTTGGAAAGAACCTGCAAGATATCTGGTCCAATCATTCTCCCACCACCACTGCTACCATATCTCATAGCTCCTCATCCAGAAGCTTCTTGAACACTGCCAGGGGACAGCGACTCCACCACCTCCCTGGGCAGCCATTCTAGTGCCTGACCACTCTACTGAGAGAAAAAGTTCTTCCTCAAGTCTAACCTAAATCTCCTCTGGTACAACTTGCAGCCATTTCCTCGGGTCCTGTTTGTTTCTTGGCCTAGGAGAAGAGGCCAAACCCCTCCTCATCACAGCCTTCCTTCAGGAAGTTGTAGAGTGCAGTGAGGTCTCCCCTGAGCCTCCTCTTCTCCAGACTAAACAATCCCAGCTCCCTCAGCCAGTCCTCATAAGATTTGTGCTCCAGACCCCTCACCAGTTTCGTTGCCCTTCTCTGGACACGCTCCAGGGCCTCAATGTCTTTCCTGTAGTGAGGGGCCCAAAACTGAACACAGTACTCGAGGTGCGGCCTCACCAGTGCTGAGTACAGGGGATAATCACCTTCCTGCTCCTGCTGGCCACACTATTTCTAATGCAGGCCAGGATGCCGTTGGCCCTTTTGGCCTCCTGGGCACACTGTTGGCTCATGTTCAGCTGAGCATCAACCAACACCCCCAGGTCCCTTTCCTCTTCAGTCTTCCAGCCACTCATTTCCAAGCCTATAATGCTGCATGGGGGTTGTCATGGCCAAAGTGCAGGACCCGGCACTTGGCCTTGTTGAACCTCTTTCCATTCACCACAGCACAGCGATCCAGCTTATCTAAGTCCCTCTGAAGGGCCTCCCTACCCTCAGGCAGATCCACACCACCTCCCAACTTGGTGTCATCTGCAAACTTACTGAGGGTACACTCAACACCCTCATGTAGGTCAACAATAAAGATACTAAACAAGATAGGCCCCAGTACCAACCCCTGGGGGACACCACTTGTAACAGGTCACCAGCTGGACTTAATTCCATTAACCACTACCCATTGGGCATGACCCTCTAGCCAGTTCCTTACTCAAAGAAGGGTATACCTGTCCAGGCCACAGGCAGTCAGTGTCCCCAGGAGAATACTGTGAGAGACCATGTCAAAGGCTTTGTTGAAGTCTAGGTAGACCGCATCGGCAGCCTCTCCCTCATCTACCAGTCTGGTTACCCAGTCGAAGAAGGAGATGAGGTTGGTGAAGCATGACCTGTCTTTCATGAACCCGTGCTGGCTGGGCTTGGGCTTGATACTCCAGATGCCACGCATGTGCTGTGTGATCTCACCCAAGATCCATAACTAATTGAGCTCTACCTAACATAATGTGGCGCACTGACTGCATAGTGTGTACCTGCCTGCTTTTACACCCTGCCAGATCCTCCTCTGGTTGCTCCTAAAACAGAGCAGAGTAGCAAAATTATTTTTAAGTAGTGAAAGGAGAAAGAGAACAACACATTGCTAGTTGAAATTTCCTCATCTGACTTGCAAGACTGACAAGCACACAAGACCAGCTGAACATGCCCCTAAGGCCATGACAGCTTCCAGCGGTTCTGAGGACAAACAAGTAAGCTTAGAAACTCTCTTCCCCGCCCCAAGATTAAGAAGTCACATTTGGCATCCACCTCTCCTTGGCAAAAAGCCATAGGCAACTTCTTCAGCCTGCACTGCTGGGAGGGAGACTGCACTCCTCTGCACTTTGTTCAACCCTGCCTTAAAGAACTGTGTGGATGCTGAGCTTCAGCTCCAGGTGACGACTGCAAGATCAGCAACCTCTTCTCTGGCCTCAGCTCCAGAGGAACTGCTCCAGCATCACAAAGCCATGGTAACAAGATGATCTACCTTTAGGTCTGATACTATTAGAAACTGCTGCAAGCTCACGCTGCTTTAAATGACCATCAGCCTACATTAAACAACTGTGTCGGGGCTCAGACCAAAAAACGCAAGAGACAGGAGAAAAACTACTGTTATTATTGCTTCTGTTCACACAAAATCCAAAATATACACTACTGTCATTACTGGGAACGAAGATATGCCAAATATTATTCCAAATACAATTGGATTAGTCTTTTCCCTCCTCACTTGCTTGACTTTTCAAAATCAGAGCCAGAGGAGATCCTCAAACAAAGTACTAAGAGGGATGTTTATGGATTTTTATTCTCATTTTTTTCAAGTTAGACTGTGTAAGTTCTCTAAATAAAAAGCAAGCAGAAACTGTGTTTATGTCAAGCTGCAGCTTTTCAAAACAGAAAAATACTGTTAGCAGTTCAAGAACAAAA
The DNA here is from genome assembly GCA_037305975.1 of Chrysolophus pictus. Classification (NCBI taxonomy): domain Eukaryota; kingdom Metazoa; phylum Chordata; class Aves; order Galliformes; family Phasianidae; genus Chrysolophus; species Chrysolophus pictus. The sequence continues at coordinate 6,748,899 of CM074596.1, read as the reverse complement.
AAGTAGTTGAAATACGGCTCTTCCTTCCCAAGTGTTATAGACAAGAGAAACATGCATTATGTCTCAGAAAGTAGTCAGGTTTGACAAGAACTTATGGGAATTAAAAACACTGAGCATCTCTGTGGCACAAAGAGCAGCTTTCTGTTTCCTAGCAAGCTCATCCAAGTAGTTTAAACCTGCCCCAGCATCTGCAGTTGCTGGGCTCTCCTTCAGAGTTTGGGAAAAAAACAAACAAACCAGTAGCCTGGGACTTTACCTTGGAAGTTGGAGTTGGTCCCTGGATGGTTCTCCAGGATATACTTCTTCAGTGCTGTGGTGGAGCAGGTCTTCGGTTCATTCATGGCCGCAATAGCAGACAGGATGGCATCTTCCATCAGAGTCCCACCCAACAGGGGCTTCTCCCCTGACTTCTTCAGCTATTTTCCAAGGAGGAAGAGAAAAGCATCAAGACAAAATTCTCCCAAACCAGGTCAGGACAAGCTCCTCTGCACCAGGTGGGTCGGCGCTCCTGCATTAGCACAGATATGTTTTATATTAAAACACTGCAGAGGGAACGCAGTTCTCCCAGCTTTAATGGTAGGACAGGCCTACTGAGTCAGCTGGCCTGGAGTGCTTTTCATTGGTAACACACTGTCCCAGTCCCAAAGCACACTGCAAGCATGTGGCAACCTAAGGGCCTGTCACTCAGGGAAGGAAATAAATCACACTTTCCTCCATCCCACAGACCAAATGTACCCAAGAGACATATATGGCACAGACACAAGGAAGAACACTGCAGACATCTGGGGTACCCGCTGCACTTACAATTAGCAGTGGAAAGCTTACCCCACCATCTCCCCTGCTGTGCTAATGACTCAGAGCTGAAGCAGTGTGCAGAGCATGCTAAGCAAGGAAGGCAGGGGGTTCTGGTTCCGTAAATGCAGACCAAGAAGAGAAAGAGTCCTACTGTTTCATAGTTTGATGAAACTGCTCAACGTGACAGGCTACTAAAGAAAGGGGCACCCAATAACCCAATAAAACTGGGGTGGGGAGGGCACGTTAACTTATATCCAACGCTCTTGGTTATTACAGACAACAAAAGAAGACGAACTCCGGCTCTGACCTGGAATGTCCCAGATGCTCCTTTCCCTGTGATCTGCTCTAGCTGGCCCTTTTCTACAGCTCTTTGCAGGGCATTCTTCAACAGCTGGGGTCTGAAATACAGGAAGATACAGCTTTACTGACACACACTGACAGCTTAAAAAACAAACAGAGAAACAACGCTCTACAGAGAACGTGAGAGAAGCTGTACTTACAAGAGGTATCTGCCTACATACAGACGTTTTAAATGGAGATCTGTCAGCAAGCGCTGGTTACATGAGATGAACAACGTACGTTAGTGGAAATTCTACTGCAGTGCTTTTTGGGTGTCACTGCATATCCAGAAACAAACAAGCTTCATTTGGAAGGATTTATTCGTTACAAAACACACATCTGTAGACAGGACTCAGTGGGCAATGAGTCAGTCAGCTCACAGACAAACAAGGGGCTGAGTACAAGCCCCAGTAAGAGGTGATGCATGGAATGGCCTTCATCTGTGAACCATATCTGGTTCCTGCTAACGGCAGAGATGCATACAGCACTGCTGATGTCAGCATCGAGAACAAAGATCAGGCACGGAGGGATGCAGAGAAAAGGCACAGCTCTTCTCAAGCTTTCCTCCAGGCTGTACAGTGCAGAGCACCACCTGCCTGCTGCCTGATGAAATACTGAATTACTGCAGAGGGAGGCAAAGCCAGAGGAAGACAGCATTTCAGGGATGCTCTGCTTCAAGAGCCTACCCCTGCACCTACCTGATATCTACTTTGAGTTTGGGATAATACTGAGACACATATTTCTTGATCAGGCTGTAAGAAGCTTCTTTTGGCTCACAAAGACGGGTGAAAGCCAGTGGTAGGATGTCTTCCAGCTTCACTTGTTGCTCTGGAGTCGAAATGGAAGTGCTTTTCTGAAATACATACACTTTTATGCATCAGTGGGGCCTAGACCTGTTTCCTTCTGAACCAGCAATGCACAGGTAAGGAGAAGTGCTCCTGACACTGCCACAGATCTGGAAAATCAAGTTCTGTAAGGCAGCTCTTGGAATTTAGACAATTAAGCATTTTTTTTAAGTAAACACTTTCCTTCCCCTCTTTATTTTAATAGAGGCTTTTTTCTCTGTTACAATGACAGAGTCGTGTGAAAATGATTCATGCTGACAAAAAAACAAAAACCATTAAAGACAAGACCTGTTTATACAGGTCCAATTTTTCCAACAATAAACAGCACTTGTGTTCAACTGACAGCATGAAGTTTTGCTTGGAGGTAACATTCCTTTCTCCTGAATTCTCCTCCATTGTTTTGTTGCTATCAGGAAGGAATGATTCCCTTTATGTAAAGAAGAGAAAAGACAGCCAGGAAATCTGCTGAAGTCTAATGATTTTGATACTGAACAGCAGCTTTGTGAATGGTCAAACAGGCGAGGATGCTGCTCACCCAGACAGCTGCTCACCTGCCAGCTAAATTCACCAAAATCAAAAGCCATCCATTCGTTTTGCTGTGATATGGAAAAAGGAACTAAAAACAAATACACAAATATGCTGCAGACAAGAAAAGAAATGTGTTAATAGTTATCAGGTGCCTTACTCAAACTTGCCATGGAGCCCACAGTTCTATCCAAAAAGAAGTTACGTCTAATTAGTTTCTTACAGTATCCTGGTATTGAACATGCCCCTATTACCACCAAGTTTAGGCCTTAGGGTCTGCCCCATAGCCAAGAGGTAAGCACCAGAGTGCTAGAAAACTCTCTGGGATCACCTGTCTAAGCCAGCAATTCCAGCTACGCATTTTGAAACTGCAGCATTAGAAGTGTTTTTCACACATTTAGTGGGGAGCAGAGAACAGCAGTGCTGGAACACAACTAATTGTGAGGACCAGACTCAGACATGACAGTACCTCAGAACAATACACACCCAACTCCTGCAGCTTCCCTCCAGAAGCCTTAGGACATTCATTACTTCCTCCCTCTGTCCTCTTAGCTAATGGAAAACGTTTGTCTGATAGATAGTGCTGAAGATTGAAGTCTTCCATTTATCCACGCAACAGATAAAACAGAAACAGCAGTTGCAGAAAGTTCTCTTACAATACCTGAGAGGCATCTCTCTCTACCAGGTAAAGACAGAAGAGGAACTTCAGGGTTATTCAGTTTTCTGCCTCAGAACCAAAGCCTAGGGGTTTAATGTAAACATTTTAAAACTAAGATTTTGATTATTCTACTTAATTTCTCATACTAGCTTTCTGATTCTGATTTCAGAGAAACAGATACTTTAATTACTGTACTTGGAAAGGAAAGGTACAGCAAGGAGAAGGAAATTGTTCAAGTTGGGCTAAGCTGCATTTCATAAGATGCATGTGTTTCAGAGTAACGTTTGAAGCACTCCACCTTACCTTTCTGTCTCTGGCTTTCTGAACAGTTTTTCCTGCATTAGAAACCACCACGAAGCTTCCAGAAGCTCCCTTCCCTTTCACCTAGTTCAAAACAAAGTCCGTGTCAGCCTTTAGCAAAGTAACACAGGATAATAACTGTTTGAAGGAGACTAAGCAACACTATTTAACAGATTTTGAATGAATGCTCATCCTGGTGATTAACTGTGAGGGGCAGAAGTTGGATTTGAATCCACTTCAGTAGATCAGAAGCCACAGCTAGACATAACAAACATACTCTCTAGCCTTGACCAGGAGATCCTAACAAAATTGGCATCACAGCTGTAAGCTACAGCGTTGAAGGCAACATGATGCTGCAGAAGTGATGCTGCTAGACTCAGGTTGAAGATGCATCATACAGCAACACAGCAGCAATTTATCACCATGAAACAGTCACCTCCCAGAGCACAAAGACAACAGTGCACTGCATCTGACTGACAGAACCATGCAGAAATTCTGTCAGTGTCTAACAAAATGGACACAGAGATTGAAGAACCTCCAAGAGGAAGAACATGATCTCCCCAGAGGTCTGCTAATGGTTTCTTAAATTCCTGCATGATTCAGTAATACCAGCAGCACCATTCTGCAGAGTGACCCTTACCTGCCTGATGATCCCCCTCTCTAGCTCCCTTTTCAAGGCTTGCTTTAGAAGATAGCCTCTTCTCTCCAGCTCCAGGGAAGGATATTTGTGGATGATGTATTTACGTATTGCAACAACTGATGCGCCGCTCTTCTGAAAGCATGCCTGCAACAGGATCAGAAGTTGGTAAAGAACATTTGGACTGAAACTACTTTGCAATGGGACCAGAGAAGAGAGACTGAGCTGATGATGATGCACACAGGCCAGCACAGGATGACCTTTTTCCTACAATGACTCAGGAGTAGAAAATGTGAGTAAGAAGATACATAACTTTCTCTTTCAGAGTGGCTGAAGAGCAGACAAACACAAGAGCAAAACAGCAAGCATGTCAACTACTATCCTATTCTGAAGCACTTAAAAGCAATGGTGTATACACTACATGCTATTATAAAAAATAGCTACATTTGGGCTAGCCAGCACTGCCCAACCAGTGAGTCATTAGTAATTCATTATAACGATGTCAGATAGAGTGATCATTAACAGATTAGTCAGAACAAGTTGTTGATATCTTTTGAAGGAGATAAAGGACTGGCATTTGTTAGTAAAACAAACAAACACCGATTTGAAGTCCATAATCTTGAATCTTCTAAGACAGTAATCATCATGTCAGCCAGCTTGTATCACTAGAGTCCTCCAATCAGGGATCAGAGTGGGACAAAACAATTGTGTTTTAAACTTTAGAGACATACTGTAGAAAACACCAGCTGTGACTAGATAAAGCCCTCATTGTTTAAGCAAGTTACCAGATCTGTATGGCTTCAGAAAGCACAGTACAGGATAAAGTTTACTTAATGCACAGCATAAGTAAAGCACTGAACTTCATTACCTGCCCTGATAACTCCATAATGTTACCAGAAATATAAAGCTTGGAGAAACCTGAAGTTTATAGCATGGCTTCTCTCAGTCTAACAAATTTGGATGCACGACAGTGTGCTTCAGGGGCTCAAAAGGCCATCTTGTAATTAAAGCTGGTGGAGTTCAGATCTCTGGGGAAGGCAATCTGCATGAACCAAGTCTCAAGGTGAAGACAGCAGAGTTGCAGAGTGACTACAACAGCATAAGTCTCTTCTTACAAGCAGAAGGAAGCATACAGCCAACTAAAACCAACACCACTCGGAATGCTAGCTTAAAGTATTTCCATCTGCTCTTAATTACAATAAGATGCTGGAAAAGATATGCATCAAGTAGCTTAATCGAGGTAAACCAAGTTAACTATGGCTAGGAGACACATCAAATTAAAGGACACCAGTAATCAACCAGGTGACATCATCAGAGCTGTTTCTAATATTTTAACCAGTGAGGGAAACAAATTCAAAACAAAGAAAAGCTACAGAGCCCCTCCATCATCATCATCATCACATCTCAGCTCCATGGGTTTCCAGACAGAAGCATACATGCCTCACAGTTAAGTTTCCCCCTAAGATGACAGCACTATCACCTGTACCATCAGAAAGCTGAAGCCATAAATTGTAGTTTGTCCCTTTGCTTTGTGACAGGTGAACAGAAAGAAACACTTGACTCCTACTTACCTTGATGGCCTCAGTTAAAATAGCATCCATCTTCGGACGTGAAGTGGCAGCCATCTGAGTTTGTTTCTGTGCCCTAGCCAGCTGGCTAGCAGAAAGAGTAGCCCAAGCAGGAATGGTCTTTTTCACCTTCTTCTCCTTTTCCTTAGACTGATCTTTATCGCTTGGGGAAATGCAAAGCGATAATGAGATGGGAGAACGTAAAACAAGCCAACAAGTACAACAACAAAAAAATATGCCTAGAACATTTAACACTGAAAATACTTCTTCCTGTGAAAAATGGGCATCTTTTTTAGGGACACGCCCTATTTTCCCTCTCTCTCCCATAATTGTTTTCATCTACAGAACCAGTCTCTCCTACCCAAATTCCTAAGTTCAGCACTAAGCAAGCCTTACTCCTTTTTGGTTTCTTCTGAGGACTTGGTTTCCCCCTTCTCTTCATTCTCAGGTTCCTTTGGCTGTTCTGCTTCACTAGGTGCAGCAGCAGGCAGGGTTTCATTCTCTTGTTCTTCTCCAGCAGAGGCAGATTCCTCAGAAGTGGCTTCTGCATCTAAAAGATGTAAAGATGTATCAGGTTACTATTCAAAACTGGCCCCTGCTCTTAGTGAAGGTGGAGGATTTAAAAAAAAAAAAAAGTACTAACATACCCTAAAAATGATTTCCAACCTGTTTCTTTACTCTAATTTTAAGGGATGATTTGAATTTATGAAAGAAAGTGAACAAAGGTAATGAAAGAGCTTCAGTATGGTGCAACGAGCCATCAAATGCCAGAATCAAACAACATCACACAGTATTTTCACAATGAGCAATTTTCATAGTATTTTCACAATGAGCTAATTCCCCATACTTCTGTTATGTCAGTAACTTAAGTTACTGTTGCAATCACTCCCCATCACAATGCCTACAGGTGAGGAAGAAGAAGAAAATCACTATCATGGAAACAGAAGGTTTTCCCCTAAGTTAAGTTTTATGCATTTTAACTAAAAAAGGTGCAAAACCATATAATTCTAGCAGAGATTATTGAAGATGAGCATAAGCAGCTTTGTTTACGACAAATGCATCTTTAAATACTGCTTTTTCAGCACTATATGCTGTGGTAACTGAAGTATTTTAACTATTCAATCACATCTGTCCAGATCTGGCAAAGCTTTAGGCTGCACATTTATCAGCAGTAGCACTTGTCTCTCAGCAAAATCAAGTCCAGTAAGAAACCAACTTACCAAGCAAATTAACTCAAGCACATCTAGTCAAGAGCAAGCCTTAAGGGACTGATCTGCCTAATGGATAACATGCGAAAAGAATTATAGTCACAGAATTACTCAGGTTGGAAAAGACCTTCGGGATCATCAAGTTCAACCACAACCTAACCAAATATAAACTGCTGTTACCCACTGCTTGGCTAAAGTGCTGTCTGTCATGATGCCTTTGTGCACTGCACCAGTTTTCTGTCTTTGAGAAGAAGCTTATGCATTGCTGCTCCATTCCTGTGCATAGCTTTCCTCCCATGAAAGCACTATGTTTAAAATTTAAATGTGTATTAATAGTTATTTTCCTAGGCAACACACACAGTCAACCCACCAGTGAGAACAAGCTCACTGAAACTTAATGAAAATCCCACTGAAAAGACACATTCTGAGAAACTATGATGAAGCTACTGGGTCAGACACATTAATTAATACCAGGCTTTATTACATGGTGTGGTAAAATACTTCTGTTCAGGAAAATAAAAATAATTAAACACTTTGGTTTTCCATCCATTAATTCCTCCTTTCAATTCCAAGCCATTTTCTTATCACTACTGAAAGTTCCCAATTTCTACCTTTATTCAGAAGAACATGCAAGCCTAGAAGAGATGACAACTAGCTATATTTTCATATTCAGAGAGAGTCAAGGGTTATTATATTCAGAGAGCCACAGGGTACAAAGCACAAACCAAACTATTTCCCACTGAAAAGCGTACAATATTCCCAGCAGGGCAAGCACAGCCTATAAAAACAAGGCAAGCATTAGGATTTTGACCACAGCTGTAAGATTTTTTTTAGCAACTTCAGTATCCAAACCTATGCTTGGATGCAACACCATGGCTGGCTACAACAACCCAGCAGAGAGTTGTTACAGTACCTGTTTTCACCTCTTCACCACCTTCAGCAGGTTTGCTTTTGGGAGGAGTTTCTCGAGAAGAAGAATTAACGGAGCGGCGGATGGGCATCGTGTCGTCTTCAGCTTTCTACAAAAAGCATTTATGAGTCAGTACAGATGCTGGGAAGACTCAGAAAGCTTTTGAGTTGGGATTCAAGTAAATCAGAACAGCATATGTAGAAATATTCTAGTTACGTTCATATTTTTCAGAATTTTCAAGACAGTAATATCCAGCCCAGCACCTTTGAAGTAGATCAGGAAAGGACAGTTTTGCATTTCATAGTTAGAAAACAAGTAACATTTCATTCCACATTTAATGAGATGAGCATTCGGGGATTTTGACAACTGCAGCATCTCGCGGGAAGCAAGGAAGGGGAAAGACAGCACCTAGAGGGTTTATTGGGCTCCCAATGGAGTTCCCTAAAACCAGGAGAGAAAGAATACGAAGAAATCTTCAGCAGGAGTGGAAGTCAATGACTGATCCAAGGGCAAGCCTGGAGAATGGGTCAGCCCCTACCTCACTTAACTTGTCCGTGTGGATCAGCTGAGTTCCCGTTAAGAGTGGAAGCGCCTTATGATGCACGGGTTCAGCTTCAGACAGATCAGTCGCCATTTAAAATTATTTCTAGCCCCAAGTGCACGTAACACTGTGGAGCCCCAGGTTTTAACCCCAAGGACTTTTTCCTAACGGCTTTCACAGTGCAGTGAGGAGTCAACCTAAAGTACAGAAAAGATGTGGTGTGAAAATTAACAAAACTGAAACATCTACGTGCGCGTATCTAACAAACTAAAGACTGAAAAGAATAAGTGACTTAGCTCATTGCTAACTGACAAGCAATACCGGCATTCAACAGAGATGCTAAGACATGTACACAAACTTGAGCGCTATGGGTGTAGCAGAAATGGCAGAAGTAGAAGCCAGACCTGCAGCCTGCTCCATTACACATACCTGAATGAATAAAGATGCTATTTAAATTAACAAAAGCATTAACAAAGAGCAGTCATTGCACCGTGCTCAAAGCCAAGCAATGAAGAAGCTAAACTAATAAGCCATCCTCTTCATGGAAAAGCATGCCCTGATATACTGACACAGCTTCTGTTAGCCTAAGGAATTAAACCATTTAACCTGCTAGGAGAAAATAAAACAGAGACCCTCCCAAATTAAACCCCACGCAACGTAAAGAAATGCACGAATCCTTGTATGAGAAAACAACCATCAAAACCTTCGACAAAAAGTTAAAGCTTTGCAAGACTCTCCTCCAAACACGAGCACAGTCGTGAGCACCAATTATGCTGATCAAGCCTCACTCACCCCTTGCTACCATCCTACTATGCTATTACAGCCTCTTACTGCCGCCCATCTACCCGGCTCAGCCCCTCTGAAGGAGGGACGCTCCTCCTCACACACTGCCAACTCCAGGCCTTACTTTGTCACCCACTTCTCCTCTTCTCACCACCCCCCTTTAAAAGCCTCAAAAGCAACACCTCACTTGCGGCAAACCAGGGCTGCACCCGCACTCCCTGGTCCAGTAGATCAAGCTGCAGAGTGCCCTCTTCCCCTCTTAATGGAGAAACAGCCTAACACTCCCAACCACTAGTTCTCCACAGTTTCCTTCACTCTTGTCCTTTCACCACTCAGTAGTAGGGCTTCCCGGGGACCAGAGGGACTCTCTCCACACCAGTTGCTGTCCCAGGCAACCCAACACCCAGCTCACCTGCAGAGAGCACTGCTGTCACCCCCCAGCTATGGCTGCAGTGCACATTCAGAACCCAACAGCGGGGAAAGAAGAGCTGAGGGAAACGTGTGTTAATTAAGGTAAGATGGCTTTGCAAGGGCCGACGACCAACAGGCAGCAAACTGCCTTCCCCAAATAATCAATCACTGATTAAAACTGATACGTTAATAAACTTGAATGCTGACTGCACACACCTGCGCACAGAGAAAGCAAAGCATACTGCATTCCAAAGACAAAATAAATGAGATGAACGGAGCTTTCTGATGAAATGTCAGGATGGAAAAAGGAAAACTAACAGCCAGTTTAGAATATATGAACCCAGCAGTTCTTTATCTTGTAGGACTTTCCTTCCTCACTGGCAGAAAGGACAGAATGAAGAATTCCACCAGCTTTCAAGTGAGAATCAAATGTTTTTTTTCGAAGAAGAAAGATAGAACAGGAATTGTATCTAACACCCCAGCCTCACACATTGGATACAGCAGCATCCTGGGAAGTGTCCCAAGCGCTGCTTTTAAAGAATTAGAAAGTATTGTGCATGTTTTGCAGTTGTACAAATGTCAGACTGAGCACTGCAAGCAGGAAGAGGCCAAAAATCTTTCTGGATTCCTAGACTAGCTGAAATGATGGATTGCATTCAGTCTCAGCTCAAGGAGTGGAAAATCCAGGCAAAGTTGCAAGCAGGTTTTCCACGAACCAATTAGAAAAATATCCCTGCACTGATTTCTTTCTAATCCATCAGCAAGCTGTTAAGAGGGAAAAAAAAAAAGCATGAAATACCACCACAAAATGAGAGGCGATAAGTGAGACACGTGCATTTTGGACAGTATTTCAAGAGTGGATTTCCCTCACCATTTAACAGAGGAACTTTACTCAAGTTAACCCAAGGCACAGCCCAACTGACTCCTCAAACTGCTGCTGGCCATAAGATTTTACAGCTTATCTCAGACTGTGATCTCAGCCAAGGAAAAATGTTTTGGGATAAAATCAGGTCTGGAACGTGGCAAGCTGACCATGGCATTGTCTCCTGGTTGGGTACCCAGGCCAGGTGGTCTGAAAGCAAATATGCCACAGAGAAATGAGAAAGCACATCCAACCCTGTGCTGGAAAGGGCGTCCCCTTACTGTGGCACAGTGTGCACACAGTGGCTGACACTCATAGACACAAGGTGGTAGCGTGGAATACCCTGTGCAATGTGTGCCCAGAAATCAGGTCAGATGGGCAGAAGAAAACATATGTGTTCTTGCAGATCTGAAGCTGCCAAAGAATGTGAAGTTGACAACATTACAAGCAGTGCAAACAAGAAGGACTGTTTATTACCAACTAGGCTTAAGAAAGAAAAATAACTGGATTTCAAAACAAAGCTCTTGATTATCATGCAGTTATCTGCTACTTTCTGATGTTGTCTTGAGCAACTGAACATTTAAATGTCTCAGAAGCCATAGGAAAAAAAAAGAAGCACATGGAAACATTACTATTTCAGCAAAGCAAAAGTGAAAATCCAAAGCAAACATGCAAAAATGTTACCTTCTGAACTGCAAGGCAGCCCACTTGATCAAGACTTCTGGCCCTCTTAAATCCTCAAAGCTCTTCCCTAGAAGTCCCAGCTAAGGTGGAAGACACCCTACTGCAAATCCTTCAACGTCTACATCACCATAGAATATACCACCTTTGATAGAAACTTGCTTTACAAAACAGATCCATCAGAAGTTCTCAGCTGGTTGCCTCTCAGCCTGCTACACAGTGATGCTCCAGTGTTTACTGATCTCGATTTTGTTTTTGCAACTCAGAGAGCAGCCTGCCACACCAATTAAATCAGACCAGCAGTACCAAGTCATGTTGAACAGCCCAAAAACATGCAGAAAAAATAAAATATCTGACTGCATGCAGAATACAAGTTAGTCCCACTTCTAATCCTTATCTGGCAACCTGCTTGGAAATTCACTCCAGTTCCTCATCAGCCCTTCAGCACACTGAGCCATCAGAGCTCTGCATGCTTTGCCCCATCCAGAAGCAGCTGTTGCTCCTTGCAGTCATCACGCTGTCTCCATTTCCTGGGAGGTGCCCTACTTAAACACACTCCTCAGATAAGCTACAAGGGCTGCACTCAGCTCTCCTGTGGTCGAGTCTCCCTGAGATCTGTTACAGGTTATCCGAGCTCCATGCTGCTAACAGCACTACAAACCATCTTGTTTCAATTAAAGAAGAGCACTGGTCCAATGCAAAGATCCAATAGCTCACCACTTGGCAGGCAAGAAATTATTTGGCTTGACTGGTGTTACAGCTTCTATTTCCATCGACTCCTTCCCTATAACGTTAAAATCCCGAACACATTAGGGTTTGAGGGAGCACAGAGAAAGCCTTCTACCTTTCTAGCATTGAAGCATATGCATTTCTACACACAGACATCCAGTGGAAGAGTTTTTGGTTTTTTTTTTGTTTGTTTGTTTGTTTTTTAAAGTCTGATGGTATGTTTTCATTTCAGGGTAGTATTGAATTGAGCCCACAGACCCCAAACACCTCTAAACAGAAGCTGACTTGTACCCTGCTTATGCTATCGAGCTCTACACAGCAACACAAAGATTAAACATTGCCATTCTGCACGCACAGACGCTGCTTCCATTGCAAAAAGCAGCGCATTCCTGCATCTCTGCCTGCCCACCTGGGACCAAGCTCAGCATCTCTCCCTCTGGGATACAGAGCAACTCAGAGACAGCTCAGTTTCAACAGGTGTTTATTAAAATAGGAGGAAAGAGCCATGCCTCACCTCCGCCATTCTCCACCACCAAAAACACTAACTCAATATAAAAAGAAGTACAGGTTTCAGATTTTCTCCATCCATCCTTGACCTGTACAGACAGGAAGAGAAGATTGCTTCCCCAGTCTGGATTATCTTCTCTCCTTATATCCAGCAGAAATTCTTCATGTCCAAACACACATACAGAGACAGACACTGGGAGATTTCAATTATGTCACTACTATACTTGGAAACTTGAAAAATTTCAGTTACAAGATTAATACAAAGCAGAGTTCCTGCCTGCATAGCTGCATGAAAACAACCCCTCACTGCACTGATGCTCAGAACTGATGGGACAACATGTTTTCAAAAAATTTTGAGTCCATGATCTAGATTCTCCATGCATTCCTGCTGGGAGAGGCAATCAAAGAACAAAGCAGGCTACGTCGGAGTATGCAAGGTTCAGCTTTCAGTTTACAGCAGGTGTAGCTCACAGATTTCTAGCTATTTCAGCATGAAAGCTGCTGCTGAGTTTCATCTAAGATGACAAGACTTTTTAATTCCAGGATCCAACATTATGAGTTTCGACAAACCATTGACAACCAAATGAAAGTTCAGGCTGTAACACTACATACCAGGATAAAAAACCTCTTATAGGCAACACCCTCCATGCTTATACAGTCTACATTTAACACCACCATACAAACCCTCCTGAGCCATGACTTATTCAGCCACCACTCATAACATGGCATCAGCACTACCTGAGGAAAGCTACAAATTCCTGGTGCTCCATAAAATCTACTCACACCTCATATTAGAGTCCATCAATGTAAAACTCCTCATGTTCCCTCTCAAGGAAGTCAAAATAGAATTATAGAATGGCCTGGGTTGAAAAGGACCACAATGATCATCTAGTTTCAACCCACCTGCTATGCGCAGAGTCGCCAACCAGCAGACCAGGCTGCCCAGAGCCACATCCAGCCCGGCCTTAAATGCCTACAGGGATGGGGCATCCACAACCTCCTTGGGCAACAAAAAAAAAAATCCTCAAGAACAGCCTGGCTCATTTTTAAGAAAACACTGGCAAAAGAAACATCAGTTTCTACTGAAAGGGAAAACTGGAGAAAAAAATCACAGAACGGCCAGGGTTGGAAGGGACCTCAAGGATAATGATTCTCCAGTCCCCTGCCACATGCAGGGCCACCAACCTCCACATTTCATACCGGCCCAGGCTGCCCAGGGTCCCATCCAACCTGGCCTTGAACACCTCCAGGGATGGACGGGGCATCCACAGCCTCTCTGGGCAGCTGTTCCAGCACCTCACCTCTCTCTCTGTAAAGAACTTCAATATATATTTATTTATTTATTTATTTATATGTATATGTATATGTATATATGTATGTATATGTATATGTATATGTATATGCATGTATGTATATATTCTGGAGAGAAAAATAACTCCAGCAGTACAAGCTGAGAGAAGTGCAGCACTTCCCTCTGCTCTCACCTACTGTGCACACAGTTTAACAACAGGAGAATTCCTGAAGTTCCTCAGCTCCATCAGAACAGCTGCTGGCCAAGTGTTTCTTAAAGACGCTAAAAGCACTATGTACAGTAAAAACAAACAAAGAAACCACACGCCCGAACGACCAGCGAGCGGCTAAGACCCGATAAAGGCTCATTAACCCAAAGATCCCTCGGCGGCCGATCGGGACTCCCGAAATACCGGGCAGACCCAGCTGTCAGCCCGCAAACGGAGCGAACGCACCCGGCGCCCAACCAGCCCCGTCCTCCAGCACGCACCGCGACCGCGGGAACGGCCGCAAAACGGGCGGGAAGGGCTCGCTAAGGGCCGCGGGGAAGCAGAGTCCTGCGAGGGAGTTGGGGGAGTCGCCTCGCCCCGCACCGGCCCGCTCCCACCAGGGACACCGAGCACGGCCTGCCAGGGGCAAAGCACGGCCTGCAGCAGCGCCGGGACCCGCGGCTCCTTTCGGGCTTCGGGCAGCGACCGAGCGAAGGAAAACAAACGGCGGGGAAACCGAACGGGTGGCGCTCGGGGCCCGGCCGAGGCCTGCGCGGACGCCGGGCCGCGCCGCGACACCCCCCCGCCGCGAGGCCTATCGCGACACGGCGCGGCGCCGAGGGCGGTTCCGGCGGGCCACCTCCGCGCCCCGCGGCCGAGCGGGCCGCCCCCCCTCCCCGCCGTGCGGCGCCGGGCGGGGCCGGCCCTCACTCACCAGCGGGCCCGGCGGACACAAAGCGGCCCTCTAATGGCGGCGGCGGGGGAACCGGCGGGGGAGGGGCGGGGGGGGCCGGGGCAAAGGGGCGGGGGCGAGGCGAAGGGGGCGGGGCCGCGCCGGTAGGTGGGCGGGGCCTGACGGAGTCACCGGCCAATGAGGAGCCGCGGGCATTTTTCGAACGCGGGGCGCTCTCCTCCTTTCCCTCCCTCCACCGTGGATGTGCGCGTGCGCGGCGCCTTCCCGCCCAACGCTGCGCTGAGGCGTTTCCCGCCACGGCCTCCTGAGGGTGCTGAAGGGCCTCGCGCTCATCCCGCGGCCTGCAGCCTCACCTTCTCAGCCCCTTTTTTCTTTCCCGTGTTCCTTCAGATTGCCCTTTTCCGGCTTTTTTTTTTTGCTGTTTGTTTTGTTTGTTTGTTTTGTTTGTTTGTTTTCCCCCGGCCTTTCTGCTTTCCCTTCACCGGGTTCAGGGTGCCTCCGTTCCCACTTACCTCAGACAGCTCTGCACACAGCTGCCAGGCTGCAGCGTCTCCTCGGAGCCTCACAGTGTGTGATTTCCAATGTCACAGAGCTATTCCGCTCACCCAGTTGGTTCCTCAGCTATGTTTCCTACCCCTAGCCTCCCGCTGGCACCAGTGTGACATGGGGAAGGCACTCAGGCCTTCATTTGGGCACCAGCATCCAACAGCCACACCACGAGCACTACTAAGAGGCACTTAAATCATCCACAGAGCAATGAAGGTGTTTGGTTTTCACACTGCGACTGTTTTTTGTCTCAGCTTCTTCCACCCTTCTCCCCTCAGGTGGCTGCTACACCTGAGAGTGCCCCTTCCCAAAGCCAGCTGCTGTGACCAAGATCATCTTCTCCACCTAGCCCTTCTCCATGGTGTTGTGCTTTCTCCTTTGTCTCCTGCACTGAACAGCCTTAGCCAGATGGTTCCACTTTGCCAGACATTCCTTCATTTCTTGTGAGTGCGGAATAACCGCAGCGCAGCTGCACAGCAATGTGTTCTTTGGCCTTTCCCCCCAAGTGGTGCCTCTCTGGCAGGAGGGGGGGATTAGGAGGAGAGGGAGCAAGAGGAAACGTGCTGCTTTGCTGCAGACTTTTAAGACACTATAAAGGAAAAAATGAAATCACGCCAGCTGCCCTCCCCTTGCTCACTGCAAGCCTTTGTGCAATACTCTAGCACCTGCGCTTGCTGAGCCACAGAGCTGCACTGAGACATAAGCAGAGGAGGAGAAAGGCTTTTGTTGTCTCTCTCTGTCTCTCTCTCTTTTTTTAATATCTCTAAATCCTCCCCAGAGGGGAGCTGTGGGCCCTGTGCATTCCTTACAGCCACATGCCTGCCTGACCACAGCGGGCTGGGAAGCCTGCAAAAATACCATGCCTGGGCAAGGCAGCTGCATCCCACAGAGGGAGCATGGCACTGCTCAGTCTCCTCTCCACCCTACTTTCTGGGTGGGCTGGTGTCGTTTCCCCCCTCCTCCTCCCGTTCATATAGTGTATCACACGGAGAAGAGTGAAGCTTTGGAAACCATGGTGAACTTGCACACATTGGTGAGGATGCACAGGAGGAAGGGAGCTGTGCAGGACAGAGACATTGCCATCAAACTGTGTTTGTATGCAGCACTATCATCATCATCATCAAATACTTTTAATAAGTGCTAAACACTTGTGCCATGCAATAGTATGAACTCCAGCTGGTTCATGGATTTTTTTTCCTTAAAATCATTCAATTTGATTGCAGCCCTAAAGCTTCTACAAATTTGCCTGGAGCTTTGGGTTTTGACTGTGCAGTTCAGCCTGCAGTTTAAATCGTGTCATTTAGCTATTGCTACTGTTTAGATGACTATCCATAAAATTTGCATGTTGAGTGATTTACCATTTCCACCCCATATCCTTTAGAGACTTTCCAGACCAATGCCACATGTTCTTTTTCTACTGGAAACACAAAACCCGTTGTACTTCTGGTCTCAGTACTTCCATTCCAGGGGTCACAAGCCATTTTGTTTACTTTCTTACCATACACCAACTAATGTTTTCCCCATTTTGTCACAATTTTTACTTATAGATATATATATTTTTAAATCTGACAAACACATCACCCATGTTGTTGAACAGCTACCCACTTCATACAGAACAAAACAGAGGATTATCACTATCCATGTCATGGTGTGCTCTGTATATACCGGAATCAGCTTCTGCTGCCATGTGCACAGTCCTGCTGGCTTAGTGAGCATAGTGTCTTTGTCACCAAATTCTGTTTTCACGTTGGCCTGCAGCTTCAAACTTCGGTGTTAATTATATTTAGGCCTTGCCTTTGGTATCCTTACCCCACTTCAGCAAATTTGTTCTTCACTTTTTTACCTTGACTTTCACATTTGTTTTATAAAACCTTTCCAAAATGTTTGGCCTACAGTCAGCATGGCTCATGGAGAATGTGAATCTTTTTCCATTTCATTCCACATCAGGAGCACGGCAAGCTGGGGAACTCCTTCCCATTGCTTCATTCTTTCATCCCTCAAGCTCCACGTTCTTCTACTTCTTCAGCTTCTTGTGCTTTGAGAAACAAATCAAAGATTCCCCGAGAAGCCTTTATCAAACTGGGTAGCACGTGTTTACTGATTCTTCCCTATAAACCTGTTTCTCCCGGAATGTGTATCTGAGGTATCTGAGGAACGTAATTTGCGGTTTGATGTAACCTTAAGACATGCTGTAACAGAATGAGCTTGTTGTTGCTGGCAGCCTGATTGCACTATTTGATGGGAGTCAGGCTGTGCCATTTTAAGTGTATGGCCACAGCTGCTAATTTTGCAGTAAACGTTCCGGGGAAGCTCACAGAGGGCTTGAGCAGGATCCTTCCTTTTCTGCCTTGAGGTTTCTGTTCAGCAAGTGGCATGCCTGGCTGTGAAGGGAGAGCCTGGCTGATGTTTTCAGCTTAACACAGATAACAGGGAATGGTGTTGAGTATAACTGTCCCCAAACCATCACAAACTCAAAGCATTTAATTAATCACATCAATATGTGAGAGACCACCTGGGCTGAATAAAGCCCCTCTGCAGCATGCAGAAGTATGAGGTGAAGAAGGACTTGTCTGCTTTATGAAACACGGGCCATGGACAGCATACACTCAGTTCCTGACTGTTGGAAGAACTGCTGCGATGTTCTTTAACCACAGCTTTTCATTTTGTTGCCATTCTGGGCATGTTTGGCTACTTGACTGACTGCACATCTGTAATGATTGCCAGAACAACTTAGAATTGTCTTCTAACATGTGTTTGCTGCAACTGTGCAAAAATCACTCAGTTTCTGCTTTCAAAAAAAAAAAAAAAAAAGCATATTCTTTGACACTTTGTGGCCCTCCAGACACTACCTTTGATCTCTTTATTCTTTATCAGCCTCCAATAATTTTTTCTCCATACTTTTTCAGCAGACTGTTCCACATTCCACTCCCAGCTGATTTGTTGCTGCCCTTCTAAGAGCTACCCATTAGGGATCCCAGCTAGCTCTTCTTTTCAAACCCTTTCCAATTTTCCAGCCAATATTCTGTTCATCTGTTTACTTTCAAACTTGTCCACTCATTTTCATATTAGTTCCTAACCAAATGAATAAAAATGTGCTTAAAAATACCAAAGTTCGATCTCTTCTGGAGCCATGATGGATTTTTATGTATGGCAGAAATGTACCTGCCACTGGAAGAAATTTTGACCATAAAGAAAGGACCTTGAAGAAAAAATGTTGTGGGCTAAGTTGCCTCCACAGGCTGCTGCTTTTCTAGAGATGCCCTAATCTGAAACAGATCCTTATGACTGATGAGGCAGATATGATAATCACTGGGAAACCAGTGGCTGGAAGTTGTGATTCTTCTGTCACGCTTCTGGCATTACAGCAGTGATTTATTTTACCCCAAGCTGGCAAGAGGAAACAATGGCTCCCCTAAGCCAAAGACAGTTTGAAGCTGACCGGCTTGGCATTTCATAGTAGGTCAACACACCTCTCCCAAAGCTGTGTGTTCCCATGGTTAGTATCTGGCAGTGGGAATGCTGTTAAATTCCTTTGCTCTCTGAACCAAATACCGTTTCAGAATAAAATTGGTTTGCAGCAGGCTGCAGAGCAGGCAGCGGCTGTTCCTCTCAACCAGGCAGGTAATAACTTACTGTCAGGAACACCTCCCGGCTGGGTATGCTTTTCCAGCTACAAAAGCTCATTTTTGTCTGCTATGTGTGCACTGTGTGCCCCTGCCATCAGCAGCACACCCAGCACATTCAGCAGCCTGGCTGGGGCTATGGCCTCCGCACTGGTCCTGCAGCTGTAACAGAGCAACAGCATGCCAGCAAGCCTTGCTGGGAAGACAAAACCCTTGGGCTGAGCAGGAATTTAAAGCATTTTTGGCAATAGCTCTTGCTTGAAGCATACAGTCAGATCTAGTGCTTGTCTCTCCATGGGAAATCCTGTCAGCTGGCTCTTCTTTGACATTTGACAGCTGCAATTCAGGCTCCTGTTCAAATGAACTACCTTGTGATGGTGGAGGCAGCCAGAAGAGTTGGATGTGTCCAATTTTCCTTGGAGGATGAGCAATGTGTTCTGCAGAGAAGATGTGTGAAATTCTTTGTATTTGATGATTACATTGCATGAAAAAAGAATCTCAGGTCAGCTGATCCCAAGGCAGGCACTGATGCTGTAAGAAAGCAGTTCAGAATAAGCAGCTGGGATGGGTTCTACCAGCCCACTGTTATGTTGTGCTTTTGTGGCAGTTCACTAGAATTATTTCTGCTCTGAAGACCCAAAGCAGGGCTGTGCAGCAGGAGAACAACGCCATGGACTGTGCCCATCACCATAAGTTAACGCAGCAGTGGTGCCACAGCCTGGCTGAGCGTTGAGTGCCTGCTCCCTTCTTAGGCCTCTTGTTCTGATGCGGTACACAGGTACCCAGCACAACTCGGTCACACACAAACAGGAGGTGGCCAGGATGGACGGCTCATTCATTTAAGTCTAAAGGCAGAGAGCATTTGCACCCAGTGTTATTTCAGAATAGCTTATTCCGACGCACTGAAATGACCCATTTTCCTCCACAGGCGAGACCCAAAAGTACCAGCTGAGATGATCTTTTCAGCTCTTCTCTGCAGTGCTGTAGTAAAACACTTCTCCTGCAGTATTAAAACAGTGCTCTCCTCTGTGCTTGTTAATGCTCTGCACTCACGAGCTTAGAACTGAGCTTTGTGGCAACATCTGCTACTAACCCTCATGGGGGGCTGGAACAAGACAACCAAGCATGCAAAAGGAAGGCTTTACTGTTTTCTCCTCTCACACTAATACAAAGATTTCCTAACTTCCTTAAAACATTGATTGCCTTCCCCATGACCCCTTTCTCCCTTCCAGTTTGCAGTCACAGCACAAATGTCCCTGCAGCTGGGACAGCAATGGCACAGTTGGACAAATTTGCCTTTGGAAAGCACTGAATGGAGCAGGAGCTGGTTTTATTTCTCTCTTCTTTTCAGTGCAATTTAGCAGCTGGAAATGAGGGAGATAAACCAGCTCCACACGACCAAAACTTTCCATGGATCATGGTCAGGGCATCCCTACAGCTGCATTTAAATAAGCAAGAGTTATTTCAGAAAACCACAATTCTATGATTATTAGGGTAGGCAGTATGCAGAGCCTCACGGAAAATACAGGAGTAGAAAACTTCTATTGAAGTTTCTTCAGGTATGTGCGAGGGTTTAGTCATGCTCATGGAAGCTGAGTGGGCTGATCAGTCTCTCACTTGCTGCAGTTGCTTGTCTATCACCATGCTTTTCCTGCCATAGCTCCTTGAGGATAATCTATCCAAGGCACTCGAGTGACGAGCAGCCGTGCAGCCCTGGAGTCTTCAGCCTTAGGCTCCATCCTACGGTTGCTCCAGTGTGCATGTGGCCCTCGGTACATCAGAGCATTGCTGGGGGTTTCTATCAGCACATGGCCTCTCACACACCCCTGAGTTAGCACCTTATTAAAAGAAAGTTGCAGGTGAAGAACTGGCACTTCTGCTGATGTTGTTTGGCTGGAGATGCTGCTCAGTTGGCCTAGGGTCACATAGCAGCAGAGCCAACATCTTCGAAAGAGCAGAAAGGCCAAGATCTCCCTGCCAGACCAAGCATGTCATGTGGGAGCTCAGTGCTTGCTAGTTTGACCTTCTGCACTGTGCTTCCTCCTCAGCAGCCCTGACCAGACTTCCACCTCACAGACCTCACCACCAGCACATCTACCTCTAGCCAGCAGCCACCTCACCTAAAGGGAGCTGAGCATCTTGCGGCTGCTCTGCAGTTATCACCATTTCCCTGGCGTGATCTTTAGGAAAGCTGTGAGGGCACAAAAGGGTTCTGGGTGTGTGTGTCTGGTTTTGAGCTTGCTGTCTACAAAGCTGAACCCTTTCACATCTGTGAAACAAATCAAACGCAAGTGACTGGTGCCAGGGGCACAGCTGTACTAACTGTTCTGCTATACACTGAATGCTTCTGACAAACCAACCAGCTTCAGGTCCCTTTATCTGCAAAAAAGCTCATGTTGGAACAGGAACATACAGGAACAATTACAGCCACTCTTTTGGCAACCAGATGCCAACATCTGCAATTGGTTTTAAGGAAGCTCAGCAAGGTTTTCTTTATCCTTCTCAGAAGAAATGACCTGTAGGTAGAAACAAAAGCTCTGGGTCACAGGGATGCAGCAGACTGGTAAGTTGCTATTAGCTTAAATCTGCCTTGTGCATGCTGGAAACCACCTCTACTGCCAAATCCCTTTTCCCAAATCTCTTTCTGTGAGCCTTTAGCTACCAGCTCCTGCACCAGGGAGTGCTGGTCCTGGGCAAAAGTCACAACCACGTCCCCCTACACCTGCACTAAGAGCCTGGGCTGTGGCTGTTCTCATGACAATTCTCACCTGCAGAGTACCTGTAACACCCCTGTCACAAGCTTTTGGGAGCTGCTGCCTCATTTAGAAATGGAAAGCACTCAGGTGTGACCGTGAGTAGCTCCGTGCCACAACCCAGGTGGCTCAGGAGCACCTTGGGCTCCTTGGCTCCAGTGCACGCAGGGCACAGCTAAATGCAGCCAGACTGGGCAGTTTTACACGCAGAAAGCAAAAGGCAGAGCTGCACACTGAAGTCTGCTTCTTGAGAAAACAAAGCTAAAAACTGAAACTTGTTAATACAAGAAGACACTACAAGGTCTGTTATCTGTGTATTCCCTCACCTTGTTCCTAGAAATTGCTGATGCAGTCCTGGAAACACTTTCCTAGAAAGAAACCAGCCTTGGGCACACACCTTGCCCGGATACTTTGACTGCTTCAGTTTCAGGGACATTTTCAGCAATGAAGACAAACAGAGACATAAGTGATGCATCTGCTCCTCCTCGCCTGCGCCTTTGATAGCACACAGCACAAGAAGGGCTCCCAGCAGTGGAAATGGCTTTTAATGCAGCTCTTTCCTGCTGAGCTGCATTAACTCCCTGCCATGTTCATGAGCCTGCCCAGACAGAGCGTTTAAATGCTTTGTAGGACCAAGACTGAAAGGGAAAAGAAAACAAACCACAAACATTTAGTATTATTAGGGGATATCTGCTGTCCTCCCTGCTTACACCTTGCTGTATCAATAGGCAACAATAACAACATGCATGCATGTGGAATGAGGTTTCTGCAAATCAATCATGAGAAGAAAACTTCTCATGATTTAATTATCCTCTTTTCTGTTTCATGCATCTCTTACAGTTTTTCTCTTTTAACGCCTACAGGGAGGGTGTGTTGCAAAGATCTTCATGGACCACTGGCTACATCCTGAAATCCATGCAAATTTATAAGGTGACTGAAAAACAGCTGCAGCCTGCAGGTAAGCAAGCAGCATGTGGCAAACAGAGCAAGGCGGGCAGAGGAAGCAATTTTGGTCCCAGGTTGGTATCAGATCTGATGACATTTGTAGGAAGTTGCCTCAAGGCAACGTATCCACTGCTGGAAGCCTCTGTCTAGTATATAAACTTCTCACATTACTCCATGTACAGCTTTATTCCTCTAGCTTAAGAAGATGTAAAAATTCCTGTGTTGCAAACACATCTTTTCAGAGCCTTTGGGTAATTCTGAAAACATTCTTAAAATCTCTGAAACTTCCTGCTGCAAGGCAATAACAAGGCCAGTTCCCACTCCCTACAGACATTTACCATTAAAGGCTCAAACAAGGAGGGAAGAGACTTTTCTCCTCTACCCACGTGCTCACTGATCCCCTTCCTTTCAACCAGTGGTTTTCCAGCTCCTTCAGTCTGAAGATTCAAGCTCTCCAACATCCCAGGCCTTGCACACTCTGATTCACATGAATGTTCAAAGGCTCTAGCAATTTCTACCTTTTCTGATTCAAGGCAATCAACACACAAATTACAGTCCTCATGTAGTGGCACACGGTGGCTCTGACGTAGGACACACACATT
Source organism: Chrysolophus pictus (assembly GCA_037305975.1). Lineage (NCBI taxonomy): Eukaryota > Metazoa > Chordata > Aves > Galliformes > Phasianidae > Chrysolophus > Chrysolophus pictus. The sequence goes on along the minus strand of CM074596.1, from coordinate 6,725,938 downwards.
CCCAGCAGGGTCTGAACACTGCCCACCAATTCATCACGTATGAGTGCTGCACAACTTAGCAAATATTTGGCCTAATTTATACACAAACTCGCACCTTCTTAACTGAACTATTTCACTGCTACAAACCACCACATACCCACTCTTCTTCTGGCTCAAAAATTAATTTTTGCGAGAAGAGCACACACACAGCCCACAGCTTTACAAACCAAACCCAAGCAAACTGTCATGGAACGGTGAGCCCAAGGCTGGAGGTGGGAAGGGAAGCAGCTGTGGATGAGGAATTGCTGGGTGTCATACAAGCAGGTACATACATATGCATATATTAAGGGTGAGAAGGTTTTTTTTTCTTTTTTTCATTTTTTTTTTTTTAACAAAACATCAGAGAAAAGTGTTTTATTGTTATTTTAAAAAAAAAAAAAAAGAACCAAACAATGCTCTAGTGTCTAGTGTTTTAGGCCATGGATTCTCTAGCTCAGACGCATGGCATGGAACACACATCGACAGGGAAAGTGTCACACAGACATCTCCCCCTCCAGCCACAACCAGCTACCCTCCTCCCTTCCCCTTGGTGATCAACTAACATCCTTATGTAACTACAGCAATTGTTTACATGTAAAAGTAAGATTAGGAAAGTATTTAATGCAGTTTTTGCCTTTTTTTTTTTCTTTCTTTTTTCCCTTTTCTTTTTCCTTTTTTTTTTTTTTTTTTTTTAAAGATTAAAAAGAAGTGGTTTAGCAGCTGGAAAGAAAAAAAGACAGCATCACGTGAGCAGCTAGTGCTGCACAGACCACCAGCAAATGCTCCACAGGTTACTCGCGGTCCACGGACCACAGTTCACAAACTCCATTTCAGGGCTTCACAAACTCGATGACAGCAGACGTTTCTTCACAGTGAGAGCCAGCAGGTCATCTTTGGTTGTTGATGAGAGACAGCCAGGAGACTTAACGCACTCAGCAGCAGCTCAGTTAGCACTTGGTGAGCAGGCACCTCATGGGGTGGGCAGGGCTGGGAAGAGCACCGCATCGCTCGCTGTGCTTCTTCCACCTCTTGGCTCTCATAGGTCGTGTTCCTTTTCACCCTTCTGGGCTTTCGGGTTTCTAACGAATATCAGGGCAGCCAGCAGGTGTGCTGGAAGCTGGGCAGCAACAGATGCACAAGCCACACAGAAGGGCTATCAGGGTTCTCTGCTCCAACAGCTGCAACCTCCGCAGTCGCTGTGTCATAGGTCCCCAGCACAACACCTCTGCTCCGAGCAGCACGAGGCACTGCGCTCACACGGCTGCAGAACAGGCACAGCCCTGCCTGCAGCCTCACAGCAACATGCTGCGAGCAGCCAGCTGCTGTTGGCCATTAAGTTCTCTCTGCAGAAGAAGTCTCCCACGCAGCAACCCCCCACCTTTTAGTTGTTGCTGTAAAAACAATTGCTCTCACCCCTCTTTTTGGTTGACACACATACGTACGCACACTCTATGTACACAATTTGAAACTGACGTATGAACAATGAAAAGGAAGCCAGCACCGCTGAGATGGTGCACACATTCAGCAGCTGTCAAAGGAGAAGTCGTTTTACTTTCTTTTAAACTTGCAATGTTTGTCTTTATTTTGTTCTTTATATTTTGAAAGTGAAAAGAAATAGTATCCGAGTCAATTTCTTTTTTCTTTTTTTTTTTTTTTTTTAAATATTTGTTCTATGTATTTACAAGCCTTAAAGTTGCTCTAAGGGTTCTGAAGGTATCACTAGTACTTTTTTTCCCCAGGGTAGCACTGTTTTGAATGAGTTATTTTTGGAGCACTCTGGTCCGCAGCCATTTTCTCAAATTCACTTCCTTCTGATCCAAGGTTATGTACTACGTTCTGTTACATTTCTGAAGCAAGCTGAGAGGCAGGCAGAAAAATCTGATGACAATTAAAAAAAAAAAATGGATCTCTTCCTCATCTAGCTTACCCCAACCCCCTTGAAAAGTTTTGTCTATTTGTCATGCTTTGAAACAAAACTGAGGTGCATACGAAGGGGAGGGAAATTTATTTCTCTGCTCTTGTTCTATTATACAATTTGTTTACAGAAACTGCAAATTTAAAAATTACACTGGCATTTGCAGTCCTTAAAATAATAAATTAAAAGTTTTAAACTTTTTTTTTTTTGCTAAACAGGTTTGTTTTGTGTATTTGAGTCCTCGTTTAAAAAGAAAAGAAAAAAAAGATTAAAACAGAAAATATTTTCTATAAATAATACATGTATTTTGGTTTAGTGCTCCCGCCAGGTTTGAAGTTTACTGTTTTTTCAAGTACCTTTTTTTTCCTCCATGATCACCTTTGTGTTTATCTATTTGTTACCTCTCCCACTCGTGCATGTGTGGGGGAAGGGGGGGTCTGCGCGAGAATTGGCCTTGCTGCACTGTGATTGGCGAAGACGTGAAACTTTTTAAAAAAATACTTAAATTGTTTTTTTTTGTGTGTGTTTTTGTTTTTGTTTTTCCTGTATTTTAAGTTTTAATTATCCTCTGACTCCTCTTCGGCCTCCCGTAGCCATGTGAAGAATGCTGTGACAGATTTCAGCGCTACTCCTTTCCCGTTCTGCTCTGCTGGGTCCTTGCTGCTTTCCCACTTGTAGAAGGCATCCTCTGATATTACCTCCTCATCATACAGGCAATCGAAAAACATCCGCAACAAATCTGCAATAATGGAATCAGGGGAGAGAACATCTGTTAGTACTGTGTAGCTGAAGCCAGCAGACAAAGACGCGGTTACGGATAAGAGGATTAATGAGGCCTTTAATGCAGGAGACACAAGTAAAAGGAAGACCTGCCCCTGAGTTATTGCTTCCTGGCCGCTCAGACACAGCTGAGGGTAAAGGCAGCTCCCTCCAGATAAGGGTTAACCTTTACTGTTTTTTTGTCCTCTTTGCATTATGAAGATTTGTTTTTTCTTCTGCACAGCTGATTACAGGAGCAAGCAAGAGAAGAGCCCACCTCTGGTCAAGCATTTGGGGAGCTGCACTTCTCTAAAAGCTGGAATCTGGACAAGAAGAAAGACTGTACACTGCATTATCTCATTTGCCATGTACAGAGGTAAAATTTTGTTTTTCTTGTCAGGAAAAGCACTTCTTTCCAGATTCTACTGCCAGACTGTAGCAGAAGCAACTCTTTGTTAGGCTGTCAAGGGTTTAAATCCCCAGTACACAGACAACACTTACTGGGAGGCTGATCAAGTTTTACTATTGATGCTTGTAGTGCATAAAGTGCTTGTAGTTCCTTCTCTGTGTCTGAGTCTAGGTACTTGAGTAAGATCGGCACTCTCTGTTTGATAACAGCAGTGTCCACACGGAAGCTAGAAGAGTCCGCTGAAGGGAAGAGAAGAAAATAGGGTCAGCTGTGGTAGATGGCAGCAGGAGTAAATCTTTTATCATCTTTATTCAAACAGAAATCACTGATACTGGTTAGCATGGAGAGAGACAAAAAGATAAGAAAAAATAAGAAGTATTTCTGATCACTGGCTTTTTCTGGAAGTCTCGATTTTTACAGTTCCCCAAAGGTAGCTGCTATCTGTAGTGATCCTAACCAGCCTGCTTCATCTGAACTGTGCAGCACAACTCATGCAGCTCGATGTTCAAACAATGCTAGAGCCAAAATTTCAGCTATATAGAAGGTTTTTAGTTTGTTTTTTTTTCCTCTAAAAATACTAACGCATTAACAGAATCACCAGTTGCACATGACACTGGAGATCACGAACATGCAAAAATACATGTTAGAAGTCCATCAGCAACACAGATACATTAGCAGTTTTATAAGTAGACAGACAACACAATTCAGTGATTTTTCTGAAAACAAAGGAAAAAACCCTCTTAGGGTTTTCTTAGAAGCAAGGCCAAAAAGCAGAACACAAGACATTTTTGATACACTCCCAGAAAAGGATTCCTAACTCTCCAACACCTGTCATAAAATCTTGCATCATTTCCCCGCTAACACTAGGTGGCATCAGAAAGGTTCTGCTCTCATAGAAGAAAGGCGCTGGGCTGTGCCTTTCCACTCACAGTCTTGCAGTGAGAAGGTGAAGTGCAGCCCATTCTCTCTGCTGAGCCATGATTCTTACGGCTTAGAGCAGAAGTGGGTGCTTTACAAACACAGTTTTTTGCCTTACCAGACATCAAAAGTAAAATTAAAGTAAACAATGTGAACTGACCAGTCTGCAGAGCACCCCTGCGAGGCTGAGGCTCATGTGTCTGACTTATGAATCCGCCTCCTTCATTTCAAACCATACACTGCAATTGTTGTACCTTCAAACAACCCATATAAACTGTACTTCTGAAAACACGACACACTTTGGACATAAAACTATTATTAAGACAGTGATACAAGTTGGCTTCTGTTCTGAAACCCACGTTTCCAACTCACACATGGCAATCTCAGGGGAGACCTCACTGCTCTCTATAACTACCTGAAGGGAGGTTGTAGTGAGCTGGGGGTCGGCCTCTTCTCTCGTGTAACAGTGATAGAACTAGAGAGAATGGCTTCAAGCTGCACCAGGGGAGATCTAGGCTCGAGGTTATGAAGTACTACTTTTCCGAAAGAGAGGTTGGGTTCTGGAATGAGCTGCACAGGAAGGTGGTGGAGTCACTGACCCTGAAGGTGTTCAAGGAACATTTGGATCTTGTGTTGAGGGACATGGATTAGTGAGAGCTATTGGTGATAGGTGGACTGGATGATCTTGTAGGTCTTTTCCAACCTTGGTGTTTCTGTGATTCTGTGATCTGTGATGGTTGAGTGCCCATGCAAGGTTGCTGACAAAGGAGTAGAAATGCTAATTACCTTAGTAATGCCTAGAGCATTTCCACTTCACTAGAAAAATCAATGAACAATCCGGCATTACTCAAAGTCACCTGAAATGCCTGCTCATGCAAGGTCACTGGCCACGCCTGAGCACACCACAACCAAGGAAGCACCTGGCCACTGCAGAGGAATGGACGTTCTGCTCTTGAACACTAGAATTCAATAGGGTTCAAAAATCTTGCATGATAAAAAGCAGTTTCAGAGGGGAGAAAAAAGTGAAATAAACTTGAAAAATTAATATATACTAACTCCTCGCAAGGTCAGTTGGTATGGTGTTTACATTGCAAGTTACTCACCTATAATAGCTGCTTTACAAACTGCTGTCATTAAAGCTCTAAGGAATGTAGGTGAACTCATCTGGCTTTCATCTAGATTAGCCTGAAATCAAGAGTAAATGGACCAGTTAAAAACATGCCAGTGCATAGAGGAATCGTTTCCAAATTCTACTGCTGAATTTGGCAGGAAGTTGAAGTTCAACAAAAGCTGCTGCAGTAGGAATCCAGTTCACCCCTGTGCAAAACTCAACTTTCCCATTCACTTGGAAACAGCTCAGGTACACCAACATGCAACAAAAGTTCTCCTACAATCAATGTACCATTTAATTACTCCCACAGCTCATCACATGTCTTAAAAAAAAAAAGTAAAACAATAACACTTGCTGTTTATAGTACCTCATACATCTGCTGTGAGCTTTTAAAACAAATTTTACAGAATGCTCCATGGATGGAGACTTGTCTGCTCTATAGAAGCTCACAGAATGTCTATATAACTTGTCCAAGACTACAAAGAGAGCTTGTGGGTGTCCTTAGATTTTCATGCTTCTTTCGTTCTGCTCTCTAACAGCCACAAAAAATACCATTTCTCACCCATTCCTCCAGCAACAAAACTGACCAAGACTAAGCTGTAAGCAGAGAGCTAACTGAATTGAGCTGATCTAGTCAGAAAGATACAGGTGAGAGCTGTAAATGCCTCTGATAGTTTCCCATCCCAGTGGAACAAATATAGCAACAAGGAAGGGGCTCTGTTCCAGCTACTTGATCTTACAAGCTGTCTCCTGGCAGTTTTTCTTCCAGATACCTCAGGCCTAGCACTGTATAAACGTAAGAGGACCTGAGAGACTGTAGAGATGCTCCTTTAGATGAGAAAATATTTACAAAAGCAGTTAATGAACTATGTGCCCAGAGGGTGAAAACAGTCTTTGTACCTCTACCCAGTCAAAGATTTGTTCATCATTCGCCTTATCCTCAACAATGAGTTTTTCTAGCTGCTTGTTCAGCGCTTCTGCAGAGAGTTCTTTCTCTGAAAGTGCTTCTGAGGAACTGGAACAGTCAGACTCCGTGAACTCCAACTTCTGCAACATCACAAGTGATGATGAGGATTAGTTAAATAAACTCTTCTACATCAAGTTATGCCAAGTTGAGGCAGCAGGCTACGCTTCAGTGTTTTCTGCATCTTTCAAATGCAAAGTTAACACTGCAATGATTTATATACTTTCTTCTGTTCCAAACCCTATGAAGCATTTTACAAAAGTGGGAATTTCATTAACCAGCAAAAAAAACCAGGCATTCCAGAACTACTCCAGCCCTGCACAATAGAAAGTGCGTGCTGCTCAACTAAAACTACAGGGAGCTGGAATGCAATTACCAGAGCCAGAATTTGCTCAAAAAAGCTGCAGTTAATGCCCCCGTTCTTGCAAAACATGACAGAGGATCTGCAGTGCCCCCATCAATCGCCAGGCTTTGGTGATCCGTTTCATTTCCTGCAGCACAGCAGGGCAGTTGGTCACTTGGGGCTCCCAAAGAAGACCTCCAGGTACTTCAATAGGAGCACAATCACCAGCTGCAAGGTGCCCTCTGTCAGCCTTGGTTCCTCTTTGTTGTGAAACTCTCTGGGATCACGATGCAAGGTGGGACCAGTGAATACATGCTATCATTTGTTCTGACCCTTCTGCACAGTCTGTCCTGCTTGCTGCAAAACTCATTCCTGAGTTCATTCCCCTCTTTAGGAGAAATATATCTGCTGGCTGAAGCCAGCTAGTGGGACGTGCATGCCTGGGATCACAGAGAAGCCAGACCTGCTGGCATTTCAGGAAGAGGCACTGAAATCATATAACCTCATTTCAGAGCTGGAGATACTCCATCCCATAGCAACTACACCTAAGAACAAGACTGGAAGAGGATTAACAAATGCAATACACAAGTCAGCATGACAAAGTCATTAAGCGGAGACTTGCTCTTCACTCACTTGTTCCATGAGAAAGTTATGTACATCCTCCCCTTCAGGTAAGTAGTCCTTCCAACTGAGGCCAGTCTCCCTCCATAAGGCTCCCACTTTCTTATGGCTCTAAAATACAAACAGTATGCCCATTTGAAAGGCCTGAGAGACAACCATGGGAGCGTACACAAGCTGGAGTGGTGCAGCTGTATCAGGGGAAATAAAGAACCATTCAGCTACAAACAAGATGCCTAGCAATAATGTGAAAATGTCTGGAAATCTCGTGCAAGAGAAATCATATACACAATCCTGCCACATGTATAGGTAACTTGTAAAGTGGTTAGATGCCATGGTGATGGGTAATAAACAAGGCATAACGTGACACGTGGGGTTTGCAACAGCTTCAGCCAGAGATTACCTATGAGAAAGGACATGCCTGAGTAAGGCACAGTTTCCCATGGTCACAACAGAGCTGGCAGACAGAGGAGTGTGATTCTGCTGACTCTGTCAGGAACTTCCTCTGTAATACATTCCACCCTGCCCTGGCACTGGCAAATTAGCTGCTTCTAGAAAATTATTATTTACATGGCTGTTTTCTGTTCACAGATCAAACCTCCAATCCGTGTACACAGTACCCAACTGTTCCACTTTGAGAATTTGTTGCAAATGTTGAAGAAAATCTCTTTTGTAGCACACACCGTGCAGCATATGTTGTGCTGACCCTTTGGTAGCCTGCCTAGCGTGGCATGGGTATAATTCTGACAAGAACACAATCAGCTCTTTTCACTCCAAGGCTTTGCAAAATCATTGACCCCATAGCACCTGCACACAGGAGATCACTCCTTAGCCCAAGTTAAATACTGATAAAAGCAGCTTGATTTTCCATTTACGAAGCAGATTACAATCTTAAGTTTACAACACAGACTATTAAATGCTAATTGTGTGTAGCTCCTGCTACCATTCATCAGGATCTGACTATTCAACAAGATTGCATGGAAACACCTTACTTGAAATAATCAAGTCCAAACACTGGCCTGGACAAGAGAATTATAAAGCTATGACAGAAATAGAAACCCAAGCTTGTCCTTCAGCCCCCAGAGCAGAGCAGCTCTCACAGAACAGAGGAGAAAAAACAAAATCCAGAAACAAACTGAACAAAACCCCCATCACTGTCCAAATAAGCATAAGACAAAAAGAAAAAGAAATAAAATGTCACTATTTGCACTGCTAGCCTGAAATGCTCTAGGAACAATCACCCATATTTGAATGCATGCTTAAAAACAACCAAAAAGGCAAGTGGAGGATTTTACAGCATTTAAAATAGACACTATTCAAAGTGCATATTTAGCTGGATTAAAAAAAAAAAAAAGATAAAAATGGAGACAGAGTTATAGGGAAACCACCAAACTGCTTGGACACACAACTGTGAGATGTGTAAGAGAGCTCTAGAAGTCACAGGGTGAAAAGGTGTCACTACCCCCTAGTGATGGGTGAGTCTTAAGAGTTGGCAGGTTTAGTTTGGATAAGCACCCAGAAGTCTGAGAGGCCATCTGGAGCTTATCCGAACTCTCAGAACCTCTCCGGTCTGCAAGAACAGCTCTCTCGCAAGATTTCCGGCACTTGCTGCTTCTGGTCAGCCCAGAAATACCTTGAGAATGTCCCTCTTGCAGTATTTCAGCACTCTAGCTTCTGGAAGAAGCCAGGTGCAAAGGTACCTGCAAAAGGGAAAAGTGATGAGAAAAAAAAAGTTAACTCAACTTTTTGGAACCTCACAAGGCTTGGTTTGAAACTGGGGATGAAGAAGCAAGTTTTCCTAGGTTATCTGCACTGGCTGGCCCATCCCTAAGTATCCGCAAGTGGGAAATGTGAGCAGTCGGTTTCATGCATTAACACATACTTGCTGCCTCCAGCTCATAGGAACGGTACTCCTGAACACTTACCATTTGTTTGCATAGAAGGTGCAAGATTTCAGCAAGCAAGACCCCAGCTCTTCCCACAGGAAGTAAAGGTTTGCTAAATTCTCTAGAATAAGAGAAAAACAAGTATATTTGCTTATAATCCCTTTTTTTTTTTCACCTGAAGACAGTTAAATACTCATCTAATTGTTCTAAGCCTGGAATGCAAAGCAAGGGGTATGATCAAACGGAGGCAGGAAAACAGCTGTAGCCTCTGCCAGGGATAAAGGATTTCATCTAGCTAGCACAGCTGATAAAACAGAGTTCGTTGATGCAAGCATGCTTGCCACAACAGGGCTAATTACTTTCTTCATTTTTGCTTGAGGTCAAATCCATTCAATTTTTATGAGGTGCTGCATTTGTGTAGCAGGACCCTACAGGGTAAGAGCTTTTGAGGAAAAAACGGTCATGGTTGTCTCAATACAACTTACTTAGAAGGGAACCATTCAACTGACTTCTAATTAATCCCCAAATGTATAATGAAGTGTACAAAACATAGGAACTCTGGTCCTGGGAGCAGTTTCCAGCCCTGCCAGCCGGGTTTGTGCCTGTGTTTAAGGCACTGCCCAGACAGCTGTCATTACACTCTGAGACACAAAGACACCTCGCTCTCTCCAAATCTAATTCTCAGAGCATCAGTGTGCTTCTGAATGGCACTGACTGTGCAGCATCAGGTTAGCTACTAGTTCAGCCAGAGTAAACAAGACTGAAATATATTCACAGATAAAACTTTCATCCTTGAACCACGACTGAAGAGCAGAAAGCTCCCCACCCCAGCCTTTGGTGCAAATCCTAAGTCCCAATGGGTATGCAGCAACTAATAGGAGAAGGTGCACCTCTAACGTGGTCTGTCTTCTATCTACCAGTAAGAACCATGCTGTGGAAACGTGGCACAACCAGGCAGACAGCTGGAGCTCGGCCGTCACTGAAAAAAAGCAGCACTGCTTACTGTATAAGTTCTCTCATAGAGATTCCTCCTTCTTTTAACATGGGGGTCACCAGCTCAGCTAGGTACAACCATATATGGGGTATATCTATGGCCATATCATCTGCCATCTCCAAGGTATCTGAAAACCTTAAAAGAAAAAAAAAAAAAGTCAGGCATTACATACAACTCAAACTGAGACTTTTCCTGCAAAGTAAATCTGCTTTTTAAAAACTCTCTGTTAAAAATAAAAGCAGACCACAAAGATAACAATGAACACATCTGACATCTTATGCTTGCAAATGCTTCGAATCTGCCAGGGGCTGAGTTCTTCAGGCAGTAATGTGGAAAGAGCACTGCCTTGTGTAAGGCAGCTAAGAATGATGCATCCAGAAAAGCTCCATGGACAGTAGTTTTTATATCCCAGGAACATGTTTGCTAACTAGTAAAACTTCACAAATAAAAGTTCTTTTCAGATTTACAAGTTCAAATAAATGGAACCTTCTTAAAAAACCCCAGCATTTACAGAAGGATAAGAGGCTGGCTTCTTCCCCCACAAGCTATTTGCTTAGACCTGCTGAAGAATGGACATCCAGAACAGAAAATGTAGCAGGCTGAGTTACAAAACTGTTTCCCAGTTCTGGATACAATTTCCAGCACAGCTCAAAACTTTTTTTCCTGATAAAAGCCTGGTAGGTGGCTCCACTTTCCAAGCCTGATACTTGTATCAGGATCAAGATGACCATTTTTCCGCTTCTCCTGCCTATTTTAATCATGGCTCACTTCTCTCTTAAAAGCTTTAACATTCTGGGGTTCAACTTCTAAGCAGGGACTGTCTCCTTTGCTTTGTTCCTCATGTCCTCTGCCACTAATTCAGCTCTGGTTTATTCAAGCAGTTGGGCCAGCAACAGGTTTCCTGTTATATCTCTCCAGACCTGTGCTATGACCACCGCTCACCTCATAACCCCTAATTACACAGTAATTGTCATGTGTCAATCAGTGTAGTGGTTTTCAGTGTTCTTCTCATGTGCCCACTGGAAACCACAAAGGGCAGTTGCCTTTTCATCATCCTCAGGAGCTGTTCTGCTCTGTTTGTGCTGTTTCCAAACCACACATCTCACCATTTCAACATGATCACAACTGCTGGCATCACAACTGCTTCTCTGCACCCGAGGAAGCGCAGGAATGGCTCTAATCACAATCCATTACAGAAATGTATCACTGCAGACATCTCAGCCATCAGTTACTGCATGGACATGGACACATGTACTTCCTGTACACGTATTTTTTTACTGCTGCTCCACACAACCGTGAACTTAGGCTGCCTAAACTAACTTCTCCTATGAGCCACTCAATTTCATCATGACAAAATTCACTGCCAGACACGAGTGCAGGGGGAACACTGCTGCTGCTTTCAGCACCATGATGAGATATGATTCAAACCAAAGCAGCAAGACAGGGTTAAATACATAGAAATGTAGCATCTGAGAGCATTATTTTATCTACCTGTTCTCCAGCTGCATGTCATGGTTATCCATGTTAATTATCCTGCTCTAAACCTTACCAAGGACAAGCTGGTACCCGGGAAGCTCCGGGAACACCAATCCTTTTGCAAGTGGATAACATTCAAATCCAGGCTAGAAACACCAGATCCAGAGGCAGTTACCATCTGGGAGATGAAATGAGCTGGTGGCCTGAAGCAGAGTTATCTGAAGAAAGTCTATTCTGTCTGATACCACATCTGGCCAGGCACCAATGTCACATTGAGTTTTTATCTTCCTCCTCCCCTTTTAATTCAATGGCTTGCCAAAAGGCAAACACTGACAAATACACTGCAAAGCAGAAATCTGAACACACACATTTAAATGTACACCTATGTATTAAAAATAAATACATAAATACAAAAATATTTACATTCATTAAAAGCATTTGAAATAATTAAAAATGTGCTAAAATATTGGTATTACTTGTAAGTACACCCAGGTGGAAATGCTCCTCCCAAAAGGACGTGTGGTGAGGGTAGGATGCCAACACAAAGTGAAATCATTCCTCTCCAACACAAATAGTGCTCAGCTGCACTGAACACTCAAGAAAAGCATCGGTTTCTATGTGCAGAATACAAACCCCTTGAAGAAATCCTGCTTGCTCAGCTTTCCTGACTGCACCAACTGATGTAATAACTGGCCCATGTGATCCCTGGTGATCTGACTCCTCTCCAGCGTTGACTCCACTCCCACTCGCACAAACACAGGCAGCAGGCTCTGGGCGCTCAGCTCCTCCACACACTGCATTGCTTCCTGTTTTGAACGACACGCAGGGTCATCTGCCTGAACTGCAAGCATCAAAAGGTGCCAAAACGAAACAAAAAACAGCATAGGAGGACATCTGCTCTCAGCAGCTGGCACATGGCATGGGGGTCATTCTGATGGCAGCTCAGGACATCACTGCCTTTCAGTTTTACTTCAGAAATAAACAAAGAGTGAAGCCAAACCAGGCTGTGGAACCTCCTCACAAATCACCACTGAAATGGCAATCAGGAATCAAAAAAAGATCAAAATTATACCATGCAAGCAACAGAATTTTTTAAAATACACACTCATGCTCCAGAGCACTGCTTGGCAGCTAAGTGTAGGGACAGAAGTTGTTCTGGATGTCACCAAAATCCCCACTATTCCATAACATATCAAGCCAAGTCCAAAAGAGGACATCAGGTCCACAACTAACTGGGCTGGTTGAACAGAAATGCTTATGTTACAGCAACACACTACAAAAAAGCAGAAAACATGGGTAATGTTACGAGGGAAATTTCCTCTGTATAAAGCTTCCACTTTCTGGCTTGTATATTTTGCAACTTACGAAAATAAAACACTCTTAGATATAGACTGCCATAGCTCTAATCCTTAGCCAAGTGTTCCATTAGCACAAGAGCTGGCCTATTAATGTGAGACAAAGCTGCATTTGCCATAAACTTTGTCACCACATTTGAAGGGTGCTGAGAATCCAAAGTTATCAAGTAACTGCAAACGAGCTGCCTCAATCTGATGTACTTTTGAACCAGATGTACGTGTGTGAACCCCAAACAAGTCATCATAAGGATACTCCCCTCTGATTTTAATTAGAAGCACTACCAACATCAAGCACTGTCATTTCAAACTTTGCATGTTTTTAAGTTTTATCTCAGCAAAAGACCAAACCAATCAGCTCTGCAGCAAACGTACCCCTTCCTGCAAACTCCCTGGACAGGCTAAAAATCCATTTACATAGGAAACAAAATTGCAACCTTTAACTACGAAGTGATAACAGCTGCTCAGTAATCTTCAATGTTTATTAAAAATACTCTGGAGTGGTTTGTTCAATATTTAGTATTGCTTTATCTGCCTCCAGATCAGAACAGCACATGCTTTGATAACTACATGAAAACCTCAGTTTATTTTCCCACTAGCTTTTCTGCTTCCAAAATTGCTGTTATAATGGAGCTGCTCAGTGATTTGTGACAGATACATCTTGCTGCTTACAACACACAAACCGGCCCACTTTCCCTGCTTCTAGTAAGGCAGAAAACACCCATGGAGCTGCTGCCACCCAAACCTCACAAGGTCCCACTGCTGCTGTGACCCCTGGGAGAACTGGGTACCATTGTTTCTGCAGAGAAACATCCTCAGGCCCCACAGCTGCAGACTTTTCTGCTAAGCAAGGATCTCACGTTGCTCACCTTAAAATCATTAATATGCAAGAACTCATCAACGATAGATTTGCATTTTCTCTCAATTTCTTCTTCTGATAACGAAGGCTTCTCCTGAACTGGAGCTGGGGGAGCTTCTGGCTTGGCTGGTAAAAGCAGAGAAACAGCATTTGGGAAAGGAAAATCAGAACCGTTTCCAAAAATGACAGTTTGAAAATAGAAGTCACAGAGCCAACTCTGCTGGCTGGCCAGCCACAGTCCACAGCAATCTTTACTGTGATAACCAAAACAAAGATGGTTCGCAAGCAGGAATGTGAGGGCTGTGCAGGGTGTGCTTCCTGGCTCGCCATAAGGCATGCATCACTTCCTCCTTGGTTACGTTCTCCCCTCTACAAATACCCAGCAACTCTGTAAATCAACCTTTCTGCAAGGAAACTATGTAGTGATGTGGGATGCAGCACCTACAAAGCACTCTACCTGCATTAAATAATTAAACTTTGAGCTGTTACAGCAGTTCTGAGGGTATGCTGTACCTTCAAAACATACTGTGAGTAACACCCATAAACCCTCAAACCTTCCAGAGCAGCGAGTGTGTGCTATTTTACAAAACAGCAGGGTCAAGATGTACTCCTCACAATTCCTACTGCAATAGCAGTTTCTGGATGCTTTGCATGCAAGAAGCAAAACCCAGTACTTAATGCAAAAGCCATGTCCACAGGGATTGCTGTCCTAAATGTTCTCAATACATCCTTGCTAGAAAATCAGGATCCAAAAGTGGGAGCTGCAGCTCTGACAAGGTGACAGGTCGCCCAGTGGGTGCTAGCACCATGCTGCACTGGGTCCTGCATGGAACCAGGGCTGACAACGAGCAGAGATAAAAACTCCATCTGGGGATTTTGCCTTGGGAACAACCAGTTCCCTCCTCTGCTCTGGCCTAGAGAGAAGCCTACACCCTAGGGAGTGCCTGTGGGCTGGACCTGTGCTTGGTTATACTCTGGTTGTGCCAATTCTGTAACCAGCTGGGGATGAACAACCAACAAATGAAAGGCAAAAAAGGAGGTCCCTCCAAGCACACAACGCTGATTCTGCTCAAGCTTCGCCTCTGCAACTAATCATAGGAGACAAAACACACTGAGAAGATGCTCCTTGACACTGATTTTGGGGACTTGTATCCCAGGAACAGGTGACAACAACAGGGTACCAGCAGGAAGGACAACGCCATGTGCTGGCACTTTGTTGCTCCCTGTAGCCTTCAGCTCCGAGGAAACCCAAAGAGAAGCTGATGGCAGAAGATGACGCTAAAGCCTGTATGCACCAGTTGAGTTACAAACCTCTGGGAGGTTCTTAGCTATCACTGCTCAACAGCATATCACCGTGGACCAAATATTCACACCACAGCACAGACACCCATCACTTCTACTTATGAATTTTCCCATGAGCCTTTCCATGCATTCAGCAAGATCCCCTGAGTACGGAAGAGCCGCTTACCAGACTCCTTGGCTTTGCTCCTCTCTGCCTCTGTGCTGTTCCTGTCCATCTCCATGCCGCCTGTCAGCTGTTTCACTGTCTCCAGCATCTCTCTCCTCTGCTCCTCCTGCGCCTGATTGTCGAGCAGCAGCTCCTTACTGCTGCTGCCCCGGAGGAAGGTGTTGGGGCGGGACAGGGAAGGTGGGAGAGGTTTATCGTTCTTCTCCCTGCCCGTGCTCCCGCGACTGCAGAACAAAACCACATGCACTTGAAGGTACAGTATGAGTAACCCCAGCTCACAGTCCTGGTAATGATAGATCCTCAGCCCAGCAGGACTGCTGTCTCAACTTTTCACAGCTGTAGCTCCACTGACTATAATCACAAGTCTCAGAAACACATGGACACACCCAGCGCACACGGAGCCAGAGAACACGTGGGAAAGCACCGAAGTCATTACAGCACCCATTTTAAAAGCGCAGTGGTGAAGTCTGTGATGTAAAGGCACTGTTTGACTGTAAGGTAGTGCTGCATTTCTACTCATTTATTGAAAAAGAATCTCAAACAGAGCCAAAACGGAACAGCCTCCAGGTGATGAGAGCTGTATGTGAAGGAGGAGGGAATGCGAGTGAGGAATCAACACAACAGCATGCTAGCTGGTGTGCACTGCAAGGAAGAACTAATGACTTCAAATGAACCACACATTTACAAAGTATGTCCCAAGGTAGTAAATTATTAAGGATTAATTCATGTTCCCTGCTACAGGCTGGAGTGGCTATAGTCCTGGTGTAATCAGATGTGTGAGAACTGCTTGGCCTCATGTATGCATGAGGCAGAGACAAGGGCAGACTTGGTCACATGGGAAGGGGCCAGGGACAGCCAGAGAGCCTTGCTACATTTGGGCAAGGCTTTAAGCACGTTTGTTGAATCAACAAATCCAGTGACCTGGCTGAACACATGACCACTGCTTTCAAGTCTTATGTTTTGTCTGAACGTCCCTGAATGCATTACGAACTGCTCACACACGTGTCCTTTAGAAAGGGTGACTGCAAAGTGGAAGCTAAAACATTCATAAGTCCTTTAATACCACTTGCCTCTCGTATAATACTATGAAAGATGAATTTTAAGTCAGCTCAAAGTACACATGAAAACGTGGGGGGGAAAATGACCCTGCCATTCCTGGAAGCTCCATGAAATTCTCATTGTTTTCATTCTTCCAGAAACTAGAGCAGCGAGCGAAAGAGCAAGCATACAGAGAGCAGAAGGGAAAACTCATTGGCAGAACAAACCTTACCTCGTTAAGGCCCTGCGAGTATCTAGTTCTGAGGATGCAGATGAGGCAGATACAGATGAGACTGGAGGCTGCAGCGCAGAAAATCTGTTCAAACTAGTGGCACTTGGTCGTAGGGAGTCTGGGAGACCACAAAGACAACATAGAGAATAGGAACAGCAAGGTCAGTAGCTGCCAACACCTCAGCATCACAAAGGCATTTAAGCAGTTGATGTCTCCAGAGCAATGGGGAAGGAACCAGCGGGAAAAGGCTGCTCCTGCTCCATTTATTCTTTGTCTTTGGAGGCAAAGCAGAGGGACACACCTGCTTAGTGTTAATTAGTGCTCGTGGAGCCTCCTCCATCCGATTGTTTAGAAAACAAACCAAATCAACACTCCCACCCTAAAGAAACAAACAAATAAATAAAGCCATAGGAGAGATTCTTTTCTTAGGGTGGGAAACAAGGAGATTGTGCTATTTGTCACAAGCAGCACTGCACTCAGAGGGGCACAGGTGCTAACCCACTATGTCACCAGTTCCTCCCCTGCTTTGAAGCTGCACAGAGGAGAGGCTGTAATAAACTCCTGTTGTGACAAAATCAGCACAGGCATCCTGAGCTGTGCCCAACTCGGAGCCCCTGTGAACATCTCCCTTGCATCATTCAACATCAGACCCTACTGCAGCACGTTTTCCTCTTCTGAGCTAAATGGACAGTTATCTTGAGGGAGATCACATGGCATGTGTGGGACAGCTGGGGGATTGGGGCTGCACAACATGGGTTCATGAAAGGCAGGTCCTACCTGACCAACCTTCTATGGTGGAGCAACCTGCCTGATAGATGAGAAAAAGGCTGCTGATGTAGTCTATCTAGAGTTCAGCAAAGTTCCTGACTGACTCCCACAGCATTCTCTTGGGGAAGCTGCAGCCCATAGCTGGGGGAGGTGCACTCTTTGTTGGATAAAGAACTGGCTGAGGGCCCAAAGAGTGGTGGTGAATGGAGTTACATCCAGCTGGTGGCCAGTCACAGTCGGTATTGGAGCTGAAGGAATGGAGCTGCGAGGGATCTGGTGCACAGTACTATGGGGAGCGGCTGAGGGAGCTGGGATGGGTCAGTCTGGAGAAGAGGAGGCTCAGGGGAGAGCTCATCACTCTCTACAACTCCAGAAAGGAGGTTGTGGTGAGGTGGGGTCAGCCTCTGCTCTCACCTAACTAGTGATAGGATGAGAGGCAAAGTTACACCAGGGAATGTTCGGGTTGGATGTTAGGAAAAAATTCTTCTCTGTGAAAGAGTGGTCAGGTGCTGGGATGGGCTGCCCGGGGAAGCAGCTGAAGCACCATCCCTGAAGTGTTTAAGAAATGCTTAAGAAATGTTTAGATGTCATACTGAGGGACAGTTTAGTGGGAAAACATTGGTGGGAGATGCATGGTTGGACTGTATGGTCTTGGAGACCTTTTCCAATATTGGTGATTCTATGATACTAAGATTCTATGAAAGCTGAATCCCACTTCAAACCATGGACGGTCCTACTGAGGGGGATCACTGTCATGTTACCACTGCAATACACCACAATTTAGGGAATGCATTTGTGTCTGCTCCCACCAAATCCGCTCCTGGCAAGAATGATGACAGGACAAGGGAGAAAGTTTTCAAATAAGAGGGGGGATTTAGGTCAGATGTCAGGGGGAAATTCTTCACTCAGTGGGCGGTGAGGCCCTGGTACTGCTGCCCAGAGAAATATGGGTGCCCCATCCCTGGAGGTGCTCAAGGCCAGGTTGGATGGTGCCCTGGGCAGCCTGAGCTGGTGGGGGGCAGACAGCCCATGGCAGTGGTTGGAACTAGATGATCTTTAAGGTCCCCTTCAACCCAACCATTCTGTGATTCCGAAGGTGTTCTCTGAGAGCTGGAAGCAACACAGAGGGTGAGGATGTGTCCCTACTTACCCATCTCGCTTGCCTTTGCTCCACCACTGCTGCCCTTTCCCCAGCTGCCCAACTGGGCTTTAGGCACAAGCTGAATCTTCTCATCTATTGTGGGCTGTAAAACACATCAGGATATATGGTTACAGGAGAACAGTTTGCTTCTTATTTATAAACAAAGTATTTACTTTGTGAAAGCGTCCACCTTGTGAATACTATAAAGCACTTAAATGTATTTTTGGAAGACTAATCTCTAGCCAAAAACAGAGGATGCAACCAACAAAGCTCATTACAAACAGCCTCATCCAAAGTGTCAGTGAAAGATGTTCACAATGACCATGAGCTTTATTTCATTAGAAATTACGAAGTTCCTCAAGGAGGAAAAAGTACCACATATCAATTCTTGGAAGATACTCAGTTTGCTGTGATGAGTAAAACAGCTTTACAGTCCACTCCATGTACCAGGACTGGCCCTGGGGTGAATCTGCACAGTAATAGGATTTAAAGGGCAAAGAACAACAATGGGCTGCAGAATTTGGAGGGAACAGCAGTGTTTGACAAGAAGAGAACATTGATTTTACAATGCTCAGTAGGTGGATTTATTGATGAAGAGGTCATGATCCTGAAGATCTCTTTGTGCGAACTCTTCTCACCTTCCAACAATGCAGCAGTTGTGGACCTTGGTCTATTTGTACTGCACTTGCATTAAACAGAGCAGAAGGACTTTTCCCAGGTGAGCTGTAAGCCCAGATAAAAGCGGGCTGAATCTCTCTGGTAAATTAAGTTCTGGAGGCTGTTTTTTGACTTTCACAAGAAACAAACTGAGCTTGATCTGCAGGACTGAAGTCTGTCAGGTTCTGCTTTACTATTCTCTGAATATTTGAACACTAAGGGCAAAACTCAGGCACAGGGCCACTAACACAGGAACATCTGGGAAACACCCACTTATGTCAGAATTCTTCTTGGTGAGACAAACAAATGCAACCAGGTCAGACTTAGTATCTTGTTGCTCTGAATGAGCCCCATGCTGTCACCTACCTTGGTGATTTTAAGGAACTTGGTAGGGTCCAGCACTCTGCTGTTCTTTGTCCCCTGCACAGTGTTCCATCCGCCTTCATCAACCCGCTGGACACCTGCAGACAACAAACACACTGCCTTCAGCTCGTCTCTGCTGGCCCTGTGGTGCCCCAGAAGACTGTGTGTGATCATCTCCCAGTTCACAAGGAGGAGGAAAAGAAGCTGGCATGTTTCTGCTGAGCCTGACCACAGTGCTGTGCAGAAATCACCTCCTTCAGAACGTTTCTTTGGATTAACACAACATCTAAGTCTGCCTTGCCGCTGTTAAAAAACAGTCATAACATTAAAAAAAAAAAAAACACAGTATTTTTCAAGGCAGGTTCCTGTTTACAGAACAATTTCTCAGTTTGGTCTCATTCTGCTTCAGTATGGCTGCACATACTGTGTGTTAACAAGCTCAACAAAGAAGCAGTGCCTTGGCTAACCAAAGCCTGCATTCATTGCACAGATTTCAGCAGTGCCAGAGACAGTCAAAATGCAGAACCATCCAAGCAGTTCCCTACCTTCTACTGACAACAATTTCAGGCTAGCGGAAACAAAGTTTGTGTGCATTTTCTTTATGCTCTGTTTTCAAAAAGGGACCACGATGCCTCAGAAACCAAGCAGGTTTGCCTGCTTTGATCCTACACCTCTAAAAGCATCAGTCATTTTATATTCATCTTCGGGTAGTGTCAACTCCAAGGGCTGGTAGCAACTTAAGGTGATGCTAAAACACTTTCTCACACAGAGTTAAACACCTCACAACTTTAACTGCTAAAGACAACATGGTTACTCTTGAAATCAGATGCTGTTCTTTTGAAATTAAATGCTGCTGTACACAAAAATGGATGCCAAATCTAGCTCCTGGATAGGAACTTGTTAGAACAGATTTCTGGCATGGCTTACATGAACATGAAACCCAAGCACTACTAGCCTGTGATGTTTATTTTTTTCCAAGGGAGTTGACCAAAACACAACCAATCCCCAGTGCGCCTGTTCCTCTCCCAGCCTCAGCCAGATATGGCCCCAAATCCCTTTGCGTGTTGCATTTTGGAAAAAAAAAAGACTTCTATAGGATTCTGACCATGGTCACTGGATGTGAAATGAGTGAAGTGAGAAACCTGACTTTTATTTTACCTGGTCTTCTCTTCTCTTTGGTCATGAGTTGTTGGACCTTCCTCTGTTCTTCCTGCTCTTCTATCTTGGCTTCTTTATGAATCTGCTCAATAGTCTTCGGGCCTTGGTCTGCTCTCCGTGAAACCCAGTTGCACTGAGAGAGGAACAAATATGCTCATGACATTTCTGGGAGTGGAGCATCACAAATGAGTTATTTTGAGCAACTGAAGGAGGCCTAAACCTCCCTAAACCTTGTGACATGTTAGTGAGGCTGCACTCCGAGAAACTGTGGGAAGTTCTGTGGAGTTGGGTCATGCTGCTGACATGGCATCCCAGCACCAAGGTCAGAGCTGCACACTCCGGTACACTGGCTGTAAATCCTATTGGATTGAAGGCTGCAGTGAAGACCTGACTGTGAGGAGACACGACTGAATTCCATACATTTTAACCCCTAGCATCTTGAACACTTCCAGTTTTCCAGTCTTTCTAGGTTAAGAGAAAGAGATGGACTAGAGGGAGGGTGCTGTGGTTCTCTCTCTGCTTACTACTGTCAGCATTCATTGGAGCCCTTCCTCCAAGGCTGAGGAAAAAATCTGAAAATACAGAAGTGACAGAGCTCTGGAACAGGCTGCCCAGAGAGGTGGTGGAATCTCCTTCTCTGAAGATATTCAAGACTCACTTGGACGCCCTCCTAAACAACCTGGTATTGGAAACCCTATGCTGAGAAGCCCTCTTCACTGAGAGCCCAGGTCTAACACTTTGGCTCTGTTCAAAACCCTCACTTGATTACAACAGGGGCAGATCCCTGTTCACACTGCGCCTGCACCAAGTGGTCTCCAGGTTGTCATTTCTGCAGCTTAGTTAGCTTAACCAGAACAGCCACTATTAGTAAAGCAGTACAGCTGTCTGCCAGCCCTGCCCTTTAGTGAGACAAAACCAGAAGACAACCCTCACTGCCAAACTTTTGAATGACAAAGGGTACAGATCTCACCCTGTAAATACTGCATTGCCCGATCTCGTGTGAGGGCAGTTCCAGCAAGGGACCGTGCTCTGTTACTTGTTGGGTTGGTACCTACCAGCCTTAGGTCTATTACATCCTGCAGCATGAACCGAATCCTTGAAGACGTTTTCCTCTCTTTCACAATTTTCTCCATCTGATTAAAATACTGGTCCATGCGAGGCTATACAAAGAGAAACATCATCAGTGTATTTTGAAGAAAATGAAAACACTCTGTTGGGAGGCAGCGGGTTCTGGATTGCAGCAGCTCTGTGCCAGCAGCACAGCTGGGACCCAGCCTTCTCCTTGGGGTGTGCTTGGGCACAAAACCCCTGCACCCTGCACTGTTCTGCTGCTTTACCTCCCCAACCTGTCCCAGTCAGGGTCAAAAGGCAAAAGAGAGCAGATGCACAACATGAAGCTGTTTCATAAGCGGAGTTGTAGTTCCAAATCTCACAAGAGTTCCATACCATCTTACGGCTTTTCTTCCAGAAATTCACAAAGCAAAGAAGCCAGATCTTCACTAAAATGAAGTGGTGTCATTGGAAAGCCTTCACTAGGTCTAGATTTGGCCTGCCAGGCTCCACAAAACCTTCTGCCCCTCTATGGTAGCTGCAGCTGTTTTAAAATGTTTAAGGGCAGTTTTATAAAATGTTTCTCCTTCCCCTCATTAAGAATCTGCTAAGTCCTTTCCCTCACATCTACATAAACTAAAATTTGGTTCCAGCCTTGCTCTGGAAAGTTTCAGCCATATGAGCAAAGGTTTCCAAAGGCATGAATAATGGGAAAAATATCTGAAGTGGACTTCTCTCAGAAACTTTAATAATAACTCACTGCCACTTCAGTTTCAACAGCAATACATTACACAGCATCTCCTCCATGAAATGAGGGATTCTCACTCAATCCTGATAGAACAACCGCAAGGACAGGACACAAGGGCTGCACACCAAGGTCGCTGTTACGCCATTTCCATGCTAACAAGGGCTGAAACAGTGTTCAGGATTCATCCAGCATGACCTCAGCTACTGCTCAGAAGTCAGACCCTGTTTTCTTCCCAAAGCAACTGGAGAAATTTATATCCCTCTTTTTGGCACTTTCAAACCTGCACCAACAGTGCACACACAGCTATTTCATGATGCAGGGTATTCAGTTTGGGGGATACGCAGCAAACTACACTGCTTCAGGCCATGCCCCACGGAGCAGTTTGGGAAAATGCTTCTCCAAGGAGTCCCTGTGTATCAGGACTGACTCGCTGCGATCCCTGCAATCCGGCACTGTAAGGGCACTCCTCCCTCTGCAGAGCAGCTGAAAGCAATTAGCTCCATTCGTTTCCAGGGCTGAGTCTGACTGATTTCTGGCAAAAGCCTTCAGTGCTTTTTCATCCCAAGCTTTTGCAAAGGAGAAGCAGATTGCCTGCACCAATAGGAGCTCATGGAGTGCACAATGCTCCCTGTTACATATACATTTGTTGGAAAGTCAGCAGGAGGACACTGGAGCAGTGCAGTTGCAAAACAGCTGCTTCATTTCAGCACAGCTGGAGATGATGACACAGAATGAACGCATTCGCCAAGTTTCAGGTTTGGGGGTTTGGGCAGCTCACAAGGTTTTTTTTTTTTAAATGTAACCCAAAACAGTACATTTAATGGTAGATTTCTATAAACCCTCCATGGAAATGAAATCAGTTTCATGTTTTAGAAACAACATAATGTTTTAGGAACCTGCAGCACGCACTGAGCACTTTAAGAATGTGAACTTGGATGAAATGCTTGGGAACAAGTTGCAACTGGAAATAAGCTTTGCAAAAGGCACAGAATCTATGAGCCAGGGGTAGGAGGCAGGAGCAAGGCCAGGCGGTGATGAAACGTGCACAGAGAAGTAGATGATTTCCTCGTGCCGTACAAAAAAAATCCAGAGGAAAAAAAGGTCCTCCAACAAAAACACCCCACACCCATTTTTCCACCCCTGCCCAGACAGCCTCATCTCTTGCTCCTGGCCCTGCCCTACCTTTGCTTTCTCAAAGTCCAGGTCCTTGCCAATGGTAGTCAGCAAGCGGCAAAGGCACTCGAGGGACTCCTCATCGTGGTTTTTTAGCAGCTTTACCACACAGTCATGCATGATCGCCTCCGTCAGCATTTTCAGTTTGAAAAGCTCGCCAATGAATTTTATATTCCCAATGGATCTCCGCCGGGCTTTGTCCTTGGCCTCTTCCAGCTCGTCATGGAGCCGTGTCTTCTCTTCTGGCTGTAAAACAGAAAAACAGCTCTAAAAAGCATGTTCAAAGAGCACAGAACTCTTCAAAAGAGACAGTTTTACAATCACAGTTGCTGCTGTTCCTGTTTACTCTTTTTCTCCTAAGAGCCAAAAAGCGGCTGCTCTAAACACTCATCAAGGCAAATATTTATTACATTCAACCACAGCAACAGAATGAAACTACTCTGATATTTCCCCCAAATTGGCCGCAGCCTTCAAAAGAGATCCTTTTCTGAGGGCTCTCTTGAGTGTCTGTGAGGAAATATTCCACTTACAGTGGTAGCAGCTTCAAGTTCTTTCTGCTTCTTTTCAAAGACATCGTCGTCAGCCTTGTCCTTTTCAAATTCCTTCTGGCAGCGATTTAACAACAACTTGCGGAAATTTACTGTGCTCCCGGGTTTGTCTGCCATGGGCACTTTCAGCTGCAGGAAGAGGAAGCAAAACATCAACAGAAATACAGACAAAGTCCACACACAAACGAGATTTGCCATAAGCCACCCATTACATTGTATTATGTACTTCGTATTCAGCAGCGCAACTTTGCACGGCTGTGACCATTAAGCACCACGCCATGATTTCCAGCAGTTTCAGATTCCATGTGGAAAGTCACACTCAAAATTTGGCTGACACCACCTCTGCCTGGAGACAGATTGCATTTCCATTCACTAAATCCTTTAAAAAGTCTCACTGCTTAAAAACACTGCTATTGCACATCGAAGACCTTGGGGCCACGCTCCTTCATGGCATGCTATGGAAATCATCGCTGGGGGAGGACAGGCTGGTTTGTCCCAAAGTCAGCAAAGCTAGCCTGGCTCTGCACCTTGGGTTCCCCTTCCAAATGAGAGGGAGAAAACAGACTTTCTAAACATGATTCATAGCATCTCACGGCCAGGCACAGCAAAGTGCTCGGTGTCCTCCACTCCAAACAGCGTGTCACTCCAAGCAAAGCTTGCCACGGCCAATGAACATAGAGGAAGAAATCTGCAATGTAAATTCTTTAAGTTCAGAAATTAACATTCAATGCTGCTCTTGCCATGCTTATATTACTGCCCATCAGTGTGTGGGGATAAGTTGCAGAGCACTCTCCCCAAGGAACGATTCCCACCGGCCTTGGGCAGCTCTTACCGTCACAAGACACCTGCACATGTTTGCATATGCCACTGAGAAGCTTGGCTCATCAATAGCCTTCTCAAAGACCAAGTCGATGACTCCTTTTAGCCTCTCTTCAGTATCTACCGTCAGGTCTGTGACTTGCTTCATAAGCTGATTGAACATCTGGGGAGTCAGCTTGTTCAAGATGCTTCGTACCTTGCGGAACAGCTCCTAAACAACAGATAAGCCTTGAGAAGCAGCACCAACCAAACAGGCACACAGTGGCTTTTAGGAACAAGCTAGGATGCATTTTTGAGGAGAATAGAGAAGAGGTGTTGTAGGAACTTCTAGAATGTTGAGGTACACACCAACACTCATCTGTGTGCATTTCAGCTCCAGCCCTAAGCTAGCTATGGGCTGTCACAGCTCACAGCTGCAGTGCTGGGGTTCTGGGAATATCCAAGCACTTTCTTTTCAAGCACAACTGAGGCACAAAGCTCTGCTGTCACCCAACTAAAATATTCTTCTTCATTATCAATTCAACTACAAAACATAAATTAACAGGGAATGGTTATCTCCTCCCTCATCCAGAAGCAATCAACTTTTTCCATATTTAAGACATTAAGGAAAAAACTATCCTGATGGTAATTAGGTCAACAAAGCTCCTGTTAGCCCCGAGGACAGAATCTCAGTGTCTTCCACGACTATCTCCACTTATCCTAGGAATTAGAAGCTTTACCACCAGGCAAATATCTCACCTACAGTGGCTGCCCCATGGAGGGAAGGAGGGGGAGAGGGACACAGAGAAAGCTTCAGAGAAAGCGTGGCTGAGCTGGGCAGCATGAGCTGGGGGATTCCCACAGAGGAAGCTCAGTGTGGCTGATGCTTGGTACAGAAATGCAGTCTAAAAGGGGATGAAAAGCAAGTTCTGTGCTGGAAGTTTGAGATTGTTTGCTTTAGAATGAAGCAGAAACATTTGACAATATTAGAAAAACAACCCTGGATGAGAGGTAGTAGGTTGTCTGGTGTTCACTATTTAAACTCTAAGTCAAGAATAAACACATGAAAAAAAGGCAGAGGAAAACTGCAATTCAGAGTGCAATTCATTGCCATTACACAACAGCTAAGGTAAACTATCCCCTTTCCTTGCCATGCTCGGAGCAGTGCTGGCTATGTTCTCACCTGGGTTTTGACATTTTCAGGGTCCTCAGTTTGGTTCTCCCGCTTCAGGCTTGGCTTCCAGGCATTCTCTGCCTTCTTCAGGTGGACATCCTCCTTCACACACACAGTGATAATCTTCCTGGGCTCCCTCCTCTGGCCCGGCTGAGATCTCCTCGGTCCAACATTCAACAACTAGGACAAAAACATTCCTTGTTATATCCCCTTTTAAACACGTGCCTCGAGAGCACTCCAGAGCGCACTGCAGCGTGCTGAAGGCAGCAGGTCAGTCACCAGCACGTCCTGGGATGCTCAGGGCTCCCTCTGCACCACGCAGTGCTGCAGCTGCTCGCAGGGACCACGTGTGCACTGAGCACACCTCTCAGCCCTTCCCAAAACAGACGGGGCCAAATGCTGCCTATGGGGCTGCGTTCTGCACCTCAGCTGTGCCCAGATGCTACATAAGCACTGTGGGACTGAGCCCGGCCCTGTGGAAAGCAAGAACCTTGTCACTGAGGAATCACTGCAAACAGGTACTAAAGGACTAGGTACATCCTTACCAGTGCATTTCAAATACATCATCCCAACCAATTAGGCAGTGATTAATCAGCAGCTCTGCCAAAACTCTAAGTCTTAATGGAGCGTGCTTCAGACAAGAGAGCCATTTTGGGACAGGAATTATATCAAATGCAATGAACAGAGCATCAGTACTGCTCCTGCACTGTGAAAACACAAATCCTAACAGCTACAGATTGAGCTCTGCAGCTTCACAGGAGAAAGAGACACACACTGCCCATCCCCACATCGGTGAGAGCCACCAGCAGTGGGGAGGTGCCCACAAACTCCCCACCCATTGCCTGGGAACTGATAAGGACTAAACTCATCACACGTGGTACTGAGGTTATTTTTTCCCTGCGGTGCTTCTGTTTCCAAACTCATTTATTAGAAACCTCTTAACTCAATGTAAAAATTAGCACAGTAAAATTCCATTATCAAAACCCATTCTTTTCAACAGAAGTAATTAATCTCTTCAGTGGCCAGCAGGAAGCTCCATGCAAACCATTAAAGCACGTCTTTGTTCAGCTACAGGGGCCCAACCATCTCCGTTATTCTAACAGCTGCACTGAATACACATGGGAAGTGACCTCAGATGTTGCCTCACATGCCGTATAATGGCCCCGAACTCACTTTTGCACAACTGAAAATAAAAATCCCACCCACCCCTATCTGTGATTTGACCCACACAGCTTGGCGAGGCAGATGTGAGCAAATGGGACGCTGTCGGAAGGCGACGGCCTCGTGCTGTGACACGCTGTGTAGGCATGGATGGAAGAGGGCTGCAGGTGCCCTGGTCTCACTGCACCACGCAGACATGGGGCTCCGTGCAAAGCTTCCCGAGGTGCACACCGTGATCAGAACGAAGCCATAGGAGAAACCAAGCTCCCAAGAACACAGCAGTATGACGACGCAGCATGGCTCCCCTTGGACTCAGACAGAAAGCATCCTCGGGTCGTTCCTGTAGCCCCTTCCATGCCCACAGCTCTGTATCTGCACCACTTGGTGCAATCTGCAGCCACGGGCAATGCCCAAACAAACACCATGCCACAAATGGGCGGCCACGGGATGAGGAAGCTTTCTTCCCATTGAGAAACCAGACAAGAAAAGCAACAGACAAGCAGCCGCCGCCAGCCGGACGCACCAGACCTCATTACACACCTCTGTGGCCACAAAAGGCTCCAGCTGGCCACGTGCCCTGGGAGCACAAAGGCTTGGGCCAATCTCTGCCCCAAAAGCAGCAGCTGTCCCATTTCTCTCTCACTGAGGTGTCCCTGGCCCAAGGGACCTCCAAGCCACAGAGTGCAGCTCCTGAGCACACAGCTGCCCCGCAGGCACTGACTGCATCTTTCCAAACTGATGGTGTACCTTGCAGAACATCAGTGTGGTGCAGGGGGAGATGCAGGCTGTTCTCACAGCTCTCTCCAATCTGCCTGCCTCTGACACCAGACCTCTACAGGCATTAATAAAACAAAGGCTTTAAGATTTTTTTTTTTAATAAGTGCGACAAACTAGCTGAGTGCTGGATTAAGTTTTAAAAGGAACAGAGGCCTCCTTTGAATGTGAGATGAAATACACAAACCACAAACTTTGAACAGGAAGAGCTATCTATTTTTAGTTCCAAATTTACAAAGCAACAAGTGGAAGAGGCACCGAGCTCACACCTGGCCTCCTGTCACAGCCCAGTCCCCATAGATAATAACAGAGCCGTAACACCTGTGATTGCAGCACTACAGCTTGTGCTGCACTCACATCTTCCGCCAAAGGCACGGAGAAGCACTTAGCAGATAATGCTCATTAACCGATGTTACCTGTCCTCCAGATCAACGGGGGCAAAAAGGAGAGCAGACAGAGGCACGGACATAAGTCCTGCTGAGTAGCCAAAGCCTCACACCTCCTGCTCTCCATCTGCGGTGCAACAGCATCCAAGAAACTATGGAGCTGCTGCTCCCCTGGGGACAGGTGGGAGCTGGGAACAGCCGCCCTTCCGGGGAGCAAAGAGTCCAGCAATGCAGCTTCCCAGCAGCAGCACCCTGTGGGGAGCCCAGACCACCAGTGGGGATGAGCACAGCTGAGGGACCGAGCACTCCTCCCCCATGGCACCCGGCTCTACCTCTACCTTCTTCCCTACAGCAAAAAAGTGTTTTGTTCCCGTGTGATGGCACTCTTGATCCCATCTGAACTGATGTTTGTTATGGTCTGAAAACAGCCACACAAAACATTTAAAGGAAAAGAAGGGGGAAAGACAAAGCCAGGGAAGCAAAATGAAAGATTTCCACGTGCCATAAGCTTGTTAGCACGGAGCTGCTCGATGTTATTCCGAGGGCAAGGAGCAGGCGGTGGGCTGGGATGGCGTTATGAGCATGGCCTCTGCAGAGGCAGGATGGCTGAGCGGGCAGACAGCGTGCACGCGGGCTTTGCCATGCGCCACGAGGCAACGGCTGCCTCTGCTTGGGCCAAAAAGCGCTCATCCTTCACACCAACACCGCAGGACAGCCGCTCATTAAGCAGCGTCACCTTCCGGCCCTCCTGGGGAAGATGCAAAGAGAGGCGCTGCCCTTCGAGGCACAGATGTAGGATGTATGTTATGTGCAGGATGCTCCAAATGAACGGGGCAAGCAGCACTTACCTTTTCTCCCCCTTTCCATAGGTCTGCAAAGTGCAGACCCCTCGCAGATCCCGCTCAGGCCAACGTCCCAGCATGCCCTCAGCTGGTGCTGTCCCACCCACCACTGAAGACTGCCTAGAGGGGTACAATGCAAGTCTTGTTTCTTTTTTTTTTTTTTCTTTTTGTTCTTTTAAAACAATGTTGCACCTTTTTGTAAAGCTTTCTGCCGGTGGTTCATTATCAACAGCGGGTGATGTGGAAAAAAAAAACAAACTCTACAAAAAGGTGCAAAGATGGGGAAAGAAGGGGGGATGTGGCTTACCCCTATTGGCAGGTTCCTCAATGGTGGGTGAGGCGAGACCAAGAGAGGGCATGCTGGGGAACCGCACCGAGCCAGGGACGGCAATCCAGGGCCGCTCTGCACTTTGCAGGCCTGTGAAAAGAGAAAGAGCAACAGCGGTGTCACTGAGGTGCCACACGAAGGACGGACAGCGCCGGGCACAACCTGCAGCCCACTGCAGCATCACTGAGCATGGCAAGCGACGGCGACCTCAAAGAGCAGCACCGCCTTGGGACCGTGCCGCACTCTGAGACAAACCATGACATCGAAGCTACTCGGAGACAAGGACGTGTGACCAGCACTGAGGAACCAGCCAAAGACTGCTCCCAAACCAGAAACATTACAGCAACTCAAAGTCAGCAGCATGACCACCGGGCTTGGCTCCGAAATCTGGAAATTTGCACACTCAGAAGTCAAAGTTATTTAGCGAAGGTCTTTGGAACCAGTGGTTCTGAATGGTAAGAGATGGATACACTATTGGATGCAACCAGGTAGATAACCTGAATGTATTTATAGAGAGAGATGGAAGATGAGTGATGGCACATGAGGCAGCTCCAAACTGGCTGCAGCTCCTAGAATAATGACAGCACAGACAGAAAGGAGGAATTCAGAATCAGGGTGAAGGGTTTGGGCAAAGCCAGGCAAAGGGCAAAGAAGAGAATGCAGAGGAAAAGGCAGAAAAACGAGGAACGAAGCGACCAAAGTATGCCAACATGTTGTTGTATGAGATACAGGCGTCTGCACACATGGACTGACAAATCCACAGCATGGAAATACATTTCCATACTCTCAAGAAGGAAAAGAGGAAGGAGGAGATCAAGTCCATGTTGAGTCCACATACGAATTAAAAACATCCACAGTGTTTTGCCTATTTTCCTAAACTCTGACAGCCAAGAAAGTATCTCCCTTGCATTCAAGCTAGACAAAACCAGAACCACTGGAGTACTGGAAAATGCCCAAACATGTGAGGATGGACTCCATGAGCGCCAAGACCAGTTGTTAAATTAGCAAGCTGGGGAAAACTCACACTTCCAGATACGTTTCTCCCACCAGAAGGCTGCCTCCCAAAATCAGCGAAGGCTGGCGTGAAGTCTGGGCCTCGAGGCAGTATCCGAGGGTCCAGAGTTCTCAGTGGCAATTTGGGCTGGTTGACCTGCGTTGCAGAGCAGAGCAGACAAACACAGCTTTGTCAGTGGGTGCTGCAGCTATTGCAGCTCTACAGTCTCTGCTAAACCATAATATTCATACTTAACATCCAAATTATGCTTTTAACAAACCAGGCAAGCTTTATGCACTCCCATTACACTAAAAGCATACTTAATGCCTTCCACAGGTGGCAATTGTGGAAATATGTGATGCTCAGAAACATTTCAAAGCTGAACATCATTTAAGGAAGATAAAACTATGCCAGCACAGGCCCATCCTGTGCACAACGAATGCAGCAGTCCTGTTTCAGGATCCCAGAGCTGCCATCTTCCCTCAAACAAATCCCTGTGGTGATAACACAACAGACAGCTAGCCAAGCACAGGCAGCCCAAGAGCAGACAGAGCAGTGAGAAGCCAGCACAGAAAACTAGTGGGAGGATGGAATCATTTTGGGAACAATGCTATGTGTCACAATTTGTCTGGGCATGAAATTCAGAGTAGAAACATTTCTACACGTGAGAATCACCTACACCCTGAACTGTGCTTAATCTTAAGAATGAGCCTGTGGTGCTTACACCAAACTACACAGCTCTTGATGGGAACAGGCTCCTGATGGCAGCACTCCCAGTTAAGGGGTACTTCAATAAGCACAGATGTACAGGAGGGAAAAGCACATCTGTAATAAGGCTGCTTACAATCACAAAGTTTTCTGAGAGCCAAGGTATTAATCATCATTTATTAGACCTGCTCATACGTACCAACACAACTGTTTCAGATGAAAACAGCTTGCCCACAAGCAGGGCTATGTTTTCCTAGTGATAGAAATGAACTCTTAAAAGACAACGGCTCTCCTTTTGCTCTTGCTTTGCTAATATCCTTGGGTCTTAATGGCTGTAAGACAGCATTTTCAATTTTAAAAGTACCCAGTGTAACTTAATCCAGGATACAGACCATTTAAAATACCAGTGCTTCGCATTTAAATTGTCCGTGCTCATTCATAACTCAACAAATCTTGTGATGTGACACGAGCCAAGTATTCCTCTTTCCTGACAGAAGTCTTTGCCAAAAAGGTGAATAAGAAAGAATGCATCAGAGATCTGAAATCATTAAGATAAACTACGAAACCAAAGGATTGCACGCACCTGTTTGATGGGCTCTCCTCTCACCTTGTCGAGAACCACATCGCTGATGGGAGGCAGCCCTTCGGGCTTCTGGATGCAGGCAGGCATGAACTGGAAGTCCAGCAGGAACTCCCGATCGTACTGCTTCTTCCCATCCGGGTCCAGAGGCTTCCACTGCTCTATAATGAGAGAAGCTGCTGAGATTCACAGGGAGCAAAACCTCCACCCTCTCAGACGAAGACTGTGTTTAAGCCA
The DNA here is from genome assembly GCA_037305975.1 of Chrysolophus pictus. Lineage (NCBI taxonomy): Eukaryota > Metazoa > Chordata > Aves > Galliformes > Phasianidae > Chrysolophus > Chrysolophus pictus. The sequence continues at coordinate 6,693,990 of CM074596.1, read as the reverse complement.
AAGGGGAGAGTCAGCTAATGCTGCGTAAGAAGTTGGACTTGAATTTTAATTTTGAAGCCCGCCAGGCAGCAAGGAGACGAACACACGTCACATTAAAGGAACATAAACAACTGGGGGCACACAGCCAGCCCAGCACCATACGGAACTAGTAACCAACCCACCTGGAGCCCATGTCACCTCACTTTACCCTTCACATCTGCAGGAGATGCCACCTTTGTGCTTCACAGATGCCAGGCAGTGCTGCTGTGCTTTGACCTGTTGTATGGGAACTGCTGAGTCATGGCCTGAACCTCTGATTGATCACCTGAGACGAGCAATGAGTCAGCCAGGGGAGCACAGGTGAAAGCAATTCACCTGTGCTGCAGGAAGGGGTGGAGCCTGGCTCCACCTCTCCTAGACCCATTGAAGAGCTGACTACCAGTGGGGAAGGATCTCTCTTCTGAAGATCCACTCCACTGGAGTTTCCTGAGTGAGCCCACAATATGGGTAAGCATCCTATCTATTCTCTTTGTCTTGCTTTGCCTAACTCTCTTGCTTATTTCATTATTATAACATCTTAATATTATTTGATTATACACTATCTTAATATTCTTTGATTCTACGCTTGGCGAGCCAGGCAGGCAAGCCAAATATACTAAAATTTACATCATGTCCTTTCTCTGGAATTTCTATAAATGGTTCAAGGGGGAGAATACTACCCCCCTAGATAAAATGATTCCAGGGCAGATCCCAGGATCTGTGGGATCCCCTTATTATGAACTGGCAGTTATCATTGAAAAATGGGGTCCCCTACGTGTTGTGGGAAACATCTCCCCATATCGCCTGGCAGATTACTTTCAGGGACTAGGCAAAGATATATTAGTCACAAGAGAAAGGCAATTAGCTGCTTCTACAGTGACATGGCCACTAATGCTTTAAATAATGCTTTAAATAATGCTTTAAATAATGCTTTAAATAATGCTTTAAATAATGCTTTAAATAATGCTTTAAATAATGCTTTAAATAATGCTTTAAATAATGCTTTAAATAATGCTTTAAATAATGCTTTAAATAATGCTTTAAATAATGCTTTAAATAATGCTGAAATGAGGAATAGTGAATGAAATACTTTAGTGAATGAAAACGAACTTCTGAAAGATCATATTGAAAAGTTAGAACAGGAACTTGGCATATTAACAGGAAAAAAAACAATTCTACATCTTCCGATATGTCAAGTTTGTAACATCTCAATAAACAATGACCAGGCTCCTGAATCGGCATCCTGTGTTGATCAGGAAAATAAAAAATCTAATTCAGATCTCGAATCTCCGATTTTGACAGATGCACTAGGAGTCCGTCCTGTTATAACTCAAAAAACAAAAAAGTACAGGACAGACAGGTAGGGGTGCTGCCTGATCAGCGGCCCCCCGCCCAGACTCACTTGTATGTAACAGCCCGGCTGTACACGGCAACAGAACTGATGGACTCAGTACAGCGATTTAGGCAGAAACCTAGAGAAAGTGTGCCAGCTTGGTTATTGAGATTGTGGGATTCTGGGGCAGAAAGCGTTCTGGTGAATGGCCCGGAAATAGCCAAGTTGGCCACTATGACTGTCCATCCTGCTCTCAGGCAGAGGATATAGGCAGGTAATCAATATATTGATGAAAACCATTCTATAATAGAATGGTTAATGGCGGCCTGCCGTATGGTATGGCCCAATAAATCTGATATTCTTTTACATACAGGGATGTGGTCCTCCATGGAGGACCTTCAAATTCATATCCGTGAACTAGGTGTAAGGGAAGCAATTTATGAAGACACATTCGATGGCCCTGATATGGTCAAATTCTCAGCAGGGATGAGAGACCTAATTCTACAACAAGCTCCCTCCCATCTGTACGGTACTTTGGTCTCTATATTAAATCCCCTGGTGGCCTCAGAAGCGGTAGTCCAGCAGGCTGCCCAGTTAGTGGCCGACCTAGGAGAAACAGAACGCCTGCGGAAAAGGCACAATATTCAGACATTAGAAGAAGCCGAGGTCCTGCCAGTGACTAAAACCAAAATGCCAGCTACTCGAACTCCTCAATCGGGACCCATAAGGGTCTCCCGAAAACAAATGTTTAATGATTTAATTTGGACTGGGGTCCAATTTGCTAAGATTGACCGCCCAACCATGTCCTTCTCCGACCGCCAACCCAACCATATCCTTCTCCAACTTTGGAGACAATTAAAGGACAACCAAAAATTTCAGACCTTCCCTAAGAAACCAAGGGTAAGGGTCATAGAGAGAATGCCAACAACAACATGGAGCCTAGAAGATTTCATTGTTCCGAATACAAAAAAAAGCCACCTCAGGTGTCTCGGGCTACAATGCCTGAGCCACCGGAACCAAAAGAATTGGTTATAGCTCAATTCATGGCGTGACCGGAGGCCCTATGCAGAATTAACGATTTATTGGTCCCAAAAAAATATTCAGAGTTATGGCATTAGTGGACACTGGAGCAGAAGCATCAATTATTTACGGAGATCCAACCAAATTTGATGGGGACAGAGTGATGATTGGTGGTTTTGGGGGAGAGACTATTCCTGTCACCCAAATGTGGTTGAAACTGGGGGTTGGGCATCTCCCACCCCGGGAGTATAAGGTGTTTATTGCCCCAGTCCAGGAATACATCTTGGGCATAGATATTCTATGGGGTCTGGCTCTCCAGACAACTGTGGGAGAATTCTGACTTCGACAGAGATGTATCCGTATCTGGGCAGTGCAGGCAATATTAAGAGGCCATGCGAGACATGGGCCTATTTGCCTGCCGAAACCGCACCGGATTACTAATGTAAGGCAGTATAGACTCCCGGGTGGGCAAGATGAAATATCGAGAACGGTGCAGGAATTAGAAAAAGTGGGCATTATAAGACCTGCACACAGCCCATGTAATTGCCCCATATGGCCAGTGCGAGAGTCAGATGGCACGTGGAGAATGACAGTCGATTACAGAGAATTAAATAAGGTCATGCGGCCGTACCCAATATTGCCTCCCTAATGGATACATTGAGTAGGGAGATAAAAACCTATCGTTGTGTCCTAGATTTAGCAAATGCATTCTTCAGTATCCCAATTGCTGAGGAATCGCAAGATCAATTTGCGTTTACGTGGCGAGGCAGGCAGTGGACCTTTCAGGTCCTGCCACAGGGGTACGTGCATTCACCAACGTATTGTCACAATCTAGTGGCACGTGACCTGGCTGATTGGAAAAAACCTGATGATGTTAACCTGTATCATTATATTGATGATCTCCTGCTGACATCCGACTCACTGGAGGCAGTAGGGCAGGCGGCAGATTCATTAACCGCCTATTTACAGCAGAGGGGATGGGCTATAAATCCCCAAAAGGTGCAAGGTCCGGGCCTGTCTATGAAATTCCTGGGGGTGGTTTGGTCAGGAAAGACCAAAGTACTACCCAGTGCTGTCATAGATAAGGTTCAAGCATTTCCAGTCCCTACAACATCGAAGCAGCTGCGAGTGTTTCTAGGTATACTGGGTTACTGGCGTTCCTTTGTACCTCACCTAGCGCAGCTGCTAAGGCCACTGTACAGACTCACAAAAAGGAGCAGCTATGGGATTGGGGGAAAACAGAACAGGACGCTTTTCAACAGGCAAAACTAGCAGTTAAACAAGCCCAGGCATTGGATATATTTGATCCTACCCTCCCAGCCGAGTTGGATGTTCACATCACTCAAGACGGCTTTGGTTGGGGCCTGTGGCGACGCCAGAGTTCTGTTCAGACCCCCCATTGGTTTTTGGTCTCAGGTCTGGCATGGAGCAGAAGAAAGATACAGTATGATTGAAAAACAGTTATTGGCTGCCTATTCAGCATTACAGGCAGTAGAGGCCAATAACCCAAACGGCTGAAGTTACAGTGAAGACCACTCTGCCGATTCAGGGGTTGGTGAAAGGTCTGACCCACCTTCCTAAGACAGGGGTGGCCCAAGCACAAACAGTGGCACGACGGGTCGCCTACCTCAGCCAAAGGAGCAGTCTGTCTTCATCACCCTTGAAAGAAGAGCTTCAGAAGATCCTAGGCCCAGTGACCTTTCACAGTGATGCACCAAAAGAAACACTGGTTGCTCCACCAGAGAAGAGTCCCGTTCAGGAGGGGAAATATCCTATCCCTGAAGATGCCTGGTACACAGATGGGTCCAGCAAGGGCAACCCGAGCAAGTGGAGAGCGATAGCATACCATCCTTCGACTGAGACAATCTGGTTCAACGAGGGCGATGGTCAGAGCAGCCAATGGGCAGAACTGCTGTGTGGATGGTTGTAACCAAGGAACCCGGTGATGGTATCCTGAATATCCGTACAGATAGTTGGGCTGTGTACTGGGGGCTCACTCTTTGGATTGCACAGTGGGCCACCCGAGAATGGACTATCCACGCCCAACCAATCTGGGGCAAAGACATGTGGTTAGACATATGGAACGCAGTCAAACACAGGACTATATGTGTCTACCATGTTTCTGGTCATCAGCCCCTACAGTCACCAGGAAATGATGAAGCTGACACGCTGGCCCGAGTTCCATGGATTGAGAATTCACCATCTGAGAACATCGCCCGTTGGTTACATCAGAAGCTATGGCATGCGGGACAAAAGACAATGTGGGCAGTTGCTAAAGCATGGGGGCTGCCCATACAGCCAGCTGACATCGTCCAGGCTGCCAGGATTGTGATGCTTGCTCTAAGATGAGACCGAGATCGTTGCCGGAAACGACAGCCCATCTTGCTAGAGGACACAATCCTCTCCAGCGATGGCAGGTTGATTACATTGGGCCCCTTCCTCGGGGCGAGATATGCTCTGACCTGCGTCGACACTGCAAGTGGGCTGCTGCAGGCCTATCCAGTACCAGAAGCAAACCAGGCATATACCATCAAGGCACTCACTAAACTGATGTCTGCCTACGGGACACCTCAAGTCATCGAGAGCGACCAAGGGACTCATCTTACTGGTGCAACGATACAGCACTGGGCAGAAGAAAACAACATCAAATGGCAATTCCACCTGCCATATAATCCAACGGGGGCAGGCCTCATTGAACATTATGATGGTATTCTTAAGGCTGCCCTGAAGACAGACTCCCAGTCCCTGCAGGGGTGGACGAAAAGACTGTATGAAACCTTGCGGGACCTGAATGAAAGACCCCGAGACGGCAGACCCAGTGCCCTGAGAATGTTGCAGACAACATGGGCCACCCTGCTTAGGATCAAATTACAGGCACTGATCATCAGGTAAGACCCCAGATTGGTAATGAAAATAATCTTCTGCTCTGCCCCTGAGAACTCAGAACCAGGCACCCACAGAATAAAATGGCTGTGGAAGGTGCAGGTAGGACCCAAGTGGTCTGGCCTACTTGCACTTTGGGGGAGATTGTTGGAGGTGGGAGGCTCAGTAGTCCCTCCAGTAATAGGTACATGGCCCACTGATATTGTGGTCAACACTCTGATCTTCATTGCTAAAGGGACCCCCATCATGTCCCTGTGGCAGATCAGGACACCTCCTCTGGTGCCTGATATAGTTATGCAGCCACAGATATCTGGCCAGAAGGTGTGGTACAAGTGGCCAGGACATGCCCCAGTACAAGCCCAAGTGTTGACCCAGGATAGAAATACGGCCTGTATCTTGCCCTGGAGAGCAGACCTTCCCCTCCTGGTACCCCTGAAACATCTGTATTACTCCCTGTGAGTCTTCGAGCCTTCAGGATCACTGGAAGGAACAAAATGCCATCAAAGCGTTCCAGTGTTGCTGTCAGATCACGTGCGACACCCGGTGATGGCCTACATGGGACTGATGGAACATAAGACAGACCTGCACCTCATGACCGCATACCTCCAGTAACATCATTGAGCACTGGCCCATAAAAGAATATCAGCGTTCACCAATCGTCACTCGTCTTGAATTGTACCAACGTGCGTCGCGATGGAAATTGTATAAGCGTTGTGATATAGTGGGTCTCTGTATTAGGAAAAGCTTATCCTTTAGTCAACCTGATCATTGGTTCATGCTGCGAAGGGGTGGAGTGTATGGGAACTGCTGAGTCATGGCCTGAACCTCTGATTGATCACCTGAGACGAGCAATGAGTCAGCCAGGGGAGCACAGGTGAAAGCAATTCACCTGTGCTGCAGGAAGGGGTGGAGCCTGGCTCCACCTCTCCTAGACCCATTGAAGAGCTGACTACCAGTGGGGAAGGATCTCTCTTCTGAAGATCCACTCCACTGGAGTTTCCTGAGTGAGCCCACAATACGGGTAAGCATCCTATCTATTCTCTTTGTCTTGCTTTGCCTAACTCTCTTGTTTATTTCATTATTGTAACATCTTAATATTACTTGATTATACAATATTCCTTTATACAATTTTCCTAGATTATACATTATCTTAACATTCTTTGATTATATACCTGTCCATTCAAATCTGCTGTTAAAGCTTTGTCTTATTTCTTTATTTCAGTCCTCGATCAGTGGCTTTGGGTTCTCAGCACCCTGATCCTTGCAGGAACCTCTCCTCAAGCAGATCTCCTCTTGAGGTCTTTCCTTAATTTGTTTCACACCCTTGACTTCATTTATTTTGAGGAAGATCCGCTTGAGTAAGAAATAGCTTAAGAATTAGTAGCAACTGCAAAGTGAGATGGTCTCAAGGTCTCTCTTAATAAGGTGAACTTCCAGAGGGTCCGGCCTATGAGTGATCTCAATGAATAATGTCCCTATGCAGACTGTACCCAGCACTGACTAGCCACAAGAGCACACTGTCACACTCACAGAATGGCTCTGGGTTAGAAGGGACCTCAGAGGTGATCCATCCCCGCCCCTGCTGTGGGCTGGCTGCCCCACCAGCTCAGGCAGCCCAGGGCCCATCCATAGCCTTGGTCACCTCCAGGAATGGGGCACTCACCACTGCCCTCTGAGCCCACACTATGTATTTTAATCAGAAAAACTGCACAGCCATAGCTCAGCAGCAGAGCCTGGGCTGATGATCAAGCATTGCTTCTTTCCTTCTCCTTACAATTCCTGTTAGGTCAGGTAACTAAATCTATGTACACACACACTCCTTTGTAGCACCCAGTCAGGACTTTCACAGCACTTAAAAACTGTGTCTGCTTATGTGCAGCTTCTTTGAACCCACTGGTTTGTGAATCCCAGCAGAAGGCAAGCAAGCCTGCAGCAGCCCAGAGCGTGCTTACCTGGCTTGTACTGCAGCGCAGGCCCTTCAGCAGAGCCCTCTGTGCAGCCCAAGGTCGCATCGGTCCCCTCTCCCTCTGACATGCTCTCAGCACCATTACGGACAGGCTCTGCCTCCTGCTCTCCGTTCTCTTCCACAGGTTTTACTTCTTTAAGTTCGGGGGGGTCTCTTTCCAGCTGAAACCCGTGGCTCATGTTATCCTGTTCAGATTCAAGTACTTTGTCACTTGAGAGCTCCTCTTCTACTTTAGGCTGAAGTAGACACAAACACAGATGTCAGAACCCTTGCAGAGCCCAACACATGCAGATGACTCCCCGTTCACCCACGCAGCTTAACAGCCATGTGTGTGCTTCTTCTACTAACCCTAACCCTTCCTGCACATGCTGTGCAGATCCACACCAACACATGTGCTGACTACACAATTTACTGACACTCCTGCTGTTAATTTTAGAGCTCTGAGGATACAGCCTTATTCTGAATTCACACATAGACACCGCAGCCATTAAACAAAAGGCAGAAGGAGGTGAAGTGCTCCAGGAGAGGCTCTTGATTCTCTTTCCTCCCAGCCTACAGGCACCGCATCCCTTCTCGCTTTCTTCAGGTTTGCAAGTTAAAATGGTATGATGTTCTATTTTAGCACTGGTGAAAATACCAAAGGGTGCAAAGATGGGACTTCTCCAGCACTGACAGGAGAACGTGCAGAGAACCTGCAGGGATTGCTCAGCCAGTGCCACTCTTCACATGCACACCAGCACAGTGTGTGTTCTGAATGGTTACAGTTCCCTCACCCTCTCTGTAAGTTCTATTGCCAGTTTTACCCAGGACATTTAAGAAAGAGGCTCTCCCTGCACCATCCCTACAAGAATGTCAGCAAAGGTGACACTCCCAATTTGTCTAACTGCAGGTGAGGCGGTTTTGCGCAGATGTCAGCTTTTTTCCTTCCCAGCTCCTCCATCAGATAGTCATTCTCTGGTCATGACATCACAATGACATCACTGTGCAGCAAAAGAATGTCCCAAATGCCACCAGAGTGGCCCTGGGACCCCCAAATGGTGCACTTCTAAAGGGTTCAAACCCATTTCCCCTTGGGACAGCATTAAAGACTCCACATTCTCAAATGCTAGGAGTGTTCAATAAGGCAAGAATGAAGAAAACCTGGAGCTTCAAGGCCCAGGGACAGCCAAAAGCCACTGCTCTAAAAGATGCTAGGGAATATCACAGGTTTGAGAAATGTTCCCCAAAAAGTCCACCTTGGATCCTTGCAAGATAGAGGAAGCAGCGTGTCTGAAACACCCTCTGAAGACAGCAACATCATCAGTGAATACAGAAAAAGGAGCGCTGCGTTCCCTCACCTCTGCCTCTGCCTCTGTCGCCTCCTCAGTGCCCTGGGTCCACTCTTTTGGTTTCTTCCACGTCTTTGGTGCAGTTACAGCAGTTGAGGCTGCAAGACAAGTGTGCATCCATTAGAACACGACCAACGTGCTTCCCTCCTGCACAATGGTGTTAACCACGCAGGGCAGTGGAGCAGCCGCAGCCTCGCAGAGGTTTTGTACTAATAAAATCATCCAAGCGACATTAAAACAAGATAATTGTTCCACAACTGCTCTTTGGAGCTCCAAATGGCCCTTCTGACAGCTAGGAGTTTATTATCATCACTGCAAGGATTGTGCAGGGCAAAAGAGAACCTCAGAAACCAGATGGTTTTGGGAGGTGATGTTCTGGTGAGGCATTTCTCAGCAGGTGCATCATAACAGGTAACCACCACCCAATCCACAACCCTCACAGGCCGACCATGGCAGCACCACCAGCAGGGCACCTCCCACTCCAGCAGCCCAATTCTCGTGAGCTGAGTTTATATTTTGATTTTAAAACAGGTTAACAGCTCCACTGCTCATTAATTTCCCTGGACAACTGGTTCAAAGAAAATACTATATAGTATTTCTAGGATCTGCAGTGATTTACTCTAATCACCTTTCTCCCCGAAAGGGTAAAAGAAACCATGCAGTATATTAAGATACAAAACCGTTAATCCAACATGCTCGTAATTTGTTGCCAGCGCTACTAGCTTAAATTCTGACCCAAGCACACATGCCTATTTAACAGTGTAAACAGAACTGATTTTGTGACTGAAGTTTACAGCAGATGGATTTGCTGCTCAAGCCCTTGGTTTCCAGCAAATGCTGTGGCAAAATGTCCTCCTTTCTTTACCACTTCCACCTGACCACCAGCATTCTGCTGACAGGATGGGCAGAGTACAAACCCCGACCTGGGAGAGTTTCACCCTCCCTGAAGCCCCAACCTCAGAGTTTCGTGGACGCTTTACACGACTTGAGAAATTCTCCTTTCTCAGTTGTGAAAGCCCACATCTTGGCTAACAGATGCCAACCCCAGGATGCGCGTGCAAAGCTGGCTACCACTTTTATGAACAATTACCCAGGGATGTTCTGTAGTAGCAAACAAAGCTTAGCATTTTGCGATCGAAGCAAAGGCCATGAGGAAGAATCAGACTTCCCGGGGACAGATACAAATGGGAACACCTAACAGAAGAGCCCCGAAGAGCCCTTCCTATGGCTCTGCCACATGCTCTGTGCCACCAAGCACTTACCTGGGACAGGACTCTTGCTAGAGCTCAAGCTCAGAGCCTCCATGCTCTCCTCCGGTTGCCCATCTGCCTCCATCTCTTCCTTCTTCTCACTATCTGTCAGCTCTTCACTAGGAGCAGTCCTTGTGCCTTCCTCTCCCTCCACATCTCCCTGAGCAGGGGGGGCACTGGGAGGCAGAGGCGGTGGTGGGGAAGGGGCTGTAGTGCTCAGAGCAGCAGGAGTAGGAGGAGGGCTGGGAGCTGCGGCGGGCGGTGGGGATGGGGCTGCACGGGGTGTGCTGGGGGGGGGCACGGAGCCCAGGTCCCCGGGAGCTGCCCCTGGATCCTGTGGGTCAGCAGCAAGCGGCACGGCATCCCCTGCAGCCACATCGGCCCCACTCTCTGCGGCAGCAATGCTCTCACTCACTCCGTTCAATTCGTTTATCGTGTTTGTGCTAACAGTCACCGGAACATCGCTGGGTGCTGCAGCGCTGCCCGCCTCCTGGCACGCCTCGCCACGGGGCTCCTCTGTGGGCACAGGGTCCGACGTGTTCAGGCTGGGGAGAGGCATCGCCTCCTCCTTTGGGGAAGCGACTTCACATCTTTCCTCGGGGTCGGCGGTGGATGAGGGTTTAGCAGGAGTGGCGGTGGCAGCGGCTGTGAGCGGGGCGGGGGGCGGCGATGGGGCCACAGTGGGGGCCGGCGGGGTGTGCGGGGGGGTGGGCTCAGACACCGGCATGGCCGGGTCCTGCTTCTCTGCTGCGGGCTCTGCCCGGAGCATGGGAGAAGACGGCTTTAATACTGGGTCTGGTTTTGGCTTCTCTTCTGGGAAAGGAAAACAAAAGGCAATGTTACAAACTGAACACCGTTCCCCACTGTAGCTGCCCTCCCGGCTCCAGCTCCCCTGCTTCGGGAACTCCACAGAAGACAAAAATACACCTGAGTTGGGTTCTGGCACAGAGGAATATAGGGCTGTAGCACCGAGAGCTGGGCAGCTCCTGCTCCTGACAGACAAACAGGCACCGAGAGCAGCCAGCCACCTGCGGGCTCCCCGCCAGCATCACTGCATCATGTCACAGCCGTGGGATGGCTGAGGTTGGAAGGGGCCTTAAAGCCCACCCAGCCCCATCCCTACCATGGGCTGGCAGCTCAGGCTGCCCAGGGCCCATCCACAGCCTGGGACACCTCCAGGGATGGGGCACTCACAGCTCTGGACAGCAGTGCCAGGGAATGCTGCCCCACAGCCGGTGACGGGCTGTGTTTTATGGCTGTCATGCATCGCATCATCACCGCTATGTGAGACACATTCAGCTTGTTCTGGACTTGTTAGTTCTAAGCTCCAGCACCCCCCAGCACAACAGACTGAAGGACATAATTCCATTTTTGTTCTAAATTTCAGCCAAGAGGAGGTATCTTTTCCAAAGAAAGCAGAAACAAAAGCAGGTGAAGCACAGTTGCCACCGAACAGCACCACTGCCGCCATCTGTTTGTGGTCCAAAGGCTCAGGAGGGTTGGATTTGGATTCGGAAGGCTCTGTGGAACAATCCAGAACTGGTTTAGAGAAGAAAATGCGTCACCTCCGATTCTGGAACGTGGCTGCAGAGAACTCATGGAGCATTCCTGACATTTACAGCTCTCTATAAACATTGCCTGAGTATTCCCTCCCCAGAGATAAATGTGACTGCTCAAAAAACCCGAAACAAAACAAAAAAAACGCAACATTTGAAGAGCCCAGAAAAAAAACATTCTGGGAGGTAAAAACACAGCAAAAGTCATACAGCTGCATCTGGAAAGCAGTGGTCCAAACACACAGCCTTCAGATTGCACCTAATGCAGGGAGGACTATGCGTGCAGAATTCACTGAGAGAAGGAACCAGATGGGGATTTCAGAGCCAGGAGCAAACCTGGCCAAGGAGAAGTACATCTTTCCTTGGAGACCAAATCTCTAAGTCCTGGTGAGGATTCCCATCTGTGAGCGACCACAGAGACAAGGACCAACACATGGCTGGGAAGGCCGAACAACAGCACGGGAGCCATTCATGCACGCTGACTCAGCCCGCTTACCTTCCCTCAGTGTCCCAGGGGAGGCTGTAGGGTGCTGGGTGAGAACCAGCTGGACATGGGAACCCATCCCAGCTCCACACTGTTTATCCAAAAATAATTGCTGGGCTCACTGCCATTTTTCCACCCTTTGTCCCAGCGCAGATATTTGTGAGGCAGAGCTGCTGCTCACCAGAGCACACTGCAGTGCTCTGCACACACCAGGGGCACTGACAGCACTGAGCAGTGCTTGCCCAAACTGCTGCAGCCCACAGCTCTGCCTGCCTGCATCCCTGCACAACCTGCACAGCCTGACAGTCAGGGACTGCTGCAACAGCTGTGAACCCAGAGCATGGACTGCTCGTCTTGTAGAGAAAGTCCAAGGATTCCAAAGGCTGCCAACAGCAGTGCCAGCTGTGCTGCTACACACAGTGCCAGCCCTGCACCATACACATTGCTCACTGAAGCTTTTAATGGCCCTAAAGTGTCACTACAGGACCTGGTGCACAGCACCTCCCCTCCTCTGACGTCTCTCCACACAGACAGCTGAAGACCCGCCTTCAAACACGCATTCTGAGGTGTAAGAATGAAACATGATCACTTCAGGAAACATTTTCCATCTGTGCCCTGGTTTCTTTTTGGTGAGCCACTTCTGATACTCATGGCCCAATCACAGTTTTTCTAATTACTCTCTCTCACGCCCACAGGCCAGAGCTTTCCGGGCATCCTTAGGATGCTCTGCTATGGTTGATGAATGGCAGCAGTGATGCCAAGCCTCTCTGCTAAGAGCCCCTTCCTGATGTACATTTGTTTCTGAAGGACGGCACGTGGGTGAGAGGAGCTTCTCACTTCTCACTGCTCTGGAATAATGTTCAGGACATATAAGCTTTAACACCATTTTTTGTTAAGCAGTTTCACATCGGCAAATTTCAATTAATTCCCTTAGCAACACATTGTTCCATGTTCCACTGGAGGAAGAGACGGCCCCTCCCCTTCTATTGCTGCTAAATGCCACCCCGCTTCTCTCCCTGCCAAAAATATTCCAACTCGAACAAGAAAGGAGAAAAATGACTAAAAATAACAGCAGAGGAAATACCCAATGACCAACCTTGCTTCAGGGCGATGGCAGGGCTGGCGGTGCTGGCGGTGAGATGGCTGCTCTCCACTGGCCCATAGAGCACAGGGCCGGGCTCTGGGACCTGGCTGGGCAGCTGCTGAGAGTGGAAGGACAAAACAGGGCAGCAATGAATGTGAGAACAGAAAAACTGGCAATGTGAATGCAAGCAGGAAAGGGGGAGGTGAGAAGAGCATGGGGAAGAAAGGAAAACCAAGAGGCAGGGAGAAAAGAAGAGAATGCCAGCAAGGAGGGAGCTCGATGCCTCCTATATGTAGAAACACACTGCAGGAGCAGCAGGTCACACAGCTGAGAAGGATGCTCCTCCTGCATAACCCAACCTGACAGAGCAGAGTGCCCAGGACATGGCCGTCCGGCTCCTTTCAGACACACTGCCAGAAATCCACGCTGAATGCACTTCCCTAAAAAGAAGCTCTGCCCATCTCCTCCCTTTCCTGGGACTCTCCTTTCCAACTTCTTCAGCTACTGCCTCTGAGCAGGGCAGAACACTCTTGCTTAACAGAAATTACAGATGCTGTTGGGACAATAACTTTTAATCTGCTGGCTTGAGTGGGCTTGAATTTTCAGTTGTGTTGCATAAATGAAATTTCACTGGTGAGCTCTATTTCAGAGTTCTTCTGTCATTAACAAAAGTGGCTCAAAGTAGCTAATCAAAACGAAGCCTGGCTATGAAACAATGAAATACTTGCATAGCTTGTTTAGAGCAGATGATTGGACATCACCGTTGCGCTCTGCATACAAATGACAGCTGATAAGAAATCCAGGTTTATTAACCTCCTCTTGAGAAGCATTCATTTTGTCCTGTTTGACTTAATTGTAGTCTTGAAATAGACTTCTGAATGCAGAAGTGACCCGGTGAGTGCCTGCGTTAGCTGCACCCCCCAGAAGCACTCTGAAACAGCTGTTTGCAGCTTATCCACACTTCCACTTTCAGACTCTGGGGTCCATGTCAAGCTGGATGTGTGCTCATGGCAGCACTGCCCATCTGCACTGCTCTCCTGGTCCCGAAAGGACCCAACAGCCCCAGGTTTTCAATCAGCTTAATTGTTGGCTACGGAACAGGGACCTCTCAGGTGATACAGGGTCCAGAGCAGAATTTTTCAAGGGATTTATGAACTACGGAAAATGACAGTTTGGGACATTTGTGCTTTTTCTTTGGTCAGAAAAATGGCTTTTTTGTTGGTTCGGTTTTGTTTGTTTGTTTGTTTCTTTCCCTTTAGAGACTGAACTCACCAAGACAAGATTTGGAAATTCCATGATAAATGGCCTGAGTTACTGTCACTGTAGCGCCCTAAAGCAAGACTAAAGCAGGAGGGCTTTAGTACAGACAGTAACATGATCTGAGATGTACCATCAACCCCAGGCATGACCCACGGGGGGCATGAGCCAGTAGTGGAAACACCACGTCCTCCTCAAAGCCTTCACCAGCTTCAGCCTCCCCTGATTAGTGACGGGGGTGTTCTGGTAACGGGGGATGCTGAGAAGGCGGAGATACTGAATGCCTTCTTTGCTTCTGTCTTCAGTGAAAAAGCTCCCCCTTGGGAATCCGAGACCCTGGAGGTTAGTGAAAGGGTCTGGGTAATGGAAGACTTCCCTTTAGTCAGGGAAGAGGTGGTCCGAGAGCGCCTGGGCAACACCAGTGTTCACAAATCCATGGGACCCGATGGGATGCATCCACGGGTGCTGAGGGAGCTGGCGGAGGTGATTGCTGAACCGCTCTCTGTCATCTTTGAGAGGTCTTGGAGAACGGGGAAGGTGCCTGAGGACTAGAGGATAGCCAATGTCACTCCGGTCTTCAAAAAGGGCAAGAAGGAAGATCCAGGCAATTATAGGCCAGTCAGCCTCACCTCTGTCCCTGGAAAGGTGATGGAGCAGCTTGTGCTGGATTCCATCTCCAGACAACTGGAAGAAAAGGAGGTTATCAGGAGTAGTCAGCATGGGTTCACCAGGGGGAGGTCGTGCTTGACCAACCTGGTAGCCTTCTATGATGCTGTCTCTGGCTGGGTGGATGGGGGGAAAGCAGTGGATGTGGTCTACCTTGATTTCAGCAAGGCATTTGATACTGTCTCCCACAACATCCTTATAACAAAGATGAGGAAGTGTGGGATAGATGAGTGGACAGTGAGGTGGGCTGAGAACTGGCTGACTGGCAGAGCGCAGAGGGTTGTTGTTGGCGGTGCAGAGTCTGGTTGGAGGCCTGTAACCAGCGGTGTTCCCCAGGGGTCGGTGCTGGGTCCGGTCTTGTTCAACATCTTCATCAATGACCTTGATGAGGGGGTAGTGGCCACCCTCAGCAAGTTTGCTGATGATACGAAGTTGGGAGGATTGGCTGACACGCCTGAAGGCTGTGCTGCCATTCAGCGAGACCTGGACAGGCTGGAGAGCTGGGCAGAAAGAAACCAGATGACGTTTAACAAAAGCAATGTAGAGTCTTGCATCTGGGGAGGAATAATTGCATGCACCGGTACAGCTTGGGGGATGACCTGCTGGAGAGGAGTTCTGCAGAGAGGGACCTGGGTGTCCTGGTGGATGACAGGTTGGCCATGAGCCAGCAGTGTGCCCTTGTGGCCAAGAGGGCCAACGGCATTCTGGGGTGCATTAAAAAGAGCGTGGCCAGCAGGTCGAGGGAGGTGATCCTCCCCCTCTACTCTGCCCTGCTAAGGCCTCATCTGGAGTACTGTGTCCAGTTCTGGGCTCCCCAATACAAAAAAGACAGGGACCTCTTGGAAAGAGTCCAGCGGAGAGCCACAAAGATGGTGAAGGGCCTGGAGCGTCTCTCCTATGAAGAAAGGCTGAGGGAGCTGGGTCTGTTTAGCCTTGAGAAGGGAAGACTGAGAGGAGACCTGATCCAGGTCTACAAATATCTAAGGTGTGGGGGGCAGAGTGGCGAGGCCAGACTGTTTTCATGTGGAGACAGGACAAGGGGAAATGGCCAGAAGCTGGAGCACAGGAAGTTCCGCACCAATGTGCGCAAGAACTTCTTTAGGTGAGGTGACGGAGCACTGGAACAGGCTGCCCAGGGAGGTGGTGGAGTCTCCTTCTCTGGAGATATTCAAGACCCGCCTGGACGCCTACCTGTGCGACCTGGTGTAGGGAGCCTGCTTTGGCAGGGGGGTTGGACTCGATGATCTCTGGAGGTCCCTTCCAACCCCTACAATTCTGTGATTCTGTGATTCTGTGATTCAACCACCGCTGCTGACACACACAAGGGGAGGGAGGGAATGCCAGCAGCATTGCAGCTCTGCATGTTACAAGCTGAGGGCTGCTAAAAATGACCAAATCTGGGGAAAAAAAAAAGCTTAAGGAAAGAGCATCCAGGTGTTGCTGGTGTGGATGGAAGATAAAGAAGCTGCTCTAACAAAGGGCAAAGCCACACATTCATGCTGTTACCTGAGGCGGGGTTGGGGTGGAGGTGGGTCTGACAATGGGCGGCGTTGGGTTCCTGCTGCCCCCACCGGACATTATTTCTTCTGTTATATCTTTGCCCCCCTGGTTCGGATCCCGGATCCGGATCTACGGTTTGGAGCAAAGAAAGAGTTCGAGTGAGTCTTCCTTCACACGCTGTCCCTGGGGCTCAGGGGCAGGACATTCTAACATCCCACACAGCACGAGATGCTCTGGACTGAGCTGATGCAGGAGTACTGTAACCTGAAATGCATGTATTTTATCCCCTCATCTTAAAACCCAATTCAATCAAAATGCTCATCAAATACACCCACCTCTTCACTTGGATCTAAAGCAAGTGTGGCACAACTTTAAGACGAAATACATGCCTCGCTGTGCATCTATGGTCTCTAGGTTTGGAAAATAAGCTTAGCAAAAGTTAGACAATCTAGCAGTTTAGCTACAGAAATAAACTTGCCAGACAAAAAGAAAGAAAGAAAAAGCCCCATATTATCCCAGTAGGAGATGCAGTGGCCTTGGCAGCCCAGATGCTGGGACAGGAGGAAGCCTTTCTGTTTTCCTCTTCCACACTGAGATGGAGCATGCTATCCAAAACCAAACACCCAAGAACACACTGACTGAGCACTCAACCGGCGCCTGAACTGCTGTCACTGTGGGTGGGAATTCGTCAGGTTGCATGGAATAAAGTATCAGTGCATATATTCTTCAGTGTATAGCTTGTGGGTTCTCATGGGCTGCAGAAGTGTGTTCCCTCCTATCTGGCTGTGACATTACAGAACAGCGCAGAAAGGTCCCCCATCAAACTGAAATGAAGTAGCGCTGCGCGTGCCAATACAGTGTGGGTGTGAGATGGAAGAGTCAGCCCCTCTGAAGATAAAGCTCAGGTTTCAGTTCAAGCCCTCACCCATTTCCTTCAGCCTTAGCAGCAGGGCAGTGCCCAGAGACAACGTACTATCAGAGAGGCTCCCTTACCGTTTTTTTCTCTCTTTTTGCTGGTGGAGGCTGCTGCTGCTGCGTAGGCACTATGATGGGTGCTGACTGATACACCGGCTGACTTGGGTAGAAAGGTGTTCCTGGGGAAGGACAGCACAGGAATGATGAGACATTCAGCTTGTTAACAAAACAAAACCAAACACAAGAGGTGAAGCTGTTTGTCCACCTGCTCCTCCTGCCCTTCTTTTGACAAACACAACTTCCAGCTGCAAACCAGGCTCCCCACTTCCATTAAATGGGAGCTGCTGCTCCAGCAAGACAGGAGATGGGGTCACTTCTTCATGTGAGAGCTTAGCATGTGCCTCAATGGCTGCTGAGACCCCTAGGGCAGGAAAAGCAACATGCTCCCCTTGGGCTCCACTGCTTGGTGACACAAAGAAGCATGGCCACAGAGAGCACTCCAAAATTACACCTCATTGCTAACTGCATGCCTGACTTCCAACACCACTGCATTTTCTTTATGCAGTGAGACTGGCTCACGGAGAATGGGTTCTCTCCAGAAGTGCTCAACAAACAGGAGTGTCACAGCAGAGCTCTCCTGCCCACATACCAGACAGCAGGCAAGTGTGCAATGCAGGGCTGTTGTCCGTTTTTCCATAGATGCTAGATGGCCACTTACTTTCACTCTCCTCTGAAGTAAGCTGATTTATTCTTCAGCTGAACTAACCTTTAAATGGGAATGACAATCTGCACTGTACTTTTGATGTCATAGTGACCACTGTAACCAAAACAGGAGGTTACTGCTATCTCAAGCAAGTGGAGAAATACATGAAAACCAGTGAACCCAGCCCTGCACAATCTGATCTGCAACTTCAAAGGATGCATTCCCTAAGCTGTCAGCTGGAAAACAAGGGCTGCAGCTCCAAAAGAAGGGCTTGTTGGAACATCCTGGGGTTTCCCAGGGTTCTTACAAGTGGGCAAGGCAAGGTAAATAACAGTGATAACAATGATATGCATTACTGCAAGACACTTATTTCTGCAGTCATTCAAACAGAGCAGGTTTGTCTGTGCTGACAGATCCTGCAGATAGTCTTGGAGGGGACTGTGCTGCATCTGTGGTATGCATCCCATATGGCAGCATGCTAGAAATGAGAAAGGGCTTCCAAGGCCCTTCCAAGGCCCTTCCTTTCAGGCCCAGCCAGCACGCGTTCATGAAAGGCAGGTCGTGCTTGACCAACTTCATCTCCTTCTATGAGTGGGTGACCAGACTGGTAGATGAGGGAAAGGCTGTTGATGTAGTCTACCTAGACTTCAGCAAAGCCTTTGACATGGTCTCTCACAGGCTTCTTCTGGGGAAACTGGCTGCCCATGGCCTGGACAGGTACACACTCCTTTGGGTAAGAAACTGGCTAGAGGGTCATGCCCAGTGGGTAGTGGTTAATGGAGTGAAGTCCAGCTGGCGACCTGTTTCAAGTGGTGTCCCCCAGGGGTCGGTACTGGGGCCATCTTGTTTAATATCTTTATTGATGACCTAGATGAGGGGATTGAGTGTACCCTCAGTAAGTTTGCAGATGACACCAAGCTGGGAGGTGGTGTGGATCTGCCTGAGGGTAGGGAGGCCCTTCAGAGGGACTTAGATAAGCTGGGTCGCTGTGCTGTGGTGAATGGAATGAAGTTCAACTAGGCCAAGTGCCGGGTCCTGCACTTTGGCCGCAACAACCCCATGCAGCATTATAGGCTTGGAAATGAGTGGCTGGAAGACTGAAGAGGAAAGGGACCTGGGGGTGTTGGTTGATGCTCGGATGAACATGAGCCAACAGTGTGCCCAGGTGGCCAAGGGGGCCAACGGCATCCTGGCCTGCATTAGAAATAGTGTGGCCAGCAGGAGCAGGAAGGTGATCATCCCCTGTACTCAGCACTGGTGAGGCTGCACCTCGAGTACTGTGTTCAGTTTTGGGTGCAAGAAAGACATTGAGGGCCTGGAACGTGTCCAGAGAAGGGCAACGAAACTGGTGAGGGGTCTGGAGCACAAGTCTTATGAGGAGCGACTGAGGGAGCTGGGATTGTTTAGTCTGGAGAAGAGGAGGCTCAGGGGAGACCTCACTGCACTCTACAACTTCCTGAAGGGAGGCTGTGGTGAAGAGGGGTTTAGCCTCTTCTCCCAGGCAACGAACAGGACCAAATAAATGCTAATCCAGTTTGGTATTATAAATCTTCAGCTTGACAAGTGCAAAGAACACGCCCAGGAAATCGCCAAGCAGAACTCACCGTAGGCGTTGGGGAACTCTCCAGGACCCGGCCCTGGATAGAAGGGGCCCGGCCCCGGCGGCTGCACAGGGTACTGCTGGGGGGGCCCAACATAGGGCGGGCCACTGTGGCGATACTAGGAGGAAAAACATAACCACCTGTTTATAAAGAGATAGGAGATGGTGTGCTGCTGCATGAAGGAAATGTAACATAACCCTCAAAAATCAATAAAGATGAGGTTGTCAAACTTCTTTACAAAGTCAAGTCACTCCCCTGCTTTCAGTAATACTGCATTCTTACACAGCCCGAGGTTTTAGAACTGTTAAGTCAATTTAAATACATCTACAGCATTTTCCAGGGAACTTGATTTCACTGTTTCTGAAAGGACCTCAAAAACTAAAGGGATAATTTATTACATATGCCTCCGTGCTCAGATGAGCAGATATTTCATAAAAGAGAAGGCTGGGGTCTAAATATGCAATGAGAGGTACATCTCTCTCCCTCTGCTTATGCTGCAGCACTCATGGAGAAAATCCAGACAGAGCAAAGGTTGCTTGGCTCCTAGAGTGCCTGGGAAAGGTATCTGTACCTGTGGTATACAGTACTGGGGGGCCTGAGGCATGGGATACGGCATCGGCAGGTGATTAACCATCATGATGTGTTGGTTGGTCTGATACACTGCGGTCGGTGTTTGTGCACCAGGACGGATGGAAGGGCTGCTGTTCTGGATGGTGGCTCGTGGAGGCTGGATCTGAGGCCTCTGAAAAAACTGGGGCAGGGAAGGGAGAGAGGGAGGAGAGAGAGGAGAACAAAGAGTCGGTCAGTCCTTCTGGGGAAGGATGGGCAGCACCATTACAAAGGCAGACAATATTGCCATTCAGCACTACTTCCAAAGGGTTGCCACGCATTCAGAAAACAGCAGGACAATTTCTGACTATTTGTAAACAACAAGCTCATGCTAGTGCCTTCGATTTTTGCCAGTTGTGAAACTTTACATCTAGCTATTTGTTTGTGCCTACTGAATTATACGCCCCAACTTTCACAGCAACTGCCAGAAACACAATTTCTGTTAAATATGCTTTTATAAGGTGGGCTGACTGCCAAAAGCCACCTTTATCAGGAAATCAAAGATCAAGGCAGCTGTTCCAATCTAACTCCAGAACAGCTGAAGGCCCAGCTTTACGAAGGCCGGAGATGCCCCATGCAAACCAAGCCACAGGACTTGTCTTGTGCTCCGTTTCCAGAAGGGTGGCAACCTCTTCCAGGTGCACCAAACTCCTCTACCATGTTTGCATGAAGTGATGCCCCAAACGAGTGGAACAGGTCCAGGAAACCAAGGAACCCATTGGAATTCGCTCAGGTCTCGACTCAGAAGCACTGGGAAAGACACCAGCATCTCGGGATGGAGCATTCACAGCAGACCTCGCTCCGGCTGCGAGCCCTTGCAACCCTCAGACCCAGTTGGTAAGGTATGCAGACAGTCAGGCATTCACTAACAGAATAATGATGCAAGTGATAAAGAGACATTTATGCCATGCAGAACCAGGAGTTAAAATTACCTGTATAGGTCTGAATCCTCCCTTCAATAACGAAGCAAGCAGGAAACAGAAAGAAAGCCAATGGAACAGCTTACAGATCAATAGGAAGGAATAGGATTTAACATGCATCCTAACTGCACACAGCTCCATTCATCTTTCTGCCCTGCTGTGACTGAGCTCCCACACAAACAGCAAGAAGGACACTGAACTGGTGCAGGACTGTCCTACCAGAACCCCACATCAGGGGCAGAAACTCCTCTTGAAAAGTTTCATATGAAAGTACAGAAATTAATAAAGAAAAAAACATACAATAATTAACTGTAGGAATTGTGATGCTACACAAAGACTCTCTATTTACTCTGTTCCTAAGTCAAACATCTTTCCTTTCTGGTCTCTTTCAATAATAAAGTAGCTAAAGCAGTAACACATGCTCAAATCATGGGTTTGGTCTCCACTTCTGCATCCAGACTGGAAGGATAAGAAATGCCACATATTTAATTGCTAAGCAAAAAAACAACAATAATAAAATTAGGTCATCGTACATCACACCAAAGACTGCTGACTGATGAAGTGTATCAATGCAAATAGTCTGTGAATAACTGTATCGTGAGCGGTGAGAACCAAAAAAAGAGAGGGTAATTGCTAAAGGATGAAAGTGTGAGCTGGGCTTGTCTGCCTCGGCATTCGGAGAGAACAGGGTAGGGCAGAAGGAAGCTGTGATGCCTCTAAGTGACATGACAGTGAAATTAAAATGGTCGTTCTGGTGCTGCTGAGCGCTCTATGACACCTACAGTGCTCCCATACCAAACCACGTCTCCAGAAAAGCCAATCCCTGCTGCAGAAATCCAGACACAATTAAGGTGAGCACAATGCCTTACGTCCAACCCTGTGAGCCTGGGTGTAGAACCATCACTCTGCTCCGTGTGACCCGGACAGAAGGCAGCTGCATGGGGACATCTGGAAGTGAGGGTACAGGAAGGGAACAGCAAGA
The DNA here is from genome assembly GCA_037305975.1 of Chrysolophus pictus. Taxonomy (NCBI): domain Eukaryota; kingdom Metazoa; phylum Chordata; class Aves; order Galliformes; family Phasianidae; genus Chrysolophus; species Chrysolophus pictus. The sequence goes on along the minus strand of CM074596.1, from coordinate 6,671,915 downwards.
GCAACGCTGCTCTGCTCATCCACTAACACAGCTGTGTGGCTGTCTAGATGCAGGGGAACCACTACCTGGGATATATGCTAAATTTATGGTGAGATTAACTGAATTCTGCAATTCTTCAATCCCTGAAAACATCAGAAAGTGCAGAAAGAATTCTAAAACATTTTCTTTCATTGCCGCTTCTCTTCATTATTCTCAGAGCTACTTACAAATGTGCAGAACCATCAGGGGGGATGCCTTGGAAGGGCCTGTACTCAAGGTTCAGGAATGAAGGAAATCATGTCCTTTCTTCCCCCACTGCCGACTGCTGAGTTACGACCATTGCTATGCTGTTAGCGGGTTGCAGAACTCTGGGAGAGCCACAGTACAGTAGGGAATGAAGAAGAAAGGGAAGGGAAGAATAAGAAAAGAGAAGAAGAAGAAGAGAAGAAGAGAAGAAGAAAAAAAGAAAAGAAGAAAAGAGAAAAGGCAATAGCCACCATGGTTCTGCATCTATCCAGAGTGAAGGTGGTGGAGATGGATGCTCCCCAGCAGCAGGGCAGACGCTGGGAATCCTGCAGTAGTGCACGCAGGTGCCAGCCCACGCTCTTGCAGACACATGTCAGGGGCCTGCTGGTAACACAGCACTGAAATGGCAGAGGAAAACCTGACAGCAATGGAAAGTGCTGGCTTACAGACAGCTTTTCCTTTCTGCCTCTGGCAGAGCATGAAACACAAAGGGTAGGGGAGACATGCTGGAAAAACTGCTCCTCGTGGAACACAAGCCAGCTCTCCTTCCTGCCTTGGCAGATGGAATGAAAGCATGCTCTGTACACCACGTTGGGTGGCGGCAGGCAGGACTGCCCTTCCACCAGGCACTCAGTAACACCAGGTGAGTGCCAAGATGCTTTACGGCAGAAAGAGAACCTCTAGCAAGGAAACTTGGGGTTAAGCAAACAAACCAACCAAACCAACAACCTCTCCACAACACTGCCCACACCATCACAGAGGGAGCTCGGATCCAGAGAGGAAGGAAAAAAAATAAGGTTCTCATTACTTCTAGGAAGAAGGACACAGCAAGAAAAGAAGCAGATCCGTTATTCCAAGCAAGACAACAGGAGGATGTGGAAGAGCCAGCCACAGAGGACTCCAGAAAAGTCTCCATTACTTTGAGTTATTCCAATTCCTGTAAGTCAAATTAAAATACACAAGAAAATCAGATTTCAGAGCACTGTGCAACAGGTTTGTTTATGGGTTTTACTGCCCAAACACTGCACTGTCAGACTTCTTGATGCTTTCTCCCCTCTTATGTCCCTTCGAAGCTAAACTAGCAATATTCAAAGTCATTTACAGAAATATTTTACTATGCTGATTTGGTTTGCTAAAAGATTTGTCTTGAAAGGTCAAAGGGGTGCCCACACAGACACCATTTTCAAGTAATGCTAATGGTACCCTACAGGAGAATGCCAGGAGGTTAAAAACAGACATTCTGCCCCTCTTTCTTCCAGAAAATGCAGAATTTGGCCTGGAGCACATGGTACCCACACAGGGCCAGAAAAAAGGTGCTCTGATGCTTCTGACAGAACCCTTCCCAGCCCACTGCCATCAAAAAGCCCTATATATCCCAGTGATGGTCAAATTAGTGCAAAACACTCTCCAGTCAACAAGGAAGCAGAGAAGAACTGAGCTGTGGTCTTCAAGTCCCAGTCTCACTCCCCATCTGTCCACCTCTGCTAGCTAAACTCTTCCGGTCTGCTTGCTCAACAAGCTCTCATCATCTCAGCAGCCCTCCCTGTATCTGCTCAAGGAAATCTTTGTGGAAAATAAGAAAAGAATAATCACACACATACCCCAGACATGGTTTTGCCACTATTTCCTAACACAGCAGTAATAACTCCCTGTTCCAACTGGAAATAACTGCTCTTGCTCATGTAACGATGGCATCACACAGGTGGTTCCAGCCAACACTTGGTATTTCCCTTGGTACTGAAGTGTGAGGGTCTGCTTTCTGTGATGCTGAATTGCACCTTGCTTCCACTGCACTGGTCCTTCTCACACAGGCTCCCTATGCTGCCTGTACTTCCCTGCCTTGTACTTATTAAGTTTGCTGCAGACATCACCTGCTCTTTGTGCCAGGTGATCAATGAAGGAAATCCACCACGATCCTCCTGCCTACTCTCTCAGCACTACTCTGCCACTTACCCAAGTCCTTATAGACATCCCAATATTCTCTTATTAAGCATATTCTGCTTTAATTTTCCTCCCTCACACGACCCCGTGGTCCCAGGCACTGCCTGCTGAAGAGCTGCCGTAAGAGACACCAGATTTCCAAGCTGGCAAATAAATGACCAAAGCAAGTGCCAGCCTCCTGATAAACCTCCGCTGCATCTTAATTGATTTTCTATTGACTCCAGATTTCTCAGTCCTCACTCCCAGGAAAATGCTCTGAAAGCTCTACTGAGCAGTGCAGCTCCCGGGGACAGCAGAGCGCACGGCACGCACTGGGCACTGCTCAGATTGCTCCACTGCAGTGAGGCTGGAAGCTGCAACGGTCCACGGAGCCCCGCATAGAACTGCAGAGAAAGGCAGTAAAAGCAAAGCTCAACTTGCTGGCCGTAAGTCACCAAAAGGTTCGTTCATCCCCCATGACCAAATGAACTCTGGCAACAAATCTCCGACCTCTCAGCACCGCAAGGCTCTGAGCACGCATCAGCACGCAGCTGATGCCTTCGCTGTACAAGCCACACTCAGAAGAATTCACACAACCCCAAATAAAACTGCAATGAGCTACAACTCAGCCTGCCACAACCAGTAAACTCACCTCAAATACAATTATAAGCCATGCAACCTTTGAGTTTATACTTACACTCATTTCTGTTTTTAATTATAGTGGCCTCTTCAAAGCATCCATTCTAAAATATCCCATGTGCTCCTGAAGTTGTTTCCCAAATTAAAGGTTATTCTGCATTTTTAGACTCCAGCTCCAAAGAAAACTGCTATTTCCAGTTGTGAGGATCAGAAGCAACAAGGTGACCCAATAGCTTCATGCCAACAAGAATACAAACAGGGACACCCCGTGCACACAGTGGGACGTGGGATTTCCAAACCAAGACTAAGGCAGCACCCCTGGGCTGTGCAGGAAGCCACAAGTGGACAGCAGATGCAAAAATACCGCTGCAAAATCTTCGATTGCACCCTTCTGCTCCCTACTAGAATGCCAGGCTTCCCAGCTATGCCTCCATAGCTGTGTTTCCAGCAGCAAGGATTAGTTACGCACATTTAACTTTGAATCAGAAACACTGTGGTTGTTTCCGTCGGACTTCAGCTACTATTCACTCAGCACAGCATCCTAAATCTCATCTTAACATTTTCTGTCACATAGACTTCGATGACACCTGCTATAGCACCGGCCAGATTGGGACCACTGGAGCATTCCCAACCAAGAAGAGACTGCTGATACAGCTGCCCCCACCATCTTCAGATGCTTGAACCGTGCTAATTTGAGGACTCCAAAGATTTAATAATTACAAGAAATAACATTAAAAAGTAATCCATCCCTTGACTGCAAAAGACGCAGGATCAATAACAGGCATATTAATGGCATCACACAGACCGTTACAAACCTTGCTGTGTTGCTGCCTTCCTACAAGAACACGTTACATCGCCCTAAGACACAGCAGCACCACTGTGGGAGATGCACTTCGGAGTCTTTAGGGTACAAAACCAGCCTCAAAGCCTGCTGCTCATATTCCATGATTTTTCCCTATTTCAGCAGACTACATTTTCCCAGTTCATGGAAGAAGAATAATTTATATTAGACTCAAATTCGTCCTCATGTTGGCTCTGCAATGAATTCACCCCAACAGCTGTCACTCCTCTGCACAGGTCAGTAGCAAAAATCCCTTTCTTCACGCCCCCAGTCTGCATGATGGGCAACCACTGGCGTTGGGATTAAAAGTTACGGGGTGCCCAAGTCAGGAAAACAGTTGGGAAATTACACATGCTAACTGGTGACAGGGTCATAGCTGGTCCAAAGAAAGTTTTAACCCGTTATGACAGCAGGGAGCTGCAGAGCCATCAGTGAGCCCTGCCGGCACTGTGAGCATCTCCTGAAGGGATGACCTGCCTCACCACAGAGCCAACTCTTTCAGGTTCTGCTTCCACCAACCTGGTAATCATTACAAGACTTATTAACAAACCACAATTTGTATTAGTATCAACCTATGAAATAACTATTGATTGACAAACACAATAAAAACAGAATCACAGGAGTCGGAAAGGATCTCTGGAGATCCCCCAGTTCAACTCCCTGCTAACTCCCTGGAGCAGGATGCCCAGGAAAGCTTCCAGGTGGATTGTGAATATCACCAGAGAAGGAGACTCCCCCACCTCTCTGGGCAGCCTGTTCCAGAGCTCTGCCACCTCCAAAATGAAAATATTTTTTCTTACACTCATATGGAACTTCTGGGTTCCAGTTTGTGCCTGTTGCCCCTCGTCCTGTCTCTGGGCACCACCAAAAAGAGCCTGGCCCCATCCGCTTGCCTCCCACCCTGCAGACATTTCTAAGTGTTGCTCAGATCCCCTCTCAGCCTTCTCCCCCCCACACTGAACAGCCCCAGGGCTCTCAGCCTTTCCTCACACAGGAGATGCTCCAGGCTCCGATCTCTCTGTAGCCCTCCTGGGCTCTCCCCAGCAGTTCCCTGCCTGCCTTGAACCGGGCTGCCCAGCACTGGGTCCAGTGCTCTGGATGTGGCCTCCCCAGTGCAGAGCAGAGGGGAGGAGAACCTCCCTCGTTCTGCAGGTCACGCTCTGTGCAATGCACATGGGGGTCCTACTGGTCTTCCTGGCCACCAGGGCACCCTGCTGGCTCACAGTCACCCTGCTGGCCAACAAGACACCAAAGTCCTTCTCTTCTGAGCTCCTCTCCAGCAGCACAGCCCCCAGTCCGTACTGATGCTTGCAATTGTTCCTCCCCAGGTGCGAGACTCTACACTTGCTCTTGCTGAACCTCATCAGGGCCCTCTCTGCCCAATTCTCCAGTCTGTCCAGGTCTTGGTTGAATGTCAGGTGTGTCAGCCGCTCCCCCAACTTTGTATCATAGCAAACTTGCCGAGGGTGCATCTTTCCCTTCATCCAGATCATTGATGAGGATGCTGAACATGACCAGATCCTGTACTGACAGCCAGGGAACATCACTAGCTACACACCTCCAACTAGATGCCTCTGATCACAGCCCTCTGAGCTCTGCCAGTCAGCCAGTTCTCAATCCACGTCACTGTCCACTTGTCTATACCACACTTCCCAAGCTTGCCTATGAGGATGTTAAGGGAGACAGTGTCAGAAGTCTTGCTGACATCAAGTTAGCATTCACTGTTCTCCTCATGACCTGGTCACGACATCATGGTCAAGCATGATTTCTTCTTGCTGAACTCATACTGACTACTCTTGATATTCCTTCTCTTCCACTTGCTTGGAGATGACACCACAATAAGCCGCTCCATCAACTCTCCAGGGATGGAGGTGAAGCTGACACACAGAGTTGCCCGGCTCCTCTTTCTTGCCTTTTCTGAAGACTGGAGTGACAGCGGATTTCCACCAGTCTTCAGGCACATCTCCCACTCCCCACAACCTTTCAGAGATCATAGAGAGCAGTTCAGCAATCATTCTGCCAGCTCCCTCAACATCCATGATTGCAGCCAGTCAGGGCCCATGGATTTGCATGTGTCAAGTTTGCCTCGATGACCTCTGACCAGATCCTCCTTGACCAAGGGGAAGTCTACCTTCCTCCAGACTCTCCCTTATCTCCATGGTCTGCAATTCCTGAGTGCCAGATTCAGTAGAAAAGACCAAAGCAAAGAAAACATTCAGTAATTCTGCTTTCTCAGTGTCCCTTGTTACCAGGACACCCACTAATTCAGCAGCAGGCCCACACTGTTCCTGGTCTTCCTTTTGGTACTGACATATTTAACAAAGCCCTTCCTCTTGTCCTTGACCTCCCTTGCCAAATTTAATTCCAACTGGACCTTAACCTTCCTGACTTTATCCCTGCATGCCCTGACAATGTTTTTATATTCCTCCAAAGTGGCCAGACCCTTTTTCTACACTCCATAAGCTTTCTTCTTCCATTCACGTTTTTCATGAGCAAACTGCACATCCGCATGGGTCTTCTGCCACCTCTGCCTGATTTCTTACTCACAGGGATACACAGATCTTAAGCTTGGACGAAACGATGCTTGAATGTCAACCAACCTTCTTGGCCCCCTTACCTTCCAACGTTCTAACCCGTGGGATACTTCCAAGCAGTCCCTGAAGAGGTCAGAGTTGGCTTCCCTGAAGTCCAGGATTGCAATCCTACTTATTGCCTTGTTTCTTCCATGCAAGATCCTGAACTTCACCATCTCATGGTCATGTGTATCCAAGGCTGCCCCTAATCTTCATATCCCCTGCCAGTCCCGTTTTGTAAGAACCAGGTCCAGCAGTAATCTCTCCTTACTGAGTCCCCCATCACCTGCATCAGAAAGTCATCTTCACTGTGCTGCAGGAATCTCCTGGACGCTGTGCATGTGGCAGTGTTGCTTTTCCAGCCAACGTCAGGGTGACAGAAGTCTCCCACCATGCATTATCAATATCATACAATGTCAACACAGAGACGAAGTTAAGGTCAAGAACAACAATACCTAAACAAGACACTGTCATTCTGCATGTTGCACGGTAATCCTTGCAAACATTCCTCCACCACTGCTTGTCAATGCAATCCCTTGCCATGCAAAAAATCATTTCCCTCTCTCATATGATGTTTGCCTGCAAACAAATAATTCCAGCAAACACCTCATTCTACTCTTTAAGCCTTTTTTTGTGTCCTGCTCTGGAAGGGTGCATGCCTGCCTCCTGCTCGCTGAGGCACAAAGCACAAAGCTGATCAGTGTGTCCCACTTACCTGCTGTCCCAAAGGCATGCACTGCTGTAGCACCAAGCCCCTCAGACCAGCAAGAGTGATGCGACACCTACAGCTGTCCTGGAACACACCTTCTGTGACGTAAGCTTGTCCCAACACTGTTAGAGTTAACTGAATTATTTTTTTTTCCATTAATGTAGTGCAAACAGATGGGCTCTTTTCAAGGAATCACAGAATAGCCACGGTTGGAAGGGTCCTCAAGGATCATGAATTTCCAACCTCCCTGCCACAGGCAGGGCCACCAACCTCCCCATTTAATACTACACCAGGCTGTGCAGGACTCCATTCAATCTGGCCTTGAACACCTCTAGGAACAGGGCATCCACAACCTCTCTGGGCAGCCTGTTCCAGCACCTACCTCACCACTCTCTCTGTAAAGAACTTAAGAAGGAAGAAGGAAGAATGACATGGAAATGACCAAGCTGGGAGAGACTTCCCATACCACTGTGCCCCTCCTCTGCTGCCCCACACACCCAGGTGGCTCATGCCACCTCTGCCCCCGCTGAAGCTGCAAGAGGGAACAAAACCAGTCCCCAGAGACACTTGACAAAACGCTTCGGCACAGACAATGGTTGGGGCTGATGGAGAAGACAACTTTGGACAGGTCAGAACAGAGCTGTATGTCTGTCCAGATCCCTCTGCTATTTTGTCCTCCCTACCAACAAGGGCTCCTCTTGACTTTCAGAACTATTCTTTACTTTTGTTTCTCTTAGTGAAGTGATGATGCCCAGGAATGCTGCAAAGATTCTTAATGTCTGGATTTCATATACTGAGGGAAAGAAAACACTGAGCAATGTAATGACAACAGATAACCAGGAATATACACAAGGAATGAATGAATTTGAATTTCTGAGTTTAAAAAGTAGGATTTTCAGAAGGATGTGAATGCCCAGCTTGCGTCGAAGTCTTCAGCTCAGGCAACATAATCCACTGGGTGCTTTGAGAAACATGAGCTCCTAGCGATTTGAAAAGGCAAGCAAATCTCACACATACCTGGCAACCTTTACACTTCTCCATTCCTACAGAAATGGTGTAAGTGGGGTGGTTAATGACTGCAAGTGACACCAAACTGGAGCTACGTGTTACTCCGCATTGCAGGCAGCTTGTTAGCGGGTTATGTGGGTGCTAGCAGCTAGGAACGGGGCTCCAAAGCCGGCCTCCGCCCCAGGTTAGTGGGTGACAGCCTCTGACCACCCCCTCCCCCAGCAAATTAGTTTAGGATGATAATGAAGGGGCAGGGTACTGTACCTGGTGATGGGCAGGTCGAGGCCCCGCTGCAAACTGGGGAAAGGCGGGAGAAACAAACACAAAAGGAAAGGCACAAAGAGTCAGAAACACCACAACGAAACCAAAATGTCACACTCTATGCAAAAATAAACCCACAAGAAAAACCACAAACAGTCAAAGCTCTGCTGCAGGACAGTGACAGACAGGTACTGAGATAGAACGGGTGAACACCGCTGCGGGGAGTGTACGCTGCTGCGGAGCTGGCGGACAAACAGCCAAAGCTGCTGGTCGTTTAGAGGTGCTCTGGGGCAGTGCAGGCATTCATTACCCTGCCCAGGGAAAAACTCAAAGAAGCAGCGGTGAAGGTTTTCAGCTGTTTATAGTGGAGGTAAATGGTGAAAGCAGCTGGCCTCAGAGCCGCTCCCCAGTCCGTAATGGGGAGGGGTTATCAGCCCGTCTGAAGGACATGGGTTAAGCTGTGCTGTCCCCACGGGCACTGCTGGCACTGGGAACAGGAGAGCCCCCAGCCCCGAGCGTGGGGCACATCGCTTCCCACCCGCCTGGGTTACACAGGGAGAAAAGCATTCAGAATTTAACATGCTCGGTCAACATTAAAGCATCTTCCAATAAGTAACAGGTTGTTAAAATAAAAATGAATGCAAGAAATGGAAAATATAAATAAAGATGACAAGGTATCCTCTTAAAGAAGCCAAGTTAGGTACTTCAGCTCTTAATTCTCAGCATAATCAGCAGAATTCTCAGATGAGAACAGGTACACCTATGGATGACAGCTCCAACAATTAAAGGGAGCAATGAGACCAGGTCCCACTGTGATGTTTCTCTGCCCAGCACTGCCCAGCGCTGCCCCACGTCCCCCTGCTGGGACTCTGAGGGCTGCCACGGATCCCATGGTAGAAAAGGACTAATCAGAACAGCGATCAAAACTGGCTGCTCATTACTGACTCTTGTAACAAGAGAATAAGTGGAGTGGGAATGACTTCCAGCCCTACATTCCTGCTATTTCAGTAGCATTAAATACAAGATGCAAGTTTAAATATTCACTGGTCCACCTGATTTTCTCCCTAATAAACATTTTAATCACTCATTTTCCATGTCTCTAATACCGATGTTCACACACTCCCTCTACCTTCACCTCACTGCAACATCTGGGAGGAAAGTCAAAAACCTTCAGAAATGAGGAAATGCACACACAGTGACTACCGTGAGAGCTCACACAGAATCACCTGCACTGACTCACCCAATGACATCCCCTCCCCCAACAGCCACTCCTGAACAATCTCCCTTGGCTTTCCAGATAAGAAAAAACACAGAAGATTCTCAGCTCTTCAGAGCAAAAACCTGCCAACCAGCAGCTGCTGTGGGAAATTTCAGCCTGTGGGAGCCTAGTAGAGATGGATGCACTTTGGGTCCCTGTTCCTCAGGAAGAACTCCCCCAAAAAATGTTGGGCGTTTGAGAAGAAGGAATAGCGCTGACCCTGGAAAGGCTGAGAGAGGCCTTTCTGGTGGGGCTGCACACCCTGCTATATGCCAGTGAAAAATAAATACATCAGATGTGTTTTAGAAGCACTAAAAAGAGTATGTGGGGTACAAAAACCTCATGCTGCTTAATCTGAGGGCCAAAACGCCTCTCTTATCACTGTTCTGCAGGAAAGATGCGTTCTCAACAAGAACTGATGCTTACACCTTAGGAAGCCAGAGACTATGCCAGCGTGAGCAGCTATGTGTTACAAGAAAAAAAAAGGTAGATAAATAAAAACAAAACCTCAAAGTTAGTGAAAAATACCCTGATCTATTTGCACTGGTCACCACTGGCTATTGATTTTTTTTAATTTTTTTTTTTTCTTTAAAAAAAAAAAACAGTTCAGGTTGACAGGATTCATTCCTATTAGCAGCTGTAAGCAACAGAACAAACTGTAGTCACTGCTGGCTTGGATTCAAACAGATGATTTGCTCTTCCGAGGGCTGTAGGATGAAAGGACAGCTCGGTGGGGAAACCTGGCAGCACGCACCTGGGCACGGCCGCTATCTGCTGCTGGTGGTCCGGCACAGGAAGCACCTATCTGGAAAGAGCCACTGCTGGATGGCACAAACACCAGCGTAGGCTTTGGCAGATGTACAACAGGCAGCCGGTGCTGCCATCACCTAACAGGTCATCTGCAGCAGTGTCAGTCAACTCGAATTTCGTTCTCCTTCCCCCTGCTGGAGCTGCACCTTGACATTCCTGCTATCCCACAGCGGCAACGCTAGGAAGCTAATGGGGACAACACGTGAAGCCAGTTGGGATTGCAAAGGCAGTTGTCCTGGGAGGAACAGAAAAGCCTGAGCCGTGCAATTGCCAATGGCCCTGGGATGCAGAGACCGCATGGAGGGAGCTCCGGCCGCACCAGCAGCATCACCGCAGCGGGACGACGGAGTCACGTGTGGGTGGCAGGGCCATCCTGCCGCCTTCCTCTGCCCTCTGCACCCCCCCCTCACCACCAAAAAAGAAGGTTAAAAATAAATGAAAAATAATAATAATAATAATAAAGTAAACCAAGGCCAAAACAAAATGCAAGAGTAGCCCAGGAGTGGCTGGCCTTGCATTTGTTTTGGGGTGGGGAGGTGGAATGGAATGTTATGTGCGTGGCTTTTAGTAATGGGGGTGGAAATGGTCACTAGCAGAGCAGATGGCAAAAACTGCATACATGAGAGTTAAAAAAAAAAATGGTTCACGACCACAGAGAAATGACTGACAACTGCAGGCAAATTCTTCTTCAGTACCTCTTTAGTAATGGCCAAGCCTCTACAATTTGACACGTTTTTGGCCAAATCTCCTGAAAACATTATCTGCTGAGCAGAAAACCCAAAGTCACTCTGGTCTCCATTCTAACAGGTCAGACCCTCCAAACTTCAACTCAACTTTGGATGTTCTGTCGCCACTTAACCCGGCAGGAACTGCCATGGGAGCTCATGCTTTTAGCAAAGAAGCAAATCAGTGCATTTCTGTAGATCAGCCAACAAAAAGATGTGGTAAAAAAAAAAAAAAAAGAAATAAAGAAATAAAACAGTGCCATCGGCACAATCGCCTGCAAGAAGGAGTACAGTTTGTTATATTGCTTACAATGCAGTATTTTATCCAGCCTCTTCCAGCCAGGGACCTGTAAACCGGACTCTGTTCCAAAACCTTCCTCCTCTTCCAGTTGTCTGTGCAATGTATTGGCACTGTTCTGCTGGGCTGTCAAAAAAACTGGTTTAGAGATGCAGCTCTTCAGTCAGGTTTTGCTCCAGTTCTAACCATATCAATTTATTTTTGCTTTTCAACAATTAAAGATAAAGACGCTGAATATACTTACTGAGCAAAGAGCTTTACCATCAGTATCCCATGTTACTGATCAGAACAGGGGACTAGGAAAGCAGTGGGATCGGGTGGGGTCCCCATCACATCATCAAACCTGGCATTAATTGGCTCACCCATGGCACAGAGGTCAGCAGCTCTCAGAACTAACCCTCCTGCAGCCCCTGGGGGCAGAACCCCCAGGAGTGGGGCACGCACATCAGTGCGGTCACACAGGGTAAGCTAGCCCTGTACTGTACCTGTTAAGTGGGCAAACAGAAGGCTTCTGTCTCGGAGGCTTTCAGTTGCCACGCTTCAGCAGCATTCATCTTACTCTAAAAAGAGAAGAGTGCTGGGAATGGTGCAGTGGTTTCACAGGTAACCTGAAGTGTTGCGACGCATATGCAGGTTCACAAGAGATGCAGGGACTGCTACTCCCTTGGCTACCTGAGGCTTTCGGCACCGGGGCAGCACGCTAGCAGGCCTGCAGCACGGGGCTAAGCATGCAATGCCACAGGAAGGTCTCCTAGCACCACATGGTACTGCACTACAAGCTGAGATTTGCCAACAAGAGCTCAGGGAACCAAAGGCTCGTCACAGCAGAGCAGTACAAAAAGATTGCGGAGGACAACCAAACCTGAAGGCAGATGGAAGGGGGTTTGCCACAGCAAGATGGAGGGACACAGAAGCTCTACCTTCCATGAGTGAGCACCTACCTCTACAGCTAAGCGGTAAATGGGTAGAACTGATCCAGTGGCACTGAGTAAAGTCCACAGGCCACTGGGGACTGAGTGTGGCTGCAGAGAAGCGCTTTCATTTACTGATCTTTGTGCTACCACTTAGCAAATACTTCCTTAAAGAAAAAAAAAAAAAATGAAGCAAAGAGAAAGACTCGTAATGAATCTAATTTTAAAATGAAGTGAACCTGAAAGCAACTATGCTAAAAATAAATCATGTTATTTGAATGTAGATGAGAATCCCTTCATGGTTTCTTTTCTGATAAAGAAAATTATCCTATGAGGACAACGCCTGCATATTCAGTCAAGACTTGCCATTTGGAATGTGCTTCCAGTTCGATAAAACTGACTTTCCAGAGAAGTGGCCAAGTGCTGCAGACGCACATACACACAGAGAACCACGCAAACAAGGAAGAAAAGAGATAAAGCAAAGGTGAGCTGCCTTACCGGTGAGCGGGTCTGAGGCTGAGTGTTCATTGTTTGCGGGGCTTGAGGGTACACCAGCGTGGTTGGAGCTGCATTCTGTCCTGAGGGGTAAGGAGCCTGCCAGGGAACAAGAAAGTAAACACATGAGTGTACCCAAGGATTTGTGCCGGAAGGTGGAAAACTGAATGCATCATCAAGACAGACCATTGATTACCATCAAGATAAAGACAACACACAAACAGATCGGGTGATTATGATGGCAAAAGCCTTCTCTGTCAAGGATCCAACCAAATTAAAGTACAGAAGTGCCACCATGGAAAACATAGTGACAAGCACACACCAGTGCAACTCTGTCATCACAACTCTGTGATCTGGTCCCTCTGGCCACGCGGTTCCCAGAAGGCTGCTAGAACCTATTTCCAGGGAGAGCTGGAGCTGCAGGCATTTCTGCCAAATCCTCCACAATCTACAAGTAAGTTCATATGCATTTACTACAAACCACTGCTGCTATAAAGCATTTGCAACACAATGAAACCTCCGAAATTGTTACAGCTGTGAGACAGACCATTGGCTATGTAAATTTTCATAGTTCCACTGATTTCAATGGGTTATAACAATTTGTACTACCAGATGCTCTCCCCCCATGTTATTTGCCCAAAGAAACAACGAACCACAGCTTTAGAGCTATACCAATCACCGTTCTAACAAGACATTCCTCCTTTCTGAGAATGTTTTCTTGGGGTACTCGCCCTTAAAAAAATAGCAAGTACAATTACAGCTTATCTTTTCTTTAAATAATAATGTCATAAAGAAAGAAGAAAGAAACTTGTGCAACAATAGTTCCACAGTAATCAAGACAGGATTTGCAGCAGGGTTGATGATCCAGTGTAAAGCTTGGAGCTCAGTTTCAGGCAAACAGCGCAAGCAGTGGCTTAGGAACAGCACAAAGCCCTGAAACGCAGTGCCTGCAAACCTTCTGTGCCTGAGACAGCAAACCATGCCAAGGGTAAGCAGGCCTGCCCTGGCCTTCAAGGGAGGATCAGCCAGCCCTTATAAGGTGTAACAGGAGTTCTACCGATGGTGGATTGTGGATGAATGTGGAGAACACACATATTGCTCACCTCCCAGGCTCAAGGTGCATCATGCTGCCTGGCCCCACACTGCCCCACTTAGCCAAACTGATCATTACTGAGCAAAATCCAAGTACAAGCACACAGCGCTGAAGGACAGTGTTCTCACTGCACAAGCTAACTAAGAAGGACGCTCTGTTATTTTCCACCTGATTTTCACATTGCTTTTTGGGTCAGGGAGATAATAAAAATCCCTGTCTCCAAGTATATCATCAGATCTTTGCTGTGAATGTAGAATAATGGGTAGAATATTTAGCTGAAAAATGTTATTCTGCAACAACTCATACCAACACAACAGAAAAGACTGGGCCAAGAGCCATGAAATGCTTTCATCAGCTCCTGCTCCGGAAGCAGCAATCTCTGGCAGGCTTGCTGCTGCCCTCCTCCTGGGGAGCTCACTTAGCCCAGTACTCTCAAACCAGTGTTTCTTCCCTTTCTTACCACTGGCAAAGCCTCTAATTCATATTAACAAGTCATTTGCCTTCTAGTTTTTGAGATGTCAGATGCAGCATCAAATATTTTCCCCTTTTATTTGACAAGTGTGATTCTGCTTGAGCTGTTCATGTCATGCTGTATAATAAACACTATCTCACATATCTCACAGCAGTAACGGTGCTGCAGTGAGGGCTCTCAGTCAATCAAACAATTGAGCCCTAATGAGATGCAGAGGAAATGGTGTCCTTCTGTCCACCATCTAGTGAAGTCCTGCATCCATGTTACCTCACTCCTGACTTTCTGCCCATTGTGACATTAAGGCTTCCTCTCCCCCAGGAGGACCAACAGCTCTGTGTCCATCTGGGTGCTCCTCTCACATCCTACACGATGGAGACTCCCATGCCTGTCCTGTATCTCAAGAGAAGACGCCTTACCCCAGACAGCTCCAACCGTTCCTCCTCCCAGCGAAAAGGGGGAAATATCAGGTATTCCTCCCCTTCTTCAGGCCCAGGAAAACATGCTTTCTTCAGGCTTAAATAGCACGCAACAGAAAAAAGCCCAGGTTAGATACAATTTCCACACTACCACTGACCCACCTCCAAAGAGGGATCCCTAAGAAAGGGAAGAGCAGCTAACACTAAGCCCAACAACTCAACATTTAGCAGCACGACTGCAAAGCAGGCATTCTGAAACACAGTGCCACATTCAAATACAGCCACCTCATTGATAACAGATGTCATTTCTGACACTTGCAAGGCTGAGAGGCAAACGCAAGATGCTGCAGCACAGTATCCAATTTGTTTAAGCATTTAAACCCTATCAGAGTCAGTATAGCATTAAGTTATAAAAAACTAATCACACAAAAGCTCAAACAGCAGCCACTGATGGGCTCCTCCTGCTATTAAGCTGTCATCAAAACAAGGTAATGCTTTGGGCAGCCGGCACTGTTCCCAACCACAACGGCCGATAGCTGAAGCACATCCATACCCACAGCATGGGCAGCAAACAGGAGGAGCTCAAAGCCACTGTGCAGCAGGCAAAATCTGACTTAGGTGCCCTCACCAAAACACAAGGGGAACACTCACAACCAGCCATGGGCTCCACAGGAGGAATAGGCAATGAAGGAGGGCAGTGGGGTGTCCCCATATGTGAGGGACTGTTTTGACGTTGCAGAGGTCAGGACTGGGAATGTCATGCCCTTGTGGGTAAGGGTGGGGGGAAGGCCAGCAAGGCAGACATCCCAGTGGGAGCCTGTTGCAGAACAGCTGACCAGGTGAGGAGGCAGAGGAAGTGTTCCACGAACTCCTGCTGAGACTCTGGGAAAAAGAGTTGACCACCCTTGGAAGGATGGGCAGGCAGCTTGAGAAGAGAACAAGGACACTGCTAGGATAGGCAGAGAGAAAATCCAAATCACAAATCCATGGGACCCGATGGGATGCATCCACGGGTGCTGAGGGAGCTGGCGGAGGTGATCGCTGAATCGCTCTCTGTCATCTTTGAGAGGTCTTGGAGAACGGGGAAGGTGCCTGAGGACTAGAGGATAGCCAATGTCACTCCGGTCTTCAAAAAGGGCAAGAAGGAAGATCCAGGCAATTATAGGCCAGTCAGCCTCACCTCTGTCCCTGGAAAGGTGATGGAGCAGCTTGTGCTGGATTCCATCTCCAGACAACTGGAAGAAAAGGAGGTTATCAGGAGTAGTCAGCATGGGTTCACCAGGGGGAGGTCGTGCTTGACCAACCTGGTAGCCTTCTATGATGTTGTCTCTGGCTGGGTGGATGGGGGGAGAGCAGTGGATGTGGTCTACCTTGATTTCAGCAAGGCGTTTGATACTGTCTCCCACAACATCCTTATAACAAAGATGAGGAAGTGCGGGATAGATGAGTGGACAGTGAGGTGGGCTGAGAACTGGCTGACTGGCAGAGCGCAGAGGGTTGTTGTTGGCGGTGCAGAGTCTGGTTGGAGGCCTGTAACCAGCGGTGTTCCCCAGGGGTCGGTGCTGGGTCCGGTCTTGTTCAACATCTTCATCAATGACCTTGATGAGGGGGTAGTGGCCACCCTCAGCAAGTTTGCTGATGATACGAAGTTGGGAGGATTGGCTGACACGCCTGAAGGCTGTGCTGCCATTCAGCGAGACCTGGACAGGCTGGAGAGCTGGGCAGTAAGAAACCAGATGAGGTTTAACAAAAGCAAGTGTAGAGTCTTGCATCTAGGGAGGAATAATTGCATGCACCGGTACAGCTTGGGGGATGACCTGCTGGAGAGGAGTTCTGCAGAGAGGGACCTGGGTGTCCTGGTGGATGACAGGTTGGCCATGAGCCAGCAGTGTGCCCTTGTGGCCAAAAAGGCCAACGGCATTCTGGAGTGCATTAAAAAGAGCGTGGCCAGCAGGTCGAGGGAGGTGATCCTCCCCCTCTACTCTGCCCCGGTAAGGCCTCATCTGGAGTACTGTGTCCAGTTCTGGGCTCCCCAATACAAAAAAGACAGGGACCTCTTGGAAAGAGTCCAGCAGAGAGCCACAAAGATGGTGAAGGGCCTGGAGCGTCTCTCCTATGAGGAAAGGCTGAGGGAGCTGGGTCTGTTCAGCCTTGAGAAGGGAAGACTGAGAGGAGACCTGATCCAGGTCTATAAATATCTAAGGTGTGGGGGGCAGAGTGGCGAGGCCAGACTGTTTTCATGTGGAGACAGGACAAGGGGAAATGGCCAGAAGCTGGAGCACAGGAAGTTCCGCACCAATGTGCGCAAGAACTTCTTTAGGTGAGGGTGACGGAGCACTGGAACAGGCTGCCCAGGGAGGTTGTGGAGTCTCCTTCTCTGGAGATATTCAAGACCCGCCTGGACGCCTACCTGTGCGACCTGGTGTAGGGAGCCTGCTTTGGCAGGGGGGTTGGACTCGATGATCTCTGGAGGTCCCTTCCAACCCCTACAATTCAGTGATTCTGTGAAAATTAAGAAGGTGAAAGTCCAGCAAGAACTTAATCTAGTCACTATTACTAAAGATAATATGTTTTTACAAATAAATTAACAGCAAGAGAAGAGCCAAAGATAATCTCCATCCTTTACTGGATGCAGTGGCAAACATTATCACTGAGGACGAGGCTGAGGTTCTCAAAGCCCTCTTTACTTCTGTCCTTAATAATCAGACCAACTATCTTCAGGGCACTCAGCACCCCGACCTAGAGGGACTGGGAGCAGAATAAGCCCCCAAATTCAGGAGGAAACAGATCTACTGCTCCACCTGGACTGCCACAAGTCCGTGGGGCTGATGGGAATGAGCAGAGGTGACAGCTAAGGTGCTTTCCATCATTTATCAGCAGTTCTGGTCAGCAGAGTAGATCCCACATGCCTAGAGACTGCTAATCTGATGCTCATCTACAAGAAGGGCTGGAAGGAGGAACCGGGGAGCTACAGGCCCAGCAGTATGACATGAATTGAAGGAGGTCACAGAGCAGATGGTCCTCAGAGAGCTCACATGGCAGCTGTGGGGCACTGAGATCAGTCCCAGTCAACACATGTTCATGAAAGGCATGTCCTGCCTGACCAACCTCATCTCCTCTGTGACCAGGTAATCATCTCAGAGTCACAGGGAAAAGCTGTAGTCTACCTAGAGTTCAGCAAAACTCCTGACTGCCTCTCACAGGCATTCTCCTGGGGAAGTGCCCATAGCTGAGACAGGTGCACTCTTTGTTGGGTAAAGAACTGGCTGAGGGTCCACAGAGTGGTGGTGAATGGAGTTACATCCAGCCGGTGACAGTGATGTTCCCCAGGGGTCAGTGCTGGGGCACAACCTGTTTGATATCTTCACTGATGAGCTGGATGAGAGCACTGAGTGCACCCTCAGTAAGTTTGCAGATGACACCCAGCTGGCAGGAGATGTCCATATGCCTGGGAGTGGGGAAGGCCCTACAGAGGGACCTGAATTAACAAACATCATCTAAACAAACATGTTTCACAGCTCTTACACAACAACACATGCTTCTGTCTGGCATGCTTCAAGCTAGATGGAGGTGTGCCATAGCTGATATTTGTGTTAAACAGCATAATGGGAAAAGAGAAAAAAGTGCTTTGTAGATAAACTGCAGTACATGGCAGCCTAAAATACTACCAAAACAAGCATCAGAATAAATCACAGCAATCCACTGCCTTGCAGACAAGTAGGCTGATTAAAAGTATTGCACACATTCATCTGTCAAAAGGACTTTTCTATGCCAACCATTTAAATAGGTACGCAAGGTAATTATAATCATATTCTGTCATGCTGGAAATGTGTGGCTTTTAAGCATCATGGCTGAAACAGTGAGCACAAGGTGTACAACAGAAGAGATGCCCCAAAAAGTCCCTAAATAAATTACCACAGAAGGGAAGGCTGGGAAACAAGTTTTGCTCTGCATATAAATCCTGGTTCAGAAGCATCCAAACGCTGGCACTGAGATCCCTGAAGTTCAGCAGCTGCAGCACCCTGAGCTGGAACAGAACGGATGGCTGCAGAGCTGCTACACTTCCAAGGCACAGTAATTTGCTTTCCTGAAGCTTTCATCCTCATGGCTCTGTGTTTGAAATGTCGCTATCCATGGAGGGAAAGGCGATAATATTTGTGTTTATGTATTCCAGCAGCTTGCTGGGGAAAACCCTTCCCATCTTTTTTGTGCAGAGCTCCAGCTTCAGGCTGCCGACTGCGCGAAGCAAAAAGTAAAAATAAAACAAGAAATCGTCGCTACCAACAAAACAAATGAAAAAAGTTATTCTTAGATCAGCTCCCGAGCTGGTTAGTAAACACTGTGCCTGCTGCGTAACATGACGCCCTCAGTACTGACTGTACTGGGAATAAACAGGCAAAGTACACACATCAGGTTCAGAAAGAGCTGAGTCATGCAGCTCTCTGCTTCCTGCAGTCAGCGACGATTTTTCTTGTGGAACAAAACTCTCCCATCTCCAGGCAGAAAAGTGCTGCTCCTGAGCTCCCCGCCTTCGACAGCCCGGTGAGATGTGTCAGCTCTGTCACCGCTTCCTGCGCCGTCTCTTGACTTGTGGAAGGAGTTTGGATCTCTCTGTATTTATATAGCTGGAGGTGAAACGGTCTTGCAGTTCCAACACATGACCGTGACTCAGGAGCCTGCCGCTGTCTCCTCTGTCACTGAACCCCACTCTGACCTTGGGTGAGAAAAACCTCTGGGCTTCCAGTTACTCACTGTTAACAACAGCAGTGGCTGTGCCCCTCGCTGGGGTGAGCAGGAGCTCAGCTGAACGCCAGCAAAATGCTTTCATCTCTTTGAGAGGAACATGACAGCAGAAGCAAAATATGTTATAGCTATACAAAGCACAAGGGGCCAAAGGCGGCTCTCAGCTACCCCTGAGCAAGCCCAAAGGCCCTTCTTCCTGATCCGGAGGGTGACAACCCAGCCCACAACAAGCCAAGCCACTTCCAGGCCACTCCAGGTGGGCACAAAGTAAACCCAGATGGAAAAGTTCTTACACCAGCTTCCTGCCACAAAACCTAACCGCTCTAGGAGTGACAGCACAAGATCACTGCACGCCTGCCTCCTTCTCCTGCCCTACTTTTAGGAGCCAGACTTGGTTCCCCCTCCAACTGCTGAACTGTTTTCCTGGAGGAAAACCACAAGAGGGACCGCAGGCCAGCTGTATGGACGCAGCAGCACTTGAAGTTGCTCTTCAGCACAGAAAAGCCTCTTAGAAAGCTTTCCCCTGGGCCATTGGGCTGCACGGCAGCAGTTTGGCCTCGGCTGCAGGTGGAAATCCTTGAGGCAGCACAAACAATTGCTTGGTTCACAAACAAAACAGATGCCAGCAGAGACGTGGCTTGTAATCCTGAATCATCCTTCATTTGGCGAGTTGGTTCTAATCTGCACACCCACCGCCACTTTGCTACCTGAATGACTGCAAGTGTGCAGCGCTCATAATCAGCAGTTCCTCAACATTTCAGCCCTCAGAATTAAGAGGATAATCATTTAAATCCTATCTCTCCATTTCTACCTACTGACTTCACTCACAGGTAGCTGCAGTATTCCTCCAGGCTGCTGCTCCTACAGAGGAGCACTTCGATTCTTCTCCACATTCAGCTTTGGAACAGCCTCAGTTTTAGGCTAAGAAAGGTGTAAGCAGCCATGAACTTGCATGTCCCCACAATACGCTGTCCTGTCCGCTGTCCCAAGCCAAGCCTGCATCTTTCAGTCTTACATCAATAAACAAGGGCCATTCCCATCTACATACTCCTAGCTCCTATTTACAACGATACTTCAACTGGATAATCAAATACACCATCAGGGTGTTCTGTCTGAACAGAAAGCCCTACTCACAGCTCCGTGTTCAAATATGAGATTCTTCGGAATATGGCACAATGAGAACCTCTCGTTCTGATCAGCTCATTTGCAAATGATGCAGCATCACTGAAATCAGCTCATCCTTATCACGACATCCTGCCTTCAAGAGACCTCCCTGTGGTGCGAAGTATTAGGAAGCAGCAAACTCAGCCTTTAGAAGATAAAAATATCCTGACCCAGGAGGAATTACTTCTTTCACAAGCGTGGGTCAACCTTTGTTATCTTTACTGCTCTGCAGCAATTTATCTCAGGGTACCTCATCTGTGTCATTACCATCCCCACTCAATTTTTAACGACCTTTTTATGGTTTTGTATGATTTAGCATCACACATTTGAGAGGACCAATGCAGCGAGCTGAACAGGCAAGCAGAGCCCCAAGCAGCAGGCATGACAGTACAGGCGCTGCTCTGACTTCAACACCAAAAATCACATTCCCACCGAGGGAAGAAGGCGAAGAAAACGCAGTTTCCTGTCCCTTGCACAAAGGCTGTTTGTGCGGAGGGCACACAGACACAAGATACGTGCTCTTTTCCTTCCTGCTTAAGACACTGTGGTTATTATTCCTGCAGAGATGTTACAAAGAAGAAGAGTGAAAGGGGAAAGCAAGACAAAGTGTCCCTGTTGGACGCATTGCCTCTCAGGAGCTCTGACTTACCCTGTGGTTTTAACCACCATGCACATTCCCATCACACTTCTTTGCTCAGCATCCTCACTGCTGAAGGCAGGCAGCCCTCGGCACAGCACTTCAAGCAAAGGTAAACTCAACACATGGCTCTGGAAAGCAAAGGACAACCCCTGGGCTTTCTGTTTTAAGAAATAAAAATGATAAGGCATTCCAGCTGCTAACCAGATCCCAGTGCTGCGGTCACAGAGCGAAATGTTGGAACGTGCTCATTCTGTGGCACTGGGACATAGACTTCCTGCCAGGCAGGGCAGCTCCTCGCTGTGGCCATTACAGCACACCCATACAGAACATTACCTGGCCAAGCTCAAAACTATTGCTAAGGAAGGCATAAGGGCAGCGATAATGCCACAGCAAATGATCATCTCATAACATCTGTAAGTACCGGTGTGACTGAGTTGGTTTCTAACAGAGGCTGAAATGCCAGTCCCTGTCTGGAGTGCAGCACATGCATTGGAAGCTGGAGGTGGTCTGGTCATCACCATGATGTAATCCAGTGAACTGCTATTTTCCATAATGAAGGTACTCAAAATATTGTGAGTTAGGGGGAGAAATTCCAGCACCTCTCCTGTTGGGAGCAGACCTGGAGCTCTCAGCAGAACCCACTGAGTTACGCAGTGCTTTTCACTTGGCCTGCCTATGAAATCCTGTCACAATTTAAAGAACACAAACTTTGAGAAAAACCACTTTTGCTCAGGAGCACAACCTGCAGCCAGCTGGGAGCCCTGCTCTGTGCTCTTCCTCCTCATTGCTTCCTCCAGTGGCCAACTAAAAGCTGCATCTGGCTGGGTGGGACATCACCCGATGCCGGGACAGAAAGGACATCAGCTGCACATTTGGTGCCATCCCTTCTGTTAATCTGCACAACCAGTTCTCAAGCACTGAGCAGACCAGGAGGAGCAGGGTCTGTAACTTCAAGATGAGAATGCTCAGGTGGGATCTTGCTGATGTGACAGCGCAGAGATGACAGAAACAGACTCTTCTCAGTTGTGTGCCTCAAGACAAAAGGGAACATTCACAAACTGAACTACAAGAACTTCCATGTTGATGTAACAAAACCATGTCGCTCGAGCTGCGGAGTTCCCCTCATGGAGAAGCTCAAACCCCAGCAGGCTCAGCCCACAACCACCTGCTCTCACTGCCCGGCCTGCAGGCCGTGCCGAGCCTCTGCAATTCCTCATGGAGCACTGCAGCAGTCCAAGGGTCCCGACTCTTAAATGACTTCCAGGAGGAGGTGCGGAAGTCACTAGCTGGGATTTCATGAATTCCAAAAACACAGCTTTGTCAGAGAGGCTCTGTAGTGTCAAACCACTTGAAAAGTTTTCCTAGCGAGCAAACTTGTTTCTCCCAAGATTTATCTTGCTGCAAAGATATTTTTGCCCTGTCTGTTTACAAATGCAGACTGTGCAAAGCTCTGACTTTTGTGCTGACTCCAGTGTTTATGAGCACACAGTGCCTTCTGCAACACATCATGTTTGCTTGAAAACAATGTCTTCTTCTGGAGCATGCAAGAAAACATCAATTAAATAGCATGGAACAGAAGGTATTATTACAGAAGGAATACCACAGTATAAATTATTAAATGTAAGAAAGCATCAAGTTGCTTCACGTTATTTTATGTTACCAAAAAATATGGGAAAGTCTGAAAAGCATCAACATGAAGCACAGCACACATGACTGTGATAAGAGAAAATGTGTACAAAACCTCCAGAAGAAAGGGAGCTGTGACACGTTAGAGACAATCCTCCTGCTGGACGGTGCACTCAGGCGCACTGGGTGAGCTCTGCATTCAAACCTCTGTGTCTGCAGCAGGAGATGGACCAGGGCAGCTCCAAGCCAGGGCAGCTTACACCTGACAGCATGCGAGCTTAAGAAGGAGAAAAACACTGACCTTCACCTGCTGGCCACCCAAGACCACAGCACTGACGACTGCTCTGGCCCAAGGGCCGGCTCTGCACAGACCTCATCCCATGCAGGGTCTGTGCTGCAGCCCTCTCTGTGCATGTACAGGTGACCAATCTGTAACGGGTTCTCCTCCTTCCTTATATTAGAAAGAAGAAAAAAAGAATGAAGCTGCTTTCAGCCCATCCCAAGTGCACAAATATTAATGCCATTCATCCCCTCCACACGATGGCTTTAAAAAACTGTTTCCAAGGCTAAATAATTATGGAAGTTAATGGCATCAATGTGCACTTGAAGCCATACTGCACCCTTCCCGCTACCTCACAGTTCCACAAAAGCCTGCAGCTCTTCTTAAACACAGGTGCATTCCCCTGCTTCAAAGTCAAAACTAAGGAGGTAAAAGGCATGGGGATTCATCAAACCCATGGAGAGATGTTACACAAGCAAACATTCCCCACACTGTTAACCCCATCAAAATGCCCCTAATCCTATTACACAACACAGAGTTCAGCTGCCCTTCCACACAAAGGCCAGAAGAAGATTATGCCTCTCCTGGGTTTATCAGCTATTAAATAACTCACCGTTCAGACCTCCACCTGCAGCCAGCGACTCCTCACAAGCTCAGGAGCAGTGAGCTGCATCACAAACATGAGTGTTACAATGAGCACATTGCAGGGCATGCTGCTGGCACCCCGAGAGCACAGCTACATCAGTGTTCTTTATCCCTGTTATCTTCTATGGGCAGACAACCTGTTACTTCATTAAAAGCATCTGATATCTGAACTGATGATGGGAGGGAAATACTGAATAAACACCACGGTTACAACAGAGTTCCAGCTCCCACAGGAAGGAGCCAAGATAATAAAGAAGGGGTGTGGGGATTGCCTATAACATGCCACAGATGGCATGCAGACACTGCCTGGCACAGCCTCCTAGGCCGTGAGGTACCAAGCAATATCTCAGTGCTGTTACAAATGCTAATTTTGCAATGGTGACATTTTTGAGGACCAGAATGAGACCACAAAACTCTTTTCACTTAAGGCAAAGAACCAGATGGTAACAAGCTTCAGCTAGTACAATCTGTTTTGGATTTAAATCAGCCACCTAAAAGTCAAGG
Source organism: Chrysolophus pictus (assembly GCA_037305975.1). NCBI lineage: Eukaryota > Metazoa > Chordata > Aves > Galliformes > Phasianidae > Chrysolophus > Chrysolophus pictus. The sequence goes on along the minus strand of CM074596.1, from coordinate 6,647,659 downwards.
TCTCTGTATACCAGGATCCTGAGAATTCAGCTCTCTGCGTTCTTGTTTTCTGTGAGTGTATCTCGACGTTGTTACAAACAGATAAGGCATTATTAAACACAGCTGTCAATGAGTACAGCAGCTTCAGGGGGAGGTCCCACCGGATGCCATGGGGTGCTGGGCAGTGCCAGCCCAGCAGAGCGCCGATCTGCAGTGCACAGCGTGCTTGGAGCAAGACCTGAGGCTTTCATGATTACAGATTAAACTCCCGGCTATTTGTTACAAGAGTTGCTGGTTAGTGTTACACACTGTTGTCCCATACCAGAGGAATACCTCAGCATACACATCAGAGCCCTCACTTCAAAGCTAAAGCAGAGGAACAAAGTGTCTTGTTTGGAATACCACTTCTCATCCATTCCCCCGTTGTGTTCCTCCATCTCGCACACCAGAATCCACCACGCCTGCTCCCTGGGATCCTTCACAATACTCCGAGGCCTTGGGGAGTAAGACTGAGCAGCCCCATCCTGATGCCCCAGCTCTGCATGCTGCCTCCTGCCTGCAGGAGCCCCTCTTCCTCCTCTCATCGCTCAGCAGACAGAGGGAAGCACTCTTCTGCTGTCTCCTTCCAAGTCCCAGTCTGGTTGCCTTGGAGGATCTCTGCTTTACTGCTGTTCCCTTCGCAAGGCACGGCTACACAATAAATTACCACAATGCAGAGCCGGAGAGGGCTGCAGATTTACAGCCCCTCAGCTGTTTTGTGATAACAGCCATGCGAACACCACGCTACACAGCCTCACATCCAGCGAGGGATCAGTGTGCTCCAGCAAGCACTACCCCGCCATGCCCCGTGCCCTAACTGAGCCCAGCGGAACTTGCTCCTGTTGCCATGCCCAGGAAGAAATTTATCTACTGCCTTTTGCTGATTTCTCCTTTTCTCTGTATGCTGAGAAAGTCTCAGATGAGTCCCACGTGAGGGTGCAGGGCTGTGCCACTCCTCTCCTGCTGCACAGGCCCGCTGCACAGTGCAGAGATGTGAGATGTCGTGTCTGCTAGTCCACATCTGCCGTAGCATCACTGCAGCAACATTTGCTGCGTGCTCCCGAACACCAGCAGGGCTCGACACATTCCAGAGCAGCGTGACTTCAAGGCCCTGGAATTTGGGAAGCGGAGGGAAGCAGAAGTGCTGGTCTTGCTGTGGGTGCAATTCTCAGCACTGCCAAGCTCTCCTTGTCATGCTGCAGAACTAATTCTGAAGGGCAGCACAGTGCCAGAGGCAGGTCACTGCAGAAGTTGAACAGCAACCCTCTCTCCTGTTTGGCTATGTTAAGTGGAAAAGGCAGAAGAGTAAGTGAAAGAGACACCGAGCCACAGCAGCACACAGCCATCTGTTTCTGTTCATTTAAATGGAGAGGGAAAGACAGCTACAGAAGTACAGCACCCATCTGCACCTAGCTCTTTTTCCCACAGCAGACACTAACCACCCCATATGCTGTTGCAGCCCGTGCCACCCCAGCCACGCTTCCCCAGGCCCAGGAACCTCTCCACGCCACGCTGGGAGCTCATCACAGATATCTACACAGCTACAAAGCACCCGAGTTTTGTACAGGGAGCAAACCCTCTGCAGAGCGCTGGGCTGACGGCATCTGAGCAGTCTGGGACCACCCACTGATATGTATGCTAGCACTGTGGCAAAATGTTTTTTAGATCTCAGTACCTGAAGCCCAAAAACACACAGTTTTTCATCCATTATTGTCTACATGGCCGTCCCTACCCTGAAAAGACTCAGTTTTAAGAATATTCGTTAAGCCACAAGTCTGGGGAAAAAAGAATGATGTCTTAATCAGATTCTTACCCAAATGAAGTGCTCTGTTGTTTACCATCTTCGTTGCTCTCAAATCAAGAACACACACATCAGGTACAACTGGAAAACGCAAAGACAACCTCTGCTCAACCAGGAGCAGTGTGGGTTGCGGAGATATGGGGCAGTTCATGAAATGCTACCTTGCCATTATAGAACTCGGGAACACACCACTCATCAGAGCTCCGTCTCAGCTCCGGGCCCTCTACCTCAAAAGGGAAACAGCAGGATTCCAGGAGTTTGAACAGAGAAAAAGAATGATCAGAACACAGAAAAATGTTTGTGTGATGAGAGATTTAAGGGAGTTTTGACTGTTTACCCAAATGAAAACAAATACATGAAGTTGTGACAGAATTTCCCCAAAAATGTGGTCTGCAAACAAGAGACTTCTACTCACCTCATTTCTTAATGCAAACACAAGAGGGCATTTAGAAAAACCCAGAGGAGAAAAATGATAGATGAATAAATAGGTAACGCCTCCAGCCCACACCCCTGCTAAGCCAGAAAATTGGTTATTGTGATACAACACTGCAACTCAACATCTGACCAGAGCTGAAGTGAGCTACAGGAGAGAATTCTAACATTTCTAAGATTGAAGGCAAAAAAACAACAACAAAAAAAACAGAACCACACACCACAGCCTTCAAGTTGACCCAAATCCCTACCAGCTAAGGGCACAGACAAGCACACGCTGCTGACAAACAGAAAGCACTACTGCTGCTGTTCTGCCACCAAGTCCCAGCTTTGTGGCACCACTGCAGAACTGCCCCGACCTCATGTGGCTGAGCCAGCACGCCTCAACCCCCTGCAGTCCCACCAGCCAGGCTGCCCCATGCCAGCAGGAGACACACAGCCCCTGAAACCTGAAGAGGACACAATTTAGGGTCCTGCTAGCAGCAGCACGGTGACACAAGCAGGCTGATGCTCATTTCCAAGAGAATAAGAGCCAGCAGAACAGGAAACGAGCGTTTTCCCGGCTGGCCAGAGCGCTGATCTGGCACACAGCCTGCCGTCTACGTATGCACTGACTCAACAGGAAAATATTAAGGGAAGAAAAAACCTTGATTAGAGTTTTCTTGTTAAGAAGCTGCCTAGAATGTACTCTTTCTTCCCCTTTTATCTACCATGATTAGCTTCCCTCTGTTGACGACATCTACCAGGAACAAGCTTTGTGATCCCTGACACAAGCCGGTTGGCATGCAGGGTTTGCTCTGCAGCCCTGCTGTGCTCTTCAGCTCAGCCTTCAAACCAGAGACTTCCTCACCAACAGCCATGCAGCGAAAGCACAAGGCACTGCTCAGAGACTGCTGACTGACACCCGCAAGCTACTTGTGATCCTCAATAGATACTTCAGCCTCTGACTTCCCACTTCACAGAAGACAAACATTCGCACATTTTTCAAACACAACCACAGGTTTCCAGTTTTCCCACCAAGCGCTGTCAGACATGCATCACTAAGCTTTATCTAGAATACAGAACATCGAGGTGAAGTGTTCCTCGCATGACCTCATTTGTTTTCACGCATCTCACAGTCTGAAAGGTCAGTTAGGGTTTAATATTTCACCCAAACTGAAGAGGCTGGCAGGAAGGGCAGAAGCTCGCCTTCCCCAGCACAGCCATTACCACCAGCTCACAGCAGCATGCAGCTGTCCCCAGCCTGTCCCAATGTGTCACCCTGCCCAACAGCCTGTCCTCAGCAGCCAGATTGAGGTGTCCTTCCATCAGCTTTTACTGGTCACAGACAAAACAGATACGTTGAATTTGAGCAGCAAAGCCAAGAACTACACGAGAAGAAAAGAGTGTGGCTGGGAATGTGCTGCTCTGGTGCTCTTACCTGTGAGAGCCCTGGGGATGACGCGTGTCCCGGTGGCGTTGCAGCAATGTTTGGGTGTCCCTTATTTATTTCATGTGCAGTGTAAGGGGATGGGGCAGGAGGACCCGGCTGTCTTGCTACTTGTGTTACCTGTGTGGAGATAAACTGTTAGTAAAACAGAACATTAGTAATCCGATCTGCAGAGATGCTGTACTCTTCTTAAGAAAGCAGCTAGCAGCACAGTATTATTATCGTTTTTATTTTTAGTGAGACACCATACAAGTCAATGCATACGGATAAGAAAAATGGGGAAGGACCAAAACACCAAGAGCACCAGCCAGAGCCACTGGTAAATGGGGAGGAACGCTGGGGCCGTGCTGTGCAGCACCCCTCTGGCTCCAGACTGCAATCTTCCCAGCTTCCCATGACATGCTGTACCCAACCACACTGATTCTGCATCACCAGAAAGGCAGGAGCAAAGCTCTGGCTTTCCATCTGCAGCTGAGCATTAGCACCAAGCAGCAAGGCAGCATGAGGAGACGTCAGAGAGTTCAACTACACGCTTTCCCAAGTTGTGCTGTTACATTCCAAATATTGATGCTTTCTTAAACATTACCTCCAACCCTGAAACAGCTGCACCGTCAACAGGAATGATAACATGCAATTTCCCAAGGCTTGGAAACAGCCCAGAACCATTCAGTGCAGGGAGATTTACAGCACCCTGGTGCTCACCCTGCGGGCAGGTCAGGGATGAGCCCCCCAGTATTACATACAGCATATTTACAGATAAACTGAAGTCAGGGTTAGACTTTTACATGATAGCAAGCTAAAAAGCATCAAGTCCACGAGGGCACAACTTCTGTCCCGGAATGCTCAACCCAGGGTTTGCTTTGCTGTTTACCAGGGGACATTCTACAACACAAACTTGAGCTGAGGTTATTAAGGAAGCAGATGTCCATAAATCCAGAGCTGAAATTATTCTCCTAAAAATAGATACAAAAAATTGCATACTAATTTGCTAGGTTATCTGTATCTTTTGTTTTTCAGAAGCCTTAATCCGTGTTTTAAAAAAAATAACAGACTATATGTGAGGTAAACTCAGGCTGCAACTCTTTCTTTGGGTTTAAATCTTTTGTACTATTCTTCCCCTTCTGAGTCCACAACTTCAGGCACACAGCCACATCCAGGAAACCCTTAGGTAAGACCACAAGGGACAGGGCACAATACAAGCATCCCTGAGATGAAGCAAAAACTGACTTGGGCAGAACCTCTTTCCTTCCAGCACTCAGCGTAACCACCTGACCAACACAAAGATCCCCGGGATGCTCCATGAGGCAGAACAGCCTCCTGAGCCCATAGCACGTGGTGCTGGGCCTGCTCACCCTCTGTAATCTCTTTTCTCCAGGATTGCCTTCAGCATCCCTTTAAGGGCACCAAAGTGGGCTGGGAGTGCTCATCCCACTACCAGAGATAAACCCCCGCCCAGAGCTTTATGTGACAAGGATCTCACAGCAGGCGTAGGAGTGACTGCAGGGATCTCTCTGCTGGGAACCATCAGGAAGGAAGCAGCATACAAGGAAACATCCAAAATCTCACACCCAAAAGCAGTTCTTCTGGCACACCCAAGCACCTCCAAGCTCCCAGATCAGCTGCACTTATGCCTCCTGTTCCCATTCGGCTTTTCCAGGACTTACTCCACATCCGCCACCTGCTAAAAGGGCTTGGGAGGAAAGCTCTCATGGAACCCAACTGATAAATGGCACACCTTTCCCTAAAGCGGAACACTTTCTCCCAAATTTGTGTTTTCTAAAAGCACAGAGACATTTCCAGCCCTGCCTTCTGCTCCTGCATCACACCAAGGAGGGGTATTTTCCACACTGAAAAGTCACTTTAGCTCATTCTTTACAGTTACTTTTACATTTTACAACAATTTACATTTTTACAGTTGCCTTTTCCCCCACAGGCACCCTCACAAAGATCTGAAATAAAAAAATCAGGTAGGGGGGGATCTCCTGGGCACAGAGGTGATGAGGGAAAGAGGAACTCTTCTGCAGCAGCCTGTGTTCTTCTAGAAACACTTATGCTGGCTGCACAACACAGAGGGAACTCCCTGCATCCTTCCTGTTTCCCAAATAATAAGGAGCTGCCTGGAAGTGCTTTTTCGGCATTCCAAATAAATACGTGCACTCTCCTACCAGAAAAGCAAAGCGGTGCTTTCCCAGGGCCCTGCTGATTTAGCACAGCTTAGAAATAAAGCCAGGCTTCCAGCTATTGCCACATGGGAAAAAAAAAAAAAAAGAATCAAAGGAAAATGGCGTCGTACGTCCACAAACACCGCTGTGTTTTGGAGCTGAGTCTCCTCAATGACCCAGCTTTATCAACAAACACCAGTGAGCCAAAGCACCCATCCCAGGTTTTCACTGTGCCATCACAACATTTCTCTGCAGCTCCAAACAGAGAGTTCAGTGCAAAGACCCAATCTCTTTGGGCTGCTCCTGTGACAGGACATGTAGCACAAGGCAGGAGGGATGGAGCCAACCAACGGCGTGCAGGACACCTTCGTCCCACCGCCACTCTGTCCCAGGAAACCCACTGCTCTGCTGAATTAGCAGGAAAGGAAGGAATCCCAAGTCCTGGAGATAGCATCACTGCTTACCTACTTGCATGCAAGAAACCAGGCAATTCCGGTGCTGGAAAGCACCCAGCAGCACCACACAGATACTCACAGTGCTGTACACGGCAGAAACGGTCGGTGTGAAGATCCGCTCCTCCAGGGGCTGCTGCACGGGGCCACGGGGGATCCTGAGGGCAGCACATTAAGGAAAGCAGCACAGGGAGGGATGTGGGGGCAGCGCTGCTTCCTCCCCCTGCCCCACGCAGAGCCACAGCCACCATCGCCCTGTTTGCATTTGCCTCCCCGTGGCAGCAAGCCCCCTCCTCGCCCACACAGCAAAGCTGCTGCCAACAGGTTTTACGTCTCGGCGTGGAGCCAACTGCTGTAGTTCTCCCGAGTTGGAAAGCTACCGAGGGCACCCAGAGGAAATAAAGGGGGAAAGGAACAAACAAATGAGCAATCCCTATTCCAAAAGGGACCGCTCCTGAGTTTGGAAAAACTGTTTTATCCTCGAGCAGGTTAGGATTTATTTTCTTATTTTAGAACTCATGTAAGCCATGGGAAAATAATCTTCTCTGAGCAGTCAGCTCGTTGCCTGCACTCAGGGCAGGGTGGGCTGCTGCCAGGGCAGCTGCTTCCACATCACTTCTGGAAAGCGATGGTTCTCATCAGATTAAAAGGAAACCTCTAAGTTCTTCTGCTACAGGACTTGATCTGAGCACAAGACTGATGGATACAGTAGTGCCTTAAGTTCCGCTAAGCCTTAATGAGATCCAAAGGATGGAGAAAGTGCTTATTTCCTGCACCTGGCTTCTGGCAAATGCAGGCACTGGGTGGGCAGCCCAGTGCTACTGGGGCTCTGAAGGGATGAGAAGGGATTAGCAGTGCTCACAGGGCTCCTATGGGATAGGATGGGATGGGCAGGCAGCACAGTGCTCCTGGGGCTCCTATGGGATGGGATGGGCAGAGCAGCACTCCAGGGGCCATGAGCAAGGTGATTAGCCCAGCCTGCTCACAGCACTCTTTGCTACCAGGGGAATTCAGCCCCCATTACTGCATGCCGCCCATGCTGCCATGCCACACAGACAACAAATGCACAGCACTTACAGCCAGGAGGAATTGCCGAAATCTCCCTCCTGTCCAGCACAAGTGAGCCCTCTGCCAGCTCCTGGGGTTAAACAACCCCACTGCATGGCCCTGCTTGTACCACAACTGTGCGTTAAATAGCTGAAAATATGAGACAAAGCCATCAGGTGAGCGTACACAGCATGGAACCACAGCAAACCCAAACCCTCGCACCACCTGCAGCTTTCTGGTGCACGGAATGTAAGGGCCTCTCAGCCAGGTACTGCTGGGCAGCATCAGCACTCCATGTCCAAGGGGAACTCCATCACAGCACCAACTCCTCAGGAAGAAGTTGTGCAAATCCTCCCAGCTTTCTGCTCCAAAGCAACTGCTCCCTGTGCCCCAGTGGAGCAGCAGCACAGCCACGTGCCTGGTTGTTTAGCAGGTACTATAAATCAGTGAAACCCATCGAGACACCCCAAAAAATAGACAACTTTCCCTGGCATGAGCACATCAAACTGCAGTCAGAGGTTCAGAGACACAGGTGAAGAATTCCCTAAGAAGCCACGTCCTCCTCATACCCACCATTAATCCTGACAACAAGGACAGATTGCTGACTGCTCAAATAAAAGAACACATTAAAAGGCGTTTGCAAAATGGCAGCAGTGGGGACACTGCCTACAACTACCAGGCTGCATACAGCAGCACATCACTACAGCCCTATTGCTGCAAGCAGATGCAAACCATGCTCTGAGATTCACCACATGCTGTACTTACTTATAACCAAAAGGATCTTCAGGCAAAAGCTATTATTAAGCTTGTTTCAATGTTTTACAGCTTGATACAAAGACCTTTACTGTGACATGCGGAGTCAACGCTTGCAACTGCATTGCCATTTGTCAGGACATATTAAATGTAAGTGGATCAACAAAGTGTTTATGTAAACTGGCTTCTTAATCCATCACTTTATTCTCCGTATTAAATGGTAAAACCAAATTCTCATTACATTTTCAGTTATGGGCTGTTTTACACATGCAACAACCACCACAATGAGCAGCTCTGTGCTGCCCTAACAGCTTCATGCCCACCGTAGTACTGCTCTGGGCAGCTCCCCACTCCTGCCCACTCCCTCACAGGGCTCCATCCCCACTCAGCACTAACAAAGCTGTGGGCTCGTCTGTCCCTCTGCTAATTAAGGGTTCCTCATTAAGCACTGCTCCCAAGCACAGTCCTGATCCAGACGCTGCAAGCAGTGAGGCTGTCAGCATTTACCCAGATCACACCATGCTCCCAACCAGCACTCTCCCTGAAAATAAAAACTTGTCCTGAAATTCATCTTGAGCTTTTTACCTAATTATGTGTCATTTATCTTAGTCCTTCCTTTTAAGTAACCCAGACGCTTCCTGCCCCTTCTGTCTCCTGTAACATCGCCTGATCTACACTGCACACATCTCTCTAGGTTCCAACTTCTGCACTTTCAGTGCCCATTCCTCCAAACCCCTTTCCAGCACCCCTCCCTGCTCTGTGCCACACTGCCCTTCAGCCTCACCATCAGCTGATGGAATGGGGTGGAAGGATCAGAACAGCAGAACTCATCTTTCTTGCGAATGAGTGGTGTTTCCAGTATCTCATTCATTCCCCAATGCTTCCAAATAAAAATCAGCAATATTAAGGGCAGCAGCTGCAGGCAGCCGCGCTGGTTACACCTGCAGACAAGCACCTAATTATCTGGAGCTCATTACTTTCAGGCTCAGTTTTGCATCTCTAAATTAAAAAGAACTGGAGATGGCTCAGCAGCATGTAAATCACCCACAGCCCTTGTCTCACCCAGCCCTGAGCAGTCAGTCTGCTGTCAGCACGGGCACCACGGCCATGCAAATGCAACAGAACCCAGAGCACTGCACGCCTGACACCAGTGAGACTCTAAAGGAGATCTGCTTGTGCTACTCAGCATGTTTTTGTCAACTCAAATGCCAAAAGAAATAGTTTCTTTAGCCTGAATAGGGTGCTGGACAGGTGGAAGAAGCTCTTTGTAAGGACAGGACTGGCTCCAGCAGCAGCCCCAAGCTCTGTCCCACCACAGCTCACACTGTAGCATCTCCAAAAAGGAAGTTACCAAAGCACGGCCTGAACAGGACTACAGCCAGCTGAAAGCACCACAGATGCCCCCTGCATTGCAGCTGTACCCTGTAACAGGCCAGCAAGAACGCAGGGGTGGAGCACGGCTCTTGCTCAACTATGGACAACTCTTCAGTGGCCAACTTGCTTGAAAATATTTGTTCACTGGCCCATCTTCTTCCATCAAACAGCAGCTGCTGCTTTTTTTTTTTTTAATTCACATTTTATTCTTACAATATACAGACTCTTGCAAGAGATGGAAAAGTCAATAGATTTCATCAGCTCCCTTCAGCTGAAAAGTCACGGCATCATGGAGAACGTGCCAAAGGATACAGCCTTAAAATCCCATTTCACCTCAGCAGTGATATTCATCATCCACAGAGCCACAGCAGTACACCTATATGGATGGATCATGGCTACAAACCCAGGGGCAACGCCTGCACCTCCCCAGCACTGCCCCAGCACTATTGGGCCCAAAGGACAAGAGATTCTCTTCTAAGCATTAAGTGCCCTGGGAAAGGAGTCTATAGGCACCTACATGAGTGCTGGGGAATGACAGATCACAGGTGGGAGCAGCTCGGGTGCTGAGGAACAAACACAGCCCTCATCCTGCTCGGTGCGGGCAGAGCAGCTATAGGAATGTGATATCACTGGAGCACGGGGCCCTAACTTACATGTAGGGCGCAATTTTAATGGACAGGACAAACAAAAGGCAGCAGTCAAAGGGAAAAAAATTAAAAGCAAGGAACCTAGGTTCTCAAAGTCATCACACCTGCCATGCCCACAGGGGTGGGATGTCACCAGTGAAGTTCTCACACCCCACATCCCTGCAGAGGTGAGCCAGAAGATAATTACAGTCACTGCGAAGCCACCTTCCATGTGAAACTTCTCCCGTGTAAGGCACTGGGAGCCCTTCAGCTCAGCAGTACCCATACACTTGCAGTGGAGGGGTGCACACAGCTCCTCCAGCACTGAAGGACGGCTCTGTAGGTCCCAACCAGCCATCCCAGCATTCCTCACTCACAAAGCTGGAGCTGCTTTGCTGCACAAAGTTATCTGGCATAGCTTGAGAAAGAATAATGTAGCAGCAGCTTGTAAAAATTGGCTGCGTTCTGTTCTAAATTTATGCGAGGTACAGTGTGTTATCATGGATGCTGGGCCCAAGCCTTCATTAGGCAGGAAGGCCCCCAGAGGCCAGAACCAGCCCTGCACTGCTCAGCAGAGCACGGTCTGCCTGGTGCAGGCAGGCGGCGTTTCCAGGGGCCCATCCAACACAGAGCAAGGAGTCCTACCAGTCATCCACACGGGTATCTGGTGTATGGGGAAGTAGAGAAGCCTCTTTCACTCAGGAGCAGTTAAATCCTCCCCAAGTTTCCAGCAAATTTAAGTGGGAGCAATTTTTCACAGATGCTCAAAGCACTGCTCACAGCTTTCAAAAAGCTCTCACACCCCACCCCTGCAGGGAGCTCTTGCTCCATAACCTTCCCTAATGCCATATGATGAAAAGCATCCCAGTGAGGGGCAGAGCCAGAACCCCCCACATCCCAACCAAGACCCACGCCATCAGAATGCAAAGTAACACAACCAAACACCCCACTGCCCTGAAGCTGGGCCAATCTCACACTAATACAATGTGCTTCAGTTAATCTTTTGTTTCAAAAATTAACTTGTAAGAACCTGTAAGTCAGAATTTCGCCAAATGAAAGATTCTGCAGGTGCCCGTGCTGAGCTGAGCCACTCACAGCTTTTCACATGTAGAGGTCGACTGAAAACACTGATCCCCTGGAGGAGACCAAGTAACTTCACTTTTATCTATAGCGGGCTCACTTCCCCTTCATACCTCTTCCACGGCGATCACAACCACCAGCTCTGCTGAAGGGGAAATCCAAGTGGAAATCCCCAGCAGGATCTGCAGACCAGAGCTCTGATTCATTTCCCCACACCTGCCACAGCCTGCAGCTCTCAGCCCAACCCTACCAAAGGCTTTTGCTGTGGTGGTTACATGGACCTTAGGGTGACTTGCACCGAACTGCTTAGAGATGCTTCTTAAAACACTGAGAAGAACCGACGGGAGCCCTTTTGATCAACTGTACCAGAAAGTGTTTCCAACACAGAAAATCCCAGGAGCGACGGCCGGCAGCCAAGAGGAAAAAGAAACATTGAGGCTGCAGAGCAAGAACGTCAGCATCCCAGCCTGCAGCCCCTGCTCAGCATTACTGTGAGCCATTCAGCCGACCAGGAAGACAGCCTGGTTTCCACTTCAACTGTTTTAATTCTGCATTATTTTACCTTGCATTTACCTGACCTGACTGAACCACACACTGGATGATCAGCTCTTGTAAGTCTTTACCCCTACCAGGTATGCCATAACCTTGTTGGAGAAGGAGAGGCTCTCACAGTCAACTGAAGTTAAAAACAATAAGCACATTTTTTCTTCTGAGGCATTCAACTCTTTTGCTGCGCACAACATCAGAGCAGCCCCTGTGCTCACAGCAGCCCCTGCGCTCGGATATGTGAAGGTTGCTGGTGATTCACAGCAGGACTAAGGTCTCACCTGGGGCTGCAGTAATGCCCTCAAACAGGGACGGCTGAGCTGCTTTTTCTTTGGGAAGACATGGATGGATGACGGTGGAGGAATGTAAGAAGCGGGCATTCATGATATCATGAGACAAAGCGAACTGGGGTCCTGGCTCCTGGAAAAGCTTTTCAAATGCAATGGTTATTTGGCAAAAGGAGTGACAGAATCTCCTGAATCTGATCTGTGAGGCTTGAATTCTGGTGCAGGGCTGTGCCAAACCATCCACGTCCCCACACAAACCACCTGCTTCAAGAAGGCTCCTATTTTCAAAGAAATCCCAGAGAAGCTGTGGATGCTCCATCCCTGGAGGTGTTTAAGGCCATGCTGGAAGGGGCCCTGGGCAATCTGGTCAAGTACTTCATCTACTGGCTGGCAGCCCTGCCTGTGGCAGAGCCTAGGAACTTGATGATCCTTGAGGCTCCAACCCAAGCAATTCTATGATTCTACAAAAAAAAGCAGATCTCAAGAGGACAGACACTTGAGATGGAAGAGTCTGCATGAAAAGCAGTACTATGACACTTAGCATGAGGACGTATAAAAGCAAGCAAATCCATATTTATTACCAATGCATCTCCCACTTTTTGTACTCCGGTAGCCACTGTTAACATCGAAGATACAAAAGAGCAGCAGTGAAAGGGGCACCCAAGTTCAAAACATAGGCAAGGCTCTTCAGCCCAAGATTCTGATTACAAGAGCCTTCCATCGAGGCCTGCAGGAGAACACAGCAGCTGCACAGCGTGAGCAGAGATCTCACAGTGAGCACACCAAAAGGTACAGAGGGTTGGGACAATGCACCCCAATACAAACCCTCTCCCACTGCATTTCAATGGCTGAAGATGCAAGGAAAAACGTCCTCTTATTATCAGTTGGGAAAATTCGGCACCGAATTAAATAAATAAAAGCGGAAAGGACAGTTTTAGTGCTGTCTCACAGACACGTTCCATACCTTTAAACACAGTGAAGACCCCACAGCCTTCAGATTTATTTCTCCCTCGATCTGTGAGAGCCTGAATTTATTTATTAGCCTTCCAGACATTGGGCAAGGCTCACCTCTTTGTAGAGGAAATTGGGAGGAATTCAGACAGCGGTTTATTTAACATTCAGACTCTCCCTATAGGGCTACTCTGCCACGCAGCGATGTCACCCCAGGCATTTACTTACAAAAGCTGAAAAAAAAATTAAAAAAGAATAACTGAAAAACCAGAACCAGACCCTCTGACAAGAAACACAGAACTTAAGACAACATTCACCAGGGCACAAGGAGCATTCGCAGCATGCTGCTGAGCACTCCAAAAGCTATCCCTAGCTACAGGAACTCCTTTTGAGTAATTAATGAAATAGTCGATTTGGAGGGGGGGGGAGGGTTAGGGTAGGAGGGGGGGGGAACACAGGGCTAAGGAAACCTTCCAAGCAAGGATCTACATTTGCAATAATGCTGAGAGCTTCCTTTCAGGAGTGATGGCATCCACCAGATTCACCTTTTACTGTGCAAAGGACTTCCAAGTCTGTTCTATACCATTTAACAGAGTAGTGTCATGAGGTCCTCGCTTGCAAGGTCCTTTAAAAGGTGCAGAAATAAAGTCACACTTACTGCTCCGAGTGCCACAATTTATGCTCTCATTGAGTGGAAGACGATGCAGCCTTTCGTTCCATTAAACAGCAGTTTAGAGTGCCGAAAATGCAACTATTTGGTGAAAAAAGGAGTGTGCTGAGATGCTCCAAAGCATATGGCAGCCTTCATGGGCACCGTGACACAGCACTGAGGGCAGGAGCTCATTGCCACCACCAACTCCATCACCGCCTGGTTTGTCTCCAACAACACTATCAAGGGACATGCTCCCCCAGCGATGGTCTGCAACGGAGAAGAAACAACCCTAACATCATCCACCTCCGTCTTGGACACATTCACCTTTATTTTTGCATGCCTGCATCAGCCCTTTCAATCAGCTGCTTCCTAACATTTTATTTCCAGGAATTAATTCCCATACTGACGTTTCAGAACAATTAGAAAGCATCTTCCAGCAGCTTTCAGATTTACTAGCACAGACGCAGACAAGTAGCTTGGTTTTCACTCATCTCTACCCGCTGGTAGGAGGGAGCACACACACACATTCTCCACTTGCAAAACAAAGCCACACACTGCATCCACTTGGTAAGATGCTGAATGAATTTACAGCTCATGAACAATGCTCTCTAAGCACCTAACAGCCACTTAGCAGAACCAGCTGTGCCAGTAAGAGCCTCTCTCTCCTACTGCCAGACCAGAACTAACCAGGACAACATGGAGACAGACCTAGTGGTGGGGGGAGGCCAGTGAGCAGCCCCACAGCTCTCAGCCACGTCCTGCTCCATGGGGATGTGCCCGCGGCACACACTGCTCTCTGTGGTGCAGAGCAGGATGAGATGGCATGCTCCCTCTCGGCTCTCTGCAACTTTTCTTGCAAACTGAGCAAACAAAATGAATGCAGAAATATCGTCGTGGCTCCTGAAATGTATTAACAATGAGAGTGAGGGCTGCTGAAAGAGAAAGCGGGGACTGAAAGTATTAACAAAAGCCCACAGCACACTGGCTGTGGCTAAAGCTAGGGCCTGAAAGACTTCTTTGTTACCCGGTCAATGCAAGCCTATTCAGCGGCCCAATATATAGCAGAAAGAAAGTGAGGGTGGGAGGAAGAAGGGTACTGTCTCTTCAGGGGACGTCTCCTCGGCTGCCAGGCTGCGAGGGGAGCAGGCTGCTCCAACACAGGGAGTTTCGAGCAGCCCAGCACCACCCACTCACCAGCGGGGCTGCAGGAGCTCAATGCGGGTCCTGGCGTGCCATGCAGCCCATCGTGCACCCTCTGCTGCTCTGGGAGCTGCAGAAAGACTCTGCGGGAAGAAACCAGCGCACGCTGCCTGGCAAACCCTGTCTTTCTGCACCAACTGATGCCGCTGCACTGGAGCGCGCGCACGCTTCGCTCCTAGGGACTCCGCAGCTATTTTTGGAGTTGGCCAACAGGCAAGAAATTTCTCTATAAAAACAAGCAAATTAATTTCACTGCCTTTAAGGCAAGGGCTTAACTGCAATCGCAGCAATAACTTCTGCAAGAGCAGCTTGTAAAGATAAAAGTTTTTTTTCCCTGTGCCATAGCTAAACTAAAAGGGAGCGAAACTCCGCGGTTACCCCGGTTTTAATTAAATTTGATTGATAGCCCATTACATGAGCACGCACAAAGCCACAGTTTGCACAGGATGCCGTTTCCTTTCAGGTTTTTCAGTACAGAAAGGACTCCCGTTCTCAACTGCTACGATACAGATCTTTTTGGAAGCGCTGATCTGTTGGAGCGCTGCAAAGCAGGGAGGGCCTCATTAAGGGCAGCTCAGTGCCATGGATGTCCCCGTGCTCCGGGCACAATCCCTCTTTGTTTCTCTGCAGGTGGAGAGGGACGTAATGTGAGGAAGAAGAACTTAAAGAAAAAGCTTCCTAAGTAAAGCCTCTCATGCTGCACGCAGTACCTGTGGCTGCTCAGAGCGGGGTTTTCCAGCGTGCTCTTATGTCACCTCCTCATTTTTCCCTTATTAAAGCCTGTGTGCTACACACTCAGCTCCAGCAGCAACTTCAATCAAATCCCCTCACTGCAAAGCTGTACCGCTGCCACCAAAGGCACACGAGCACCAGGAAGGTCCACATGGCAGCACGCTCTGCCTTCAGGTGAATGTGTATTTTTTCCATCTATTTTGGCTTCGTACAGCCCAGAAATACCAACTGAAGCCAACATGCTTTTTGAGCTGTGGTAACGAAATCCCAGCATTCAGGTATCAAACAGGATGAGGACAGAGGCTGCAGTGCAGCATTCTGCATACAGCCCAGACAGGGCAGCAGGGACAAACAGCACAGCGAGGAGGTGTGAGCCAAGAAAGCCTCTTTAAAGCATGGTCAGTAACGGTTTCCTGCTTCTACATCCCTTGCTTTTACTCAACTGTGAACCATAAGGGGCACAGAGCTTTTAACCACCTCATTCATCCTGACTCAGTCACGTTTTGCAGCTGCCTGAGCCCACTCTGAGACGGGAAGTTTTGCTGTCCCCCGCTGCCACCCAAGGCAGCACAGACACTGTGCAGACACCCCTCCCCAGGACAGGAACAGGATCTCAGCCCAAATCCCACTGATGGTTAAAGAACTCTTCAATTCAGAGCCCCAGGTGGTGAACTCCATACAAGCTTCAGCCTTCTTCTGCCCAGGCAGACATGGATGTTCCTAAGGGAAAGCTGATATTACCACTAGACAAGTGATGTTACCGAGGAGCATCTGCCAGGTACACGTGTTGCCCTTTGCTATCTGTGCGACAACCACTCCTGGGTCACCGCAAGGACCATTTTGCTGCACCTCCCATATTCTCCATATTCTCCAAGGGAATTTCCCAAGTCCTGGCTCTCCCTGCAGGCCCAGGGCACACCAGCAAAGCAAGAAAGCTCCTCTCCAGCACTCTGACTCACCAACGTCCCATACAGCTGTGCCACAGCCACTGCAGACCGGAGCAGCTCCATGCTGTCACAGGGCAGTCAGCTTGGTCCACTCTGGAGTGACAGCACAGATATCCTGGGGAGCAGCACACAGAGATCCCTGCCTGGAAGTTCACTGGATCCCAGGAGCAAAAGTCAGTTGCAACTCCATTACTCAAATCTTGATTAAATCTAGCATTGAGAATATTTCTTAATCAACATGCCTCAAGTGACTACTTGAAGGCTAATCCCTCAAAGCCTTCATTCAGGGTAGAGAAGATTTTTCTGTAGCTTTAACACACTAAGGAGCAGGTAGAACATGAAAACGATTATCCATGAAGCTTGTTCTTTCCAGAAATACTTGGCAGAGCACTGGATTTTTTTTTTTTTTTTTTTGTCTGTTTCATATACACACGATGTAAAATGAAGTTGTAACAGTCTCAAAATGCCCTTCGGCATCTAAAAACGAACCAGGCTGGGAGGCAAGAAACCACCACGCACGAGGCGCTCCTCAGCATGGTGCAGCAAGCGAAGGTCCTCTTCAGACTGCTAACTGCATTTATTTTTGCAATTAGCTACAACAGAAGGAAAAAAGCAAAAAAAATGAACATGTTGCCTGGAAGAGAGAGCTATCTTAGCACTGCTTTCCTCTCCAAGGCTGTTCTAGACCAGCTTCTGGCTACCACACATTTGGTAACCGCTAAGCCATATTTATGGACAGACTGAGCAGGGAGATGGCACGCTGGCACCAAACCCCCCCAAGCACACACACCAGAGGTGACTGCACACTGGAAACTGTCCCTGAGACCATGAAAGTGAAAAGGCTGCCAAAATAAGGCTCCTAGCTGATAACCACAGCCTCTGCTGAGCTAACCACACCCTGCAGCTTTGCGAGCACAAAAACCATCAGATTCCTTCCCAAACAGCTTCAGTAGAGCGATTCTTGCTTACAGCATTCAGATGAGACTGAATGGTAGGGGTGGGAGAAGGAAATATGGGCAGGGAAAAGTTTCCTGGATCACTTAATCAAAGCGACTGACTGCAGCCAGCCATGGGGAAGGTTGGAAACGCGTTCGGCCCATTGCTCACAGTGAGCATGGAGGAGCCCTGAGTGAAGAAACCATCACTTGAGAGAGTAGGATGGAAGGGAAGAGAGAAATCTTTCATAGGAAAGAAGCACTTAGAGAGAAGCTTCACACCCACAGAAGTCCCGAGCAGCGGCCAAGCACGAGCTGGGGTGACACAGGCCAACGTGGCACAAAGCAGCGCCAGAGCCAGCATGTGAGGAACACCACGGTTCCCTTCATCACATCCCCTGGGACAGCACTACCACGCAGCTAGCAGCAAGAACAGGTAGTGATTGTTTGCTCCATGTTTTGCTTTTTTTTTTTTTTTCCTCTTTCAGAACAGTTACTTAATGCACACAGTTATTTCTATCCTGAGTTCTTACTGCAGACACACAGCTAGCTGAGAACACTGGAGTTCAAGCAGAGAAAGCAGAAGGCCAGGTGACAGCCAGGCGGAGCAGCGGCAGGGACAGGGGCATGAAGGGCAATGCCAAGCTGGATTTACACAGTATCAGCCTGCCTCCCCAGCACCAAACTCACCAAGTGAAGCCATCCAGCTCCAGCTTCCCTCCAGCACAGCACTTACCTGCATCTGGGGCATGTTGTTACAAGATCAGAAGAGGAATTCATTCATTCAGCATTCATCCGCAGCGATTTTCACCAGTGAGCCCAGATTTCAGCACTGTTTGCTGCCATTTGCTAAAACACAGTTGCCCACTTTTACCCTCCTGAGCGTTTCGTTCACACAGAACTGCCCCCAGCCCACCCACCGCCTCCCTCATGCCCTACAAATGCAGATCAGCTGCTCCAGCTGCCAAGGCCACTGCACAGACATGCCTCTTTGCTCTATGGGGATGGCCACTGGGACTCACCAGCCTCGCAGTGTGCCCCATTCTCCAGGCTGTACTTCCCACCATCTCTAATACTTCACACTACAACTTCATGGGAAAATGTAACACCCTGCTGGTCAGTCTGTCAGGAACCATCATGGTGACAGCGGTGTTGTCACCCAGACTGACTGTCTTCCCAAGAACTCCCCAGGTACGTTTCTAGTGAGCAGGAACACGCATTTCAGCTCCCAGCTTCCTAACGCCTTGCCATTCCCCTCCAGAATTCTTTATTTCAGTGGTTTATCAAAATGAAATGAAACTGTAAGTACTTTCTCGCACGTGCAGAGCTTGTGATTTTCTCAGGTTCAAATCCCAGGTCAGACAAAAGGCAATTCTGGAAGCACAGCCCCCAGGGATGGCAGAGCAATGCCTCACACCCCACTGCAGAGCCACAGCACGAAGCAGCCTGGCTAGCAGGAGCTCCAGGCCTCTGCAATCCAATGCTCTGCACGTCCTCTTCTTCACACACAGACTCTCGGTAGCATGCTTTCTGCACATCCCCATAGGGTGCTTAACAAGAAAGAGCCACAGCAGCAATACATTTATCCCAGCAGAATCTGAAGAAGAGCAGAAGAGAGTTCCATGGCATTTCTCACGTACAAAGCGAGTTTTGCTTGCAGTGGCCCCACATAGATAAAGGAAGATTTCCACACACACATCTCTGCTGTGTGAAGCAGCTCTGCTGTGACACTCTGCTCCAAAGTGATGCGCAGCGGGAGGCAGCAAAGATGTATGGACACGATGTGCCACCCCACAGAAGGAAGCTCAGGACCCATCGATACCTTCTGCCTGCTCAGACCTCTCTGCATGCAGGAGACATTAAGACAAATACTCAGGTGCAGGGGGGAGAGGAAGGAAAAGGTTTGCTTCCATCTGGTAGCACTGAGCTTTGTGTTGGACACTTCAGAACAGGAGGGGGACCAAAGCAAACACCCAGGCTGTCTGTGGTGCAGAGCAGAGAGGAGCTGGGCAGCCTCACATCGCTCCTCCAGCCAGCACTCAGCTCCAAAGGTGTCCCAGCATTGCCCAGCAGCTCCAGCTGGCAGCAGCCCTGGCACTGCTCCTCCCGCCCCACAGTGCGGATGTTTGGAGGTCCCACACCCCGATGGCAGACCCTGGGGCTGTGGTACGAGCAGGACACAGCTATACAATGCATTATTTCATCAACCCACGCTTCTGCTTTTTCCTGTGCAATGCAGGAACATTCGCGACCTACCCCCAGCAAGCTTAACAGATCTCTGATGTCCTCTATTCATCAACAAAAGCACATCACACTGAGGATGGAGCTAGATCTGAAGGAAGAGCAGCCCAAGCACCTCCTCTCAGGAAGCATTTCAGCCTTCTCCTGGAAGCAGAGCTCAGCAGGCTACCCTGAGCCCTTCCCAAGCCTCAGCGCATTTTGGCTCAGCCATGACAATGCCAACTCCTCAGTGGAAACAGAGAGCCATCCCTGCTTTCAGCACATCCCAACACAGCTGGAGGCAGCCCTACACTGCCAGCAGAGCTCTGCTTCCTTTGACAGGCGCTCTCCAGGCTGACTAATGCCCATCTGCAATGACCCACGGCCCAGTAACTCAGGCTCCTGCACCTCTCCTCACCATAACCCTCATTAAGGCACACGCACTTTACTAGAAAACTTTCACTGACCATTCCCACTGCTGACATTCAGGACATTAAATAAGACATTCTGGACAGAGGACTCCTCCATAAAACTCACATGTTTTTAGTCTGCCAGGATCGGAATTTGGTGACAGCACAATTCATTCATTTATTTAATGATCTTAATGTCAGCCTGAGTGGATAAAGTGTGCTTTGGCTTCAGCAAGAGATGGGGACGGTGCCAAGCACCAGCAGCAATGATTTCTGATAGGCCTGCAGCACCAGGTGCCACTGCCATGCAGCACAACTGGATCCCATGGTTTGGGTGCGGAATGGGAATCCTGCACAGCCAAACTCAGTGTGCAAACTCGGAACCAAACACTTAAAAATGAAGCAGTTCAGTTGTGCAGGTGGACTTCTGTGGTTTGTGGAGTTTGGGGTTTTTTTTTTTGTTTCTTTTTTTGTTTTTGTTTTTGTTTTTTTTTTAATTAAGAATAGGGTTTTGGAAATGTAATCAATACAATTAAGTTGAGGAGTTAAAGCTCACAGAGCATCCTGCACGATTACACTTGGCAATATTTGTGTATCAACGAGAAGCGCACCTTTTTTCTTTTCGAAAGAAGACGTAAAAGCACTTGGAAATCTACCTTAAAACACCTTCACTGAAGGAAACACACAGCCTGAGTTGCAGACAGGTTGACAGGTGAATTATTTGCATTTTACAGCTCCAGAATACAAAACGCAAGCCCAGAAGAGTAAAGCATTTGAAGACATACCATTCAGTAACCAATATTTCTATGTGCGTCAGCACTGGAAGGAGAGATGCCACAAACTGAAGCTCACCATACATCCTACAGCAAGCCAAATGCCTCAGCAGCTCAACGAGCACAAACAGGAGCACGTCCTACACCAACCTTACAAGGCCGAAATGGGCATCAATCGACCGCTCCCGAAACTGCTCTCCCAGCACACTCCAGAGCCTGACCTGCACCATGGCTTTCACATCAGACGTCACAACTAACATGCTTTAAGACTTTTTGATTTCAGCCATCAGGAGCACAGGCATACAAATCAAGCTCCTGGTAATTCAGTAACTCACACATCATCACTCTCAGGTATAAATCAAACCGAAACAAAAACAAACAGGGAATCGTTATTTGGCAACCTGAGAGAGAACCAGCACAACATGTAGCAGCTTCCACCTCGCAAAGGCTTTACAGCCCAGGAAAACTTGCATTATTTACGATGTTCCACAGTGCGAGCTCTTCCTGCTTCTCTTCAGTGCTCCCCTGATGGTTTCAGAGGACACTCCCGGCACCGGGCAAGGATCAAAGATGTGTTTCTCTGTCAAGAAGAGCAGTTTAGAATCCACTTTGCTTTTCCTTGGTCATGTTTAGAGTTCTAGAAACACATCAGCTCACACCCAGATAAAGGACACACAGAGGCCTTACAACCAACAGCAGAAATGCATTACTTTGGTGGTGGGGTTGACTTTGATCTGACACAATCTAGGGAAGCCCCGGGGCCTTGCTTTGTGTAGGAAAGCAGTCCATTTCTGGCCATCTCAGATGACTGAAGAGTAAAGCAGAGGTAAAAACAACTTTTAAGGTACAATAAGAATAGAGAACGTGTAATTTTCCTTTCAGGAAGGAAGGAAGCGCTGTCCCATTAACCCAGTTACGTGCCCAGCAGCAATTTGACTCAAGTCCCACCAGCAACAGTGTGCCATCACCTGCTATGAGAAGAGAGCATGCTCTGGGACACCTCCCAGAGTCACAGAACACAACACAAGGATAACACATACCCAAAAATACCACCAGCCGAGAAGCTCATTCCACTCTCCTCCCTTTGATCCTTTCCTTTTAAGAACCCATCCTATTTTCTCCTTCCAGCTGTCCCACATCATCATTTCCTATTTGGGAGGCAAAACCAAGTCCACAGCCCGGAAAGGAAAACTGTGCCTAGGAGAAGTTCTTGGAAATACCGCAAAGTGCAAACATGGAATGGCGAGAAGTCACACCAACCTTCAGGATGGGAAAACAAGCTCCTGAGCTCGCCCAGAGCGTGGCACCTCAAGCCCCGCAGCAAACTCCAGCACCCTCCTGCTCATTCACTGCAGAAAAGCCTGTGCAATTACAAGCTGACATCCAGTCACAGATGCAGCTTCCCATTAAAGAAACGCCTGTAAAGCAGTGATACTACCCACCTCTAATTCCTTGGAGTGAGAATTCCAGCAACTCTAATCATATTAGAGGATTTACGCACAACTAAACTTGACAGTTGACTAGCCCTGAAAACGATGGATTAGGGAGAAAAAGAAAATATAGGTTATCTCTAAAGAGAGGCCTTCACTGCTAACTCTCTAACCATGAAACAAAACCAGAGCAAATGCACCAGCTCCACGCAGCCCAGCACGAGCTGCTGACATGAAAGAGTCTTTCAAGCCTGACACAGCAACAGACAAAGCCCGCACACACAGATGGGCATCCTACTTCCCAACCCTGAGCAGGACACTTCGTACTTCTAGGTCTTCCACCACTCCTCTATCAACTTCTTACCATGGATAAAAATATAACCCGCGTTCCAAAATTGGTACTGCACACCAAAATATATACCTGTCAGTAAATCAACCTTGTTCTGCAGACTTCTGCCAGAGAACACACGCCAGCACGTCTCCAGACACGAGAAGAAAACAAGCTGTAGCAAATCCCATTTTTGGAAGAATGGCTTTCTCCAAGACATTTCACCACAAAATCTTATAAAGCCAGTAAAGTGACACATCTGTGCTATAACATGATTAGCTTTTGTCATTAAATAAATTAAAGCTATTTCTGCTCGAAAGAACTCTGAGATGTGCCAAGGCTGTGGAATATCAGCATGGGAGATGGCCGAGGTCTAAAAGCACTTAATTTTTGGCAATACGCTTGCATCCTGTGCCTGTTCCTCCTCTGCAGAGCAGTTCCTCCACTTGCTGTGTTTTCAGAGGATGCTCTCCTATCACATGCCCTCCTAAGAACAAAGACAGGGTGACGGTTGGATTAGGTGATCATAATGGTCTTTTCCAATCTTAATGACTCTTTGGCCTCCAAGGCTTCAGATATACTTAAAACTGAAACATCTTTGAGGCAATGAAGCTGTCCCTTGTGTCTCTTCGCTCAGCCAAGGTTTCAGAAAGCCCCTGAGCTCAAGGCTTGTACTGCCAATAAGAAGTGAGGAGAACCACCTCAGTCCTCCCCTCCTACCCACCTCTCTCCTTTTACAACCAGCACTCCACCCTTATCCCAAAGCTCCAGATGGATCCCCAACACATCCCGTCCCCATCCCACGTTGCCATGGTTCTCCTTCACTTCTGCACACATCTCCCGACAGAGCCACTGCAGGAGCAGCTGCTGAGTGGGCCTGAGCACAGCCCGTGCACCTTGCGGGAACAGGAGCACATGTAGAGTTACCGAGGAATACCTGCAAAACCAGAGCTTCCATGCACAGAAACATACTGCACACACACAGACAACAAAAGCCACAAATGCCAGCCCTCCCTTTCTGCTTTTCAGAAATGGAATCAAAGCGGGAGGGCTGTAAGGAAAGAGACAGACTTTTAAACAACAGCTCTGAGTGTAGCACACACCAATCTGTTTGCATTCCATAGCACAGCATTTGCTTGTGTCTGGGCTGGAAAGACACTGGTGACCTAATTATATTGATCCACCACATTTATTCACAGTATGAGGACTTTTTGAAGAGCAAATGGTCATAACACACAAAAAAAGTACCTTCGGAAGTGCATAAGTGGGAGCGTGGAGGGAAGGGAAGAAGTGCTGTGCACTGAACACACAGCAACTTACAAACACAAAGGGCTGCAGGGAGCAGGCAGCCCACAGCACAACTCCTGGGCTCTGCGCTATACAGAGGAAGCCTTGCTGCAGAACAACTGCACACAAGCCTGCTCCTCAGGGACACCTGACGGCAAGCAAAGATGGACAGATCTAAGGTTTGATAAAAGCATCCCCAAAGTGTCATTTCATAGCAACACAGACCCACCCCATCCATCCCATGCAGGGCTGCGGGGCTCACACCAACAGCCAGGCACCGCTCCTGCCTGCAGTCAGGCCCGGCCGCCACTAAAGCCATGATGCCAGCCTAACTTACTCCTACACAGAAAACTGCATTTCTTGAGGCCACTGTGCTACAGCAACATATCAAAGCATGGTCGTGTCTTGTAGGAACCCTGCTGCCTTCCCATCCAGCACATAACAGAACAGAACTCCTGTCAGAACATTGCTCTTCATGTCCATCACCCTCCAGCTTTTCAAGAAATCTCTTTTTAAAATCCCATCCCCCTAAGTTTTTCTTTCCGCTCATTACTCACTTCCTACAAACACACACAAAGTAAGAAAACCTCTTTCCTGCACGGCTTTGTCCCCCTCGATTCTGCTTTTCCCATCACACATACAGCCCTTTAATTCCATGTGACGCTGAAACCACATGCTTCCAAAGACACAAAGTTCACCACATGTAAACAGCTGTAGTTTAAAAAGCCCGAGCCAGCACCTCTATCTATCTACCTACAGAAACATAACCCGCATTTGTGATGACTCGTATCAGCCAACAGCCCCCATGCTGCAGTGCAGAGAAGCACAGCCTGGCCATGTGTGTGCAGAACTGCACCTCCAGACTGTCTGCCATGGGATAATTGCCTCAACAGTGGCACCAAAACAGAAAAAAAAAAAACCAAACGGAGCTAAAAATAAGGCTGAACTCAGATGACCCTCTGCACTTCGGTAAGCTCCGGTGAACTATGCTCCCAAAGCCTCACTTGGGAGCAGTGCTGATAAAAAGGTAACAGCTTTTGTTTACCAACTGGAAGCACACACAAACTTTCAGCCCAGTGAAAAGTAGTCGCAGTGTGGGAACGCGGCTCACTGGGAAGGCACCAGCTTTGTGTCTGTGACAAGGGCAGGTTACCAGGTCAGAAATGCTACTGCTATTCCACCTATGGCACTGCCTTCAGTCCACCCAACACTTCTCCACTCTCTGTGCCTCTCACTTTGGGGACGTGCCTTCCCCCTGTGCTGCTTCCCATGGGCCTCAGAGGGAAGCTGGGCTTCTTCCCCACACACACACCTCTGACAAAGCTCACTCCAAGGCAGCGTTCTCCTGCCCTGCCCATGACGGACCACCACCAAGCCCAGAGAAGCATCCAAACCCTTCATAGCTCTTCGAGTAATGAGTAGACGTGTGCTTTGGGAGAGCAGCACGCTCCCAGTCCCAGGCACCCAGCAACACCCACCACGCTGGGAGGGCCCCTTTGGAGCAGCCATAACGCCTGCACCCAAACTGAGCAAGCTCCCCCAGCAGCTCACCAAGCGCTGCTGATGGCAGTGACAGCAGCTCTGCGCTGCTTTCCCCACGAAAGTCCACGTTGGGATCCCAGCAGCACGCTGGGAGCACAGCACAGCCCTCCAGCACAGCCTCGCTCCTTCCCAGCTCTCACCTGACCCAAACACTCTGTAGCGCCAGCAGCCCCGTGACTTCAGTAGTGTTATTTGTGGTCAGGCCCGCCGGAAGCTCACCAAAACAATGGATCTGAACCGATTACAGCAGGGCTCTACTTTGCCACCTCAAAACTGAAAGTGAGAGCAATGGAACGATTCCACGCAGGGAACATGCTGAGCACACACATCCCACGGCTCAGATGGAAGTCACCCCACAGCAGCAGCCGTGCACACTGCGGCCCGAACCGGGCTCACCCACCGCACCGACCCCCCCCAGCTATGGGGCAGGGGGCAGCGAGGGCTGACAGGGCAGAGCCCCGCAGCGCTGCTGATCCCAAGGGCTTCTCCCAGAGCCCCTCACGCCCCCAGGAAGGGCCTCAGCCTCTTTATGGCAAGTCAGAACATGGCTTCTCCCCCACCAATACCACGGGAGTTGGGGAACCCCACGGCGCAGCCCCAAGCGGGCAGCAGGGCTGTGCCCCCACCACAACACAACGCAGCACCGCAGCACTCACCTGAAGCGCAGCTTTCAATTAAAAGTTCACCGGGGGGGTGGGGAGGAACAACACAAACACGCACACGCAGGGCCCCCCACAACACACAGAGCTCCAACCCCGGGGGCGGCCCCTCACGCCCCCAGCAGGTGCACCCCCTCCCCCACCACACACACACACCCGGCAGCCCCCAGCGCTGAGCCCCCACCCCGCGGCCCCCGTGCCCGCTCCCCGCCCGCCGAGCGGAGGGCAGCGCCGGTCTCCCCCCCCACCCCCATCCGCCCGGGGCAAAGGATACTGCTGGGGCGCCGCGGGCGGCAGGGCCCTGATGGCGGGGTGAGGCGCGGGCGCCGCCGTCGGGTGAGGGGGAGCCGGGGGGGGAGGCGGCCCCGCCGCCGCCGCCGCCGCCGCCCCGCTCCCGGGGCCGGGCCCCGCTGCCGCCGCCGCCGCCGCCGCCGCGCCGGGTTTCAAAGCCGCCTTCTGCGGTAAACTCATCGCCGAGCGGAGCCACCACCCCCCGGCGGGGAGCGGGGCCGGGGCCGGGGGGGAGCCGGGCCGCGGGAGCGGGCAGCGGGCCGGGGGCCGGGGCGGCGGCCGGGGCAGCGCGGCGGGCCGGCACCGGCGCCGGTCTCCGTGACAACGCGGCTCCCGAGGGCTCGGCGCGGGGAGGGGACGGCGCGGGGCCGGCGGGGAGGGGGGAGGGGGGGCGGCTCAGGCCGCGATGCTCATGGGCCGCCGGCGGCGGGGGGTCTCGGTGCCCCTCCCCGGGGGCGGCGGCGCCTTTCGCGGCGGCGGCTCTCGGGCGATGCCGGCGGATTTTCCTCACTGAAGTAGCGGAGCATCAAACATGGCGCTGCGGCCGCCTCCAGCAGTCCGGCAGGACGGACGCTCGGGCGCCTTCGGGCCGCTCCGGAGCCGCTCGGCCCGCCGGCGCTCGGCAACCTTCGGCTCTTTCCGGAACCGCTCGCCGGCGAGGAGCGCTCGGGAAACCTCGGCTCCTTCCGGAGGCCTTCGCGGGCGCACGCGCCTCGCTCCCTTTCCCGTCGCCCTCCCCCCCGCCCCGCTCGGCCCGGCGCCTCCCGTGACCCCCGCTCTCGGGAAACTTCGGCTCGCTCCGGAGGCCGCGGACGCGAGGGAGTTCGGGAAGCATCGGACGGGCTCGGAAGAGATATTCCCGCCCAGTCGGGCGGCGCTTGAGGCTCTTCGGAGCCTCTCGGGGAGGGGCTCGGCAGCCGAGCAGCTCCGGAGAGACTTCGGCACCGCCCGGCTGCGCCGTGGGGCCGCGGGGATCCTGCGCTCCTCTGCCCCGCCGCCATCGCCGGCATCGCCGCCATCGCCGCCATCGCCGCGCTGCCCCGTAAAGATTCGGCTGCGGTCGTTTGGAGGCACAGCTGCGTGGTCCGTGGGGTTGGTACGCACTGACTGCCTTCCGAGCGTGGCACTGCCTCTGGAACAGCCCTTCGTGCGGAAAGAAATCAGCACTGAGAGCAAACTGACATCTATGGCTCCTCGTGCTCTACAGAAATAGCTGCCTGTAAACACAGCTGTGAAAGAGCTCGAGCATCTTTAGATACATCGCAGCTTTTTGCCTGTTTGGAATGGGGAAAAAAAAAAAAAAAAAAACAGCAGGAGTGTTTTCAGTGTTTTCACCACGTTGTGTCCCAAAGCCTCTGGCTCTGCCTTGCAGCTCCACGCAGCTGATGCCTCCCAGGCACCGTCGCTTCACCGCTCCTGTTGGTTGTTTCTTCTCCTCCCAGGACAAAGCAGACAACCCGTGTCTCTCCCACACGATCCCACATGGGATGATTTGGCCAACGAAACCCACAATTTGGCGAGCCTGAACGAGTGCCGGCTGGATCCGTGCCCCTCCTCCGCCTCTGTTGAACTTTTCCTCCCATCTGTTGTGCTGCTGGATGAGCACCTGGGCACTGACAACGGCTTTTCAGCCCCACTGGCACTCTCATGCTTCTTTACCAACATCAGCGAGCCAGAGGTGCTCACAGCAAAGAGTGCCAGAGCTGCTGATGGGTTTAGGAAAAGGAACAGGCTGCCCAAGGAGGTTGTGGATGCCCCATCCCTGCAGGCATTCGAGGCCAGGCTGGATGTGGCTCTGGGCAGCCTGGTCTGCTGGTTGGTGACCCATGGCAGGGGGTTGGAACCAGATGAGCGTTGTGGTCCTTTTCAACCCAGGCCCTTCTACAATTCAAAAGGCTTAGTGGCTTGAGGAACCAGTGGAAATTGGGGTATTAGTAGAACAGGGCTGTTTTCCTGCCAGGCCCTACACCAGTTCCCCCTCCTGCCCAGGCTCAGCCCCGCAGGGCACATCCGATGCAAAACAACCAGGTTTTACCACCCAGGATCAGGCAGGCCCACGGCAGGCAATGGCACGCGAGCAGCTGAGTCACCCCAGGGCTGTGCCAGCCCCAAGGTGGGCAAACAGCAGCAGCAGGCTGGGGAGCCCTGAGCAAGCTGCTGCTCGTCCTTCAAACCCCTCCTGTGCTGGGCTGTCCGCCCCATGCAAACCAGGACAGCAGACACAAGCAGGCTGTGTGCTGAGCAAAGCTCGCTCTGGATAAGTGCAGAGGTACTGTGGAATTTGCTGCATTTTGCCACCTTTTAAGCAGGCGGCAGCTGGAGCCACATCCAGGCTCAAAGCATCTCTGCTCCATCCTGCTGGGCGCAGCACACAGCATTGCCTCGGCTCCACCGCCCTCTGCGGGTTCGTGCCACCATTTCCAGCAGAGCTCAGCTGGTCTCCAGCTCTGCAGGAAAACAAGGAGGGCCTGTGAGCCAACAGTGTGCTCTGCCCTTATGTTCCTGTCCAGCATAGGAGGGGGAACACAGAAAAAACAGAGGATGGGGAGAAAAACGCAGGTGGGGTGTGAGATGCTCCCTGCTACCAGAAAGTAATAAATAAATAAATATAAAAGTCACGAGCAGTAAAAAGTATTTATTTCAGTTACGATAAGCTCCACATGTAGGGTGAAAAAATAGATACAAAAAAAAAAAAAATTCCCCCCATGTCCCTTTTACATATAAATATTAAAAATCCCTCTACATCTTTGCTTTCTGTCTAGAGGTGCTGCAAGACAACATGTGGCACCTGAGCTACTGTCAGTGGTTTCTTTTCTAAACTGCAAAGAAGAGTATTAAAAAGCCCTGGAGGACCCTGCACCCACCCTGCCAGCTTTGCACTGGCCCCAGCCATGCTGGGATGGAGCAGTGGCCATGCAGGACTCACAGCTCCTGGGCACGAGGGCACAGCAGCTAGCAAAATGGCAGCGAGGACTGCCTGCACTTGTCTGGAGCAATACTGGGCCGGGAGGCTGCGACCAACCTCCTATTATGGGGATGGGAGGGATGCAGGACCGCTCCTGTGGCTGCTCTCACCATGCTGCTTCCTAGGCTCCCTGTCCTGCAGGGACAGGGGCTCTGCGAACTTGGGACAGGCAGAAGCGGTGCCCACCAGCTCCACCACCACCACTCCCACCTTGCTTACATCTTTGGCACATCAACTTTTTCCTTTGCACTCAGAAATTAAAGCTAACCTCAGGAGCTGCAGCACGCCAACAGAGCCCTCCTGTGATCCAGCCTCTGACAGGGCTCCACCGACCTCATCCCTGGGACCTGTCCCCACTGTCCCCATCAGCATCCTCCGAGAACGGTCCCTTCTGGAGATCCATAGGCTGTGGGGCCAGCTAGCCACAGCCCATCTGGACTCCCCAGCTGGGAACTGTCACCACAGGGCGCTGTATCTACAGCTGCACTGAGTATTAAAAAAATAATAAATATACTAATTCTTTGCTTAAAAAAAAAAAAAAAAAAAAGGCTTTAAAATGTATTTTCCCTGAACTTTTCCAGTGTATTCCAAAATGCACGAAAAAAATATATGTATTTCCCTTCCACCCTCCCCTGCCCCGAAATATATCTTAAAATATTTACCATCCTCGTGTGCGCATCTTTGGAGAGAGGAGGTTGTGCCGGCTGTATTTAGACACACAGCCCAACCTGCCAGCGCCGCGGCGTTCCCTTTATGGCCTCGGAGGAGGACGGTGCCGGGCTCAGGGTTTGGGCTCCTGTTAGGGCCAGGCTTAGCACTGCGTGTGTAAATACGGGGCAGCGCCCTGGCACGTGGGACAGGAACCTCCCCACATCGAAGTCATTTCACAAACGAGCGAGGGGAAGAGAAGTTTTCACAGTGGATCCATCGGACCTCAGGCGATACCGGGGATGCTGCTCCAGTGAGAGCTGGGCAGCTCGCTGCGCCAAGTGGTCTGCGCCTCTCAAAGGGATGGGGAAATTCGGCCGCTGGCAGACGACGATGCAGCCAGATCCCGGCGCCCCCCGTCACCAGACCTCGCACTTTTTGGGGGGGTTCATGGGGGAGCCCAGGGGGCAGCTGAAATGCTCTGCAAACTCCCAGGAGTTGGAGACGGTGCCGATGACGCGGAAGCGCGAGGGGCTGTGCGGGTCGGTGATGAGCCCTTCATGCGAGCTCTCCGGCGTGCGAACCGAGCACCACACCTGTGAGAAAGGGCAAGAGGTGCGAGTGCTGATGTCCGCAGCTGCAGGACCCCACTCTTGCCAAGCCTGACTTGCTCTTTAACCAGCACCTCCCTGATCTCCTTCTCTGGGGCACCTCTGGAGACATCAGCTTTGCTGCCACGTTCTCCCACAACCATCGGGGCACATGTTTCCATGGATGGAAGGAAAGCCACGGATGGGTGGAACCCCAAAAACCCGCGCATCCATCCTCAGTGCCTACCTGCGCGAAGCCGACGAAGAAGAGCTGGTGGTTGGTGAGGCCGAGGGTCGGGAGAGTCTCCTCCTCCCCGTTCTTTTTCAGCCAGTTTTGATACGCCTGGAGGTTGAGGAGTGTGATGGGTTCAGGGGATGGCACAGACCCAGCCGCAGCGTGCCACCCATCCCCAGCCCCACAGCCCTACCCGGTAGGCAGCCTTGAGCCCCCCATTGTCAGCGATGTTCTCCCCAAGGGTGTGCTTGCCATTGACAGCCTCCCCGTTGATGGTGTAATTGCTGTACTGCTCCACCATGCATGCTGTCTGCCGCTTGAAGGCCTCCACTGAGGAGTTCTTCCACCAGGGACGCAAGTTGCCATCCTTGTCATATTCCCGACCTGCCAAAAACACATCAGGTCACTTGTCACTCCACTGGCTGCCATGCCAGCATTCTGCCGACCCAGCTCTGGCCATACCTTGGTCATCAAAGGCGTGTGTCAGCTCGTGGCCCACCACCACACCAATACCACCAAAATTCAGTGACCTGCGGGACAGCGACAGGGAGATTTAGAGAGCAGCCACTGCTCCCCCAGCCATGCAATTCAGCATCGACTTTTGGCAAAGGAGGAAATCTGGGAATGCTGCCCTCCCATGCTTTCCCCAGGAACTCACTTGGGAGAGGCGCGGGTGTAAAAAGGGGCCTGGAGGATGCCGGCAGGGAAGACGATCTCATTCTTGGTAGGAGAGTAGTACGCGTTGACTGTTGGAGGCGTCATGCTCCACCTGCAGGGACAAGGATGTGGCAGCACAAAGCATTGCTGTGCTTTGCTCCAGCTGCACACGTTTATCACAGCACAGAGATGTCAGCCCAACTTTAATTTCCCAGAACCAGGACAGCCAGCAGGAGCATTTTCAGGAAAACCAAATTCCAGTGCTCCAGCAGGCAAGGAGATACTGTGATATTTTCACTGACCACAACAGAGAAGCAGAGCATGGCCATACCAAGCAGGGAAGAGGACTTACTGGTCCCGGTTTGGTGGTTTCCGGAGCTGGTCAGCCGTGACCCTGGCTGAGAAGTTGTAGAACTGCATGACATTCTCAAAGTAAAGGTCGGACACGGCATCGTACTGCAGAGGAGCAAGGTGTGAGCAGCACGCAGTGGGCGCCCAGCCCCACTCCTCCCCACATGGTCACATCTGAGCCTCTGGAGCTGGCTGAATTACAGCTGCTCTCATTTCTCCTCCTCTCCAACATCTGCAGAGCCCCAGGAGGGCCATGAATCACCATTACGGAAACCGGCTCCTCAGTGTCCAGGCAGGGATCCCAAGAGCTCTGGCCAAGAGGGTCCAAGGACACAGCGAGTCCCTTCCAAGGGGACGTGGGCTCAAGGCTGCCCCGGGGCCTGGCCATGGGCATGCGCACCCTGCACATCCTGGAATGGGAGACCCAGGGGACATAATCTATCTGAGCAACTCACGTCATTAAAGACTTTGTCCAGCT
The DNA here is from genome assembly GCA_037305975.1 of Chrysolophus pictus. Classification (NCBI taxonomy): domain Eukaryota; kingdom Metazoa; phylum Chordata; class Aves; order Galliformes; family Phasianidae; genus Chrysolophus; species Chrysolophus pictus. Next base: position 6,615,371 of record CM074596.1, on the reverse strand, counting down.
CCTTGGGGTCCAGGATGAACTTTGGGTAGCCGATCATGTTGTAGATGGCATCTGCCTGAGGTGACAAAGATGGAGGTGCTTTTGGTGCCAGGGTGGGAGGACAGGATGGCCACCCCGCTGCTGCCACCAGTGCCTCACCTTCTCTTTGGCCGACTTCCTCGTCTCCTCATCCATCCACTGCAGGGTCTCCAGGCTTTCCTCAAAGGCTGTTTTAATCTCTGCAATCATTTCCTCTGCCTAGACAAAATAAAGCAGTGTTTTTTGGCCTGGAGAGCCGGCTTCCCATTCAAACAAGTCCAAGGACTGACACAGAACCCTTTGCATAGAGGAGAGAAAGGCTGGGATAACACAGCTTTCCCAGCACCAGGGCTGCACGCTGCCTGTGGGACTCACCACCTGCTTGCTGTCCTCGGCGAAGGTAGCCTTGACAAACATGGCCCCCAAGGCAAAGCCCAGGTTGTTGTCTGTGTCGCTGATGCAGAACTTCCAGCGCGGCAGGCAGGTCTGCAAGGGAGACAGGCAGCCATGAGTGGGGGCACAGCATGGCTGCAGCCCCCCAGCCTTCACACCACGTCATCAGCTCTGCACCCATTACCTATCAGAGCTACGACTCCAAAACCCACCCCATGTCCATGCTTGGATGCAATGAGAGGAGGACTTTGCTAAAAAATGCTGTCACTATTTTGTAGGAGGCATCGGGACTCACCTTCTTCGTCCCATACATCACTTCCATGAACTTCTCCTCAGCATCCTGGAAGCGCTGGTCGAGGAAGGGGCTGGTTTTACGCACCAGATTCCAGATCATGTAGTTGTTGAGGAGGCTGTGGCAAGAGGCAGTGAGCGGGGAGCAGGACACATCCCAGGCACACCTCCATGTGGGTGGGGGGCTCTCACCATTTATCTGTGGCCAGGATGAGATCAGAGACCTGCTCCAGGTACTCCTTGGCATAGACCACGACGGGCTCTGATTCATTGAGTTCCACAGGATAGAAGACCGTGGAGAGGAAGGGCATCCAGTCCACAGCCGGTGCCAGATCCTGCAAAAGCCATGTTGCTGCTACGGACTTACAAGCTATCAGCAATGCTAGCCTCTTCCCGAGCTTGTGGCTGTTACATCAGCTCTGTTTGATAGATTTGGCTGATTTTGAAGAAACCATTTCCCATAGCAGCAGCATCCTCCAAAGGTCGGAGGGGACTAAACAATTTCCTCCCACAAAGGAAAAGAAAGCCGGGCGGGCGTGAAAATGCTAACAGCGCAGTGGGGGGAAAGCACATGATGGCCCTTTGGGGACAAGGGGAGGTGGTTGGGCTGACGTCTGCAGGGCAGTGCAGCCAGGAGGGCGTTTGCGCCTCAGTGGGATGGCTGCCAGTCCCATCAGCACTCTGGAGTCTGGGAGGAGTGGGTTGAGGTGGGAGAACAGGCCAAGCTATTGCACAAGTACTTCCCAGTTTGGGCTAGTGCTGGCCTTCCCTGGAGGAGCTGCGTCACCCCTCCACCAGCCCTGCTCCAGGCAGAGCCGCAGCAGCACGTCAGCCCCACCATGCTCCTACCTTCAGCTCTCCAGCCGTCATCTTGTGATATATGACCTCCTCATCCCGATGCTTCTCCTGCGGGATGGTGATGTTGGCCAGTGCTGTCTCAAACTCCAAGATCTGCTGCATTTGCTGCCGTGTTGACTCTTCGTCGGTGCCACCCAGAAACATGCCCAGCTGCACCATGTAGTTCAGGTACCCAGCGAGCACCTGTGAGGAGACGAAGCGTCAAGCAAAGCTCAGTGTGGCCAGGGCACCCAACAACCCCAACCCTCCCAACCCTTACAGCCCTTCCAATCCTCCCAACCCTCCCAACTCTCCCAACCCTCCCAGACCTTCCAACCCTTCCAGATCTCCCAGCCCTTCCAACCAACCTAACTCTCCCAATCATTCCTATTCTTCCAACCCCACCACCACCCTGACCTTCTCATTCTCTGTCTTGTTCAGGTAGTAGTCCCGTGACGGCAGCCCCAGCCCTGACTGGTCCACCTGGATGACGTTGCTGTTTGAGTTCTTGGAGTCGGCGCTGACGTAGACGGAGAAGAAAGGTGAGATGCGGTAATGCGCCGTCACCTCCCGCAGCGTCGCATTGAAGTTGTCCCCCCCGGCCCAGGGCCCGGTGATGTTCCATCCTCCAAGCTGGGGAGAGACACTCGGTCAGGCACAGCAGTGTGGGGACGTGTGACCAGGACGCGGCGGATGGCAGGGCAGCTCCCCGTGCCGCGCCGCAGGGAAGGACGCACCTTGGCGATGAGCTCCATCAGTGGGGCGGCGCGCAGCTCCTCGATCTTGCTCTCGTTCATGCAGGCCTGGTAGTAGCGCTGCGCCTTGCGCTCCGCCTCGCTCGACACGTTGGCCGTGGTGTTCTCTGCAGGATGCACCCAGGGCGGCTTGTGGGGGCACGTGGCATTGGGGGGGGCTGCAGGGCCCCTAACCCTCTGCCAAATGCTCAGCCTCAGTTTGGACAACGGCTCCAAAAGGACACTATGGTCACTCCGTGTGCCCCTGGGACATCCCACGGCCCCAGCCCTGCCCCTGCCCCCTCTCCAGCAGCTTCAGTTCTTTGTAAGAGAGAGATAAAGAAAGAAAAACAACAAGTATTTTTCCAGCACTCCGCCGTTCCCAGCATCCCAGCCCCCCGCGCTGCCCTTGCCCCCGTGCTGGCAGTCCCGGCTTGCTCCCCGGGCTGCATTATTTATTTCCACAAGAAAGAACAATAAACCCATTTTTCTCCTCCGCCTCCAAAACTATCTTTTATTTTCTTTCCCTAAAACCCTGCTTCCTTGGGGTTTTTCCTCTCCTCACAACACAGCCTGCACCTCTGGCTCCCCAGATGTGTGGGTTTTTGTGCCTGGTCCCTTGGCTCCGAGGAATGCGAGGAAATGCCGAGCACAGCTGCTGGCTGGGGGCCCACTGCCTTCAGATTGCTGCAGGAAGAGCTGGGACAGAGCCGTCCCCAAAAGGCAGCTCTGCTCACAGATAACCACCCCAGCACCCGGCGCGGAGGAAAGTGCTGATAAGGGGCACTTGTTTGCTCAGAGCTTGAACAAACCGTCCCCCGGATAAGCTGCTGTGCTGCAGTGTTTGCATGCAGAGGCAGCGCCCGGGGCCCATCCCCAGAACAGCCGCACTGGGAGAAGCCCCACTCCAAAGAGCTGCCGAAGAGAGCCCCATGCTCACCCAGCAGGTGCTTCATGACAGCCTGGTTGTGCTCCCAGAGGTTGTTGAAGGTGCCCCAGCGTGAGTGCCCATCAGGGAGGGGGTTGGCTTTGACCCAACCCCCACAGGCGTAGCTGAAGAAGTCCTCGCAGGGGTTCACCGTGCGGTCCAGGGAGCTGAGGATGGAGCTGGTGACGGAGATGCAGGCCTCTGACAGGCACACAGCGGGTGGCCCTGGGGGGCACCACTAGCTCAGCACTAGGAGCCCCCAGCTGCACCAGAGGGCACCCACTGCTCACCCAGCTTTCTATACATGATGTGGGCAAGCATCCCCATGCACGAGCATCTCACCCCATAACAAGGCATGTGGGCAGGAACCCCATCCTGCACCTGAGCATTCCACCCCAGATGATGGACAGAAAAAGCATCCAGTCCCATAACCAAGCATCCTGCCCAGTGCCAGACATCCCACCCCGGGGATGGGATGCAGGTGAGCACCCCGCCCAGTGGCCAACCACCTCGCCTTGCGGTGCTGGAGTTGAGCACCTTATCTTGTACCCAATTATCCCATCTGCTGCTCCACCATCACTCTCTGCGGTGAAAAATCCTGTCCCATCAGAGAATCCTGCCCTGGGGTAAGGGATGCAGATGAGCATCCCATATTGTGCCCGAGCATCCTATTGAGCTTCAAGTTCCCTGCCTGTTACGCAGGAATCTCACCCCAAGGCGAGCACTCCAACCTGCCCCCCAGCACCCCATCTTGCCCCCCAGAATCCCCCTTCAGCCCCCCAGCACCCCTCCCAAGGATTCAGGTCGCAGCACAGGACTCACGGGCTCGATATTGCAGGATGAGCCCCAGCAGGCATGCTCCCAGCACGGCTGCCAGGACGGCCACGACAGCCACCAGCTGCTTCTCGGGGCGCGTGCGCTGGGCCCAGCACCCCGTGCTGCTCCTGGAGAAATTCACCTGTGGGAAAAGCAGCGCCGTTTCCCCGTCGGCACCACGTGGGGAAAACCCCACGGGCGCATCCGCCATCCTCCCCCTTAACAAACCCCGCAGCACCGAGCAGCCCCCAGACAGGGAGTGGGTGCGTTCCAGCCTGGGAAAAGCCGCAGCTGCCTTCCAGAAAGCCGCCAGGAAGGGCGGCACAATGGCAGGAAAGGGAGCGGGGAGAGCGCGGCCACAGCCATGGGATCACCTGCCGCCCCGTGCCACCCCACAGCCACCACCAGCCCCGTGGTCCCGGCACTGGGCAGGGTGGGGACCGGAGAGCCGGAATGGGATCCTCCCGTTGTGTCCAACAATATCCCCAGGAAGCATGGCCGATGTGACAGTGTGGGGAATCACGGGGACAAAAGCACTGATTTTGGGGTGGGAAACATAGCTGTGGGCAGAGGTGGAAAGGGCTATGCCAGGAACACGGCTCCAACCCCGAACCTTTCTCTGTGAGAGCCCTTTTCCTGCCGCCAACTGCCCTCATTAAGCTGCTTTCCCGCTGCTCGGAGAGGAATTAGCCTAAAATCCCCTTTGTGCAGGGACAAAGTTCCGTCCCGCAGTAATTGCCCACCCTGCTGGGCCAGGAGGGGTCCGCAGCGCTGTGGGAATGGCCGAGGTGGACCCGACCCCATGGGATGGACGTCCCACGGGATGGGCACCCCAAGGGATGAACACCCCACAAGATGGACGTCCCATGGGATGAATATCCTACGGGATGGATGTCCCACGGGATGGACACCCCATGGGATGGATGTTCCACGAGATGGACGCCCCACATGATGGATGATGTCCCAAGGGACGGTTACCCCGTGATAGATGGATGCCCCCTGGGATGGATGCCCCACAGGATGGATCCCCCAGGGGATGGATGTCCCACGCGATGCCCCACAAGCCCAGAGGTGCAGCCCCACTGGTGCCAGGGGACGGGAGCAAAGGGCGGAGAGCGCAGCGCGACGGCACCGGACTTCGTCCTGCAGGGGGGGGGGTCTCACCCAGCCCGAGAAACGCGGCCTCCCGCTGCCACGACCCCAATCTTCCCCTTTTCCCCCAAACCGGCCCCTACCTGGAACCCATTGGGGTACCCATCTCCTTCGCTGATGGAGTCCAGGGGGTCTTCGTCGTCCAGTGTGGCCCGCTTGTAGGTGGACATCTGCGGGGCGGTGGGAGCGCGGCGCTGAGCGGCGGAGGGCAGCGCTCGGCCCCGGGACCCCCTCGGGGCGCGGAGCCCCGCACAGCTCCGGGGCAGCGCCGCACCGCTCCCGCGGGGCCGCCCCGTGAAACCGCCGCTGCGCCCCGCACGGCGCTTCTCTCCCCGCCCCGCACGGCGCAGAGCCCACGCGGGGCTCGGCCGCACAGCCCCCCCCCGCTTCGCACCGTCGCCCCCACCCCGCGCGTGAATCCGGACCCGGGGATGGGGGGACAGCGGGGGGCAGCCCCTCACCGCGCCCTCGGGGTGAGACCGCCGCCATTTCGCCGCCATCGCGGCGCCGCCCGCCCCGGTCCCCCCCCTCCACCCCCCGGTACCCGCACGGCCGGGGACCCCCCCGCACCCACGGGTGCTCCCCGTTCATCGCGATGCCCGGAAGGTCGGAGGGAAGGGAGGGAGGAGAGGGTAATTAGCGCTGATGAAGGGAAGTACGGAGCGGTGGGGGGGGGGGGTTCGCGCTCACCATGGCTGCGTGCGACGGTGCGGGGCGGCCCCGGGCGGCGCGGGGCGGGGGTGCACCTGGGGCGGCCGCGGAGATGGCCCGGCCCCGCGCTGCCCCGCACCGCCCCCACCGCCCCGCACCGCCCCGCAGTGGGAGGGTGGGGGGGGCTGGGAGGGTGAGGACGAGGTTTCAGTTCGGATGTGCGGCGCTGCGAGTGTGCAACGCTAAGCGTGCAGTGCTGCGAGCACGTGGCCGTGCAGCTGTGCAAGGGAGGGGGCACGCGTCGGTGCACAAACGTCCCGCCGTTGCACGAGGAGGAACCAGGGTGTGCCAGGGTGCAAACCCGCCGCGGTGCACGCACGCAAGCACGTGCAAGGATGCCAGGGCGCGATTTCGCGTGCACGCACGTGTGCGACCTCAGGGGCTGCACCCCCCGTGGGGTTGGGGCTCCCTGCAGCCGTCGGAGCGCATTTTTGGGCTGAGGCCGCCCCCTCCTGGGGAGCACCGAGCGCCCCATGGCTCTACGCGGTGCCCCCGTCCCAGTCACCCCGACCCCATCGCCCCAAGCCCACCACCCGACCCCATCGCTCCGAAACCACCGCTGGACCCCCGACCCCATCGCCCCGACCCCTCCGCCCCGACCCCGTCTCTCCGACCCCACCGCACCATCACCAACCCCACGAAGGTTCCAGGAGGGTTCACGCAGGGACTGCCCTAAAGGGGCTGTAAGGGAGCGGGGCCGAGCACAACCACAAAGCGGACCCCAGGGACTCCACACCCCCAACCCAGCCGGTCCCGCCGAGCCTCCCCAGTGCTCCCAGTCCTCCCAGTAAGACCCGGCAGAGGGCACCAGTAAGCCCAGTTTGCTGCCTCCCACCCCCCCGTGCCGGCAGCGGGTGGAGGAAGGGGAGGAGGAGGAGGAGGCGAGGGCCGGAGCCGGGCCGGGGGGATTTAAGGCCGCTGCCCCCCCCCGCCTCCTCCGCTCCGCGCCCGGAGGGACCCGCGACTGCGCCCAACTTTGTGCGGGGCCGCCCCGTGTGGGTAAGGGACCTCCTCACAGGGACTCCTAAGGGCGGGGGGGGCCGTGGGGACACGGCTGTGCCAGGGGACATCGATGTGCGGTGGGAACATGGGGATATGGCGGGGACAGCGGGAACGGCGGGGACACGGGGACGCGGGACCGGTGATGGGAACACGGGTGCAGATGTGGGGTGAGGTCACGGGCAGGCAGCAGAGAGGTGGATGTGCAGTGGGGACATGGGCGTGCAATGAGGACGGAGGTGTGCAGTGGGGATGGAGGTGTGCGGTGGGGATGCAGATGTGCAGAGGAGACATGGCCGTGGGATAGAGACATGGGTGTGAGATGGGGACACAGACACAATGGGGACACAGACACAATGGAGGTACATAGGCATGCCACGGGTCCGTGTCTAGGGACACAAATCATCAAAAGGGGACACAGACACGGTGGGAACATAGTCATGGTGGGGATACAGGCATGCAATGGGGGACCCAGATGTGCAGTGGGGACCAGGACATGCGGTGGGAACCCCAAAGTGCTACAAACACACGCATGCAATGGGACAGGGACAGAGTGTGATGGGGATGGGGACACAATGTGGGGACACAGCCGTGCAATGGGGACCTCAGTATGCAATGGGATGCGAGCAGTGGGACCGTGCTGCCGTTCCCCAGCGCAGTTGGAGGTAGCACAGTGCTGCCCCACAGCCTGGAGGGGTCATAATGTGACCACATGGGGAGGGGATGTTCCCTTCTGTCCTCGCTTGGCCGAGCCCAGGGACAAAGGTCTGGCTGGGGAAACTGAGGCACAGCGGGTGCTGTCCTGCAGCTTTCTCCCGTCCATTCCCCAAGAGGAGCACTGAAGGGCACAATGAAGGCTTTCCTCCTCGCCCTCCTAGCCCAACTCTGCTCGGCATCACTGGTTCCCGGTAGGTGGCTCGTTAGGGCTGCACACCAGCTGGGTGCCCTTCGGGACCACGCAACTCACCGAGCACCCTGCACCCTACAGAGAGAGAGAAGGATCCCGAGTACTGGAGGCAGCAGGCACAGGAGACGCTGCGGGATGCACTGAGGCTGCAGCACCTCAACCAGAACGTGGCCAAGAACCTCATCCTCTTCCTGGGCGACGGTGAGGGGGGACCCTGCCCAGGGTGTATCGAGTGGGCTTTGCACTGCACTGGGTGCTGCAATGCATGGGGTGCTGCACCCCATACCCCATGCCATCCCGTCCCGGCGTGGCACTGACGGGTGCCCACCTGCAGGTATGGGTGTCTCCACCGTGACGGCCGCACGCATCCTCAAGGGCCAGCTGCAGCACCGCAAGGGCGAGGAGAGCCTGCTGGAGATGGACAAGTTCCCATATGTTGCCCTGGCCAAGGTGAGCCCGGGGCGGGCGCTGCAAGGTCGCTGGCGGGCGGGCGGCATCGAGCGGAGCTGAAATTAGGTCATGGGCGGCGAGAAGCACTGGCTGGTGTCCTGTACCCAGTGCTGTGCCAGGGCTCACCCACAGGAATGGGGGGGCCGGGACCCCTCCTCTCCTCCCTGGACTGTTTTGCTGGAGAAAAGACTCCTTTTGTTGTGAAGTTGCAAGCCCCCACCCCTTATTTCAGCCAGTCCCTGCAGGGGATGCTTGTGGGGGTGCAGAGGGAGGGCTTTTTCTCTGTTTGCCTAAAAATGGCCTGAAAAAGGACTAAAAGCAGCAAAACACAGTGAGGGTGTGCAGTATGCGCTCATCAAGAGTGCACAAAAGACGGATGTTGGGCTGGGGTCACCAAAGGGTGAAGAGTTGAAACCCCAAGAAGATATAGGGCTGGGATCCTCCATATGTGTTGGGTTGGGATCACTGATGGATTTAGGGCTCGGGCTCCAGAAGATGACGGCTGGGGCCAGCAATGGGTAAATAGCTGGGATCTAGTAGTTACTGCACTGGGACCACAGATGGGTGCAGAGTTGGGACCCCAAGAAGATGAAGGGCTGAGATCCTTTGTATGTGTTGGGTTGGGACCACCAATGGCTGCAAAGCTGGGGCTGCAGGAGATGTTGAGCTGCAACCACCCATGGGTGAAGAGTCAGGACCTCCAAGGGATGTTGGGCTGGGACCTCTCATGGGGGAAGAGCTGGGACCTGATGTGTACAGGGCTGGGACCTCCAAAGGGTGCAGAGTTGCATCCCCAGAAGCTGCTGAGTGCCAAGCAGTGCAGGAGGGGAATCCCAGTTTGGGGACGGTGACAGTGATGAGGATGACGACGGTCAGGATAACACTAAAGGTCTTTTATTCCCCCAGACCTACAATACCAATGCACAGGTGCCTGACAGCGCGGGCACAGCCACCGCCTACCTCTGTGGTGTCAAAGCCAACGAGGGGACAGTGGGTGTCAGCGCCGGTGTCACCCGTGACCGCTGCAACACCACCAAGGGCCAGGAGGTGACCTCCATCCTCCGCTGGGCTAAGGATGAAGGTGAGGAGCCAGGTTTTGGGGGACGCTGGGTTTTAGGGACATTCTCGCCATCATCCTATGAATTCATGGTGCAGGCAAGGCGGTGGGTATTGTCACCACCACCCGGGTGACCCACGCGACACCCAGCGCTGCCTACGCGCACTCGGCCAACCGTGACTGGTACTCGGATGGAGAGATGCCCCTGGATGCACTGGAGGGTGGCTGCAAAGACATCGCCCGGCAGCTGGTGGAGAACATCCCTGACATAGAGGTGGGAATGGCAGTGGGGACGGTGGGACCAGGAGGGTCTGGGATCACCTGTGGATGGGCTGATACTGGGCTGGTAGCACCAAAGGGTGCAGAGTTGGGATGAAAATGGGATGAAAAAAAGCTAAAAGCATGAAAATGCAGGGATGGGGTGCAGCACACACACATCGAGGGTGCACAGAAGGGAGTGAATGTTGGGCTGGGATCACCAAAGGGAGCAGCATTGGGACCCCAAGAATATGTAGGGCTGAGATCCTCAATAGGTATTGGGACTGGGGTCACTGATGGGTTTAGGGCTGGGGCTCCAGAAAATGATGGCCAGGATTACTCATGGGTGAAGAGTCAGGACCTCCAGCAGATGTTGGGCTGGGACTGCTCATAGGGGAAGAGCTGGGACCTCGCATATGTAGGGCTGAGACCAGAGAGAGTTCAGAGTTGGGACACCAAGAAGATGTAGGGCTGAGATCCTCAATAGGTGCTGGGACTGGGATCACTTTTGGGTTTAGGGCTCGGGCTCCAAAAGACGATGGCTGGGACTACTCATGTGGGAAGAGCTGGGACCTGGCATATGTAGGGCTGAGACCACCAAAGAGTTCAGAGCTGGGACACAAAGACTTGTTGGTGTAGGACTTGTTGGTGTAGGACTGGTAGGACTGGGATTCTCAATAGATGTTGGGGTTGGAGTCACTGTTGGGTGCAGAGTTGGGATCCCAAGCAGATGTAGGGCTGAGATTCTCAGTAGGTGTTGGGGCTGAGATTACTGTTGGGTTTAGGACTGGGGCTTCAGGAGACAATGGCTGGGACTACTCATGGGTGAAGAGTTGGGATCTAGTAGGTACTGCATTGGGACCTTCCGTGGGTGCAGGGCTGGGGCTCCAGGAGATGCTGTGCTGAGACCACTCATGGGTGCAGGGCAGCAGTGCCACAGCAGCTGCCCCGCTCTCACAGTGAGACACAAACCCCTTTCTCACGCTTCCCGTGCCCAAAAAGCTGCATTGTCCCCTCAGTTCTGCCCCTCGTTGTGGATTTGCAGAAATTCAGCCCTGTAAATAAATATGCTTCTGTACTTCAAAATAGCCCCAAAGCAAAACATCCCAGCCTGTTATTTAGCTGGTTAATAGCCTCTTCTTCTCTGTATTTTTTTTTTCCCTTTAATATAATTTTAACTCTGTCCCAGGCTGGAAATAATTATATAGCAGGGAAGAGATTTTTTGTTTTTCCCTTTCTCCCTCTTCTTCCCTTAATAATTTTGGTGGTGTTGTTTTGCTGCTTTATAATTCACCTTCTGAATGGAGGGGGGGGAGAGTGGGAAATGAAAAAAGAAATAAATCTCAGCCCGGTTATAAATACCGTCAGGCAAACATCGGGTGCTCCAAAGCAAACAGAGGCTGCGGGATGGGGTCTGCTCCAGCGGGGTCACATGGGGACCCTACAGGAGCATCCCTGCCCAGCACCACTGCTGGAAATGGCTATTTCTGTCCTTGGGGTAATTAACAGGGAGCGATTAAGAGGGAGAGAGTTATTTCTAGCCAGAAATTCCTCAGGGTGGTTGTGTCAGGGCTTTCCTGGGCACCGTATCCCTTGCAGCATCTTTGGGGATTGCCTCTCTCCGCTCATCTTATAGGAGAAAACAATAATAATAATAACAAAACACATTTCTGCGCCCGGGATTTTCCCTGCAGGTGATCCTGGGGGGTGGGCGCAAGTACATGTTCCCCAGGAACACCAGCGACGTGGAGTACCCGCAGGAGGAGCGGCACCGCGGCACCCGCCTGGACGGCAAGGACCTGGTGCAGGCGTGGCACGACGCTAAGCCTGCGGGGAAGGTGTGGGATGGGGCACCCGGCAGCCCCGTGTTAGGGATGGGGGGCTGTCCCCATGGGGAGGTGACCCCGCGTGGCCCCAACAGGTCGCCAAGTACGTGTGGCACCGAAGGGAGCTGCTGGCGCTGAACCTCAGCCGCGTTGACTTCCTCCTGGGTGAGTGGCCCCTGGTGCCCCATGGACGTGTGGACACCCCCAGCGCACGGTGACCCCTCAGATGTGGGATTTCTGAGGGACGCAATTTCCACCCTTTTAGGGATGCAATCTTCACCCCGCTGGGGGCACAATCTTTTTTGCTCTAACTCACCCTACTCTACCCCTCACCTTAACCATAACCATAACCCTACCCCTAAGCCTATCTCTATGCCTAAGCCCAACCCTAACCTCTCCTCCTTCTCCCCACCCTAACCATAACCCTAACCATAACCCGAGCCCTAAACCTAATCCAAACTCAAACACTACTCCTAACCCAACCACAACCCCAATCTCTACCCCTAACCCTAACTATAACCCAGCCTCTACCCCTACCCTACCCCTAACCCTAACCCTAACCCTAACCCTAACCATAACTCTACCTGTGCCTACCCCTCACCCTAACCATAATCCTACCCATAACCGTAACCCCAACACCATCCCAATCCCCACCCTTAACCATAACCCTAACCCTGGCCCTAATACTAATCCAAACTCAAATCCTACCTCTATCCCTAACCCAAACCCTACCCCTCACCCTAACCATAACCCTAACCCTAATCCAAACTCAAATCCTATCCCTACCTCTATCCAACCTCAGCCTTTACACCCGCCCCTACCCCTCACCCCCATCCACTGCCATTCCCGGGTGTGACCTGGTGGGAGGAAGGAAGGGCCGGGAGCATCCCCATCCCTATCTTATCAGCCCGGGAATGGGATCCGGTGCGGGCCGAAGTGCCTGAGCCAGCACAAAAGCGGTGCTGGGCTCCGTGAGGCCACCCCGCCTCCAGCATCGCTGTCCCCAGGTCTCTTTGAGCCGGGGGATATGGTGTACGAGTTGGACAGGAACAACGAGACCGACCCGTCGCTCAGTGAGATGGTGGCCGTGGCCATAAGGATGCTGCAGAAAAACCCGCGGGGCTTCTTCCTGCTGGTGGAAGGTGGGAGGGCTGGGGGGTGCACTGGGGGTGCGGAGAGGGATGAGGAAGCGATGGGGTGTAAAAGGAGGGTGGGAAGGGGGAAGGAGTCAGGAGGTGCATCGCAAAAGCGGGATGCAGAGCGGGGGGTAAAGAGAGCGATGGGGGGAAAGGGTCGGGGATGCAGGGCTGCGGCGGAGCAGCGCCGTGGGACACAGCGCTGTGGGGCGGCTGCAGGCGGCCGCATCGACCACGGGCACCACGAGGGGAAAGCCAAGCAGGCGCTGCACGAGGCGGTGGAGCTGGACCGCGCCGTGGGGCTGGCGGGGCGCCTCACCTCCCCGCACGACACGCTCAGCGTCGTCACTGCCGACCACTCGCACGTCTTCACCTTCGGCGGTTACACCCCGCGAGGGAACCCCATTTTTGGTGAGCGCTCCGTCGTCCCCCCCCTTCCTCCCCCCTTCCCATCGCAGGGTGGGGATGTCACCGACACGCACGTGCCGCCAGGGCTGGCCCCGATGCAGAGCGACGTGGACCGCAAACCCTTCACCTCCATCCTGTACGGCAACGGCCCCGGCTATAAGATCGTGGGGGGCGAACGCGAGAACGTCTCCGCCGTGGATTTCGGTGCGTGCGACGGGGCTGAGACCCACGGCGGCACGACGGCCGCGTGCCAACGGCTGGGTTCTGATGCTTTTTATCCCCCTCCCCTTCCAGCTCACGCCAACTACCAGGCGCAGGCGGCCGTCCCGCTGCGGCAGGAGACGCACGGCGGTGAGGACGTGGCGGTGTTCGCCCGCGGCCCCATGGCGCATCTCCTGCACGGCGTGCACGAACAGAACTACATCCCCCACGCCATGGCCTACGCCGCCTGCATCGGCACCAACCGCGCGCACTGCAGCTCCGCCGCCCGCCCCGCCGCCACCGCCTCGCTCCTGCCCGTCCTCCTCCTCCTCCTCCTCCTCCTCCTCTGCTAAAGCGAAGCGGCTTTGGGGAGGGGGAAGTGAGGGGGGGGGGGGGTGATGGAGAGGAGTGGTTTTCTTTTTAGGGGGGGAAGAGAGAAAAGAAAGACTTCGGCGCAGCAAAGCAAAGCAGCGCCGGCGGTTTCGGTGCCGCCGCGGCGCGCTGGGCCGTGCCCCTGTAAATACACCCTTCCTCCCCTGTCATTAGAGTCCTGGGCCCGCTGTGGGATTTGGGATCGGGGCTGCGGCCAAAACCCTCCTAAAGTGTAGCCGGGGGGGTGGACGAGGGGGGAGGTTCGGCTGAGACCCGACGCCGGTGCTCAACTCATTGCATGTGTGGGCATCCGTAGGGCTTTTGCTCCTTGAGCTCAAGAACGGTTTTGGGGCTCAGCACTGCACGGAGAGGGGAGCGGGGGGGGAGGAGTTGGCCGCTCATCGCCTCCTTAGGGGCTGGGAAAGGGCAACCGCGGGCCCGGGGGGGCAGAGGGAGAGGAGATGGGGTGATATGGGGGTGGGGTGCAGCCAGAGAGGGGCTCCAGGCGTGCAAAGGGTGCCGTGAGTGTGCAAAGGGTGTACACGTGGGAATGCGTGCATGCAGTGGAGGCAGCGGTGCCCTGGGGGTGCAAAGGGTGAGCAGCAGTGCTGTGGGGGTGCAAACAGTGTTACGGGTGTGTAAATGGGGATGCGTGCATGCAGTGGGTCCCGGAGGGGGGGAGACAGCCCCGTGGGTGTGCATGTGGGGCTCTGCACGTCGCTGCCCTGGGTGAGCCATTGCTGCCAAGCGTGCACATGCAAATGGAGCCTTGCATGTGCAAACAGCCATGTGTGTGCCAGCTCAGCCCTGCAAACCTGGGTGAGCAAGTGCTGCCTTGCACGGATGTGCAAATGCCACCATGTGTGTGCAGCGTCACCCAGCACCGCACTGCAGCTGCACACAGTGCCACACAGATGCACCCCGAAAGCACCGTGAGCCCCCCCCCATGCCAGCCCCATTATTTATTCCCCCCTCCCCGGACCCCCCCCCCATCCCCTATAAATAAACCTTCGCTTCATTTTTCCTACACCCCCAAACTTTGGAGTGCTGTCGCATGGCGGTTGGCACAGCAGTGGGGCTGCGGTGTCCCCACCCCAAACCACCCCCCTCCCCCCTATTCCCCCCTACCAAGCGCTGGGCTTTCCCAGAACGGGCGGTGCTGTGCTAAATTTGGGGTCTGCGTGTGGTTTGGGGTCAGAGGGAACCGCTGAGCGGTGCGACCGCTGCAGGGCAAATAGGGGCTTGGGGTTGGGGGGGTCTGAGGTGGGGACAGACCAAAAATCCTAAAATAACCCTGCAGAGGGAATGGGGGATTTGTAGCAAAAAGGCTCAGAGAGTGAAAAGGGAGGGGAAAAAAAAAACAAACGTGGGCACCCGGCCCCAAAATCTCCACCCTCCTGCAGCCCTGGGCCCCACTGCAGCCCCTAGAGAGTGGGGAACCCCCCACCCCACCCCCCAGCATCGGCTGTAGCGATAAATAGACTTTTATTTGTACATCGATACAGGAAACACAACCACGATCCGGGGGGAGGGGCGGGGAGCTGAAAAAAAACCCACAGCCCCAAACTCCCCCCCTCCAATCTGGAGCTGTTAACCCTAAAGAAAATAGGGAGGAGGAGGGGGAAGCAGGGGGGTGGGGGGGAGGGGGCAGCAATGTGGCCCCCGCTAAGTTCTGAGCCCCCGTATTATGGAATTTTCTCTCTTTTTTTTTTTTTTTTTTGGATGGGGCACACTGGGTCTGGCCCCACTCTGCATTTGGGGTCGGGGGGGAGCATTGCACTGTGCGCGTCCCTGTACCCATCCCCCTCCCACCCCCCCAAAAGGGGGTATTGGGGTGAAGGAGATTGTCTGGAATCGGGGGGGAACCCTATAGGTGGGCCCCAATCCCGCAGGGGGGACGATGGCTTCGGCTCCTGGATGTGAGCGGTGGAGGGCACTGCGGGGGGGGGGGGCACAGCAGGGACCCTCCTCCAGCGGTGCCCCCCCAGGGTGTGGGGGTCGGCTACGAGCCCTGTGCGGGGAACAATAAGGGCTGTAGAGCTGTGCCCGGGTTGGGGGGCATGGGGGGGTCGTGGGGAGGGGGTCTCAGCCTCACCGGGGTTGGGGGAGGCTGCTCCAGCTGGATTTTGATCTCGGGGTGGCAAGCACTGCCTGTTTAGGGGGGAGCATGAGCACCCATGGGTGAGCCCAGTGCCCCAGTGCTGCAGGGACAGGTACCTGGGGGGCTGCCGGGGGGCTCCTCTGGCCAGGGGGGGTCGGCAGAGGTGTCACGTTGCCGGGGGGTCCCCAAGGATGAGCGGCTGTCCTGCGGGCACAGGGTGGGGTGACGTGCTACTGCATCCCCAGTACCCACCTCTCCCCCCCCAACCTGACCCCATACCCTGCCCTGCTCGCCCACGGGCTGCTCGTCCGGCTCCTCAGCCACGCTGCCAAAGCTGCTGGCACTGGAGGACGAGCGGGAGAAGTCCTGCAGAGGCTCCGGCCTCTCCGCCCTGTGAGGGACAGAGCTGGCCCGTGCCACCCCGGACCCCTGTACGTGCCCTCCCCCCATGTCACCCCATCCCCACACTGCCTCGTCCCTTCGCCATTGGCTGCCAATGGGACCCTGTGCCAGCACCACTCCATCCCAGTATCACCCTGTTCCCATGCTGCCCCATCCCACCCCTACCGACTTGTTCCCGTGCCACCCAGCCCTGTGCCACCCGAGTGCCATGCTGTCCCCACCCCACCGCACCCACCAGCAATCACGTCCCTGTGCTGCTGTGTCCCCACAACACCCAATTCCTACGTCACCAGGTGCCAGCCTGTCCCAGTGCCACCCTGTCCCCATGCTGCCTTGTACCTGTGCCACCTCATTCGTATGTTATTGCACCACCCTGTCCCCATACTGCCCAGTTCCTGTGCCACGGGGTGACAGTATGACACTGCACCCGTACTGCCCCACGGCACTGCTGCCCTGTCCCCATCCTGCTGCCACCATCCATGTGGCACCCGGTCTCACTGCATCCTGGTGCCCCTCCATACCTGTATCCCCGTATCCCCCTACCTCTGTGTCCCCATATCCCATGTCCCCACATCCTGGTGTCGTTGTGCCTCTCTATCCCTATGTCCCCTTGTCCCCGTGTCCCGATGTCATCTCCCTGTGTTCCCGTGTCTCCTGTCCCCATGTTTCCACGTCCCCATGTCCTTGTGTCCTCATGTCTACATGTCCTCGTGTTCCCATGTCTGTGTCCCCCCATGTCCCCGTGTCCGTGTTTCCGTGTCCCGATGCCGGACCTGTCGGGGTTCCGCCGGCTCTCGGGTGAGCTGTGCGCGGAGGAGTTGCCGTCGTTGCCCGAGGCGGGGCCGTCCCTGCGGGGGCGTTGGGCGGTGATGGGGGGTCAACCCAACCCGCGTCCCCCCGCCCCCGTCCCCACCTGCCCGGCGCCTCCTGGATGCTCTCGATACCGATGGCGCTGGAGCGGCGCGAGCCGAGCGGGCCGGGCCGCCGCCGGGACGGGCTCTTCCCGGGGACCAGCAGCGCCTGCGGGCGGGCGGGCGGGAGGCGGTCAGTGCGGGGCGGCCGGCTGGGGGCGGCCGGCTGGGGGCTGCCCGCACCGCACCCCGCCCCGCACCCCGCCACGCACCTCTTCCACCGAACCCAGACCGATGGCGCTGCCGCGGCGGCCCCGGCGGCTCCCGGGCACCAGCAGCGACTGCGGCGGCACGAGTCAGGGGCGGGGGCAGGGCCGGGGGGCGGGGCTTGGGAGCGGGACCAATGGAGGGACGGGGCTTCGGCCGAAGGGGCGGGGCCAGGCCGAGATCGGGGAGGGGCGAGAGGGGCGGGGCTGGAGGGGGCGGGGCACGCAGGAACGGAGAGCCTATGGGAGGGCAGGGCGGGCAGAAGGGCGGGGCTTAGAGAAGGGAGCGGCGGTGGGGCGGCACAGTCACGGGCGGGGCTGAGAGCGGGGCGGGGTCTTGACAAGGGGCGTTGTTGCGGGGCGGGACTTCGCGGGAGCGGGGCCTATGGGAGACCAGATCTACGCGAGGGGCGGGGCTTGCCGGAGGTCGGGGCCTATGCGAGGGCAGGGTGGGTATAGGGGCGGGGCTTACCGAAGGGCAGACAACGGGAGGTGGGCGAGCGGGGCTTAGGGAAGGGGCGTGGCATGGCACGTGGAGCAAAGGGCTGTGAGCCTGAGGGGCGTGGCCTCGTGTGCCAAGGGGGCGTGGCTTTGTGCTCATGCGTTGGGGCGCAGCCGAGGGCGTGGCCCCAGCGGGGCGTGGCCCTAGAGGGGCGGGGCTCTCGTGCATAACTCCGCCCCCTCCATCAGGCTCCGCCCCCCAGCAGCTCCCGGCCCCACCTTGAAGGACTCGAAGAAGCCCGGAGCCGAGCCGTTGTCCGGGCGCTCCTCGTCGGGGCCCATCCCCAGCATGGCCTGGCTGCGGCCCTGCAGCTCCTCGTGCAGCGTCTCCAGCAGCGCCGCTCGTGTCCTCTCCTGCACGGCACCCAGCGCCCTGAGCGAGGCCACGCACGGCACCCACCACCTCCACGCCAGCAGCGCGCACCTCCAGCTTGGCGAACTTCTCGGCCTTGTAGCAGGCGTACTCGGCGTTGATGAGCTTGGTGAGCAGGAACTCCTGGAACTCGGGGCCCTGTGGGGCGGCGGCGGTGCTGGGTGGGCGCCAATGGGGCTCCTCTGCGGGCGGCACCCGCGGGCGCTCACCTTCCTGAAGACGGCGGGGTCGGGCAGCGGCGGCCCAAAGAAGGGGACATCATCGCGGGCGGTGACTGACACTTTGTAGAGGGGCCCCTGGGGGCCGCCGGGTTCCAGCTGCACCACCACGAAGGCGTGCAGGAAGTTGGAGGCAATCATGTCGGGCACAAAGGGGGTGTTCTCGTCCTGGAAGACAACGGCCACGATGTCGTTGCCGATGTGGCGCTTTCGCTGCAGCTGTGGGAATGCAGGGAGACGGGGATGAGCTTGGCTCCCCAGGCCCTGGGGTTGCCCCATGAGGCTGTGAAAGCTCCATAAATACTTAGGAGGCACCAGCAGCTCCTTTGTTCCCTCCAGCACCCAGCGCTACCCCAGGAACCCCTGTGCCCCACTGAACATCCCCATGCACCTCAAAACAGTCCCTCAGCTCTCACCCCAGCAATGACTCCGCGACCCCCCCACCTGCTGCGCGTCGCCCTCGGTGTAGGGCAGCTTGGTGGAGACATGGAACATGATCTCCTTGTCCCGGAAGTGGCAGTACACCGACTCGCTGCCCGTCTGCCCGTGTGTCACGTCCAGCCCTCCCCGAAAGCTGCATGGCATTAAGGGGAGAGGATTTTTTGGGGGGGAGAGGGGGAAAGCCTTTGGGGTGCTCCTACCCTGCCCCCTGCACGCACCCCTTGAAGTCACGGAGCTGCACTCGTTGCCCCAGGATGTCGAGGAACTCGGTGAACGCCGGGCTCTCTTCCGTGGTGCCGAAGAGCTCTTCTTCTGAGGTCTGTGGGGACAGCAGTGGGTGCCCCCCGGATCCCCTCCCCCAGATCCCCACCCTGGCCGCACACCCCAGTACCTGCCCCAGCTTTTGGTAGATGACACCAAATTTGAAGTGGTTGCTGAGCACGTGCTCGTCGAAGGCGAGGATGAGACGGGAGGCCTAGAGGGACGTGGGGTGGTGGGTTAGAGATGGGGGTAGGGTGGGTTTAGGGTTGGGGTTAGGGATGGGGGTTGGGGTTATGGTTAGGGTGGGTGCTGCCACTCCAGCACTATGCTCACCTTGGGGTAGAGCACGGGATAGAAGCGGTCCACGTTGATGTCCTCGCACACCAGCTGCAGGGGGAGGCAGGGTGCTGAGGAGTGGGTGCTGGGGGGCACCCATAGGTGCTGCTGGTGGACAGGAGGGCACTAACCTTGGCCATCTGAACCACGTTGGGGAACTCGGCCAGGCAGGAGATGGGCACCACATCATGCAGGGTGCGGGATCGGGTGCTGTGAGGTGAGAGGAGTCAGGGTGCCATGTCCACACGCACTCAGCACCCATGGGTGACCCCAGCCCTGCTCACCGCAGCAGCAGGTGGAGGTGCTCCTGTTCATCATATTTGAGGGAGAAGACAAGGTGGCCCAGTGCAGGGTCCAGAGAGTAGTAGTTGAAGTGTTCCTGCCAGCAGCCAGGGGGGCACCCATGGGTGCTCACACACGAGGCACCCACAGTCCCACCAGTGGCCACTCACACCCATGGGCACACAACAGGGCCACCCGTCTCACTATCCCATGATCTCCAGTATAGACCTATGAGCACATGCCTGTGGGGTACCCATTCCTGAAGACACCCATCCTTGCAGGCCACCCATCCCACAGACACATGTAGGGTCACCGCGCCCATGGGCACCCATCCTCACTGTTCCACTTGCCCATGACCACCCACCCCTGCTGAGCGCCCACACTTCTGGGGTCTCCATCACCATGCGCACCCATCTGCATGAAGAACCCCATCCATGAGCACCCATGCAATTGGTCCCCCATGTCCATCAGTGTCCATCCCCACGTGCATCCACACTTACAGGACCCCTGTACCCATGCACACCAACAGGGATGTGCTCCCCAGTGCCCACCTTGCCCAGGAAGTGCTTGCGGTAGATCTTGGCCGTGTGGTTGCCCTCCAGCCGCACGCGGGTGCCGGGTGCTGGGTTCAGGGGAGGCTCGGGGGCCCCGCTCAGCTGGTGGTTGGTGCCCTCGATCCAGTAGCCCCCGAATTGTGGTAGCAGGATGAGGGGGAACGGCCCTTCCCGGCCCAGCACCTGCACCCACAGCTGAGCTGGGTGCCCCCCGACCCCCACCCACCCAACCTCACCAAACTGGGAAGCATGGCCACGCTACCTCGTGCACACTGGGGTATGGGATGTAGTCCTCCTCTGTCTGCAAGGCAGTGGGGGGGTGAAGCCCTTCTGGAACTCTTGAGTGCTGTATGACCCCCTCCCCCAACCGCCCTTGTTGGCACATACCTTGAGCGGGGGGGGCACGGTGCGGTGCTGCTGGGCCATACTGTTGCCTGCGGGACATGGCCATGGGGCACGGGGGGCACCGGGGCTGTGTGATCCATTCCGGTGCCGGGAGGTCACGCAGGGGAGGGGACAACTCACCTAGGGGTGGCGGTGCCCGCGGGACGCAGCTAGCTGGCCGGGGAGGGGCCGGGGGGGTCCATCGTGGCGCTGCCTTGGGGGAAACGGGGTGCTGGGAGCTGCCCCCTGGGGGTGTCCGGCTGCGGGGGGAAGCCACCACCGTCCCCTCCCCATTAATGCGACCGTCCAACCCCCAACCCCCACGGGGCGCCCTCTGCGGGCGGGCGGGAGCGGTGCGGGGCAGCACCACGGACAGCGGCGGGGACCCCGCGCGCAGCGCAGCCCGGCCCGACGGCCCATGCAAAAAGCGCAACCCCCCCCGGCCCCGTGCAAAGCCCGCGGGGTGCACCTCCCCCTCAGTCATCCATGGGGCCGTTCTGGAAGTGGGGAGGAGGGGGGGACACCCAAATGTGGGGCCAAGGACGGGAACTGGGGGTAACAAGGAGGGCAGATTGCAGGGATATGGTTGGGGGGGTGGAATATGGGGCCGAGATGGGGGGGGGGGAGAAAGGAGGGGGAGCAGGTTTGGGGGTGTAAAGGGGGAGGCAATTTGTAGGGTACATACTGGGGAGGTTTGGGGACACATAGGGGCTGACGCCCCCCACCCCCACCCCCACCCCCCCCACCTCCTCCCGGTACCGGCAGCGGCTGAAGGTCACGGGCCCGGCCCGGCCCCCCAGCTGCTGCGCGGCCCCAGGGACACCGGCGGTAGTGGCAGCCCCGGGGGGGGGACTGCGCGGCGCTTACCGGGGGCGGCGGGAGCAGAGCTGAGCGGCGCGGGGCCGGGTCGGTACCGGTACCGGAGCGCAGCGACGCGGGGCCCCACCGCTCGCAGCCGCCGCGCCGCGTCACGTGCAGCGGGGCGGGGCGGCCCGCACGGGGGCGGCCGGCACCGGGAATGGCACCGGAACCGGGCACCGGCACCGGGCACCGCCATCCCGGCCCCAGGGGCGGAGCAAACGCCTCCGTAACCGGCAGCGGACCCGCGGGGTGGAATGGGGATGGGCAACGGGAAGCGGGACCCATCGGCCCCATCCCCTCCGCCCGGGCACTCAGCGTCCCCTCCATCTGTCCGTCCGTGTACGGAGTGCCACCGTGCTCCCACCCTTGAGCAGCCAGGCTGCCCCCGTCCTCCCACCCTCAGTACCCATAGCGCTTCCACATCTGTCTCCCCGTCCCTGGGGACAGAGTGAGTTCATTTGCCTGTCCACCTATCTGTCCACCCATCCTTCCACCCCTGGTGTCCAGAATCCATCTGTGCCCATCCATCCTTCCTCCCATCCCTAAATGCCCAGAGTGAGTCCATCTATCCATCCGTCCTCCAATTTGTTCATTCTCCCATCCCTGGTGCCCAGACTGAGTCCATCTGTCTGTCCATCTTTCCATCCATTCATCTGCCCTCTCATCCCTGCTGTCAGAAGTGAGTCCATCCCTAGTGCCCAGAGTGAGTCTGTCTACCCATCCTCCCATCCACCCATTCTCCTACCCCTGGTGTCCGAGCGAGTCCACCTATCTGTCCCACCACCCATTCAACTTCCCAACTCTGGTGTCCAGTGATTCTATCTGTCCATTTAATCTTCCATCCCTGGAGCCCAGAGTCCATCCATCCATCTGCCCCCATGCCCTGGGTATCCCCCAGGACCCACAGCATCCTCCAGAGCCACAACTGGGGCTGCAGAAGTGAGGCAGTGACTTGGAGAAGGGCTGGCACAAACTACTGCACACCACGTGCTGGGGGCTGACACCAAGCTAATGCCCCCCAGGAGCACTCCTAGGGCCCAATGCCAGCACGGGAACACCGAGGGCTCAGCCCCACAGCTGCCCGGGCTGGAGGCACGCAGGGATGTGGGCAGTTCTGTCCCACAGCACAAGCCAGCACTGCATCTGCTAGAGAAGGGCTGCCAAGCATTGCCTGGCCAAGGGCATGGGAGCACGTGTGCTGCACTCAAGGAAAGCAGTGGGTGCCAACAGGCAGGAAGGCTGCAGGCCCCAGGGAGAGCAGGGTGCCCAGAGCAGCAGCCACAAACCTCTGACAGAACGGGAGATGTCTAACTTTATTATGAAGATACCTCAACAGTGCCCCAACCTTTTTTTTTCCCCCTCAAGTCTGGAAGTGGTACACTAGCTCCTGCTACAAACACGCAACTGGGGAGAGGGAGAGATCCTTTCTGGGAGCTGAAGATGTAAAAAAAAATAATTAGTGCATTCCTGAAAACAAGAACAGAGGGAAAACCTCTCGCCAGGGACCCACGCAGCTCCGGTGGGTCCGAAGCAATGGGCAGAGGGCTCTTGGCAGTAAAGGACCAGAGAAAGATGTTATCAAAAGTCATTAAAACAGCCCACGTTTCTAAAAACACAGTTCACAGAGAGAGAGACCGTGAGGTTATTCGGAGCGGTCGCATCTGGAAGTGAAGCTGCGAAGGCGAGCGGTGCAGTGAGGGCAGCCCAGCCCCGGGAGCACAGGGCTCACACTGCAGGGAAATGGATGAAGACATTCCTCACAACGAACAATTTCTTTACTTTCATGCTGTACTGAAAGAGGAATAGTGGATCAAAGAGGGGATTATCTGGAAGCAGGTTATGCCTAAAGAGTTACCGGAGAACAGATCGAGATGGTTTTGATCTACTGCATCACAACTCCTTTTGGGACAGACGATGCCCCCGCCTCCCCTGCTGGAAACATCTGCCTGAACCTGGCACACGCTGCCTCTGCTGCTACACTTTCCAACCCTACTGTTGCTTTATTAAATATAAAATGGGGAACGTTCTCTTGAAGTCAGGATGTCCTTCAGTGCAATCTGCTTTGACATAAGGCATTTTGGGGGCAGTCATTTCAGAATGGGATTCTGCCTTCTGGAAGAGTCAAGAGTTCAGTCCCGTATCCACCTTCTCTCTAAATGCCCTACCATGTCAAATCCTCTTCTCTTCTGGTCTGCCAGTGCTTGTAAAGCCATCAGTGTCCGAGTAAGCCAGTCCCTGGGAGCAAGGAGACAACCACCTGACAGTTACAGCACTGGCGAGGCAGAGCTGAAGTCAGCGTGGGCTTCAGTAAAAGGGGGGGAAGTGGAGGGGGGGAAGATTCTCACCTTTAAATCCTTCTTCAGGCATACAAACTGGAAATGGGAAGAGAGAGGCATCATGTTAGAAGTCTCCTGACAGTCACTTCTAAAAGGATCCTTTGTGTGAGCGCAGCGCGCTGCGGCACTCAGCTGTACCTCCATCCGACAGCCACAGGAAAGCTTCAACATCTCAATTTTCCCCTCACGTTTCAACCCAAAGCCAACACAGCCCTATGCAGCCGCCCATATTCCTGCCAGAAGCACGGCAGCAAGGCAGCCTCCCAAATCCCAGACCTCCCCCAAGCACACAGGGGTCCCCTCCCTCACCTTGCATCACATCGTCCATCGCTGCATAATCCGCAATTGGCTCATCAGCCTGGAAAGCAAAGCAGACAGGGTTAGCAAGTGTCTGGCAGACTGCATGGGGTCACGCTCCTTAAGAAGGTTCTTCCTTCCCCAAAAAGCTGCAAGGGAAGAACTCAGCAAAGCGCTTCAGCTCTCTGCTTTGCTTCCTCCCAGAGCTGTGCTGCTCCTGCCTTACCTTGAGCAGGATGACGGACTCGGGGATGACGCCCAGGCTGCCGAGCGTCGCCGTGTCGTCGCTCAGGATCTTCCCATTGATCGACAAGTTCTGGTCGAAGGGAGCAACTGAAAATGCATGCATGATCTGTGCCAACACAATGAGACACGCTGGTTTTGTGCGGAGGAAAAAACATACTGCTGAGCTACACAAAAAGACCGCGTGCAGCACACACACACACATGCCTCCACCGCCGCTGGGGATTCAAACTCTTCCCTCCATCTCCTCCCAGCTGCACTCTCCTGACTATTAATTTCATGGGTTTTTTATTCCAGAAGACACGTTTCTTGCAGCAAGATCGCCTTACCTGTATTTTCAGCTCTTTCAATGTCTGGTTAGCAGAAACAAGCAGTGCTTTCTCTCCTCTGACCTTCCGGTGCCGGGTGCTCCGTCGGATGCCCTGCTTTTGGTAGGAGATGTAGCTCTGGTGTGAAAGCTTCTGGCGCTTCGCACCGCCATTGCTCTGAAAGAGAGCCAGGCACGAGGAGCTCAGCCATGGGCACTGCACTGCTCACAGCTCCCTGCCAGGCTGCAGCACTGGCCCAGGGGAGCACCTGACCCATGCAATACCACCAGGAGTGTAGGAGGACCAAAGAAACTTCAATTTCTGCTCCTAGCACCAGCACTGAGTTTATCCTGATGTTGCAATGATCCCTCCTCTGTACCATGGTGTCATCTGCACCATGATACAGCACCGGCAGTGCCCTGGTGCCAGGAGGCACAGCCCCCAGTGTCCCTTCATTTGGGATGTAGCATTAGAAATAAGAGGAGTCGGGGTGACCCAAACATCAAGTGGGCAGGTCTCTGAGCAGAGGCTTCTGACTTAGCTGGCTTTAAAACCAAAGAGTGCAGGCACAAAACCAGCCCCACTAATGCAAATAGAGACAAAATGTGTGGTATGACCACCAGGATGGGACACTGCTTTCCCTTTGTCCCGTAAGATGCAAACAGAGGAGAGCTGTTCCATCACACTGACTCAAAGAGGCTGGTGCAGAGCGGAGGAACCTCACAGTGTTTTGATCTCTACCTGATTAAAATCTGGGTCTTGCTCCCCCTCTGGCTTGTTTTCCTCCCTTTCCTCTTCAGCTTCTGAGCTGCTCACGTTCAGCTCCGGAGCAGCATCCTTCATTACCTGAAGTCATAAAAATCATTCTTCGTAACTAACCCAGACTGTCACATCATGGCAAACAGCTTTCAAGACTTCAAGGATGCCACCTTGATCAAATGAACCGAGCTAGAGAAACCCAGAGATCTGCTCCACGTGCTCAAGGAACACTCTCCCCCCAGCTGCACTGATCCACAGGGACCAGGCTTAGGAGAAGATACAGCTCTGGAGCTGCTCTGTTGGACAGCAGCTGCTGGCAGCCAAGCAAACCCCACCGTGGGGACATCCTGCTTCCTGCAGTCCAGACCTCTCCAGGCAAAGGGAACGTCTCTGGGGGCCTACGCTGATTTCTTTCCCATTAGCTGGCTGCTCCTCCACTCAACTAAGTGTATTACGAAAGCCCTAACCCAGAGAAAGGAGTATTATCTGTAAATTATACACTTATCCATCCCTGCAGCAGCCCGACAAGAGGCACTCACCGCTGTTATTTATGGGTCTGCAGTTTGTAAGTAAACGAAATCTAAATAATTGACACCAACGTACAGAACGCAACACCCTGTTCATTTGCCTGCGGCTCTGCTGGGTGCTCGCATAGCCACACTCTGCCTGCAGTCTGCAGGGAGCCCAGCTGTGCTCTGCACCCCAGCTGTCCAACAACTCCCTTCCCCATCCACGTCTTTGCAGTTCAAGATCCCAACTCCCAGCTGTTCAGCAGCAACTGCAGCGTCCCCAAGGCCCTCTGGATTCCAGCAGTGCTGCCCTATGCTGACTGCTGACTGCACAGGGCCGTGGCTTCCCACTGGGAAACACTTCCTGACTGTAAGGCAGAGCTGGCAGGAGGGGAGCAGTGGTTCCGAACACTGTTGTGGGCACAGCCCCACCAATGAGGGATCAGCATGCCAGCTCTCGCCCCCTCTTGCCAGCCCCAGCTGCTGGGTGAAGAATAGCAGCCTGTTCTCACAGTCCTGTCCAGCACCACGACAAAAAGCCCTCCTCCATACTGGAGCCAAGCACTGTGCAGCCCCTAGGCAGGCTGCAAAGCCACAGCCGTGGCTCCAGACCATGCTCTGTGCTCTGCTCTGACAGCTTAGTTGCAGATCTCCGGGTTCCACCTCGTGCCCCAGAACAGGGCTGGGGGGGAGAAAGAAATCAGCAGAAGCCTGTGAGCTGCCTTGCCCTGCCTGCAGACAACTGCTTGTCTGGCCACATGGGTTCACAGCTGGGGCAGCTTCTGAACAATTAAATGGTGCTGGGATGAGGGAGAACCAAAGGAGTGATCCGTACCTTTTTATTATCCACCACTTTATGGATGTAGATGGTTGCTTGGGTGTACTCACGCAAGTCCCGCTGCTGTTGGCATAACAGCCCTTCTCTGCATTCTGGACAGAGTTCTGGGGAGGCACAAAGGAAAAGGCATTTAATTGCTTCAGCTCCTTGGAGACACCAAGCACTGCACCTGCCCGGCGCCGCTCCTCGCTAACCCACAGCACCAGAGGTGCCTGCCAAGCTCAGCAGGATCTGCAGGGATCTGCCCAAGCAGAGCCAGGTCCCGCAGCACCGAGGAGCAACGCAGCAGGGAAAGCTACTCACGGGGCTCAGAGCTGTACAGTGCACTCTCGGGCTCCCCGGCAGCTCGCGTGCGGGTGATTTTGATGACGTGATCCACCACAAAGAGTTTTTGAATCCTCTCCCACTCGCTGGGCCATATTAGAGCTATACTGTGCAAAGAAACAAGAACGTGCTTTATAACATGGGAACGCCAAGCTGAGAATAGCCTCCCCTCTTCCTTCCAGTCTGCTAATGCAAGAGGAGCAGCAGAACCCATCTGTAGCCCCAGCTACACAAGGGCCAGCGTGCCCAAGGTAACGGAGGCACAGCAGCGTGTCCTTAGTGACATGGAGCTGCTGAGCTCCAGCCATGCCCAGCGCATGGCCAGAGGGAGGAGGAGAGAAGTGGAAGATCTGCTGCTGTTAGTTCTGCCTCGCTGCAGAAGCAAGGCTGTGGAGCATTAACTCCAGCCCAGCACCCAGCGCTCCGGGGGCAAGTCTCAGGGAAAGCAAAGCTTCAGCAGCTAGATGTTGCTATGCCCCAGTCAGGCTCTGGGTAGGCTATTGTTAGGAACTAGCCAAGCTTAAGTAAGCTCTTTTTTCCTGAGCCAGCATCCTTGGACAATTTGGATCTCGCCCTGCATGGAAATTTATACTAAGGTACACCTGAGGAAGCGGCTGCATTCCCTTTATTTGGGGGGAGCGTGTGCTCCTGTGTCGCCACAGCTCAGTGAACTTTGGGAAGCTCCCCGGGGCTCGCAGGGCAAGGCAGAGGTGAGAAGAGAAGGAACTCACAGCTTGGAGTCTTCTTTGGTCATGGAAGCATAGGTGAACATGAGGCCCCCGTGGGGGCAGAGCAGAGCACTGTTCCCCAACGAGGAAACGGGGCTGCACCGCGTCGGCCTCCTGCTCGGGCAAAGGGAAATGGGGGAGGTTATGGCACAGAGAGCAAGAAAGCACAAGTCTGCAGGCAGCAAGAAAAGGAAATCACAGGTGGGTACGTGCGGATGGCATTCCAATGGGGAATGTGA
Organism: Chrysolophus pictus; assembly: GCA_037305975.1. Lineage (NCBI taxonomy): Eukaryota > Metazoa > Chordata > Aves > Galliformes > Phasianidae > Chrysolophus > Chrysolophus pictus. Next base: position 6,587,465 of record CM074596.1, on the reverse strand, counting down.
CACTGCCACAGATACGGAATCAGAGCTGTGCTCCTGTCCCGCACAGCCCGCACCACATGCAGCCCATGGCAACGGTGACCTCTGCCTGGGATACAGCTCCAGGCAGATGAGAAAACTAATCAGGTTACTATCTAATCTGACCATCTGGTTAAGGCATGGTAAACAAGGAAATTCGGATTCTTGCAGTGTATTACAATTGCTACGAGAGCAGGGTCCAAGTCCTTCCAATCAGCTTCCTTCTTTCCACGCACGCAGCTCTGGGCAACACTGACTCAAAGCCCCAGAACCAAACAGAAAGTACCAAAGAGCACAGCCCAGTTACCTGACAAATTTCCTCCATTCTTCTACGAAGAACTGTGAAACAATATACAGCTCATCTGTCTCCTAGAAGGGAAAAAAAAATACCCACGACCTTCTGTTAATTAACCCAACAATAGAGAGGCAATGACTGTTCAGCTTTTTCTGCAGCACTCATTCTCTTTGAGACCTCAGCATTTTTACCATGACAACTTCATCCAAGCGCGCTGGGAAAGCCAAGTAAAATAATTTGAGATCAAGTACTGAGCACTTACATTACTAATCTTGTGTTTATTACAAAGTTAATTTAGCTTCAGATCCAATTACCTCTAATTCATAGCAGGAAACGGCCATTTCCCCAGAGCAGTACTCTGGCACTGGGGTTCCTTTGGCTGAGTACCACTCCTTGGACTGGGGGGGCAGTGAAGCAGATCCCTCTGTGTACCCCTGAGCATGGGGTGAGACCACCCCACCTGCCCCCACTTTCTGAACGCTATCAGTAGGGCTGTGCTGCATCGGTACTCCCAGGGATGGACGTAACCATTGAGAAATGCCATCCCTGCTTATCCGACTCCAGGCCAGTGACAGCTGCACCGGCACACGAGGACTCCCGTGTACCAAAGGCAGGGCTCGGTGCCAGAGCAGCTCACCAGGGATACAGCTTCCACCCAAAACTTCCCCCTGGCCCCCACCTGCGGCCAGTTGCCCAGACAAGGCCGGCATTTGTCGTGGAACAAGTTCTGGAGGGATGTCTTCTGCTCACTGGCCATCATCTTGTGCAGTGCTTCATTTTCTTCTCCTTCACGCTCCAAAATCTGCACAAAACAGGTTGGTGCTTCAGTTCCTAGCAGCTATTCAAAGGTGACACTGTTTTTCCCCACTGCACTGGAGAACGTCGAAGAGGAAACCAAAAACATGGCCATGTATTTACAGCCAGCAGAGGGGCAGTGTTGTTTGCTATTCAGATACCTTGCATTGGGAACAGCACTCTTTGTTATTTGGGAACTCGGGGGCCTTTGGGAAATATTGCTTGAGCTTCTTCCAGGCTTCCTTCGATACCACCCTCCTCTCGTTCTCGGATATGCACAGGTCACCTGTAGGGAGACAGGCAGGAGAAGGGCTTTGCCCTGCCACGCTCAGCAACCGAACCAGATTGAGGAGATTAGTGGGTATCAGAGTAGGGGAAGGCAATCGTGTCAGCAAAAAGAGCCCAACTAATACACAAAGTCACCTTCAACTTCTTTATCGTTTCTCTGCTCTGATGGCCAAAAAAACAAAGACCTGAATTCACATTTAGGTATCAGAGCCTCAAGCAGTGGATAAATACAGACCACGGGGAGGCTGGGAGAGGAGATGCCTGGAGAAGCAATGGGGGCACCGGGCTGCTGCTCTCTGACCATGGCTATTGAGCTGTGATGTCAGGGTGACTCTGTTCTGCAGGCTGCAGACAAACCCATGATCTGTGGAACAGGAGCTGAGCATTTCCTGCACTCTCAGCAAACTAAATCATCACTGCTATGTATCCTCAACTGCCCCATGCACCACACAACCAGCAATTAATTAAGGCCCAATTACCCAAACTAAACCTCAGCCCATATGCTGCAGAGGAACGTCTGAAGCACGCAGATGTGGGAGGGCTGTTCTCTATGAGGAGCCAAAGGTTACCTCCAGCAGGTGAAACACAACCTGCCAGATATGGCCCAAAGCGTCGGATCAATGGGCAGCTGAGCAGCATAACACTGCCACAGCCCTATCAGCCTGCTTCCATGCTGCATGCCTGCATTAAGTGCTCCTGTTTGCCAGCAGCAGCTTTGTTGCACTGGGAACTACGCTCTCTGAAAAGCAGGTAACACCGTGACAAAGTGTTTAAACGCCATTACCCTACAGCCTTGATGAGCCCTAATGACAGGAGTGTGCTGCTCATTGATGGACACCTATCAACAGGAGCCTCCAGCAGAACACAGGCAGGTTGGGCAAGCAGTGAGATCCAAACCAAGATCCAAACCAGTGAGAGCCAACCAAGCAAAGCACCAAGCAGAACAGCTAACATCAGGTCACAGCCTGACGTAAGCAGACACCGAAGCACAGCAGGTGGGGGAATCAATACGCCCCGGTGCCCCGGTGCAAACAGAAACAGCAGAGTTTCTGCAGTTGTGGGGTAAGTGCTCCCAGGCTAGCTTCTGATACAGGAAGAATGATCTGACGCTGCCTACTTCCTCTAGCATCTCCCCCTGCTCAGAGTAATGCTGCAGCCCCATGCAGCACCCACGTTCCTCTCTAGGGGCTGGGCTGGGCTCGTGCCCTTTGTACCACTTGCTCCATGTTTTTAAATGTCAGGAAACATGTGAAAATGAGAATAAAAACGTGCTTCTGTGGTAACTGCTCATGCTGGTTCCAGGCTAGGAGGTTAACATCTGGAGCAGTAGGCAACAACAGAAGTGTTCAGCTCCGTCCCCCGCAGAAACTTACCATGTGGGCAAACAATGTCTTCATTAAAATTTAACTCTTCTTCCTCCTCTCTCTTCTCCTCATTTGCTTCATCTAATAAAAAATAAAAAATAAAAATAAAAAGATTGTGCCATTTCTCTCTGAAAGAGAGGGGAAACCTTTGGGGGAAGGAGCCTGGTTTCCCTTCATCAGAGCTCTCAGCCCACGGGAAACCTGGGAAGCGTTATTCTGTTATTCTCCAACACATGGGCCTGTGTGCCTGCAGGCCAGGCTGCATGGCAGTAGGAGTGCTTTGAAGTGCGTGGAGCACAAGAGCATCCTTTGTGAGATGACAAAGGGTGCATTTGTTCCAGCTGTGGCACCGCAGGGCTTCGCTGCTCAGAGCTAACCCGAACCTCTAGGTAAGAGCAGAGCATCACAGCATTTTCTGCTCTGCTCCATCATGTGTATCTGCTCTGATATACAGCACGAGCATTGCTACACTGGAGTTCAGAACTGCTCTGCAGACAGAAGCATAGGCCATCAAGATGGAGTAATAGAAAAAACAGCAATGTAACAGTTTGCAGCAATGTGACTAGGGAGCAAGCTGGCTTGTAAGCAGTTACAACACACTTCTGGGAAGTGCAGCCTGCTCTGAGATCAAGGTGACCCCACAGAATGGCATGTGGGACGGCCCCTCAGCTGCTGACATGGGGAAGAGAAGTGCCCTTTTCTCAGTGGATGCCAACAGCCCCAGCAGCAGCCTACAGATAGCATCACTGCAGTATCTGATGTTCTCAGAGCCTTCCAGCCTGAGATCAATGCAATTAGCTGATCATCTCCACTTCCATTCAAATGAGCTCCTTGCCCTCAGTTATGAAAGGAAAAAAGCTCAAAAGGAATCCGATTTCTAAGGGTTTAGAGAACAGAAGGCAAATAAAAATCCCCACACGTCGTCACAAACATATGATACAGGGATAGAAGAGAATCCAATTCATGATATTTTTTTTCTAAACCGTGTTTTGCCAGTGCTGCTCCACCAGCTGTGCTGTTTCATCCGTAGGCCTTTGCAGTAAACATCCCCAAGATAATTTTCATGTTTCTTCCTCCCCCTGCGCACTCTCATTCAGATAAAAGTAGATGAAAAGATCACGTGTCTGGGGCGGTAATCGTACACAGCTCTGTAAAGCTACTTATTACCTCATCTTCTTCTCTGGGTACGAAGATCACCCGGCAGTTTTGAAGCTTATCAAATAAAAAGCTCCTGAAATTAAGGCTATGTGATATCAAACCACCCAAAGTGCCTTCCCTCCCTGCTCATAAAAGAGAAGTAAAACAACACACGCCAGAACACCTGACGTGTCTTTTGTTAGCGGGATCAGTCAGAGCTGGTGGAGCTCTACGGCAGCAGAACTACCTTTGTTTGGTGCATTTCCATTCAGCTTCCCATTGCTGTGCTCTGCGTCTTCGTCTTGCTCATTTAATTGCTCCAGAGCCAACTGACGCCAGCTCCGCAAGGACGCCTTTCCAACCCAAAACCCGTCACTCCTGCAGGGAGACAGCAGCATCAGCAATGCAAATCACAGCCCAAATGGTAAAAGCTTGGGAAAAAGCTATTTGGACATTGGTTAGCACAGCTAAAAACATCTCTGATGACGTCAGAAGCACCAGGACCCACGTACCCCTTGACTGTTATCTTCAGCAAGTTGGTGACGGTTTTGTAGTCTTCGTTTAGCTGGTTTTTCAGACGCAGGATTCGACACCTTTCTACCACACAGTCCTTGCAAAGTGCTTTGACTGGGATGAGGGAGAAAAAGAAATACTGCGTTACAGTCCAGCACAGGCAGCTGAGCATCTAGCTGGTTTGAGAGCTCAGAGATGTGGAAGGCATGCACACCGTGGTTACCCTGCATCACAACCTGAGGTGTGGCACGTAAGCAGGGGAACTGCCATGGTACAACTCCTCTGCTGAGATGCTGTCTGTTCCACCAGCTTGCTGGTACCAGAATACAGAGAGCTGCAAGGGAGCTTGCTCTGACATGTGGATGCAGGAGTCAGAAGGTGGGGGGCTGAGGTATGACCTCAAAGGCTGTGTCACTGCTCTTCTGTGGCACAAAGGTATTGCGCAGACACCTCCAAGGTGCCACTCATGGGATGAGAGGGCTCCCTGCCACCCAGCTCAAGGAACTCCTGCAAGCAGCCAGCTAACAACCCAGAAAAGCTCCAAACCTCCTGCAGTACTTCGCAGAACCAGGAGCAGGGGTGGTCCTGCATATGGGCTTACGCCTTGGGATGGGAGTGGGAGGTCACACTCAGATCCTTCCCTCTCTGTCATCCTCAATGAAGAAAATGCAGGTGATTTTCCAGTTGACTGAGAATGGCTGCCCTGTTTTCACAAGGCCTGCCTGCATTATGGGACATTCTTCCCTATAAGTGCCTAGCAGGAGCCGAGCTAATTTGGTCTCAGTGGGAGCTATTGAGCTCCTTTACAAAAGGAACCAAGCCTGGAGCTCGGTTCAGAGACGCACAGGGACTGCAGAGCCAGCCCTGCTCACAAATCACATGCATGGCAGATGTGTGCAGCAGCAGCATGTTCACTGATAGGTGTGTGCTCCCAGCGAATGAGGCAGCCCAGGACTGGCTGGGGTGGGTGGGGGGGAGGGGACAGATTTTCTTATTAGGCTTTAAAAAACATTTTGAAGAGTCTGGGGGGTTACACATGCAAGTTGTGCTATTTCACAGAATTCACTTTGTTGCTTCCTCAGGAATTCCTCTGTGCACAGCTCTCCCTAGGCAGAGCAGGATTCAGGCCTGAAACCAGCCCTGCAATCAGACTAACCGTATTTATTTGGATGCTAATGTAATTGAGTGATTGAAAAAAAAAAAAAAACAAACAACCCAAAACACTCAGAAATCGCGGCACAGAAATAAAGTTATGGTAATAAAGGATGGCCCAGCGAGGCGCCGGGCCCAGAATAAGGCTCGAGCACATTAAGCACATGCTCAGCACAGCAGGAGCAGGAGGGGAACCTGCACGCCTCACCGTTCAGCCTGGGTCCCCCGCCGTATCTCCTGTAGAAGAAGTCAGCCACGTACTCAGATATCCTCTTCATTATGCATATCTTGTCAGGATGCAGCTTCCCGTGCGAGCACAGGCAGGCTGTGTTGTCTATGGGCTTGGGAGGGGTGGACTCATCCAGCCACTTCTGCAGCCATTCCAGAGAGATGAAGTCGTACGGGGAACCTGGGAGAGAAAAACAAGGAGAGAAACAAGCCCGTGCGTGTCAGCCACCACGCCACACAGCAGATGGCATTTTATAATTACTCTGATATTCAACGGTACTTTCAGAAATGAACAGGCCATGGCAGTTGGTTGTACCTCCGTGGTACAAGTTGGCAAACACGTGACGCAGCGCCCTGCCCAGCCCTCTGGGCTGCTCCCACCACTCTGGCCCAGGGAGACAGAGGAAATTTACAGTGCAAACGGTAACTTGGTTAATTTTTTTTTAATCCAAACATGATTTCTTTTTGTTCTTCAAGCAGAGCAGCAGGCTTGCTCCTGCCTGCTCAAGGGGAAGCACAGAGCTAGGGTTCAGGTCAGTGGTGGGTCAGGTTGGTACAAGCTGTGAGATGGCTTTGTATGACATCCCTGCACCTCCACCCTGAGACCCATAGTGATCCACACACCCACAGAACACATATGTTACATTGAGAGAAAAAGTGGTGCATTGTGAAGCTGCTTGCTGGGGTTACGCACGCACGGCCAAGCGGCTCATCTCAGTGCTTCTGCACATTTCAAATTAACACACATCCATCATTTCACACCAAGAAGCAACAGAAAAGCTCCAGCAAAATACTCAGCCCTCAAACTTGCACTGGGGCTTTGCGAAGCCTGGTGTGAAACCCTCTCCCCTGCAGCAGCAGTGTTTCCATCTTACGCAATGCTGCCGAGCTGCACAGCCATGACCTCTGGAGAATTGCAGCACTGTCAGAAAGGCTTTGCTAGTTAGGGATGAAAGCCGCCTCCCCCAGGAAGGACGGGCTTTTCTTTTATTTTTCCTGAGGCAGGCTTTACAAAGCTGGCAGAAAATGTGTCTGCACAGCTGCAGGAAAAAGCAGAGCTCCTGAGGGACGGGGCCTGCAGCAGCTCTGAGCAGCGAAGGCAGTGCTGTCCCCAGGGCAGCACCTTAAAGCAGGAGCAGAGGAGCTGAGATTTATTCCTTTATCATGGTAGGAATGTCAAGAGCAAGCTATTCTGTTGCTGCTGAAGGGGATAAAAAGGCACCAGGGCTGTGCTTGTTGCTCCTTTCTAATGGTGACTCATGGCATATTCATACCTCCATCACGACCATCCACTGCAGCTTTGATTTATGGGTGACATTTTAACACTCCTCAGCCTTGCAGCTGAGCTGTGACACCCACTGGTTCGTGAGTTTTGCTCTAGTGTTCCCAACCTGGGCTCATGGACCAAGCAGGCACACATACAGGGGAGAGGTTTAAGTCCTCAGCCAAAGGCTGCTGCTCAGCTCCTTAAATCTTGTTGCTGGTTCTGAGCATAGAGCAAGCTAAAAGCCAGAAACAATGCAAACAGGCCACGCGAACATCTGGAAGTCTTTAATTCCAGCTGCTGGGAGTTTTTAGGAGATGCAGAGTGGAGTGAATCTCCCCGCGCTGGGCAGACAGCGAGCTCCCGTATGCTTGCTTTGAAAAAGACGGGAGAGAAAGGCATAAGGGGATAAGGGGATAAGGGGATAGGGATCCTGGTGCTCAGACATGCTAAGGCAACAAGATGCAGGGAGCAGGAGTAAAGGATTAACCTCAGTCACTCATCAGACAGGCTATGAAGCTCAGGAACACAGCTTCGAAGCCTCAGCAATGATAAATCAAATCATTTCCTCTGGAGGCCAAGCATTCCTGTACCCTGCTACCTGCAGGTTAATTTAGACCAACAGCACCGCAGCTTGACGTGAGTTGGCAATTGGAGACTGGGCAGTTATTCTGCCTCGATGCCACTGAGCTCTTAACGAGACAAGCTGCTCACCGGGCAGAAGCAAGCAGTCACAATGCATGGAAGCACACAGGAGACTGACAGGAATGGAGCAAGAAGGGAATTAGCGATGCCAAAGGCCATTAGAACAAGCAAAAAGGGAAAAAAAAATAGGTTAAGGCAGATAAGCAAGTGAAGGGAAGCAAATCCTAAGCATGCACACAGCAATAACAGGCAGTGATTGCCTTCCTTGCCCAGAGGGCCGCAGCCACAGGGCCGAGCTGCAGGTTAGTTACACAACATCACTAATCTTAGCAAAGGGCTACTAGAAAAGACTACCACAATGTCTTACAGACCAGCTTCAGCAGGTAACCTTTGGTAGAGCTCCTTCACCTCTTCGTGCTTGATTTTGCCCCTGGCCACACTCTGTTTGCGCATCTCAGCCATTTCGTTGCACCACTCCTCAAACTTGCAGTTGTCACGCTCCACCAGCTCCTGCAGGAAAGCTGTGGGGAAAGGGAAAAAGCCCTGTCACCTTGGGGAGAAATGCAGTGATTGTCACTGGCCCCACAGTCAGTTATTAGGGACAACAACTAAGTCCAAGAATTCCCCCCCATGGCTACCGACGTATCAGGTCGTTCTGGAAGCAAAACGCACAGACACTGCTCTTTCCAATACTTATGGCAGTAGATGATTAAATGCTGCCGTCCTGCAGGATACAAGGCACCCAAGGGAATCACTAAATGAGGGCCGTGCAGGGAAGCAATGCTTGCTGTGTTGCAGAAACCCTCTGCTTGCTGAGCAGCCAACGCCGAGTGCTGGCGGCTGTGTGAAGTGCAGAGGCTGTGAACGCTGTGGCAGGACAGACTGGCCCCAGCACTGCCCTGCCTGCTGCCCAGCAGCTCCTCCTGCTGCCAAAGAGCTGCTGCTCTCTGGGCAGAAATGAGGGCTCCTCATCCCACAGGTGCACCTGCAAGCCCCGTGCAGCCCTGTGCTGCAAACAAGGGCACAAAGCCCTGATGAGACCAGAGATATGCAGGGCAGATCCTCACCTTGCTGCAGCGTTGGAGGTAATGGGAACTTTTGCTGTCACCAACGGAAAAAAAAAACTTGGAGTGGAGAAAAATAAAGCACTTCCCTTGCAATGCTGGTCTGGCAGAGGGGCACCGTGTGGCTTATCTGAAGACTTTTACTATCTAGATGTAGTTTAAAGAGCTAAAATATTTCAGAAAGGTAAATGCCCATGCAGCCAGAAAGCACAGCACCCACATGGGAAAACACACAGCACTATGGAGCAGCAGCCAGACCCGCCTGCCCTCAGGTCAGCAATGGAGAACCAAGCTGCACTTCTCTGCTGTGCTGGAAGAGCCGTTTTTAACGGCATAAAAGCAACATGCCTCGAATTTGCAGTTGCATGAAGCCTCTCCAAAACCACCAGGCTTGACGGCTGCCCTTTGCTCTGTGTACCTGGCACGCCTCCATGTGAAACAAAGGCAACCACAGGGCTGCTCAGGAATTCAGAGCTGGGTGGGGAAGTTTTGCCGAGTATTGTTTTGGGCAGAGGGGTGGGAGGGAAGGGAGTCTAAGAGAGCTCAGCAAAGAGACTGAAAGGCTGGTGAGAGGCACAAGCCAGCATTGAGCTGCAAGGCCTGGAGGGTGGGCTTTGAGGTTGAAATGGTGGGGGGGAGGAGGGCTGAAAAGCTTTGATGCTGTGAGATCAGGGGAGTCCTGGAGGGTTGGAGAAAGCCGTACAGCTCACCCCCACCACCAGCTCCCACCCCTGCATTCAATGACAAGGAATGCTGACACACAGCTCAGTTCTGAGGGGAAGCAACACCTCCATCGGCCCTGCTCCACAGAAAAGGGAGGAGAAGCACACCTGCAGCTTCACCAGCACCAGGGGCGTAATTAACACCTCTGATCAAGCAGCACACAAACACTGAGCATCATTAAATGCACAGGGCAAACCTACAGGGATTTCTGCCACCCCCGGTAATTCTAAAGCAAGATATGAACGTGCTCACACAGAGCTCTTGCTGAAGGCTCATAGCCTCTTGTTTTTATGCCATCTATCCTCAATCTGGCAGAGATTAAGCACTTGCAGAAGATACCAGCACTATTCCCCTCCATCATAGCACATGCCCTGCTGACAGTCAACCCGAGGGGGACATCACCTCCTCCTCACCCCCTCCCAGAGGACCCCACAGGACAAGGTTCCCCAGTAGGCCCAGAGGTGACATTATCAGGTTTATGTAATCCAAATGCTGGAGAAGTCCAAAGATTTTGCTGCATGTGATCCACGCTGAGACGGCAATGCACTGTGCAGCACCAGACAGCAAAAGGTCCCTGAGCACGGAAGTGCTCCAGAAGAAGAGGTGAAGAGGCAAGGAGTGCTCTCCCTTACCTGGTACTTCCACTGTCAGTGACTTCTCCCGGGTCTGCAGTCTGTACACCAGCATATAAGCATTCCGTGAGCAGTGTGTCCCTTTCCCACATTTAGGTTTACGGGTCTGAGATTTCGAAGGCTCTGCTGTGGGACACAGAAGCAGAACATAGTGAACACACAAGCTCGCTCATGGGCTCCCCTTTAACAGGCCAAGCTGGCCACCTGGCTGGGCAATGCTCCTGCAGGCCTGGCATCAGCCCAAACTTTAGCCCAAAGCAAGCCCAACTCCTTCCAGCATTCCTGGAGGCAGGACAGTTAAAGGGACTAAATGAGGGCCCTGCTGTAAACCACGCTCCACCAAAGAGGCTTTCTTCTCTCCTCAGCCCGGCCCTGCCAAGTCAAAAGCAGCTCTTGCACAAACATTCCTCCTCTGCCTCATGTTGTTAGTGCTGGTGTCCTGACACCAAAGAACAGGGTCACATCCTCAGGGAAGAGATCTACTTGCACAGAACTGTGGATGTAAAAACAACACAGGGACAGTTCTGCTGGGCAGTTCTGGTGAAGCGAACAGCCGTGAAAATGCTCATCTCAGAGCAGCTGTCATATGATGCAAGCTCGTGTTGCAAGAGCAACTGCTTCCAGACTGCCAGGCAAGGACAGCAAACTTGTCTGCAGCTGCAGAGTCAAAATTCATCTTGTGTGTTAATGTAAAAACAAACATACTAAAAAATCCCAACCCTCTGTAGGTCAAACTATAAACTAAATATTGAAATAGTTTTTAGGAAGTATTGTTTTGTTTCTCTCCCAAATCCTAGAGAAAAATTACATGCATCTTCTACCACGCCAACCAGGGGACTTCCAAGATGATCTTCATTTTGCATTTTCTCCAAATATGTCGAGCTGTTCCCATCAGTAAGGCCTGGCCTCAGCACTCTCCCTACAACAGACCTCTGCTTTGCACTGCCAATCTCTTCCTGCTGCTGCGTGCATTTGTAACGAAGACAGCAACTCTCAAATTTCAGTTTTGCTTGGAGTGGGCAAATAAAATCAGCACTTTCCTATTTTGCTTAACATTTGCTGAGTATGTTAAGGCTTTGAGCCTGAAGAAGCTTCCAGGCATGCTTTACTTCCACCTAAGCAGCCCTGTGCTTCAGTAAGAACACTTTCTTGCAGCTAAGTACAACCCTTTAGAGGGTCAAGGCTACAGCAGTCCATCTGCATCTTGTTCTGCTCCTCTGGATAATTTGTGAGGTTAAAGAAAAAAGGCTGAGAACATTTTATTTCCTCTCAGGGCTCATTTTCCTCCCTTACACCACTAGATGTCTAGCCAACTTCACGATTGGGGTTGAGAGCACACGGCAGTCAAACATTAACAGGATGACAAAACTGCTCTGGTGGCAGCCTGCACCGATGCACACCGTGATGAAATGCAAGAAGGTGTTTACTAGCAAGAGATTGAAAATAAAGTGGCATCATGCAGGTGTTGCATGGGAGGCAAGAGGAGAGGCAGGCTAGCATCCCACAGCTGTACTCAGGCTTTGAACACAAATCTAAGAGCATGTTTTCATTAAGCTGTTGCTTAAGGATGCTTTAAAAAAAGGCAGTATTTCATCAAGTCCAATGATTGGTGCTGGAAATGCAGCAAAACAGAAGCACCCAGGAGTGTTTTGGGAATGGGTTACTGGCGCTGTAAGAGGACACCAGCAGGAGGCGAGGTGACAGCAGCACAACAGAAGGAAAAGAAAGAAGCACAAACTGAAAAAGGCTATCTTGGATTTTTTGGATTGAGATTGGTATGAACTCTCTGCTGCCTCCTAATAGAGCCAAAGATTAAAACAACGCAGTGGAAATGAAAACAGCGCGTTAAGGAAACTGAAAATCATGCCGTTATCTGCTCCTGAGCCTCCTTCTGCACGCTGGCCAAGAAAGCAGCTGCTCCACCCCGATAGCAGCACAGCTTATCAGTGTGTTATCTGCCATGTGGCAGCAAGAGAAATACTAGAGGAAAGGGAATGATCACGAGGCACGCGTAAACACTTGCATGGGGCTGCAATGAAGAATATCTGGCAGCAATTAACAGAACTGCCATTTCACACCTTACTCCTAAGATGCGACAGCATGTGTAGGAGCACTTTTGTTTTAAGAGCATCAGGGCCTTCACGTATTCAGCCTCCGTGAAAAGAGTTATTTTAAAAGGGCACTCACAACTTAAAGGTTTTACCTAGATCTTCCTCAATCCCCAGCTGCAATTTCTTCCCCTCCATCTTCTCAATGTCTTCATCATTGAATTTGTACCATTCTCCTGTCTGTGGATCCTTCACATGGGCGATGTAGTGCCCTGAGTACGCACTCACACCTCGGTGTATGAGAACAGCACTCAGTTCGTACACATAGACACCATCTGGAAGGGAAACAGTGGTTATTTAGCTCCTGCTTTCTTCCCCAGCACTTCTGCTTTCTGCAGGGTAGCATGCAAAGGCTGCACCTGGCTGCCCAAGCCCTCTCCACATTGCCAGTTAGAACTCCTGCAAGCTGCCCAGCTAGGCACAGACAGCTGCTGCTCAGGCTTCCAACAGCTCTGGACAAGTTCCCCAACCATAAGCAGATTCAGACAAGACCTCCTCACGTTTGTTGAGAGGTAATTGCCAATTACTACAGCGTGCTACTCACTTTTTTGTTCCATAAAAGGTTCCATGTCAAGCAGCTCAGAGAAGCCAATGTAGGTGTTCAGCTTTTTCTTATGGCCAGTTTGTCTGTGCGAAGGCAAATGGCCAAGCTTCAGTTCAGGGCACAGCAATAACAGTTCACATCTCACAGTAACTTCCCTCGAAGCCCACCGAGCATCCCAAGAGAAGCTCATGCACGCACTCAATCCTCAACATCTCAAACCAATGCAGAAAGAGCAGAGCAGATGGCTTTCCAAAGGGCTTCAAAGCACCCAAGGCACTCCTGCTTTTACAGCACGCGCTCCAGAGAGAGGCTTACCTGTCAAACACGAAACGCATCAGCTGCAGGTTGAGTGTGCATGGAAGACTTAGCAGCCTGATCTTCCTTGTAGCATTCTGCTTACTCTGACATGTTTCGCAAAAATAACGATTGTCCCCTTCTAATTTTTCTTCCTGACCAGGGGAGGGGGCAGAAAGAAAGATCTTGAGAACAGGTTACCCCTGCAGTCAGCCCCTCCACCCAAGCCACCCACGGGGGACTGGAAAGCACTGAAGTTATTTTAACCATTTAAGTCTCCACACAGCTGCCTTCCAAAATAATCTACAGGTTGGAAATTTGCAATCCTCTGGGCTAATAAGGGCACTTTACAGCACAGCAATAGCAGACTGCTGTCACTTTAAATGTCAGCCCAGACCTCAGGCTGCTTACAAGGCTTCCAGGTTTGCTCTCCACTTGACCGAAGTGCATCAAGTTGGTTTAATACCACTAGGGCTAAGGAGAAAGAAAACAAAGGAACTGCCCTTTTAGGAGATCACGCAGACCAAGTTAATGTACAGCCACATTTTACCCTGGAAATCACAGTCCTTTGGGGCCAGCAAAACACACAGGGAAAGGGGAGTCTGTGCCTGGGCAGCGCATAGCAGGATTAGGCCAGAGAACTCTAAATACAACCGTTTCATTTGGAGGAGGACCACACAGATGGAAGCTCCCCATGTCAGGGCAGCAGCACTGCTGTCTGCATGCAGCTGTCCCTTCATGTGCAAACACAGCGCTGTCGTTTTTCCCAGCACACCTTCCAGGAGCAGAGCAACCAGTTAGTCAGGGCAGTGTCACACTGCAGGTTAGCTCTGCACCCACACCTCCAGCCTTTACCAGGGCAGCAACTCCAGATTCCAGCAGATTTTTAAGTCAAAAAAGAGCACTTGCAGCTGTTCCCTCAGCTATTCTGGGGCCTTGCTAGTATTTTTTGAGAGCATGTTTCAGAGCAGGGAATGCCTCCTGTTGCTATGCAGATGAGCGCAGATATAGAAAACACAAAAAGCAGCCATTCTCCCAGTGCTATCCATAACAAAACATGCAGGCACTTTTGGTCAAGCTTCAGGGGCTTTTTCCCAGCTTTCCTGGGAAGGCATTATGACTAAACACAGCTTCCAAGTGCTTTTTAAAGCTGTTACATGCGCATGTGCAGCAATCCTGCCCAGAGCCACTCCTCCCTCCCTGTCTGGAGCGCATGACTGGGTCCTCTTTTCTAGGTTCACAGAAAAATGTTTCCTTCTGCATTCATCTCCCTGAGGCACCTCAACTCCAGCAGGCCATACCGACCTCAGAGGCTGTTGGTTGATGGAGGGAATGGAAACACCTTGCTGAGAACAGTACAGCTCACAAATCAACCAGCCCGTACCTTGAGAAACTCTGTTATGCAGTCTGTCAGCTGCTTGTGCCCTTGGATGTTTAACTCCAGCTCATAAAACTTAGACACGAGTTTGGACTCCCTGCCGCACTGGTTGCAGCTAGAATAACAAAAAAAACCACAAATGCATGAGACAAGTTCACCAGCTGGTGAGTTGCAACTCCCCAGTCACCAGTAACCCTCCCCCTGTAGCTATGTAACAGCTAATGTGGTACATCACAACACTGCAGGACAGTGTGTGCAGGATAACAGCACCTACCAGTAAAACATGGAGCACCTGCTTACAACTCCAGAAGCCTCCTACACAGCATTTCAGCAGCTTACCTGCCTGCTCCAGCTGTCTGAAGGGAAATTTCCCCTCATATTCTTCTCAAATATTCAAATATTTCTTCCCAGAGATTACATACGTACACTGTGACATAGGCGTACTCCCCACAGAACTGCTTCTGAACAATGTTTCGAACGTCTGGATTTTTTTGTTTGGATAAAGTATCTTCCAGCAGTGACATGAACAGCTTGGAAAATTCCTGGGCATCCTGGAACAGAAAGCCAAAGCTTTTAACAATACACCGTGGCACAAAGCGCAATCACTGCTAATTTACTGCAAATTACACAGAGCCCTACACACAGCCTGCACCGAGACTTCAGCGTGCCCTGAATAGAAAGAGACTGGTCGGGAGAACTAAAGAAAAGAGGAATTTGCCAAGGCCCCCAGCGTGAGAGCACAGCAGGAGCGAGGCTGGCTCTGGGCCAGCAGCTCAGGGTGGCTTTGACTTCTGCCCCGCTGTTCACAGGATTCTGGATGGAAAACAGCGGCTCGTTAACCACGCCAATCCCTTTGTGCTCCACCTGGTGTGCAGACATCGGCTCCTGCTGCCCAGCTGTGGAGACACGGCGTGCTGCTCTGCCCTGCTAGATCACAGCAGCTCTGAAGGGAATGCAGGAGCATCTTGCAGAGCACTAATCATCCCCTGCCCCAGCGTGGCTAGGTGGGAGTCAATCTTTCCAGCCTGCCATTCCTGCAGAGCTTTCTATCTTGTTAACACTCATTAGTCAAAGCCTCAGCACACAATACAAGCTGCCTGCACCGAGCGACACGGGGGAAAATAAAATTGAGAAGCTGCACTGTGGCTTTGCTCCCTTCCTCCTGCAAGGCCCAGGAGTTGCTCCACGCACCTCAGGGCAGTCCTCTCCCCACAGCACTCTGCCTTCTGTGCTGCCTCTCCCCTCCTTGCTTCCATTGCCCTCCTCTGCTTTCTCCTCCAGAAAACAAGCTGGTTTTAACCTCGCTTGCCCGCCTGCCCAGCCCTCAGCTCTCCTCTCAGTGCTGTGCCTGTTGCAGTCCCACAGCTCCTCTCTCTGGTTCCTACCATTGTCACAACGGCACGTGACATTTGGCCAGCCTTTAACCTCACCGGTCACTAACGACCACTTCCTTCCCAAGGATGAGGAGCTACCTTCCCCTCCTTCATCCTCCACAGGCATTGTATGCCCGCACTCTGGCTCCGATTTCAGCTGTCCTCCCTTACTGCTCATTTTCAAGCTCTATCCTTCTCTTCAGCCCTCTTCAGCATCCATGTCCCATGCTGCACTCATCTCTCCCAAAAGCAAGTTCTCTGCTTACAGACTCATACAGGACCTCAGCCAGCTCTCATCCCACAGGGACCTCAGCCTCCCCAAGGAGTTCTACAGCACAAAGCCCTTCCCAGTGCCTCTCACTCTGGGAAACATGGTCCTGGCTCACTCCTCAGCAAGCTCAGTGCTTCTGGAGCAGGTGCAAACGGTGCCAGTCCCACTGCTCCTCCTGCACCCACCCCAAGGTGGGCCTGGAGCACTTCTCCTCCCTTTGTGTTTGTACAAATGAGGCTGAGCAGCAGATCACAGCTCAGAGATTGCTCAAATAACACCTAAAAGGGCAGTTTCATGCTTCCTTAGAGAAAGTAATTACAGGCAAGACTCAAGCCTACCTGCTGCTGGCCTGTATCCAAGCCAAGCGCTTTGACAAACCCAGAGGGATCGATGTATCGCCTTTTGCTGTTCTGCAGCAAGGCAAACAAGTACTGAAGATGCTCACAAATGGTCTGAGGCTCATAGTCTATAAAAAAAAAAAAAAAAAAAAAAAAGATGAACTGTACAAATTAACTGTACAAAAAACAACTAAAAATCACACTTTAGTAGAGCTGTTTTAAACCATCATGAGATCTGATACGGTTAACGTCAGTGATGACAGCTAACTGTTCTGGTTTCAGCAGGGACAGAGTTCATCTTCTCCACAGTGTATGGTACAATGCTATGTTTAGGAGAAAAACAATGCTGATAACATCCCAATGTTTTAGCTGTTGCTGAGCAGTGCTGCACAGAGCCAAGGACGTTTCAGCTTTCCAGCTGCTCGTTCTGCCCTGCTAGCCAGGGGGCTGGAGAGCACAAGATGCTAGGAGGGACAGAACCAGGAGAGCTGACCTAAAGCAGCCAAAGGGATATTCCATGACAAACGGCATCATGTGAAACCAGAAAACTGAGGCTGGAGTGGCAGCCACTGCTCTGGGCACCAGTCAGTAGGTGATAAGTACCTACCTTGTGCACCACTTGTTTTATAAATACTCATTAAAATATCATCACAGTCATTTCCCTCTTCCTTTTCTGCTTTAACTCTACCCACAAGCTCTACTTTTTTCCTCCCAGTTTTTTCTCCAACTCACTGGGAGAAGGGGCAGCGAGCAAAGAGATTGGAGCTGAGCTGCTGCTGGGTGCCCATACAGCACCAAGCCCCAGCACAGGCCAAACATCCCGCAGTGCCCAACGTGAGCTGTCAGAAAACAGCTTGAGTCAAACAGCAAGATGCTGTTCACTAAGTACCACAAAAACAGGGCGGCTCACAGCACACCTCCAGCACAGCACCATGCAGAAGGTGCAGCACCACAGCCCCTCACATCCAGCACCTAAATCCTCACCATCCATGGCACCAAGCACAGCCTTCTGACTAGAAACCCCAAGAGTGTTTTCAATCAAATCAGATCACTGTGATTTGAGAAATGATAAGGATGGTTTAGCTTGATTTGCTCCTAAAAGCTGAGTGAAGGACTTGAAGAGTCACACAGAGATGGACCCAATAGTTGTAGCATGTACACCATAAACATACTCTCAAAGACTACACCACTAGGTTTTAGAAGAAAACGAGGAAGATCTCTTCACTCACAGCAAAAAAAAGTCTGCTGTGATAAGTTTCCACTGACCTTTGTCTTTGGGGATGCTCTCTCCAACTGCATGCTCGTTGCTGGAACATAAGTAGAGGGCTTGCCGGAGCTCCAGATTAAGAAACCACATCTGCAAGAAAGTGTTCACGTAGCAGGTGGCGCCCAGGTTCGTTAAGCCCACAAATGCGTTCTGGTGTGAGAAAGAAAGCAACAGTTATCATCTGCCACTGCCGAGAAGCAAGTAGAAATGCAGCAGTTGTGGTGGGAGCAGCAGAGGCACCATGCATCCCACTAACAGCTGGGACAGGTGTGACACAGAGGTGCCCCCCCGCCTCGTCCTGGGGCAGGATGCAGGCTGCACCTTCTTGCGACGCTCGCAGTTGGGATCATCAATGTTGTGGAAGCTGTTCTCGTCGATCTCGCCCAGCCAGACGTGCTCCCCGATGCCCACCAGGCAGTTGGGGTTCCCCCGGCAGTTCCTCCTGCAGGACCAGCACCAGGAAGGACCATCCATCATCCGTGGAAGGGACAGAACCCCTCGTTTGCGGGGGGCTGGGGGGGGGGGTGGGGTGGGGACAACATGGGGGACTGGCAGCATCCCACACCTCCCCAAAACACAGGGCTGGGAGAGAACTGGGAAAGCCCACAGGGAAGGATGGAAAGGGAGCCCCAGGGGTGTGCTGGGAGCCGGAGGGAGCAAAAGCCGGGGGGGAGCGGGAGAGGGAGGGGTGCGGGCCCCCACCAGCCCAGGGCCGCGTATTCGGGGACAGACAGGAAGAGGGACCCCCCAGCTCCGGGGATAACGCGGGAAAGCGCTCCGGGGAGCGCGGGGAGCAACGGAGGGAGCTGGGGAGAGCCACGGCCCTGAAGGTCCAGGAGCGGCGGAGAGCCGCTGCCACACGGCCCCGGGGGGAGGAGGAGAGCGGGGACCGCGGGGGGGGGGGGGGGTTGGGGGAAGGAAGCGAGGCCCGGGGCCGGGAGCTCGGGCCGGATCCGCCCGTACCGGCAGGCGCCGCGCTGGCAGGGCTCCAGCCCGACGCGGTAGGCCGCCTCGATGTGCTCCTGCGTCACCGCCTCGGGCGGCACCGTCTCGGTCCAGCGCCAGGCCGCCTTCTCCAACTGCAGCCGCGGCGCCATCGCCGCCCCCGGCCCGACCCGACCCGGCCCCTCCCGCCGCCGTCAGGACCGGTGACGCCACGCGCGCGACGCGGTAACGCCCGGTGTGGCGCGAGTTGATGACGTCACATCCCGCGCGACTGGGTGGGCGGGGCCCGGTTCCGGCGGAGCCCGCTGCCGGCCGCCATTCCGCGGTCCCGCGGCCGTCCTGCGCCGCTCGGCTCGGGCCGCTTTGATCCCCGTGGCCGTCAGATCCGCCCCGCGCCGCCCTCAGAGCCCTGCAGCCACTTCCGTACCTCCTCGGACCTCGCGCTCAACCTCCTCCGTACCCAGTCCCCCCGCAGCCCTGTATCCGTACCCTCACACGTTCACGTCCGCGTCCGGACTCCGGAGATCCTCCGTCCCACCCCTCCAGACCCCCGCGCTCCCACATCCACCTGTCCCGGGTTCCCATGGCTGCACTCATGATCCCCCCACATCAATCCCGCGGATCCATACTTCCCCCCTCCGTAAGCATCTGCTCCAGGCTCCCCACGTATTCAACCCCGTGCCCACACCCCCCTGTGCCCCCTTAGCAGCCCCACGCCTCCACGCCCCACCCAAAGCACCAGCTTCCCCCCCTCCTGCCCCACACAGACCCCAGTTCCACCTGAAGCCCTGTGCCCCCCGTTCTTCCTGGATTTCAGATGATGGCCCCAAGTGCAGACCCACACACGGCCCCCACATTCGTTCTCTCTCCTTTAATGGGTGTCCCAGCACAGGGGGGCTGGGGGGGCCCGCTGCCCCCGCCAACACCCACGATTGTCCCTCGCGCCCCCCACCCAGGTGCCACCCCAGGAGGCACCCGAGCGGCCCGGCCGCCCCAGCGTGGCTTGGGTCGGGAGTGGGGAGGGGGGGTGTAAACATTCTTGTGGGGTCCCGGCCCCCCCGGAGCCATCCCAGGGCAGCAAAGCACCGTTTTCTTGTGGCGTTTTGGAAAAATAATAATAAACCCGACAAAGGTCGTCCCCCAAGCTGTGTGGGGGTAAGAGGGGGGCTAGGAGGGGCAGGGGGCGACAGCAGAGCCCCCCACCGCGCCGTGCCGCAGGTCAATGGGGTGCCGAGGGGTCCCTGCAGGTGCCAGCACCAGGCCCCGCACACATCCCGACACGCCCGTGAGGAACTTGCCGGCTGTGAGGCTGCGGGGGTCTGGGGCACCGCCTGCAGGAGGGGGGGGACATGTGAGTGTGGGAACATGGGGATGCAGCACCCCACAGTCCTCACGCAGGTCTGCTTCCCATGTCCTGTCCCATGTCGCATCCCAGCACCATATGTCCCCTTTCCATGTCCCCTCTCTTGTCCCACATCATGTCTCATCATACATCCCCTCCCATGTCCCACCCCATGCCATGTCCCGTGTTCCATTCCATGCCACACCATGTACAATCTGACATTCAATTTGTGTCCTGTCCCATTGCCCCCAGTGCCTCATTATGCCCCATCCCGCATCCACATCCCCTGGTATCCCATCCATGTTTTGTGTCCCATCACGTCCCATATTTTGTAGCACCCTCTGCCCCGTGTCCCATCCTGCACCCACACCATGTCCTACCCCATACAGTCTCCTATGTCCTCCCTCCACCATACTCCATTATGTCCCATCACATATCCTGTCCCATCTGTACTGTGCTCCCTGCCATGTCCTACGTCCCATCCCACACCCTGTGTCCCACCCCACACCCTGTGTCCCCACTCTCCACATCTCCATACCGATGTAGATGCTGCCCTGGGTGTTGGCCATGATGTTGGTTCCTGGGGATTCTCCAAACACCGGCTCCTCCCCGTCCACCTGCAGCCACCCACGACGGCCCTGCCTATGGGGCAGCATCAGCACCCATGTCCCAACCCCAAACCCCACACCATTGTGTCCCGACCCCACCTGGCCGCCATCACGTGGTGCCACTCGCCATCATTGACAGGGTCTTCGGAGACTATGGTGGCCTCGCCGCTTCCCAGCTGGTAGCTGTGGGGACACAGGGCTGAGCACGGGGGTGAATGGGTGGTGTGGGGCCCCAAGGGACAAAGGTGTCCTCCCTCACCTGAACACTAGGTGCCCATCCTTCAAACCCAGCCCCACGAAGTCTTTGGCTTTGCCACTCTCCTGTGGGCACATCGGGGCTGTGAGCGGGATGGGGACAACCTCTTCCCCTACCGGGGGCTGGACGCCCTGGCCGTGTCCCCGCTCACCGCCCCATGCCACAGCAGCAGTCCCTCCGTGCTGCTTGTCCTCAGCTCCAGCTCAATAGTGTCCTGCAAATCAGGTGCGCTGCAACGAGAGGGGCCGGGCATGGGTGCAGAGCCCGGGAGAGTGCAACACCATGGGAGCAGAAATTCCATGGGTTCAAGAATGCAGCAGGTATAACACAATGGGTGCATGAATGCAATGGAAACAAGAATGCACTGGATGCAAGAATGCAATAGGCACAAGGATGCAGCAGGTACAGCAGCACAATGGGTGCAAGAATGTAATGGGTGCAACACAGCAGGAGGGGTGTTATGACGGCTGTGATGCTGCAGGAAGGGAGGCAGCACCATAATGGGTGCAATGCTGCAGGAGAGAGTGCAGCAGCCTTGAAGGGTGCAACACCACGGGAAAGGTGCAATGCTGTGACTGGGACAATGTGGTGGCAAGGGCAATCATACTGGAAAGGATGAAATGCTGCAATGGGTGCAGCACCAGGAGAAAGGTCCAATGCAGCAATGGGTGCAGTGCTGCAGGAAAGGGGCGCAGCACCATCCGGGGGTGCAGTGCCAGGGGAAAGGTGCAATGCAGCGTGAAGAGGTGCAACACTGTGATGGGTGCAATGCCATAAGGGTCCCACTCCCTGCTGTCACTCACCCACGGGGGAAGAGGTGACCAGGCAGGGCCAGGTAGGAACCCTCACTGAACACGGCACTGAACTGCCCAGGGGTGTCTGCAGGGAGATGGGGAGAGGAGACACCACTGAGCACATCCCCAGCAGCAGGTTTGGGTGCAAAAAGGGGAAAACGGGTGCACAGCATCCTGGGGAGCATACCGCTGCCACCGCTGCCCTCCTGCCAGTCCTGGTCCAGCTCTGACAGCGCCGCGCCTGTGGGGGAGAGGGCGATGGGGACCGGTGGCACATCCCCACACGTCCCCATGTCCCGGCACCCCCAGCTCACCGTGCTGGCAGTAGGGGCCGGCGTAGCCCTCAGGGCAAATGCAGCCGTTGTCCTTGCAGGTGCCGCCATGCAGGCAGGGGTTGTGCTCCAGGCACCGGTCGGCCACCCGCTCACAGTGCGGCCCTGCGGACACGGTGGCCATGTCTCGGCACCTCCCACACCCGCTCACACGCACAGCATGCAAGCATAGCACACGCACACTGCACACACACCAGGTGCATGCACACAGCACACACACACCCAGCCCCACGGCGCTCACCGCTGAAGCCAGGGGTGCAGAGGCAGCGGAAGGGAGAGCTGCCAGCAGGCAGAGGCAGGCAGCGGCCCCCGTGCAGGCAGGGTGCATGCAGGCAGGGCGAGCTCTGCCCGCACTGCCCCACGCCCCGGCTACGCAGGAAGCTGTACGACAGATCCACCTTCTTCCCATTGATAGAGACCTGCACCAGACACAGGGGTTTAACCCATGGCACCCTGCACCCACGGCACCCCGCACCAATGCCCGGGGGGCTCACCTCGCCGATGCACCCTTGGAATGAGGCGTTGGTGGGGGGCCGCAGGGGGGGCTCCACTCCTCCAAGGTAGAGAGGGCTGTGCAGGTTGAGCCCCTGGCTCTTGCCAGGAGAGGAGCGCTGCACCGGGGCGCTGCCGTCCACCGTCATCATCCCATCCTTGTGCACCCGCTCAGCTGTCACCCGGTGCCAGCGGCCCAGTGCCACCGGTTCAATGCTCCGCAGCACCGCCGTGCCTGCAGTGTGGCAGGATGATGCCATGACTCAGCACTGCCATCACCCCCAGGGAAGTCAGGGGAAACCAGGACTGCTTGGGGACCCTGGTGGTGCTTGGGAACCTGAGTGATGCCTTGGGTGATGCTTGGGAACTCCAAGGACATGCTGTGACCCTTGTGGTGCTCAGAGACCCCAATTATGTCAGGACACCCCACGGACATCAGGAAACCGAATTGTACCCAGACATGCTGACAGTTCCCAGGGGCCAAAGAGATGTTGGGGCACCCCAGATAAGCTAAAGTTCCTTTGTGACATTTGGAGAATCTGGAAGTGCCTGGGGACCTGAGTGATACCAAGAAACCCCAACTCATGCTAGGGGAGGAGGGCGCGGGCAGTAATGCTTGGGATCCTCAGTGACATCAATGATGCCTGGGGACCCCAATGATGTCTGGGGACTCCACTGACATCCAGGGATCCCATAGTGCTTGGGAATCCCAGCGATGCCAGGCCACCCTGGCCAAGTCAGTACCCACATGATAACACCAGAGCTCTCTCGGTGACACCAGGCCCCACTGTGCCATGCCAGCCTACCTGAGCCCAGCTCATAGTGGAACTCGAGGTGGCCGCTGACCATGGCGAGGGCAACAAAGTCCTCAACTGGGGAGGCTTTGCCAGCACTGAAGAGCAGCAGTCCGTCTGGTGCACGTGGCAGGAACTCGGCCTCCACTCGCAGCTCATGATGCACGTTGGTCAGGGGTGGGTACGAGACGAAGGCACCCGCCTCATCGAAGGATGGCACGCTCACTGCCTCTCCTGCAGCACCCACATCTCAGCACCTGTCCCCACGATGCCCCCTCCCCTGGCTGGTGCCTCATGGCCTGACTCCACCATCCCCATTTCCCAGGGTGGTACCTGGCCCCATTTCTCTTTCCCCAAGGTGGTCCCCAATTCCCTATCCCCACTGTGTCCATGATGACCACATCCCCAGGCGGCAACTAGTTCTCTGTCTCCATCCCACCTGTTTCCCCAGATTTGTCCCAACCCCATGTCTGTGTTCTCAGAGTCATCTCCATCTCCATGTTCCTGCCCCAGACTAGATCCATGCTCATGTCTCTAGAGTGGTCTCGGCCCACATCCATGTCCCCAGGGGGTCCCATCCCCATGCCTGTGTCCTCAGAGTCATCTCCATGCATGCCTGTGCCCTCAAAGTTGTCCTATCCCCATGCCCCTATCTCTAGGGTCACCCCATCCCCACATCCCTGTCTCTGGGGTTGCCCCCAGCCCCATGCCTCCATATCCAGGGCAGTCAAAACTGTGTCATCCCCACTCCAATGCTTGCGCCCCTAGTGTCATCCCTATCCTCCATACCTATGTCCCGAGGGGGTTCCAGCCCCTTGCCCTTGTCCCCAAAATCATTCTCATCCCCAATCCCATGTCTGTGTCCTCAAAGTCATCCTCCTACCCCCTATGCCCCTGTTCCCAGGGTGCTTCCATGCCCATGCACATCCCCAGGAGAGTCCCAGCCCCATGCGCCTGTCCCTGGCATTGTCCCCACCCGGTGCTCCACCCCTGGCTGTGCCCACCTTCAGTGCACCTCTCTCCCATCTTGCCCAGGTGGCAGCGGCAGCTGTAACCCTGCCCATCTGGCCGGCTGATGCAGGTGGCGTCGGGCCCGCATGCCTCTGCCCAGAGACAGGAGATAAGCACTGGGGATCCCACACCCAGAGGGCAGCAGGTGACATCCCTGTGGCATGGGCACCCACCTGGGTGGCAATGCAGGGCTTGTGAGTACTCGCAGTTGCTGCCAGTGAAGCCTTGGGGACAGCGGCAGATGTAGGTGCTGCTCTCTGCGTCCTCGCAGATGCCGCCATTCTGTGGGTTGTGGACACACATAAGCACCAGGAATGGGACCAGCGTGGAAGGGGACAGCGTGCATCATCCCCGACCTCACCTGGCAGGGCTGGTCCTGGCACGTGGGACAGTTGGAGACGCCGTGTGCCCGCAGGTCCAGCTCCCCAAAGGCCACCTCCTCGTTCTGGATGCGCAGTTGGCGCACACAGCCTATGGGACACAGCAAGGGGACACACTCAGCCCCACCCTGAGTGCTGGCCCCCTGCACCCACTGTCCCACTGCATACCCACAAAGCCACGGCTCAGTCCCGTCTTGGCCACGACGGCGTAATCAGGGTATCCACCAAGGTACAGCTCCTCATTCAGGTCCAGCCCTTGGAACTTGCCCTGCAGGCACAGGGGGGTGAGCACAGCCTCCCCAAATCCCCCCGCAGCTGTGGGGTGCCCGCACCCCGTACCTGTGAAGTCCCGTTAACGGGAGGCTGCCCGTCCACCTGCAGTGAGCCACGGGTCAGGTTGCGGAACAGGCGCACAGTGTGGTACTTGCCCATGCGCAGCGGTGTCGGGTCCCGGATGGTGGCCATGCCAGAGCCAGCATCGAACCTACCATCAAATGGGGAGATATACAGGGTGAGGGGGGTGCTGCCTCTCCAGCTGGCAGTACTTCCCCCTGCTCTCACCTGAACTCAGGGCGCCCGCCCACCAGCCCGAAGGAAATAAAGTCGGCACCACTGCTCTTGCGCTGCCCATTGTAGAGGAGCATCCCTATGGGGACACAGAGGGGTGAGCACGGCCGCAGCACAGGGCAGCCCAGACGCACCCCAGGGAGCAGGGAGAGCAAAGGTCCCCGGGGTGTGCGCTCACCTGAGTACAGGATGAGAGCTAAAGGAAGGAGAGAGATGGAAAGGAGGACGGACAGACGGAGGAGGAGAGAGAAGGAATGAGAGCAGGCCAGTGTGGCACGGCGAGGCTCAGGGGGCCGAGGGGCCCCCACGGTGCTCACCATCAGCAGCATCAGGCCGGAAGGTGATCTGGATCTCGAAGGTCTTGTAGGCATCCTTGATGGTGGGCAGCGGCAGGAAGGAGCGGGGCATCTGCGTGAAGTAGGGCACCAGGCGCTCTGCAGGAACACGGGGCTCAGCACGGACAGGGATGCAGTCCCCCCAGCCCGTCTGTCCAGTACTCACCTTGCACCTTCAGCACGTAGAAGGCTGTCTCCTGGCCGCGGCGGTTGCTGGCAGCACAGGCATAGACGCCAGAATCCTCAAGGCGCACGGCCGGCAGCATCAGAGCCGTGCCCTCCACCCGAGCGCCTTCTGGCAGCTCCCCCTCCAGCTGTGAGGACATCAGGGGTCAGCACCCATAGGGCACCCATCCTCACCTTCCCACAGCCTCGTGTCCCTGCATCCCTGCTCACCTTGCTCCAGCTGATCTCCGGCACAGGGAAGCCAGATGCCAAGCAAGGCAGGACGGCTGCCGAGCCCACTGACACCTCCTTCACCTCTGGCTGCCCGGTGATATGTGGGGCAGCTGCAGACAGACAGAGCCGTCACCCCTCATGTGGGGGTTGGGGACACCCTCCCCACACCAAGTCCCCGTCTGCACTCACCCTGCACGTGAAGGATGACGTGGGACTGCACGGTGCCCACAGAATTGGTGGCAGTGCAGCGGTACTGCCCTGCATCTGCCCGCTCCACCCGCTCGATGGTCAGGGTGCCGGCACGAACCAACACCCCTGGGCGGATCCGGCCCCCCACTTTGCTCCAGGTGACGTGGGGCTGTGGTTCGCCCAGCCCTAGGCACTCCAACTCCACCTCTGTACCTGCCAGCACCGTCTGCACTGCCGTCCGGATGTTAATCAGGGCCCTGGGCAGAGCTTGGGGGGGACAGGATGATTTAGGGGTGACCCCTGGCAAGGGGAGGCATTGTGGATTTGGGGAGGCAACCAGTAAAGTGAGATTTGGGGTACCAGGGTGCCCATGGGGAGAGGTGGGAAGAAATAGAGTGCCCATGGGTACAGGGAGATGAGGGGCTTTGGGGTACCCATGGATACGGGGAAATAGGGGTGTACCAGAGTGCATGGGGAGAAACAGAGGGCATTGGGGTGCCCATAGGTGTCCATGTGAGAGATGAGGGGTACCAAGGTGCACATGGATGGGGGGAGATGGGGAGCACCGGGGTGCCTGAGGGCAACAATGAGAGATCAGAGGGTAGCAGGGCACTAAGGTGAATGGGAAGAAATAGGTGAGTGTGGAGGTGACTGTAGATATGGGAAGAAACAGAAATACTGTGGTGCCTGTAGGCATGCAGAGATAGGGGAACCAGGCTGCTGCAGAGCATGGGGAGAAATTGGGTGTACCAGGGTATCTGAGGGCATGGGGAAAATAAGGGGTATCAAAATGCCCAGGGGCATGAGGAGGGACTGGGGTGCCTACAGGGAGAAAACAATGGTTTTGGAGCTCATGGGAAGAGCAGGCAGGCACAGCAAGTGCCCATGGGTTCAGGGCAATGAGGGGAACTGGAGTGTATGGGGCTGGGTCAGCAGGTGACTGTGTGTGCAGCAGAGGCTCAGGAGCAGTGAGGTGCTGCTGCTTGCAGGGTCAGGTCAGTGGGCTCCTACCCTGTACAGTGAGCGTGGCCCTGTCCTCCGCCTGCCCACCCGGAGCGTTGGCCCGGCACACGTACACCCCCTGCGCCCCTTGTGCCAGCTCTGGGATCCTGCGGAGACACACACAGTTGTGGGATCCACGGGGCACTGCCCGCCCCCCACACTGCCCTGCCCTGCCTTACCGCAGCACCCCGTCCCGCACGCTGTGCTGGGGGGGCAGCTCCCCGCCATCCTTCAGCCACTCCAGGTGCGCCCGCGGGTCCGATGCGCTGCAGGCGAACTCAGCCGTGCTGCCCACCCCTCTCACCAGGCTCCCAGGTGTCACCCGCACGGCCAGGGGACCACCGCCATCACCACCACCATCACCTGCGTGGGATGTAAAGGTGACACTGGGCATGGAGAACAGCCCCAGAGCAGTGTGGGGCACCAGGGCACTCACCGTGTACAGCGACGCGGGCGAAGGTCTCGGCTCTGCCCACGCGGTTGCTGACCATGCAGCGGTAGGTGCCGGCGTCGGCAGGCAGAACGGGGCTGATGCGCAGGAGGCCGGCACGGGGCACGGCACGGGGGGACAGGCTGCTGTTGAGTTTGTCCCAAGTGTAGAGCAGTGGCGGGGTGCCATGGGCCAGGCACTGCAGCTGCACCGTGTCGCCTGCGCGCACCGCACTATCTTCCGGTAAGCTTGTGGCGTATGGCGGGGCTGTGGGATGGAGCCGTCAGCACATTGTGAGAACAGGGTGCGGGATGAAGGTGTCAATGGGGCATGGAAAGTGGCAGCAGGAGGGTGTGGGTGGAGTGGAGATGGAGCAGTGCTGGGGTGGGTGAGATGGATGAGTCCGAGAGGAAGGGATGGATGGAGGGGTGTGGGTGAAGGTGGATGGGTGCAGGGATGGGTGCAGGGATGTAACTGAGAGAAAGGGATGGATGGAGAAAAGAGAGCAAGGAAGGACAAGAAGTGAATTATCTCTAAGGAAGGATGCAGAGGAAGGTGGATGTGTGTGGGGATGAGTGTTTGGATGGGCGCGTTACAGACACGTCCAAGACAAAGGGATGGACGGAGTGCCAGCTGAGGTGGACAAGCGATGGCTGGGTGAAAAAGAGATGGAGTAGTGAGCAGCAAAAGAGAGAACTGTGCGGATGAGAGTTAAAGGATGGATCCACAGGAAAATATGGATGTGTGCAGAGATGGATGTACACACTGCTGAGTGCCAGGATGGATGAGTTGTGGAGGGATGGAAGAGAATGAGTAGAAGCAGAAAGTGCCATATGCACAATGAGTGCTGGGATGGCCAATAAACAGGTGGATTTGTGAACAGTGGATGGAGAAGAGTGTGAGCACAGATTGTGAGATGATGAGTGCAGAGATGGACAAGGCAATGGAAACATTGAGGGGGAAGGGATGGGTGAATGTGTCCATAAAGAACTGGAGAAGACAACGAATGCTGAGATGGACGAGTGAGGATGGATCCACATGTGTGAGGAGTGTGAGAAGTGAAGGGGAAGGACATGAGCAGATCTGGAAGGGATGGACAGACGGACAGAGAGAGAGCAGCAAAGGGTGGGTGGGTGACAGAGGTGGACCCGTGCTGCACCGACCACAGCCCCTTACTCTCCACATCCAGGGTGACGAACACCTCAGTGAAGCCGGCGGGGCTGCTGGCATTGCAGATGTACTGGCCCGAGTCCTGCTGCGCCACACGGGGGATCACCAGGGTGCCGTTCACCACGCGGTGCTGCCAGGGCAGTGGTGCCCGCAGCTTCGACCACTCGATCCTGGGCTCCGGCTCGCCTGTGGGCATGTCACCCCATGTCACACGGGGCAGGGGGTCCAGGCAGGTGCCTGTGGAGGCTGTCCCATCCCGTACCTGTGGCCGAGCAGTGCAGCGTGGCGGTGTCCCCAGCCACCACTGTGATGGTGGGCGGTGCGGTGACCCTGGGGGCACCAGGGTGCCTCTGTGCCGTCTCCACGCTGACGTCTACGCGAGCTTGTGCTGAACCCAGAGCACTCTGTGCTGTACAGATGTAGGTCCCAGCGTGCTCTGGTTTGGCTGGTGAGAACTGGCAAGGGGAGAGAGTGGATAGTGCGCACCTGACACATCCTGGACTACACAGCACCCCAGGATGCCCCACTCACCTGCAGCACGGCCTGGCTGTCCATGTGCAGCAGTGTCTGGTGCTCCACCTTCTGCCGTGAGCCCAGTCGGCTCCATCGCACCAGGGGCCGTGGCTCACCCCGGCCAAGGCACTCCAGGCTGAGAGATTTGCCCTCCTTCACCGTCACAGGGCCTGGTGGCATCACTGACACTGTGGGGGCACCTGAAGAATGGGGAAGGTGTCAGCGTGAGGATGGGCATAGGGACATCACCACCTGAGGGGCATCTGGAGGACATCAGCATGGCCATAGGGACACTGCTACTCCAGAGGCAGCTAGAGCACATGGAGGACATCACAGGGATGCAGGTAGAGGTAGAGGCTCCTGGAAGATATCAGCATAGGGACATGGACACCACCACCTCAGGGGCACCAGAAGCTAGATAAGAATGTCAGCATAGGGATGAGGACACCACCACCCCAGAAGCATATGGAGAACATCTCAAAGGGACAGGGACGGGATCACTACCACCCTTCGGGCACCAAGGCACCAAGGAGATGGGGAGACCACCACCCCAGGGGTGCCTGTAGCAAACAGAAGACATCAGCACAGGGATAAAGACATCAGAATGGGGATGGAGACACCACATACATCCTGGGGGCACCTGGAGCATATGGGGGACAACAATATGGGGACAAGGACGGGGACACCACCACCGTAAGAGCATATGGAGCATGAGGAGGAAGTGGGGACAGAGATGGGGACATTCAGCCAACTTGTACCTTGCACCAGGAGGTTGACAACGCTGCTGGCAACGCCAAAGCGGTTGGAGGCCACGCAGTGGTATGCGCCCTGGTTGCCCACATGGGCACCAGTGATGGAGATGACAGAACCATTGGCACTGATCTTCACATTGTCTGGGCAAAGAGAAGGATCGGTACCTGGGCCACCACGGGGACCATGTTGGGGCCACCCAAGAGACCACTGTACCTTGGAGATGTTGGCCAGGTCCCATCCGCCAGGTGATGTTGATGGGCCGAGCACCATCGTGGATGCGGCACTTAAACGTGGCATCCTCGCCCGGGGCCACAGCCATGCTGTGCGGGTCGATGGAGATGATGGGGCTCTGCAGGCCTGCGGGGACAAGGGACAGGGAAGCCACCGAGGTCACAACACTGCCCCTGGCACCGGTGCTCTTCTCTGCCCTGTGGCTGCACTCACGGTAGCTGGAGCTGTCACGTGAGGTGACGGTGACAATGACAGTGGCCTCACGGGAGGTGCTGCCCAAGTCTGCCCGGCACACGTACTCGCCCGAATCGGCCACAGAGAGCTGTGAAAGCCTCAGGCGGGACCCCGACATCTGGGGGGCAGCAGGGGGTGGCATCAGCTGGACATGTAGGGCCACCAGCCTCTGCCCTGCCACATTCCCACCTACCTGGTGCTTGGCTGGGAGGGACCCACCACGCTTGTACCAGGTGAAGGTGGCCTGGCCCTGGCCGGCCACCACACAGTCAAGGTCCAGGGTCTGTCCCTCAGTGACAGAGGATGCTGAGGACTCAATGCGGATAGGCGGTGTGACACTGGAGGCTGCATGGGCAGAGTTAAGCTTAAGGTCCCTCCCAGCACCAGGGACCAGCACGGTCCCCATGTCCCCATCCACAGAGTGACACTCACAGTGGGAGGGGCCGGCATCATCATCAATGGTGACAACGAGGGATGTCTCCTGCGTGACACCGCCCGTAGTCACCCGGCACACATATTCGCCCGAATCGGCCGCCGACACCTGGGGGATGCGCAGGCGGGTGCCTGACACCTGTTGGGCACACAATGGGGACATGTCAGGATCAGAGAGTGGGGGACAGGGCAGGATTTTGGGGTGACCCCCCGTTCCCCATGCCCTACCTGGTGGCCGGCAGGCAGGGAGCCACCACGCTTGTACCAGGTGACAGTAGTGGGACCAGATCCTGCCACCACACAGTTGAGGTCGAGGGTCTGTCCTTCGGCGATGGCGGAGGATGAGGACTCAATGTGCACAGGTTGGGAGGCTCCAGGGGCTGGGTACAGAGGGCATTCAGCACCGAGGCAGCACACGTCTGTCCCCAAGTGCTGCATTCGTGCTCGCACTCACAGTAGTAGGTGCCAGCACTGCTGGGCACGGTGACGATGACAGAAGCCTCCTGTGTGGCAGTCCCCAGGGTGACCCGGCACACATACTCGCCCGAATCAGCCACTGACACCTGGGCAAGGCGCAGGTGGGTGCCTGACACCTGTTTGGACACAGGGGGACACGTCAGTGCCAGAGAGCAGCGACAGCGCAGGGTGTGAGGCCGAGCCCTCCAAGTGACACCAGCTCCTTGCATCCTACCTGGCTGTTAGGGGGTAGAGCCCCGCCACGCCGGTACCAGGTGACCTGAGGGTGGCCCTGCCCAGCCACCATGCAGTTGAGGTCCAGGGTCTGTCCCTCCGTGACGGAGGCGGACGAAGTCTCGATCCTCACAGGTGGCGTGACACCCACAGCTGGGGAGCAGCGGGGTCAGTGGGTGCAGCCATCCCTCAGTCATGCCCCTGTGTCCCCTCCCAGTCCCCATTCCCAGTACCATATGAGGAGCCAGCACCAGTCTGGATGGTGACGATGAGGGATGTCTCATGTGTGACACCGCCTGTGGTCACCCGGCACACGTACTCGCCCGAATCGCCCGCTGACACCTGGGGGATGCGCAGGCGGGTGCCCGACACCTGGGAGAACACACATCAGGTGAACACCTCAACACCCCAAAACCCTTCTTTCTGCCTCAAAATGCTCCCCTGACATTTCCACCTACCTGGTGCTTGGCCGGCAGAGACCCACCACGCTTGTACCAGGTGACGGTGGCCTGGCCCTGGCTGGCCACGATGCAGTCAAGGTCCAGAGTCTGTCCCTCAGACACAGAGGATGACGAGGACTCAATGCGTACCGGGGGTGTGACACCAGAGGCTGGGAACGAGGGCAGCACAGTCACCCCATGGAGACATGTAGTACATGGTCCCATGTCCCCATCCCTTTCCAGTCCCCACTCACGGTAGGAGCCGGCCCCGCTGGGCTGGATTGTCACCATGACGCTGGCTTCCTTGGTGGTGGCCCCGCTGCTCACCCGGCACACGTACTCACCTGAGTCGGCTGCTGTCACCTGCAACAGCCGCAGCCGGGAGCCGAACACCTGCAGGGGAACAAGGGGTTATTGGAGCCAGTGTGGGACTGCTGGGACTTGCACAGGGGCTTTTGGCTTGCAAGGAGACGTCTGGGCCTGCATGGAGCCAGGACAGCTTGCATGGGACCATTTGGGCTTGCCCAAGTGCCATTTGGTCTTGCATAGGACAATGCATGCATATGGCCACTTGAAACTGCCTGGATGCCAACTGGGCTTGCATGGGGACATGTGGCATTGCATGGTGCCACTTGAGATTATGTGGGACTATTTGGGTTTGCGCAAATGCCACTTCTGCTTTGACAGGACCAATCAAGCTTGCACAGGGCTGGTTTTGCCTGAGGACATCTGGGCTTGCATGGGGACATTTGAGTTTGCCTGGGGACATCTAGGCTTGCACATAACCATATGGCCTTGCATAGGGCCATAGGTCAACCCCAACCTTCACCACCTTAGGGACAGTCCCCTCTGCATACCCTACCTGGTGCCTAGCCGGCAGGGACCCGCCACGCTTATACCAGGTGACAGTGGCTTGTGCAGGGCTGGCGATGACGCAGTTGAGGTCCAGGGTCTGTCCCTCGGTGACAGTGGAGGATGAGGACTCGATGCGTAGCAGCGTTGTGCCACCTGGGGCTGGGGACCAAGATGGAAGAGTTAGAGACAGCATTGTGCACCAACACGTGTGTCCCACCTAGGGGCATCAGGATCCTGGGAAGACACCAGAAGCAGGACCCAGGCCGTGCCATGCTCCCAGCTGCTAGGGACACAGCGGGTGTTCAGCTCCATCCCTCCCTGCTGGGTGCTTTCTGCATGGCTGCGTGGCAGCTCTGCACCCCTACAGGTGTGCCTACAGGGCTGTGCCCAAAAGTTGTTACCCGGTGGGACCCATAACAGTGAACCCTAAATGAGTACGCACATGGGTGGCAGCTTCAGGGATCGTCACCCACCCACAGGTAACATCCCTGTTCCTACCCTGTCCCCACTCACGGTAGGAGCCGGCCCCACTGGGCTGGATTGTCACCATGACGCTGGCTTCCTTGGTGGTGGCCCCGCTGCTCACCCGGCACACGTATTCGCCTGAGTCGGCCGCCTTCACCTGCAGCAGCCGCAGCCGGGAGCCGGACACCTGTGGGGAGGGGAAAGGAGGACACTGAACTCCATGTGGGGCTGTTTGGGTTCGCACGGGGACGCCTGGCCTTGCATGGGATCACCTGGGCTTGCATGGGATGACAGGTCAAACTCACCCATCACACCCTGAGGACAGTTCCCTCTGCATCCCCTACCTGATGCCTGGCTGGCAGGGATCCGCCACGCTTGTACCAGGTGACAGTGGCTTGTGCAGAGTTGGCAATGACACAGTTGAGGTCCAGGGTCTGTCCCTCAGTAACAGTGGAGGATGAGGACTCAATGCGCAGCGGTGTCGTGCCACCCGAGGCTGGGGACAGAGATAGGAGGGTGACATTGTGTCAGTGGCTGAGCCCCCAGTGGCAGCAGCACACGAGAGCTGGCTCGGTGCTGCAGCACATGGGGACAGCCCGTGGGCAGTGCCACCCCCAGTCCCCACTCACGGTAGGAGCCGGCCCCGCTGGGCTGGATTGTCACCATGACGCTGGCTTCCTTGGTGGTGGCCCCGCTGCTCACCCGGCACACGTACTCACCTGAGTCGGCCGCTGTCACCTGCAGCAGCCGCAGCCGGGAGCCGAACACCTGCAGGGGGACAGAGGGACACTGGAGCTTGCATGGGGCTGCTGGGCCTTCCATGGAGCCACCTGGGCTCGCACAGTAATAACTCAGCTTGCAAAGGCCATGAATCATTCCCAACCTTCCCCACCTTAGAGAAAGACTCTCTGACGTGCCCTACCTGGTGCCTGGCTGGCAGGGACCCGCCGCGCTTGTACCAGGTGACAGTGGCCTGCGAGGGGCTGGCGATGACACAGTTGAGGTCCAGGGTCTGTCCTTCAGCCACGGCAGAGGAGGACGCCTCAATCCTGACAGGAGCCTGGCCACCTGAGGCCGGTGGTCCTGGAGGGGGAGGGAGTGATGGCTGGATGATGACACGACACCTGGGGCCACCCATGGCCACCCACAATGCAGAGCCCAGTCTCACCATAAGACAAACCAGAACTGGATACAACGGTGACGATGACAGATGCCTCCCGGACACTGGTCCCTGAGCTCGCCCGGCACACATACTCGCCTGAATCAGCCACGGTGACACGGGGGACACGGAGACGGGACCCTGATACCTGGTGGGGACACATCAGTGTCAGAAAGAGGAGCACAGGGCAGCTTTTGGGGCAGTCTTCTGTTCCCTGGGCCCTACCTGGTGGCCTGCAGGCAGGGAGCCGCCACGCTTGTACCAGGTGACGGTGACGTGGCCAGATCCTGCCACCACACAGTCCAGATCCAGGGTCTGTCCCTCAGTCACAGAAGGAGATGAGGACTCAATGCGTACAGGTGGTGCAGCTCCTACAGGAATCAAGGTGGGCTGTAGGACCAGCAGGCACCCAGAGCACCCCAAAACTGTCCCCAAACCCTGTGGCATCCCCAAAGCAGCGTTCCCAGCCCTTACCTGGCACCACCACCACCTCGATGCTGGCACGAGCCGTACCAGCGGCACTGGTGCCCACGCAGAGGTAGATGCCACCGTCAGCAACAGTGATGGAGGGGATGAGCAGTGTGGCGATGTCAGTGCGCTCAGAGCGGGACTGCAGCATGGGGATGGGGTGAGTGGTGCGTGGGGCATGCCACCAGACCCCAGAGCATCTCTGGGTGCTGCAGCCAGCTCACCTGGGGTGGCAGGGTGCCACCCTGCTTCTCCCAGGAGATGGTGGCAGTGGGTGACCCCGACACACGGCAGTACAGCCGCACTGTTGAGCCCTCCTGCACCTCCGTTCTCTCCGGGCTAACCTGCACTCTTGGCTCATCAGCACCTGTGGGCAGCATGCGTTCAATGCCAGCACCGAGATGGGGACATCAAGGATATCAAAGGACACTGGGGACGTTGGGGTGCAATGCTCACCTTGCACACGAAGGTAACCCCGTGCCATGTCCTGCCCGGCGCTGCTGCGTGCGCGGCATGCGTAGTGCCCCTCATCGGACGGCTCGACAGCACTGAACCGCAACGTGTCACCCCGGACAACCGCTCGTGGAGGCAGCACACCTGCAGGGATGCGGGCACCACGTCACCTCCGCTGCATCCTCCAGCCCAGTTCCCACGTCCCCACGCATGGTGAGCACCTACCGAGCCACTCAAGGGTGGGCGTAGGGCTGCCGGTGGCCACACAGCGGAACTCGGCCGGCTGCCCCAGTGCCACGCTCAGCTGCGCTGGCTCCACACTGGCAGTGGGGGCGGTGGCAGTGGCAGCTGTGGTGACACGTGGCGGGGGCTCAGGGTGTGCCGGTGCCCTCCGGGGGTGGCACAAAGCAGACCAACGGCGTGGTGTGGGGTAAGCAGTGGAGCCCGGCATGCAGCAGGCAGGGGGTGTGCGTGGCCCCAAACAGGTCCCCCTGCAGTGACTTACCGGGTCTGTGCCCCTCCATAAACTCAACAGGTCCATAGTACATCTGCGTCTTTGAGGGGGCTGCAAGGGAGGGTCAGATTTAAGTTTGGTGGGGCTCCCAGTGTCTGGGTTCCAGCTTTTCCAGGACGAGCTTTCACCCAAACAACACTTGGGGTTCCCACTGCTCAACCCCTGCCCTTTTAGAGGTGCCCCTCAGCGCTTTGGGAGGGGGAGGAACGCACCCTGGACATAGAGCGTGGCTGTGCCCTCGTCCATGTCCAGCATGTTGGAGCCAGTGCAAACGTAGACACCGGCGTCCTCAGGCTGCACGTTGCGGATAGTGAGGATGCCGTTGAAGTCCATGGCACGCGATGGCAGCGTCCCGTGGTTCTGCCGTGTCCACACCAGGGTGTAGGCAGGGGACTGGGGGAGGACAGGGAGCGAGGAGGAAGGGTGCTTGTAGGACCCACAATGTTGGATGGGCACCCAGGGGTGTCAGTGTGCCCTGCATGGCACCACGGGGACCCACATGGGGACAGATGGGCACCTAAATGTGTTTCCAACCCCCAGGTGGACACCCAGAGGTGTCTGTGTGCCATACGCTGCTACGTGGGAGTGTAGGGGTTTCTCTGGGATCTTTATGGCCTGGTAGACACCCAAGGGTGTCCCTGAACCCTGAGTCCAGCCAGCGTCTGTGTGTCTGTGGCCACGTTGGCGCCTACAGGTAGCTATATGGTGACATGGGCACCCACAAGGCCTGAAAGATCCAGAGAGCACCCATGGGTGCCCATATTTCCCAAATGATTCAGAGAGCACTCATGGGTTCCCACATCCCCTTTGAGACCTACTTAGCTCCCAGGGGTGCCCATGCTCCCTGCTCACCTTGCTCTTAGCAGTGCAGATAAAGGTGACATCAGCCCCAGGCTTCACTCTCTGCACCCTCTTCTCCTCCACAGTGACGGTGATGGGCTTGCTGGGGGTCTCTGTGCACAGACAAGAGGGCTGAGCCCCATCCCCACCCTCGTCCCTAGCCACCACGCCGCCACCCACCATGCCCTACCAGTGACGATGACCTCAGCACGGCTGGTGTTGCTGTGCTGCAGGTTGCGGCAGGAGCAGACGTAGACACCGGCCTCAGAGGGCTGGATGTTGGCAAAGTGCAGCTCCTCACCTGGGGGCATAGGATGGGTGAGACTCCTATGTCCCCGTTCTCATCTCCTGTCCTCATCCCCATCTCTATCCTATCCTTGTCCCAGTCCCTTCGGTTCCTTGTGGCTGTTCCCACTGCACACATCCCCATTCCTACCCTATTCCTGTCCCAGTTCCTTGTCCCCATCACTGCCTCCACCCCCGTCCCCATCCCAGGACCTTGCCTTGCCGCCGGCTCTGTGCGCTACTGGGCAGGGGCCGCCCATCCTCCCGGGACCAGTGGTAGTACAGGGGGGGCTCCCCACTGGCCTGGCACCGCAGTGTGACCGCACTGCCCTGTGGCACTGCTGTGCGTGGTGGGTGGACACGGACAGCAAGCAGGGATGGAGAGCCCAGCGGGACACAGGTCTGGCCCCGCACAGTGGGGTCCCCTGTGTAGCCTGGAGCACACCTGTGGGTACACGAGGAGAGGATGCAGGGGATGATATTGCGATGGGGATATCAGGGTGAGAATATGACAATGCTTGGATGAGGATGTTGGTGTGGAGATATGGGGGTGATGATATGAGGGAGGGATATCAGGATGGAGACACTGGGGTAAGGGATAATCAGGTGAGCATGTGACAATATTGGGGTGAGAAAGCTGGGGAGGGGATAAGGGCTGATGACATTGGGTTGAGAAATTGAGGTGAGGATGTTGGGGCAAGGATATGGGAATGACAGATTATACATATTGGGGTGGGGATACAGAGGTGGGAGTACTAGGGTATGGATGTTGGAGTGCAGATATTGGGGTTGAGATACAGGAGGGATATTGGATTGGGGTAATGATATTGGGGTGGGAATGTTCAGGTGGGGATGCAGGGATGAGAATATGGGCGGATATAAGGATGGGGATATTGAGGTGGTTTTGTCTGGATCATGATATGGGGATGGAGATTTGGGGGTGGAAATGATATATGTCGTGAGGACATGAATATAGAATATATTGTGAATATATCGTGGTGAGGACAATCAGATGGGGCTATCAGGATGTGGATAGGGGGTGGGAACATCCAGGTTGGTTGTTGGGGTGGGAACATCGGGATGACGATGTAGAGGCGAGCACGTCAGTGCAGGCACACGGAGGTGCAGATATCAGAGGGGGTGAGGACACAGGGTGGGTAACCAAGGTGGGTGTATCGGGGCGCTCACCGCTCGCAGTACTGCCCGGTGTATCCCGGCGCGCAGGCGGTGCAGCGGTACCCGCCAGCTCCCAGGCTCTCACAGGTCCTCGAGAACCTGCAGGGACAACAGGGCAGCATGGGGCCGTCCCCTCCCCGTGCCCACAGCCCCCAGCACTCACTGGTTCTCCGGGTGCAGCAGCGGGCAGGCGCAGGGCTGGCAGTCTTCAGGCGTGCCAGCAGTGGCATCCCCGTAGAAGCCAGGCGCACACTGATCACAGAAATCCCCCGCCGTGTTGTGCAGGCAGCCCTGTGGGGCACACGGCAGCGGGGGGACAGTGCTGGGAGGTGCCCCCGGCACCCCGAAGCACTGCGTGCCACCAGCAGCCCTCCCAACTCACAGAGCAGAGGCCGCTCTCGGGATGGCAGCTGTCGGAGTGGCCGTTGCACTCGCACAGCTCGCAGTGCCCCAAGTACAGGCCGCCCCCGGTGCGCGTGTAGCCGGGGGCACAGTCCTGCGGGGCAGAGGAAGGCAGGGTCAGCACCGCGGCCACGTACGGAGCACGGGGCCAGCAGGCCTTGCAGGCCGGCTCACCTGGCAGGACAGGCCCCGATAGCCCGGCGGGCAGCGGCACTCCTCCACCTCTGGTGCCGGGGGCAGGCCGGGCCGGGGCGGCACAGCTGTGTCCATGCTGAGCCCGGCGATGGCGGCCCAGGCCGTGCTGCTGGCGTGGGTGGCGCGGATGAGGATCTCGTCTAGGTCAGCCAGTGCCATCATCAGGTGCTCCCGCGTGGCCGGCTGCCCGTCCGGCCGCTGCCAGTGGTGCTGCAGGCAGGGGTGATGTCAGGGGGCATCGCCTCGGCGCACCCCCCTGCGGGGTGAGGACCAACTGAACCCAATCTTCCTACCTCCCGGAAAATGATCTCGAAGGCACGCGGCGTGCGGGGCGGCAGCTCGGGCTGGTAGGCCACCAGTGTGATGTCGTTGCCCTGTGGGTGAAGGGGGGGTCAGCACATCCCACTGCCAAACGTCCCCCCTCCTGTAATCATCTACTGACCGTGATCTGGATGTCGGCATCAGGCAGGGGACCCCCACGGCCCCCTGGGTTGTAGGTCAGGGTGTAGCGGAGCCGCCCGCCGTAGGAGCCCACCTGTGGGTGGGAAAGAGGTGGTGGGAACTGGGGGGGCTGGTATGTGGGCAGCAGGCGGGGGGGAAAGGGGCTGCCAGTAGGAAAAGGATGTGGAGAGGTCGGGGGTGGGAAGGGAGACGGGGAAAGGGAAGGGAAAAAGTGAAAAGATAAAGGAATAAGAAAACAAGGAGAAAGAAAAAAGGGGGAAAAGGAGGAAAAGAGAAAAAGGGAGAAAAGGGAAAAAAATAGGGGGAAAAGGGCAAAAAGGAAGAAGGACAAATGAAAAAGTAAGGAAGGATAAAGGAAGGAGAACAAAGAAAGAAGGAGAAAAGAAAAATGAGAAAGGAGAGAAGGGAAAAGGAAGAAGGAGAAAGAAAAAAAGGAAAAAGGAAAATGAAAAAGGAAACGAGAATCAGAGAAAGACAGAAAACAGGAAAGCAAATTAGAAAGAAAAGAGGGAAGGGAAGGGGAAGGGGAAGGGGAAGGGGAAGGGGAAGGGGAAGGGGAAGGGGAAGGGGAAGGGGAAGGGGAAGGGGAAGGGGAAGGGAAGGGAAAGGGAAAGGGAAAGGGAAAGGGAAAGGGAAAGGGAAAGGGAAAGGGAAAGGGAAAGGGAAAGGGAAAGGGAAAGGGAAAGGAGGAAACGGAAAAGATAATGGAGGAGAAAAAAAGGATAGAGAAAAGAGCAAAAGGAGAAGAGAAAGTGAAAATGGAAGAGGAAGAAAGAAAGAAGAGAAAACGAAGGAGGGAGGAGGAGGCACTGGGAATCCTCACCACAGCTGAGCAGCTGGGGCCAGAGGTCCCCACCAGCCCCAGGGAGGGGATGCCCACAAGCCGTTACCTTGTCACCCAGGTAGGGCTGGGGCAGCTGCCAGTAGTAGGACTCGGGGGACAGCTCCCCAAAGCGCCCATAGGTGAGCTGGGGCCCCTGGGTGCCCATCTCCACGCTGAAGCCAGTGACCACGCGGGTGCTGCGCTGCCGGTTCACCAGCGCAAAGCCCTGCCAGCTCCCAGCAGCAAACGGAGTTCGCACCTGTGGGACAGGGTGGCTGAGTGCCTCGGGGACACTGGGTGATGGCAGGGACCTGCGGGGCCTGTGGGGAAGGGGACTCACCGTGTCGCGAGTGTAGGAGGTGCTGGTGCAGTGCTGCACAATGCCCATGCAGAAGCAGGGCAGGCAGCCTGTCGGGTTTTCGGCACTCAGGTGGAAGTGGTGGGGGCGGCAGGTGGCACAGTGCGGGCCCTCCACATTGGGCTGTGGGATGGGGCAGGTGATGTTGTCATCCCCATCCCGGTATGGGGACAGGGTGCAGCACGGGGACGTGGCTCACCTTGCACTGGCACAGCCCGTTGGCATCACACCGCTCACTGGTGCTGCCCCGCGTGTCACACTGGCACTGGCCACCAGCAGCCCCTGGCTCTGGGGGTGGCAGGGTGGGAAAGAGGTTAACTAGGGTTCCCAGCATCAGCATGGGGACACCGCGCATTCCCCTCCCCAAGGCTTACCACGGCACAGCTCTCCCCGCAGTGGGTCCCCCACATAGCCAGACAAGCACCTTTGAGGAAGGAGGAAATAAGGCGGTGAGAGGGGTCCTCAATACCCCCATGCATCTCCCTGCCACCGCCGTTCTCTGCACCTCTCACAGAGCCGCCCGGTGTGTCCTGGAGCGCAGGTACTGCATGTGGGCTGCCCGTCTGTGTCCTCAAAGCAGCTCCTGCATGGGACAGGGGGACAGGGTGATGGATAAGTCCCAGCTGACAGCCTTGGGGACATGAAGGAGGCTGGAGAGCACCTACTGGCTGTCAGTACGGGGACCGTGGCATGGGCAGGGGCGGCAGTCGCCTGGGGTCCCGCGGGTGGCATCGCCATAGTAGCCAGGCTGGCACTTGTCACACTGAGCACCCTCCGTGTGGTCCTGGCAACCCTGGTATTGTGGGGAGAGGATGATGCTGGCACAACAGAAGCGTCCCCACTGTGTTCCCCGCACCATCCCCACAACAGCACATGCTCACCTGGCACTCGCCGGTCTCAGGGTGGCACTCAGTGGCGTGCCCATGGCACTGACAGCGCTCACAGGTGCCCAGGTAGAGCCCGCTGGTGCTGCGTGAGTAGCCCACGTCGCAGTCCTACAG
Source organism: Chrysolophus pictus (assembly GCA_037305975.1). Lineage (NCBI taxonomy): Eukaryota > Metazoa > Chordata > Aves > Galliformes > Phasianidae > Chrysolophus > Chrysolophus pictus. The sequence continues at coordinate 6,545,982 of CM074596.1, read as the reverse complement.
GGACAGGAACAGGTGTGGGCCACCAGCTGCGTCCCCAGGGCCGTGGGGAAGGTGGGAGCTCACCTGGCACGAGGGGCCGCGGTAGCCGGGGGGGCAGGTGCAGTCTTCCACCTCCAGTGCCGGCGGCCGGCCAGTGGCATGGGGCACAGCCACATCCAGACGGACATCGGAGAGCCTGCGGGGTGAGAGATGACGTTCCCACCACCCTTCCTGCGCATCCTCCGTCCCCAGGCAGTGTCACCCGCCCCACTACCTGCTCTCTGTCGGCTGCTCCGAGTAGGATGCGCGGATCATGAGGACATCGATGTCGGCCAGGGCCATCAGGAGGTGCTCCCGGGTGGCATCACGCCCATCCGCTCTGCGCCAGGCGTGCTGCTGGCACAGCCCCATGGTGACCAACACATCCTTGGAGCCCCCTGCACCCCCAATGCAGGGGGACATCAGCTCTCACCTCGCGGAAGGGCACGGTGATGGTGGTGGGGACACCGAGCGTGGGGCTGGCATCAGAGAAGTACTTGAGGGAGATCCCGTTGCCTTGCAGCAGGACATCAGGCTGGTGCTGCAGCAGCTGGGCACCCGCCAGCGCGTGGTGTGTCACTGTGTATTTCAGCTCACCCCCATACGACGTCACCTGCACAGGGACAGGGCTCAGCCGGGCTCGGGGGCACCCAGCATTCCCCCTGTCCCTGCTGCGGCACCTTGTCTCCGGTGAAGGATGAGGGCAGCACCCAGAAGTAGACGTCATGAGGCAGCGTGTGGAAGTCTGAGAAGATGAGTTCCCCCAGGGCAGTGAAGTGCGAGCCCTTGATCGCTGTCCTCGTACCCGCCAGGTTGGCCAGGTGCAGTGGTGCCACCTCCTCAGAGGTGACACGGACCTGCAGCGGTGGAGGGACGGGGCCATGGGCACCCATGTTGGGGTACAGCATGGCATAGCACAGCACAGCGCAATACAGCATGGAGCAATGTGGCACTGCACAACGTGGCATGGCACAACACAGTTAAGCAGATCATGGCACACAATGGCACGGCACAACTTGGCACAACACCGCCTACCTGATCACGGCTCCAGGAGGAGCTAGCGCACTGCCGCGAGACGCCCATGCAGAAGCACTTGAGGCAGCCATCGGGGTTGGCATCGCTCAGGTGGAAGGTCCCCACAGCGCACTCATCACACTGCCGCCCCGTCACGTTGGGCTGTGGGAATTGGGCATTGGGAAACTGGTGGCATTGGGGTTGGGGAAACTGCAGGGGACTGGACTGGGTGCGGGGGTAAACGGAGTGGGTCCAATGGGGGTCAGGATCGGGTGCTGCGGGGCTGGGGCTGGCAGACACCCACCTTGCAGCGGCACGTGCCACCCACTGCGTCCTTGCCTCCACGTGCATCACACTTGATGAGCTCCTGGCCTGTGGTAAGAGGAGGGTGAGGGCGGGCAGAGCCAGTGGGGATGGAAGGAACATGTGGGACACTCACCAATGCGGGTGCACTTGCCGCCAGGTTGGATGGGGTTTCCCTCATAGCCTGGGGCACACCTGTGGAGGACACGGGCTGGTGGGAGGAAGCCGGGGGACACTCATTCAAAGATGGTGCTTTGCCCCCACCCTGCACACCCACCTCTCACAGCGGCGACCAGCATAGCCCGGGGCACAGGCGTCACAGGTGGCCTGGCCATCTGTGTCCAGGAAGCACGACTCAGAGAACCTGCAGTGAGAGGACGGTGATGTGGGGATGGTGATGCAGGACCAGGATGTGGCTCTGGGCCTCCCAGGGTGGCACCCACCTGCGGGCCGGCTCCGTGTAGGGGCAGGGGCAGGGGCGGCAGGCAGTGGCCGTGCCCTGTGTGGCATCACCAAAGAAGCCAGGTTTGCACTTCTCGCACTGGGGACCCTCGGTGTTGTGCTGGCAGTTCTGGGGGGCGGCACAGGGCTTAGCAGCACTGCCCCACAGCCAAGCAGCCAAGCTGCTATTCCCCACATCCCCATCCTCACCAGGCAATGCCCGTAGACCTGGTCACAGGTGCTGGAGTGGCCATGGCAGCTGCAGCCAGAGCACGTTCCCAGGTAGGGGCCCTGCGGCACCCTCTCGAAGTTGGCAGCACACCGCTGGCACGACAGCCCCGTGTAGCCCACGGGGCACCTGAGGACACAGTGTGTGACGGTGGCACTGCAGAGGTGCTCTGGTGGGAGCATTGCTTTGCTACTGCCAGTCACCTGCACTCCTCAACATCCACAGCGGGTTCCAAGCCAGTGTCCCCGGGGCCGGTGACATCCATGGCCACGTCGCTGAGCCCCACGCTGGCCATGCGCCCATCATACACCGCCCGCACCAAGATGCCCTCCAGCCTCTGCAGCACCATCAGCAGCAGCTCCCGGCTCACCGGCGCGCCTGTCTCATCCTCCCAGTTGTCCTGCCGGGGATGGTGACACCGATGTCACCAAGAGTGCTACCTGCGGCCATTGGTAACAGTTGGCACCTACCCCCAGTACACCCACCTCAGTGAAGGGGATGCGGCGGCGGTTGAGGACATCAGGCTGAGTGGGCCTGGTGTGTGCCCGCAGCTGGCGGCCATGGCCCCGCAGCAGCACGTCAGGGCGCGGGGCTGGCTCGGGGGGCCCTCGGCCCAGCCGGTAGCGCACACCAAAGCTCAGCGCTCCCCCATAGGCATCCACCTGGCAGCAGAAGCATGGGGTCAGTGGTGGCAATGGGATGTCCTCCAGCCCCACCGCTGTCCCATAGCGGTCACCTTGTCACCCAGGAATTGGGCTGGCAGTGCCCAGAAGGCGTCGAGGGCCAGGAAGCGCCGGGACAGGTCCAGCAGCTGGAACTCCTCGGTGGCCATGTCCACATGCAGCTGGGTGGCTGACAGGGCCGGCACGGATGGGGCCGATGGCACCGTCACATTGACACCTGCAGGGAGAAACTCAGCTCTGCACATCTCCAAACCCTGCGCCTCTCCCCGCCATCCCCATCACTCACCCTTGAAGTCATTGGGGCGATCAAACCTCAGGTGAATGCGGTGGCGGTGGCGGGCGGTGGCGTGGCAGGAAGAGGTGACGCCAAAGCAGAAGCAGGGCAGGCAGCGGGACGTGCCAGTCACCTGGAAGTGGCCCTCAGGGCAGGGACCTGCAGGAAAAGGTGGGATGTGGGTGAGGGCGCAGGGATGGGATGGGATAGGGCGGGGCGGTGGCAGCAGCCGGGGACGCTCACCGGGGCGCGGGGTGACGGTGAGGATGCTGTCTGGGATGCCAAAGACCATGCCACGGGTGTTGATGGCCTCGCAGGTGTAGGCGCCCTGGTCGGCTTCCTTCACGTCCCGGATGGTCAGCGTGCCCTGTCCGCCCTCACTCACGATGGACACCCTGCACGGCACGTCAGTGCACCGCACGCCCAGCGCGTGGCACCAGCACATCCCAAACTCTGCACCCCACCAGCACTGCCTGCTCCAAGCCCTGCCCCCAGCAGAAGCCCCCCCCATGGCAGACCAAGCCCCCTCCAGCAAAGCTCCTCCCACCGCGAGCCACACCCGGTAAAAGCCCCGCCCATGGCACCACCCACCTGCGGCTGGCAGGGATGCTGCCCCAGTTGAGGCGCCAGGTGATGATGGGGGTGGGCACACCGGTGGCCACGCAGGTGAAGCTCACCGTCTGCCCCGGCACCGCACGCACCGACTCCTGCGGTGGCGTCACCACCTGTGGCGGCACTGCAGGGGGACGTGAGTCAGCCCCAGCAGGGGGATCTGTGTAAGCCCCACCCAGCACCGTGCCACGCCGCAGTGCCCCGTGTCCCCAGGTGCCACTTACTGCAGCCGACCTCATCGGAGCGGTCAGGGCAGTCGGGTTCCTCGTCGCAATGGTAGCTGGCGGGGATGCAGGCACCGCTGACCACGCAGCTGAACTGGTCGGGGCGGCAGGGCATGCCGGGCATCTTGGTGGCTGCAGGGACATCGGGCCGTCAGGCAGTGCTGTGCTGCGCGTCCCCACGCCCCGTGCCACACTCACGGCAGCCAGTCTCATCTGAGCCGTCCCCGCAGTCATTGTCCCCATCGCAGCGCCACAGCTTCAGGGCGCAGTGCCCATTGCGGCACTTGAACTCGTTGGGCTCACAGGGTGACGGGGTGCCTGGGGGGGGGAGGAAAGGGGGGTTCAGTGCTTGCAGGGCCACCGCCACCATCCCCGCTCCCCGGCCACTCACCGCAGCCCTCCTCATCGCTGCCATCGGCGCAGTCGCGCTCTCCGTCGCACAGGTAATCGCGGGGCACGCAGCGCCCGTCGGCACAGGGGGTCTCAGCGGGGCGGCAGCCGTGGGGTGGCGGTGGGGGACGGCGGGTGCCAGGGGAGGTGGTGAGCGCCGGGCGGGTGGTGACGGCGGGGCGCGCCGTGCTGGTAAACACGGTGCTGGGGGAAGGCTCGGCACAGCCCTGCTCGTCCGATGCATCGAGGCAGTCGGGCCGGCGGTCGCAGCGGTACTCGCGGGCGATGCATTCACCGCTGCTGCAGGAGAACTCCAGGGGGGTGCAGGGACGCAGGTGGGGGGTCACTGCGGGGGAGAACAGCAGTCAGGACAGGGGGTCCCCAAAGTCGGGTGATGCGCGCCCACCGTAGGGCATCAGTGACAAAGAGGGGCTCAAGGCACGCTGGCACACCGCGCCGTGCGGTGGGGTTACGGGGGTCCCCCGCCCACCCCCCCACTCACCGGCCCCCAGGCGCCGGAACTGGAAGCCGACGGGTGAGGTGACGTAGGAGGCGATGGAGCCGGCGGTCACAACGCTGCGCAGCACGGCGCCGATCTGCGCCTCGTCCCCATTGCCTTCGGAGCCCACATCCAACTCCACAAACACGCTGCCCTCCAGCTCCCTGCGGGCACAGGGTTAGCACCACCCTGCACACCCCTGCACACCCCCCAACAAAGTGCCCCATGTCCCCTCTATCCCCATATCCCCCAACATCCCACAGTCCCCAAACCTCCCCTGCACCCTGAAACTTTGCATCCTTCCCAAACCACCCTGTTCCCCCAAACCACCCCATCCCTCTATACCTCCCTGTCCCCCAAAACACCTCAAACCCCCAACCACAGCATACCAACAAAACTCCCCTGCATCCCAACGCTCTCCATCCTTCCCCAACCACCCCTGCACCCAAAACCCCACCGCCATCCTCAATTTTCCCATCCACGAAAATATCCCTGCACCCAGACTCCCCATCACCCCATCCTTCTCTGCACCCCCAACATCCCCATCCGTCCTCCACTCTCCCAGCACCCCAAACCTCCCCATTCATCCCCAAACATCCCCTGCACCTCCCAAGCATCCCACTCCCCAGACCGCCCTGCACCCACAAACCTCCCCTGCACCCCAAATATCCCCCAAACCTTCCCCTCCCCCAAGCTCCCCCTATGACCCACTCACTTGATGAACACCACGCTAACCATCTGCTCCCCAGGGATCTTGTAATACTCTGACTCCAGCTGATTTGGGAAGAGATACAGAGTCACGGCATGCCCATCTGGATACCCCCCAACCCCACAGGCCCCCAGTCCCTCACCGTGTCCACCACAGCCTGGGACACCTCACGGAACTCCTCTGAGTTGGGGTCCTCCAGGTGGGGGCTGAAGTCGATGCTGTGGGTGAAGTTCACCAGTGCCCGGAAATAAACTGCGGGGGGGGTGCAGAAAGCGGGGGGTCGGCACCCCAAAAACACCATCTCTTGGCAACCCCAGCACCAGCCTCCCCGCTGCCATAGGAAAGAGTGAGAGTCCTCAGAGTGCCACTTACTGATCGGGGGGTCATCCTCGGGCTCGGCCACCACCATGCCCGCCGGGGGGGGCACGGCCGCTGCCGCCGAGGGGAGGAGGAGAGGAGAAAGGAAAGCGGACAGGATGGAGAACAGACAGAGCGTGAGCGCAGAGCAGTGTGGCGGTGTCACCCCGTGGTGTCACCTGGCGGCGTCTCCTTACCGGTGGGTGCCAACGCCACGCCAGGCACCGGGGGCCCCCCGGCCACCAGCGCCACATCGCCACTGCCGAGCTCCCCGCTGCCATCTGCAAAAAGGGACACGGTGAGCAGTTGGAGGACACATATCCCCCCCCCTCAGGTGCCACCTGGTGCCACATTACCTGCAGATGCTTCATCTGCCAGCAGGTCCTCATCATCGGAGAGCTGTGCGTAGTAGCGCCGGCGCCACGTGCTGCCCACATGGTCGGCCACCGTGTCCTCGGGGAAGGAGCTCTCGGCCCGGACCCTGGTGGCCTGGCACACCTGGGGGGGTCACAGCCATTACCGCAGGGCCACGTCACTGGGCTCCCCCCGCTGCCGGCCAGGCCACATAGCTGTGTGCTGCAGTCACGGCGGGTGATGGAGGGGGGCTGTGTGTGTGTGTGTGTGTGCAGGGTGGGGGGATGAGCTCATCGCCCCCCCGGCTCCGCTCGCCGCCCACCACCGCATTCCTGCACCCGGCACCGCCACGCGGGACTGCACACAGCACATCGTGTGTGTGTGTGTGTGTGTGTGTGCGCACTGCAGCGTGCCATCACGTTGCACGGGCAGCAGCACCCAGCGCGGCGCCGGGGGGCAGCGAGGGCCGGACCCCCCCGCAGGCTGGCCGGGAGGAATCCGTCGGGGCAGCACTTTGCTGTGCAAACAAGAGCGGGTGGATTAAGCGGGCACTCTGCACGGGGCCCGGGGGGGGGAGATTTACCCTTACAATGGGTGTGAATGGCCCCCCCACTCCTCTGCATGGCACAGACGGCGGCACCCCAAAATAACCCAGCAGTGGGGGGGGAATGCTGCTGGGTGGGGAGGGCTGCAGCCGGGGAAACTGAGGCATGAGGCTGAGTGCATGCGCTGAGCTGTGGGTGCTCTGCTGCTGCTCCCCATGCACGCACCTAGTTGGGGTGCTGCCTTGCCATGCATGCACTGAGCTGTGGGTGCTCTGCAGCCGCTCCCCGTGCACGCACCGATTTGGGGCTCTGCTTCATTGGTGTGCACAGAACTGTGGCCGCTCTGCCCCCACGGGTGGGAGCTGCTCTCCCCCCACCCCCCACCCCCGCCCCACCCCAGCTGTCCGGCGGCGGGTCCAGACGCCAGCAGGGCGCGGAGGGGGGGTTGGGGGGGGGGGGGGGCCGTGTCCCCTCTCGGGTTTCCGGAAGCGGGTCGGGCTCACGCCCGGCCGGACACCGCCGCTCACATTTTCCATCTGCCGTCCCACAATCCTGCCCGGAGCCGCGGCCGGGCCTGGGGAAGCGGGAGAGGAGGAAGAGGAGGAGGAGGAAGCACCACCCCGCTGTCACGTCCGCCGGCGCCACGTGCGGCTCCGCTCGACGCCCCGAAGCGGGGAGGGCCCCCCCCCACCGCCCCCCAGCCGGGCTCTCCACGCCCGGCGAGGAAGAGGAGGAAGCGGGGGGTGACGCAGCACAGGAAGGCCGGGCCCGGAGGGGCCGGGAATAATAACCGGGGGGGGGGGGTTATTAATAGCCGCCCCCCCCGCCCCATTGTTTCCCCAAGGCCAAGAGGTGGTGTTCCCCCCCCGCCTCCCCGTCCCGCTTCCTCCCGAGGACCGAGGGGGGGGGGGGGCACAGCTGGACGGGACCCCCCTGGGGGGCCAACAGCTGCGTGACCCCCCCCTGCTCCCCCCTGCGATATGGGGGCGAAACAGCTGCGGGTGGGAGCGTTCGGCCGGGGACACGGGGGGGTAACGGAGTGGGGGGGGTAAGGGGGGGGCGCATTCCTCCTCGCTCGGCATTGCCTAATTTATCCCGATTCGGGCCCCCCCGCCCCGCGCGGCCCGCCCGGGCCTTCTTTGGCCATATGAACGGACCCCCCCGTGTGCCCCCCCCATCCCCACGGGGGGGGCCGTGCCAGCATGGCCCCGAGCAGAAAGGATCTCTGTTCTCCGCCCCGGGCACAGTCCCAGCCCCACAGCTCCCCCCCAACACACACAGACACGGGGGGGGGACCACAGCGCCTTCACGCTCCCCCCACCCGACGGGACCCCCCCCCACAGCGCCCCCAGGGCGTATTTCGGGAGCGCTATTTTTGCATTCCTCCGTCACCCGGTAAATATAGAGCGGGTGCGACTTAAGAGAGGGGGCAGCGCCCCAAAAGCAGCGAGACCCCCACCCCCCACCGCGGGGTCACGTGGGGACGACGCGAGACCCCCATTCCTAAACGGGACGGGACCCCGCGGGGACCCCACCTCCTCCTCGGGTCCGCGCCGCTCCCGGCCCACGCGGGACTCCATCCCCCCCCCCACACCTCATCACGGACTCCAACCGCTGGACGGGACGCGGCTCGGTGCCCCCCCCTCCCGGTGCCGCCCCCAGACTCACTCCGAGCGCCGCGAGCAGCAGCAGCGCCGCGGGCACCGGCCGCCCCATCGTCCCGCTCCGCTCCGGCCCCGCTCCGCGCCCCGGCCCCGCTCCGCCCCGCCGCGCTGTGCCTCTGGGCGGGGCCGCCGGGAAACGCGCCCACGGGGGAACGGGGAGCGGGATGGGGGCGTGGGGTCAGAGAGCCGGGGCCGCGTGGGGACACCCGGCCGTACCGACACGGGGCTGCGCGGGGACGCGGGGCTGCGCAGGGGCACTCGGGGGCATTGGCAGCGCGGTGTGGGGTGCTGGGGCTGTGGGGGTACCGGGCGGAGCGGGAGCTGTGGGGGTACGGGGAGCGTAGGGGCTGCGGGATCGTGCGGGGGGCACGGGGGGCTGCAGAGGGGCTCGTTGGGGAGATGGGGCTGTGGGGTGCAGCGCGGGGCTGCGCGGGGCTGTGGCGGCACCCGCACCTGCCCTGCAGGGCACCGGAGGCCGCGTGCCCCCCCCAAGGCTGGGTGTTAATGGTTAACCCCGGCCCCACACCTGCACGGCTCCCATGGGCAGCACCCCGCTGTGCTCTCTGCGGGGCGCTGGGTCACCGCCCCATCCCCCAGCGCTGTGCACGTAGGGGGGGCTCGCGGCCCCGACTGCACAGGGCCGCCCCGGGCCGTGCAGAGCCCAGCTGGGCACCGGCTGCCCGCTCCCAGGGTTGGCCTTGGGCTGGGGAGGGGCTCTGATAAGGGGGGGATTTAAGGCTGGCGGGCGCCCCGTGCCACCTGGCTGAGCCCTGAGCACAATGCTGGCGCTCCTCGTCCCCCTGCTGCTGCTGGCTGGTGGTAAGCTGTCCCCAAACCCGCTGTTGTCCCCACTTTGGGGGGTCCGGGTGACCCCCTTGGTGACGGTCACCCCGTTGTGCAGGCTGCCACGCTACCGTGCTGCCCGGTGGGTCACGGGTTGTGAATGGGCAGGATGCGGTGCCGTACAGCTGGCCATGGCAGGTGGGCAACATGGGTTGGTTTGGGTTGGGATTGAGGTTTTGGGGTTAGGTTTGGAGTTGGGTTAGGGTTAAGGTTGGAGTTAGGGTTGAGGTTCAGGTTGGGGTTGGGGTTAAGTTTAGGACCAGGTGTTATGGTTAAGGTTAGGGTTGGGATTAGGGTTAGGGTTGGGACTATAGTTGTAGTTAGAGTTAGGGTTGAGGTTGAGGTTGGGGTTGAGGTGAGCATTAGATTTGAGATTGGGGTTATGATGAAACTAGGGTTGGAGTTGCAGTTATGATGAGGACCGGGGTTAGAATTAGGCTTATGGCTACGGTTGAGGTTATCATTATGTTTATATTTATGCTTAGGGTTAGGGCTATTGTTGAGGTTAGGCTTGTTTAGGGGACAGGGATAGGGACACTGCGGTGGGTGACACCGCACCAACCCTGTGGCCCCGCAGATCTCACTGCAGTACGAGCGCGATGGCACCTTCCGGCACACCTGTGGGGGAACCCTCATCGCGCCCGACTGGGTGATGACGGCCGCACACTGCATCTCGTGAGCCAGGCACCTGTGGGGTGGGGGGCAGGGTGGGCACAGGGTGGGGTGCGGGGATGGGGTGATGCGGCGTTGCCTGGAGGGATGCGCGGTGCAGCATTGAGGTGGTGAGGGTGCAGCATTGAGGTGGTGAGAGTGCAGCAAGGGCAAGGATGGGGGTGGGAGGGGTTTTTCGGGGTGCAGGATGGGCAGCCCCATCCCCTGGGGTCAGTGGCACGGTGTCCCCTGGGCAGCTCCACGCTCACCTATGAGGTGGTCCTGGGTGAGTACGACATGAGCTCCGCCGAAGGCCCCGAGCAGCGCATCCCCGTGGCAGCCGACGACATCTTTGTGCACCCCAAGTGGAGCAGCTTCTGCGTGGCCTGCGGGTGAGCAGAGTGCGGCAGCATGGGGACGCTGACCCCACTTGGGGACCTCACCCCAGCGACACGTGTCCCCGCTGATACCTCACCCCGGTGTCCCCATGTGCAGCAATGACATTGCCCTGCTGAAGCTGCGGCGCAATGCTGTGCTCAATGACTACGTGCAGACGGGGCAGCTGCCGCCCGCGGGCACCGTGCTGCCCAATGGCTACCCCTGCTACCTGAGCGGCTGGGGGAGGCTGACCAGTGAGTGCCAGGACGGAGGGAGGGGCGGGGGTGAGGGGAGGGTATGTGGCATGGAGGGAAGGATGAGGGGTGGAGGGAAGGGTGGGAGGCTGGTTGGGAGGGTGGTGGATGGATGCGGGATGTGGGACGGATGGATGTGGGACGGATGGATATGAGATGGATGTGGGATGAATGATGGATGGGTAGATGGATGGATGGATGATGAATGGATGGATGGTAGATGGGTGGATGTGGGATGGTTGTGGGGTGGATGTGGGATGGGGAGATAGCTGGCTGTAGGATAGATGGATGGGTTATGGATGGATGAGTGTTGAATGGATGGATGGTTGTAGGATGGAGGTAGGATGGTTGGAAAAATGGGTGTTGGATGGGATGAATGGATGGATGGTTGGCTTATCGATGGATGAGAGTTATAGGGATGGATGGATGGGTGAATGGATGGATGATGGATGCATAGGTAGATGGTACCTTTATGGTAAGGGCAATGGACCACTGAAACAGATTGTCCAGAGAGGTTGTGGAGTCTCCTACGGAGATATTCAAGATCTGTCTGCATGCCAACCTGCGTGACCTATTGTAGGGAACCTGCTTTAGCAGGAAGGTTGGACTTGATGATCGCTTGAGGTGCCTTCCAACCCCTGTGATTCTGTGACTCTGTGGGATGGAGTAATGGACATGGGATGGTTGTGGGATGGATGGATGGATGGATGGGTAGATGGCATGGAATGGACGTGGAATAGATGTGGATGGCTGTGGGATGGCTGAGGCTGGTGAGTTGTCCACCTGGGTCCCTGACACCACCCCTATTGCCAGCGGGGGGACCATTGCCAGACAAACTTCAGGATGCTCTGATGCCTGTGGTGGACCACGAGCAGTGCACACAGCCCGACTGGTGGGGCAGCCTTGCCATCCGCACCACGATGATCTGTGCCGGTGGCGCCGAGCAGGCCGGCTGCAACGTGAGTGCTGTGCTGCACTGTGCCACAATGAGGGATTGGAGCATCCCAAACCATCCTGACCCCCATCCTGTCCCCAGGGCGACTCAGGCGGCCCCCTGAACTGCCAGGCTGAGGATGGGCACTGGGAAGTGCACGGCATCGCCAGCTTTGTGTCTGCACTGGGCTGCGACACTCCGAAGAAGCCCACTGTCTTCACCCGCGTCTCTGCCTTTGAGGACTGGATTGCTGAGGTGGGCACTGGGTGCTGGGGTGATGGGGTGCCAGAGTGTGGGGATGGCAGAATGCTCAGGGTGTGGAGTACCGGAGTGCCAGGGGCTGGGACACTGGGGTGTTGCGGTGCTGGGGTGTTGGGATGTTGGAATGCTGGAGTGTTGGGGTGTTGGTGTGCTGGAGAATTAGGAAGCTGGGAAGTGGGGTGTTGGGAAACTGGAGTATTGGGGTGCTGGGACATTAGGATGTTGGGATGCTGGGGTGTTGGGACACTGGGGTGCTGGAATGCTGGGATATTGGGATGTTGGGATATTGTAGTGTTAGGATATTGTGGTGCTGGTTGTTGGGGTGCTGAGATGTTGAAATGCTGGGTTGCTGGGACACTGGCATGTCAGAGTAGCAGAGTGTCAAGCTGTCAGGGTGTTGGGGTTCCAGTGTGCTGGGACACTGGGGTGTCAGAATGCCCCACTATCGGGCTCAGGGATGCCGGGGTGCCGAGCTCCCCCTGAACCACTTCTCTTTCCCAGACCATAGCGAACAACAGCTGAGCAGGACAGCAGCGACCTCCGTGCTTCACAGCATGCAAATAAACCCACAGAGCTGACCCCGTGTGTCCCGTGTGCTGGGGGAAGGGGGGTGCATGCACCTGATGAGAGTGGCTGCATTGCCAGCAGATGGCACTGGCAGAGCGGGCATGGGCAGCACGGCAGCGCCGCAGGGATGGGCACACAGAGATGCCTTGCACTACGGGAAGGATCTCCTCACGGTGCCGTGAGGTGCCGTAGGAATGGGCACCTGGAAACATCCAGATATCAGAGGGACGGACACGAGGTGCTCTGATGTCACAGGGATGGGCTCCAACCTTCACCCAAAGGCACCTGAGGCCATGGGGGTGTTTTTCCCAAAAGGTGCCACGAGGATGGGCACCCGCACCTGGGCCCTATGGAAGAAGCGCCCCGAGGTGCCCCGATGCTGCGGGGAGGGGACCCCTCTGAGTGCCCTGTTCTGGTCACACGGCCATGGCAGCAGCTCCGTGCCCAGCTCTCGCCTGCCGCCTCCTGCCCTCCCGGCCCGGCCGTCTCCTCGCAACCACCGTCCGCAGCGCGTGACCGGGAACAAAGGGCCTTTTGATGGCGCCCGGCACGCATGGGGCCCCCGCTCCCCCCGTCCCATCCCTTTGGGAGCCCCACATCCCTGCAGGGACGGGGCCACCCTGAGCTGGATGGAAAATCCCCATCACGTCCCGCTGCAGGCACAGGGCTGCAGGGTTTTATGGGCCTCTGTGACCGTGAGGGGAACCTTTGCTCCCCGGGGGGGCCCTTTGCTCTGGCTGTTGAGGCCAGCTCAGCTCGTGACACCCTTGTGCAAGCGGTGCCGCCTGCATGAGGCTGGGACAGCTGGGTGGGCCGGGCAGTATGCAGCTGGCATGGGTGCTATGAGCCTGGCATGGGTGCTGCAGGACTGACGTGAGTGCTGCAAGAGTGATACGGGTGCTGCAAGGCTACTATGGGTGGTGCGAGGTTCTACAAGGCTGGCACAAATGGTGCAAGGCTGTGTGGGTGCTCTGAGCCTGGCATGGGTGGTGCAACCTTGGCATGGGTGCTGAGAGCCTGGCAAGGGCAGTGTGGGGCTGGCACACGCACCACGAGCCTGGCTTGGGAACTTTGATCCTGGCACAGGCGCTGCAGGGCCTGGCACGGCTCCTGCAAGGCTGGCATGGACACCGTGAGCCTGGCACGGGCACGTGGCCATGCAGCCCCGGACAGCTCCTCCCTCGCCGTGGTGCCAGCCGCCTCCAAAACCCCCGTGTGTCCTCTGGCCGGACCCACCCCCACGGGTGACTCAGCCCGTTCCCAGCAAAGCCCGTCCCTATATAACACGGTGTCACCGTCGCACCCACAGCACCCGCCTGGCCGCTGCCTCAGTTTCCCCGTGCCGCAGCCATGTGGATGGTGTCACCACCGGTCGGTAAGTCCCGCTTTGACGCCCCAACGTCCCCCAGCCCAGCGCAAGGCTTCCTGTCAGAAAACAGCCTGTTTGGGTGTTTTTGGGTTTCCTGGTGGATGTTGGCTGGGTGAGGTTTGCAGACGTGGGGTGGTTCGGGGTGACAGCGCAGAGCGGCTCTGCGTGGCTGGGTGAACCGCGGCGCTGTGAACCAGGGATGGAGAGAAGTGAGACCTGAGTCTGATCCGCCTTTGTGCTAACCTGCTCCGGAGCTCCCTGTTCTGAGCAGGTGCCCCTAACACACACGGGGTCAATGTGGAAAGAGCTAAATCCATGTATTTTTTCCCCAGAAACAGTCATAAAAAGCACTGCCAGCAGTGGGGCTGAACCCCATTCTTTCTCCCCATATCTCTGTGCCTTTGGGACTGGGAATGCCAGGACTGGGCACGGCGCGGCATGGCATTGTGATGCTGCAGAACACAGTGCTGCCCACCGGGCACTGCTTCGCTTTGGACCTGCAGCCACTTCGGTCAGACCCCAAAGTGCTGCCTTTTGCCCATTTTTCCCCTCCCCACAGCACGGGGAGAGCCCAGACACAAAGAGCGCTCGGCCTTGAGGGGGGCACGGTGTGACACGTGGGCAGAGTGCCCCAAAAACGCCGTTTCTTGCAGAAAAACGGGGCTGGAGGTGAAAACCTCCCAATGCCTACCTCCTCAGGGTGTTTTTCCATGCACACCTGCCCGGCCCCAAACCGCAGCGGCGTGGCCTGGGGTGGGGTGGCCAAAGGTCAGTGGCAGCAGCACCCCCACCCTGCTCAGAAAAGAGGAATATTTGGAATATTTCCTTCCTGCAGGAGGGAGCGCGGGGACCCGGCCGTGCCGGGGCGGCGGGGGGGAGCGGTTGTGGCTCTTGTTGTGCTCTGACGTGCTGTTTTCTTTCAGATGAAGGATCTCACCAGCTTGCCTGGCTTTGGGACCACGGCAAAGGCAGGGTGCAAAACACACTAGTAGGACATGACCCTTAACACTTTCTCTAAAGCGTAGCCCTATAGGTATATAAGATCAATAGAGCTTAACACTGGGGTTGGCTTTTATTCTGAGCTTGGGTTTGGCTTTTTTGTCTGTTCGGTTGGTTGGTTTTTTTGTTTTGTTTTGTTTTTTGTTTTTTTGTTATTTTGGTAGCGTTTTACTTTCTCCTTCGCCTCCCGCGGGCAGACAGAGGCAGGGGCTTGCAGAGCCTGAATGGTTTGGGGAGAGGTGCAGGAGCATGAGGAGGAGGGGGAAAGCGCTGCGCGAAGGCTCCTGCCCACAACCCTCCGCCGTCCCTTTCCCATCATCGGAGGGGGGCAGAGCACCGACCTGCTACCTCGGGCGCTTAAATAACTCCCAGCCCTGAATCTGTGCCCTTGACGGCGTCTCAATGGCTTGCAGGTATCTTCCAGTACACCAAGAAGCTGTTCCTGAGCAGGCCAGTGGGACGGGCGCAGGCACTGGAGTTCGTCCGGAAAAATGCGGCCAACGCGCTCTCCATGGCGAACCTGATCGTGGGGCTCTCCTCCATCCTCTGCAGCCTCAACAGGTGGGAAACACAGACCAAGGGGGCAGGTGGGGAAAGCAGTGCGGGGCTGACGCCTCTCCCCCTACAGGCAGTACCACTGCTCCTGCTGGCTGCTCCTGGTGGGCTTCCTGCTCGATTTGGCCGACGGAGCTGTCGCCCGGCAGCTCAACGCCTGCTCAGCGCTGGGTGAGCCCCAGGACTGGGGATGTATTGGGGGTGCCGGCTGCCGGCCACCCCCTCACCCACTCACCCCCTGCAGGAGCCAAGCTGGATGACTTCGCCGACTTCACATCCTTCGGGCTGGCCACGGCACTGCTACTGCAGCCACGCGGGGTGCTGGACAGGCTGCTGGCCATCGCCTACGTGCTGGCTGTCTTTGCCCGCCTCTGCTTCTTCTCCAGCGGTAAGGTTCGGGGCTCACGGGGTTGGGCACCCCGCCGGGCTCCTGGCTGAGCACATGGCACCCTGCAGGGATCCCCTTCACCTACCGGGGCTTGCCGTGCCCCTACGCTTCCTCGCTGCTGGCCAGCACCTTCCTGCTGACGGGCGGCCACGTCATGCTGCTGCGTGTCACCGCCATCGCCATGGTCCTCTTCATGGTTGACCGCGGCTTCTACCCCCACGACAAGGTGCTGGAATCGCAGTGCTGGAAGAAAGTGATCTATGCCGGAGGTAAGGAGCGGAGGTAAAACACATCCCGCTTTCACAGAGGGTGCTTAGCCATCCCACGGAGCAGCGACCCAGGGAGGCATGGGCGCACCGCTGTGCCCTCGATGCTGACGGTTCCCCCCTGCAGGCATTGTGGCCGTCCTGTTCTCGCCCACAACGGTTGCTCCCATCTACTACCTCGCCTGGTCGGCGTCGTACATCTTATTCCCCTTCGCCATCTGGAGCTGCAAAGCCTAATAGCCAAGCAGCAGCAGCCCCGGCGAGGACCACTCTGCCTTGACCTCCACCGCACGCGTAGTAAAGCTCTCCTCTGCCTCACACTCGGGTGCCAGCGCCAAGCTGTCTCACCCCCCACCTTCGTTAGCTCTTCCCAGGGAGGAGAGCCATGACAGCGGACTCCAAACCCAGCAGGCGCAACGCCATGGCCCCACAGGGCTTCCCACCATGGCAGAGCCTGCTTAGAAAACAGCTGAGCTCCCGCAGAGGGGAACTCTTGGCGCCAGCAGAACTCAGGCTGGGCTCCAACCTGTCCTGCGCACCCATACCCCCAGCCAGAAGAACAACAGCCCTGCACCAGGGCTCGCCCCCTTCCCGGGGAACCACCCCCAGGTGCCTCCTGCCAGTCCCACCAGCTGGGACGTAGATGGAGGTGCGATCAATGCATTCCCACTGTACATAGTAATTTATTGCAAGGGCACAGTTGCAGTGGCCTTACGTCCCCCAAATCCTCACCATGAGGAGGAAGCGGCCGCCGCAGCAGGCAGTCTGTGGTGGGATGGGAGATGGCCACCCATGACAGCTGAGGGTGCCCCATTTCCTTGCAAAGCCCAGCCCTGAGGCACGGGGAGCACTCCGGTATTTATTTCTGACGTGTCACCATAGGGAAATAATATCTGAAGCGTGTTCTTTTTTTCCTTTCTGCGCCCGGTCAATGAGGTGTGGGAGGGAGGAAGGAATGTGGAAGGGAAAAATGGAACCTGAAACCCTGGGGCTGAACTCTCTGGAAATAAAAAAGCTGGAGAACAACTGCGCCGCCTGCTCTGGGAGCGTGGGGTGGGGGAAGGAAGGTCAGACCTCGCCGAGCAGCAGAGGAAGCGGAGCGGCTCCGTCACTCCGCACCTCCAGGGAGATCCTGCAGCTCCAGCAGCTGCAGACGGACAGGACGACCCCGTCGTGGGGCGAGCAGCCCGGAGACCCGCAGTGCCGCCAGCGGGCGGAGGGGCTGCGCAGGGCGGCTGGCGGCCATCGGCTGCAGCTGCTCTGGCACACGGCCCTGCGATCCCGGGGGGCTCGGGCCGGCCTGCTGCGTGCGAGCGTGAGGCGGAGGAAGGAGGAACCACCGCTGCTTTTATTTAGAATAAAGATTAAAAAAAGCAGAAAATAACAACAAAGAGGCGTTTGTCAGGGCGTAAATAGCGAGCTGGGGCAGGGCCGGGCCGCTCCGTGCTGCCTGCCCTGCGACGGCGCCAGGCCCGGCCCGGCCCTCACTCCCCGCCGGCCTGCATCTGCTTGCAGAAGGCGTCGAACTGCCGCTGCTCCAGCTCCGTCATCACGCGGTTCAGCGCGTAGATCTGCGGGAGGGGCGGGGAGGCACCGCGGTGAGGCGCCGCTCGAGGCCCCGGCTCGGCCCGCCCCGGCTCGGCCCGCCCGGCTCACCTCCGCGCGCTGCCGCTGCTTCAGCTCCTGCTGGGCCGACCTCTGCTTGGCCTTCTCCAGCCGCGCCGCCGGCTCCCGGCCCTTCGGCCGCTCCTTCCGCCCCCCGCTTGACTCCATGGCCGGGCCGGCCGGGCCGCGCCCCGCTACCGGCGGGACGGCGCCCGCTGCAAGATGGCGGCCGGGCCCCGCCACCGCGCATGCGCGACCAGCGAGACCGAGAAGCTAGAGCGCGCGCGGTGCCGTAGCGCCCCCTGGCGGGCGGGAGGAGAGCGGCGGGGCGGCCTCCAGCGGCGCTGCCCTCTGTGTCAGCCCTCCGAGTCGCGCAGCCCCACTCATGACCGCGCCCCGCTCACCGCACCTTCTCAGCTGTCTATATTGCACAGCCCTACGCCCCACGCTGGACATCGCGCCCCCAAACCCCCACGTGACAGCCCTACCGCACGCCCCCTGCGGGGCACAATTTCTGCCAGCACCGCTGCAGCCCCCCTGCACCATCCGCACCCGCAGCCCCCGCACAACACGTGGCACAGGACGGCACGGCGTCCCGCACCCCGCGCAGGGGCTGCACCACAGCCCCTCGGCTCCAAATGCACCTTTTATTGCAGCGGCCGGAGCAGGGCCAGACCCGCGGGGCCGCGTGGAAGCACAGGACGGGGACTCCAGCCGCGCCGTGCCCGGTACCCAAAGTCGGCTGCGCCCCGCGGGCATCAGCGCGGCCCCGTCCCGCCGCCACCCCGCGGGGTCCCGCTAGATGCGGACGGTGTTGATGCGCAGCGGTTGGACGTTCTTCCCGTTGGCGTGGCTCTGCCCGGGGCTGAAGTAGGAGCAGAGCTTCCCGGGGAACTTCTCCCGGAAGGTGTAGAGCCAGGACATGTCGTCGGCGTTGTAGAAGATGAGCAGCCCCTTGTCGTAGTCCAGGAAGACGCCCACCTTCTCCAGCTTGCTCTTGACGTTGAGCCGTGTCCAGGGCTCAGTGCAGGCGCTGTACTGGTTCCCGTCGTGCATGACGATGCAGTAGAAGCCACGGCTGGGCTGGATCTGGATGCTGCCCTTGCGGGTGACAGCCTCGTGCGCCAACCCGATCATCCACTGTGTCTTCTCAGACACCACCACCTCCCAGTAGTGCACGCCGCCGCCGAACGCCTGCGTGCCCAGCACCGACACCTCCACGTCGAAGCGGCGCGGTGAGTCCTGCAGCGGCTGCGGGTGCAGGTTGCCGTAGGCCACGATGGTGCAGTCATCAGAGAGGATGAGGCGCTGGTGGGCTGTGCCGGGGTCCAGCGTCAGCGCCGCGGGCACTGCGGAACGACAGGTGTCAGCGCCCCCAGGCACGGGGGGCACGATGACTCCCTCCCACCTCTCCACCGGCCTCACGCTCACCCGGGTGGATGTCCTGGAAGAGCGACTTCCAGATGGTGTACTGCAGCGGCCCCATGTACTTGGAGGTGGGGAAGTCCTCGTAGGTCAGGTTGGTCTCGTGGATCTTCCCCTTCAGCCTGCAGGAGAGGCAGCAATGGGCACGGAGCTCCACGGGCACCCCCCGCCCCCCCGGCGCCCACCCACCTCTCGGACAGGGACGCGACACCAGCCAGGAAGGCGTGCTTGTCAGCCTCGGCCAGGCGCTCCTGCAGGATCTGGCTGCCCTCCTGCACCTTGCGCAGCTGCTGGCTGTAGCGCTGGATCTTCTGCTCGATGTCGGTCAGCGTCCGCGCTGTGTCGGCCTCCAGCTCCTCCAGCATCGCCTTCTGCCGCTCCCGCAGCAGCCGGTGCAGCCGCTCAAAGGCCTCCCCGATGGTGGCCCGCAGGCTTTTGGCCGATGACTGAGGAGGTGGGGGGCACGGCCGGGCCACAGCGGGTCCGTCAGCATCCCGGCAGAGTGCGTGGGGAAGGGGCAGGGGAAGGGATTCGGGGCACGTCCCCGCAGCCTCGCTCCTACCTTGGTGTCGGCCAGCTGCCTCTTGAGGAGGTGCAGGGCCTCGGTGTGGCCTCGCTCGCTCTCCTGCAGGCCCTGCAGCTGCTCCTTCAGCTCCCGCTGCAACACAGAGCGCTCTGACCCCGTGCTCAGCCCTGGCCTCACCGCACTGCCTGCTTCCCCACCCCACAGCAGCAATATTCCAAGGGGCATGCGGAAAATGCAAAGCTTTGTGCCTGCCCCACGCTCAAGCAGTGCTCCCAGCCACACCAGCAGTGTGACGCTGAGGTGCTGGGAGAGCTGTGGGGCAGTCCCACAGTCCCATAGATATCCATCATGGGGCTAAGCTGGCATTGCAGTGATCAGAGCACGTGAGGGTCAGCACATGGCACAAAGCTGCCCCAATACAGCAGCTTTGGGGATGGGACTTGGTGCTGCTGTAGGAGGTGGGGTCCTGTGTGGGACAAGAGGGAGTCTGTTTTGGGGCTGCTTGGGGATCCCCAGGGAGCAGCCCAGCAGAGCCACATGGAGGGACAGACAGATGGACGAATGGGTGGGTGGCCACACAGTGTGGATGGACAGATGGACAGAGGATCGCACTTCACTTGTGGGGATAGACAAGGGGACTGTATGGGAAGCAGCACCCCAGAGCCATGTGCAAACAGGCAGAGGGAGTTCTGGCTGTCCTGAACATGGACGGATGGACACTGTGCTGCACAGTGCACACAGATGGACAGACAGAGCATCCCACAAACACCACAACTACGGGAACAAAGGGGGATGGATGTTCAGGGACAAACAGACAGACGCCCACCTGCAGCTCCTCGAAGGCATCATCCACGTTGGTGACTTGGTGCTGCTCGTGCATGGCCGGCTCGTCACAGAAGAAGCAGACAACAGTGCGGTCGGTGAGGCAGAAGAGCTTTACCTTCTCGTGGTCCTTGCAGGGGAAGGGGCTGCGCTGAGCCCCCAGGATGGCATCCAGGGGGAAGGCGCTGTAGCGCTCCACGATGTTGGCCAGCTTCAGGCTGGGGGCCAGCGTGGGCTCGGTGAAGGTGCGGCGGCACTCGGGGCAGTCGCGGGCACCCTGCGGCTCCTGGCGCACCCAATGCTCTGTGATGCAGCGGCGGCAGAAGTAGTGCTCACAGCCGAAGCTCACTGGGTCCTGGTAGATGCTGAGGCAGATGGAGCACAGCAGCTCATCCTTCAGGCTGCAGGCCATGACCGGGGCTGCAGGGGGACAATTGGTCTGCAAAAGGGGGGGTTGATGGGGTGAGAGTGCTGCAAACGGGGGCAGGATGAGAATGGAAGGTGCAGTGGGGCTGTAATGGGGGGGCCGGGGGTGAGACTGCAATAGGGGGATCAGATTGGTAAGGGGGTGGGGGTCAGGGTGATATGAGGAGGCTAAGCATCAGGATGTAATAGGGGGACTGGGGATGAGGGGATATGGGGGGTGGGGATAAGCGTGATGGGGGGAGCTAAAGTAGACATGGGTGATGCTGGGGGTCAGAGGGATATGGGGGGAACTGAGGTTGGCATTGGAGATTCTGGGGGCCAAGCTGATAAGGGGGGACTGAGGGTCAGGGTGATATGGGTGGGCTGAAACTGTTGAGGGTGATGCTGGGGGACAGAAGAATGTGAGGGTGGGGAGCAGGGGGATATGAGGGGATTGAGGATGGTAATGGGGATGCCGGGGGTCGGAGGGATATAGGGGGGCTGAGGCTGATGAGGAGGAATGCTGGGGGTCAGGATGGAATAGGTGGGCTGGGCGTCAGGGGCATATGGGAGGGCTGAGGTTGGTACTGGGGACGTTGGGGGTCAGGGGGACATGGGTGGGCACGGAGCTGCAATGGGGGGTGAGGAGCAGGGGGCACGGGGGGCGGAGGTTGGCACGGTGGACGCCGGGGCTCGGGCTGCGGTGGGGCCCCGGGCTGCTACTACCCGCGGGGCTGCAGCGGGGGCACCCAGCGCTGAGGCCGCACCCGGAGGGCCGGGGTTCGAATCCTGCCCCCGGCTCCGCGCCCCGCCGCCCTCAGGACCCGGGTTCGAGGCCTCACCCCGCCGCCGCCGCCGCCGCCGCCGCCCGCCGTCTGCCGTCCGCCGCCGTGCCCGGGTAAGCGGACCCGCCGCCGCCTCACACACCGCTCCCCGCCGCGCCGGGCGGGGGGTGGGTGAGGAGAAGGGGGCGGGGCCGCGCCGCACTTCCTGCCTTCCCCTCTCCCCCCTCCCCGCAGCCACAGTGGTACCGCCCCGCCCCATTGTCCCCCGCGCGGCGCGGCCCTGCGGCGCGTACCACCGCCCGGCGGGGGGGGCTCTTAAAGGGGCCGCGCCCCATCCTTCTCTCCGCCCGTCCCGACCTTTCTCCCTCCGTGATATTATCACTGCCGAGGGACAGGGGCACGGGGGGGGGGGGGGCACAGGCACAGCGCTGGATGTGAACGGCCGCCGGCATCCTAACAGCGTTGGTGTCACCCCCTAATTCTGCACAGACCCCAAATTCAGTGTTGAGCCCCAATTCAGCATTGTCCTCAAATTCAGCATTGTCCCCAAGTTCACTATTGCCCTCAAGTTCAGCGCTGTCCCTAAACTGAAGCAGTGTTTCCAAACTCTACATCGTCTCCAAATTCAGCACTGTCCCCAAATTGAAGCATTGTCCCCAAATGGAAGCATTGTCCCCAAGTTTGGCATCATCCCCAAGCAAACCATTGTCACTAATTTCAGCCTTGCCCCCAAACCAAACCATTGTCTCCAATTCAGCATTGATCTTAAACCAAAACATGATCCCCAAGTTTAGCATCATCCCCAAACTCAGAGTCATCCCCAAATTCACCATCACTGTCCCCAAGCCAAAGCTCTGTCCCCAAATTCCTTACTGTCCCCAAATTCTGCATCATCCCTAACCTGAATAATTGCCCCCAGGTTCAGCACCATCCCTGAAATGCAGCGTTATCCCCACATTCTGTAACGTCCCCAAACTCCACATCATTCCAAGATTCTGTATTGTCCCCAAACCGAATCATTGCCCCCAAATTCTTCATCTCCCCCAACATTCAGCATCGTCCCTAAACCGAAGGGTCCCTCAGCAATGATGGAGACCCCCACAGGGACACAATGAGGGGGTTCCCCCTCCTGTGCCCCCTACCCTGTGGAGCTCTGGGTGTGGAAGGAAGGATGGATGGGGACATTTGGGGGCAGCTCACAGCCGTCCCACAGCTGGCTGCAGGCCAAAGCTAACACGGCAGTGCTGAGCCCCCCACACCCCCAGCGCAGGGAATGACCGCCCGCTTTGTTCCTGCCCAGGCGGGAGGACGGCCCCAAAGGCTGGAAAAGGAGGGGAAAAAAAAAAAAACAGCCACAGGGGTTTGTTATTTCTGCCTGTGTTTTTGCGGGAGGAATGCAGAACTGCTCACCCTGCCAGGACCCACTGGGACAGGAGAGATTTGGAATTAAATCATCAAAGCGCCGGTGGAGCGGGGAAGGGGCAGCCAGGCTGGCATTGTGCCGGCATCGCACCCAACCCCGACCCCAACCTTAACCCCAACCCTAACTCTAACCCAAATCCAAACAGTTCCCCAAATCTCAATCCTAACTCTAACCCAAACCCAAACCCTTATCCTAACTTCAACCCTACCACTATCCTCAACCCTAATGCTAACACCAACCCCTGTCCAAAATCAACCCCAACCTCAACCCTAACCCTAACCTCAACCCTAATCCTAACCCTGAAACCAAGTCAAATGCAAACCCTTAACCCTACCCTAACCCCAAACCTAACCCTAACCCAAATCCAAACCTTTACCTTAGCCCCCAAGCCCAATCCTAAGCCTCAAACCCAACCCCAACTCCATCCCCAATCCCAACTCCATCTCCAACCCCAACTCCATCTCCAACCCCATCCCCAACTTCATCCCCTACTGCACTGACTGGTGTGGGCTGGACCCAGCAGCAGCGCTGTGGGTTTGGGGCTGGATTTGGGTGTCCCATACTTCCCCTGTCCTCTATCTTCCCACGACTCAGTTTCCCCCCTCAGCACCCAGGGGAGGAACACCCCACTGATGGGCACCACCTGTGTTCCTTCCAAATAAACAGACAGCACTTTGTCCTCAGCTGAGTGGAGTTTGTTTATGGGGTTAATCTTAGGGACATGCCTGGGAAACTGCATCAGTGGGGAACCTGAGTCCACGGGGATATGGGATGCCACGGAGCTGTGGGGTTAGGATTTGTGATATGGTTAGAGTTAGGGTTAAGATGGAGTTAGTGACAGTGTTAATGTGAGGCTCAGGGTTAGGGCTAGGTTAAGTGTTACGGTTTGGGTTGGGATTGGTTAGGAATAGAGTTGGTCAAGGTTAGGGTTAGCATTCAGCTTATGTTAAGAGTTAGGGTTTAGGTTTGGTTTAGTGTCAGGGTCATGGTTTGTGTTAGTCTTAGGGGTTTGGATTTGGGCTTGGGTTACGGCTTGGACTTGAATTAGGTTTAGGCTTAGGGTTATGGTTTAGTTTTGGGTTAGAGTTAGAGTTAGGGTTGGGGTTGGGGCTATGGTTATGGTAAGGTTAGGCCGAGTGTTAGGCTTAGGCTTAGAGTTAGGGTTCAGGTTAGGGTTAGCTTCAGGGTTAGGGTAAATTTAAGGTCTGATTTTGGTGTTTGTTAAGTATTTTGTTTAGGGTTATTCATAGGGTCCAGATAGGGAAACTTGAGCAATGTGGACACAAGCCCATGAGGATGCAGGATGGCTGAGGGATGTCATGAGGTTGCTGGGTGCAGGATTAGGGTTTGTGATATGGTTAGGGTTAGGGTTTGTGATACTTTTAGGGGTAAGTTAATAGTTGGCTATAGTTGAACACTGGGACTGGACTGAGAAACTTGGGCAAGGTGGAACTTCACCCATGGGACACTATGGGATGAGCGGGGGATGACACAGAGCCTGTGGGTGTGGGGTCATCCACTGAAGCACCAACAGGAGCTGGGTTTCCCCAGCATACATCCCTGCTGCTCATTAGCTGCCTTCGTTAGCGCTGCAGGAAGGGAAGCGCGCCCTGCCCGGAGCCTTGTTGTGGGTGAGACTGGGGAAGGAGCAGCGGCTGTAGCAGCACATGTGGATGAAGGGAAACCACATGGCAGGGTGTGTGTGTTAGGGCAAACAGGGAAATTAATCCCGGTTAATTGTTAAATTGGCTTCGTTATCTCCTGCTAACCCTTGTATGAGCACCCGGCACTTGCTGCAGTCGGCGAGTCGGGAGCATGCATCCCCTGCTTCTTTGGGTCATGCTTTTCTGCTCCTGGGAGCTGGGAAAGGAAGAGGAGGGACCAGGGATCTGTACTGGGGTTGGGGTTGGAGTTGGGTTGAGGTTGGGGTTGGGGCTAAGGTTGGAGTTGGAGTTTGGGGTTGAAATAGGGGTTGGGGTCAGGGTTGAAGTTCGGCTTTGGTTTGGATGGGGTGGTGTAATGATTAGGGTTAGGGTTGGGATTGGGGTTTGGGTTAGGTTTGGGTTAGGATCACGATTTGGGCTAGGATCAGGGTTAGGGTTGGGGTTAGGGTTTGGATTTAGATTGGTTAGAGTTAGGATTATGGCTGGAAGGGGCCATCAGAGACCGAGTTGCCTCTGGGAGGGAGCAGAGTGCGGGTGAGCTGGGAAGCACCGCTGTGTGTTGCACGGCGCTCGGTTCTGTGCCGTGCGTCTTGCACGGAGGGTGCCAGCAGGAAGGGAGGCCCCCAAGCCGCTGGAATTTTCCCCGTTGGTTTAAAGGGTGCTGCCGGGGGTGCAGGCGGGGAGGGCAGGCTGGGACAGGCCGGCTCCCAGCACGCACAACCGCATCCCAGCGCTGCAGTGCCGCAGGTTTCAGCCTCGCCGGAGCAGACGCACAGGGCTGGAGCTGCGTGCTCAGGGTGGGTGAGGCTTTGGGACTCTCCTTCCCATGGAGCTACAAAGCCAAGATGTTCCCAGGAGACCAGGGAGGGGATGCTGGATGAGCCCACACCTCCAGTTTGGGGACCTGTTTGTTCCCCCAGCACGATGCTCCCCACCGTGCTCTGAGAGCTGCTGTGCTGCTGCCATTGTTGCAGGATGCGGCCCCATTCCCGCTGTGCAACGTTGAGGTTTTTCCTCTTTGTGGATTGGGATTTCAGGGATTTTGCACCCAGGGTTAACACGAATGTGCCCCTGCACAGAGCGGGGTCCCACAGCCCTCCAGGATGCACAAAGCCACTCTGTGCTGCCGCTTTTCATCTCCTAAGTGCTTTGCAAACATTAACTAATTAATCCTAATTAACTCATTACCTAATTATAACCAAATGTCCCTCCCATTTACAGAGGGAGAAAGGTAACAAATGCACGGCCGCTTTCTTTCACCCAATCACCCCTAAATCTCTGCAAGCTCCCAGCCAGCAGCCGCAGGCACCCCGTGCACGCACAGCTCTCAGCGCTACTGGGGCCGAGAGCTTCACCCATTTCCAGAGTGAAGAACCCACACTGCAGCTCTGCTCACCCGGCGCAGCATCCCAATGAGCCAGGATGGAGCATTTCCACGCGCCCACCCCAGCAGCGCCCACCCTTGTGCTCACATGGCCGCCTGTGAGTCATTGCCAGCGAGCTGCTGTGCGTCCCACTGCCTGGGAAACACCTTGGGAAGCTCTGCACCGACTTGTTCCAGCCCTCACCACTGCCTGCTGTAATCATCTGCCTCTTGTGTGAGCACTTGTGGGGTGTTGCAGGGAATGCTCTATGGGGCAGGAACCATCTGCATGGGTTGATGGCTGTGCTGCTGAACTCGGCCCAGCGCTAACTCTCCAGGTCTGCTTGATTGAAAGAGAAAGATTTCTTGCAAAGAAAAGGAAACAAATATGAGGTTAGGATGGAGAGAGGCATTTCCCAGACGATTTCCTGCTTGGTGCCTGCTGCTGCTGCAGACGAGGACAAAAAAACCCCATCAGAAGGGCTGTCCGGCACCGAAAGTCTCAATGCAGTCCCCAGCACAGTTGCTGACAGCTCGGGTACTGGGGGCTGAGCTCCCAGTCGGGTTTTCCCATGCAACTTCCTGGCCATGCAGCTTTACCAGCCAACTTTCCAGTCTGTTCCCTAGGAAGAACCGTAATCCTAAGCAGTCCTACCCTAACCCTAACCCAACCCCTACCCCTAACCCTAACCTTACCGTAACCCTAACCCTACCGTAACCCTAACCTACTCCTAACCCTACCCCTAACCCTAATCCCACACTTTTTGACCAGCATCTCCTTCCCACCCCCAGCTCCACGCAATGGATTGCAGGAACGCCGCAGTTCGGCTCTGCGCACACACGGGCCGTGCCCTGGGGGCAGTGAGTGGCACCTCTCGAGCACCTCCTGCTCCTTCAGCCCAGCTCACTGCTGCATCCCTGCCGCCTCTCCCACCTCGGGAAAGCCGCTGCCGTTCCCATTGCCGGCGGGCACGGCTCTGCGGGCGCGGGGAGAGCAGGTGGAGCAGCGCTGCCGCCCGCCCAAGAGCCCGCAGAGGTGATTTATGTCGAAGGCGGCATCTCCGTGCCGCGCTGAGCGCTCCCCAGCCTTCCTTCCCTTTTAATTGCGGTTGGATTTGCCCCGGGGGCAGAAGAGCCTTTGAACACCTCCTTTTGAATGTGAGCTTTGCAGCCAGCTCCGCTTCCTCTCTGCGGTGCCATTTTGCAGCTCGGGGATGGGGAGGTGGGCACGCCGGTGCCCCCCCTGCTCCTGTAGGCTGAGGATGGGGGTCCCTGCCTGCACCCAGCAAGGTGGGGGATGCTTGAATCCACCCAGCACACGGCTGGAAGAGCCCCTGCAGCCTCTGCAAAATGCAGCATCACCAAGAGACTTCCGCTAGCCAGCCTGCCCTGATGGCTGCATCCCCTGCCTGCAGGTCTGGGGGTGTCCTCCAGCCACCTGGAGCTTTCCTGGGGGTGCAGCCCAAAGCCCCCAGATGTACAGACAGAAGTGAAAGCAATGGTGGAAATGTATCTCACATGCAGATGGAGGGGAACACAGAACCAGGGGGTGGCAGGGGACAAAGAGACACCAATGGAATCAGGGAGGGCAGGGAGGGTCCTAAATGCGCCCATCTCCCAGCCCAGGTAGGAATGGACCCTCCACCACTGCTGGGGGATGCTGCACGGCCAACTCATCAAGGCCAGGCTGGATGTGGATCTGGGCAGCTTGGTCTGGTGGTTGGCAACCCTGCCTGTGGCAGGGGAGTTGAAACCAGATGATCATTGTGGTCCTTTTCAACCCAGACCATTCTATGATTCTATGATTCAACTCCTCCAGCCCCTAGAGTGAGGAGAAGGGCTCAGCGTGCTTCATGTGGAGGGCACCCAAACGTGCACAATCAGGTCAGGAACACCCAACCCATGTGCACAGAGATGTCCGCCCCACCACTCCGAGCCCATCACCCACTTCTCTTCCATCCCCTCATGCACGACTCTGAGGAGTGAGACTGGGAGCTGAGAGCACTGCAGCCATGCAGGAGGGCTGGAGGGCCGGGTTTGTTTAGTCTGGAGAAGAGCAGGCTGAGGGGAGACATCGCAGCCGCCCTCCGATGCGCCAGGGGGGGTGAGCGAAGCGCCCTGCTCCTCTCCATCCGCCATGGGTCCTTTTGGGGGGCTGGGAAAACACGCAGAGCCCAGGGTTGGGGTTTTTGCTTTTGTTTTTCAATGGCACAGTTGCTGGAAACTTGTGGGAAAGCCAGGCTGCCCCGTGGAGTTTGCAGGAAGCAAGATGCACGGCCAGCAGTGCTGCACACCAACGTTGGTCTGCAGCAGGAGGAGATGGTGGACCACTGCCCGGAGAGCTGGGGGTGCCCCATCCCTGGGGGGGACCCTTCCAACCCAGTCACTGCACCAGAGAGGGGCTGGAGGCCCCTGGGGATGAGGGGAGTCTGTGGACAATGTGGTGGCAGGGCCCTGAGGGGGGATGTGTGGGGAGAATGGGGGGGCACTGAGGGGGATTGGGGGGTGCTGGAGAGAACTGGAGCACCAGTGGAGGTGGAGCACCAAGAGGGGGGAGGGGCTGAGGACTGGGGGGCAATGAGGAGAACTGGGGGGCACTGAGGGGGGCTGAGAGGAACTGGGGGTGCTGAGGAGAACTGGGGGGCACTGGAAGAGGCTGGAGACTGAGGGGGATTGGTGGGCACTGAAGAGAACTGGGAGCACTGAGGGGGAACTGTTGGGTGGTGGAGAGAATTGGGGGCACTGAGGGGGGCTGAGGGGAATTAGGGGGTGTTAGGGGGACTTGGAGGGCACTGAGAGGGACGAGGAGCTGTGGAGAGCTGGGGGGCATTGGGAGAGACTGGAGACTGAGGAGAACCGGGGGGGCACTGGGGAAAACTGGGGGGCACTGAGAGGGGTGAGGGGCTGAGAACTGGGGGGCGATGAGGAAAACTGAGGGGCACTGAGGGGGAAAGGAATTTAGGGCTGCTGGGGGGCACTGAGGAGGACCTGGGGCTGAGCAGAACCGGGGGGCAATGAGGAGAACTGGGGGGCACTGATAGAGGCTGGAGATGGAGGAGAATTGGGGGCCACTGGGGAGAACTGGGGGTGGTGGGGAGAGCCTGGGGGGCACGGAGGGGGGCTGAGGAGATCTGGGGTGTGGTGGGGGTGACCGGGGGGCACCGAGGGGGTGAGGGGCTGAGGACTGGGGGGCACTGGAGAGAACTGGGGGGCACTGAAATGGCCTGTGGGGCACTGAGGGGGGCTGAGGAGAACCGCGAGGCTGTAGACTGAGGACTGGGGTGCACTGGGGAGAACTGGGCGACACTGATGGGGACGAGAAGCTGAGGAGAGCTCAGGGAACCAAACGGAACCGAACGGAACCGAACGGAGCCCCGCGGCCGTCCCGCTCGCCGGCCCCCGCCGTGGCGCCGCGCCGTGCAGGGGGCGGTCGGTCGGTCGGTCGGTCGGTCGGTCGGTCGGTCGGTCGGGGCAGGGCGGCCCGGTGCTGCCCGGCGCGGTCCCTGGGCGGGCGGGGGCGGAGGCGCGGGGGCGGGCGGAGGCGCGGGGCGCCCATTTTGTCGGTGCGGCGGCGGAGGGACGCGGGACGCGGAGCATGGCTGTTGGTATAGGAAGTGTCTTTTTTTTTTTTTTTTTTTCCTCCTTCTTTCCCTCCTCTTCCCCCCCTCCCCCCCCTCGCCCCCCCCTTCTTCTCCTCCTCTCCTCCCGCATTCAAAAAATAATAACACCCCCCCCCCCCCCCGGTGCGAGCTCCGGTAAACAGCGGTTGTGGGTGGGGGGGGGCAGGGCGGTGCTGCCGCGTTCCTCCTCGAGATATGTATTATTATTTTTTTTTCTCATTTTTTTTCCCCTTCCCCTTTAATTTTTTTTTTTAATTTTTTAAAATTTTTTTTCAATTTTTTTTTTTCCCCCCTCTCCCCCCCGTAACCGCGGATCTGCAGAACATGGCGTCCCCCCGTTCCTCCCCGCGCTTTAAAAATAAGCCGGGCTGCCATTTTTGTTTTCCTTTTGTCTGCGAATTTTAATAAAACCGTCTGAGAATGTGGGAGAGGCGGCGGAGGGGCACAGAGCGGGGCCGCCCCCCCCCCTCCATCCCCCCCTCTCCCTTCGGCCTTTTTGTCTGCGGAGGTTCCCCCCCCCCCCCCCCCCCCCCGGGCAGGAGCAACTTCACTCCGCGCCCAACTTCGCTCTTCTCTCGCGTTCTGCTTTCGTGTTTTTGCTTTTTTTTTTTTTCCTCCCCCCTCCTATTTTTTTTTCCTCTATTTTCTTTCCCCCCCCACTTCTTCTCTCACCCCCCTCCCTGGGGGGGGGGCACCCCTCTGCGTGTGCCCCCCCCATCCCTCCCAACCCAGGAGGAGGAGGAAGGAGGAGGAAGGGGGGGGGCAGCCAGGAAGATGCCCGCTTTGCTGGATTCTCTCTTTTTCTCCCTCCGGAGGGTCTGATGGAAAAGTTAATTGCAGCCGAACGGCCCCATCCGTGCGGCGGTGCTCGGCGAGGAGCGGCGGATGCGGCGTGGGGGCTCGGCTGCCTTTCTCTCGGTCGCTTCTCCCTCCGTCGCTTTTCTCTTCCATTCTTTTTTTTTTTTTTCTCATTTTTTTTTATACAAACCCCCCCCCCCCCCGCCTCTCCCCCTTTACTGCTTTCTTTCCTTTTATTATTATGATTTTTTTCTTTTTTTTTTTTTTCGGGCCTTTCAGTCTGCACGGTGGTGGTGCTGTGTGTGTGTGATGGGGGGCTGCTGTGCTTTATTTATTTATCTCCCCCCCCCGCTCCCTTCCTTTTTCCCTTCATTCCATCCCCTCCCTGTTAACCGTATTTTTCTTCGGTCTAACAGAGCGGCTGAGGGTTGGGGGTGGCGAAGGGGGGAGGATATATTTTGCATCGCGCTTTAGCAGGAATGTGGAAGCTGCAGCTTTAGTGAGGGGACCCACATTTCCAGCAGCGGTGCCTGGGGAGCTCAGTGTCCTCCCGCACGCATTGGTTTGGCCGTGCCGTAGCGTGGGGATGCGCACACCCGTATTTATACATCCATCATCCCCGGCCACGCCGGTGGCGAGCTGCGGTTTGGCCCTGGATCCGTCCCTCGGCCCTTTTCCTCCCTTCCGCACCGTGGGATGCTCTGCGTGGGGACGCAGGACGGGCAGCGCTCCCAGCCCGGAGCCCCTGGGGACGGAAATGGGATCGGAGAGGAGAGGGAAAAGTTTTGGGCCCCCTCCCGGCGTGCAGCCTGCGGGGCGGATGGACGGACGGACGGATGGATGGACGGATGGGTGCAGGCCCTGCGGGCGCCCCGGACTGGGGAGCCCGAGGATGAAAACACAGCTTTTCTTTTTGTCTGCTTTCAGGAAAAAGCCCTACGTTCCCACGGGTCGGGTCGGTGGGAGCCGCTCCGCTTTTGTTCCTCCGCGTGTCTGTGTTTTTTGGGGTGTGTGAAGTTGTCCTCCTTGTCCCCCCGTAGAGAAACGCCCCGCGTGCGGCACCGGTTCCCAGCTAGATCTGGAGATGGACGCGGATAAGGGGAAGCAACGCCAGTACTCTCAGAGGTGGGCATGCCGGCGCTCTCGAGGGAAACGAACCGTGCTGAAGCAGGGAGTGTTGGGCAGCAGGGCCCCCGGGGGCTGCCGGCCAGGTGCCTGCCTGGGGGTGTGTGGGGGGGATGCCGGATCCAACCTGGGTACATTGGGGTCTCGCTCACAGCATGAGCCCCATCCCCATCTCCTCTCCCAGGGCCGGCAGTCCGTGCGCTTCTCTGCGCAGAGCAATCCGTTCTCCCTCAGGAATCCCCTTCTCCCTCGGAGAGTGGCGGCTGGCCGTGCCGTTGTGACAAGTGCATGCGTGTGTGGGGTCGGGGCGGAAGGGTTGGGGTTGGGAACCGCTTGCTGCCTCCTTGCCTGGCCTTGGGGCAAAGCTCTGCTTTGCCGCCGCGCTGTCCCTGCTGTCGCGGCGCCCGGCTCTGAGCGTCACTGCCGGCTCTGCTTTGCCGTGTGGTGCCGGGGTGGCAATGTGGCATCGCCGGGGTGCCGGGGGTTCGGTGCCTGCTGTCCCCGTTGCGATGTCACAGCCAGGCCTGCACTGTGCTGCTCGTCCCTCTGCCTGGGTGGGCGGGCGCTGCTGGTTCCAGCTGTGTGGCTTTGGTGTCTCTGCTGGCTTCCGTAGGGCACAGCTCTGCCCCCACCTCCAGGGGCGGTGAGCTGAGTGTCCCATCCTGCCTGCTCCCTGTTTTGGTCTCCAGGGTGTCTCCAAGGGAAGTGGGTTCCCTTCATTGCTCCTTCCACACCCGCTCTGCCCATTCTCTTTGCACCGCTTCTCCCCTCTGCCTGCGGGGCAGCTGCAGAAGCCCCCCAGGCTGGGGACCTCACCCCGGGCAGCAGTGCAGCCCTTGGGCCCCGCATTCCTCCATTTGGGATTCCGCTCTCTCCTCGTGCAGTGTGGGCTCCTCTGGGATTTGAGGCCCCGCAGGCAGAATGTGGGGTCCGACTCCATTCCCAGTGCAGACCTATGGGGTGTGGGCACGCACCCGGCTCCTCACAACCTTTGGGGCCCCATCCTGCACCCCCGGCCCTGCTGGGATGGGCTTTCTGCTCCAACTGCTGTTGGCTTTCAGTTGATTTTGCTTGGGGAAGGAAATCTGAATGAGAAACGCCAGTCAGAGCCCTTCGGGGGGCGGAAACGTGGGGTTTAATTGGTTCCATCTTGGGTGAATTCTTCTGGCACACGATGCCTCCAAGCCGTTCCTCTGGAACGGGGATTTCTGAGCCTTCTGCCCCGGGTTTCACGTGTTGTTTCTGCTTCCCTGGCTTACGTTTCTTATGCTGCCTTCTGCCTTAGGGTAAATTCTTCCTGCTGAGAAAAAGCTGGGCCGGGGGCCGTGGGCGCAGGGCCCACGCGGGACGGTCCCTGGGGCTGGCAGCAGGACGGCGCGTTGTGGCACGGGGAGCCCGCCTGGGCACGGCATGGCAGCCCACGGGCACGTGGGTGGCTTTGATGCTGCTTCCCGCCCGGCAGCTTGGGGCTGGGGATTTTGCAGTCGGGCCTTTGGTTTCTCCTGAAAAGCTGCTGCTCCAGGCGGGGGCCGCTTGCACGCTGCCCGCGGAGATGTGCAGTGGGTTCCGACCGGTGCTGCTGCGTGCTGGGAAGGTGGGGATGGTGCAGCCCCTTCCCCTGGCAGGGCTGAGCTTAAGGGGTGAGAAGGCTTTGTGCTTTTGGGGGAAAACGTGGCAGAGTACAGGCGGAGCTGGGTGGCGTGAGAACGGATGGAGTGCTGGCAAATGGAACGGGACGAGGGGCGATGGGGGACACGGCTGTGCCAGTGCCACATCCCCAAGCCCCCTCCTGCTGATCTGATGGTGCCCTGAGGGGACAGCTGGGGACACCGGGCTCTTTGCTTTCGCCTGCTGCAGTCTGAGGCTGTGTGGATTCGTGCTGCCCAGCACTGGGTGCTGCTACCCAGCGCCGCCCTGCGCTTGTTGCTCCGTGCCCAGCTTGCTCCTGATGGACGCTTGTCAGCTGGGGACCCTGCCTGGGAGAGCGAGGCTGTGCTGGTGGAGGGCTGGCTTCTCGCTTGGCCGCTGGCACCCCGCAGGACCCAGGCATGCCGCTCGGCTCACCCCGTCCCCTCCTTGCCTCCCCCTGCCCCATTTGCTGCCCTGCCTGTGCCAGGCAGCCCTGTGGCCGCTCGCCGGCCCCGAGGGGCGAAGCGGCGCCGGTCCCCGGGAGCAAACCCTTCTCGTGGCGGTGCCGTGCCGTGTCCGTGAAAAGAATCTCTTGTTTCTTTTTATTTCAGCGAAGGCGAGACAGAGAGGGCTGCCAAAGTAGAGACGTTCCCTAGAGAACTGTAGCTTGACTTAGCGGCAGTTTGGTAGGAAGTTGGAAGGCTATAGTGAGCTGCGGGGCCTGGCGCTCGTACCCACCCGTGCCATCATCTACCTCCATCAATCTGGAGCCTCATCGACACGTCTCCCCAGGCAGCTGCGGCCATCTGGCTTCTGAGGCCAGCCTGTGAGTACCAAACACGGTGTGCACCATGTCTTGTCTGTGCCGGGCCACCGCCGGCCTTGCTGCAGCCGCCTGTGCACCCCTTCCCCTCCACGCGGCGCCGGGCCTTGCTCTGCCACGACGCCTCTCCCTTCCCCGTGCATCCGCTGCTTGCTCTTTCCACCTCCCTCTGCTTCCTTCCCCGCCTGGGAGCTCTGGCCGTGCGCACTGATGGAGCCCTCCTGGGTGCCCACGATGCCTTCTTTGCCTCAGCAGCAGCTCCTCCATCCCACTGCCCGGGCACACAGCGCCGTGCCCAGCAGAGCCGGGGGGAGACGTGCTGCAGCATTCCCCACCCTTCATCATTTCCATTTTAATGGATTTTTCTTTCTTTTTTTTTTTTTTTTTTTTTTTTTTTTTTTGCCGTGTGTCAGCTTCCATTTTTCATAGTTAGCTGAGAATCTAGAAAAAGGGAGTTTATGTATTTTTCCATCTGCTTTATATCCCCTCCGGCCCCCTCCCCCCACCGTCCGAGCTCAGCCCTGGGAGGGGGGAGCAGTCCCCCTTTGCTCCAGATGAAACACTGCACAATTTATGAAATTAAGCTGGGACAGGAACAGGGATTTTTTTGGCACCACCGCTGTTTCTTTTCCCTTTATTCTGGGCAGGTTTGCAGCGCTCCACACACAGCGGTTGCAGCAGCTTCGCTGTTAAATAAGAACTGCTCAGGTGGGGCAGGAGTGGGAGGCTGCAGCAGGTCGTGCTCCCCCCCTTCCATGGCAGCTGCAGGCTGTGCTGGGATCCTCTGCTTCTTTGAGCAGATGGGGCGGGCAGAGCTTTGTGTGGTCCGGGATGGGGGGGACAGAGGGCATGGGGCACCTGCTGCGAGGGCAGAGCAGCGGCTCGCTGGGTTGGCTCCAAAAAACCTTTTCTAATCATAGCTCTGGCTTCCTGTTTTCCTGCTCCGGCCAGGCAAGGATCGAAGGAGCACTGCAGCTTCCCACGCTGCAGGGCAGCCACTGGTCGAGCCATGGTGGCAGAATTCTGGCCATGGTGGTAGGGTTCAGGCTGTGATGGTAGAAGGATTTGGGCTGTGATGGTTGGGCTCAGGACCTGGTGGTGGGATTCTGGCTGTGATGGTGGTGGGGTTCAGGCTGTGGTGGTGGGATTCTGGCCATGGCAGTGGGGTTCATGCTGTGGTGGTGCAAGGATTCTTGCTGTGGGATTTTGTCTGTGTTGGTGGGGCTTGGGCCATGGTCATGGGATTCTGGTCGTGGTGGTAGGATTCAGGCTGTGATGTAGAGCTCAGGCCATAATGGTGAGATTCAGGCTGTGCTGGTGGAGCTTGGGCCACGGTGGTGGGATTTGAACTGTGATGGTTGGGAGTATTCAGGCCATGATGATAGGAATCAAGCCATGATGGTGGGTTCAGGCTGTGATGGTGGTGGGATTCAGGGCCATGGTGGTGGGTTTTGGGATCTTGGCAGTGGCAGGAGAACTCTGACCTGGGGATGCCAGAGTGCTGTGCTTGTCCCATGCTGTGGTACAGGCACTGTAAGCAGTGAGTTGTCACCTCTGACAGCATTTTCTGGCACAGACTGGTGCAGGGCAGGGTTCCCTGTGCCTCTGCACGGCTCTGCTTTCATGAGAGAGAGCTGACCCCAGTGAAACGGATGCTCTGAAGTGACGCCTGGGGCTACTGCAATGCAGTCTGCTTTGCTCCGGGTGCTCCGAGCTGCCAGAGCCCGGTGCCAGCCAGGACGGTCCTGTTTGAGGCTCTTAATGAGCAGCTCCCATCCTGCCTTCAGCTCCAGGTCCCTGGGCAGGGCTGCTGCTCCCAGAACTTCAAGCTGCTTAGCACCACCCGCTGCCACGTGGCCGCTGCCCTCCTGCACTGCAGTCTCATCCCCACGTGCCTTGCGGGTCAGCAGGTCCCGCTCTGTGCCTCGCTGTCCCCAGCATCCCTGCCCTCCTTTGCAGCAGCGTTCTGCAGGGAACCCGTGCTGATCTCATGCCTGGTTCCTCCTGGTGCCGGCTGTGGTGGGGATGGGTCTGTGCCGTTCTGGTTTCTCCCTCCGTGGCCTGATTTCTGCTCCAAATGGAGGTCATCTCCCTGCAGCTCCGTCACCCAGAGAGCTGGGGAAGGGCCGAGGAGCTCCTTCCTTCTCGTGGAGCTGCTCCCGGTGCTCTGTGCAGACATGGGGTCCCGCCTGCTCCCAGCTCAGGGTGCAGCCAAAATAACGTGTGCAGTGTCTGATGGCAGTGCTGGCTGAATCAGCACTGGGTGTCGGGTGGGGAGGAATCAGGAGTGCTCGTGCCTCAGCGTGCCCTGCCAGCGCGGGCTGTGATGTGAGCAGCAGCACTGCCTGCTGATGTCGGGCTGCTCCGCTGCCGTCATTTTCTTGCCGTCCCCGCTCAGATGTTTCCTATTAACTAAAGATGGATTTTAGAATTCATTTTTCCAAAGTATTTAGCGTCTCCATAAATCTTCCAGCCCCGCTGCAAGCAGGGCTTGTCCTGGAGCAAGCGCTGAGCCACCTGTGGTTGCTGCAGGTGTCCTTACTGGGGCTCCTTGGGGTCCTTGTATGGTTGCCATGCTTGCGCCGTGCTCCGTGTCCCCCCGCAGCCTTCCTCGAGGTGCTGGGGAGCAGCAGTGACACCTGCGGGTGTGAGGGCCAGGGGAACCCTGGGTGACATCGGGAGCCCTGGGCAGGTGCTGTGGTTTCAGCAGCAGTTATCTGTGTGTGGATACGAGCTGCCCAAAGGGCCGGCTGCCCCGCTGTGCTCTGCTCCTCCGTGCTTCGTCTTCTGGAAGGGTTTTCTAGGAAACATCTCCTGGTGGTTGCTGCATTGCTGTCAGTGTGGCTCAGCCCCGTGGTGGGCCTTTGGGGCTCCTTCCCATGGGGAGCAATGTTGCAAAGGCCCGTGGGGAGGCTGGAGGGGGCTTCTGGGCTGCTGCCCCCCATAACCGCCCATCTCTCCCCGCAGGATGGCGGAGCCTCGCTTCAACAACCCCTACTTCTGGCCGCCTCCCCCCACCATGCCCAGCCAGGTGAGACGGGTGTTTGGGGAGGAGGGAGAACGAACGGAACAGTGGCACCTCTGACCTCTCTGCCTCCATCCCTGCCAGCTGGACAACCTCGTCCTGATCAACAAAATCAAAGAGCAGCTGATGGCAGAGAAGATCCGGCCCCCACACTTGCCCCCCACCTCTGTTGCCTCCCAGCAGCCCCTCCTGGTGCCCCCCTCTCCTGCTGAAAGCAGCCAGTCCATCATGTCCCTCCCCAAGCTGCAGCAGGTGCCAGGCCTCCACCCGCAGGCGGTGCCGCAGCCCGACGTGGCCCTGCACGCTCGGCCAGCCACCAGCACCGTCACAGGTACCAGCACTGCTTCGGGGGGACTTCATGGGGTCTGCTTTGGGTCCTGCTGCCTGAGGGCCACTCGAGTGTGGGGGGAGGGCGTGGGGTGGGCAGTGTGTGCCCCACTGACACCCGCCTGTCTCTGCTAACAGGGTTGGGGCTGGCATCCCGCGCGCCCACAGTCAGCACCTCTGAATCCAGCACGGGCACCACCACCCCTTCCACGCCCACCTCCACCAGCCAGAG
Source organism: Chrysolophus pictus (assembly GCA_037305975.1). Lineage (NCBI taxonomy): Eukaryota > Metazoa > Chordata > Aves > Galliformes > Phasianidae > Chrysolophus > Chrysolophus pictus. Next base: position 6,508,604 of record CM074596.1, on the reverse strand, counting down.
CCGCCTCATCGCCTCCTCACCCACCCTTATCTCAGGAATCACCAGCCCACCCCTCCTCGACTCCATAAAGACAATCCAGGGCCACAGTTTGCTGGGGGCACCCAAGACGGAGCGGGGCCGCAAGAAGATCAAGGCAGAAAACCCTTCAGGGCCGCCCGTCCTCGTGGTTCCCTACCCCATCCTGGCCTCGGGGGAGACGGCCAAAGAGGGCAAGACGTACAGGTAGGCGGGCATCTGGCGTGGGATCCGGGCTGCAGCAGTGCTGTGGGGATGGAGGTGGAGATGAGGGGTGCAGTGAGGCGTCCTGCCCCAGCCCGGCCCCCATGGGCTCTCCCTGCAGGTGTAAGGTCTGCCCTTTGACGTTCTTCACCAAGTCGGAGATGCAGATCCACTCCAAGTCGCACACAGAGGCCAAACCCCACAAGTGCCCCCACTGCTCCAAATCCTTCGCCAACGCCTCCTACCTGGCCCAGCACTTGCGCATCCACCTGGGCGTGAAGCCCTACCACTGCTCGTACTGCGAGAAGTCCTTCCGCCAGCTGTCCCACCTCCAGCAGCACACCAGGTGCCAGGAAGGGCTGTGTGGGGTTGGGAGTCCCCAGTGGGGTGGGATGGGGTTGGATCCCAGCTGAGCAAGTCTGCTCAGCACTGCCTTCCTCTCCTTGGCCATCTCCAGCTGTGGTCTCCAACCCACGCAGCACTTTTGGGTCTCAGCCCAGGGTCTCCTTCCCCTTGTGCCCCATCACTGGGTCCCGTCTGTGCACGTGGCTGTCACTGCCCAGTCCTGCTTTCTGCTGAGCTCTGAGGCCGTGTGGGTGCGGGGAGCTTTGCAGGGTTTGGGGCTGTGTGGGTTCCCAGCCTTTGCTGGGGCCGGTGCCTGACACGTTCCCCTCCCACCATACCCACATCCTGTGCAGAATCCACACCGGTGACAGACCCTACAAGTGCCCACACCCCGGCTGCGAGAAGGCATTCACACAACTCTCCAACCTCCAGGTCAGCAACTCCTGGGTGACGGCGGGGAGGGGGACACGGAGTGCCAAGCCCCACAGGGGGCGAAGCGGGGGGGGGCTCAGGGCTCTCCCGGCTCCGTGCCCCCCCCCTAACAACCCAACCCTGTGCCGCTCTCTGGCAGTCTCACCAGCGACAGCACAACAAGGACAAGCCCTACAAGTGCCCGAATTGCTACCGGGCCTACACGGACTCGGCCTCGCTGCAGATCCACCTCTCAGCGCACGCCATCAAGCACGCCAAGGCTTACTGCTGCAGCATGTGCGGCCGCGCCTATACCTCGGTGAGGGGGCTCTGGGGCACGGCACGGTGCAGCCCCCCCTAACACCGGGCCCTGCTGCTCACCGTCTGTCCCTCTGCCCCACAGGAGACGTACCTGATGAAGCACATGTCCAAACACACCGTGGTGGAGCACCTCGTCAGCCAGCACTCTCCTCAAAGGACCGAATCCCCCGGCATCCCCGTGCGGATCTCGCTCATCTAAGTGGGCTCCGTCCCGCCCCGCTGCTGTCGGGGGGGTGGCACCGTGTTGGCCCCCCCCGACCCGGCCCCCAGCCCCCGGGGGGCTGCAGGTTTGGTGACATCCAAAGACGGTTTCAGAGCACTTTGAATCTCTGCAGTTTTCTTGGGGTGGAAGCGTGGGGGGGCAGAAGGGGGGGTTCTCCTTCGGTCAGCCCCCCCCGCCCTCCGCCTCCTCTCATTTTGGATACAAATATATATATATATTTATTGGCCAAGAAGTTGGTGCTGCTAACACAGAAACAAAATCAGACGTGGAACGGAGCACGCCGGACCCCCTCCTCCCCCCCAGGACTGTGCCGGAGCGGAGCAGGGGTCGGAGGGGGCTTTGTTTTAGTGGGGGGGGGGGGCTGCTCCGTTTGGGTTGCGTTTGATTTTTAAAGACGTTTTCCCCTCTGGTTTCGCTCCCCCCACGCCGGACTCCGTCGCCGGGAGCAGCCGGGGGTGTGCGTGCCTCTGTGTGTACATAGCCCCGTGTACAGAGCCGGGGGGGCCCGCACCCCGCGGAGAGGCTCGACAGAAACTCATCTATATTATGTACTCTTTGGTTCCGTTTTGGATATTAACTGTGTTATTTTTTTATACACTTTTTAAGCCTTAACTCATTGTTTTGCCAGGGTGTTTATTACCTTCTGTTTATTAATTTGAGTTCCCACAGCCTTCCCCCCCCCCCCGCCCCACCACCTTTTACCACCCCCCCCCCCCCCCCCCCCAATCCATCCACCCTTTGGCTCCTCGTTTCCCCCTTGGTGTTGTACGATACTCAATATTGTAACCTTTTTTGTCAGCATGTTAATACCGTGTAAATACGCCTCTTATACACACTGTTAACGCCTCCCCCCCCCTTTCCTTCCCCCCCAGCCCCGTTTGGGGCCTTTTTTTTTTTTATTTTCCTCGATGGAAATCCAGGCCACGCGTCCCTAGAGCTAGCGATTACCTTATTAAAAAAGGAGAAAAAAGAAAAAAAAAAAACAACACACCCCTCCCCCACCTCTTTCCTAACCCTCCTCCCCCCCCCCACTGTCTTGCATTGTGGCTCATGGAGAAGCCGGGGGGGGCCGTGGCCACACGGAGCGTCTGCGGGCGGTTGGAAACAGCGGGGACCCCCCCCGGCCCCCCGCAAAGCAGCGCCCGTTTCGGAGCAAAAAAGAAAGAATAAAAGAAAAGGAAACAAACGATGGGCTGTGTGTGGTGCCACTGCTGCGGGGATGGGGGGACGGGCCGAGGGGCAGCGCGGTGACAAAGGAGGCACCTGGGAAGGGGGCGTCCACAAAAAACCCCCCCGATGTGGAGATGGTGGATGATGAAGTGGTGGGGAAGGCAGAAGCTCCGCTGTGCTGAGGGGAGGTAAAGAGCTCTGGGAGAGCTGACGCTGCCGGGGCAATGTCATGGGTGTGAGCACCAGCTCACGGTGCCACCAGCACCGGGACACATCACCACCGCAGCACCACCTCTGAGGACGCCACACCGGGGCCCCCAGCTCGGAACGGTGTCTCCGCAGCCACCAGCTCCAGGGACGCATCACTGCCACGGCCACCGGCTCCAGGGCCTCCTCCCCATTGTGGCCACAGGCTCCAGGGATGCTATCTCCAACCTCCCCCCCCCCCAAAGCTTTTGGGCCCTCAGCCAGGCACAGTGCTGGGCACGGGGACCTCACCACTCCTCAGTCTCACCTCTGGGTGCCTACTGGGTTCTGGGTGCCAGCAAGGATGTGATGTGAGGCGGGGGGGGACACACTGGGGCACAAAGGAAACAAAAGGCGTCCCAGTAGTAGCAGTGCCCCCCCAGGGCAGCCACCAGCAGCACACAGCAGCCAAGTGTGTGATAGGGCTGTCCCAGTGGGGGGGGGGGGGGGCGGGAGGTGACACAAAGCCCTGTGCCAGGACACTGTCCGTGACGTCTCAGTTTACCCAGAGGAGATGGGGGTGTGTGGGAGGAGGAGGCAAAATATGGGGGGGTCAGTTTTCTTTTTCAGTGTTTATTAGAAACAAAAACGGGGGAAAAAAAAGGGGGATGTGGTTTCTGTGGTTTTTTTCCTTCTTTTTTTTTTTCTTTTTTCCTCCTTTTCTTAGAAAGACCGTGGCGGCTGACAGCAGCGGTGTGGGCTGAGGGGGGGGGGGGTCCTTACCTGCTGGGGGTATCAAGCCCCCACCACCTCCATCCTTTACTGAGGTGCCCCTGGAGCAGCCCTGCCGGGGGCAGTGCCATCTCTATAGGCACCCCCCCACGCCCTCCCCCCACCCCAGGGCGGGCAGCCGGGCCCCGGCGGGGCCACGCATTAAGGCAACCATCCTGCTGTGCCCCGCCGTGCCGGGGGGGGGCTCCCTGCCACAGTGGGGCCACTATCGCTACGGGCTATATGTACACACCCTGCAGCCGAGGGGGGGCTGCCCCGGGGCTGTTTGTGCTCAGTGATAGGTTTCCTCCCCCCCCCCCAACCAGGACAGGCAGGGCTGAGGGGGGGGCGTGGGTCTGTCCCCCCCACTCCCCACCCGGCGGGAGCGTCCGTGTGAGCCGGCAGCACGGCTCTAGGAGTCCTTGAGCATGCTGATACGGGCGTAGATCTTGAGGGCCGGCCCCAGTTTGATGTTCATGGTGCTCATCAGGTGATCCTCCTTCAGCAGCAGCAGCGCCTGCCCGTCGATCTCCTGCGCACGGAACTCCTCTGCGATCTCCTGGCAGCCTACGGGGTGGGGGGTGGGGAAAACACAACTCGGTCACACTCAGCACAGACCCAAAGCCAACAGAGCCCCTCTACGGTGCGACCCTCACCCGGCAGCGAGCGGATGAACTCGTAGACATCCTCCACGTTCCACTTGCTGGGCTCGCTGGGCAGGAAGCGGTGCCCGATGCCCGCCAGCTCCCGCACGTGCATGTCGGGCAGCTCCATGTCACGCAGCTCCATGTCGTGCAGCTCCAGGTCACGCTCAGCCTGGCGCCGGCGGGAGGTGGACGAGCTGGCCGAGATGGGCGACAGCGGCTCCTCGTAGCTCGAGTTGTCCGAGCAGCGGCTCGAGTCCTCCTGGCTGTGGTTGAGCTGCAGCGACGCCGTCACCGAGAGCGGCCCCGAACCCGGCGGGAGGGACACCGGCGTCTGCGGGACGGAGCCACCGGGCAGCACCGGCCCCACGGCTCACTGCGCCCCTCGGGTCGGACCCACGCCCCCCCCTCACCTGCTTCTTGGTGTCCTTGCTGAGCGTGGGCACTTTGCAGGTGCGGCGGCGGCTGTGGGGGGGCCCTCCGGGCTTCTGCAGCTTGTTGCGGTCAGGGTGGAACAGCCCCACGCGCTTCGTACAGCCCACGTTGTACCTGCAGGCAGCGATGGGGGGGTGGTCAGGGGGTGAGAGCAGGGCTGGGGAGGGGCGCGGGGTGGGGGGTCGGAGCCCGGTACCTCTTGGCACACGCCATGGAGCAGAAACGCTTGGAGCGCTTGAACTTGTAGGCGAAGTCGACGCGGCCGCACAGCTCACACTTCAGCTTCGGGGGAGCCCCCTCCTCTTTAGACACTGCCGAGGGAGAGCAGCGGGCGGCTGAGCCGAGGCAGGTCAGAGTCCCCGCGGGGCTCCCACCTCGGGGCGCCCGCCTCACCTTGCAGGTAGGGCTCCTCCATCTCGGAGTCGGTGGTTGTGGTGTTGTCGTGCTGCGGGGCGCGCTCTGCCAGCAGCTCCTGCGCATACTGCGGCTTCAGGCCCCCCACCAGCAGCGAGGAGCGGCCCACCTGCGGGCGGCCGCGGCGTCAGCGGGGCCGGGGGACGGCGGGGGGGGGGGGGGGGAGGGGAGCGCGTTGCGTTAGAGAAGGAGGGGGTGAGGGGAGGGGGGGACGGACATACCGGGAAGGGCTCGGCGCCCTCCTGGATGACGAAGCCCTCGATCACGTGCGTGAGGATCTGCGGCTTCACCACGGCCTGCGGCGGTTTGTTCTCACCATTGTGCGGGGCGGCGCCGGCGACGGTGGAGGCAGCGCTGCCGCTGCCCGAGGTCATGCCGGGGGCGGGGGCGGCGGGCGGCGCATCCACGCGCTCCGCGCCCGGCTCTGCGGAGGAGGGAGGGGGGAAACGGGAGGGGGGAGGAGGAGGAGGGAACCGTCAGCTTCCACGCGGCACCGCCCGCCCCCGCCCCGCTGGGCCGCCCCGGGCCCGCTAGGCCGCGCCGGGCCGCGCCGCTCCTTCCTAGGCCGCGCCGGGCCCCGCCGCCAAGCCCGGGCCTCACCTGACCGGGCCGCGGCGGCCCCGGGCCGGGGGCGGATGCGGAAGTGAGGTCAGCGCCCACCGGGCCGGGCCGGAGCGGGGCGGCGCGCACTCACCGGCGGCGCTCAGCGGCGCGGCGGCCCCATGGCGGGGACAAAGGCGGCGGCGGCGGCGGCGGAGCGGGGACAAAGGCGGAGCGGGGCCGGGCCGGGCCGGGGCGGCGGCGGCGGCTGCGCGGGGCGGGGCGGGGCCGGGCGGTGACCACGCCCATCGCCCTCATTGGCCGCCGCCGCGCGCGCGCGCTCCGCTCGACGGGCGGGGCCTCGGGAAGGGCGCGGGCGGGGCGGGCGGGCGTGGCCTCGGGCGGGGGCGTGGCCTCGGGCGAGGGAGTGGCCAGACGGCGCCGCTCCCCGCGTGCCTCAGTTTCCCGCGCTTACCGTGCGCGGCGGCGCGCTCCCCCTGCGGCGCTTCGGGGCCGGGGGGCGGCGGGGGGGCGGCGGCGGCGGCGGCGGGCGGCGCGGCGGCGGGGGGACTTCTGGCGGCGGGCGGCGCGTCCCGGCGGGCGGCCTCTGCGGCACCGAGCGGCGGCTGCGGCGGGGACAGCGTCAGCGCCGCGAGAGCGCGCCCCGCACGAGGGCGGCGGGGTGTGAGGGACGGGGCATCTGTGTGTGTGCGGGGCACGCGCGCGTGCACGCGGATGCTCAGGTCTGGGTGACGCTGCTACGTGTGTGCATGGGCCCGGCGCGCACATGCAGAGGCCAGGAATGCACTCACGTGCACGCGGGACAGGTAGAAATGTGCACATGGAGGCAGCCTGTAAGCGCTTGCACGCACATACTTGTGCGTGAGCCAAGTGCAAACACACGTGCAAACATGGTCCAGGTGCGTAAGCCCTGTGGACAGTTGTGCGCGGGCCATTGCGCACACATGCATGTGGCACAATTGGACACGGAGCAGGCAGTGGTGCACGGGTCATGCACACATGCAACACGTGCGTAGCTCAGGAGTACACCAGCCGTGCATGCACGCACACGTGGATCTGGCACAAGGGTTGCACACGTGCACAGAGCTGACATGCACACAGCACGTAGCACACCCACCCGAGTGCACACTGGGGCCCCCCATGCACCCCGACCCCCAGCACCCCCTGCTCTCTGGGGCCGGGGGGCCCTCACCGTGCTGCTGGCCGGCTGCAGCTGCAGGATGACGGCGGAGGCGTGCTGGAACTTGCGGGGTGCCCCGTAGCAGCCAGGGTGCCCGTTGGGGGCTGTGCCTTCCGCCCCCGTCCCATGGGGGGCTCCAGCTTTGGGCGGGGGGGCTGGGCTGGGGCTGGCAGGGGGCAGTGGCTGGAGTTGGGGGGCGGTTGGGCCCGAGGGGTGCTGCCCACGGGGTGCCAGCTGCTGCTGCTGCTGCTGCTGCTGCTGCTGCTGGATGACAAACTGCTGCTGCATCGGCTTCGGTGGTTGCTGCAGGAACTGGGGCTGCTGCAGCGGGGCGTAGGCTGTGGGTGGGAATGGGGGGATAAGGCTCAGAGGGTTCATCAGTGATGCCACCCCTGAGCCCCCTCCCTCCGAGGCTGCTCCTGACCCTGGCACCATTCACTCTTGGCTGGGGTGAGGCTGTCCCGGGGAGGTAGCAGCAGCACCCTGAAGTTGGGTAACCCCAAGGGGTTGGTGGGTGCTGGGGAGGGGGACAGCCTTCACCCCCAGAGCTGAGCCACGAGGAGGAACCTCCTCCCCCTCTGATCCACCAGCACTGGCACCGTACATTATACAGGTCCCTGATACAGATGGAGTGCCCAGGAAAAAGCAGGGAGGGCCATCATTAGGTTTCAGAGTAAACGCCTGCTGCCCTTTGCAGCACATAATGGTCCAAACCCCCCCAAGACGGTGCTTTACCTGGGGTGACGAGTGGGTGGGCGGCAGCAGGGGCAGCAGCAGTGCGGGCCATGGGGTGGGTGCGGGCATCGGGGCCCTCAGCCTTTTTGAGGTGGTCACCAGGGTTCTCGGGTGGGGGCACACGGGGGGGTCCGGCCCGTGGAGTGCTGCCAGGGGGTTTCATGGCGAGGGCAGGGAGGTGGGGGCCGGCGGGGCGCAGCGCCAGGCTGTGCACCTGCAATGGCAGCATGTCAGTGGGGTGGGGGGGACAGGGGATGTGGGGTGCAGGGGGGGCTCACCTGGGGGGTGGCGGGCGGTGGGGCAGGCGGTGGGGCTGGCGGTGGGACAGGTGCAGGGCTCTCGGGCCGGACGGCGCTGACGGGGCCCGTGGGTGTGAAGATGAGCTGGGGGGAGAGAAGGGTGAGTGTCTGTCTCTGAGGGTTGTGGGGAGCACCCTGAGCGTCCCCCCACGTCCTCGTGTGATGGCAGAAGTGTGGGGCACGCGGGACACTTGCCCATGTCCCTGCTCAGTGCTGCTGTTCCCCATGTCCCTTGGGTGACCTTGTGGGGTCTGGGCATTCCATATCAGAGTAGCGGCCCTCTGTGGGGTCTGGGCAAACCCTCCCATAGCGTGTAGGTGTCCCATGGGATCCAGACACCCCCCTACCCTAGCAGAGGGTACCCTGCTGGGGTGGGCCCCAAGCAGTGAGGGTGAGGGACACTCTACAGGGCATCTCTTGGGGCCCGGGTACCACCTGCTGGGGGAGGACACCCCATGAAGCCTACACAGCCCACAGGATGGGCACCCCATGTAGTCTGGGCACTCCCAGTATGGGGACAGCGGGCACTCAATGGAGGAGATCTCAGAGCAGTGTGTGGTTACCCTGTGGGATCTAGGCACCTCACAGTAAGGTGAAGCATGCCCTGTGGGTTTGGGCACCCCATAAGGCCAGGGCACCTCAGATTGCCAGGGCAATATTCACCCTATGGAGTCAGGTGACCCCTCGAGGGCCTTGCACCTTGCAGCCAGGTGATGCTTTGGGTCTGGTCACCTTAAGGTGGAGTAGTGGGCAACCTGGGAAACCTAGGCACCCCCCAGCAGCACAAAGGGCCCCTGTGAGCTAAGGCTCACCCTACAGGGCCCGGCTACTCCACAGCCAGGTGACAGGAAACCTATGAGTTCTGTAGGCTCTGGTTACCCTATGGTGGAGTGACGGACTCTGCATGTATCCAGCCCACCCCGCAGCACAGCGATGGGCACCCTATGAACTGTGGGGCAAAGGAGACCCTCTAGCATCTGCTTCCTGTGGGTCTGGGCCAACTTGCTGCAGAGTGATGGCCAGCCAGCAGCTCCCAGCTGCCCCATAGAGCCGTTGGGTAGAATGCCTCTTACCATCTGTGCCCGCAGGTACATCTGTGCCTGGCTGGCGGTGAGGGCAGGTGAGGCGGCGTTGCCCAGCAGGACAGCTTGCTGCGCGATGCCTGACGCCCCGGGGTTGACGCTCTGTGCCCGGTTCAGGAGCTGGGCTGCTGCTGGTGACGTGGCCAGGTTGATCTGCAATGGGATAGTGGGTTTTGGGGCCGGGGTGGGGGCTGCGGGGTGCTCCCGGCGAGCCGGGGACTCACCGTGGGCTGCTGCACAGGCGCCTGCTGCGTGCCATTGCTGCCAGAGGAGCCGCTCTGCCTGTTGGCTGCCAGGCTGGCCTGGGGATGGGAGCAAAGCGTTGCGTGCACGTTGCATTGTGGCACCTATGGGTGACCCCCGGGGGGGGGGGTATACCTGCTGCACGGCTGCCAGGCTCTGGAGCTGGGCGCTGGTGAGGTGCTGCTGCTGCAGCGCGGCCGTCTGCAGCATCAGGTGCTGCTGCTGCGCAGCATACATCTGCTGCAGGTACTGCGCTGCCGTGTTGGGCTGCCGGTGCAGGGCCTGCTGGATCACCTGCAGGAAGCAGCGGGACCGTGGGACGCAACACCCCAAAGCCTCACCCTGTATCCAGAGCCTCCAAATGCATGCAGCATTCCTGCTCTAAACCCAAGGGGAGACCCAAGCACCCCAACCCCAGCCCCATTTGTAGGGTGAGGGGTAGGATTAGGGTGTGCAGCACAGCCCTACCTGGACGGTCTGGCGGTCAGGAATGCCGCTGTAGACGGAGATCTGCGGTGCGGGTGGGCGCGCGGTGCCGGTGCTGCTGGGCGTCGTGCTGGTGCTGCCAGCGCTGCTGGAGGGCGGAGGTGCCGGGAGCTGCTCGTTCTCCATGGTGGTGGCAGGGCCACGCGGGGTGGCTGGGGTGGCCTAGAGCTGGGGGAGAGCGTGGAGGTGGGCATGGGGGTCCTGTGGGTTGGGGGGAATGAGGGCGGCAGATGGGAGCAGCCCTGCGTGCCCCCGGCCCACCCCTATCCGTGCCCGGCGCACAGCAGCACTTCAAATCCTCAGGAAGGGGAAGAAGGATGGATGGACAGACACAGGAAGGATGGACAGACAGAGGGATGGAGGAGAGGGATGGAGGGGAGGAAGTGAAGGATGGAAGGAAGCGGGATGAACAGAATGATGGATAGGAAGTGCCACCAGGAAGAGCGGAAGGAGGAAAAGGGTGAAGGGAGGCAGGGAAGGAAAGAAGGAAATGGGAAAGGACAAAGGGCAGGAGAGAAGGATGGACAGACAGATGGGGACACAAGTATGAATGGGATGGATAGAAGGATGGGTGGAAGAAAGGACGGATGGACGGAGGTAGAAAAGGGATGAAGGAACAAAAGAGGATGGAAAGAGAGGAAGGAAGGGAAGGTAGAACAGATGGAAGGAATGAGGGGACAGAAAGAAAGGACAAAGGGACAGAGGACAGAGACAGGAGCAAGGATGGAAGGAAGCAAAGAGGTAAGACTGAAAGATAGAGGGACAGGATGAGCAGAAGGACAAACAGAATAAATTAGGGAAGGGGTGAAGGACAAGGGGGGAGAGAATGACAGAGCAAAGGAAGAAAGAGAAGGATGGACAGAAGGATGGGAGGAAGGACAAAGGAAGGGAAGGAGGACAGATGGAAAGGTGAATGCAAACATTGAGAGGGACAAGAGAAGGGAAGGATGAAGGGAACAGGAAAGCAAAAGAATGAGGGAAGGATGAACAGACGGATGAAAAAGTAGACAAAGAGGGATGAAGGGAAGTAGAGGGATGAAGGGGGGGAAGGGTGGACAGAAAGATGACAGAAGGATGGAAGGAAGTAGGAAAGGTGTGAAAGGATGGATGGATAGACAAAAATACAAAAGGAGGGAGAGAAAGATGGACAGAAAGAAGTAGGAAATGAATAAGGGGGAAGGAAAGATGGACAGAAGGGAGGACAGAAGAAGGAAAGGAGTGTAGGGACAGAAGGATGGCCAACAGGATGGACGAGAAGAGGAAAGGGACTAAGGGAAGGGTAGGAGGAAAGGGTTGAAGGGTGTGAGGGAAGGACAGAGGGGTGGAGGGATAGAGGGAGAAGAACAGGAATGGAGGGGGAAGCGCCGCATGCTAAGTGCCACTGGGGTTGGAGGTGAGCGGCAGGAGCACCACCACCACCACCACCACCACCACTCCCAGCAAGGGCCGTGCCCACACTGCCAGGCCGCGCCAGCACCCAATGGCTCTGTGGGCACCCAGGCTTTGCTGCTCCCACATGTGCCCACAGACCTCCAATAACCAGCAAGAAACCCAAGGCCCCGTGCCACCATGGCGGGTGCCACCATGCTGGGTGCCACGGCCAGCACCAGGGACAGCAGCGCCGGGCGCTCCACCATGGACAGCAGCCGCGGTGCCCACAGCAGGTGGTCTTGGTGACCACGCCAGGTGACCCCGGTGGCCACGCCACAGTCTTGCAGGGACAAACACAGCACGAGGCACCAGCAGCGGGACAGCAGGACGTGGCAGCGCGATGTCCCCGTGCTCAACGACGTGAGGCCACGGGGCCACATCCCCGGAGGGCGCTGCTGCGCCGGCGAGGCGGGGGGACGCGCACGGGTGGGACGGAGAAGCACGCCGGAGGTGGCTGCCGAAATGCCCGCCGGTGGCCGCGTGCCCGCGGCGTGGCCGTGACATCCGCCGTGCTCCGCTCTCAGCGCCGCAGGGTTTGGACGCGTGGGCCGTGGCTTTATCCGTGAGCTGTGCCGTGACATCCCGGCGGCATCGGGGCGTCCTCACGCGTGGGGTCGCGACGGAGCCGTGAGCAGCGAGAAAAGCGTCCCCGCCGGTCCGCATTCGTCCCCGTGCGAGGACAGGGAGGCGGCGAGGCGGTGACACGCACGGCGGGGCTCCGCGGCCTCGAATCCCACGCGGAGCGGAGCGGAGCGGCGCGCGGTGCCCCCGCAGCCCGGACGGCTCTCGGTTCTCCCACCGCCGCACGTGGAGCGGCCGCGCGGGTCCGGGCGGAGCCCCCGCCCGGGGCGGTGTGCGCACGGAGAGAGGGGCCGGGCGCACGGCGGACATCGGTGCGTCCGCCTCTCCCCCCGCCCCCCGCGGCGACGGGGAAACTGAGGCACGGACGCGGCCGGGACGCGCGGACACCCGACACCCAGACGCGTGCGCGGCCCGCCCCCCCGCCCCCCCGCGGCCCAGACAAAGCGGCGGGGCCCGGCGCTCGGTACCTGCGGCCCCGCGGCCCGGCTCCCGCCGGCCATGACGGAGGCGCCTCCCGGGGTTGCGGCCGCGCGGGCCGGCGGGGCGGGGCGGGGCGGGGCGGGGCTACCGGGGAGGGGCGTGGTCAGCGCGGAGGGGCGTGGCCTGCTTCCCTCCCGCCGGGGCGGCGCGGCGCTCCCTCGGGCGGCGGCGCGGCCATCGCTCATTTGCATTCCGCCGCTCGTCACGTGCGCCGCGCGGCCAATCGGAAAATGGGCCGGCCCGCCGGCCACGCCCCCCGCGCCAGCGGCTCGCGCTCGCTATGGCAACGGGGAGGGAGGGGAAGGGGGGCCGGGCGCCATGGCAACGGGGGCGGGGCTGCCCGCGCGCTGCCCCGCGACGGGGCGGGGCCGGAAATGGGGACGGCGACCGCATAGGGCGCGGGGAGGGGGGCTGGGGGAAGCGGGTGTGTGGGGAGGGTCTGGAGGGGGTGTGTGTGGGGGTGCAGCCTGCAGCAAAGCGGGGTGCGAGTAGGGCGTGTGCACGAAGCGGGGCGCCGGTAGCTGACTTGCGAAGGGCCCGAGGTAAGCCTGCAAAGTGCAAAAAGCAGGCGTGCAAAGTGTGAGCACGAGAGAGCAAGAAATGAGGTGCGGGCTGCAAATGTGGAAAGGAGTGCAGATGGTGGTCTCGCAGGGAGCGGAGTGCAAGAAGCTAGCGGGAAAAGAAATACAAAAGTACAAAAGGGTACAAATAGCAACCCTGCAAAAAAACGGGGTGCCAAGGGGAAAAGATGGGGTAGGTGGGGTTCAAGGTGCAAACCCACAAAGAGCAGGGTGTGCATGGCAAGCTTGTGGAAAATGAGGTGCATACAGCAAATCTGCAAAAATGAAGGTAGCCCTGGAAGCATGGAGCCTCAAAGGCCACGAGCGGTGCATGCAACCACAGTGCTCCTAAAGGCTCCTGGGTGTGCAGTGGGACCCCGGGGTTTGCATGTGGAGGATTTGCAGGTGGGTTTGTAAAGGGGATTTGTAGGTGTGCACGAGAGGCCTGGGTCTGCTGCAAGCTGCATGGATTTGCAGGAAGGGCCTGGGAGTTTGCAGGTGGACACCAGGGTTTGCAGTCGGGGCTCAGGGTTGGCTGTGACCAAAGTTCCTGCCCTTGGTGCTCGGGCACAACAGTGCTGCTCACACCTGGGGGCACCACCAGCCCTCAGGGCTTGGGGTTGGAGTTGCCCGGTGTTTGGGGAACGTTGGGGCTGCATGGCTGGAGCCACCAGAGGGCAATGACTGCCCTGCGATGGAGCCTGCGGGGTGGGGATGGGAATGGGGCTGTGCATTATCCCTTTTCTTCCCTTTTTTTTGGCTCCTTTTCCTATGCAGGGAGCCAACAACTATCTCTGGGCAGTGAGGAGCAGTGGGGGGTGCGGGCCCCAAGGGACGTGCTGGGGACAGGCTGCCACAGTCTCATAGCAGCACGTGTCCCAAACCGCACGCTTTTCAGCCCAAAAAGGAGAGGACTCGTGAGGCCACCGCCAGTGTGGACACCAGGAGCAAGATGGCCGCGCCGTGCCAGGCACGTGGCAGCGCAGGGTTGGTGTCCCTCTGGTACCGGTCACCTTGTGCTTGGAGTGACTCAGCCTGGGCGTAGCAGCGGCCTCAGTCTTGTCCTCACGCCATGCCCGCCGTCCCCACCGCTGTGCCGTGCGATGCCATTGTGCATGCAATGCACCCTGGGTGCGGGGCGGCATGGAGATGTGGCCCTGTGCTCAAAGACGTGCAGCGTGGCTTAGCACAGGACCCAGCACCAAGCCCAGCACCGGGCCTAGAACCGAGCCAGCACCAGGCCCAGCACTGGGCCAGGCCTTGCGCCTGATGCCATCTCCCTTCTCGCACCGGGGAGCCGGGCGGGAACAGCTTGAAAGCCCAACTGCTCATTGTCTGCACCCAGCGGGGCGGCCATTCAGCCTGGGACGCGCCGAGGGCTGGGTTTCCACTTGGAAATTTCCCTCCGGACGCGTTTTGGGGCCGCTCGTCCCTCCCGCCGCCCCGCGCGTGGGTTCGGAGGGCACAAATATTTGTGTGGACACAAAGGCGCGCGGGTGCCGAGGGGAACAAAGCACGGACGCGGCGCATCCCCGCGAACAATGGGGCCGGATATTTGGTGATGTGAGCGGGGCCCGCTGCCGGAGCTGCCTCACATCCGCCTACCTGCAGCCCCTGGGTGGGCCCGCGGCATCCCGCTGCCCGGCAGCCTCGCAGGCAGCGTGTCAGCTCCGGGGGGGGGCAAAAAGCCCTTCTGGGTGGACCCGTCTCCCTGTGAGCATCCTGGGGTGCCCCCGCGCCTGCCCCGATGCGGGCTGCTGCAGCGGTGGAGAGATGCGCCGCCACGGCCCGGTTCCATTGAGCACCACTTGTCCTCCTTTAAGAGGGCTGTCGCCCTGCTGTCTGACTCCCAGAGCCCTCCCCTCCCCTCGTGAGCCCTGGGGGACATCCTCCCATGGGGATCACCGTTCTCCTCCTAGGGTTTGTGTTGCCCCTGACCTCTTTTCTGGAGCAAATCGCTTCCAAATTCTTCCCCTTTGAACTTCTTCCCTTTTGAGCTTCTTTCCCCTTGAGCGCTGCGGCGGGTGCTAGCGGCATCCCCAAAGCAGTGGCAGCCCCCGCATTCCCGAAGCATCACCCTCTGGGAAGGCTGTTGGAAGGGGTCCAGAGACAGCAGAGCCTTGGCGAGAAGGCAAGAGGAGGGGATGAGTGGGTTATGCAAGCGTGCCTTGTCACATTTTGGGTTTTGTTGTATTTCTGCACCTTGGATGCAGGTATTTTTCCAAAGGAAATCGCCTGGTGACGCAGCTCCTCCTGCGCCGACGCCTCCGTCCCTGCCTTGTGCTGGGTCCCGGCAGGGGGCTGGAAGGAGCGGATATCCCGCTGGGGTTTGGAGCTTCTGGGGGGAGATTGGCAAATACTGGCTCCGAAAGGGCTCTGTGAGAAAAGCCCCCCCTGGGAGTTCTTCTGGGGGTGCTCCAACTCGGTGCGTGGTTGGAATGTCTGCAGGATAGACTGTGGGAGAGGAAAGCTTGCCCTCAGGGCTCTGCACGGCCAAAAAACTTGGGGTTTTTTTGCCTTCCATTTTTATTTTTTATTATTTTTTTTGCACGACTTTGGTGGGCTGTGAGATCTGCTGACAGCTGGGGAGTTTTCTTGCATCCCCCAGCTTTTAACTCAAACCTCCTGTTTGCCGTCACTGAGCAGAAGTTTCAGCTTCCATCCACTTGGTGTCAGCTCCCGCCTCTGCTCCAGCCCCACTCGCCGTCCCAAATCACTCCAGGCTTAGCCATGTTGATCCTCCTTGGAGTGATGATTTAATCTCACTGCAATTAAAGCCTTCTTTTACCCGTATAAATCACTGCCCCATCTTCTCCTTGCCACGAATATTCACAAGCCCACATTGGAGCAAACAGTTCTCATTTGCTTGCAGTTGAGCTGATGCACATCCCAACCCCGTGCTGTCGGGTTATGCAGCGAGGTGGCAGGAATTGCATCGGGTCAGACAAAGCCTGGCTGATGCTATGTGAATTTTCTCCAGCACATGGAAGCAGGATGAGCTCCTGGGGATGTTTCTGCACCTGTGTGCATGGCGGGGCACTCGGCACTGGTGCATGTGAACACCTTGAGGTTGCTGGATAATGGGCACCAAGGCTGGGCAGGGGCTTGCATACTGGGAAGAGGCTTGCAGAGGGTCACAGTGCTGTGGGATTGTGGCTGCCTGCTGCCCATGAACCCCATCCTTGCCATTCCCCTGCCAGCTAGCAGCAGGCTTTAGGTGAACTGAAAGCAGAGATGTGGGTTTTGCCAATGATTCCGGGTTGAACTGGAAACAAAAATTGCAGTAGTTTTGCCTCGGTGCAGCTGGGAAGGGAGAGGGCAGCAGAGGGGCTGAGGCAAAGATTTACGGGCAGAGTCAGCACTGGTAAGAGCAAAGAAAAAAAATACACTGTAAAAAACCTGAGTAAGCCTCTCTATTAAATTATTCTGCCCCACTGGAGCCGGACACTCACCGCCTTTGATCCTCCCAGCCCCGTCCCGTTCCCAGCCCATAGGACCCAGCTCCTAATGGGCACTGACAGCTCAGGCCAGCAGCCCTTGCAACTGTGGCGAGACTGACGCTTCGTTAATGAGCCCTAACGAGGCCTGGCGAGGCTGTCGGTGGGCTCTGCTGACCCGGCTGGGTTGGGTTGGAGTTCTGCAAGTGGTGGGATGCAGAAAGAATGGCTTTTATTTTCTCTTCCTCCATCGTTCTTCCAACATCTGGCAGCAGGAGCACAGCTGCACCGCAGGAAGGATTCATCCTTTCTCTCCCCCCCCTTTTTTTTTTATTTTCTAGATTACGTTGGATTTAACAAACTCCTGGCCAGGTCATAGGCTGATCCATGTTGTTTGTGCAGCCTGGATCCCATTGGGCAAGGCTCATGTGGAGAAAGGGCAGATTTGGTGCCCTGGGGGTTGTTTAAAGTGGGCAGAGCCTGCTGGTGGCTGTGCCAAGCCTCTGCCTCCCTGGTAGTATTGGTCTTATAAAAAGATGGAGATGCGGATTGGTGGGCTGGGGTCTCGAATGTCTTCTGCAATGGGTGGGATACAGGGAACTGGCAACACACCCTTGCATTGGGTTTGCAATGAGTTTACAATGGGTTTGCAGTGAGTTTGCAATGGGCCTTCAGTGAGCTTGCAAAGGCCTCCATCAGTCCTTGTCCTGCTGTTTTGACTGGAGGCAAAGCAAGTCTCAGGAAGCCCGATCCCAGCCCCTGGTTTTGGTGCAATGCCCTGAAGAGCAGCCTGGCCAGAGTGGGCACAGAGCTGCTCTGAAACTGCAAAACCATCGAATAGGCTGAATCCTGACCATCTCTGTGCTGTTCCCAGCTCCCTGTGCTGTTTTGCACTGTTTGCACTGGAGCTGGGAAGATTTGCCTGCTCAGTCAGGAGCACCCAGCCTGACTGCAGATCGATCTAAATTGCATCCCTGCAAGTGTCTGTGGCTGTGTGCAAGCTTGGCTATTAATAAAGCTCTTCCCAAGAGCAATGAGGTTTTCCTATCCAATGCAGCAGATTCCTGGAGGCTCCAGAAATTTATTTTCCTGTTCCCTCCGGCCCGTGGCATTTCCCAGGGATGGATGCCTCTTCTTTCAGGCCATCCAGGGGGAAGTTTTGCTTCATGTCGCCCTGGGAAGAGCTCTGCGTCGGCTCCCTTTGCCTTCTGCTTTGCTTTCAGTGATTTAAGGCAAACCAGCTGCAGGAGGGGCAGACGAAAGAGCTGCCTGGGAGCGGGGGGTGGGAGGTGCGATGCTTTGTGAGGCTGCACCGGGGAGGCAGGACGGCCACGTTCCTTCCCCAGATGAATGAAACCCTGCAGCTTCCCAGTAACTTGAACCAGCAGGGAGGGGGAATTGGGCCCAGGGAGGTGGTGTCTTTGCTCCACGCTCCATGTGTCCTTTCCCAGCCTCAGCGGTGGGAAAGTGATGGGCTTGTGATGGACCTGAAAGGGCTCACAGGGGGCTCGTAACGGACTGGCAGGGGTTGGTAGCAGGTTTGGGCGCTGGGTCTGCCTGGGATGGAGCTGTCCTCCTAGCAGCCTGTGTGAGGACACACAGATCTGTTGGTTGTTGGTTTTCTTCTGCTTAGGAACTGCAAGGGCATTGGTCTGTCCATGGGAGGTGGTGGGGTCTTGCCTTTGCATCCCTCCTTTTGTTTTGCTTTGCTTTCTTTCTCTCTCCTTCCCCTTCTCCTTCACTTAACCAACATTTGCCTCGAGCCCTGTTGGTTTTTTTTTTTGCTGTTCCCGTTTTTTTTCTTTCTCCCAGCCCACTGGGGTCCAGGGGAGAGCAGCAAGTGGCTGAACACTGTTGGCTCTACCAGGGCTGACCCACAGGAGCTATTTGGTGCCCAGTGAGGGGCACTGAGGGGCAGAGTGTGCTGGATCGAACTGCTGGCTGCTACGCTGGTCGGGGAAGTCGTTGGATTGGCCTCGTGATGCTGGCGTCTATTTACTTTGGGTGCTGACGTGTCTGCTTCCTCGTGTGTTCTGCTACTTGATCCCTTTCTTGCCATACAAGGGCAAGGAGGACTCGGTTTTAGGGCCAGTTCTCTTTAATGTATTTATAAATGATCTGGTTGCAGGCAATGAATGTGTGCTAAGTAAGCTCGTGGGCAACGCAGGGTCAGGAGGAGCTGCACACTCCCTCGAGGACAGAGGGAAGCAGGCAAAGGCTGTGCCCAGAGGGCAGCAGGCATGGCACAGCTCCCTGGGGCAGGGGCACAGCCTCACACTGGGAGCGCTGAGCCTCAGCCATAGGGTTTGGGATTGGGCAGCGCTGTGTGCGGCCAGGGGTTGGGCCTGGGATCCGTGTGGGTCCCTTCCAACTCAGGATGGTCTGTGATTCTAGTCGGAGAACTCCAACAGCTCTTGCTGCCCGTTTTTGATGTTTGCTGTGTTGCTTATCTCACTGTTTTGCTTTGGGGGAGTTTTGATGGAAGTGCTGCCCTTGGGCCCTATGTGGCATTTGGGTCCTCCAGTGCTGCTGTCTCTCTCCTCTGAGAACCATCTCGTGGAGAAAATCAGCAATTGCACCTTTCCTCTTTTCTCCTCAGAAAGACCCTGTGGAGAGGAGTCGCACAGAATTGTGGAGGTCCCTCTGGTCCCACCCAGCCCCTGCAGAGCCCGGCTGTCAAGGCAGCCCATGCCACCACCCAAAACACCATCCTGTGCTTTGAAAAGCAGGTCTCGGGGCCCTGTGTCACCCCAGAAAGAGCAGGGTCAGTCAGTGGGACTCATTTGCAAACCAATCTCATACATACCTGGGCTGAGGAGCACTGTGAGTGCTGCTGGGTTGTAGTGCATTCCATATCACACAGCTGCCTCCAGAAAAACCAATTGATCCCATGGGCTGTTAAGCACGATGATGCTGAAGGTGATGGGTGCTGGGTCATAGAAGCAGTGAGATGCAAATCGAGGATCAGATAACCAACCCAGCCCTGCCCTAACAAAACCCCCATGCATTGTTGGAGATAAGACATGAGTTGTTCATCCATCAGAAAGAGGGAAGCCTGCTTGTGGGATTGCTTTTGCTCAAAGTACTGTAGGAAGATGGGGAAATCCAATGTGTACTTAAAGCACGTATTTCTGTGCATGTGCATTGCAGCTAGAGGAAGCCAGTCCTTGCTGATCACAAAAAGAATTGCTTTTCATCCGATGCAAAAGCCTTTAAAGGCCCCACTGTGACCCAGCTCAATTAACCATGCCCACAGTGCCATTGCCTGTCTGACTGCCAGATTTGGGTGAGAGCAATCCCAAATGGCCGCAGTTGGGCACTGAGACAAAGGCTCTGCTTCTCTGCATTTCAGGATGCTTAATACATGATCAATTTCTTTTCTAACAACTATTAACTGATTGTTATGTGCACCAGCTGGTAATTGAGCTGCAGCTCATGCTGATGATGCTGCCTTTTCTCAAAGCTGTGGTGTAAAGATAAAATAGAAAAACTTCCTGGGCCAGAAGACATCTCCCCAACCCCAAATCCTCCATTACACAGATTTTCCATGGCCTCTGGAGCTGGTGAGGTGGCTGCCAGCCCTACAGCATCTCCTCTTGTGTGCAGAAGTGCTGACTTGGGGCTGGGGCAGCCATTCCCACTGAACCAACCCAACTCCCAAGTATTTTGCAACCATTTCCTAGTTTTTCTCTTCTCCTCCCCCCCCCCCCCCCCAGCCCCCTTATTCCCTGAACCAGTATTTTTGTGTAAAATTCCCCACCAGCTCCACCCAATCATCTGTGCCCCTAAAAGGATGCTGCTGCAGTCATCTGTAATACAGATAAGCATTCATCCTGCTCCGAAATGTTCATTAACCCTTCACAACCCCACAGAAATAAAGGGTATCAACAAATTTGGGTGCATGGGGGTTTGATTTATCCAAGTATTCCATTTGGCTTCCACCATTTTGTCCCTTGCAAGGAGTTTAGTGCTTCTCTTCTAAGTGAATAAATGTGGCTTAGCCAACATTACAAATGCCCAGGATGGAGAATAACAGGCACTGAGTCACTGGCAAACCCAGGTGAATGTGTTGGCAGGGATTTGCCCAAACTGGCAGGGTCACCATGGGTTTTCTGAGGTTCTTTTCATTCTGGAGCAAAACTGCAGCTGTGACGATACCAGCAAGAACACCTGTAGCTAATGCTATGCGTGCTCTCTGTCCCCTTGCCTTTGGGCTGTCCTGAATTTACTGCTGTATCCAAGGTTCCAGTTTACTGCTTTTTCTCCTCTTTCATTACCATATCACATCGACCACCACCCACCCAAGCTGCTTCTGGTGTTGCATCTCCATTTTCCATTGTTTTGCTCAGATGAAGACAAAGTATAGCAAACAACATATTTAATAATAATCCTCTATCTGTCCATCCATCCATCTATCCATGTATCCATCTACCTGTCTATCCATCCATCATTCTATCTATCCATCTATCCATCCATCCATCCATCCATCCATCCATCCATCCATTGTTTTATCTTTCCATCCATCCATCCATCCATCCATCCATCCATCCATCCATCCATCCATCCATCCATCCTTTATACCTGTCCTATCAATCTATTATCTAACATGTGTAGTTGTGGATTGTCTCTATCAATGGGTCTCCTCTACCACTGAGATTTCACATGAGCTTCAAGCTCTTTTTCCCTATTTCCAGCAGGACCTGATAACATTTTCAGCTCTGACGTTCCCAATTTGCCTTTACTCAGTGGGAAACTTCTAGAAGTGTTATAAACATATCCAGATCCAGGTTCCATGAGTTGGGGCAGCAGTGCTTGATGCTGGGAATTACTCTGCTCTGAGCAGCCCTGAGACCTGAATGTGAGCTGGATTGCAGGCATTGCAGCAGCCATCCCAAAAGGTGTTGCAGGAAAATATGTGGAGATGGAAGCACGGGGGTCACTTTGGGCCGGGGGTTGGGACAATTGCACAGGCATTTCCATGCTGGCAGAACTGGTCTGAAAGGTTCTCGTCCCTTTCCAAATACATGTTTTCATTCCCAAGATCCAAAGTAAAGGAGGAATGGGTTGTCTGCGATGGGTCTCACTCACAGGGAAATGCAGAGATCCCTGTGCAGCCCCACAGCCGCTTCTGTTGTTCTGTCACCATGAGGTGGGTACATGGGGGCCCTTGGAGAAGCCTTCCTGGCAGCCTGCTGCTTGGGAAAAGAGTCTTTCATTTCCTCACACTAACAGATCAAAGAATTCATCGGCAGCTCAGAGCAGTGCGGCCATCCAGGTTTGCTTCCCCAGCCTGGAGCAGCCTAAACCAACAAAGGAGTAGGAGATGATGCAGTAAAAATCGAACCCCTGCAGCATGACAGCCCTCGATTTATTTACACTGCGGGGACAAGCATCCAGCTTGGATAGGGAACAATTTTGGGAGGATCCCAGGAGGGTCAGAGCTGGGGCTGAGCCCCTGCAGTGGGAAAACCCCACCGACCCCAGGCGTGCTTCTACCTGTGTAAAACCCAGCACATCTCATCCTGCCCATCAGTAGTTACACAGACACAACCACCTCCAGAACACCCGCGCGCTCCCAGCCTGGCTCTCATGCAGGTGCCAGAAGCCCGGGAGGTGCCCACACCAAAATCCCAACCGTGTGCCTATTGCTGGGATCTGCCCCCGCAGCCCTTCCTGGACGGGAACACCGGCGAGGCAAACAAACGTGGGGAGATCGTCCCAGTTATTTAGCGTGGCAGCAGGCCAGGCTCAGCATCACCTGGGCTGGCAGGAGCGGATCCGGATTCAGGCTCTTATCTCCAATTACAGAACGTAAACAGTGGATTTGGGCAGTAAGCTGGGCTTAGGTCAGCTGAGGCCGGTCCTTAGCACCAGTATGGGCACGACGACGCTGTGGTTAGCTGGAAATGCATCTCTGCTCTGCCATGGATGTGCATTGGGAAAATGGGGCTGGTGAGAGGACATGGTGAGCGTCAAGCCTGTCCTTCCTCCATAACACCTCCAGCTGGGCAAAGCTCTGGGAACAGCAGAGCAACAGCCGCTTTGCTCAAATATTTGTCAACAGCTGAAGTGATAAGGCCAAGGTGGAAGGTTTCACATTGTTTCACTGTGAAGTGAACTCTTCTAGCAGGGGAAATGCTCGGGCATTAATGTGGGCTGGTTTGGGGCACCCGTGGCAGGGGTTGGGTCTGGGGTCTGTGGGGCTCTATGGCTCTATGATCCCCATTGCACAGACGTGAGACCCAGGGCTGGTTCAAAGCTTCTGCTGCCATCGCATACACCTGAAGCAGTGCGAGATGTCAAACGTCAGCTCTCCTTTTCCACGCTCCGGTTCTATGGCCCAACCTCATTGCAAGGTGCCCATGTCAGGAGCCGAGAAATGGGGCAGGGGGCTCCTGCAGGAGGGCAGCCCCATTCCCAGCACCGCATCCATGGGGCTCACATCCTCCTGCTTTGCTCTCTCTGACGGTGATTATTTGTGCACCACTTGGTTTCTTCCTCTTCCTTCCCTTTGAAACAGAGGGTTTGCTTCCTTTCGAAGCAGCCGGGGGAGTTTCTATACTTTCCCAGCAAAAGTGAAAAAAGAAAAACAAAACCCATAGAATCCCACTGAAAAACTCAATTCCAACATAGTCCAGCACGCGATGGAGGCTGAGCAAGGCAACACCTCCACAGCACCAGGCAATGCCATGCACCGAGCCTGAGGGCATCATCTCATCTCCGGTCTCCTCACCCTCAGCTTTGCATTTTGTATCTGAGCAGCGATAAAGCCCCAGAAAAGCGGGTAACCCATTGAAGCCCCACGGATGATGTCAGCCCTGCAGGTCGGCAGGAGGGCAGGACGCGGCTGCGCGGCGCTGGGCCGGCAGAGCTGTCGCTTTGCATTTTCCAGCCCTTTGCACTGGCGGGAGAAATGAGCCTGAAAAAAAAAAAAAAAAGAAAGAAAGAAAGAAACAAAGCCCACGTCCAGCTCAGCCTGGGTGGAATGCCACGGTGCAAACAGCAAAGCACAGAGACAGACCCCACAGAGGTGTGCAATGCATCGGGTCCGCCCCAGCGTCAGAGTGCGCTACGAGGGGATTTCACTTCTGAGCATGAATATCGCAGGGGTGGAAAGCAGAGCAGCAGAAAGGATGGGAGTAGAATGGGCCAGGAAGGGGAAAACTAGGGGAAGCAGCTTGCTGTGGGCAGAGCCAATGCATGTTGGGGCATCTTCATCTTATCAATACAAATTCCAATATTGATCTCAACATCACCTTTATAACCTCCTTCTCCGGCCTCCACAGGAGCTGAGCTGCCTTCAGCCTAATCCCTGCCAGCTCCCCACAAAGAAAGGGCTTCTTATTCACTAAAGGGAGAAAGAAAACTGCAGATGCTCAAAAACATTTCCTGCTGACACCCCCGGGCCGGCAGCGTGCCCGGCGTGGGACACGTGCCCCAAAATCCCCATGCTTTCAGCTGGGGTTTGGGGCTTTTAAGGGCGAAACAAGCTTTCTCCCTTCCTGGAAATGACAGGAGAGCGTGTGTGCCCTCCGGGAACTGACGTGCATAGTGTGAAGTTGGTAAATAGCTTTATAGTTTTTAAGCTTGGCCCCATAAGCCAGAGTGCTTTGGGGGCTGTGGGGTGTTTAGATGACAAATGCCCCCATGGACACCTGCACTGGGGGGTCTCAGGGACAGGGACACCTCTGAGCCCCCTGCAGCTGACACCAAGCGCTGGATCCCCCTTGGCCACAAACCCATCCTTTGCAGCCCTGGAGAGGCAAATGTCCCTCTGGGGCTGGATGTCACCCTTGTGCTGGAGATGTTCCATGCTGAAGCCACGAGACATCCTATGGAGGGTGGGGACTCACAGTAAGTTTTGCTTTTCGCAGAGGAAACAGAACTGCTTGGCACTTTGCTTGGCCAAAGGGGAAGAGCTGCCTAGGACTAGCAGGGAGGCTCCTATGAGATGCAAGAGAAGCAGGAAACTTGGAGAGGCAAAAATCTCCAAGGCTTTGCTCCCCATCTTACCAAATCCAGTGACAGCCTTGCAAAAAGGGGCCCTGAGTTTGCAGAATGGGATCCCACATTTGCCAAAATGTCTCCAGCTTTACAAAAAGGGACCCCAGGTTCAAGAAAAGGAACAGCTAGGAGCCAAATGGGGCCCTGGGTTTGTGCTAAGGGGTCCCAGGTTACCAAAAAGTGGGGCGGCCCCTCTTCTTCACACTCGTCACGCTGCCCTACCAGGAAAATGGGTATTACCCATATTTTTATCCCCGTGTGATTTCTTCCCAGCTAATCTGCTAAGAACTTGATCCCTGGGCTGGTATTTCAGAAAAAAAAAAAAAAAAAAAAGGCAGGTTTTGTGCAGAGAGTGCT
Source organism: Chrysolophus pictus (assembly GCA_037305975.1). Lineage (NCBI taxonomy): Eukaryota > Metazoa > Chordata > Aves > Galliformes > Phasianidae > Chrysolophus > Chrysolophus pictus. The sequence goes on along the minus strand of CM074596.1, from coordinate 6,484,028 downwards.
AAAAATCTCTCTCTCTGGAGCAGAAACAGCTTTGCTGGGGCAGGGGAGTGCCTTGCATCCTCCCCGTGCCCTGCGAAGGGCTTCTGATGTGAGGAGGGGCTGCTTTGGGAAAGAAATTCAATAGCAGGAAAGCTGCTTGTTCTTCGCTGTGGCCACAGGGCTGGTGGAGAAAACATTGCCCTGCTCCAGCACCGTGCAGAACACCTAAACGTGGGTTGGTCCATTGATCCAAAATACGTGAAACAGAGGAGCTGTGCTGTCATTCTCCCATAGCTGTCAGCAAAGCCTCCTCGATGCAGATTGAGAACTCTGGGGCTGGGCCAACCCAGTTCTGCCTTGCACAAACAGCCAGGTTCCACCTGAGATGTTCCATGGTTCTGTGATTCCGTGGTTCCATGATTATTTGGTTCCACCGTTCTGTGATTCTTTGCTTTTGTGGTTCTACGATTCTATGATTCCATGGTTCCATGTTTCTGTGATTATTTGGCTCTGTGATTCTACGGTCCTATGATATCATGGTCCTACGATTCTGTGATTTTATTGTTCCACAATTCTACGGCCCCATGATTCCATGGTTCCATGATTTTTTTAGTTCCAGGATTCCATGGTTCCATGGTCCCATGGTTCCATGATTCTCTTGTTCCATGGTTCTGTGGTTCCATGATTCCATTATTTCATGGTTCCACGACTCCATGATTCCACAGCTCTATGGAACGATTCAGTGGTTTCATGGTTCTTCGGTTCCACAGCTCCAATTAGTTCCATGGTTCCATGATTCTTTCATTCCATGGTGCCATGTTTCCATGGTTCCATGACTCCATAGTTTCTCTTGCTGTGGATTTTTGCAGCATGAAATCTCCGAGCAGACACATTTTTGCAGCGAGGGGCCTCCAAGGATCCCAAGCAATGTTCTGCAGCCCTGAGCTCCTGGATAGAGAGGTGCTTTTGCAACACAGGGCCCTCAGGGAGAGGCCCTCTTGCAGTGCTAAGCCCCCAGACAAGGCTATTTTTGTATTGCAGGACCTCAGAATGAGTAAGTTTTGCAGTGCTGGGCCCCTGGACAGGAATATTTTTGCAGCACAACGCAGATAAGAGCAGCCTGAAGATATTTGGCCTAAAGATAGCCCCGGCTCGCAGCGTCCTCCCTGCCCAGCAGCATCCCCACAGGTCTGCGTGGAGCTGTGCTTCTTGGGGCTCTTTTGGAGATGTTTATTGCACCCTGCTCCTCAATAGTGATAAATGTGTTTCCTCCAGCACTCCCCATTGGGTTGGCTCAGAAGGGCCACTTGAGTTGCGTTGCTGTTTTTTGTTTCCTCCTTCCGCTGCTGCGGATTCCGTCCACTTCTGTGCAACAACAGTAATTAATTACGAGGTTTTTAAGTACACGCCATCCTTAGGCGTAGCTCACCTCCTTGGAGGAAAGCCACCCCATCCTAAACCAAAATTAAGGCCTTGAAAGCATTTTTCCCCATTTCTGAACCAATACTGCCCCTTGCACGCATCGCCACAAGCAAGGTGTGTCCCTGACACAGCCCATCTTGAGCAAGCGGCGTCTTCCAATTAGTGCTTCGTGTCGTGCTCGGGTCCCATTTCGTTCCAGGAGGATGAAAATATCATAGGATCACAGAGCCATGGAATGGTTTGAGTTGGAAGGGACCCTAAAGGCCATGTGGTCCAAACCCTTGCACTGAGCAGGGACAGCCAGAGGTGCTCAGAGACACTCCAGCCTGCCCTTGGGTCTCCAGGGATGGGGCACCACCACCTCTCTGGGCAACCTGTGTCATATTTGTGTCATATTCCCAGGAGCCCAAACGCACAGCGCAGTGCACAGACCACCAGCACGTCCCATTGCGATTCATGGAAGCACCTCTCTTGGGCACCCAGAAAATTCTTATAATCCCAGAAAAAAAAATCAGCTGAAAAGGTATGAAATGGCCACCTCGTATTGCCAACCCCACGTGTTCCCATGGGCTCTTGGAAGAGCAGTGCCCAGGAGGCGGCTTTGTGCTACAGTGGATGGGGAGCATCGCTCCGCTCCTCCTGCTCCTCCTCGCGTCGGGTTGGCATTTTCCATGCGGTTTCTCCACTCGGTGCTGATGGGGCTGAGCCCGGTGGGGGGCACGGCTGCTTTGTTCCCCCCCTTAGCGGGAAACCGGAGCGGCGAAGCGGGTCGGCACAAAGCACATCCCGGCTTCAATGGCACCGGCGCTTTCTCGGCCGGCGTTTCCTGAGTTAAACAAACAGCGGCTCGGCGCTTCTCCCACCTTTCTGCAGACCTGGAATTTTCCTCACCCTGTGAATGCCCCGCTTGTGTGTTTTATTTTGTTATTGAGCTACGCACTATTCCGGGAAGAGGAAAAAAAAAAAAAAACAACAACCAAGACCAAAAAAAAGAAAACCACCATGCAGGCATCAAAAAACGCCTTGGAACGTCTCTGTGGGTCAGGTGACGGCAGAGAATAATATCTGAAAAATGTTAATGCTTGCAGAGAGACGAAATCCTGCTTGGATTAAAGCTCGTTAGCCTTTCCTGAGGAGCTTGGCCACGCGAGCCCGCTGTACTGGGATGCAGAGGATGCTCAGGGCATCAGGCAACACCACCTCCAGCCCTGCTGCCAGGCACAAGGCAACAGGAGAACTCTCAAAATGAAGGAAGAATTCCCAAAATGAAGGGAAACTCAACTGCCTCTTACTCATGGCTGGGCCACCCTCGCATCCATGGCGCACCTTCAATCGGAGGCCGCGGTCGGTACCACTCTGGCCAGGCAGTGATGCTCTGTGGGATGAGGGCACCTTTCTCTTCGCCCAACGTTTCCAGCCCTCATTTTTCCCCTTGCACTGGTGCAGTGATGCTCTTCCCACCCAACTCCACCAGCTCTTGGAGCGCTTCCTTGCATGGCACCCACACCTGCGCCCTGCAGCCCAGCCCTCGCTAAGCAAACACAGCTGGTGTCGGGCACGGCCGCCAAATATTTTCTCCCTGACGTGAGTTTGGCTCTTGAAAAAAAAAAAAAGTAAAAAGTAGTAATGGTTCAAAAACAAAACAAAACAAAAACCCAAACCTCGACAAATGCGGGAGGAGAAGCAGCAAACGGTGCTGCTGTGCCCAGTGCGCAGGGATGTGGCAACACAGGGTCAGTTCTGTTGGGACGTGGGATGCTTTGTGTTGGGTGGAAGGGAATTCCTGCTTGCATCAGGCTGTGCCCACAGCAAAAAGTAAGGAGCGGTGTGGAAATAACCTCTTAACCCAACTTAACACCCCGTTTCCTTCCCAGTGCACGGCCTGTGGGCAGCAGTCGCCCAGTGCCCATTGCCCACCTGTGATCTGCATTCTGCAATGCCGTAGTTTGAGTTTCGTGTCCCCATGAGCTCCCCTTCATGACTCCCCATCTCCCCAGCCAAGGGTTCCCATCTCCAGGATATTTTGCTCCGTATTCCCTCAGAAAAAGTGCTGATAAGTCCTTTGGCATGGGAAGGGTTGAAATATGGAGTGGGAGTGATGCTGGACTCTGGGAGGAACAGAGGAGGTTCTGGCAGAAGTGCTGTTCCATCAGTATTTGCAGAAACACTCTGCCTCCCTCCCCAGCAGGCTCTGCCCTGCTCCTGGCTGGCCTGAAGCTCTTCCTTAGAAAGCCAAAGCTCTTACAAGAGAGAAAAAAAATTAAACATCTCATTTCTAAAACCTACGGATCCCAAGAATGACATTCCTTGGTTTCATCTCATCTATTGAATTAGCAAGACTGACTGCTGCTGCTGTGGTTGCAAATATAGATTTCCCCAAGTTATCTGGCTCATGTCTGGTCCTTTTAGAGCAGGGAACAACAGGGCTGGGTGGCAGTGGGCTGGGGTAAAACCTCCCATTTGGAGAGCTGGAACAATGCCGCAGAGGGGCATGGAGACACCACTGCCCTCTATGCAGAACCACTTGAGGTAGAACTCTTGGGATTTGTTCTCCTAGATTGAGGGTAGGAAGTGGATGATCTTGGAGGTCCCTTCCAACTCAAGCCATCCTATGATCCTATGATTCCATGATTCAATGATTTTGTGGTGCCATGGTTCCATGGTTCTATGATTCTATGGTTCTTTGTTTCCACTGTTCCATGGTTCTATGATTTCATGGTTCCATGGTTCCATGGTTCCATGGTTCCATGGTTCTATGGCTCTATGAGTCCATGACCTCTACAGTTCCATGGTACTATGGTTCTGTGGTTCTATGGTTCTATGATTCCATGGTTCTATGACTCTACAATTCCACAATTCTATGGCTTTATGATTCCACAGTTCTGTAGTTCTACAATTCCATGATTCTACAATTCCACGATTCTATGATTCCACAATTCCACGATTCTATGGTTCTACGACTCTATGATTCAACGGTTGTACGGTTCCACGACTCTACGATTCATTTCCCCATGCAGGAAGGGCAAAGTGCCCATTTGCAACCCAACATTGGACACTCTTTGGAAACCACTGGAGGAGGAACTATCAGTGGACAGAGGAATGCCCACCTGGCCAAAAGCAGACCATGATTTTTGCTGTGGGGCAATGCGGGATGCCAACCGCGCCGTGCGGTGCCGCGTGGCGTCGGTGAGCTGGATGCAGCAGCGGTGATGGAAAATTACCAGGGGCTGAACAAAGAAATCAGGGGTTTGGGAGCGGGAAGCGAATAAACAGGCGGGCCAGGAAGCTGGGGCAAGGCGGAGGAAGTCTTGGGCAGGGGAAGGGAAGAGAGAGAAAAGCTTTCGCTGCGGGGGGCCGTGAAAATAGGCTCCCCCCGAGGGGCCGGAGCCGGGCCGGGAGCGCGGCCGTGGGAAGCAGTGCAGCCCATGCAAAGCCGGCGGGGAAAGTTCCACCTTTGGACATTTGTCCCCCAAAATTCCCCGTTTGGGAGCTGTTGGGTGGGGGTGAGCCCTGCCTGCAGCCCCCAGCCCCATTGTCTCCACGTTCCCAGTGCAGTTTGGGGCCAACCAGGATACCAGTGTAAGAAACCACACCAAACTGGAGCTGCTCATTTGGTTTTTGGCCTTCGGGTGGAAATGCCAACGGGGGACGGATGGCTTTGGCACAACCGAAACACAGCACAGCTGCCAGACAGCCCCGTAGCACCATGCCTACGCTCGAGGCTCCGGATGAGCCACTTATTTTCATTCTGGGGGCTGCACACCAGGGCTACACGCAGCCATGGGGACCTCTCGCCCCCCCAGGGCCCGTTTTGGGGTGAGCACTGCGATGCCCTGGGGCCACGTTTTGGGGCCAGGTTTTGGGGCCGGCTCTCCGGCGGCGCACGTAGGCAGGAGCTGAGCCTGCAAAGCAAACACAGACGTATAGCACAGCCCGGACACCCTGACTCTGCAAATCCAACACAAACACTGCGAGTGCCGGCCTGCAGGTCCCACGGGCTTCTGCCCCCGAAGGCAAAATATAGACAGGATTCTTTTTTTTATTATTATTTTTAACTCTTTTGGAAATATTAAAAAAAAAAAAAGAAAGCTGCTTTGAAGTCAGGCAGGCACCCGGCAGACACTGCCAGGGCTATAAATGCACCCTGTGGGGCTGTGGGTGGGCGAACCTCAGAATTCTGGGGGTGAATCTTAGAATCCAGCTCTCAGAAGGGCAGTGCTGAGCGCTGGGGACCCACACATTTGGTCAAGGGAAGGTCAGGGCACAGAGCACAGAGCTCTCTGCTCGGCTGCGGTGCTGGGGTGGGTCCCCTGAGTAGGAAAACTGAGGCACGGGGCACAAGAAAGCAGCCCCACATTTCTCAAGGAACAATGAGCAGAATGATGGATTGAGCCGTCAATATGCTGTGACACGTCTGTCGCCCGTGCCTCCCACCCCAATAGGAAACCAGGATGGGGAACACGCTTGGGAGCATCCCTGGAGGTGGGAGATGGGGGCGAGGCGTTGCAGGAGGGAAGGACCGTCCTGGTCCCGTACAGGGAAGGAGCTCTCCATGCCCCAAACCCCATGGAGCTGGGATCAGAGCACCGTGGGCCGGTTGGGACGCGGCCGCTGCACCCAGCATGCCAGAGCAGAGCCGGGGTATTGCATCAGGAGGGACAAGCCCTGGCCTGGGCCTGCAATTCGGGGCTATTGGCCAGGCACGGGACCGCAGCGCGGGGTGCGAGGGCAGGTCCCTGCAGAGCCGGGGAGCAGCACCAAGCGGCAGGCGGGCAGGGAGCCACAGGTATTTGGGATCAAAGCGGCTGCGTGGGAACGCCGCAAGCCCTGGCAGCGCCGCGTGCCCGGCTCCAGCGGTGACCTCGCACTGACATCCACACGGCACCGCTCTGTGCCCATCCCATAGCTCAGCACCCCTGCTGACCCCACGGAAGCATCGCTCCGTGCCCATCCCATAGCTTGGCACACTTGACCCCATGGAAACACCGCTCCATGCCCACCCTATAGCTCAGCATCCCCATCAACCCTATGCAAGCAGCAATCTGTGCACACCCTATAGCTCAGCATCCCCCACTGACTCCACAGAAGCCCCCAGGCCCATTGGTTCTTTGTCCCCAGCGACAGCTGGAAGTGCAGGGAGAGCCTGTTCTGCACGTGCAGGGAAGATATGGAGGATGCATGCTTAAGATAACAGGGAATATTCCACATTCATGCAGTTTTGAGGCTGCCCCATTTGCAGCAGCCCCTGGGTAAAGAATATTCAGGGCTCTGAAGAGGTCCCGTTGCATTTACAGCCCCTGGGAATGAGAAATGAAATGAAAATCAGTCCTCGATCGCTGGGGAGATATTGGAGCCAGTTTGGCCGTGGGGGACTTTCAAGCTCCATTGGAGCCTTTAAATTTGGCTTACAAGTGTAAAACCTTGAAAACAGTCCCGATAAGGCGCAGCCCTGGGGTGAGGGATGCCCTGAGCACCAAACCCAGCAGAAGAAACCTCAAAATGTGGGGAATTCAGAAGGGAATGGCCCAGCTGTCCCCGTTTTGGGGCATTTCTCCCAAAGCGGACCCTCCAGCATGCTGCCCCAGCCCTGCACCGCCGCTTTCTCCTTCTAATGAGCGGAGAATTTCCCTCCGCCTTTGTGCTTCATCAGCCGCTCATTAAAACTTTGCCTTTAATTGCTCCAGACAAGGTGCAGCAGGGCTGGACGCATTTCCAATTTCCTTTCTTTCATTCTTTTAATTGGGAGAAGCGGTGGGACGGTGACCCGGCTCCGAGGGCGGCCGAGGGCTTTGGGGTGCGTTGGCTGCCCAATGCAGTGAGCTGCCTCCCACCACTCCCCAAAAAGGGGGTAAAACCCCCCCGGCCGTGGGCTTTGCAAACAGCAGTACTGAAATGGGGCGGCAGCGATGCTCCCTGCCCGCGCCTGGGGTTCATATTCACTCCTTCTGAATTAGCAGAATCCCACGTCGGCGCGTTTGATGCGCGGGACCGCGTTTCCAACATGCCTCTGCAAAAGAGCTTTTTCATGACTGAGGACTAAGAATACCTGACTAATTATTATGTGGGGAGTTATTTAGGTAATGGGTATTAACCCGTCTTCCTGCATGGGGTAATTGCTGCAGCAAGCTTGCCGCAACGCATCCCAGCACAGGGAGCGCTTCCCTGGTCCATCAGGGTGAAGCCCACCCCCAAGCCCTCAGTTGGCCCCAAATCCTCTCCTGGCCCCATTTTCTGCTCCCGGTGGTGGTTTGGGCCAATCTCAGGTGGAACGGCACCGGCATGGCACTTGGGGATGGCATCGCCCAGCCCTGCCCATGACCCCAACTCCCCGCTGGACGTGGAGTTTCATCGCTTGAGGCCCCAAATCCGGTCAGTTTGACCCAATTCGCTGAGGATTGCGGATGGGTCGCGGAGGCTGCAGCTGTTGGCAGCTGTTGTGCAAGCAGCAATGGGAGAGGGCGTTGCGTTCGGGTGTTGAAGCACTGAAATGCGACGTTGCAACCGCAGGGTGACCTGGATGGGGTGAGCCTGGGCCAGTATCAGTGTGTGGGGCCGTCCCTGTGCTGGACAGGATTGGGGTGGTGGCCCCGGGTCTGGGCTGGGATGCAGCGCACACCCATGGCTGAACACCCCAAACACCCTTTTGTGGCAGCCCTGAAGGCCCGGATGGATGTGCAGCCCCTCTCCATGACCTCCACCCCAAGGAAACCCTATGGCAAATCCCACAGCCCCCTCCCGACCCCCTCGGGGCTTTATTTACACTGCCTCAAAGGGAAGGGAAAGGCGGAATCTCCCTTCACCCCTCCTGAGCCCCCCAGGAGCACCGTGGCTGCGTTCCCAGCGGCCCATTTCCTTCGTTTCTTTTCCATCAACTCTCGCTCCCAGACTTTTCCATTTGGAGCAAAACGTCCCTTCGTTTCAAAGCCCTTCGCTGGGATTTGGGGTTTCCATTCACAAAGAGAGGGAGAACAGAGTGCGGGGCGCTGGAATGCGGGGTCTGCCCTGTGCAGACACGAGGGTTCACCCAAATGCCCAAATTTGGAGCAAAGGAGGATTCCGGGAAGCGAACCTCCCCCCCTTCCAACCCCCCCCGCACCGATCGCGACTTTTTGCACAATTCCCACTTTTCCAAAAGCAAAAAGGCGAGCAGCGAGCGGCCCGCCGCCCCCAGCGCTGTTTGGGGGGAAAACTCCGCTTTTTGGCCTTTCTGCGACCGTGGCTGCGAAAGGGGGGAAGGGGGGGGCTCTGCCCCGGCCACACAAAGCCCCCGGCCCCGGCGCGGCCCCGCGGATGGAGGAGGGGCGGAGCCGGCGGACGTGCGCGGCCGCACATCGCCCCGCGCCCCTCCCGGCCCCGTCCCGCGGCGCGCCGACACACGGGGGTGTGCGCGCATACGGGGGGGACAGGAGCGCGCACGTGTGCACTCGACCAGACGGATGCTCGCGCTCGTGCGCGCGGTTCCATGTGCGCTCGTGCACGCCCTTGCGCGCACCCCCCACCTCCACGCGCGCACCCCGCACGTGCTCCCCCCGCTCCCCCGCCGCCCCCCGCTCCCGCCCCCCGCACACCCCCGCCGGGCCCCCCATTAGGCCACGCCCCTTCTCGAAGCCTCGCCCCTCCGGCCACGCCCCCCTCCCGCTCCACCAATGGGCGCTGCCCCGCGCCGTGCCGCGCTCGCCCCCCGCACCGCCTCTTAAGCCGCTCCAATGCCCCCGCGGCGGCCGCGCGACATCGCTCTGCTGCCCCGCGCCGATCCGACGCCCCCGGAGCAACATGGAGAGCGGCAGCAAGGTGTGCGGGGCCGGCGGCCGGCGGCGGGGGGAGCCCGGCTTGGCTCGGCAGGGGGAGGAAGGGAGTTATGCAACGCGGTGCGGGGGGAGCGCGGGATGAAGGAGCGTGGAAAAACCCCAACGCGCCGCCGGGATGGGGGGTGGGGAGGGCAGCGCCGCCGGAATGGAGCTTAAAAAGGGTAAAAAATAGGGACGGAGCGCCGGGGGCAGGGTGGGTACGGAAATAGTTTGGGGTTTGTTGGGGGAAAGCAGCGCGGAAAGATCGCTGTGCGGTTCCCCTTCTGGGCTGAGCCGAGTCGGGGCCGGGAAACGCGGAGCGCTCCGGTGCGGCGGATCCTCGATGGAGGAGGAACGTGAAACTGACGCAACTTTTTTAGGAGAGGAGAAGAGCCGATGGCGGCGGCGGCTGACGCTGTCCCGCGTCACCGAGCGGCGGAGCCCCTATTGCTGCCCTTCTGGGGTCCGCAGTAGCTGCCCCTCTGATTGGGGAAGGGGGGGCGGGGGGCTTCGCTTTCCCGACACGATTCCGGTCCGGAACTGACTCTGTGCGTTCGGTTTGTGCCGTGCTCTGATCCGCCGTTGCGCGGTGGTCCCGGGCTGTGCTGGTTTGGGGGTTGGAGGGGTGCGAGAGCCGTTCTTCGTGCTCAGGGCTTTGCGTAACAGAACTCCGCGGGGCTGTTCAAGCGGCGATCCCGCGCCTGGGGAACGCCGAGATATCCGTCCATGTCCCCGGCTGACCTTACTGAAAGAAAATGTAACAGAGAGTGACGGCGTTGACCCATTTTCCTTTTCGTCGCGGAGGCCTTTCAGCAGCAGCAGCCCCCAGTGGTGCCGCGGGAGGGCTGTGGGGAGCGCTGCGTCCCCGCATTGCCGTGGCTGAGCCCGGTGCCACATCGCTGGCATTGCATGCCGACCCCAAATGGGATCTGAGCACGGTCGGTGCTGTGCTGTGCTGGGGGGGCTGCGAAGTCGCCGGGCGGAGTTATTTTCTGCTGCCCGCTGCTGTGCTCCATCGCCCCAAAGCCTCACTCCGTGACCTTGCTGGTGGCCGCCGGGGGCAGGGGGGGATTTACTGCACCGGGAGGGATTTGTGGGACGCCGGGTGTCTGTGGGACTGCAGTGCGTGGGGCTCCCCATGGCCGATAGCGTGCGACAGCCCTGTCCTTATGGGAAGTTTCAGTCGAGATCTTTGTGCTGTTCCCATCTTGGGACTTCTTTATTTTGGTTTTGTCTTGGTTTTTGAGTTGTTTGGAGGATTATTCACTTCTTCATCCCGTGGTGCTCCCAGCAGCTCCCCAGTGCTCCATGCAGGGCACACACCCAGGTGCTGTTCCCCAACTTCTCTGTGCAGCACGCAGACTCTGTGTCCATAGAGGGCACGGGGACAGGAGCTTGGCCCCACTGAGGGTTAACAAAGCAGTGCTCTCTGCGCAGCTTGACAAGAGTTTCCCACGCCAGGCGGCAACTAGAAACTAGCTTTTTTTTTTTCTTCCCTCATGTTGAGCCTCTCCTTTCATGGCCAGGCTCTGTGCAGCACCCCTCATGGCCACTGACTCACGGCTGTCTGGGACTGCGTCCAACAGTTGGGCTTCTCCTGAGCACAAATCCCATGATTTCTGCTGAAGTCTCCCATAGGACGGTGAATTAGGGTCGCTCTAGGTTTTTTTGTTTTGTTTTTTGGTGAACATCCCCCTGCCTGGTGCAAGCTGGAGACTTTCACTCATTGAATGCACTGAGGCTGCGTGTCCCACTTCTTCCTCCTTCACCCCATGCAAATGCAGCGCTCTGAGCAGCACAGCTTCCTGCAGCATGCCCTAACCCCCTGCCAGAGAAACCCTCTGGGGGCTGCCAGCATCGCCAGCATCTTCCTGGAGCAAAGTTCATGGCGGCAGCCGGCAGGCAGCACATTCAGCTCCTCTCACTCCCTTCCCAAAGCCTTCCCTGCCAACACAACGTGTGACTCACTGACGCTTCCTGCTCATCGTGACATACGTGGGACTGATGGCACGCGTTGTTAGACGTGCAAACTGGTGCTCGCCGGCCCGCTCCTGCTCTGGGAGAGCACTTTACTGTGTCAAACAGGGCTGGAGTCACCACCCTTGGGAGGGAAAGAAGCAAAGCACAGAGCGTTGTTTGCTTTTTTAGGTGTTGATTTGAGTACAGGGCGCTTCTCGCGTGTGCTGTGGCTGCATGGAGGTCGGCATGGGAGAGGTGGTGGCACTGCACTCTGCTCTTTAACTTGTTGGCAGTGCTGCTCAGCCCGCTCTCACCCCATGTTGCAGCTCTGCAGCCTGGTGCTGAGCTCCTTTTGCCGTGGCTGCTGGGAGCTGGGCTTGCTCCGCTCAGATGTGTTGAACAAAGCCAAGTGCCCAAACCTCCCCGATTCCCTGGGAAGCCAATTGTTGTGTTCAGGCCAATCCTAATTAATGAACTTAATTAACGGCGTGCTGGCTTTATTTCCTGAGGCAGCCTGGGGTCCTGTTGCTGCTCTTCCCACTGAACTTCCTAATTCCTTGTTATGGCAGAGAAGGACAGGTTGGCAGGGGTGCTGGTGAGCTGCTGCCATTTGCTTTGTATCACAGTGTCACCCCTCGGTGTGTCTGTGTGCTCCCATGCTTAGGTGGGTCCTGCAACACCAGGTGTTGCTCTGTGCTGGAAGTGTGCAGGGCTGCACCTTTCTTGCTCGCCAGGCACGTAGCAGGAGGTGGGGTGGGGATCCAGGGAGTGATGAACAGCAGAGGGGTATGGTGGATCTGTGGGAATGCCCAATACTGGATGGCTGCTGTGCTGGGTCACCTGTGGTTTGGGGACTTGTCTCAAGTGCATTCAGTAATCACAGAACCATAGAATGTTGTGAGTTGGATGGGACCCGCAAGAATCCCAGAACCCAACCTCTGGCTGCACACAGCAATGCCCAAACCCGATGGCTGCAAGTGGTGTCTGAGTGCTCCCAGCACGGGGCCATGCCCACTGCCATGTGGGGCAGGGTGCTTCCCTAACCCCCAACCTGACCCTCTTTGTGTTAGCAGAGGGGAAGCCAGCAGGCAGGGAGCAGGCTGAGAGCTGCAGGGATGCAAGCAGGGGAAGTGGTTGGTCAGAGCATGGCATGAGCTGAGCTGCCGGGGTTGTGCCAGGACAGCAGGAGAGGTGCCCATGCAGGAAGCAGATGGCTCCCACATGGCGCTCACTGATAACACAGAGATGGGTAGTGGCCATAGGGAAGGAGAAAGAAGGCTGCTGTGGGTCCTGAGGCTGCGTGCTCCCATGAGGGCCCTGGAGAAGGGGCTTTAGGTTCACGTGAATGTCCCTAAGCTGCTTAACCCACCCTGGGAACTTCAATCCCATTTCTCAGGGCACCAAGGCTGGGCTGAGCAGCAGGGAAATCTCCTGCCTGGGATAATTGGACCATTGATGGAGGTGTCCAAGTGCTGGCCTGCCCTGACCTTGCTCCAAGACAAGCCTCCAATTGTTGCCGTAGCTTAAGCAGGAGAAAGGGGAGGTGGGCAAGGGCTTGCCAAACAGCCAGAGGCACTGAGGTGTTGGATAATCACTGGGAAACGATGAGCTGGGCTCTGACAACGCTTTGTTAGTGGCGGGGCATCTCCACATGGGGATGGGATGGAGCTGCGGGGCTGACTCCAAGTTTGGATGGCTCTGCTGCCCTCGGTCAGTTTGTGGGGAAGTTTTTGCCCCAAATTGGAGAGAGTAGCGGTGCAGAGCCTTGTAGGATGACCCAGCTGCTTGGGAGAGAGGTGGAAGCCATGGGCTGCTGCCATGTCCCCAGGAATGCAGGCAGGGATGGGCCAAGCCAAGCAGTGCCAAGCCGGGGACGTCAGGGTGCGCTCGGCCTGTGGTTATCTCTGCCTCTTGGCACGTGGATGTGGTGGTGCATGCGGTCACCCCGATGGGGCCGTGCTTCTGGCCCCAGTCTGGAGGCAACAATAAATAAATAAATCCCAAAACGGTGTCGTATTGTTCTGTTTGTTGTTCAGCCCACGTGCGTGTCAGAAAACCATGAAAGCTGGGGAAAGAAGGGGGAGGGAGGGGGCTTTCACTTTCATTTCCTCGGGGGCTGCGGGGTGCACATAACCCTCTGCTTCTTCTCCCTGCAGATGACAGCTCGCCTGATGCTGGCCGTGGGAGGAGCGGTGCTGGGCTCGCTGCAGTTTGGCTACAATACTGGTGTCATCAATGCCCCACAGAAGGTGAGAGCGGAGCGGTGCCGGGCGCGAAAACAAACACACCTCCATCCCGCCTTGCGCATCCGCCCTGAGCCTGGCCGAAATAGTACATCCTGCTAGGCAGCTTACCGCCTAATGGGATTTGTTAAGGAGCTATTTAGCTCTTGTGTTCCCGGGAGAATTAGTTTCCTTTTTTGCTTAGTGTTTCGCCGGCGTTTTCTGGGAATTGCATGCCTGTGCTTGAGAGGCTCTCGGGGTGGGTTGGTGTAACTTTTAACCTCTTCCTTAGCAAAGATTTTGGAAGCTAATTAGGATCTTGGTCATGTTGAGCAGTGACTCCCTGCTGGGCAGCCGGGGGAGCTCTGGTGGCTGAGAATCAGAGTCCAGACATGGCGCACACCATGAGAACTGCAGCACTTTCTCTGGTGTGGCTTTGCTGGGTGAGCGATGGAAGAGTTTGGGACAAGGCAGCCTGGGAGTGCTCACCCCCATGGCCCCACAGATGGAGATAACAGCCCTGGTGGGCTGCCTGCGTGGGGAGGGGCTGATGATTACTGTTCCGACAGAGGCTGTGGGATACCACTGGGTTGGGGTTGCTGGAGCTGCCCACCCTCTTCCAAAAGAAAGTGAGGTGCCTCAGGCCTCCTGTGCCTGCCTTCACCCTCCTCCCCACAGTCCTCCTGTCGTCGTCGTCCCCCCCCACCAGCCCCAGGTTAGGGCTGCAGGAGGGCAGGCACCCGGCGCTTCCTCTCCCCGCGCCCTTTCACCGCGGTGGGGGGATGCCCAAGAGCTGCCTCATCCTTGACTCAGCAGGCGCCGGGCGGTGGCGGCCAGGGAGGGGGAAGGCAGGGCTGGCCGCGCTCTGGGTGTGGGAGCAATAACTCACCTGGCCTGGGCTGCTGGGCTGTGGCGAGCCGTGCTCTAACCTGCTGCTGGGACCTGAGCCTGTAGCCCAGCTGCTGGGCTCTGTGGGGTGGTGGTGGTGGTCACCAGTGGGGCGAAGTGAGATCCTACACGGATCCCCCAAAGGGAAGCTTACATTACCAACTAATTGGGGTCTTAAAGGGTGAGAGCATCATGATGCTTGGGGGAGCAGATATGGGGGGGAGGGGGGCGACCCTATGCAGCTACCAGAGGCCAAATGTCCCCAGGAAGTGAATGTGTGTTTTGGGACAGATGAGGAAACAAGCTGTGTGCAAAGGATGATGAACAGCAGTAGGAATTTGCTCCTTCCTGTACAACAGCTAGCAGGAGCCAGGACCCTCCTGTGGCCAGGCATCTGGTGGGGACCTGGGGGCCCTGAGAAACTTGGGCTCCCCTGAACTGCCTTTTGAAGTTTTATGGCCCTGGAAGTGTTAGCTCAGAAATTCTCTATTGTGCTTGTAACATGCCCTGGGCAAAGCTCGGTTGCCAGGGCAAGGTGTTGAAAGACAAACTGGGCTTCAGCTGCTGCTCTGCTTGAAGGAACTGGCTGTTCCTGGGCTGTGGGGAGAACTAAAACATCCAAACCTCCAGTGCACAATCCCGAATAATTAAAACTCCGAGGCAGAATTTGTGCCATGAGAGGATTAATCCTATTACTGGTGGGATTGGTGGATGGGCTGCAAGGTCTTCTGACGTTGCATTAGAGCACAAACAGTGGCATGTCACCTTGAGCACTGAAAAATGTATGAAGGGGAAAACGCTCTAGGCAAAAAAACTTGCCAAACACTGCACATGTGGAAAGAGGAGTCCTTTTAGTGGAGGTGAGTGGCCTTGCCATCATGTCCAGGCACCTGCAGCCCACCTGTGCTGGCTGATGGCCTTTATGTTGGGTGATGGGCTCTGCAGGGCAGGGGCTGGGGAGCACCGTGTGCCTCATGCCTGAGCCAAAGTGCAGCGGTAGGAGCAGTGTGGTGAGCTGAGGAGCCCTGTATGACATCTGCTCTAATTTCCCTATCCCCAAAGCCCTGTGCAGGGCGGCTCTTGATGCAGTGCTGAGTGCTCAGGGACCTCAGGAAGCAGACGTGCTGTAATTACTGCATTGCATCAGTGCCCTACCTGCTTGTGTCGGTGCCTGGGATGGGGATGCGAGTCACTTCCTTACGTCTCTATTTTCCTGATGGCTGCAGGGACTGTTCTGCAGCCTGCCCTGCTAACCTCCTGCTGAGGGGGAGTGAGTGCATCCCAACTGTCCTGTGGGGTCTTCCCTTGGGGCAGCACCAGATCTGGGGGGAAAGCAGACAGATGTTTGGCGAGGGATGGGTAAGGCCCTCTCACCACATGTGTTCCCCCATCTTGCAGAGCCTGGGGATGATGTCCAGCTGTGCCCTCAGTGCTGGGAGCTCTGCTTCATGCAGACCTGCAGCACACAAAGGTCTGTGTGCTGTTTCAGATTCCCGGGGCTGTGCTGTGCTCTGGGGGCGAGCCTTCCAGCAAGCTTTGGGATGCAGAAGAGCTGGGGAAGCACTTCGGGATGCCCTCTTACTGTAGAAATCGTGCACCAATCTCTTGGCTTCAGCAATGCACGCACAGCATGTTTTGCTTGCACCCATTCCCAGCGTCCAGCTGCCTCACCAAAAAACAGCCAAGAAAGGGACCTTTCTTGCTGTGAGGGCTGAATGCTGGTTTTGTGGTCCTCCCAATATAGTCCATGCTGCTGAAACAGCTGCTTGTTCCTTGTGGAGTGGTGGTAGAGGTGATGCATGGAGGGGATGGTGTAAAAGCAGGTGAGGGCTGGTGAAAATACTCAGCTGAAATGAAGCAGGGGGAAGGAGGAAGGCAGGGAGGCACAAACAGCCTTTGCAAATTGTAATACCCTCCCTCGTTCTTCCTCTCCTTTTAAGCTCAAAAGGGTTTTTCATCCCCTCCTAGCAATCTGCTCACAGTAGGGTTCCCCACTGCCTTCTTTTGCACAGGGAAAGGGGCTGGGAGGAGGGATTTGGAGTGCTGTTTGTTTGACCCCTTGGGCCTTCACAGTACTGGGAGGAGCAGCAAAACCACAGCCCAGAGGAAGCAGGGCTTGGCCAGCTCTGGGGCATCGGCCATCACTTGAATTCCTCTCTACTTCTTAGGAAGTGAGCTGCAGGCTTCTGGGGAAGACAGGCAGGAATTTGGTGCGGTCTCTCCTGGTCACGTTTGTCTTCCCTGCAAGGCTGTAAAGCAGTGAATCAGGGCTGCTGGTGGTAAAAATTCCACTTGTGGTATTCTGGAGAAGATCCACTGCAACCTGATCGAGCTTTGTGTGGAGCTGCATCCCAGGTCCCATTGCAGGCCCTATTTTTAGCCCGCATCACGCTGGTGCGTTCATTACATAAATTGTTAAATAACTGCAGCCACTAAGTTCCTGGTAGAGAAGACAAGCTTATTGCTTCTCTGCCCAGCTTGAGCTTTAAACACAGCTTCCCTTCAACCATATTCCTCCCTAACGCAATTTTCAGGTGTCTAATAATCAGGATTTGGAGTTTCAGGCCCTCCTTTATCATCTGGGAAGAGAAATCGAGATCTTGAAGGATGAAACCTGCTCTTTGCCTGTGCATGGCAGGAAGATGGCAGCTCCCAGGTTGTGCTGCTGCGTGCAGCTTGGTTAAGGCAGTGGGCTTTTCTTTTTTTCTGGTGTGTGCTCCAAACGTAGTTGCAAATGTTTTGGTGACCTCAGGTAGGAAGAAGCCTCAGGACCCATCGCTTTGCCGAAGAGCTGCATGAAGCCCTTCCTCCATGCAGCCAGTGGAGCTCCTTTATTAGTAGGGACGGTGTCGTTGTACCTGAGCCCTTATTTCTCCAGGGCACAGGTGTGTTGCTCTGGGAAGGAGCTGCCCGTGGCTCTTGCTGGCTTGCTTGAAGCTCTCTGGCTGTGTTTCTTTAGAAGTACACAGGGACCCAAGCAACTCTTGCAGCCCTGCTCAGCCCCTCTCTCTCGCTGTATCCCTGCCTGTCCGCAGCGACCCGAGGAGCAGCCCGACCTTCCTGTGATGGCTTTGGAGGCGTTTTGGCAGCGCTGAGCCTTGGCAGGACGAGCCCAAACCTGTCTGGCTGCATTTTTGCTGCGCATCCCATCAGGTTTCCTCCCAGATCCGAGCCGTGCTATCAGCTTGCTGCCAGCCTGCAGCTGGGTGGCTCCCATCTAGTGGAAAGCAAAGGAGTGCTGGGTTTAATGGGAACGTGCCGGCAAACCAGGGCTTGCTCGGTGACACATTGTCTTGTGATGGGGAAGAGTTGGGCCAAGCCTTGTGACTGAGGCTTGCAGGGCGGTGGGGAGCTGCCCGCAGTCTGTAGGTGGCTGGGCTGAGGCCGAGGAATTCATGGCACTGGTGATGAAGATGAAATCTCAAGCAGCAGGAGTGGAGGAGGACTTGCTCAGCCTTAGCAGAAGGGTGTGTGGGTAATAGCTAGGGAAAGCTTTGAAGGGCGCTCAGCTCTGTGCCCACACCAGCCTGGGTGCCAGCAGTGAAGGTGCCCTGCTGCCAGACAATCCCAGCCTCCTTGTTTGGGCTGCAGCACCGAAATCAGGGCAGGGTTGCTGTCCCAGGTGTGGAAGTACAGCTGTCTGTGGGGAGGAATTAGGATGGCAGCGGCTGTGATGAGGCCAGGAGTCTCACTCCTCACCGAAACTGGGAATGGGAATTTTGGCCACTGGCAGAGGATGTGAGGCTCAACGCAGTCCATCTGAGCAGCCGCATGTGGCTGTGGTGTAGGAGTTGTGCCTGGGCTGACACCAGGCTGTGCAGCCAGGGCTGGAGCCTGTGGTGTCTGCTCCACTTCAAAGAGTCTGGGCAAAGCTTTGCATCCTGCAGCTGGTGAACCCTGCCTTATGGTGCCAGGGGGGTGGAACAGGCTGCAGTGTGCCAGACCAAGGTACCTATATTGGGCTGTCACATCCTTCCTGAGCCGACGGTGCTTGGGGTAAGGTGTGCTGGGGGCTGTGTTGCATCCACTGTTGCAGTGGGATGTTGTCAGTGCTGTGGGTCTGCCCATACGCTGCTCTTCCTCAAGGAAATGCTGTGTGTTGGGGCAGGCTGTGAGTGTGGACGTGCCCAGCCCTGCACAGCTCTATAGGCAGATGTACGTGAACCTCTTGGCGTGAGACAGCCTTACCCTGTGGTTTCATTTCTTCCCCCTTGCAGGTGATTGAAGACTTCTACAACCGCACCTGGCTGTACAGATATGAGGAGCCCATCAGCCCTGCCACCCTCACCACTCTGTGGTCCCTCTCCGTTGCCATCTTCTCAGTTGGAGGCATGATTGGGTCTTTTTCCGTGGGACTCTTCGTCAACCGCTTTGGCCGGTGAGCACCAAGCATGTGCCACCTCCCCTGGTGGCAGGGCCTGGCTCTGGGGCTCATGCCTTGCTCATGAGACCATTCTTCCACTCTCTGTAGCTTGTTACTGCCTGTGCTGGGAGTTGGCAAGCCTTCTTTCCTGGCCTCCCCAAGGCTTGGCCTGCTGCAGAGCTGAGCCCTTTGCGCGAGCCAAAAGCGTGTAGTCTGTCCCTTAATAGCTTTCCTGTTGGCCTTTTCAGAGTCTGCTGTTTCAGCTAAGCGTGTATCAAAACGGCGCTGTGTGGTGCTCCTCAGGGCAGCATCTGTTTAACTGTCTGGCTGTCACGGGGGAGCATCAGCCTTATTCTACCGAACCCTGTGAGTGTCTCTGCTTCCCAGCGGTGCGTGGCCATGTGCCTGCACTGCCCTGAAGGCTGCAGAGACAGACGGTGAGCCCTGTGTGGTGCTTACGCTTCAGCCTTGGATGCTTTCCTGCATGGGGAATGACTGCGGACACCCCCCTCGTGCACAGTGTTGGCGTTTGGTTTCACGTGGCTACACAACCCCCCCCGATATTCCCGTCAGTCTGATGTTCTCATCGCGTTCCCTCCTTGCCTCCGCAGACGTAACTCCATGCTGATGTCAAACGTCCTCGCCTTCCTGGCCGCTGTCCTCATGGGCTTCTCCAAGATGGCTTTGTCCTTTGAGATGCTCATTCTTGGCCGCTTCATCATCGGCCTGTATTCTGGCCTCACCACTGGCTTCGTGCCCATGTACGTGGGCGAGGTGTCACCGACCGCGCTGCGGGGCGCGCTGGGGACCTTCCACCAGCTTGGCATTGTCTTGGGCATTCTCATTGCACAAGTAAGTGCTGTCCAGGGGGTCTGTCTGTCTGCAGCACTGTTTCTGGACAGTCAGCGCGTTGTTGATGCTGCTCTGGTCTCAAGTGGCCCAGGAGCATTGCTCTGTACCTCTGTACAGCTCCTCAGGAAGAGTGAGGGCTGGAGAGATGGAGCAGGGCTCAACAGGCACAAGGATGCGATAAGATGTAGGGTTTGAATGCCCAGCATCAGGTTGTAATGCCTATAGGCTACTTGGACACAGCATGGTGCTCTGCCCCTCTGACAGGCACACTGTGAGGGTTGAGTGTCTGTGTGTGCTCCACAAAGCAGAGCTGGATTGGGCCTGCAGTCAACTGGATTAAAGGAGAAGGGGAGACTCTACAGCACTGATGAGGCTCAAAACTTCTTGTTCTCAGGTGTTTGGCTTGGACTTGATCATGGGAAATGACTCGCTCTGGCCACTTCTCCTGGGGTTCATCTTTGTCCCTGCCCTGCTGCAGTGCATCATCCTCCCCTTTGCCCCTGAGAGCCCTCGCTTCCTCCTGATCAACCGCAATGAGGAGAACAAAGCCAAGAGCGGTGAGTGACTCTCAACCCTGAGCTCATTCTGCCGTGCGTGGGGCCCTCAGCCACTCCTGACCTGGACTCTGTCTCCCCTCAGTCCTCAAGAAGCTCCGAGGCACGACAGATGTTAGCAGTGACCTGCAGGAGATGAAGGAGGAGAGCCGGCAAATGATGAGAGAGAAGAAGGTCACGATAATGGAGCTCTTCCGCTCTCCCATGTACCGCCAGCCCATCCTCATTGCAATTGTGTTGCAGCTGTCCCAGCAGCTCTCAGGGATCAATGCGGTGAGTGTAGGGCCAGGGACCCACTGGGGGTCAGCTTGTTTCACCCAGCCACGAGAGCTTGGGCTCTGCTGGGTGCAGTGTGCACGGCTTGTGGGCTGGTGCCAGCCCCAAGCTGAGGTGACTCCTTTCCTCATGGCATATCCTTTCTGTTTGTAGGTTTTCTACTACTCCACCAGCATTTTTGAGAAGTCAGGTGTGGAGCAGCCTGTCTATGCTACCATTGGCTCTGGGGTGGTGAACACAGCTTTCACTGTTGTTTCGGTGAGTTGTAGCCTCCACCTCACCTGAGAGCTTTGTGTTGGGCTGGTGAGCTTTGTGGAGGTGGGGAGTGGTGAGTGTGTGATGTGCTACCTGAGAAAGTATGTGCAGGTAGGGAGGGAAAAGGAAGGAGGAGATTTTCTCCAGCTGGAGGTGCTGATGGATGTCTTCCCACCTGACAGCTCTTCGTTGTGGAGCGAGCTGGACGCAGGACCCTTCACCTCATCGGCCTGGCAGGGATGGCAGGGTGTGCAGTGCTCATGACCATTGCTCTGACGCTGCTGGTGAGTGGTGGGGGGGAGGTGGTGGGAGGGGTGGGTGGGAGGATGCCCTGCACACCGCTGCTCACTGTGATGGCTTGTGGGGAAATAGGGTTGGAGATGAGGAAGGATTCCTCATCCTCATCCTTTTCCCAGGGTGTGTGGTCTTCTCTGCAGATCTCTCTCGAGGTCCCAGAAACACCATTTCCAATCCAGAAAAACCCCGTGGCTTCTGCTAGCATCATGCTTGTCTGGAGCCTCATCTGCGCTGGCTGCACACTTTGTCAGTCCCTATGAGCAGCACTCACTGACCTGTTTTCTCCCTCCTTTGGACTAGGACCAAATGCCCTGGATGTCCTACCTCAGTATCGTTGCCATCTTCGGGTTCGTGGCCTTCTTTGAGATTGGTCCAGGTCCCATCCCTTGGTTTATTGTGGCAGAACTGTTCAGCCAAGGCCCTCGTCCTGCTGCCTTTGCTGTTGCTGGGCTGTCTAACTGGACCTCCAACTTCATTGTGGGCATGGGCTTCCAGTACATTGCGGTAATCATCTCCTGTTCTCTGGGGCAGTGGGTCTGGGTGTGTGTGCAGGGAGCCTAACATTACACCAGTTGGATTATGAATGTAGACAAGATTCCTGAGCCCTAAAACCTGCATTAGGATTGTGACCTGGGTTTGCTTTCAGATTGGTATGGGAAATGCCCCTAGGGATGAAGCATAGGGAAGCCATGTCCTGAAGCAGGCTGGCACTGTTCTTGAAGCAGTGGGTATGGGCAGGACAGTCACTAGATGACAAATCCCTCGGGTGGGGAGGGCACAGCCTGTGGTGCATTGTTTCGTGCCTGGCACTGGTGGGTGGTGGCTGCACTCCGGCAGCCCCAGCAGGGCCCCAGGTTTTGCTGGCTCTGTCCACGCATTCACTGCTTCTTGGTGCTCTCCTTTTCAGCAACTCTGCGGCTCCTACGTCTTCATCATCTTCACGGTGCTGCTAGTCCTCTTCTTCATCTTCACCTACTTCAAGGTGCCAGAGACAAAGGGCCGGACCTTCGATGAGATTGCCTCCGGCTTCCGTCAGGGGGGTGCGAGCCAGAGCGACAAGACTCCGGATGAGTTCCACAGCTTGGGTGCTGACTCCCAGGTCTAACCAGCTGCGGCACGTCCCATCTCCTCCGAACCTCCTAACTTCTCTCCTGAGTGTTTTTAATACTTGTACAGAAACGAGGAAGGAGGGAGCGGGGGGTCTGGCTCTTCTGCATACACTCCTTCTCCAGACTCCCCCACTGGCCGCCTGGTTCATCAGTGACTGACTGTATTTTTGCTAGGAACGATTTTAGCTGGTTTCAAGTCCAGGATTTCAAAGCCGATAGATTCAGCAACAATGACTAATGTTTTAAAACCAACCAAGCAGCATCCTCCAGCCTCTGTGAGCAGGAGGGTGGCTCCCTTTTTAATGAAGAGATAGGTTATTTCATGCGAAAAATCACATAGTGGAAGTTTTTAAAGCTGGAAACTTTTTTTTTAACATTCTAATCATAGAGAAATCGTGTAATTTGACTAAGTCTAAACCAACATTTTTTTTAAAGTTATTTTTTAAAACAGTCTAAGATTTCAACCCCCTCATTGGGTTTGTGGATGGGGATTCCCTGCCCTCCGGGAGTGCCTCGGGGCAGCGCTGAGGATGAGAGGTGTGGGCACAGCCCTGCTCCTCTGTGGGTGCCAGAGCGGAGCGCTTCCCCTGGAGCAGGTTGGGGAGGTCAGTAGTACTGGAGCAGGTGGCAGAGCGCTGTCTCCCCTTGTGCAGGCTCCTGGAACAGCTTCTCACCTTGCTGAGCAGAGGGCTGCGTGCGCTTCCTCGCGTGGATTCCATCTGATCTCGTGCTGGCTGTGCGCTCGGGCGGGCTGAGATGGGAGGGGAGGGGAGGGGATCTCTTGGTGTATTCTTGGCAATATTTGCCTTATTGGTCAACCGTGGCGCGAAGTGCTGGCGGAGAGGAGCAGGGGTTCAGCAGCAGCACAGAGCTGTGGCCTCAGCCTTCCCTGGCACCATGCTGTCCCCCGGAGCCCTGCGGAGCCAGGAGTGGGCGGCAGTCCCACGCTGCAGCACACCTTGCCCATTGTCACCACATGGATCCCGGAGTCACCGAAATTCACCACACGGATACATACATTTCCTGCTCTGTGTATAGACTGGAAGATATTTATATTATATATATTTTTGTTCAATGGTGTTAATAGTAGACGTTAAGTTATAGTGCTTCTGATTGACGAGGAACTGTACTGTAAATATTCTTGGAGTATATTCACAGTGTATAATGTATACAAAAAGGTACAGATGCAAAGGTTTAGTCTCTATAGCGACTCTAAGGAAAGCTTGTACATGGTTAGGATGACTTTTGTATAGTTAATTACCTGCACTGTAGTTATATCTATTGCACTGAATTTTAGTCCTTAGTATATTAAAAACAAGAAAAACTGACCTTTTAAAACAGAAGTTTAAAAAAAAAAAAAAAACGACACAAAAAGCAGCCCTTTTCCCCTGCGTGCAACTGTTGTAGGAGCTACTGGCACATTCCCAAAGCCATGTGCAGTTATTTAATAGTGTTTTTTTTTTTTTAATTTATTTGTCTGTTTTGGAAGTGAGTACATTGAAAATAAAGGTAGAAAAAAACCATGACAACTCATCACATATCTGTGCAGCATCCCAGAAACTGCACACACTTTTTTTTTCCTACTGTGCATAAACATAAGTGCCAAGAGAATGGAGAAAGGCGTGTGGTGTGCTAACAATAAACAGGAATGTATGCAGTGACCCAACCTGCTGTGCTGTGTGCCTTTATTTCTGGGAGGAGTGCTGGTGGATGGAGTGCAGCAGGTCAGAGCTTCAGCAAGGCCATCCCTGTGTGCAGCTCAGGTGCTGTTCATGGGGTGTTTGTGTCCTATCCCTGTTCTGGGAGTAGCAGTGGGCTCCCTAGTGTGTGCTGCTCTTTGCCAAAGCTTTTCCTCATAGGGATGCAAGGCTCCTTGTTACGAAATGCCCACACTGTGCTCCTGGCTGTGTTGTTGCCATCTCCTGGCTGCTTCCTGGGGGAATTTCTCCTTTACCTAACCCAGTGCCAAGGGCTGCAAGTCTGAACACTGCTGGGCAAAGAAGTGCTGAGCTTGTTTGCTTTGGTTTTCTGCTATTTGTCAAAATAGCTCTCTGCCCTGAAGTGTATACAGTGAGATGGCTGTTCCAAAGGGTCATAGAGAAAAGCTCCTGTAAAAATCTTCCAACTTTCCCTAAAATATTCTGTGTGGTGGGACGTTGGGTTGCTCTGATCACCTTTACTGGTGCTTCCATTCCCTTCTCATTGCTGTGCAGGCCCTGCTACCAGAGATGCCCAGCCTGCAGACCTGTGAAAAATTAATTTCCATACCACTTTAAGCAGCCAGTAGTGATGCTGTGCCAAGTGGCAGCGCTGTGGAAGGGACGCCGGCCCTGATGTGTCACACAGAGCCAGCCTGGCCATGGCATGTCTTGGGGGATTACTGCCACAGCTCCAAATCCTCAGCCACAGTGACCCAAATCCTCCACGTCCTGAGGCACTGTGCCAGCAGGCGCTGACCATCCCAGCTGCCAGCATCCCCTGTTCCCACAAGTGTTCCTACAGTCTCAGGGAGCTGCCCTGGTCTGCCGTGGGGCCCTTGTGTGCACCAATCACAGCTATTCCACCCTGTGCAATTAAAAATCAGTTGGATTGGAGTGAGCAACTTTCCCTTTAGCAGCAGCATCAATCCCTTCTAATTGCTCAGGTCCCAGCTCGACAAAGCATTTAAAAGCGTACTTGACTCCAACCCAATTCAGCAAGGCAATTAAATGCATTCATAAATCCTCCTGAAGTAAATGAGACTTAATCGTAGGCTTAAAGCTCAGCTGAATCCAGACCTTAGCAGCAGGGCAAGTTTCCCTTAACCTCTTTCCCAGCGGTGCAAGTCTGTCACATGCTCCAGTGTCTGAACCAAGTTCACTGCACAGCTGCCTCCAGCCCTGCACCCAGCCCGTTCTCAGGGTCTCCTCTAGCCCTTCTCTAGTGCTCCTCAGCCTTCACTCCCAGGACCATGTGTACCCTGTACCCTGCCTTTCTTCCTTCTCTGCTCCCAGGGGCATTTGAAGCCTGTGAGGGCTGCAGATTGGCAGTCAGCTTGATGGAGGTTTGCAAAAAGTGAGAGCGTGGATTTGAAAACGGAGGGGCACTACAGAATGGTGTGAACAAGCCCAACCAGGTTCTGGGGAGCAGGTGTCAACCATCCAAGTTAGGAATGTAGTGGACACATTCCCCAGGCCTCTCCCATAGCCTTCCACCCTATCTTACTCATCAAAGTGAAAAGAAAATTGAGTAAAACAGTAACAAACACATTTCAGCTGGTCTTAACTTCTTGTCAAACAATGTGAGGAGATAAGAGGCTGTTACCCTCATTACAGTAGCAAGTAGGCAACAATTTATGCACTGGTAGTGCTTTTGTTTCCCATTCTCATGTTGTTACTCCGTAGCAGTCTGCAGAGGTTGACAAGCATGTAACAAAATACCACAAGCTTAGCTTTCAAATACTTCCAGATGGAAAGGGACACTTCTAGAGAAGTTACAACAGCAAAAAGGACTTACAGCTTGCAATGCATTTTCAACGTTTCCAGCCACCTAGTTAAATAACCTAGCCAAGCACCTGGCTCTGGTAGAAAGAGCTCCTTATTTTGTGCAGGAAGCCTGGGAGTCAATCAGCTTTAACAAATAGCCGATGGCTTCTAGAGGCTCTTGCTGGGGTAGTTGTTTCAGCAGGTCAAAGGCTTTCATCCCTATTTCACAAGCCTGGAATGAAACAGAAAAGACAATGTAATTGTGAAGAATTTGGCTTTTCTCAAAGCGTACTTAAAATACTTGTAGAGACTCATTGAAATGGCTGCGCTGGATCTGATCCAGGCTCCAATTGCTCAGCCACCTGTTTCAGAGGGTGACCTGTACAAGCTGCTTTAGAGGAGAGAGTAAAGCTGCCCAGATATCATATTTAGGATCCAGTGGTGCAGACAGAAGAGATTACCAACCCCAGCTCCTCCTGCTGGAGAGCATTACCTGCCATCTGACACACCAGTTCATCTGAACATTCTGAAAGCTATTTCAGGAAAAACCAGCTGCATCAACTCTGTTTGAACTAAATCCCTCATTTTCCTGGGTAGCATTTACAGCATTTACAGCATTCACATTTACAAAGCTTTGCTTTTTTTTTTTTTTTTTCTATTTTGAATTTCTTTCTTTGTGTCTTCCAAACACTTATTTGTACTATAGCTTTCTCTAACACAACAGAGACCATTAATAATCTGTATTTCCATCCCTCAAATCACAGGCAGAAGAAACCTGAAATTCTGACTGCTCAGCCCAAACAAAGAGGCCTGATTTGTAGAAGGCTAAAGCTCAGCACTTTCTCAAAATTAATTATCTCAAGTGCAGAAAATTGCACGCTGAAGTTTGCAGTTGCATCTGGAAGTTTTAGCCATAAACTCTCAAATACAGCAGCACAAATTCAAAACTGAATTACAGGGTCCCATTGTGGTAATTGCAGGGAGTCTTGCTCACGGAGAGATACATGCAAGGCCTACATCTTTCTCACTGCATAACATCCAGCCTGATCTCTAAATGTGGCCTGTGAGAGGCACCTACACTGCCAGGATGAAAGACAAACCTAGAAAAGGTGCGTAACTACAGGATCTGCTGTGGATGATGAGGCAGAGCTTGAAACAGACTCTGGGTTTTTTTAGCCCTGACAGAGTGCAGAGCATGAGCTGGCTTTGTGCAGAGCTACTGGAGCAGCTTTGCCTTGAGCTGTCCAGTGCTCCAAGGCAGTCGTGCTCTCAGGAGAGGAGCCAGTGAACACAGGCAGCTCGCTTGCATTCATGTCTTTGTGGAATGGGGCCAACACCTTCCTGCACCCTTTCAACAGGTGAAACTTACCTTTGATAAATCCATGATTAGGTAATAAAGCATTGCAAGAGCATGCAAGACTCTGGCAGTTTCCCCAGGTTGTTGCTTTGGTTCCTTTTCTCTGATATCTAGTATTGCATTCAGGACCTGAATTGCTTCTGCTTGCTGGGCTTCAGCTGCATGAAGAATGAAATAATCTTGTTGGATGTATGTATACAAGATAATATATTCAAAACTGCCCAATTATCTCTTCTAGACATCAAAGCACTTCTACAACAAGCATCAGTGTGGCATTCCAGCTCCATGCAAATTCCATACCCATTAACAAATATCTTTTCATCCAGTCTGTAATTGTGTTGATTAGCCTTTAGTAAGGATGTGAAGTCAGAACAGCTGCATGAAAAGAGCAACTTTCATACTCCTGTCACATCTAAAGATGGATTCATGTAGACCTGCCTTGTTTGGTTCCTATTGCAGCAACAATATTATTTGACAGAACGCCAGGTAAAGGGATTTGCAGAAGCATTTCTTCTTCTCTGGCAACATTCTTATGAGTGTAGATGGTAGAAGGAAGACAAAGAATGGAATCTAGACTGACTTCATGGACTGCTGAAGTCATACCATGCACACTAGCGTAGTTCCCAATGCTTCATGCACCTTCCTCTAGCGTATTCTCCAGACTAATACATCCAGTTATAGACACATGCTATTTCATTGTGTCCCACTGCTTCAGATGATAGAGCTGGCATTAACTAAGTGAGATGAAATTTCACCTAATTAAATGAAAGGAAAGGAGCTGCTGAGAAATGAGAATGCTGAAGTGGAATTGAATCCTGAAAGGCACCATCTTGTATTGCTGGAGTCACTGTCAAGGATACTGTGAAAAGGGTAGGGTAAACCAAAAGGGCAAGGTTGTGTTTCCACTTGAACACTCTCATTTCTAAAGTGGTCTCATTTGTTTCATCCAGCACTACCTACTGGGCACAACTATCAGAAACACCCATGATTCTGATTAAATTCGGTCTACAGAAAGACAGTGCAAAATCCAACACAGTAAATATGAACACTAAGATGGATGGATTTTTTAAATTCCTGTCTCCCAAACACTCCTGCACAATAGTGGTGCTTACTCATGGTGTCTTCACCGACTTCCACTTCCTTGTCCTCAGTGAACGGAGACTTTTCTGCTCTCAACTTGTGAATTTGCTCCTGTGTTTGGACTGACTTCACAAGAAAGGTGTGCCAGATGTCAGTGACCTACCAGGAAGTGAATGAATTATTTCACCCATGTGAACACGTGGTATTTAGCAACTGGCTGTTCTATAAACAATGCATTCTGCAGTGCACGTCCCTTCCGCAACAACCTCAGCGCATACTGCTTAGTGGGCAGGCAGCTGCTAAGCTGGATGTTTCACATGGAGATCTGATGGCTCTTCTCCCAGTGGGAGCCTGAGTTGGAAGCTCATTTCTCTATCTGAATATTAATTTTCATCAAACTTGAACAAAACTAACTCAATTGATAACTCAAAGCAAATTTGGTGGATGCTTGTGAGTGGAGTGAAGGCAAAGCCTCATAAAATAGTCAGGCTAAACAACTGAAAGTTCATTTTTTCCCCAGTTGTTATGGTCATTAGACAACTGTCACTTCCTTTATTTGACAAGCTTTTAGCAGTGTGACTTTTCACTGATATTCTGCTTAAATTTTACACGGCTTGTTTGCATCCCACCACTGCTCGGCCACTCTTCCTTGGTTATGGAAACTCCCTGGCCACCTTCTCTGCCTGTGGGAATGTCTTTAGCCTTCGGTGTGGGGCTTTGGGTAGTAAAGCTATTTTTTAATGAGGTTTACCTATGAAAATTACAACTTCAATACCTTTTCCAGAATGTATTTGTTCTGGTTCTAACTTGGGGAAATATTTGGATATGAAAATGTTGATGCTAGAACACTGATACGGTTGCCACCATATTAAAGGCAGTCAGAAACAGGGAAACACTGAAAAGCACACAGGAAAAAAAAAAGTTAATTGAGAGACGGAGACAGGATGAGCTTTGGATTTACCAACCTCAGCATACAATGAGTTTGCTATGTCCATTTTTTTCTGGTGAAAAAAAACATTAGCCATGTGGAAATACCCTCCAGAGGCCTCAACAGATTTTAGTCCAAATGTAGAACTAGCAAGGTAAATCTGAAAAGAATATTAAAAGAAAAGAAAAAGCAGGAGTTTAACATTCATATAAACCTGAGAAATTTTTCATTATTACGGATTAATAATATTGCAAAATTCTGTCTTTTTCTGGGTAACTACAGCATTAGTTACACTTGATTGTAACTGTAAAACGGGGTACCTGCAAAGCAATATTTTGTGTGTTATACAGGAATGCAACACGCCCAAACGCCCTGCTAGCTGGTGCAGAAGATTCCTTCTCATGGTGTGCTGCCCTGTTGAAGCACGGGGCAGGTTCCTCACACCTCTTCCTCTTAGTGTGCATCCTGCAGGTCTTTTGTCTTCAAATGAACAACTTGCTGCTGCTTTTCAGAGCTCCAGACGTGCCGTGGAGGCTGTTTCCTCCCCAAAGCCCCAGCCAAAGCGAGGGGAAGGTAGTGGGAAGGCACTGGCACATTCCAGCTATTCTGAGCTGGCATGTGACTCTCAGCAGATCTCAGACACTCAGCCAAAATCCAAGCAGGTCCTGCGCTGCTCTGATGTAGCCCAGAGACTCACTAGTAGTAAAAAACCTACTGCACTGCTCCTTTTCAGGCACCAGACCAAGGCAACCTAAAAAAACCACAAAAGTGGCATAGCAGGGAATCTCTCCCAGTGGGTTTACAGTAGGTTTACAGACTAAATGAAGACAGAGTTGTGTATGTTATGATAGAAAGCCTCTAATCCTCCTCCACTGTGTGTCATCGCTTACGCCCACAGAAAGCTGTTGTAAAAAGTGACTATCAAATTCAACAGTAGTGGGTATACATCACTCTGCACTGGGTAAATTTAGGCAACGTGGGACATAAATAGGAAGTCACAGAGTTCATCTGCCTTTGGGCTGTTAAATAACAGGCGAACCATCCCCAGGAACACTGCTGGCAATAAACACTTCACATTTCTCAAACCACTGTCGTGGCTAAAAAGATTGAACTGGGGAAAAAGGAACTGAACCAGATATTTACATAGGTAAATGAGGCATTCATTAAAGAATGGATGATGGAAAATTGCCATTGAACAGAAAAGTATTAAGGAAAATGACAGCCAAAATACACAGTCACTTATCTACTGAACAAAAGGCTGCTACAGCAGTTTGCAGTAGGAATGTCTGTTGATAACAGGATCTTAACAAAGCTGACAGAAAAAATTCTAAGTAGATGTAGGAAAGATGAGTTATATATCACTTGAGAATAACCAGAACTGGCAAAACACAACTTTGGCTAACACATGGATACACAGGTGTCTAAGACTCATGCAGTTCAGGTGTTCTTAATGTGTACTGTCCTGGTTCCTCAAATCAGTGCTACAAACCTGTCTGTTGGGTGTTCATATTCCTCAGAACAGCTACAGAAGGAAGGAAAACTGAAAGGCTTCTGCATTATTATTGGCTTACATCATTGGCTAGGTGATATAAAGCCTGATTGAAGTTTCCATCAGCGACATAGAGAAGCCCCAAACTGCGATGCAATCTATGCTGAAAGGCACCACTGCAATCTGGAGTTCTGAGGACAATCCATTGAGCTTGGGAGAGATAGTTAGATGCCTGCTGAAGGTTGCCAACACCTGAAATGACATACAGAAATAAGCAAGATACAGAGCACTTTCTGCTTAGAAATGTAGAGGAAATTGCCTGCTATCCCTTTGCAGCGGTTTGACACAAAGACACAGTTTGTGGATTCCCCACTTCTGAGTTAAGCAAGTGTTCAGAATGTAAGTTACAGACAGCTACAAGAGAAACCAGAAACTGCATTGCCTTCAATGCCTCTGAAACACGTGTCCAAAACAGGTAACATCCAGGCAGAAGCTAACAACTGCTGTATTATCACACTCAAAATACCGATGGGATATTTTTCCTTCTCTTGCCTCCCCATTTTACAACAATCTTTGACATTGCTCAACTTTGCCAGCAGAGCATTGTGTCTACTCCTGTTACAGCAATGGTTTACAATCATTTCTCAGTCATTTATGTGTGCAGCTGAGCCATACAGTCAATGAGAAAAAGCTCTGCTCCAGGCAGAACTCGCTTCTGTGAACGAACAGAGGTGCTCCTCTGATGAGGTGGCCTCAACAGTGTGCTTGCTGGGAATTTAATGCTTTTGTGAGCCATAGAAGCCACAGAGGTAAAGAGCTGAACTTCATACCCCTTCTCTTGTGAGAATCAGTTAGAGATGGAGAAAACGCTCCATTTTTCACTGATCTCTCACCATCGATGAGAAATCTTTTTCCCTGTCCAACATAGAAAACAGGAGGTGGTACCTTGAATCTCCCTGGATGCCCTTCAGGCTGGGCATAGAACAGACATGGCACAATGACTGCAGAATCACAGAATCACAGAATTGTAGGGGTTGGAAGGGACCTCCAGAGATCATCGAGTCCAACCCCCCTGCCAAAGCAGGCTCCCTACACCAGGTCGCACAGGTAGGCGTCCAGGCGGGTCTTGAATATTTGCAGAGAAGGAGACTCCACCACCTCCCTGGGCAGCCTGTTCCAGTGCTCCGTCACCTCACCTAAAGAAGTTCTTGCGCACATTGGTGCGGAACTTCCTGTGCTCCAGCTTCTGGCCATTTCCCCTTGTCCTGTCTCCGCACACTGCTGAAAAGAGTCCGGCCTCGCCACTTTGCCCCCCACACCTTAGATATTTATAGACCTGGATCAGGTCCCCTCTCAGTCTTCTCTTCTCAAGGCTGAACAGACCCAGTTCTCTTAGCCTTTCTTCATAGGGGAGATGTTCCAGGCCCTTCACCATCTTTGTGGCTCTCCGCTGGACTCTTTCCAAGAGATCCCTGTCTTTTTTGTACTGGGGAGCCCAGAACTGGACACAGTACTCCAGATGAGGCCTTAGCAGGGCAGAGTAGAGGGGGAGGATCACCTCCCTCGACCTGCTGGCCACGCTCTTTTTAATGCACCCCAGAATGCCATTGGCCGTCTTGGCCACAAGGGCACACTGCTGGCTCATGGCCGACCTGTCGTCCACCAGGACACCCAGGTCCCTCTCTGCAGAGCTCCTCTCCAGCAGGTCATCCCCCAGCCTGTACCGGTGCATGCAATTATTCCTCCCTAGGTGCAAGACTCTACACTTGCTTTTGTTAAAACTCATCTGGTTTCTTTCTGCCCAGCTCTCCAGCCCGTCCAGGTCTTGCTGAATGGCAGCACAGCCATCGGGTGTGTCAGCCAATCCTCCCAACTTCGTATCATCAGCAAACTTGCTGAGGGTGGCCACTATCCCCTCATCAAGGTCATTGATGAAGATGTTGAACAAGACAGGACCCAGCACCGACCCCTGGGGAACACCGCTGGTTACAGGCCTCCAACCAGACTCTGCACCGCCAACAACAACCCTCTGCGCTCTGCCAGTCAGCCAGTTCTCGACCCACCTCACTGTCCATTCATCTATCCCACACTTCCTCAGCTTTGTTATAAGGATGTCGTGGGAGACAGCGTCAAACGCTTTGCTGAAATCAAGGTAGACCACATCCACTGCTCTCCCCCCATCCACCCAGCCAGTGACAACATCGTAGAAGGCTACCAGGTTGGTCAAGCATGACCTCCCCCTGGTGAACCCATGCTGACTACTCCTGATAACCTCCTTTTCTTCCAGTTGTCTGGAGATGGAATCCAGCACAAGCTGTTCCATCACCTTTCCAGGGACAGAGGTGAGGCTGACTGGCCTATAATTACCTGGATCTTCCTTCTTGCCCTTTTTGAAGACCGGAGTGACGTTGGCTATCCTCCAGTCTTCAGGCACCTCCCCCATTCTCCAAGACCTCTCAAAGATGACAGAGAGCGGTTCAGCAATCACCTCTGCCAGCAGAGCTGGCCCTTCCCTGGAATGCTGAAAGGAAACCAGAAACCTGACCCAGGGGAGCTCTTGCCCTTGCCAAAGTTACTGTTCAGACCAGTGCTTACCAATGCAGGCCTCAGCCAAGAGGAGATAGGCAGGTACCAGTTGCACAGAACTTGAACCATATACTTTGGTGCTGAAACGCAATGCATGCAGAGCTGCAGGTAATGCTTTTTTATGCTTTCCATCGAAAATAAACTTCTGGGCTGTGCTGGATGTAAGATCGATGATGTATTTCTGCCAGGAAAAATAATAGTGGGGCAAGGTGAGCAAAGGATAAGGAGAAATAATATGCATGGTCTCTTTTTACATTCCAGTTTGCGCTGTTAACAATCACTGTGTAATTTTATTTGTGTCTGTAATTAATAGATGGAAATTAAAGCTGTCATATTAGTGCCTGGATTTCATTCCTACTTCTGGTAAGAACAGCTCTGGGCATCCTCTTAGGTCATGTGGTGTCTTATGAGACAAAGAATCCTTCAGGCCTATGAAAAAGGACTAACAAGGTTGTAGCAATAAAAGCTGTGAAGCACAGAAAACGATCATCACAAGACCATAGAAAAAATCAGACAAAGGGGTTACAGCAGGATTTTGCTGACGATAATGGTGACTCATAGCAGGCAGCAGAGCGTATGGTTTGCCAGGCTGGTGCCAGCATGGCACAACTCCAGCTGCAGGAGACACTGTCTGGAAGCAAGGAGAGAACTCGTTACATCGTGCTGCAGCACACCGCCCCATAGCACCGGGTAAGGGCAGGTTCGGGTGGGACAGCAGCGTACCCGCGTGATTCCTGGGGCTTGGCAGCTTCCTCTCACCCTCTGCTGGCCACTTCTGGGCTCTGAAGGGCTGACGGTTTGGATGCAGTCTGGAAAGTTGATCAAAACCAGAAAACTCCAACGCACAGCATTATATTCCTGTTTCTTGGATGGGGCCCTGGGCAAACTGATCTGGTAGCTGTAGCGGCCTGTGACAGGAGGTCAGAAGGGGATGGTCTTTAAGATCCCTTCCAACCCAAACCATTCCATGATTCTATCATCTCCATAACCCAAGCTTGGTCGTCAAGCAGCTTTGTAGGATTTCTCTTTGTCAGAAACCATAGTGTTTGCCATAGGTACAACTGCTTCCTGTCCTTTGCTGCTCCTAGCAGTCCACACCACATTTGGTCTTGTCACCCTTTGCAAAACTTGATCATAAGTTCCATTGTTTCTCTATTTGAATGCCTGCTCATTGCCAAGAACTCTACAGCAACTGCAGATGGTGTGCCCTTACAACATGCTACAGGATGCCAATGAAAAAGAGCCAGGATGCTTACCTATCTATTTCTCTTAGCTTTCATCGTGATTGTTGCCAACTCCCAGCACTTCTCTGTTGGCTTTTCGCACAATGCAGAACAGAGGAAAGGCTGCCTGCAAACAAATCTCATTGCTGGTATGCCTAGCAGGGCTGCATGGTAGGTAACAAAGCGCTCTTCTTTGGCTAGAAGGCACAGACAGGCCTGTGCAGTGAGTGCCTGCAGAAAATAATGTTGTACCTCTTTGCAGGCTGTGCTTTGTTGCCTGACGTTTCCCAGTTGCAGCAGAGCAGAGGGCAGAAAAAGCAAATTTCAATGCTTTTGGAGACCAGGTTATGGTTTTAGCATTTTACTGAACTCGAAGTGCTCGGAGAGGCAGATAAAAGTGAAGGAACAGCTCAGGAGCAAGGAACCACAAGGACAGTGCGTGAGTATGTACCAGAGATCCTGGCTGAGATAAAGGGACACACTTTCCAGATAAATGAGAGCTTCACAAAATGCATCCCAGAGTAACCTGCAGCAGCAAGGACATCCAGGAGCATGGAAGCACAATCATCATTCCCCTCTCCTGCACCTGTGCTATCAGCACATACAGGAGGAGAAAGGGCTGGAGAAAACAGAAGCCCTGCAGCATGGAATATTTAAGACAGTGCAATTGCAAGCCTTGGAGGCATCATTAGCTTTTGCCCTGCACCCTTTTCACGTGTTCAGCAATTACAAAATTTCTCTGAAGATGCTCCCATGAATTTTTCCCCAGTTGGGGTTTGAGGAGGCAGAGGGGCACAGCTCTGCTGCAGGTGGGAGCAGGGGGTTGGGCACACGCTCAGGGCTCTGTGTCACATCCGTTTCCACACTTGCAGGCATCCGTCATGATGGCATGCTTAAGGAAAAACACAATTTAAAGAGGAAGAAGGGCTTCCAGTCAGTTTGAAAGTGGGCCCTTGCAGTAAAAGCCTGCATCAACAGAGCTGCATTGGTGCTGGAGGATGGCTGTAGCTGGCCAAGGTGCAGAATTTTTCCCATCCCCAGAGGCTGTGGTAAGCTGACATCATGCTTGGTGCAGGCAGGTGAGGCTATTCTACAAACAGAAACTTGGATTTTTTTCAGTTTGGAGGTATTGTCTGTAGGCACCCCCACAGCTATGTTGACAAAAGCAGATTTCTATCAACAAAGTTTTGGAGCACATCTGAGGTATGAAACTCATAACCTCCTGGCTCCCAGCTTAATGTATCTTCCCTTAGCCCAAAGGGCATTCCAGTGTGCACAAGCTTTCCTGTGTCCTGACAGAGGCTTGAGTTCCATATTTTCCAAATAAGCACAGCACAGGAGTTTGTGAAGTGCAATAGAAAAGTTCAGAAAATAATAAACCCATGTGCAAAGGCTTTTCTTTGTGAAGAGACTGCATAGCTTTTCCCTGAGCACCAAAGACCTTTCAAGCATTTTTGTTTGCCCTCTGAATAGGAAAACAAAGATGGGGCATTGAATAATCTCACCCTCTCCATACTTCTGATGCTCATCAGTCAGTCTAGGCCAGTTTCCCTATACCTTACTGCACATAAAAGCAGACTTCACTTGTGGACTATGAGCTACAGTCTTGCTGTGTAAGAAAGCAGGTAACAAACAAAATGCTTCTGCTTTTTCACCCTTTTCTTACGGGAGAAGAAAGACAACATGCCCCTTCATATCACACTCTGAGAATCTGCTTTGTTTAAACAGTTTGGAGTTTATACTAAGGTTAAAGAACAAACGCAAGGAGAGTTGTTAAAAATCCTGTAAAAATCTTCCTTTAGAAAAACAATTGGAATCTGCTCTCTGTACCTTTTCCTATGAGGTCAATCCAAGCCTTGGCTCAAGCTGCAGTTCTGTAGTCACTGTGTGTTAACCTAGGTGTGCACTCCAATCAACAGCAGTGACTGTTCCTTTGCCTACTTCTCTACCAGTTTTATGTTCCTGGTGCACTCCGTAGAACCTTATAAAAAGAAATGATTAGCTTCCAGCTGAAGTACTGCTTTGATTCTGCAGTCATGTGCTGTGTTGTAATGTATATAGGATAGTTTTAGTTGCTACCAAATCAATAATGTAGTAACAGATGCTTTTGAAAACATTTGATTTACAGGTAAAGTGTTTTGCAAAAGCTTTAAGCTGTAAATAAGCACAAGAACTGCCACCACTCTGCATTATTCTTGACACTGTGTGATGGAAATGCTCCTGACATACAATTGTGCAACTTAAGGGCTTGTATGTAACATGAGCGAAGCCTGTTTTTCCTATATTTAGGATGTCTTTCCCACTTCCAGACTCCTTCTACATGTTTAGATAATGAGGCACAGCCTTCACCTCACCTCTACCACCCTCTTGGCTTCAATAATATACTGTCATAACACATTTTTTCTGCACTTTGATCAACAATCTTGTTTGTGATTTTCCATCAGGTGACATTTTCAAAACAAACTTGGGTGTCAGTGTCTAATTGCTACAAATCTTAAAGGAATCTGTTGCCTGAAGCCTCTCACAAGCTTTCACCATGCACAACTTTTGTCCTTGCAGGTTCCATCTCTTTTAGGCTTTTTCGTTCTGCGTGCTCATAAGAAAGGTAATGACTTCAGCAATGAGCCAAAGTGCTAACACCTGACCCAGAAACAATTTTAAAAACAATACATGATGTAAAGCACTGAAGATTAATGATCCTCTCAATGGCACCGTTTGTTTGTTACCATTTCACTTTCAGTTGTTCTGTTGTCCTGCTATTCTGCGATTAGGAGTTTTGCAACGATAGAAGGATGATTTATTTTTATGGGAAAGATTATTCTAAGTAACAGAGGTATTTGGGTGGGTTATTTTCTTTTATCAACACTGTGGAAAGGCAGATCCTGCATCCCATAAACAAACACACAAAAAAACCAACCCACAGCAGTTCAAAACTTCTCTGACTGGAAAGGAGCTGCACATCTGCACCTCCAAGGAGGCCAAAAAGCAGAGAGAAAAAAACCACACTTAGTGGGAAAGAGCATTTAAAGTTGTTGAGGTAAACAAGGGGAAGGGTTCTATTTCTTTGCTCTCTGCTTTGAGAAAGGGGAATCCCTCTCATCAGTGAGGAATGAGGACACTCGTAAGAACCAGAACTCAGCTGGATCCCAATGGACTCACTGCTGATTGCCATTGCAAGATAGGAGATGCAGGACTGCTGCTGTCAGGCCAGCAAAGATAAGAAAATTCAAGATTTGGAGGAAGGGCTGCCAGAAGGCAATAGACTTTTAGAATTGGAGAGAGAACATTCCTGCTCCTTTTATTGGGAACTTTTAGTTGCAGAGTCTTTAATACATTCTTTTTTTTTAAACAAAATACTGATTAACAAACTACATGCCATCCCAACACAACACACATCAAAATACAGAAAGAGATCTAATCAAATTTCACTGGCAGCGCTTTGAAGTGGTATTCCTTCTTCTTGTACATACCTGCCTCTTCACCAGCTGTTCCACTCTGTGTTTT
Source organism: Chrysolophus pictus (assembly GCA_037305975.1). Lineage (NCBI taxonomy): Eukaryota > Metazoa > Chordata > Aves > Galliformes > Phasianidae > Chrysolophus > Chrysolophus pictus. Next base: position 6,446,434 of record CM074596.1, on the reverse strand, counting down.
CTTTCTTCTTCAGAAGTGAGAGAAGGGAGGGATGTGCGGACTGGAATCAGCAGTTGGCATATTTTCTCATGGATACTAACCCAGTCGGCTTTCTGATGATCTACATCGCTAACAAAATAAAGAAAGAATGATATTTTTGTTTACTTGGAAACAACATAAAGAAAGATTATTGCTTGTTGTTTCTTCTGGACTTTCACCACAAGAGTTACTCACAACAGCCACCACTCCATAACTTTTTAGAACTGCTGAATCATTCAGGTTGGAAAAGATCTCCAAGGCCTCACTCCAACCAGTAACACATAAACCACGTCCCTAGGTGTCACATCTCCACGTCTTCTGAGCACTTCCAGGAATGGTGACTTCATCACTTCCTTGGGCAGCCTGTCCTAAAGCTCCACAATCTTTTTGGTGACAGAATTTTTTCTGATATCTGACCTGACACCCCTGAGAGCAACTCCAGGCCGTTTCCCTGTCCTGCCATTGTTTGGAGGAGCCTGACTCCAGCTGACTGCAGCCTCCTGTGAGGTATCCGTGGGAGCGGTGAGGCACCCGGCTGATGCTCAGCCTTGGTGTCAGAGGGACGCACACAGCTGGCGGGATGTCAGCACACTCGCGTGGCCCGCAGGCGGTGCCGCCACGCTGTGCATTAAGGCCTTCACTCACAGAGCCCCCCACACCACTCGGCTCCTGCGAACGCCTCACTTTCAGCACCAGAGCGAAAAAAGACCGAAGCCAACCCAACCCCGAGTCCGACTCGTGACACCGGTGAGGTCTGTCCTTAAGCGTGGTCGCACCGAGAGCCCCAGGGGGCGCGGACAGCCGGAGGCCCTCACCAGTAATACGTGAGGCGGCAGCGGGAACAGCGCAGCCGCGCCGTCGCCCCGCACAACTCGCAGCAGCCGAACCGCTCCAGCGTCCCTCAGCGCGGTGGCCGCGTTGCCGTGGCGACGGGGCGGCGCTTCCGGTGTGGGCGGCACTTCCGGCGGAAGTAGAAGGCAGCGCCGTCATGGCGGCGGAGGCACTTCCGGCGGAAGTAGACGGAGGTAGGGCGGGCATGGCGGCGGCGAAGGAGGAAGCCGCGGCGACGGCGGCGGTGGAGGAGCGCGTGCGGGTCTGGGCGGCGGCTCAGGTGGCGAGCGGGCGGCGCGTGGCGCTGGTGACGTCGGGCGGCACGCAGGTGCCGTTGGAGACGCGGGCCGTGCGCTTCCTGGAGAACTTCAGCAGCGGGCGGCGCGGCGCGGTGTCGGCCGAGCGCTTGGTGAGCGCCGGGTACGGCGTCTGCTTCCTGCACCGCGCGCGCTCCGCCTTCCCCTGGGCCCGCGTGCTGCCGCCGCCCGGCCCCGCGCTGCTCGACGCCCTCTGCCTCACCCCGGGGCCGCCCCCCGGCGTGGCCGCCGACCCCGCCGCCCTGCCCGCCCTGCTGCCCGCCCTCCGCGCCTACCGGCAGGCAGCCGACGCGGGCGCGCTGTTGTCGCTCGAGTTCACCGGTCTGAACGAGTATCTGGCGCTGCTCCGCGCCACCGCCCGCGCCCTGGCACCGTTCGGTACGGGTGGGGCTGGGAGCGGCGGGAGGGGAGTGGGGGGCAGCGGGACCGAGGGGATGGGGGGATCTGCTGCGTGGGACCCCTGCGCTATGGGGAAAGGAGACCTCTGCGCTGAGGGGCTGGGCCCACCTCACTGATCACCTCTGCTCTGTTCTGAGCCCCTCTTGGAAGCGTGTGTGAGGGGCTGCAGCTCTCACGGCATCAGGTGGTGTTGGCAGCGCAGCCTGCCGCAGAATGGCAGTGCAGAAGGGCCTGGCTGCTCCGTGCAGGCTGCCAGCAGTGATGGTTGTGTCTCTCGCAGGCTCTGGCGTCATGTTTTACCTGGCAGCTGCTGTGTCTGATTTCTACATCCCTGCCTCGGAAATGTCTGAGCACAAGATCCAGTCCTCAGAGGGCGCCCTGCAGGTGAGGTGCACCTGGGCAAGGCTCCTGCCCTCGCCCCCCTGTCCTGTCATGGATGTAGTGGCAGGGGACTGGCAGTGAGATCTGGGAGAGGTCACAGAGCAGTGGTTCATTAATGAGAAACATACATGTTCACAATTAATTTCTATGCACAAGAAAAATAAGACCCTACCTGATTCCCAGTGGCACACCCAGATGCAAAGAAGTTGGAAAGTAAAAAAGCAATTACTCCTTTTCCCCATATTTTGGCATATGTATCTTTCATGTGCTTTAAAGAGATGGTAGAAGGGTTATGATTTGATAAGGTGCTTGGATTTTTGAGAGCTGAAAACGCTGCGTTTTGCAGTTCATGTTCTTCTCTTATCTTCCTTTGCTGATGTTTACAGTAGCGGAGTGGACTTTAGTACTTAAATAATAACAAGCTCATGCAGTTACTGCAGGCCTGCTTCATGGATTAAGAACACCCTGGTTATTGTTAGCAGCAGATAGGTATTTGAATTCAGTTTTGCAGTACATGCTGTTGACATTTTACCCTGTTAATGAAGTCTGACTAAACAGTGTCTTGAAAATCCTTCCGGTGTAAGACTCACATGAAGTGAAGGTGGAATTTCCTTACTCCCCCTATTTCAGTGACTTTTTTTTTCCCTATTGTCTTTTCCCACTGTAGATTACAATGAAGATGGTGCCAAAAATGCTGTCTCCTCTCGTCAAAGAATGGGCTCCGGAAGCTTTTGTTATTTCCTTTAAGTTGGAGACAGATCCCTTGATCTTGATCGATAAATCACGCCAGGCTCTGGAGAAATATCGTCACCAGGTGGTGGTAGCAAATATCCTGGAGTCACGAAGAACCTCTGTTATTATTGTAACCAAAGACTCACAGACTCCATTATCTCTTTCTGAGGAGGAAATAGCGCAAGGCATGGAAATAGAAGAAAAAATAGTGAGCTATCTTCAGGGCCAACATACCTTATTTATGGAAAAGAAAATCTGATGAGCAGCTCTGGATGAAGCAAATGAAATTGTACTAGAGAGAGCAGAATTGGAGCAACTCTTTGTCCCATGTGAATAGAATAATAATCAGTGCAACCCTATGGAGAAGGCTGCCGTCCAAAACTCTGCACTTTTCTACTGCTTGGTAATAGTTGCTAGAGCTTGCTTTAAAAACAAACAAACAAACAGTAAAGCGCACTGAAGTGAAAGCATTCCAAAGGATGGTATTTGTTCTAGTCTGTAAAGAAGGAAAGGTTATATTGTATTTCTATCCCATGCCCTGGCAGAGGGAGAAATGGTACATATAAAATGTTTTCTCGAATCTGCTTCTTCAAAGTTTCTTTCTGGATGGAAGGAACAGAGCTTTGTGGTGCTTGGTCATGGGCTGGAGTGAAAGCGCAGCGCTGCCAGTCAGCTGGCATTGAGAGGGATGGGGAGACTGCTGGGCACATGGAATGAGAACGGGGTGGTGACAACACTGGAGGGCATCTGTTGCTCCAGGATGGATCCTGTGCATCTACACTGCAAGAACTCTGCTCACAAATGCAGTCAGAGCAACATGGCGACACCTTCTGCTGTGATTTATTTTCTTCGAGTGTATTCCTCTTGACTGTCTGCTGTCTGTGAACTGGTACCTGGTGTAGGAGGCACCCGTGTGAGGCTTCAAGAATCATAGAATGGCCTGGGTTGCAAAGGACACAATGCTCATCCAGTTCCAACCCCCTGCTATGTGCAGGGTCGCCAACCAGCAGACCAGGCTGCCCAGAGCCACATCCAGCCTGGCCTCGAATGCCTCCAGGGATGGGGCATCCACAACCTGCTGTGGTTGAGAAGCCGTGGGCTGCGAGGAAATAGAGAATAGCTGCGGTGAGCAAAGTAGGTTTTTGTCTGGTGTCCTTCCAGCAGCCGTTGTGCAGCGGTGGTCGGTCTGCGGTGGGATGGTTTGTGGTGGGCGGTCCGCGCCGTGCTGTTTGACCCGAGTTGGGGTCCGGAGCGCTGTGTGGGGGGCTGAGGGGGACGCTGCAGGCGCAGCCCTGCTAGAGAAGAGCGCGATCCCCGGGCTGGGAACCTTCCTGCTGCTTCCTCGGGGAGTTGCGTGGCGGGGAGCCGGCCGGAACGCGGACGACCTGGGGGGGGGGGGGGGGGGGGCGGGCGGGGCTGTGACCCCCCGGCCCGGGTTATGCGGGGCGGGGCATCGTGGCGCCATGGCAACGGGCAGCCACGAGTGCGGCGCCGATTGGCCGGCATCCGGAAGTCCCGCCCCAAAGGGACGAGTGACGTTTCCGCAGCCAATCGGCGCCGCGCTCGGGGCCTCCCGTTGCCATGGCGCCCCGCCGCCCCGCGGCCCGGGCCCGGGCCCGCGCCCGCGCCGCATGGAGGCGGCGGCCGCCGCGCCGGTGAGTTCCCGGGCTCCGCGGGCGGGTAACGGCGGTGCGCCGCGCGTCGCTCACGGCGGGTATCGCTTCCCTGCAGGCGGAGCCGCCGGTACCGGCGGAGGACGTCCGGCGCTGGCTGCGGGCGGAGGGCGCGGATCCCGGCGACCCGGCGGAGGAGCAGCTGGGCCTGGCCTGGCGGCTGCTGCGGCGCGCCGAGGCGCGGCTGGGGGAGGCGGAGCGGCGGCGGGCCGAGGAGCTGAGAGAAGTAAGGGGTGAAACGGCTGGGCTGCCCCGAGAGAGCCGGCGGGGAAAGGAGAGAGGCTGGCATTGCGGGGCTGGAAGGGGCTCATGGCGCTGCGTCCCCAGGTGGAGCGTTACGTGGGTCACGTCCGCGGGCTGAGCCAGGAGCGGGATGCGGCCGTCGCGGAGTGCGAGCGGGACAACGAGCGGCTCGGGATGGAGCTGGCGCGGCTGCGGCTGCAGCACGGTAATCCAGCGCTGTGCAGCAGGGTGTGGGCAGCTTTCCTGCGGGGCTTTGTGAGACTGGTGATGTTTGGGCGTAGGGGAATTTGATGAGGTTCAAGAAGAGCGAGCGTAAAGTTCAGCAGATGTGGAGGAATAACTGCGTGTACAGCACCTGGCCTGCACTGACGTGGCTGGAGAGTTTTGCTCAGAAGGACCTGGGTGTCCTGGTGGCCACAGGGCGGCTGTGAGCCTGAAGAACGTTCTTGAGGCTGATGGGACCCAGGGTGCATGGCACAGAGTGTGGCCTGCAGAACAAGGGAGGTTCTCCTCCCCTCTGCTCTGCCCTGGGGAGGCTGCATCTGGAGCACTGGGCCCAGTGCTGGGCTGCCCAGTTCAAGGCAGGCAGGGAACTGCTGGGGGGAGCCCAGGAGGGCTACAGAGAGATCGGGGCCTGGAGCATCTCCTGTGTGAGGAAAGGCTGAGAGCCCTGGGGCTGTTCAGAGGATCTCGTCAATGTCTGTAAATATCACAGGGCCAGTGTATAACAAATGGTGCCAGGCTCTTTTCAGTGGTGTGCAGGTTGTCTGGTCCAACCCCTTGCAATGAGTCAGGACACCCACAGCTCCATCAGGTGCTCAGAGCCCCTCCAGTCCCTCTCCAGGGATGGGGCACCACCACCTCTCTGTGCATCCCCAGCCCTGAGCTGACAACAAACTCCTCTGGTAGCCGAGTGCTGAGCTGTGTTTTTTCTAGAGGTGGTGAAGCAGCATTGCCATTGGATTTGGTTTAGAGAAAGCCCATAGATTTAAAGACAACTTTGTAGGACACTGGTGTATTTGCATTGGCAATTCAAACCCTGTTTGAATTTGTGTTTGCGTTTGCTTTAGTGCCATCATTTTGTTTGGAATATAGTCTCTTCTTTTAAATGATTTGCTTTTCTCTCAAACATAGGGTCACTTCATTCTTGACTTACTTCTGTCTTCTTTTGTGCACTGAGCACTGCTCAGAGCATGTTCTTACCATTAGCTCTTTCTTTTGTGCTGTGCCTTATTCTGGGTCTGTGGTGAAGGCAGGGGTGATAAGCACAGTGGGAACAGTTTCTTCATTACGTGCACTTCATTTTGGGCAAAGACATAGGAGTTTGGGGAAGTTAATTGCTGTTTTGGAAGTTGGTTCTGGGCAGCCTGCAGATCTTAGGGAACATGTCTGACAGCGTGACCTTACAAGACAGGTGAGTTTAAGCCCAGTCTGAAAATCTCACTCCTCCGTGGCCCCTTTGGTCTCCTGGAGCCACTTGCTGCTGCAGCCACTTGCAGAGGGGTTTGTAATGATGGAGTGATTGTAATGATGCAGCTTCTTGCAAGCATTGCTGTGGTAGAAAACTTCACTGATTTTTTTTTTTTTTTTTCTTCATCTTCCCCACCAGGTGGCAGGAAGGAGATGGAAATGTCCCCAAAGCTTTGATGGAATTTATTTCTCCTTGGTGGCTCTGCTCTTTTCCACTTTTTGTGTTTTTTAAGGATTCTCATGGCTGTTGGGCAATGATTAACACTCAGATGAAAACTGAGTTCTGTGCCCATTGGCTTGCTATTTGAGACCAGGTTGCTCACAGCCCGCTACCCATGAGGGATTTCTGTGGTTGTACAATGCTTTTATGCACTGGAGGGCAGCTGGAGGACTGGAGCTTTGCTGTCTCATGCCTGGCAGCAGCTTTGAATTGGAGGCTGTGGAATACCTCAGTAGCTGTGCCCTGGGTCCTTGAATGTTTGCGGCTGCATGTCAGCCTTTCCCTCTGAAAGCTCAGCCTTAGGAGTGGGTGCTCATGTTCTCATTTGTCAGTGCTCACTCCAGCTGGATGTCTGTGGCTCTGGACAGGATGTGCCTCAGCTGCTTGTAGTTCATGTGGGTCATTTCTTGGGCTGTATTTTTTTTTCTATCACTTTTCTTTTTTCCTTCTGGTCCCTCCCCAATTATTCTTCCTCTTTTACAAAGAACACTGCCCATCTCTGTCTCTGTGCCTCTGCTGCCTGTTGTGTGGCTGCAGGATTTGGTGCTACATCACTGCTGGCTCCGTTCCCTGGACTTCTGCTTTTTGCTGGAATGTGTGCAAACCAGTCCAGATGATTCCTCCCAAGTCCTGTGGGTGTAGGGCAGGCAGAGGGCCTGCATCTAGAGGCTGGCTGTCCTCCAGGTCTCACTGTGCCTCTTGTTTTGTTTTGTTTTTCTTTAGAAGGGACAAGATGATACTGCAGATCAGGCTTTGTCAAAACAGGGCTGGAGAAGGGATCTTGTGAAAAGGAAGACCCCCAGCCCACTGGGATTGTTAAACAGAAATATGTGAGTAAGGCAAGTCCAGAGGACTGGGCCTGGAGAATCACTGTAGCCATGCCTGGTTTTATGTTGAGCTATTGATGCAACTTTACCTCATTTGGTACCTCTGCCCAGATTGAAATTTTTCCTGTCCTCGAGGCAGTTCATAATCCATTTCTGATGGTTCTCATCTCGTGTGCCTCTGTGTTTTTGGAGGGCAGATCGATAACTCATGCATGGAATTACCAAAGCTTTTATGAAAAACAAATGTACCAGCAGTAAAACACAATGCAGTTGGGAGCCTACAGTGATTTAAGAGCAAAACAAAAAAGAATAGTTGTAGCCTGTTTGTTATAATAGCTGTATTGCTCTCATGTAGGCAGCATGGATGAGTTCCTGTTGTGGGTGTGATAGCTGTGAATTGCTTGTCCCTGTGTGACAGGGAGGGAAACCTTGTGAAAGCAAGACAGCTTTGCAAATACAAAGCTTGTCTCCAAAGAAGTGGTTGTGCAGTGGGTACTTGCTTGTGGGAATGCATCAGTGCACTGCTGTGACATTGATCATAGAATATGTTTGCTCTCTTCAAGCATGGGTATGGTAGAGAAGGGTTTGTGAGATGCTGGTGAGAAATCAGGAGGATTTACAAGCAGCAGTTTGTATACAGCAGGCTGCCCTCATTCTCTCAAGTCTTTCTTTAGCCTGTGCAAAATGTCTAGATCCTCTTGCCACAAGCTAAATCATGTAGTGTCATTTTTGCAGATTGGGTAGAAGGCAAATTGATGCCCCATCCCTGGCTGGATGTGGCTCTGGGGCAGCCTGGTCTGGTGGTTGGTGACCCTGCCTGTGGCAGGGGGGTTGAAACTAGATGATGGTTGTGGTCCTTTTCAACCCAGGCCATCTATGATTCAGATACCTTCAAGCAAAGCAACCAGCCAAGAAGCAGCTGTCAATCCCTTTGACCTGCTGTCCTATTGCTGGCTGTACTCAGAGCAGCTTTCAGAGAAGCTGTAACCCTGACTGCGAGCACAGGTGGGATTTGGCAAAGCGATGGCAGGAATCTGTAGGGCACGTTGGGTGTTAGGTGGGCTTTTTGATTCAGTGTGAGCTGTGGGCTCTTCCTAATGCCTATGGAGCAAGGGGTGAGTTAGTTTTTCAATTGCAAAATGCAATATTTTGTGGTTTGCTTCAAAGAGAGAAGCAGCAAACGAGCTGTATTTGACCTCTTTGTGGAACAAACTGTAATTCATAACCACAGGGAGCATGAAGGGGAAACCGCAGGGTGTTTTCCATTCATAGGGCTGAACAGAGCGGTCTGCAAAATGCAGAGTGGAAACATGGCATTGATTTGAGCCGTAGGGTGCGATTGCGTTGGGTCCCCTGTTAAACCCAGAGAGTAGGAGTGTGGAGCAGACGTATCCAGACTATCCGAAGAGAACTAGAAATGTAGAAATGCTTGTTTCACTTCCAATGTTTAGTTCTTTAGGCAGTACAGCAGTGTGAACATCCCTTCTACCTCCATACAAACCCACAGCTCCTCTTAATTCCCATCTGAGGGCATGTGTCAACTTTTATCATCTAGTTTGGAGTAGAAATTGGGAGAGATGGTTGTTTTCTTCATATTCATCAAATTACTGGAGCAAAAGTGATTTTGAGACTGATGAGAAATGAGCAGTAAAGCCAACTATGGCCCTACACACCACAGTGCTTAGCCATAACCAAGCACCAGCTTCTCTTGGGAATGCCATTACATTCCATTTGCTTTGAAAGCCGTTGAAGTCTTTCCCAGTGCAGTGTTCCTAGCTGGTACTTTGGGAGAAATGGTGAAGAGCTGTCAGTTTGATTCTAAAAGGGATTTTTACATCTTTTAATCCTACAGGAGAGGCCTTGGAGGTCTGTTACCTGAAGAAGTCTGTGGGATTACAGCTGGTTTTGGATGAATGTGCATGGGGGAAAAAAGTGCTGCTCAGATCTACCTCCTCACTGCACATTGAACGATATGGCATTTTGTCTGCTCTTTCAAAGAAAATGTTTGTCGTTGCCTGCCCCTCTGTTTTGTTTATCTTGAGGCCTTTCTAATCTGTAGTTTAGTTCCCACTGAACTGTGTTAGGAGTTAAGAGGCTCAAGGATAATGAGGTTGGTGGAGCTGAGCTCCTGGGTAGAGGGAAATGGCCTGAATAACTTGTTCCTCTTAAAGGTGAGAAAACTCAGATGCAGAAAGTCCTATTGCTTGCTTGACAGGCGGGGTAGTGGGTATAAGCAGGAACATCAGGACAGTGGGATTAGGGCAGGAGCAAGGGATCTGGAAAGAAGGTGGAGAAACTAAAAGTTCTATGAGCCTTTGAAGGGTACGGGGAAAAACTGGGGCTGTTGTGAAAGGGAGTACTTAGTGAAGCTGGGATGAGATCTGCAAGGAATCAGTCGGGCTTCCTTTCTTCCTTTGCTCACAGAAAGCCTTGCCTTGCAGAAGCCCAGCGGAAGGAGGTCCAGGAGATGCTGGAACAGGAAGGCTTGTCCGAAATAGCTCACAGTAATGCCAGTGAACAGATTGCTTATTTACTGGTGGAAAGAACGGCGCTGCTGGAGAAACTGCAGGTCGCAGATCAGAAACTGAACTCACACAGTTGTGTAGACAGGCTGTGTGCTGCACAGCTTCAGGTATGCCCTGCTGCAGCTGTTCGGGCTGATGGAAAGCATGCCGGGGAAGAGAATGTCTTTATGATCATTTCTTTTTAAGTAAAATGATCTGCAGATTCTCAGTGCTCACATAGATTCTTTTCTTTTTAGTAGGTTTTCACAATTGTGTTTTTCTGCATGATTTGCTCTCACATCTTACACAGGGCAGGGATAATAAACAGGGCTATGTTATTTCTAGTTAGAGTTCCTGCCTTGCTGTTGTGGGGTTGGTCGTCACTCCTGGTACAAAAGCACCTTCAGATGTAAGTATCTTCCTCAGAAGCAAAGAAATCAGCAAGGGAGAGCTCCCTGAGGTGCTGCCTCCCACTCCCTAATAGAAAATGTCTCTCTGCAAATCCTGAATGATCTGCCTGTGACTTTCTTGCCACTTGATACAAACAATTGCAGAAAATTGTCTGTTTTTCTGGTGAAGCATTGTAACAGAACTTAACCTTGTTAGAAGGAAGCAGAGCTGTAACTTCCCAGTGAAATGCCAGTTAATCACACCTGCCCCTGGGCATTTACCTACTGCAATCAGATTCATTCTTCCTTCAGTATGATGACTGAGTAAGAGAAATAGAGCCATGTCAGCTGAAGGATGCAGATGCTTGCAAGTCTCATGTTAAATCCAAACCATCCTGCATGGAGCTCACACTTTTGAAGATGCAGCTGATGCTTACCCCTGTTAGATGTAAGCGCAGGTTCCATCCATCGCTCTAAAGAGCAAGCAGGCAAGGAGCATGACTGCAAGCAGGGGTGAGAGCTAGAACAGGAATTCTGCATTGATGTTCATGCTTGTAAGCTAGAAGCTGTTCATTAAGCCTTCTGCTCTTTTTGATAGCGTCACACTTGTTCTACACAATCATGAGAGTCACCATGGTGTTTCGAGGCAATAGAGCAATTAACCTTTTAACTGGAACATGTAATCTTTCTAATCCTCAAAGGAGCTGCTTCATGCTTGTTCACTCTTATGCTGGAAGCCCAAAAAGTCTGGGTGTAAATGTGCATTTTCGTGTAGCTGTCTCTGATGCATCTGAGGTATTTTCGCAGGGATGTGGGATATCTCTGGTTGAAAGCTGTTCTTTATAAGGTATGATTATAGCACCCTGCTAATGAAGGCATGTTAAAACTGAAAATGCAATGTGCCGGTGTCCAGGGATTCATGACAAGATGCTTTCTTGTGCTGATCTTTAAAAATTTCTTTCTGTGCAAGGATGAATTTGCTCACATGGATCAGGAGTTGGAAGATGAACTCCAGCAACAGTGTGAATCCATGCAGCATGCTGAAGATACAGTAAATGAGGTAATACATTGTGACACTGACATATTTGATTGCTTGATCGCATGGCACGTGAGATTTCAAGCAGTGGGTCTGCTCTTCAGCACACTGTGAGGTTACTTAGAGATTTGTGCTGGTGAAGTGTGAGTTTGGAAATACAGCCAGTGCAATCATGTCAGGTTGGTACTACTTAATGAACTGGATTGTTTCAAGGGGGGAAAAGCAGAGCTCTGTAGGAAACAGCCATAGCACACTGTTTGATGTCTGCATTTTGGCATGTTCCCCTTGCAGCATGCCTCTATAAGCTCACCTGTTTTCTGATTGTGTGGCCACTAATGTTCCAGCGGGTCAGGAGGAGCATGGAGGGGCCATCTGTGGTCACTGAGAGTCATCTTATTTCCATTGCAGCACTAGCTTGTGTGTTTCAGCCCTGCAGGAGAGAGCTGGAGAGGGAGCGGGCATCACGTGTGAGAGTAGAACAAGACCTGGCTGAGGCCACACAGAGGCTGCTGATGGCTCACAAAGAGATCCAGAGGCTGACAGATGAGCTGGCTGCACAGGGAAAGGAGCAGAGCAGAGTAGGTAAGAGCTCCTATTGTGGCTGCGTGCCACTCCTTGTTACTAGCTGGGATTTAGCCCAGACCTGTTTACTGCAAGCCTTGCACTTCTTTGATAGGATAGTTGGAGAAAGGCTGTCCTGCTTGTAATGTGAAAAAATCAGTGTCAGATTTTTACCCTGGTACTGAGGAGATCTGAATGCATCCAGTAAATGCAGTCAGGATGAAACTCTGTTTTGTGGATAAGTACCTAAAGCCAGATGCTTCACTGCTGCATCCTGCAGGAGCCCCCCCTGGCAAAACACTGTCCCCTAGATGCTTTTTCTCTGGGCTGCTCCAGTTGTCCCCAGCTCTGTGATAGGGAATGCCAGCGGTGAGCAGCAATTAGCTCGCTCAAGGAGACTGCTAGCACCTGGGCAGTGCTGCTGTGCAAATCATAGATAATGATTCTAACCTTGCAGCTTTCACAATGTTCAGATATGTCCCTAACCCTCCTAGCCAGCCTCCAAACCCATCATTACAGCCTTTTAATCACAGGCATTGAAACGAGCGCAGTTATCTGCTCTATGTATTGACTGATACACGTGCATCTGTGGGCACAGTGCATGTGCTGTGTTGCAGCCTCCAAACGGCACTGCTTCCCCAGATTTCGGACAGGATGCAGCATGACTCCTCTCAGTGGATCTCCCTAAGTATCAAATGAATCTAAGGCTTTCCAAACTGTGAGTAAGGGTTCGATGCTTGCTATGTCTGTGTGGTTTATTGTGTTATATTAGAGTGCAAGATGAATGAGTTCTCCTGGTGCTGTCTGTCCTGCATGCCTTCTCTTCCCTATGAGCTGCAGAGCCATGAATAAACAGATTCTTTGAATTGAAACAAAATCTCTGATCTTCAGTAAGACTCCACTGAAGCGGTGTATTTTGGTTCAACCTGCAGCTGCCTGCTTGTGTTAATGGGAAAATAGAAGATTGCTCCTGGGCAGTTTGTAGCCCCATTGTTGAGTCTTTAGTGATGGAGATTAGAGATTTTAAATCATGTGCAATGGTTTAGCTGCCCACCCCTTGACTGACTCTTTTTCTTACAATTTTATATTTAACAGAGAAGTGCATCAAAAATGCAGCTGAGTTTTGTGTTCAGAAATGTGGAACCAGAGCAAAACTGTCTTCCTATTTTTATAGGAGCTGCCCCGTGGTCAGTGCTGCAAGATTCTGGGAGCCAGGGAGAAGGCATGGATGAATGGAGGCAGGATGGTAAGTCACCCAATTCACAAGTAGAGGAGATCCAAAATCATATTAAGGCTTTCCTTAGCAATAAAACAGGCTTTTTGGCCAAATGAAGGCTTTGATAGAAGGTTTTTCTTGTTTTTTTTCATTTCAAATTACAGAAAGTGAAAATCCAATTGCACAGTCATTGCTTGGAAGTGGAATTTGAGGTTATGGTTAGTTTTTTTGTTGTTATTTTTTGCTGGATTGGAATGAAGGCACTGGGTATAGTTTTAGTTTTGCCTGAGGAAAAGCTAAGTTTAAGTTGAAAAGGGAAAAATCTTTGTTCATTTCTTTAAGGAAAACTGGCTTCCCACTAGTTATATTTAGGAGTAGCAGAGCAGTGTGCATGCACTTGGTAGACCATTGCTGTCAGTGTGCTCCCGATACAGACATTCTCCTATTTCTTGCAGGTGAAATACTGTTCTGAGTTAATTCATCTGATGGTTACACATGCTTATTGATTCAGGCTTATAAGTTTTGCTCTACTCATCATGTCCTAAATATCAATACGTTAATACTGTGGTTCTCTTTCTGCTCGTAGCAAATAGTGAATGTTATGCAAGTTTTCACTCATAAGGAAACTTCTTCCAAACTGTTTTACTCTGAAGTACCTTTTGTGGACAGACACCAGATTTGTCCATGCTGCTGATTCTGACTGTAACTTGAAATAGAACATAGCTCGTGCATGGTGGATGGTTGGGGGATTTGAACTTGAGACTGCTGTCCTCCTGTAGTAAACGTGGCACAGCTTGGTAATGCTGGTATCAAACCTGGATCTCCAGAATCATAAACCTCTGTCTGAGTGAGAGAACTGTGCTCCCACGTGCATCTGTCTGCACTCTGCTGTCACACACCTGTGCATAAGGGCAGTGCAGTTTCAGAAATTCATGTGATAGCTCTGCTCTGAGCTCAGTGGAGGCGAAGGGCTGAGGCAGTGTTGGAGCTGGTGAGCAGTCCATGTGCTGTGTCCAGACAGGATGGAGCTGCAGAAGGCCATGGAGCATAACAGCAGGCTGGACAAGGAAATTCTGGCGCTGCGTGCACGGGTCCAAACACTCGACTTGGAAAGAAAAACATTCCTTGATCTGGTGAGTGCCCATGCTGTCCTGGCTTGTTCTCTGGGTCAGCAGGCTGCTGACAGCTGGCATTCCTGGGCTGATTGCTGATGTTCAGCTGGACTCCTTTCCCTGCTCTGCCTCTGTGTTTCCCCTTTTTGCTGTGAGTTTTTCCAGAACTGCAGTTCTGATGTCACGTGGCTCATAAACATCCTACGTAAATCGTTCACGTAATGAGATTAGAATTCTCTGAATGCAGCAATCTTTCTCAATAGGATATTTCCTTAGTGAGATGGCCAATAGGGGGTGGATAATTTGGCACAAGTTTTGCCTCTGTCCTTAACTCTCGAATTCTCTATTAGTTATTCAGCAGCCTACAGCTGGTTCTCAAGAGTTTTAATTACTTATGTCATCCCACATCTTGCTGTTTTCCTGGATTAAAGCTAGTAGTTTTAAAATAATGTAGTATCATTGAGAATACTGTGCCCATCTCTTTCAGACAGTATGAAGACTTACTTTCTTGAATGAGATTTATTAACATTTGAGGACTTCAAACTTTTAGTATGCAGTTCTGCTCCTTGCGTTCAAAACATGCTGACTCTTAGTGTTATGCTGTCATCTAAAGCTTAGATTTACAGGGCAGTCTGTGCTGCACATGCACACATAAGTATATAGATAATAGAGATGCATCTAAGATTTGAGATTGACTTCTCAGTGCAAAAAAGAAATGTAGCCAGACTGAGATCACTTCCAGCCAAACATGTTGTCAAGCTAAAATTTAAGAATCTTTATTTCTTAGGAAGACGAGGTTTAACTGTTGATGTAATAGAAAGCTGTCATTCTAATCTGTAAAAGCTGTGAGCATACTTTATGACCCATGGGAGTTGTGTGTCCTGAAGTCATTTTTCTGTCTGAGAGCAGCTGCATGCTGACCTCCTATTGCTTTCACCTCTCTGGTCTGAGGCCGCCTGGCGGTACCAGCCATGTGATCTCAGCCAATCCCTCAAGCTGAGCATTAATATTAATAAAGCTTCAGTTTATCAGCTTGAGGAGGATCTTAATCCTGTAAGACAGAGAAATGAACATCCACCAAAAGTACAAGTGTTTTTATTTTGAAGGTTGAACAGCTGAAAGAGGAGATCAGTGAGTATCAAAAAGGCGAGAAACGAGGATTCCCCCTGCCCACACCAGGCAAGACTGAAGAAGTTGCAGCTTGCTCACTGCAGGTATTTTCAAGTGCCTTTTGTTTGCCATCACAGAAAGCATATCCTTTCTGTGTGTGTGTGTAGATGTGTAGAGCACATCTGTTGGTATAAGCTAATGCCCTCTGCTGCCTTTGTAATCATTACAGGTCTGGGGGGGTTTTACTCTTATGGCTGGTGGATTATCTTAATACAGGCAGATGTAGCTCGTGTCCCATTCATTTGTTAGAGACTTGGGCATCTTTAAAATCACATCATGCCAAAATATTTCAGTCTTAATTGCATGCTAACTTTTCATTTTCTCTGATACGCAGGGCACAAAGGATGAAGGAAAGGTTGAAGAGGATTGTATTACAGGCAAAGCTGGCTCAGATCAAGAAGACAGATGTCAGGGTAGTGAAACTCTTCATAAAAGGTTTGCACCGTGGAAATCCTTAATAAGTTGTCTTTTTGTATGGCTTATTTTGCATTCTGGTTACTGTTTCTCTGTCCTACAGAGTGCGCTTAAGAGTTGGGTTCATTAGAGTATCCTTTGGTACCAGCTTTGTTTCTTTGCTCTTGAAGTAGAAAGTTTGGAGGTAATGCAGTCCTGAGTGGATGTGTATCAAGAATGCAGACTGTTTTCTGGCATTTTCTCCTGTTTTTTGCTTTCCTAAAAGAGTAGATGGCGGGTTTTTGTGGCTCCCTGAAGGCAGACGTGTTGTTTTGGAAATTGTTTTGCTGCTGGGAGGATTTTCTCTGGATTTGATTGCTGTCCAGGGGATGTAACAAGACATTTGGCTTTCACACTTAAATACGTTAACTGGGATTTTTAAGGGAAGACAGAGCTCCATTCTCAGGTGGCCTGCTCAGGATGTGCTGCTGCTAAGCCTCTTCTAAGGGCTTCAAGGAGGAAAGGACTGTCTGATCCCATCCCACATAGCAGTTTCAGTCTTGGTGATGTTTGTCATTGTTGTGCAGGTGTCCAGAGGTGATTGAAAACATCGAGGGCAGGAATTCACAGCTCCTTCACAAGCTGCACAAACTTGAGCAGGAGCACGAGGGTTTGGTAGAGCGCAATGAAGAGCTGGAATCAATTCTGGGAGAGACACAGATCCAAACAAAGCAGGACAAGGAACAGTTTGAGAGCGAGATGGAGGGACTTCACCGGAAAGTAAGTAAGGAATGGGAGAAATACTGTTTGGTTTTGTTTATTTCTAGCTGCTTGTCTCTCTGCATATCGATTGGAAAAATAAAATGATGCTGGACCTAAAGCTGCATGCTGCTTTGTTTAGTTTAACAAGAAACACTACTTGCAGTCAGTCACATGATATTGACACTTGCTTGGAGGTATGCATACCCCCAAGGAAGTACAGCAGCTTTGTCTTTTCCAACTTCTCCCTTTTTTGCACTTGAACAAGCACTCTTAACGAGCTAATTTGTTGTCCTGCACCCACAAGATCAGGCAACACTCCCTTCACAAACAGCCCTTCTGTATGTGTGGGCTGTGCAACCTTCAGTTTCTTGTCTGAGATGAAGCAAAGCCTTTGCGATTCAAATTTGAATTGCGTGATGTTTTCTCTGAAGGTATTTCCTTTGAGCCTCTTGTATCTTGGAAGCATTTATTTCCCTGACTTCTGTGTCAGGCTCCTTGAAGAGCTGCATTTCCACTTGGATGGATTTGGAGTTGCTGCTGCCCTCAGTTCCTGCTGAAGAGCAAGTTTGAGGCAGCCAGGAGTTCTTTGGGGGCTCAGAAGAGGCAAGAGGTTTTTCTGATAGAAGGTCATC
Source organism: Chrysolophus pictus (assembly GCA_037305975.1). Lineage (NCBI taxonomy): Eukaryota > Metazoa > Chordata > Aves > Galliformes > Phasianidae > Chrysolophus > Chrysolophus pictus. The sequence goes on along the minus strand of CM074596.1, from coordinate 6,429,548 downwards.
ATGGAAGGCCTGGCTTTGGCTTCAATTCCCATTCCCTCTCCAGACCTGCCTAACAGAAGAAATTGGTCACTGTGGGGCACTGGTGCCACCTGATCTGAAGAAAGATTGCTAATTCAGCATGCTGGTGATGAAAGGTTGCACTTCTGACTTCCTGAACACAGCATCTTGGACACCTGTCAGTTGCAAACGCTGAAGCACATGGGAGTATGGGGGCCAGGATCTGCGTTGTTTCAGAAAGGCTGTCCCCAGACTATTGGATTTGAGAGGACTGTGAGGTTTTCCTCATCACCCTTTCTCTCATGCTGCAGCATCTGCTGTTGAATAGAGCAGAGATGGCTGGGCACACCTTTCTGAAGAGCTCTAATAAATTAATATGTTTGGAGAGGCTCTGCTCTACCTTGATCAGTAGGTGATCTCGCTAGTGTCTTCCTAACGTGTCCTGCTTGGTTTTTTGGGCACCCTCAAAATGAAGGCAATCTGGGTCTTTTTCTGTTAGCAGGACAAGGCTGTTCAAAGGATCCTTTGACTTGAGAAGGTTAAGAAAGTCTTTATTTTCACTTATTTGCACATGACCATCTGAGAGCCTTTAGGACACCATTGATCTGAAGCACTGTGGTGGTAATCTCATTTACCAGAGCTGTGCAATGTTTGAGACCTCCTTGCAAGACCTGCCGAGTCATCTCCATTGGCATCTTGAATGTGGATTAAATGATGGGTGAAGCTTCTCAGTCTGAGGCTGCCATTGTTGGAGTGGTCCTTAGACCTGATGTGATGAGGGCTCCATCCTTCTGGAAGTGGCGTTGTGAGGAGCACTGCTCCACGGTATTGGTGGAGCATTGCTTAGCAGGGCATGCAGTCCACCTCAACCAGGCAGCTGTATAGCTCTAAGGACAGATCTTCTTCTCTAATCTATAGCCAGAGAGCAGAGGAAGCCAGACTATATTTTTGCTTCTAGGTGGGTAGGGAATAGAGAAGCTTTACCCCCAAAACAGACTGTCAGGGACTTTCAATTTCCTTTGGTTGGCTGGAGGCCTTGCTGCTTGGCCAAGAGTTCCTCCATTGGGCTGAGCTGCCCCGTCCCTTCTGACTGAGGCCAGAAGAAGCTTCCAAGCAGCCAAGGAGATGCAAGGCTACAAATGGCAGCAGAGGAGAGGTCTGCAGGATGGAAGAGGAAGGCTAAACCCTGGCTAGATCCACTGTCTGTACAGATGGAGTGCAGCAGAGCTGCGTTCTTCATCTCTCAGGCTTTTGGGTGCCTTGGCTGTGGTGTGGGAAGAGCTGCACAAAGGCGAGTGTATTGGAGCCTGGAGAAAGCAGCACCCCTGAGTGTTTGCCAGGCTGCACCGTGTGAAAAGGACTTGGGAATCTTTTCTGCTTTGGCACACCTACCAAAGTCCTGGCTGCATAGGTTGCTGACACAGAACGGGGACGCGGGGATACAATGTGAGTATTGTTTTGCCATTAGAATGGGACTTACCTGCCCAGCTTAAATACTGAGAAGTTAATGGCTTGGAGGAAAAATAAGCTAAATAATGGAGATTTATTGTGTATCAGCTTTGGGAACAAAGGCTGACAGGGGGCTGAGGAGAGCAGGTTTGCTTTGTTCCTGAGATCCCTTCCACAGCTTCAACGTCCTGTTAGAGCTGCAGGCTGTCATCCTGTCATGAAAGGAGTTTCTATATGAGCCCTGAGTGTTTCACCCCACTGGGTTGCTGTTAAATCCTGGCTTGGTAAAATTAAAAAACAGGCTTGCTCGGCCTTTGAAACAGCAGGATGAAAGGTCTGCTGAAGCCAGCCTGCCTTGGCAGCAGTCCATATCCACCCCTACTCCTCACTTCCAAATGTGGGATTTGTTCTGAAGTTGCTACGTTCACTGCCTTTTGCAAGGGCTGGTTTGGCTTTAACCTGTGATTTGTGTATGTTAAGATCATGAGTTTAGAGACAGAATTGCTTGAAGTGCAGAAGAACAAAACAGAGATGAGTGGGGAGGAGCAGGCATCCGATGGAGCACAGGAGATGCAAGAGGTAAGGGATTTTCTTTAGGAACGTGTCATTTTATTTGGAAATGTATTAAATGAACATCTCATGTGAATGCTCTTTATCAGTTTCTTCTGATAATTTGCACCTTATCAGCTCATGTCAGGCAGATAGCTGCTTTCCTCCAAAGACATGCAACATGCCAGTCCTATATTCACAATAGCTCGTTACTGTGAGTGTTCTCTTAGAAGATTTTCTTGCCTTTAGTGCTACAAGCTGAGGAGCACACTGGCTTCCTTATGAGGGGTGAAAGGTTTAAACCTGTAGAGAAACATCAAGACCTGAAGTTCTGCAACTTGCCAGTCAGACAGTAGAATCTGCAGGTTTCTTTGTGGGGAAGTCAGAGCTTGTAGTATATGGGAAATCAACCTGCCCAGGTATCCTGCATCAGCTGAATGCTCCAGAAATATTCAGCCAGCTCGAGGCATAACCCTGCAGGCAGCTTTGGGGAAACATTCTTCTCAGCCTTATCTTTCTAGAAAATGGAGTTTCTGCAGTTTGTTTCTATTTTGCTAGAATGTGTGGTGCTGTGAAGGTGACACTCAATCTTACTTGTTTCAGATGCTGCAAAGCTGTCAGGAAACGATAGAAAAGTTGGGAAGTCAGCTGGGAGAGCGCAGAGAATGGAGAAAACAACTTGCATCTGAACTTGAGCTGTTAAGAGAAGATCTGAAGGCTGAGAAGAAGGTACTGAGCAGCCAGATGTGTACCAGCTACAGGTTTGCACTGCTCTCCCAGGAAGAATGCTGTGAACGTTCCAGTTTGGGAAGTGGGCAGTGCTCTTCCAGAAGGATCTGCACGTAGTTCCTGAAGTGGGACTCCCTGCAGGGGAGGGATGCCTTTCTGACTCCATAAAACATCCATGGTTGCCCTTCGGTGGCGTTGCTTGAATTCTCCTGACCCTTTTCTCTAGTCCAGTGGGTTTCAGAGCTTTTTTTGGCAGCTGGTTTTAAATCCAGCTACTTTAAGGGGACTGTCTCTAACTCCAAAGTGCTGCTCCTATTGCTGAGTGCCTCAGGGTACGCTTCACTGGAGGCTGACTGGGGAGCTCAGCATGGGCAGGTTAGATGCTGAAAACTAAGAGCTGCAGATCTGCAGCCTGGGTCAGACAGAAGATAGGACCCGAGGGAGGCTGGCAAGGAGTAGTGGTGGTTGCATCTATTACAAAGATATTCTTCCCTCCCTTGGTGACCTTAAACCAGCTGTGAGTCATAATCACTTCGTTAAACATAAATAGAAACCAGTGGAGGTCTGAACAGTTGGTGGAACTGCACACATACCACAGCCTTGCTGGAGGAATGGTGTCACCTAGAGGGCAGCTCTTTCCTAGTGCTATTAGAAGCTCACCTTACAGACCAGGCCTTGCTGAAAAGTAGGTTAGAAAGTAGCTGGGTCACTCTGTATGTCAATGTATGAAAGGAGCTGTCAGGTTTGGACATGATGGGAAGAGCAGGAGGAGCCACTCTAACCTCTGCATCCCAATAGTTCCATCCACTCATCATCTAGGGACCTTGTGATGAAAGTCATCTGTCCTTGTAAGTTTGTGGTTCTGCTTAAGCTGCAGAGGAAACTATTTCTCTGTCAAAGGGATGATAAAGTGAAATCCAATGGCCTGTGTTAGGCTGGCAGGTAGTAAGTGTTTTTCAAGTGTTTGGTAGGACCCTTGACTTCACAGATGCATTAAATTCTCTTTTTTTAGAGCAATGATAGTAGGAGAAATCATTTTCCAGCAGGATGCTGGGAGTGAGCTCTCCATCAGGACAGTAGGCTGTCCTGATTAATACACATCTGGATGTCAAGACTTGAAGTTGTTCAGTGTTTTGCCAGATGCCCGAAACACAGCAAATTGGGCAGTACTCTTGTTCTTGTAGGTTTTAATAATGACCATGTAAGAAATGTTCCAAGAATTGATGCTCTACAAAGAGCACTTACATTATTAGAACTTCTTTTTTTCCCTTGGTTTTAAGAGACTTCTGGATGTTGCAGAGGAGAAAGCACTTTCTCTGAGCTTATAAATAGGGGTATATTACATTGCTAACTCCTTTCTTCAACAGGACTTGCCTAATGCAAAACCAGAGCTTAAAAGCCAGAGTGTCCAAAGAACTTCAGCAAGCAGAGATTTCATTAATGCTTCCCATGAGAGGCTACAAAAAGATAATCCTCTACTAGAAACAGAGGTGAGAAGTGTAAAGGAATCGCCATCGTTCTAGTGTCTGATGCATGTAGAAGCTGCATGTTTGCCTTGCTCAATATAAATAAATGCATCTGTGTGTAGATGAGACCTGGAATCAAAATATTGGTGCTAGCATACACTCAGGAAGCATTTGCTTTGGATTTGGTCTCACCAGTGCTTAGCAGATACACCAGACTAGGCAGATGCTTGTTCCAATCCAGTTGAGAGTTCTGTGTTCCTTATCCCTTCTTTTCTTGCCCCTTCTGCTTCCTGTGCATGTTTGTTCTGTGTCCTGGGTTTTGGGTCTGCCATTGCCAGGTGTTAAGGCAAAGATGACATTGGAAGTGGAGGGCAGCCATCCTAAGCAAGCTGGTTTGGGTTGATTTGAATGGAGGAATACATGCCTTGTACTTCTGCTGGTTTTTTTGCAAGCTGCTTTGTAAGCTACAATTTTGTAAAGAAATATGGCACATGATGTAATGCACTGAGAAATACAGCTAGCCAGCAGGAGGGAGAAATTAGATAAAGCAATGGAATTTGGTGATAGCTGACACACAGCTGCCTCCCATGCAGATTTGTATGCGTGTCTTCATGGGTGAAGAGCTGCAGAATGGTGAGGCCAAAGAAAATGAGTGGTGGTGTTTTCTGACCTTGCAGGTCTCTGAGCTTGTCCGAGAAAATGAGCAGGTTAACAAACTTCAGCAGCAACGGGAAGATGTGAGTATGGATGGAAAGGCGTATGAAGAGCAGATGGCTAAAGTGGTGTTTTTGGAAGAGCAGATCCGGAACCTGACAGATGAACAAGAACAGCTCTGGTAAGCCCTAACAAGGGCTGTGGTGCTTTTTGCCTCTCACCTGTGCTGGCTGATGGTGTAGTCTTTTGAAAAACTTTGTGCCCTGTTTCTTTTGGGAGGAATGGCCACAGCTGTTTGTGTCTTTTTTAAGATAGCGGGTAATCAGCTCTCTGTAGAGAGTTTTGGTCAATAAGCACCTCCCTCAACAAATCCAGGATAAGATGTAAGTTAGCTCATTGGGACACGCAGTTTGGATCAGGATAAGTCAGATGGATGGCTTAGGTGGGGTGTGAGCCTCTACTTCCATACAGGAAGCAGATCACAGTGTGAGTGTTCCTGGGCTGCTTGTGAGTCTAGCTCATACAGACCCACACAAGTGCTTCTTTACCCAGTTACGTTAACCTAGTAATGAATGACTGGGAACTCACCCTTTGGATACATACCTCTTGTGGATTGGTGTCTGTGGGAGCCTGACCCTTATCCAGAATTGATAGACCCAGGACTAAATCCCCTTTGAAACCTCCAGAGAGCCTTGGGTATTGCCCAGAGCACTGCACGAGGTTCTCATAGCCCCCAGAGACTGATTTCCCTCAGATATATATAGTTACCACTTTCCTGTGCTATTTCTTCTTCAAGTTCTGAATTACTTGAAAGCAACAAGAAGAGGGAGGAGCTAGAAAAGCAGCTGAAGGAGAGCAATGAAGAAAAACAGTCGCTGCTGGAAAAAATTGCCCAGCTAAAGCAAGATATCCTGACTACCAGGGAGCAGCATGAAAACACATTTGAGGAGGCTTTGAGGATGAATCAAGGCATGCTCCATAGAGACAACAAGCTTCTTATGTCACAGAGCTCTGCAGGCAGTTTAGATGGGAGCATCAAACAGGTATGGGCAGCTTTGCCATCTGCACTCTACTTTTTTCACTAATTTAGTGGCAAACTGGGAGTGGAAGCCAGTCCTTGAAGGGCTGCAGGACCAACAGAAAGGGAGAGCTGAGAGACCAATTTCCTTGGGTATGGTGCTTGGGAACGTGCAGTGTCATCATGTCCCTCTGTCACGTTTTTAGACGTAATGGGAAGAAGAGATTTCGAAGATATCCAGGATGGAGAGTTTTAAGATAAGCAAGGATTACGTGCAGGGGTTTGGAAGAGATGTGTGGACAAGAGGGCCTGCAGGCAGGAGTGAAAGCAGAAAAGAAAATCAGAGCTGCAGTGATACCAAGACATGTCCCATCTGTACAGTCAGAGCAGGTTGTGACAGCAGAGAAAAGCATATTGTTTGCCAAAGCAGGTTAGAAGATGTAGGGAGGGTGCTGAAAGAAATCTTCATAGGAGCAGATGGGGAAACAAATCCGTAAGTGATGAGAGCCCTAAAAAGGGTTTCCCAGCCAGCTGGGCATCGGCATGGGGAGGTACTTTTGATCTTCAGTAGATTTTGTTTGGTCATAAGAGCAGAGGGTGAAAGTGGGAAGTGAGAATGCAGATCAACAGGTGGCTGAAATTGATGCTGGGAAGAAGGATTTTGATAAAGCAGATGTGGAAGGAGCTTTTAGTTTGCATACAGTGCTCTTGCAAGGCTGAAGAGCTTAATTTCTGAAAGCTCCTGTAAATCTGTTTGCCTGTAACAGAAGTGGGGGACTGCCCTGTGGTGTCCAGGCTGCTCTGGCAGTGTGTCTGTCCCTGTACTGCTGCCAGCACTCACTGTGGATCTGGTTGTCACCTGCACTTAGAGACTGTCATAGAACTGTGGATGCTGTCAGAAATCACTTGGGATCTGAGTTGTTTTGCTTTTGTTTGCCAGGTTAGTTTTAACAGGGATTTGTTTCCTGATTCTTGTTGTTCCTCTGTTCCTGCAGAGTCTATCTGAAGAGAGATTCCAACAGCAGGAGGAAAGGCTGCAGCAGCTGCGGCACGACCTGCGCCGGGTGCAGAACTTGTGCAGCTCAGCTGAGAGGGAACTGAGATACGAAAGGGAGAAAAACATTGACTTACAAAAGCAAAACCTCTTGCTTCAGCAGGAATGCACCAAGGTAGGAAAAGAGGGGGGAGAGGAAAGCATTGTGTTATTTCACAAACGATGGGAGGTCTGAAGTGGCTGATTTCAACACACTGGATCTGCTTTGCGTTCTTGTCTGGGCTGGTGAATGTTGGGGTCTGTTAATGTCTTGCTCTCACTCCAATTTTCTCTCATGCATGCACTGCCTCCAAATAAACCATGGTGTACTTGCTGGCTGTATTTAGCTTTTGTTCTTGTTCAGTAGCTGGTAATCCTGTTGTCCAGATTCTATATACTGAAGTGCAAACTTGATTTCTTTTTCTTTTGAAACTCAGGTCAAAGCTGAACTGAAGCAAGCCCGGACAAAGCTCTTGGACACAACTGAAACCTGCTCCTCTCTGTCAGCAGAGTGGGAGAAGAGCCAGCAGAAGGTCAAAGAACTCGAACAAGAGCTCTTGAAGTGCACCAAGGCTGAGAAATTGCAGAGCAGTCTGCAAGAGAAACTTGTTCAGGAGAAATCCAAAGTGTACGAAGCACAAAAACAGGTAACTCATCAAGGTGGACTAACTTAACATCAGCGATGATTTTAGCAGTTATGTGTGGCTGTAGTTCAGAAGAAGATGCAGTAGCAGCTCATGAATCAAGTTCCAGAAGTGCATTTCACTAGGGTGAGATTGCCTGAGAGGCTGACTATGTATTTTAGAAGACACGTCAGTCATGAATGGGAGCATAATTAAGGCAATAGAAGGCAAATTGGTTACCTTAACTCCTGTCTCTAAAGCTCAGTGTTTCAGAGCATACTGCTGGGATGCAGGCAGGTGTAGGGAGCTTGGATTGTGCTCTCACTGGCAACTCTTGCCCCTATTTGCAGCCTGGTGAGTTGCAAAAACTCCGATTTTTTTATGGCATTGATTCCTGCACTGATTGCTGGATTTGGTTTTGAAGTGTGCAGGATCACATTAAATGTAAAAAAGATTGTTGCTAATTCATGCCATGGTATCTGATCCAAAATCTGGTAGTCATTGGAAAGAACTTGCTTTTAGTGAGTGCTCTTTGACACAAAGAACTGCAGAAATGAGTATGTCTGCGTAGAAGCAAGCAAATCTTCCTTTCCTGTGACTCCTTTGATTCCAATACCAGCTCGTTAAATTTGAAAACTTTATGTCCAATTTTAATCTGAGCTCTCAAAGATCCAGCAAAAGCTGAAGGATTCACAGCACCAACTCCTGCTAGCAGAAGCCCGTGTTTCTGACAAGAAACTCCTGGAGGAGGAGCTGAAGGAAGCTCGAGAAAATGAAGCTCGAGTGCAGCAAGAGCTCCGTGAGGAGCTACTGAAAAGGTACACAGAGCTGGGGGAGACGCACAGCATTCCCTCTTTATGAAGCATAAAAGATTGGTGGGGGTTTCGACTGACTCAGAAGGTGCACCAGCCTTCCTGCCAGCCCAGTAATTTGATGCAGTGCTAGTTTACCTCTAGGTGCCAGCATTGTTGGTCCGGCTGCATCACAGCACAGCTCTGTTCGCACAGGGTTTGATGTTCCCAGTCACAGCACTCACCTTTTGGTGTGGCACTGGGACACTCTGGGGACACTCTGGGGGACATCCAGGACACTCTGGTTTCTTTCTGCCCCCCAAGTTGTCTGGTCTAGATGCAGCACACTGCATTGTTTTTAGACCTCACGGTGGCACATGGTGAGGTGATCTTGGTGTCAGCGTCTCACTGTCACACCAATGTGCTTTTAGGAAGCTCCTGGAGCAGCAGGTGGAGGAACTACGGCAGCAGCTGCGGCATTCCCACGAGACAGAGGCATCACTGGCCAAGATGCACGTGGAGCTGCAGGCCAAGACTCTGCACACCTTGGAAGATGACAAGAAAACTGACTCAAGCGAGGTGAGCTGCAGCACACACATGTCCTCATCACCCAAGGTGAGGCTGAGGAGCAGAATGGATGGGACTGGTGATGGAGAAGCTTTGGAAACCAGACTGAAAGGAGGCGGAGAGTCCCTGTGGCTGAAGGATGCACAAAAATAGAAAAAATATTTGTTTTGCAGCACCTTCAGTGTCAAAAGGAGAGCCAGAAGCTTTCAGAGCAACTCTCGCTGCTGAAGGAAGAAAACAAGGCTCTTTATGAGGAAGGAGTCCGTCTCCTGAACCAGAAGGATCTATATGTCAGGTAAAGATTTAAGTGGGAAGGGATGAGAAGTAAAAAAAAAAAAAAAAGAAAAAAACAAAAACAAAACCCAACACACAAAACTACCCAGGAGCTGCTCTTTATTTGCCTGATATGACACCGGATTTGACTGTTCTGCAGCCTTTCATGTCTCTTCTGCTTAGGACACATAGCACTGAGAGATCTGTCTTAACCCAGGGAGGGCTAACCCAGAAGAGATAGGGCTGGGATTTGTAAAGCTGGGAGTCAGTTTGGGGGATGCTTTGGGTCCTGTCCCCAATCAGTTTCCACTTGGTTGATGCTTAATGCAGTCTTGCAAGAAAAAAACAAACAACCAAATGGTCAGACACAACAGTAAAAGATGCAGTCTGGAAAATCAGTGCACTCGTTCTGCCTTCAGCTGTGTGGACAAACAGAGCTTGTAGATGGCTGCAGCTCCTGGTTCAGGCTTTAAAATGCCTTTGTAAATGCAGAATGTATTCTACCTCATTTTTGGTTTAAAACACAAAAGGGTTTCACATCTTTGTGCCTCCTCAGGAAATATAATGAAATGCAGCTCCGCCACAAAGACAAGATCCGCAGAGCCAAAGCAACGTTTATCCATGAGGTGAAACAAAGGGACAGCAGAATTAAGCAGCTTGAAAATGAGCTCAGTGAGTCAAAACTCCAAGTGGAAAAGGTAAAAGAACTTTTCGGGGGCTTTGCCCACAGGGAAGGCAGGGAAAGCTGAATTAAAGAGCAGAGTAGCTCTTCTCCTTAGAAGGAGATTGCCGCAATAAGCTTTGCAGAGCACCTCCAGCAGAGGTGGACTTGCCTTGCAATGGTAGACAGGAGTCTTGAATAGTTAGAGCTGATGGTGTAAGAGCCACTTCTTCTAGCAAGCCTCCTTGAAAGGGACAAAGCAGCCCTGAGAAAGGCACTTTGGTGCCTGTGGTGTATTGGGAGAGGCTGTGAGGTTTACAGAAGATAGAGAAGAGCAAACTGTAACTTCTGGTTGTTTCCTTCTGCAACGGTGCTCAGGGGAAGGCACTGATTGCACAGATCACTACTGAGAATGAGAAGTTACTCCAGGAAAGAAGACGACTCCTCCAGAGGATAACTGATCAAGAGGAAACCCCTTGGAGCAACAGGGCTACGGTTGCTGCCCTGCAGAGCAGGTGAGCACCTAATGATGTCTTAGTGGGATGCCCCTAGGAGCCTGCCTCATTCTTGCATGTCTGCAACTATGCTTTCTATGAAGAAATCTTAATTTTGCCTGGCAGAAAGCCCGAATTGTGCCTCGCTCATTAGTGCTGGGGCTGTTGATTGCTGTGGGATATAATTAGGCTCTCTGCCCAGCAAAACTCTTGGCATACAGCTGAAGTCCATGGAGCCAAAAGATCTGAAGTTGAAAAAGGAAATGTCCTTTAGGAAGCATAATGGGACTAGAAGGGAAATAACCTGTGCCGTGTTTGTGCAACACACCCAGAATGAAGATCCTGGATGAGGAGAACATGAGGCTGCATGAGAGCAAACTCCATCTCTCTGGCCACGTGCAGCCCTCGCAGCGCGCGCTGAGGAGCATCCACACTCCCAACACAGAGGTGAGATCCTCTGGGCTGTCCTGATCTCAGCAGGCAGGTGGTGGGAGCTGATGTCCTGCTGGGAGAATCAGTGTCTGTAGCTGCAGTTGAAGTGCCAGAGAAGGGCTGAGCCAGTCCTTTCCTTTGGATGGAAAGGAGATGCCAAGCATGCAGCAAACTGCAGTGGCTTGTTGGTGAGGAGGAACTTCTAGGGTAGCTGGTATGGCGCTCGGATTATTATCTGGTCCTGCTTGTTAAGCAATGAACTTAGGATGAGAAGTCCAAGGGTGATCAAAATATCCCTTTGAGGTACTGGTAAAGAGATCAGGAGCACAGGTAGCATTCTCTAACAAAAAAGCTTTTCCAAGCATGTTACCAGCAAAAGGAGGACTAAAGAAAACATTGGTCTGATGTTCAATGAGGTTGGTCACCTCACAAATGGAGATGAAGATGAAGCAGAGACATTTAATGCCTTCTTCACCTCTGTATTTAACACCAGTGATGGGTCCTGGGATCTCCAGAGCCCTGAGCTGAAGGACTGCAACCAGAGGGAATGAATGATGAATCCTAAGTTGACTTTGAACTTGTATGGGATTTGCTGCTAGAATTGAAATCAGTTTGGAAACAAGTCGTTACAAATGAAAAAGGGTACTTTCAGGACCTGTTTGTGCAGTCCATTGTGTTTTCTTTCTTTATGGTTGTTTGACCCAGGCTTTGGGGTTTGTTGCTTTTATGTTAAGGTTCAGACTCAAAGGACAGATTTATGTTTAATAGCACTGTAGAGCTGGGGAACCTGCACTGGTGTGGGGAACACCTTCAGGTCCAAGGCTGTACATTGAAATTCAGGGTCTGACATGCACGTCCCCCTTTGGAAATCTCTGTTTGTCGTTCCAGGACTTGAAGAGTGCCAACTTCTCTGAACGACAGCTACAGAGTAAGGTGTTGGTGTCGTCTCCCCGTGCCAGGTATTGTGGGGTAAAATGAGAAGGAAGGGGATTTCTCCTTGCATGTGACAAGGCAGGAATTGAGCATTTGGGCTCAGCCATAGTCCTGTGCTGCCTCACAGAGGTGCACTGTAGTTGTGCAGGTGGCAGGAAATCAGATAATGCTTTAAGAATGACTTAAGAGCGGAAATGTGTTTTCAGTTTCCCACCACGAGAACCACCAGACTCCCTGAGCAGCCTGAAGTCCGTGCACGACGCCAAGCCTGAAGGAGGAGCTGAGAGCCAGGATTCATCCTTTTGCTTATCCCCCTCTCAGCCTTCAGAGATTGGGTACCTGAATGTAGTCTCACCTGGAGACACCACAGCCTCCCAGCTGCAGGAGGAGAGTCAGAGCATCAGCTCTGAGAACTTCTAACCTGGGAAAGACATTTGTAAAGTACAGACTGGCAGGGCTGTCAGGACTTGGGCTCCAGTTGCCATCCAGCGTTAAGGATTGCAAGGAGGAATGTTGCCAAATGACTTGCTTGGTGATTTCTGTGGTAACTAAATTATTCAACAGCTTTTTTTTTAATTAACTTAGCCAACACTAAATGTGTGCGTGTCATCTCAGACCTACCCGGAGGCTGGAATTTGCAGACAAACTCAATACAATAGAAGAAGGGGGGGTGGGGTGAGACACGTGTTTCCCTGAATCCAAATTCCCTGCAAACATTGTAAATAAAACTTGGAGAGATTTTCCTGTGCTTGGCTGTGCATCCATGTTTCTCCGTTCCCCTCTGTCTCTGCTCAGGTTCTGCTTGCTTTGGCATGCTCTTCCCTCTCACTTCAGCTCTGTGCAAGCATAGGGAGGGGGACAGGAGGGGTCTGAGGTTTGGAGGGAAATAACTGTTTTACAGGGGGAGGAATAGAGGGCATCTGAGCACAGTATGGGTAGTGAGAAGGGCCAGTGAGGGAAGAGGAAGGAATTTGGCTGCAGAGGGAGTGGGGAGGAAGCTCTGAGTGCAAGGAGGAGGGGAAAAGGAATCAGAGCAAGAAGGGTGATGGAGGGGCTGAAGAAATGGAATTTGGAACACAGGTGGTAAAAGGAGGGTATCTGAATCTGCAGAGAGGGAAATAGAGTAGATCTGAATGCTCACAAGCAACAGTGGAATGCACCCATGGATGGGTGGGAGTGGAAGGAGCAGATTGTGCACAGGGAGTGGGGAGGGGATCTGTGTGTGCAAAGAGGGAAGCAGAAAAGTTTGGGGCAGGTGCTGTGAGGGAGAGCAAATAGTATCCTGGGCTCCATCAGAAGAGGGGTGGCCAGCAGGGACAGGAAGCTGATTGTCCTCCTCTGCTGTGCTCTTGTGAGGCCCCATCTGCAGCACTGCATCCAGGTCTGGAGCCCCCAGTACAAGAAAGACAGGGCGCTGTTGGAGAGGGTCCAAAGGAGAGCCACAAAGGTGATCAGGCACTGCAGCACCTCCCCTACGAAGACAGGCTGAGGGAGCTGGGCTTGTTCTGCCTGGAGAAAACAAGGCTGCGGGGTGACCTCATTGCAGCCTTTCAGTACCTAAAGGGAGCCTACAAAGAGGAGGGGAATCAACTCTTTGAAAGGGTAGATAACAGCAGGACAAGGGGAAATGGTTTGAAGTTGAGGGAGGGAAGATTGAGGTTGGACGTCAGGGGGAAATTCTTTACTATGAGAGTGGTGAGGTGCTGGAACAGCTGCCCAGAGAGGCTGTGGATGCCCCGTCCATCCCTGGAGGTGTTGGAGGCCAGGTTGGATGGGGCCCTGGGCAGCCTGGGCTGCTGTGAAATGTGGAGGTTGGTGGCCCTGCGTGTGGCAGGGGGTTGGAGGTCCGCGATCCTTGAGGTCCCGTCCAACCCTGGCCATTCTGGGATTCTGTGAGCGGGGATGAAAAAGGTCTGAGCATGCAGGAGAGCTGAGCACAGGGGGATGAATGGCAGCCACTGCTGGAACCGAGCGAATCGAAGCACACGGAGGAGGAGATTCATCGTCTGTGAGGATCGCAGCCCTCGTCTGAGCACAGTAACGCCGTTCGATGAGCAGCGCTGAGGGCGGACACGGCGGCCCAGAGCCCCATTAACTTCCCGGCGGAATTCAGCACGGCGCGGTGAGGGTGAGGCTGCCCTCGTGTGGCTGACGGGGAGAGGTAGGCAAAAAGCAACGAGAGACCCGCGGATCCGTTCAGGTTATCGGGCTCCGCGCGCTGCTTTGCTCTCGTTGCCGTCAGGTGGCTCAGCAGCCGCCCGCCGCTCCCGCCGCTCCCCCCTCCCCTCCCCTCCCCTCCCCTCCCCTCCCCTCCCCTCCCCTCCCCTCCCCTCCCCTCCCCTCCCCTCCCGGCCGGCCCCCAGCCCGCGCTGTGACTCGCAGGACGGCGGGCGCTACAACGGCAACGCAGCGCCGTTACGTGACGTGCGCTACGTGATGACGTCACACGCACAGCAGCGTCCTCCCGCTCGAGGGCGCGTAGCCCCGCCCCTCCGCTCCGCTTCCGCTTCCGGGTGAGGCGGCCGTCATGTCGGTGCTGGCGGCCAACCCCAACAACCCCGTGGTGTTCTTCGATGTCACCATCGGCGGGCAGGTGGGCGGCGGGAGCTGCGGGCCGCCGCGGTGCGTGCCCTCGGGCTGCCCTTCTCTGCGCCGGGCGAACCGCGAGGCCGCAGCCGCTCTCCACGCGCTGCTCCCTGCGGGCCGTTCCTCGTCCCCTCGGTGCACTGCGGGTTGCGTGGCTTCTCGCGGCGGGGCGGCGGCGGTGGGAGCGGAGCGGGGCGGGGGCGGGGGGAGCGGAGCGGAGCGGAGCGGGCTGAGCCGGCTGCTGTCTCTGCAGGAGGTCGGCCGCATGAAGATCGAGCTGTTTGCTGACGTCGTGCCCAAAACCGCAGAGAACTTCAGGTGAGGAGCAGCTGCGTTACCGCGGGCTCGGCCCGGCGCCCTGCCTGGGAGCGGGCGGCGAGGGGCGTGCGGGGGTGTGGTGGTGTTAGCGATCACCGCACCCGCTTCAGTTCCGTGTCCCCACGGTGCTGCCCGTGCAGCATCCTAACCACCGGGTCCGTCTCACCTGAAGGAGAAAGGCTGTGGCCCCTCTCTGCTTCCTCTGTGGATTTTCTGATACACTCAGTTCATAATGGCAATACTTTCTTGTCGTGGTATAAACCTCCTTGCTACTTATCTCTGTCTCTCACAGCAGAATGTACCACCTGGACGTTCCAGTTCCAGGGAGGTGAACGTAGCCTGCCCTCTGTGAGACATGGTGCCCTGCTCCACACTTTGGGATTGGTTTTATTTAACAGGTTGTTAAATACCCAGACTTTCTCAATATCTTCTCAAAACTCCATTTTCAAATGGAAGCATTGAGTGGTTATCAATGATTCTTGTTTCACCCCTGCTGGAATAAGCCAAGTCCTGCACAACATTCAGTGCATGTTTGCTGAATGCCACCCTTTGTGTCCTCAGAATTCAGAAGTGGCTTATGCTTGGTTTTTCTGTGTTTTTTCTTTTCCAGGCAGTTTTGTACAGGTGAATTCAGGTATGCAAGTTATTTTCTCCCTTTACATTCTCAGACACACTGGGCTGGGTGGTTGGGAAGATGACCCACTTGGAAGTTTTCATCATTGTACCGCTGTGAAATGGAAAAGTTTCAGAAATCTGCTGTGATGAAAGCACGACTGGCTCAGCGAGTCACAGAAGTGGCAGTCTTTTCCTTTTGGGCACAAATTTAGTCATACTCTTGTTGTTCTAAAAATGCCTTGTCTGCTTGGCCTCTGGTGGCATCAGTGCAAAATTAGCATCCAGGATGGGCTCAAGGAGGTGGGTTGGTAGGTGATACATTAAGCCAGCTCCTAATGTACGGGGCAACCCTTTGGAGGTTTTTGTGTTGGGATTTCCAATGAGTTGTAATGATTTTTCTTTTTATTTCCTTTAGGAAAGACGGTGTCCCTATAGGTTACAAAGGAAGCACTTTCCACAGGTGGTACTTCTGTTTTTGTTTAGAGATTTAATAGCACTGGGTGGCTTTGAGACCTGCCTCAAGGGTGTAGCTTCTGCTGTCTGCCCTTTGGGTGCTGTTAAATACTATTAATGCTCACTGTTTGTAGACTGTAGCGTTCACAGACATTCACAAGGCATTTTTCTACTGGGAATTAAGTATTGCTTTACTTTTTCAGGGTAATAAAGGATTTCATGATCCAAGGAGGTGACTTTGTAAACGTATGTACTATTTCATTGCTTTTGTCTTTTTCTTATGCTGTACAGCATGCAGCTCATCCTTCCCCATGTTTTCTCTCTCTGACAGCATGACATTATAGCTAGGGGCTTTTCAAACTTGCAGAGGTTTTTTTTTCCACTCTGTTGTCCTTCCTGTTTCTCCTTTCCCCCCAGTAAGAGGCAGAGATCTCACACTGTATGTGTGAGAAGAGATGCTTAAGTACACAAACCAAGAATCTATTCCAAAAGATTATTTTGAATCAAGTCAGGCTTAATAAAGAAAGCATATGTTAAGTGGAAAGGCAATAGAGGGAGACAGGCTGCAGACAGAGTAAAAGGGACTGAGATTCATGATCCTTGAGGTCCCTTCCAACTCTAGCCATTCTGTGATTCTGTGGTAGATTTACCTGACTGTGCTGGACATATCTGTTTGAATTGTTTCTGCAGCTTTCTCTGAAAGGTTCCTCGCTGCCATTGTGCTGAAGGGTCTCAGTCCTTTTGGCAATGCACAGGAGTCTTTCTGCAGTGCAGCAGTTGTGGGCCACACTTCAGTGATTTATAAATCAAGTCTTGAGGTCTGAGTGCTTGTGCTTGTAGTAGGGGCAAGGTATGCTGACTTGGAGGAAAGGAATGAAACATCTGAATGTGTTCACCACTGGTATATATAATGACAGTGCAGCATCTCTTTTGGGCTGAGTTTAGCACTGTGATTTTGCTTAGTTATTTCAAGTTCATGCACAGAACTAATGCTGTGGCTGACTAATTGCCTGTCTTGTGCAGGGAGATGGCACTGGAGTAGCCAGTATATATAGGGGTCCTTTTGCAGATGAAAACTTCAAGCTGAAACACTCTGCTCCTGGCCTGCTTTCTATGGTAAGTATAAAATGAAGACTGGTAGCTTTTGGTATTTTCTCTCTGCTTTTTTCCTAAATGTATTAATTGTGTTTGGCAGACAGTAGGAATCTGTACAGTTGGATGGAAAGTGTGAAAGACCTGTGTTGTAAGTACCAGTTGGAAAGTTGCTTATGAATTGAGCAACACAGGAGTCCTCATCCTGCAGCCTCCTTTCTCCTTACCTGCTGGAGTTCAGGAACGTGTTTTGTTTGCTCAGCTTTCAGAATAACTTGACGATTGCAGATCTTGTACAGTGATGAGTGAAGGTCTTTTTCTTCCCTTATATTTTGTTGAATACTGACCTGAGTGAGGAGAAAACAAAGACTTTGGAGTTTCAGAGTCATAGCAGTGTTACTGTGGTATCTTTTATAACATTTTTTCCCCAGTGTGATGTTGTAGCCACTAAAGATGTTGTTGTGTACTTGCACAGAGCAGCAGGACCTGACTTGATAATGCACCATGTCCAAGTACAGGTGCTCTCCTGCAAATGTCTGTCTTGTCTCCTTTGGTTTATGAAGCAATAAGCTTAATAAAAGGCAGCTAGGCCATTTCTAAAGCAACAGCTCTTTCCAATGTGAGATCTCTCTGCCTTCAGCTTTGGGAAGTCCTAATTTGTAATGCTTTGCATTTTGACTTTTTCAACCTGCAGGCAAACAGTGGTCCAAGTACTAACGGGTGTCAGTTTTTCATTACGTGCTCCAAGTGTGACTGGTTGGATGGAAAACACGTTGTGTTCGGTGAGTACCTGCCACGCAGGCCTGGCATACAGACTCTTGGACAGTTTCTATGGCACAGCTGCTAAAATAAACAGCTGTGGACTGCTTTTCCTTCCCCATGCATTGTGCCAGCAGAGGTATTTGTGCGGCCAGTTATTGAGATGCATCATTAGAAACATTTTTTTCTCAGCTTAACTTTAATCCAGATCAGATCCTTGGTCATTGTATCACTGTTAGTACATAAATCCTCGTGACAGTGCAGATGGGATAAAGGATGAAGGGATATCTTTTTACTCCACTGTCAGAGTGGGGCTGGCATGCAAATGGAGTTTTCAGCTGTTTGTAGGTATGAGATGTGCTGTCAGAGGATGACTGACTTTTCCTGTACTGCTTCTTGAGATTTCAAGGCCAGACCTTAAGCTCTTGTCCTGCTCACTTTTATCAGTTTAGGGAGCCGTGTCCAGGGCTCTTCAGGAGGAACAGGAATTATATGTGTTGGGGAAGGCAGCAAAGGTTAGAACACAACACTGAAGCGGATACATTTCTCATTTTAGGTAAAATCGTTGATGGGCTGTTGGTAATGAGAAAGATTGAAGTAAGTGGAATTTGCCTTTTTTCTCTGTGAAATCCGTATTGGAAAGTCATAGGAGGGCAACAGTGGTTATTCTGTTCTCTCCTGTTTATTGAATACCAGGGAATATCACTGACAATAACTGGTGTTATCAGTTGTCTTCACTGTAAGATAATAGGAAATCCGTTGTGACAAAGTCTGTCATTCACACTGACTTTGGAAATGCTGTGCTCCCATGGTTGCTGGTTAGGCTTTGAGCAGGGATTTTATTCTCCTAGCTTGATTTGCAATGCTTTGCATTTGTTCAGGAAGCTGAATTGAAAAGCTGTTCCATCAGACAGGAGTGTAAAGCAGATCACTTCCGTGCCACTGCCTAGGATTATTCAGTGGGTGTTAAGTCATCAGTTCTGCTGATCTGTGATTGGCATATCTAATTAGAAAAGTTAAACCAATCTTTTGATGAGCTGCCAGGACAATATGTTCTGATAAATAGGAGTACACCATGACTGGGTGTCATGAGCAGGTTCAGCAAAGAGCAGTTACTGACATCATGGCACACTCCCTTTTGGGTTGGGAAATGTGCATGAGGGCCTCTGCCATCAGAGAATGCAAAAAGCAGAGCTGCCAACCATTAGGTATCTCTGGGTTTGCTGTTTTGATGAGATGTAACGTTATATATCCATCTGTCCCCAGAATGTGCCCACAGGACCGAATAACAAACCCAAGCTGCCAGTTGTGATCTCTCAGTGCGGGGAGATGTAAAGCAGTGGAGTAGGAATGGGGTAAGTCTCAGATTTCTGAGGCATCCACTGCAGCTGAACAATGGGTTTCTGTGCTCTTCACTTCTCTCTTGACTTGTTCTCACATTCGTGTGAGCTTGCAGAAAGTTGGCTCACTGAACCATCACAAAATGCTGCTCTAATAGCATGATTTTTTTTACCAGCCCAACTCCCTGAAGCAGTTTCCCTTCAAGCTACATAAAGACCAAAGGCAGCACTAAAGGAAAATGATTTTGTGTCTGCAGTCAGAGGGAAGACGGGGTCAGCCCTGCCTTGCATGGGGTTAGGTTGCCTTGAAGCCTCAGCTTCAGAAAGCAGTGGATGAAAAGGGATCTGCAAGAGGAATTCAGCTGGTGTTACTCAGGCAGGAGGGAGTGGACAGGTCATTTAACCTGCAGCTAAGTGCTCTCTCCTGTTGCTACAGAAAGCAGAGCATCCATGTGTGGTGCAGGCAGGGATCAAGAGTAGTGCTGCAGAAAGAGAGGACTTAAGCCTTCCTGCTCCTGCTCACTGCTCACTGCCATAGGGCAGCCACCATGGGAGGGCTGAGGAATTGCTGTGTTACAGAGCCCTACCTTAATTGAGAAGAACACCACTGTCCTCATGCAAAGGGAAATGCATTACCCAGGCTTCATTTTGCAAAATAGGTGCAAGGCTGAACTCCGACTGACACAGAGTATTCTGTTTGCATTTTTCACTATAAAAATACCACAAGCATTCAAGCAAATCTGACCAGATTTCAATATGTCAGGCTGCAGCTTATCAAAAATCTGCTGTATGAGCTGTTTGGTTGCTGACTTTTCAAATTTCAGCAGGCAGGCACTGACAAAAGCACTCCACACAGTTTTTAACCTTCCTTTATATGATTTCCAAAGATGTCTGGAATTACCCATGAAGACACATCCCTGCTGGCATGGTAAAGCCTTTCAGATTTGCTGTGCTTCAAATGCTTCAGTGTGATGAAGGGACAGTATGGAATGCAGTCACTTGGTACTTCTGCTGGCATTTATAGGCTTTTGGAGATGGAGGGCAGCTTTGTTAATAGGCTTTCTTGCTGATGGAAAGAGCTGTGCTGATGCGTTGTGTCCCCTTCAGGGCTGCCCTCAGGCCCAGACCTATTGATCATTTTTCTTTGGAGCCTTTATGTACAATCTCTAGTCAATATCCAGCTGGATATCTTCAGTTCTAGGCGTCTGCTTTCTTCCTAGCCAGGTCTTAGGAAACATCTTTCTGCACACTGCTGCCTTTCAGCTACCTCTTGACGGGAATGGGGTTCATCTCCCCCAGCTTCAGACAGTTAGATGAGTTATTTGTAAAGATCCTTTAAAATCAACCTGGAGAAACGGGCAGCGTTGGTTATAAATCCAGAGCCAGACACAGGTGCCTGGAGTGGAGACTTGTTTGACGTGAGCTGGTGCATGCAGCAGGTAGTGCCCACTTCAGCACCCAGTGCTGCTGTTGTAGGATGCTGAAGGTGGCTGCTGAGCATCCGGGACAGTTTGTTCTCCTTTGTTTCAGTGCTCCCTTGTGGGTGGATAGGCCTTTGTCAGCTCCACGCAGCTCCAGCTCCAGCCAGTTCCCCTGCTGTTCCAGTCCTCCTCACAGATGTGCTCCTGAAATCATTAAATAATTGGCATATATCATTTTTTTTAAGTATGTTGAAATGTAAATAAAGGATTTTGTTAAATATGTGCGTAGTGGATATCAGTAAACTTGCTTGGGAGTGGATTCTTTGGGCAAGAAGGCGTACTGCCTTCACTGTGGTGTGTGCATTACCCCTAGCTGATTTGGCAGAGAATGTTTCCTGTGTGTGGTGGTGAGAGGCATTGCTGCAGGGCATTTGCCAAGGGGAAAGCAGAAATAAAAGGACCACACCTGAGCTGTGCTGCAGCAGCTCTGGCTGTGAAGCTGCCCTGGCAGAAAAGTTCTGGGGGATGTCCTGAACCTTTCTACATGCAACTTTATTGAAGCACAGTCAGGATAAAGACATTGATGGCCAGGATTTTCAGGGCTCTGGAGTGTGTTCTGCTGTTAGCTCTCACCTGGCACGTCCTGGGCCAAAAGGCATTGGGCCCTTTTATGCCACAGGTGTGAGAGGAATTGACATAGGTGTTAGAAGGGTGTTAATGGGAGGCCTTTTGGCTAGCAAGCAGAGAATGAGCATGCCATAGAATTCAGGGCTCCTGAATGGTTGCAGAGAACAAAGGTGAGGCTGCAGGTTTGTGGAAAAACTGTCACTGTCAGACTGGGTTTGTAAGCTCACCTGTAGGCAGCTCGAAGTCGCCCTTTGTGGGCGCTGGGCTCCAAGATGAGTTTTTTCTGCAGCAGATTAAATATCAGAGAGGCTGGACAAAGTCTGTTCTGTCACGTGCAGTCGCTTTGTCCCATCCTGATCTGCCCCGTCGCTCCTCGCACAGCAGAATGCTTTATGATCTTTGCCTGAGGTGCAGTGTGTGGGGTGTCTCAGGGAGGTGTGGTCTGACACTGACGTGTCAGAGGACAGATCCTGTAGGCATGCTTTGGTGTCATCTCCTGTATAACAGCTGCTTAAAATCTTTAGAACAGGCTGTGGGATTGCACAGCTGCTGAGGGTGCTTGCAGTTTATTCTCTCCTGCTCAGCATATCTCGCTTGTACCTGCAGTATGCCAGGTGATGAAGGAAACAAAGCATACCATCCCATTCCCATCCTAGCTTTGCATAGCCAAGATTTCTCCTAGGAGACAAGGGTTGAAAATTCCTCATGTGGAGGAGAAAACTGGACCTGGGTAACAGCTGTGAGATAGAGGTGAGCAAAAAATGAGACGTTCAGCTGTTGCTCGTGCTCAGGGAATGCATCTAGATGCCCTTTCCCTGTGGGTTTACGCATGAGCTTGGCTCCAGGTGGCTCAGGGGAGCTCTGCCTCCAGCTGCAGTGCTGAGGTTCGCAGTTCTGGTTGTGGGTACCCAAATTCACTCTGCTTTCTCACCAGGGAAACCAGCCTATTTCTGGGTCCAGGCTCAGCAGCATTTTCTCAGCCTGATGTATTTATATCACTGTGATCAGCCAGTTGTACTTCCTGCATAGCAGGGGTCACACAGTTTCCCCAAATTAATATCTAACAGTGGTAAATCCATTACAACCTCTTGAAAGTTGTTCCAGTGGTTAATTATATCCTGTTACATTTATCTACCTTGGACACTGAATGTATTGAGTTTCAGCTTCCCAGCCTGTGGATCTTGCTGTTCCTTACTTGCTGGCTAAAAGTTCTCTCAAACACCATTATTTTTGGGTTTAATTTCCTGTGATGAAGTCACCCTTCAGTCATGTGTGAAGCAAATTCTGGAATCTGCTGCAGAGCAGATGATCGTTATCCTCTATGTGAGCTCCAGCATCCTCCTCCAACTGTGGACACTGCAACTGGAGGCAGTTTGACTGCCTGTTAGTCATCTGGACATCACGTTCACCTCCAGCCCCTGCAGTGTGCCCTTTCTCAAAAGCTGTCCTGAGCTCATTAGCCATCAGGGGACACATCTTTATAGACTTCATCACGGAGATTTGATGATTCCTCCCCAGTTATCGCTAAAACTGATAAGCAGCTCTGACTCCTTTATTTTATATGACCCTCTAATCTATATGCCGTTGTATTTTCTTACGTTTCATAGAATCACAGAATGCCTTGGGTTGGAAGGGACCTCAAGAATCATGAAGGGTCCAGAGGAAAGCCACAAAGATGATCAGGGGCTTGGAGCACCTCCCCTATGAAGACAGGCTGGGGGAGCTGGGCTTGTTCAGCCTGGAGAAAAGGTGGCTGCAGGGTGACGTCACTGCAGCCTTCCAGTACCTAAAGGGAGCCTACAAAGAGGAGGGGAATCAATTCTTTGAAAGGGTAGATAACAGCAGGACAAGGGGAAATGGTTTGAAGTTGAGGGAGGGAAGATTGAGGTTGGATGTCAGGGGGAAATTCTTTACAGAGAGAGTGGTGAGGTGCTGGAACAGCTGCCCAGAGAGGCTGGGGATGCAGAGGGGGGTTGGAGATTCCTGATCCTTAAGGTCCCTTCCAACCCTGGCCATGCTGTGATTCTGTGAATCTCCAACCCCCAGCCACACGCAGGGCCACCAACCTCCACATTTCATACCTGCCCAGGCTGCCCAGGGCCCCATCCAACCTGGCCTTGAACACCTCCAGGGATGGACGGGGCATCCACAGCCTCTCTGGGCAGCTGTTCCAGCACCTCACCGCTCTCACAGTAAAGAACTTTCCCCTGACATCCAACCTCAATCTTCCCTCCCTCAGCTTCAACCCACTTCCCCTTGTCCTGCAGTTGTCTCCCCTTTCCAAGAGTCGACTCCCCTCTTGTCTGCGGGCTCCCTTTAGGTACTGAATGCTGCCATCCGGTCACCCGCAGCCTTTTCTCCGGGCTGCACACGCCCAGCTCCCCCAGCGCGTCAGTGCGCCCAGCTGCAGCTCAGCGCGGTCGGCTCGCTGTTCCCCGGCGGTGTCACACTGGCTGTGAATGTGCGGCCAACCGCGACTGGAGGGCGGGAGGAGAAATGGGAGACAGAAGGGCTCCGTCACAACAAACCAGCGCGGTGTCCCCGCGGGCGGAGGCACGGAGGTGTCGCTGGGAAAAGGCTAATTAACAACCAGGCTTTGAAGAGCCCTCAGAGCCGCGGCCCGGCTCTTAAATAGCTCAATTAGAGGCGTTTGCCTTGAGGAAACGTAATGAGAGCGGCTCCTCGGGAGCGGTGCCACCGCAGCTCGGCTGTCCCCGGGCGCTGCACTCCGGTGGCTCCGCTCGGTTCGCCGCGGCTCAGCGCTGTGAGGGGCAGCGGCCGGGCGCGTGCCGAACGGCCCCCGCTCCAACGCCGGCCGCGCCGCGTGGCCGCGCACGCTGCCCCCGCCGGGCCCGCAGCGCCGGGAACCTCGGCCCCCTCGGCGGCGGCGGCCAATCAGAGTTCGGGGGCGGGGCGCGGAGGTAGGCGGGAAGAAAAAGAAGCCCAGCAACCGCCGGTGGAGCGGCCAATAGGAACGCGGAGCTGAGGAAAGGCAGGTGGCGCGGCCAATGGACGTTCGGTAAACGGCCGCCGCCGGGAGGGGAAAGGCCGATGGGATTGGCTCGCCGTCTGACGGGCGGGGCGAGCGGCCAATACCGTTGCGCGCGGGCGGGGCGCGCGGGGTGGCTAGCCGGTGCGGGCCGCCATTGTGGCCAGTTCGATCGGTATCGGGAGCGGAGAGCGGAGCTCAGCGAGCCCGGAGCAGGGAGCAGCCCCCCCACGGCCGGCCTCAGTCACCATCACACCGCGGGAGGCGGCGCAAACAGCCAGTCACCACCACCGTCCGCACCGAACAGCCGCCGCCATGAGCAGCGAGGCCGAGACCCAGCCGCCCGCCGCCCCCGTCCCCGCGGCGGCCCCCGCCGCCGCCCCCGCCGACTCCAAACCCAACGGCGGCAGCGGGAACGGGAGCGGCGGCCTGGCCTCGGCGGCGCCTCCCGCCGGCGGGGACAAGAAGGTCATCGGTGAGGGAGGGAGCGGGCCGCGGGGCGGGGGAGGGCCTCAACGGGCGGCGCGCGCGCCCCTTCCCCCCCTCCCCTCGCATCCCCGCCCCCGGGGCCGCGCGCGCCCTTCCTCGCAGCGCGGCGCGCGCCCCCCTTCCCCCGCGGCGGCCGTTGGGCGCGCGCCCGCTCCCCCTTCCTCCCCCGCCCCCCTTCCCCTCCGCGCGCGCGCCGCTCGCCGCCGGGCCCCGCGTGTCGTTGGTGGGGGCGGGGCGGCGCGGCTCAAGATGTCCGCCACGCGGGGCCTTTGTGTGCGCCGCCCCGCCACGTGCCGCGCCTGACGCCGCGCCCGCGTTCTCTTCTTCTCCCCCTTCACCTCCCCCCCCCCTCTCCCAGCAACGAAGGTTTTGGGAACAGTGAAATGGTTCAACGTACGGAACGGTTACGGCTTCATCAACAGGTGAGCGGGGCGGCTGCGGGGGTGGGGGGTTCGGGGCCTCACCCCGCGGTGGCGTGGCCTGCGTTAAGGCTTTTCCTGCTGCTCGGGGCGTTGCTGTAGGCTGTCAGCGCGCTGCGGTGCTCGTTTGGTCCTCTGAGTGAAGTTGAGCGGGACAGGCTGCGCAGAGTTGGGCGGAGGGGACGTTGGGGTTCGATGAGAGTCGTGCAGCTGGGGAGGAACAGTTGTGGGCATCGGTGCAGGTGAGGGGCCGAGCTGCTGAGAGGAGCTCTGCAGTTGAGGGACCCGGGTGTCCTGGTGGCCAGCAGGGTGACCATAAACCAGCTGTGTGCTCTGGTGGCCAGGAAGTCCAGTGAGACCCCACAGAGCACGGCCTGCAGAACGAGGGAGGTTCTCCTCCCCTCTGCTCTGCACTGGAGAGGCTGCATCTGGAGCACTGGGCCCAGTGCTGGGCTGCCCAGATCAAGGCAGGTAGGGAACTGCTGGGGAGAGCCCAGGAGGGCTACAGAGAGATCGGGATCTGTATGAGGAAAGGGGATCTGATCACTGTTTCTAGGTATCTAAAGTGTGGGAGTCAAGTCAGTGGGGGCAGACTGTCTTTGGTGGTGTGCAGCGGCAGAACAAGAGGCGATGAACAGAAACTGGAACACAGGAAGTTCCGTACTAGTACAAGGAAGAACTTTACTGTCAGAGTGACGGAGCACTGGAGCAGGCAGCCCGGAGAGGTGGTGGTGTTTCCTTCTCTGCAGATGTTAATGACCAACCTGGATACCCGCCTGTGTGACCTGCTCTGTAGGACATGTCTTAGCAGGGGATTGGACTTGATCTCTAGAGATCCCTTCTGATCACAGTTCTGTGAATATGTGATGTCCAGGGGCATTGATGCAGGTTAAAAATAGTGGTGGATGCCTAAAAGGAGGTGGTCCTCAGACAGCTGTAAGAATATGAGGAAACGTGCAAAATGCAGATTTCTTGTCCATGACAAGACGTGTAAGGAGGCCTTGAGAAATGTGCTGTTAGTATTCCTTCTCTGACAGTAGTTGATCTAGAGAATAGTTCTTTCCTCAGTCAGTTTGGAGCGCCTGCAGGTGGTGGTTCTGCAGAGACCATGTTTCCAGAAGGTGTTGTCATGTCACATGCCCTCCAGGGCTGTTCCTCTGCCAGGACCTGGGGATGGGGAAAGCCCCAGGGCTACCCTGTTTCCTGCTGGAGGTCACTGCTGCTTCTCTTCTGTGTGACAGCACATGGCTCTGAGGAGCAGCAAAGTACTGCGTTATTTCTATCAGTGTGTTAACCTGAAGAAAGATACACGAAATGGGAGCTGGCTGACTTCAAATCCACCATGGCAGGGTTTGACAGGAGGCTGGGGAATCCTTCTCCAGGGAAGCAAGTGTTGGTACTGATGCTTCTCTGAAAGTGTGACCTAAATATCACCTTTTCATCTATCTGTTACGTTGTGGTCTGGTCTTAAGCCTCTGCGCTCCTTGGCTGGCTGGTGAGCAGCTCTAAAGCCTTGCCCAGTGTGCGTTCCCCACGTGGTGGTTGAGTGTCAGGTGTCAAACAGCTGACAGAGCTGCTGCAGCATCCCCAGCTCCGAGAGGTGCGTGCACAGCTACAGGTCGCTGCCTTTACTTCTGGGAAAGGCTTTTCTGTTTCTCTCATAGCTGGAATGCTGCTACATGAGTCAAGCACGGAAGCAGGAGCAGCTACTTAAGACATCTGAATGGCTTCCCCGCTCGTATTATTTTGGCAGCTGTTTAATCCCTGAGGTTGCTGTTCCTAATGAGAAACGCAGTGTGAGCTCATGTGCTCCAGCTCAGCTCTCATCTCTTGATAACATTTCTCCTGCTCCCAAATAGCTCAGGCTCACCGCAAGGGAAGCTGTGGGAGCTTTGCCTGGGTCTGCCTGCAGCTCACGTTGGCTGTGGTTGTAGTCTGTTGGTGTATGTTAGTATTAAGGACATTTATTATTATTTTTCTGAAATATTAGCTTGAATTCTGTCAGTTGTTTCTTGTGGTTGTCAGTGTAATAAATGAACATGCAGGCAGCTGAGTTGCTCTTGTTGCCATAATTGGACACACTGATATCTGGCTTTGTATTTACAGCTTTGCTGTGTTTTCTTAAGCACTGCTTGCTCTTCTGATTTTTTTTTTTTTTTTTAAAGAGATTAAAGATATTGAGAGCATCATCTAGCACTGAGATGAGATGAGTGTCTCAGGGCCTTCAAAATGGGCACCTCCTGTTCTGTTTCCTATTCTGTTTGCAAAGTACTGATTGTTATTCCCACATCATCCGTGTGACAGCACATGTCCTGCTCTTAGATGGGCTTAGTGCACAAATCCTGTGGCAGACACTGGGTTTTAGAATGAACCAGGAGGGTTTTTGATAAATCACGTCTCCACCTTGATCTGCTTCAATGCAACAGTCATTTACTGAGCCGGAACTCCATTGTGCTCTTCAGTGGGAACTGTGATGTAGAAAGGGCTCTAAATGAAATGAAGAGCAGCTGATGTGCTTGCAGGAATGGGGCTTGGGAGGAGTGTAGAGCATCCACACTTGAAGCTCACACATTGTGAGCACTTATCAATACTGTGCTCTCAACAAATGCAAGCACTGGGACTGAAGGCGGGCTCTGGGCTTCCCTCAGGGTCCTCAGTTATTGGAACATCTGAGATTTCGTGTTGTGAACAGAAGTGTTAGGCTTTGTAAGAGCTTCTGGGTGCTGCCTGGTGGGGTTGGGGCTGAGCTGCCTCCTGAGGATCACCTTCTGTAGCCCACTGGATTAACTGCTTTCTATCAGCTTTGAGGTCTGCAGTATTTGCAGGCATCAGTTCCACAAGGAAACGGGTGTGTGGTGCTGTGTGACAGGGCAGCTGTAACTCGGATTGAGTTGTTCACAGAATTGTTGCCATGTGTTAAAGCCGTGGTGAGGAGTGACTGGCTTTAACTAGGGTTAATCAAACTGGACTCAGTCATAACTGAGTCCAGTTATGAGCACTGCAGCACTGGCTGTGCCTGTAATACACATTCTAGGAAATAAAAGGCACTCTGCAGTTGATTCATTGGTCTGTGGAATGACTTGAAGTGACACTGCAGCGAAGCTCAGCTGTGTGATGTGAGCCTGAGGGTCGGGCAGCAGGCAGCCTGTGAGTGGTGAGCACAGCTCTGCAGCAGCATGAAGGCAGCTGGGGCTGTGCTGAGTAACTGCAGAGCAGGAAGCTCCCTGTGCCCTGCCTGTCTGTCAGCCACACTGCTGCCCTCGTGGAACGCTCATCGATGCAGCCTGCAGGAAATGGAGCTGGGGAAGCAGGCCGTGCGTGCTGCTTTTCATAGCCTGTGATGTCACATCTTCCACTGTGCAATCCCAAGTGACGGGCTGCCTGCTGTTGGGTGTTTTTCCTCTGAGCCTCTGTTGGTGGGAGGTGCAGAGTAGTGGGTTATGTGGGGAGGGAGAAAAAAACACATTTGCATGATTGACAGGACGTCAGCACGTACTCTATGCACAGGCCCCCAGCAAAACGTTTCTTTGAAGCAGCCTCCTCTTAGAGCATGCTGAGCAGTGCGGTGCTGCCAGCTGCTTGTCCTGGCGCTTCCCTGCTTTAACCTCACCCGTAAACAACCGAATTTCACACTCGGCCAGTACACTGCTTGCCTCACATCTGAATTTCTGTTCTGTGCTGTCTTGCAGGAATGACACCAAGGAAGATGTGTTTGTCCATCAGGTAAGATGTACTGGGAACTGAAACATGTTACCTCTCTGAAATATGCTGTGCATGATCTTAGCCAAGTGGGTTTGAGAGGAAAGCAGAGCTGTCACACTTCCCCACTGGGTTTGCACATCAGGCAGACTGCTTTCTCACTGAGGCGTTGTGCTCAGCTGTGGCAATAAGATTTCCTGTCTGTCCTGTAAAATCACTGCTTACATGCTGAAATTTGTGGATGTGTTTTCTGATGGATTTTATTCCATCGAGGGAACAAACGGATCCGAATTCTGTTGCTGACATTAATTTGTGAAGTTGTGACACTTGTTTGAAAAGTGTTTGCTGACTAGAACGTGACTGAGAATTGTGCTTACAGAGCATTCACTTGTCTGTCAGAAATGCAATCCGCTGCTGACCAGCATAGGAAATAATCCCAAATAAGCTTTTTTAATCAATCCATACACCTAATAAGAATATACAGAGTGCTTAGTGAGAAACTTCTGATACAGTTTGCATTGTTTGGGGGCTGCTTTGTATCTCCAACTGGAAGCATATGGGCAGATGGTCCAGGACAGCTTTAAGGCTGCGCAGCGCTCCTGGTAGGCCAGAGCTGTAGTAAAGCACACACGTCTTCTGGCTTTGAGTTTCCTCTGTGGCTTCATTACTTGTCCAGGAGGATGTCTTAACAAACAAATAGTTAGATTCCCTCCTTCCAGAGCACCAACACAAACTTCGAATGCACTCAGTAGCGTTTTCCTGCTGTGCCTGTGAATGTAACTTTGCCATATTATGTTGTCAGACTGCCATAAAGAAGAATAACCCCAGGAAGTACCTCCGCAGTGTAGGAGACGGAGAGACCGTGGAGTTTGATGTGGTTGAAGGAGAGAAGGTAAAGGCATCTGGGGTGTTGGAGCATGCAGGGAACAGCCGCTCCGCGGGCTCTGCTGTGGTGTTGTGGTTTGAGCAGATGCCTGATGACATCCAGGGAGATGAGTGGTTGCTCGTTGCTTTACAAATGGGGATGCAAATCGGCACTGAGTCGCACTGGTTTGGCGCTCACTGCTTACCTAACGCTCTCTTGCTCCTCAGGGTGCGGAGGCAGCGAACGTGACAGGGCCTGGTGGCGTTCCAGTGCAAGGCAGCAAATACGCAGCAGACCGTAACCATTACAGACGATATCCGCGTCGCAGGGGTCCTCCACGCAACTACCAGCAAAACTACCAGAACAGTGAGAGTGGGGAGAAGAACGAAGGAGCAGAGAACATCCCGGAAGGCCAAGCCCAGCAGCGCCGTCCCTATCGCAGGCGGCGGTACCCACCTTACTACATGCGTAGGCCCTACGGGCGTCGACCACAATATTCCAACCCTCCCGTGCAGGGAGAGATAGTGGAGGTAACGCACGTGATGTGGTTCCTTTGCAGAGCTGTGTTTTATCACCCTGCTCCAGATGCTGGAGATGTGCTCTGTAAGGTTTAGTAGTGAGATAAAATGCTTGAGCGGATGTTTGGCATGATATTAGGTCCAGCTGTGGGGAAAGCAATGTGTTGAGATGTGTGTTAACTTTTGTTACAAGTAATGTGGCAAAGAGGAAGCTCTGTGTGGTGCCTGCTGTCGTGCACTGAGGCCGCTGTCCACCTTGCAGCCCTCTGTGGTTTGGCTGCCTGGCTGAGAGTGTTTGTTGCCTCGTGTCTTCCAGGGTGCTGACAACCAAGGTGCAGGAGAGCAAGGCAGACCAGTCAGGCAGAACATGTATCGAGGTTACAGACCACGATTCCGCAGGTATGCTGCAGATCAGCTCTTGCTTTAGCCTTGTGCTCTAGCAACACAGCCGGAACATCGCGGTGCTCAGATGCTGCATTGTTAAAGCCCAGCTTGACTTTCAGGGGTCCTCCTCGTCAAAGACAGCCTAGAGAGGATGGAAACGAAGAAGATAAAGAGAACCAAGGGGATGAGACCCAAGGTCAGCAGCCACCTCAACGTCGGTACCGTCGTAACTTCAACTACAGACGCAGACGCCCAGAGAACCCTAAACCACAAGATGGCAAAGAGACGAAGACAGCCGAACCACCAGCTGAGAACACGTCCGCTCCCGAGGCCGAGCAGGGCGGGGCTGAGTAAATACCGGCTTAACATCTCTACCATCATCCGGGTGCGTGTCGGGGTGCTCTGGATGAGTGATGTGATAGAGGGCTCTTTTTTCATGCTTCCCCCTGAGTTCTGCTTTGCAGGGCTCGTGTTAATGGTGCTAATGCGTGTTGTAACTGAAGTGGCTGCACAGCTTGCTGGCTCTGCAGAACTGAACTGGTTAACTGGGAGGGCTCTGTTACCAGGCTTTAATTTTCCCTGGTGGAATAAACGCATAGAATATTGCTAATCTTAAAACCTCAATTGCTCTCTGCTATCATAGATCACCCACAAGAAGCATTTTGATGCTGGTATGGTGACCTGAGAAAGTTCTGTTAGGAGAAACAGGTGTGCACAGACACTAGGTATTACTCAGGCCTGCCAGCATTGTAGCTTTGATTGCCCTTTGTGGTTGGCTTTACCACTGCTACACATCTGTTTCTCATAAATGGATGTTGAATTTGCAGGAGCATTTTGGTAGGAGCTTCTCACCTGAGAAGGGCTGGAAATGGTGGTGGAGGGGCTGCTCTGTGTGCCTGCATTTGGAGGTGTGTTCTGCAGGAACCTCAGTGTGCTGTGTAGAGGCACTGCTGGAGCTGCTTGTCTGCGTGGAGTGCATAGAGGTCCCTGCTGAAATCAGAGCTAGATGCTCATTCTGTCTTCTGTAGACATTGGTTCTTTGCTTTCAAAGGCAGGCAGACCTGTATCGGTGCTAAGAGGTTCTGGTGAGGGTGTTAAATGAGTGCTCTTTCTCCTGGATTCCTCTGCACTCACTTGTGATGGAAGCCCTGCACAGCTGATGTGTTGCACTGATTGGAGAGCTGTAGTTGATAAGACTTGTGTGTGTGAAAACATAGCATGAATTTAAATTGTAGGTGAGCCTTGGTAGGCTGAACATCTCCATGTGATGATTTGTCTGATCATCCTTTATTTCTCTTTTTTTCAGTTTAGTCATCAAAGAAAAGACTTAAGAAATGAAGAAGAAAAGAAAATGAAATTCCAGCAATAAGAAATGAACAAAAGAATTGGAACTGAAGACCTTAAGTGCTTGCTTTTTGCTGTTGACCAGATTACTAGAACTATCTGCATTATCTATGCAGCATGGGGTTTTTATTATTTTTACCTAAAGAAGTCTCCTTTTGGAAACAATAAACACGTTTTTTAAAAGTCTGTTTTTTCTCAATACACCTTTAAAGGTTTTTAAATTGTTTCATATCTGGTCAAGTTGAGATTTTTAAGAACCTCATTTTTAATTTGTATGAAAAGTACGCCTGATTTTTTCAAGTCAAACTGCAAGCATCTGTTAATAAAGGTCTTAAAGTTAATTACAGTGTGCTCTTGGTTCTTTCAAACCCACCTCAATGAGAACATGTAAGCTGAGCGTTGGCTTTGGGAAAAACTGCTTTAATTGTTCGGCGTTAAGCATTTGAATATCGAAACTGCAGAGCGCCTGCACTGCTGACTTTGTGCCCTCAGCTCTGCTCAGGGGTAAAAGCCACAGGGTGATGAGGTGCTTGAGGTCATCAAACTGTTCCCAAAACTTCTTGGGGAGGGGGAGAGGGGAGCGCTCCTCACCTGGGATGGTGCAAAGCGCTGCTGCTCTCGGCTCAGCACGTGGAAGCGGTGCTTCCACAGGTGAGTCAGTGCGAAAGCCGTACGGGAGGAGCACAGTGAATGCGCCCGCTGGGTCTGACCGTGGACAGCTCTGAGTGCGACCTGTGGCTTCCCTTTCTACCCGCTAATGAGCGCTCTGCTTTTATCATGCTAATGCTTCTCTTCTTAATTGCTTTCCTGTGTGCTCAAGCACCAGCCATTAGCAGCCCGACGCGTCTGGGTTGTGCTCTATCTCTAAATGCCTTTCAGCGTTTCCAGCTGCCCGGTGGAGCAGCGGGTTCCTCCTGTAAGAGAGCCGTTCTTTGAACCGCGGAGCTGTTGGACAGCAGCTCGCAGTGACTGCAGGGCCGCGAGGCTTTCCCTTTCCCTTCCTTTGGACTACAAGCTGAGCTTGAAATCAGGGGAGATCCACCTCCAGCAGTGGGGAGCGTGTTGGTTTGTGGTTCTGGTTGTTTTCAAAGTGGTCTGTGAGTGAAGAAGGATAATCATTGGAAAACAACCCTTTACATGTGGGCTTTAACACCCAGCTTTGCAGAAAGAGCACCTGTTATTTTTCAGACCGCTTTGTACGCAGTGATGGAGTGGCAGATGAATAACTGCTCCAGGCCGGCAGCTTCAGTGTCACACTGCCTGCTGCACTGCCGGGCCCGGCAGCCACGTGGAGTCAGTGTTGCTCTGTGCAGATGAGGCTTTTCGCTGAATTCCTCTACTGCAGCGATGTGGCAATGAGTGGAGAGCTGCTTTGTGCTCCCTCAGAAGCAACAAGCATTGCTGGTACAGCTGCAGGGTACAACAGGAGCTTAAAGCACTCTGTCCACTGCGGGGCAGTTGGAAAAGACGACCTCGAAGTGCCCCTTTCAACTCAAACGATTCCATTCCCCAAGGCTTCAGCATTCTGTCTTACTGCATGACATGTAGGTGTCCCATGTAGGTGAAGGTGCTTTACTGAGGTGGGACTGTCCTTGGCCTTGGGAGGTGCTGCTGCCCATCACACACGGGAGTTCATGGTGTACATCTTGCTGGTGACAACACGGTGCTGAGGTCCCTGAGGGTGGCTGGGGGCTGGTGGGAGAGAAACAGGACTGCATTCAGAGTGTGTGTGTGTGTCACTGCTGCATGGCTGTGCCACGGGTATGGTGACACACAGAAATGAACCTGGTGCTGACACCTCCACCAAGACCTCCAGATGCCCTGGGTGGGGGTGGAGCATTTCTGCATTCCCCCCCTGTGCCCCCACAGGACCTATGGGGCTCTGCTTGGCATGATGCAGCCCCCCCCAGCCAGGGTGCAAATGCCAACTGCCCTTCATTTGGCTGCAGCCTGCAAGAAGCGCCTGCACCCTCTGAGTTGTCCACCCCAGGTATATCCCTGCAGGACTCAGTGTGGGATGGGGCAGCCCAGGACAACACAGACTGACCTGTGTGGGCATGGAGGCAGCAGGTGAGCAGAACGGATGCCACAAAGCAGCTCGTTGAGCCCGCCATCCCCAGCCAGCAGGACCACCCAAAGTCATAGTGGACCCCCAGGAAGAGATTGTGGGACACCAGCATGGCCCTCTCCACGTAGACATCCACTGCATACCACACAGAGCCCACGAGACCCAGGATACCTAGGAGGAATGGGGCCAGTTAAGAGCAAACCGTAGAACCTCCTACTTCCCAGAACCCCTCCGAGAGGTTCCTTTGGCTCCCTGCGTCCCAGCTGTCCCCGAATGCTCCTGACCACGCACTCCCAATGCCGAGGATGACACCAGCCCCATAGCACATCTTCAGTTTGACATAAGGTTCTTCCTTGAGGAACTTGATGCAGTCGAGCCCAAGGAGCAAAGCAACCAAAGCCAGGCCCACCAGGAGGTCCGCCGTGATCAGCAGCGTTCGTGTCACCACGATCTTCACTGGTGAGAACAAAAAGCAGAAA
This sequence comes from Chrysolophus pictus, assembly GCA_037305975.1. Taxonomy (NCBI): domain Eukaryota; kingdom Metazoa; phylum Chordata; class Aves; order Galliformes; family Phasianidae; genus Chrysolophus; species Chrysolophus pictus. The sequence goes on along the minus strand of CM074596.1, from coordinate 6,395,414 downwards.
GAGGACTGAGGAGTGGTCAGAGGAAGTGGTGCCCCTCTCCAGACTGCTGCCTGTGTCCCTCCTGGACTCAGCCAGCTCACTGCTAGATTGGGTTGGATGAAGCTCTGGGAAGCCTGGTCTGGTGGTGGCAACCCAGCCCACAGGCAGGCAGGGTCCCCTCCAACTTAAGCCATTCTATCATTGCTGGGCATAGGATATGGTGACATGGAGACACCAATGTCCAGCACCCTATGTGCTGCTCGCTGTGTGCTCACCAGGCTCATCAGAAACTTTGCAATGGGACTCAGTAAGTCCATTATCAAGAAACCACACAACTTAAGGTGCACCATTCAGGATCTGGAATGGGTCATTTTCTCAAGACCTTCTTGGCTTATCCTGCATGTTGGCTTAGGCAGAAGATGCTGCTGTCTGAAGCTGCTCACATTGCCATCTGTTCGTGACTTCTCCCTGAAAAGCCCTAAATCCCCACTTGGTCCATGCTAACTTCTGGTTCCCTTCTTCAGTGTCCAAATCTTTGTCCACAGAATCACATTATCCCACATTGTCACTCACTCTCTCTATATATAGGACAAGGACCTGAGTTTCTCATCAAGGTCAACCCTTCACAATGAGGATCTTTTTCTTGAGGGAAAACTCTTAGCTGTGAACTCAAAGATGCCTTGTTGGGTGTTCGCAAGAGGTTAAAGAGACTCGGTGGAATAGGCAAACGGTGCTGGAAATGGATTGCTTGATATTGTAGAGTAATGCTCCCACCCCAGACCATACTGGCCTACCTGGATGGTCTGCCAAAATGGAGTCATACTGGTCACAGGTCCTCACCCCATCCTGCATGTTGGTGACACATTCCCTCCAAAGCCCCCGGCATTTGTGACTCACCTGGAAGCAAGAGAAAGGACACCCAAAGAGCACTCAGAACACCTCTGCTCCTCAGGGATCATAGAATCATTTGAGTTGGAAGGGACCTTAAAAGACCATCTGGTCCAACTTCCCTGCAATGAACAGGGACACCCACAACCAGCCCAGCAAAGCAGTCCATCAGGCCCTCACCTAGCTTGCAGCCATGAACGTGCGGATGCTCTACTCACCTCCAAGCTGTCATCAGCATTCACCATCCAGCAGTCAGTGCATGTGGCAAGGAGGAGGAATAGGGCTGAGAGGAGAGTGAGACCAAACGCTGTCATCTGCAAGATTGCACTCATGGAGACACCTGCAAGGGAACACGGAGATGCTCTGCGCTGGCCACCTCCCAGGTACCTTGTCCACTGCCTGGGCCAGGGGGTCCTCTGGATCCCCAAGAACAGCTCAGATGGCCTCCAGTTGTGCCAGAGGAAGGCTGGATGGAAGATCAGGAAGGAATTCTTTATAGGGAGTGTTGTCAAGCAGTGGAACTGGCCGCCCAGCGGAGAGCTGGAGTCCCCAACCCTAGAGGCATTTCAGACACATGTGGACACGGCACCGAAGGACAGGGTTTAGTGATAGGACCTGGTAGGTGAACTCGGTGATTTCACCTGGTCACCCTGAAGGCATTTTCCAGACTAGAGGATTCCATAACTCCATAACCCTCAGCACTGCCTCTCTGGGAATCAAGAGCTGCTTGGAAACTATCGTCAAAGAGCCGCTGTAGTCAGACCCCATTATTTGAGCATGTGTCTCCTGATATCCTAAGGTTTTCTTGATGCTTTCATCATTACCTTTCCTTGTAATTCCTTTTTAAGAAAAGCTGTGAATTGTCAAAACACCCAAACTGGAACACGTGGGAGTGTCCCAAGGAGGTGCCCAATTCTCAGGTGCTAAGCCCAAAGAAAGAGGGCTGCTGTGGCTTAATGTGGGTGCCTTTGGGTGCTGCTAAGCATTTCCAGAGAGCAAAGGGGATGGAACAATCTGATTTCCATCACTGCCAGAATTGAAGGGACTTTGCAGAGAAAGCAACTGTACAGAAGGAATGAGCAGAGGACATAATATCTCCAAAGACTGGAGAAGACTCCTACTTTGGTGTGTTTTGCAGCCCAAATCTTGGCACTGCCATATGCTTCAGTGCCTGAAGCTGCAGCCACTGTGTGCAGAGAGGTTCCCCTCAAGGTTTGTTTTTTACCCTTTCTTACTAACTTTATTACTGACAGACACTTAGACCTCACTTTATAATGCTCTGTTAAACCTCCCAGGCCACCACAACTCCCCACAGTTTTTCTTCCTTCCCCAAGACCCCGGCTGTTTTGCAGGCTTTGAAGAAAATCTGTTCAGCCATTTAAGTTAAATCAGGAAAACAAAAATCAAAACAAAACAAAACAAAACCAACAAAAAAAATTCCTTCTCTATAGGAAACGCTCAGTCACTGTTTGCACTTGGGTAACTCCAAAACAGCTTAGTTTTACTGCTGGAGCTTTGGCTGGTACAGCAGGTGGTGGAGCTGCTAGTTTTGTTGTGCTTGGAGGTGTCTTATGGGGAATTAATGATGTTTGGGACAAAGGGGAGCTGCATGGGGAGCATCTGCCTTCATCCAGAACACAGGATCATAGAATTATGGAGGGTGGAAAAAGCTCTAAGATCATGCAGTCCAACCATCCAGCTACCAGCAACACAGCACACAGAGCCCTGTCCAATTGGAAGCCTTACCTTCATCACAGCATCCAGGCTCATCCTCACTGGGGTGCAGCCATATGAAGTCCCACAGTGGGATTCAGTCCCACCTGGATGAGATGTGAAGGTGCCCAATGGAAACGTGATGCCCACAGAGCACTGTGAGCCCACATCTGTGCTGGGCTATTTAATGCCTCTCTAGGGCATGTCAGAGTACTCTGTGTGCTAAGGCACAACGGGGGGCCGCATGGTTAAATGGTAATTGGCTGGAAACTGAGATTGGCCTCCAAAAAACATCACATCTTGACACCTGTGGGAACCAGCTGGGGCTGTGGGAAATGTGGAGAAACACTCCCCAGGTGGGGGACTCTGTGTTCTGGGCAAACGTCCCCTGTTCTTTAATGGCAGCTTTTAATTAGTGCTCAAGGGTGAGTGGCCTGAGGTGTGTTGGCTCCAACTCACTGGTGCAGCAGAGGCAGACAGACAGGGGTGGCAGGAGGAAGAAGTTAAATGCAGTTTGTTGCAGGGAGAGCAATTCAAAACCCTTAGTGCTATCCGTTGGGTTCCCAGCTGTGAAATGGTCCAGCATTTCCCATCTTCCAAAGACATTCATAGGTTTCAAACTGGCAGAGAGGTCAACCCAGAGGCAGCAAAACAAGCAACCTCGACGGGACCCCTCACGGATCCTGGGGGTTCTGTTCAAGGAAGGCTGGATCACCTCTCTGGCTCCCCCAGAATTCAAAGCTTTCGAGGGAGGGATGCAGGAAAAGGCTGTAAAGGACACAGCCTCACAGGGGCACTTAATGCAGCCTGTAAAACTTGTCCATTTCCAGGCTGTGTGGGGGCTCCCAGGCCATTATGCACAGTCACTCCTCTCCGGTGGTTTCCAGCTCAGACAACGTGGCTGCTTGGCCAGAGGCATTTTTGTGGGCTTTTTGCTGACCCTCGAAAGCAGCGCCTCAGCTGCCTCGTGCTGCCCAAATACTTCAGTTCTGTTCCTTACTACCCAGAAAAACTGCTTTCTTGCAAAGCTTCTTGTTACAGCAACCTCTGAGCATCTCTAGCGTAAGCAGTGCCTCACGGCTGTCAGCCGTATCTATGCTCCCATCTCATGGGTCAGTGGGAAACATCACCCCATGTACGTATGTATTTTCAAGTCATGGGACGTATGTAAGAGAGGTACTTTTATTATTTTTTTTTTCCCCTTTAAATAATCCTCTGCAGTACTGAACTGCAGGGGTTTTGGCAGTGCTGCACGCTCCCTCAAATTCTTGAGATTCAGCCCTGCAGAGGCACCCAGGTTCTTGACATGAGTAATTGCTGTGGCTTTATTTCAGATTATCCTGTTTCACGTGGTATTTTGGCTCATGGCAAGACTTTTCTTGAGCATACCTGTGCATGTAGTGGTGAACTAGGGCTGAAATCTTCCAGCAGGGTTTGTACACCTTCATTTTCCAACTTAGATCTCGGAAATTTTCTATTTGTGGTACTTAGATATCCACAAAATGGCTGAAATTCTGGTATGTTCTCCACGTGTATGCATTGGTGACACAGAAAAGAGTTTTGTTTTTATTTTTTACTCTTCTAATCCATGGATTTACTATATATGGAATGAGCCCACCTGTTTGATTCTCAGTTGAAATGTTTTGGGCACTGAAAAGATACAGGTAGAGGGGTAAAAATACCAGTCTTTCAATAATTAAAAACATTTCGTAGGTCAGTGAAGATGAGATGAAGATCACATCTGCATCATACTGGTTTCGTAAGATAAAAAGAAAGAGGCAGTGGGGACAGAAAGCCACTGAAGTGCTCTTTTTAGTGATTTGGATGGCAGTGGATCCCACGCATCGCATGCAACGCTGCGGGCCACCCCAAGCCTGGCAGCCTGTTCCCATAGTTAATTCCACTCTGCCATGGGCAAAACACACAAGGGATTGTCTGGAGGACAGTGGGGGCCTTTGTGCCCCCAAACATGTAATTACTTCTGCAGCTCAGCTGTTTTTCCCCCTCCGCTATGTTCTTCCAGCCTGGGCAGCTGATCCCAGGGAGCCATGGGACTGAGCCTGCGGTAACGTCACAGGAGTTCCCAAAATCAGAGTTTTGGGGAGAATAGAACAAATCTGTGAGCCAGGGGCTGCAGGAAGATAGGGGAGCTGGGCAAAACCGCTGGGCTTCCAGCAGCGCCAAGGAAAAGCAGGTGCTGCAAAAGCAGGAATCAACTCAATTAGCACAGCGAGGAGCAGCCCAGCCCCGAGTTCTTGGAAAAGGGATTAAACCCTGCGGGTCTCCTTCACACGCAGCAGGGTGACTGCAATGAGGGCTTTGTTGTAGGGCTGAGCTGAGGAATGGGAGGTGATGGGAGGGCCATGCTGGGACAGACCCACGCCGGGCTGCAGTCTGACAAGAGCCTTGCTGAGGGCCCAGGCCGTGGCTACAGGGGTGCAGTGCCAGGCCAGTCCGATGGGATTTAGGTGCTTTTGGCTTAAATTAAGCAACCTTTTAAGCCACGGTTTGAGGAACAACACCTGCCTGGCCACAGCTGCAAAGTTCTGCTTCACAGTGGCTCAAAGCCTTCTCAGGAGCCACACTTATTCCAAGTGCCTTCCAAAAGGCTGAGAGGAGGCGGTTCTCACCTAGCAGCCAGCAGCAGGCAGACCCTTCAGCCCAACCCTCTGCCCAAACCACCATCCCTATTGCCCTCCCCAGACCCACTGCCCAGCCCAGGGAAAAGGCCTCAGCCCCACAGCACTGGCATGGAAGCGATGGGAAGAGGCCATTGGGATGGAGGGCAAAGAGATGACTTCAGAAGGACACCCGTAGTCAGAAATATTTTAATACAATTGAGTCACAATTTTTAGTACAAACAATCTGAAAAAAAAAAAACCAAAATAGGAATCCCAAACAGCGCTGCTCCCACGGCGTACATCGCACAGAGAAGTTAATGCAGGTTTACCTTAAAGGAATAAAAACATTCTTCTACACAATGCTGCGCTCCGTATATAAAAACACACTTCAGATACACATATTTTTTAAGCACGGTTTTCCTTCCCAATCCTCACTGCAGTAGCTTTGGGGTGTTTTGAGGGGAAACCAAGCACCAGTCTCCCTGACGGTGCAGACACTACAAGCACTGCTCTCCCCTGATGGCTGACGATATTTTTACATGGGGTCTGCAATGCAAAAGAGAGAGATGGCTGTTAGTCCTTCCTGCCTCGCAGAAGCCAACCCCCAGTGCAGGGTCTGCTCTGCTTCCCTCCTGCATGGGGAGGTGCTGCCCCGACTGTTAATTTTGGGACAGGTGGCCACATTTAGCCAAGAACAAGAGCAGCACATGGGTGTAAAGCAGACCAGGGAGAAATCAGCTACGTGAGGATTTATAAAGTAATAATTTAAAAAAAAAAAAAAAAGGGCAAAACCACAAAGCCAGGCTCTTTGGATCATTTCCACTGTTTCTTTTCCTGAGGTTTAGCTGGCATACCACGTACAGCAGACAGACAGATGGCAGCACCAGGCCTTCAGAGGATCTACAGGAGGAACTGGAGCTGGTGTTAGTAACAGCCACGGCGTGGACACAGAGGTGGTGGCAGTTAGCACTGCTGAGCCTAAGAGACTTCACCGGTCCTATTGGGGAAGGGGCGTTTGGAAACAGGGGGAAGACATCAAAATTCACAGGTTTGTCCATCTTGGAGTTAACTGAAGCAGCTACGCTGGGCACCAAAGTAAAAACAAACCATTGCTTGTGCTCACAGTCCCCATTTTGCCTGCTTTAACCTGGCCAACACCAGTTTGTTCTCCTGCTTAACAAGGCCACATACTTGCGCCTGGTGAGAAATACACCCGGGTCAGATTTTAGCTGGCAGAGCTCAGCTGGAGCACCAGCAACCGCCAAACCGCCGTGCTTTCATTCCTCGTGTGCTCACATCAAGAATGATTAATACAAACTGCGCTTTGGGGCAGCAGCCACGCAGAGCACACCTGCACCCTGAAAGCAGGAATGTTTCCCAAGCCACCAAAGCTGGGGCACGGGGACGCTGAGCCCCTCCAGCACCGCTTGGCAGCATCCCTTTCCCTGGAAAACCCAGTGGTGGGGCTGCAGGAGATGTAGGGGCACATGGGGACAGCCGCACGCAGTGGGGTGGCCCAGCACAAAGCACCTCTGTGCAGCCCACCCCCAGCACCCCATTCTGGGCACTGGGGCACGGCCCAGCCACCCACAGCCCCAGTAGCGCAGGGCTGGGGGCGGAGGTGCAGCCCCCGCAGCCTGGTGGTGCTGGATACGGGGAATTCTGACCAACAGCCCATTTTAGAGGCTTGCGCTGCAACCTGGAAAAGCTCCTGAGAAGCTGGTGCGTCCCCAGCAGGAGAAAAGTCTCTGGTGGTGCCCTTGAGCTGTGCACCCTGTGGGAACAGCGGGGCCGTGCCTGCTCGTGGGAGGGGAGGGCGTGGGAGGGCAGGGCTGGGGTCAGACGTACTCCCGGGCTGTGGAAGGCTGCGACTGTCGGTAGTACTGCTGTCCTTGGCGCTCCTTGGCAGGGCAGGAGCAGCAGAGCAAGGAGCCCCCCAGCACGGTGAGGCTGGCAGCCCCCCAGCCGACAAACAGCGCCGAGCCAAACTCGTACCTGCGGTGAGACAAGGGTTGGTATAGCATCAGGGATGGGAAAAGCAAAGAGGAGTGGGGCTGCGTCACCGCTGCCTACCACAAACTGCCCAAACCAGCACAGGGCAGCCCCAGGGATGCAGAGGAGCTCAGGGAAGTGGTGCCCCCAAGCGGGCTCCTACCTGGCGTTGATCGGAGTGCTGGCACTGAAGAATTCGTAGGTGACCTGCGTGGCATACAAGGAGACGGCCGCTAACGTGCACAGACCTGGGTGTCAAACACCGAGCATCAGCAATGCCCAACTCATTGCCAAACAGCTCCACTTCCCTCCTATGAAAGAGCTTTTCTGCAACAGAGGCACAAAGGCTGCAGCTGCCCAGCGGCTTACCGCAGAGGATGAAGAGGACACCTCCAGCAACAGCGATGCGGCTCTTGGTGATGGGATCCTCTTCACCAACCTTGGTGCATTTCATGCCCACGACGCTCACGATGATGCCGAAGAAGCCCAGGAGGAGAGAAATAACCATGAGAGCCCGGGAGGTCTGGATGTGAACTGCAGGGGGAAACACGCTGCTCGCAGCACTGCGGGGTGAAGTCTCTTCCCACTGGGATGGACCTGTCCTTAACACCCTGTCCGTTACCTTATCCTTAACCCTGTCCTCGCCTTGCAGGGTCACTCACAGCTCCTGGGCCTGGGGCACTGTGCCAGGAGACTTTGGCTCACTCTCAACACCAGGGTCCCCAGCTTTCCTCCTCACCACCCTCTTTTTCCTCCCTCCCTGCTCTTCTCACTGCAATTTCAGCAGCAGCACCATCCCCAAATGCTGTGCACAGCCCTAGGGTCGTGATGTCCCCACGTGGCACCCACTGTTGGGATCAAACCCACAGGGATTGGGGGCAAAGACAAAGGGTCTGAAACCCATGGGCACAAGCTGGGATCAGATCTACAGCAGGGTTCTGACCCACATCGGGACTCAAACTGTGGGTGCAAAGCAGGACTGGAACACGAAGAGAAGAGTGAGGGGCTCAGACCCACAGCAGGATGCAGACCCATGGCAGAACAAGGAGAGCTCGACTCACTCTCAGCACTGGGGCCTCAGCCTTCCTCCCCACCATGCTCTTCCTCCTCCCTCCACACTCTTTTGCCTGCAATTTCACCACAGTCCCCAACACTATGCACAACCCCAGGGCTGCAATGTCCCCAGTGTGCAGCTGCCATTCCCAAATTTGATGCCCACTGTGTGGCTCAAACCCACAGAGACTGGGGAGGGCGAGGGCTTTAAGCTCATGGCCAAGAGATGGGCTCAGCCCTATTTCTGGGGCTCTGAGCTGCAGTAGGGCTCAAACTGTGGGTACAAAGTGGGACTGGAGCACGGAGAGAAGCACAAAGGGCTCAGACCCACAGCAGGATGCAGACCCACGGAGGAACGAGGAGAGCTCTGACGTGCACTGGGCTCAGATGTTCAGGGGGAAGGTGGGCTCTTCTCACAGAGCTGGGAAGGGGAGCTCAAACCCTATTCTCCCCTCAAAAAAGGGGCATAGGGCCGGGACCCACAGGATGGCTCAGATCAGCGGGAAGGGCAGTAAGGGGGCTCGGACCCGGGCTGGGAAGTGGGGAGGAGTTGGCTCAAAGCCGCGGGGGTTGGCTCAGCCCCCTGGAAGGGGCTCAGCGCCGAGGAAGGGATATGCCCGCCGCCCCTGTACGCACCGTCGAGGGAGAGCAGCGAGTCGTGCAGGCGGCACTGCACCTGCCCGGTGCTCTGCGCGGCGCAGCTCATCCACAGCCCTTCGTGCAGCCCCACCGCCGTGATGATGGCGTCTCCGGCGTACGAGCTCTGTCTCCACTGGGGCAGAGCCGCGGCGGCCAGAGCCGCCACCCACCCGCCCAACGCCGCCAGGTACCCCGCCAGCTCCCGCGCTCCGCCGCCCATCGCCGCCGCGCTGCGCCCGGCCCGGCCCGGCTCTGCCCGGGGGTGTGCCCGCCGCGTCCCGCCCCGAGCTCCGTCAGCCCCTCCTCTGGGCTGGAGGGGCCGTGGGGGGGAGGTGGGTGGTTAGGGTCAGGGAGCGGAGCGGGGTGCCGGGTGTCTACCGAGAAAAGAGGGATTCGGATGGGGACCTGGGGAGGTGGGGGATGTGGGAGATGGGGACCCCCAGGAAGGCCGAGGGGCAGTGGGGTGGGGGCTTTGGGGTGGGGGAGGTGAACCCCCGCGGGGCCATCGGAGCAGGGACCCCTGGGGATGCTGCAGGGGTGGGTGCAGGAGTGTGACACCGTGCTGTGCTGCCCAGAGGGGGGCACGCAGGGCAGTGGGCATTTGGCCGTGCCAAGAGGAACTCGGAGCTCTCAGTGGCGTGGAGCTCTTGGTAACATGGAGCCCTCAGTGGCATGGAGCTCTTGATGGCACGGAGCTCTCTGTTTTCTATGGAGCCCTTGGTGGCATGGAGCTCTCAGTGGTATGGAGTTCTTGGTGACAGGGAGTTCTTTGGTGGCATGGAGCCCTCCATGGGATGGAGCTCTTGGTGAAATTGAACCCGTGTTGAAATGGGAGTCTTAGTGGCATGGAGCTCTTGGTGGTATGGAGCTCTTGGTGGTATGGAGCTCTCAGTGCTATGGAACCCTGGATGGCATGGAATCCATATTGGCACTGACTACTTGCTGTCATAGAGCCCTGGGTGGCATGGAGTTCTTGATGGTATGAAGCTCTTGGTGTTATGGAGCTCTTTGTGCCATGGCACCCTCACCTCAGTGCTATGGACCCCTTGGTGGTATGGAGCCATTGGTGGCATGGAGCCCTCAGTAACACGGAGTCCTTGGTTGCACGGAGCTGTTGATGACATGAAATCCTTGGTGGCACAGAGCATGGCATGGAGTTCTTGGTGGCTTGGAGCTCTCACTGGTGCTCTTGATGACACAGAGCCCTTGGTGGCATGGAACCCTTGGTGAAACGGAGCTCTTGGTGACATGGAGCCCTCGGTGGCCGTTTGCTGGGTGCAGGGAGCTGGCAGCTGCCCCAAGCATTGCCCTCCTGCCGGGCTGGCCACCCTGGCAATCGTTAACCACCATCTCATCAGCAGTCAGCTCACGCTCGCTGTGGCCCCAGGCTGAGCTCCACACCTGGGGGACAGCGGGCAGCTCCTGCACCAGTATGCGAGCAGGGAACCCATAGGGAGAAACCATCCTCCTGCTGCTGCCATCCCTGTGCTGGGCACTGACCCCCCTGCCCCTGCCTGTTCGTGCAGGGCGTTTTGCGGGCGGTGTTTCAGAGCATGTGCTCGCATTCCCCAGATGGTTATGGTAATGGTGTGGGGACAATTCACTGCCCTGTTCGGCTGCTGCTCAATGTCCTTCTTGTTTAGAGAGAGGGCAGAGCTTCACACCCACTGGCCAGGACAGTGGGTGTCATAACAGGGTGAGCTGCCCCCACTGTCCCCAGGTCCCTTCTGGCCTAAACATGAAGCTTTTGCGTCCCTCCTGGGGATGCTGCAGGGCTACTGCAGGGGTTGCATTGCCACTCCCTGGGTGCAAGAGTCCTAAAGCACCTGGGGTCAAAGCCTACAGGCTGTGCAACCAGAAGGCTTTTGCCACGGGACAATGACCTCTGCTCCCTGCTGTGCCCCATCACCAGCGCTGCTGGGCAGAAAACCCCAGCTCTGTGGCACGGATAGATATGCTGTGCCAGTGGCTCTGCTCCCAGCAGCGCAGGGCTGCTGCCCTCGCCTGGGCACCAGGATGGCTGCAAGGATGCACCCACAGCCGGGCTTTTGGAAAAGACACCTTTATTCACCAGTCCTCCGCAGAAGGCACTTAAATAGCCGTGGTGGGGAGTGGGCTCAAGCAAAGAAGAAAGGCACGTTTGGTGTGGCTCCAGCCCTCCCAGCCCCACACTGCTACCATGGCACTGGGTCTTCAACTCTAAAAAACATCCCTCCCTGTCCCCCGTGTTCCTCACCCCTATCCACTCCCAAAGTCTGGCTGCTCATCTCAAAGTTGGTGGCAGCTCCACAGCAGGGCTGGGAGCCGCAGAGCTCTCCATGCTGCACCACAAAGTAGGGCCCAGCCTGCAGCCCAGGGCTGAGCAGCCAAAGCCACGTGGTGGCTGCAGCTGTGTCCCAAATGGCGTGGAGCTGGTGATGCTGGCCCTGGCAGGGCTGGGATCCTGCATGAGGATTGTCACAGTTCATCCTTCCCTGCTGCATGCAAGCCAGCAGTGCTGGTGGCAGCCGTTGGCTCCTGCTCCGTGCTCGTCTCCTGCAGCAAATCCACCTCTTCTGTCCTGAAAAGCATCTTCACCAAATCGTCCGCCTGCACTCGCTCCTGTGGGCCAGAGCTCACATCACACCCTTCCACAGAGAGCAGCCCCCAAGACCCTCCTGCTGCCCAGGGAGCGGGGTGAGGTGCTTACTCGCTCGCTGTGCCGAGGGTCCAGGGTGAACCAGAGTGCAATAGCACAGCGTTGGCCTTTGGTCACAGCCTTCACCCCGTGGGGGTTCTCTGAGCCAGAGGAGAAGCCCACGGCACGGCCACACTGGGGCTGCACCTCTGCCTGTGAGAAGAGACCCTGCTGCACCATGGGGACACGGGGAGAGCCAGCCCCAAACCCACATTCACCCTGTGCACTGGCACAAAGCATTTTCCCCAGGGATGGATAAGACTTGGCAGCGGAGCTGTGCGTGGAGCTCCAGGGAGCCGAGCTACTTACAGTCTGTGTCTTGGCATCCAGCTCTGTGAAGTAGAAAGCGCCCCCTTCAAAGTCCCCATTGAGGTAGAGGATGGCACTAAAGAAAGCAGGGAACAAGGTAACACCCATCACCCCAGGCACCCAAACCCTGACCCACAGCAAGAGGCCAAGGCAAGAGAGCCCGAGCTGGGCTGCCCTTCTGTCCTGCTTCTCACCTGGGGGCTGCTAAGCTTAACAGCCTCAGAAGGGCAGCTCAGCCCCACGGACACCTCGGTACCTGTAATCCCGGAAGGTGTAGGCTGGTGGTTCCTTCACACACACCAGGGCCTCCGCGTTGAGGATGCAGTTGTCCACATGCACCTCGTGGCTGTTGTCACTCCGGCCTTCCTGCTTCTCTAGGGTGGAACAAGAGGTTGTGCATCAGTACTGCTTTGTCCGTATGGGAACGGGGTGTGTCTCCAAACACTGTGTGTGTGGATGTTGGGATGAGGTGGGGTTGGCCTCTGCTCCCAGGTAACAGCAACAGGACAAGAGGAGATGGCCTCAAGCTACACCATGGGAGGCTCAGGCTACATATTAGGAACAATTCCTTCTCAGAAAGGGTCCTGGGCAGAGGGTGAGGGGGCTTTGCATCTCCTTGCACAGCAGTCCTTTGGGGCCGTGCTCACCATCGATGGCTGTGCGGCACACCAGGTGTGAGTAGGAGAAATGGAGCGGGACCTCCAGGCGGAAGTAGGACTCCATCATGTGCCGCACCTTCTCCGTCACGTTGTAGTAGAGGTGGGCACTCTGCAGGGGGACCTTGCCCTCCTGGCCCAGCTGTGGGGGACAGACAGCACTTGGGCTCAGCTGCAGTGGGGCAGCAGCCCCAGGCACCCACAGCCACGCTAACCTTGAGGGCCTTCAGGACGGTGACACCATAGAAGGTCTCACTGGGGGTGTGAGGCGATGTCTTCCCACGATAGCCATCCCCTGCCGAGGCAGCTGCCTGCAAAGCCCAGCCAACGTTATCCCACCTGATTTCTGAGGCACAGGATGTCCTTCAGCATCCCTGCATCCCCGTGCTCACGTTGGTGAGTCTCTGCAGCTCCCGGCACTCCTCAGCTGAGAGGACTCCGTCCACCACAACGCGCTGAGACCCGTTCAGGCTTTTGGAGTTCATGGTGACGCTGGCTCCCTCGTACACCAAGGGGCCACCTGCAGCACAGGTGGGATCAGGAGGGAGTATGGATGGAACTGGGGGCAGCGCTGAGGGACTTCAGGCTGGCACCGGGACCTGGAGCTCCCCACACCTTCTCGGATGAACTTGCTCATTTCTGCAGACTCCTTTGCTTTCTCCTCCACCAGCGTCTCAATCTCCTTCATCAGGTTGCCGATCTCCTCGGAGATGCGCGCCGCTGTCTCCCGCTCTACCCTGGGCACACAGTGGCCATCAGCTCCACTGCCCCACTGTCCCCAAGTCGGGAAGAAGGCATGCCAAGGCAAGGACAGGACAAGTTGTGTCTAAGGGCTGCTGACAAAGCCCAAGGTGTGAAGGTGTCATCTCAGCGCAGCGCTCACCCCCTACCCCAAGCTGCTTGGGGTGACCCAAGGACCAAGCTCTGCCCTCCAGCAACCTCTCCCAGCCCCAGCATCAGATAATTCCTTCTGCAATTGCTGCTTTGAGCCCAAGGAAGGCAGAGAGGTGCCCCCGTTGGTTGCTCACCCCAATGGCAACTGGCCAAACACTCACTTTTGTTTCTCTCGCAGCCTCTTTGGTATCACCTCCTCAGGCGTCCACGTGTCCTACAGCCACAAGGACAGCATCAGTAGCTGGATAAGGACCTGCCTCCGATACCACATCCCCTTTCCCTGCAGACAGTCCCTCCAGCTGCCACCAGCCTTGGTGTGGTGCCACTCACCGGGTCCACAAATGGGATCCCAAAGACGTCGTAGCTGAAGAAGAGCAGCTCCTTCTCCATGAGGCTTCGCTGGCGGTATGCCTGGATCTCCTGGGCCAGGGGCAGAGGGGTGGGTCAGGGCAGCTCTCCCACCTGCTGTCCCCACTGCAACCCAACCCAGATCAGCCCACAAAACCTCTGCCAGGGCTCAGAGCCCTGAAAGGACAGAATCCATCCTATGCTGGCTCGTTCCAGTGGTCACCCACCTTTCGGGGCTCAATGGGCCTTGCCAGGTCTTCTCCCAGGACAGCAGTGTAATAGGCCAAATTCTGGTTCATCACCTCATCATTTGGGAAGAAGAGCAAGTATGTTTTGGTGCATTCAATTGCTTTTTCATAATTCCCATCTGGAAAGAGAAACAGAACCATTACAGCATGTCTTCTCCCTGTCTTTCTGGTGCCCAGCTCTGGCACAAGCACAATCCACTGCTGGAGCAGAGACTGGGGAGGATGATGAGAATTTGATAGGGAACAGAGTAAATGGGGATGCAGAGAAGAAACAACGGAGAAAGCTCAAATCTGCAAAGGATCTCCCTCTAAGCAGGGGCAGATACTCTGAAGTAAAGACAACTGCTGCCACAAAGGGAAACTAACAGTGTGAGGTGCTCTCCCACCTCAGCAGCAATCAGTGCCGCAGGCTGAGGAATTTTCATGCTTGGAAAATGTATCTTAAAGCCTATTTCCAGACAGTAACACCCAACCATTTCCATGCTAACCTGCAATTTTCAGCCACTTAAGCACTCTGACCTACTTTCATCTACAGTATTTCATCCTTTCAGTCTTCCTGGAGTTCAGCTTTGGCTGTTTGTTTGTTTTTTAATTCTTCTGGGGAAATTTGCAAAGAAATAGTTCAATTTTTTTCTAACAAGGAGAACAAAAAAAGACAATATCCATTTGCCTGGGTTATAACAAACTCTCCTGGAGGGACAGAGAGCCTCTTTTGTTTGGATGTGAGGCAGAAAGCTGGCAGAAAAAAAATGCCCCTCCAGGCTGTAGTGAAGCTGCACAGGAATTTGGCATTTAAGCAGCACGGCTCACTGTAACGGAGGGCAGCAAGACACAGCTCTCCTAAGGCACACTGCTGTCCATGAGCCTTTATGCCCTCAGCATGATGTCAGTGTTGATATGAGCAGTGCCAGGAGTCCTGGCCATTGCAGGATGGGGCAACGAGCTGCTTACTGTTGTAGTAGGCAAACTGCAAGTAGTTGAAATGTGAGGGCAGGAAATCCTCCAGGGGCTTCTCCCGGCCAGGCTGCGAGGCGAGCTCTGTGACACAGCCCTGCTTGCAGCTCAGCACCTGCATGTAGTGATCTGGTGGAGAAAAAATCCCGTATCACTGCTTGGGGTCTCCGAAGAGCTGGTGGATGAGACATCATAGGGTCCCCGCTCCAATCACCAGCTTGCAGCACTGGAGACCCCCAGGGACGGTCCCCCACCGCCATATGACTGGTGTCACATCCCATAAAGGAGGAGTTCCTCCTGTCAGTCTCAGCCTCCCAGCCCCGTGCCCTGGTGACCCCTTCTCCACATCCCTCTGGAAATGGGGAGGGGGTCCTGGGCAGCATTCCTCCTAGTGAAATCTACGGGGATCACAGAATGGCTTAGGTTGGAGGGGACTTTAATCATCACGCAGATCAAAACCCCCAGCCATGGGATGGATGCCCTTCACCAGCGCAGGCTGCCCAGGGTCCCACCTGTGGCCTTGGACACCTCCAGGGATGGGGCACCCACAGCTCTGGGCAGCACTGTCAGGGTCTGGATGAGAGGTGTGCTCACCCCATAGGGAATTTTGGTCCCAACCCCTCACAAAGGGCTTTGCACAGGCGCTCCCACCTGTCATGGCCTGGAACAGGTCTGCATTGTACTCCAGGTAGTTGTAGCCTTCGTAGTCATAGGGCCCCTCACAGAGAGCACGGCACTCAGTGTCTGCCACAAAGTATTCCTCCAGTGCCTTCTCCAGGTGCAGGACAGCAGCAGCCGGCTGCTCCTCGCTGTAAAACCGGACACCCAGGCGGAACTCTGTCTGCAGGGAGCCAGGCAGAGCTGTGAGCACGAAGCTGCCCAGTGCCCATTCATACAATCATAGAACAGGTGGTACTGGGAGGGATCCTTAAGGCCATGCAGATCCAACCCTGCTGCAGGGAGCAGGGAAACTCACAGCTCCATCAGTGCTCAGAGCCCCGTTCCCTGACCTTGGGTGTCTGCAGGGTTGGGGCACCACATGTGCTCAGAGCATTGGTCCCAGGGACACCTCTCACCATGTGGACACACAGCAGTGCTGTGTGCTTGCTAAGCCCACAGCCAATCTCCCCCTCCCCACACGCAGCCCTGGGCAGGTATTTTAGGAGCGCTGCCACATTCCCAGACAAGAAAACACAGTTTTGGGGTAAAACCCAACACGAGGATGGGGCACCCACCATGTGAGGCCTGGCCTCCAGGTCAGCAAAGTCGGACTCCCTGACGCCCGCCATCATCTGGTAGTACTCCAGGTTCTGCTTCATCTCCACGTGCTCGGGGTTGGCCACGAAGAAGGTGTGGGCTGCAGCCACGGCCTTGGCCACCTTATTGATCTGGGGGAGGGCAGAGGAGTGGGTGGGTGAGGGACCCCAACTTTTGGAGCTCAGACACAGAGGACTGGGCCATCCTGAGCATGCACATTGCTTCCCAGCCCCCATACCGGGTCAGTACTGGATGTGGGGTCTCAATATGAGGTGTGGGGTCCCAGTACCGGGAGTGGGGGCCCAGTGCCGCGTATGGGGGTCCGAGTACTGAGCACGTGTGGGGGCGTGGACGGTTTCTCCCCCCGCACGCCTCGGGGGCGGCAGGCCCCAGCCAGGCCCGACGTGGCACTGCGGGGGGAGCAGCGGAGGGATGGGAGGAGGGCCCGGGGCCGCCTCCCTGTCCCCCAGCATCACTCCCATCCCCGCCGCCCGCCTCCTCCCCGCCCGCCCCTCGGCTCGCGCGTTCCGCTGCGGTCGGATCGCACCTCCGGACCCCTCCCGGGCGCCGCTCCCCGATCTTCCCCCCGGGATCTCATCTCCTTCGGGGCCGTACCTTGAAGTAGGCGACCTGGAGGTAGTTGTAGGGGCTCCGCTTGCGGAACTCTCGCTCCAGCTCCTCGCCCAGGCGGTACCGGGAGGGCTGGGTGGGCCCGCAGCCCCGGAGGCAGGCGGCGCGCCGCAGCAGCCCCCGGAAGAACAGCAGATCGTGGAGAGCCGGCTCGAGTCCATCCGTCGGTACCACCGCGGTGGCATTGGCGCAGCGCAGGCGGCACCGAACCGACCGAGCGCGGATAGCGGCGCGGGCCCGCAGCGCCCGCTCCATCTGCAGCACCACGGCGGGCCAGTCCCC
This sequence comes from Chrysolophus pictus, assembly GCA_037305975.1. NCBI lineage: Eukaryota > Metazoa > Chordata > Aves > Galliformes > Phasianidae > Chrysolophus > Chrysolophus pictus. The sequence goes on along the minus strand of CM074596.1, from coordinate 6,378,274 downwards.
CCGCGCGTACGCTTCGGCGCCGGCAGCGAAGAGCGCGTCCGGGGGCTCGGCCGGCAGCGGGGGATCGGAGTGCTCCGGTGGTCCCCGCGGTGCCGGCGGCTCCGCCGCCCAGACCAGCAGCGGCAGCAGCGGCAGCAGCAGCGCCATGGCCGAGCCTGCGGCCGCCCGGCTTCGCGCCAGACCACGCCTCCCGCCCAGGCCACGCCCACTGCTCACGACCACGCCCACATCGCATACAGCAATGCTTTTGGCCCCGCCCCCCGACTGACCACGCCCGCATCCTACACCCACATAGCTTTTGGCCCCGCCCCCCGCCCGCACCGGAAGCTCCGCCTCGAGCGGAAGGGGCGGGGCGAGGCGGGCTATGGCGGCCGTAGGAGGGGAGGATGGCGGTGGTGGCGGTGCGGGCCTGGCTTTGGCCTTGGTGGAAGGCAGCGCCGGGCGGGCCGCCCGCGTCGGGGACCCGGGGGACTTGGTGGCGCTGGCCCGGCAGGTGCAGCAGGTGAGGGCCGGGCACGGTCCCCCGGGGAAGCGGCTGGGCCGGGGCTGAGGCCGTGCGGACACCCGGTGTCCCGCTGGTTCCCGGCAGCGCCCCGAGTCAGCACCGCCGCGTTGTCCCCGCTCTGTGCCGGTGCCTCTCGCCGTGTTGAAGGGTCACAGAAAGGCTCGGGTTGGAGGAACCTTGCAGACCATCCATCTCCAGCCCCTTCCATGTCCTCCTTCCCTACCGCCCCAGGTGCTCCAGTGCCTCCCAGCGCTGTGTGCTGTTCTCCAGCGGGTCCCACCGTGGCTTCAGTGCCCCCCAGTCTTTTCTGCTGCTCCCCCCAGTGCACCCTTTTATGCCTCACTGTCCCTCTCAGTGTCTCTCTACCCATCCCAGTGCCTCCCAGTATGTCCTGCATCCCTGTATGCCCCATTGCCCCTGCTGTGTGCTGCAGCCTACCACCTTGGTACGAGGTCACTGAATGGTTCAGGGTGGAAGGAACCTTATAGATGCTCCATTGGGTTTCAGTATTTCCTGCTGTTCTCCTCGGCATCCTTGTATGCCTTGCTCTTCCCCTCAGTGCCTCCCTCCCCATCCCAGTGCCTCCCAGTATGTCCTCCTCCCCTTCTCTAGCCCCTCCAAACACCTCCTCATAGATCCTTCTGCCTTCTCTCGGTGTATCCCACTTCTTTTGGTCCACTTCTGTCCTGCTGCCCATCTCCTGCCCACTGTGCCTCCCCCTCATCTGCATCTGTGTACCCAGCTGTCTGGGGATGCTGTGGTGTCCCTCCACCAGGCACGGAGTGCTGGGGGGCTCAGAGCTGCCTGTGCAGCTCATGTTAGACCTCTGTTAATACAACTGTTGCTTCCCCATGTCCATAGGGCCCTGGCTGCCTTCATCCTCACCAACCCCTCTGTCTCTTGCAGGCAGATGAGTTTGTTCGAGCCAACGCCTGCAACAAGCTGACGGTCATTGCTGAGCAGATCCGGTGCTTGCAGGAGCAGGCTCGGAAGGTGAGGATGCGTCCAGTGGCAGGAAGGAAACGAGGATAAAGGTTTGCTTTTACTTGGCTGCTAGGTATTTGGGAAAAGCTGTGGGCTGGTTGTGAATCATTGCCTGAAGCCAAGTAGACAAGATTCAGAGGGATGACAGCCAGAGTTCACTGTCTGGTATCAACTTGGGGCACAAGGGAGGTTTTGGGGGCTTTGCCTTACTCTGCATATCAGGGGGGGCTTCTGTCAGGTGCACTGAGTCCTTTCAGAGGAGGGGCAGGAGCTGATGGTCAGCCCACAGCAGCTAGGATGTCAGTTACAACTGTGACAGAAAACTCCTGTCACTGTAGGGTGTCTCCCAGGAAGAGCTTGTGCAACAGGGTGACAGTGTGACTCTGGATAGTCGCTCTGAGGTGAATCCAAGCCCTTGGGAGAAGATGAGCTTTGCTCCGAGGTTTGGGTGTGTCTCAGCTTTTGAGTTTGTCTTAGTTGCCAGAGCAGTTGATCCTGGCTGTCAACCTAGCAGTGCTCAGCTGTCCTCTTCCATTTTATCTTCACCCCTACAGGTGTGCTCATAGAACCAAAAACAAGTTATGGAGTGAGAAGGGACCTGCTGGTCATTGCAGCTGGCCTGCTGTCATCAGGCAATTATGTCATATGGTTGTTAAGAGCTGCAGCTGGGGAGCTGAGTTCCCCTGTGCTTGCTGTGCCTTCCCCAGGTTACTTCAGCAGGGAAGTCCCCAGAGTCTGTGTGTGGAGGCAAGGAATGACTCCAGCCAATAGTGGGGGCAGGGGCAGAGGTGAACCCGGGGCTGTGAAGAGTTTACTGCTGTTTGGAGGTATCTGCACCTCTGTGGAGGGTTGCAGGAGTCCCAAAGTGCAGCTCAGCAGAGGAAACTTGAAGAAAATAAATGTCTCTTTGGAAAGCATCTACTTCCTGGGGCAAGCGATAGGATGAAGCAAGAGCTGTGCTGGGAGGGCAGAGTCTTGTGGGCTCTGGCTGAGATGCAGAAGTGTGTGTGTAAGTTATAAGAAGTAAGTAATCAGTTATATTTCAAGTGTGGAAATTTTACATTTGTTTTTAGGTCTTGGAAGATGCTAACAGGGATGCTGATCTGCACCACGTGGCCTGCAACTTAGTGAAGAAGCCAGGAAACGTTTACTACTTGTATAGGAGAGAGAGTGGCCAAAAGTACTTCTCCATCCTGTCTCCTAAGGTGTGTGGCAGCAGCCTCTGAGGAAACAGGGAGGGGAAGAGAGAGAATTTCTGGTACTTGGGCACTTCTGGAACTCTGACAAAAACACTGGTTTGATGGAGCCATTCACAGACCTGTGCTCGGTTCGGTTTCTTGGTCTGCATTATCTGCTGGTCTAAGGTGGGCAGTGTCTTTCACAGGTAGACTTCAATTCAGTCTCTGCCATTCTTTTTATGAAAGCAGAAAAATGCAGAAGTGCCCCGGGCCTTCCCTGTCTGCTGTGGTTGTTGGCAGCAGTTTTTTCTCAGGTGCTTTAGCCCAGGGGTTGAGATGGTTTGCAGCTTGGTGTTTTGTTTCTATGGGAAATGGTGATGACTCTCCTCTTGAGTTAGTGTTGGAGGTGTTTTCCTTGCAGGCAACCCATTTTCTAATGCACAGGGTAAAGACTTCAGAGTAAACAGCAATGAGCAAGGTAGAAGAGCTCTGCAGGGTGATACTGTGTCCCCAGACCTCCCTATGTCAGCAGCACTGTACTGTACCTTGATTGGTCTTAGACTCAGAGTAGTTAATCTTATTTTTAGGTTGGAAAGTGGGACATCTGTATAGCTGGGATGCCTTGAAGGTGGTGGGGAACGCCAGTCTGGGCAGGGAGGCCGAGACTATCAGCACAGTGTGGCTCCAAGGGAAACCCAGTAGCAATGTATATCTGTCCTTTCTCTTCCAGGAGTGGGGGACCAGCCCCCATGAGTTTCTCGGTGCCTATAAGCTCCAGCACGACATGTCCTGGACGCCTTTTGAGGACATTGAGCGACGAGATGCTGAAATAAACATCTTGGATAAACTGCTGAGCCGGCAGGCAGCGCTCCCCCCATGCACAGAGCCCAACTTCCAGGGCCTCACCAAATGATGTGAAGTGTGGTGGCCATACAGGACCTCTGAACAGAGCTAATGCCTGAGGACAGGCAGTGCCTGAGCATTGCCAAAGGCAGGGCAAGGAAAGAGACCAAGAAATGAAAATGCTGATGCTGCCAGTACTTGCTCTTTGCTTTAATAAGACTAATTCTGAATTCAGTCTTACTAGATTTTCTAGTAATCAAGTAACTTATTTCTTTGACTTATGCCAAGCTGTAACAAGAGACAGATGATATCAGATGGAATAATTTCAAAAGGACTTGAGGCAAAAAGCAAATATGCTTGGGGTGGATTGATAGTGTTATAAAATATGTCCTACCCACCTGGCTGTGGCATACCTCACAGGGACTATGTGTGGCAGGTAGTGATTTCTAGTCTGGATTTTGGCCCTTATTACAACACGCACATTTAGGAAGCCCTCTGGCATGGGAAGAGTGGTCAAAATCGCATGCAAAGAGGTCTGTTGTTCTTTGTTCCCTTTCCTGTATGGATTTGTTCATCTTAGACCAAGTAGGGCTCCTCCTGGCCCTTGTCCTGCAGCAGAAGAGGTTTTTGTGCCTGGATAGAGACCTGAAGATGGGGATGCTGCAGCTCTGGGTTCTCCCACGTCACCCTCAGCTCACCTGCATCTTGTCTGTACCAGGCTTCTCCTGTTGCGGTGCTGCCATCAGCCCAGTCCCATCCTGCTGTGCTTCTCTGTTGCTGGCAGAAATCTCAGAGTCAGCGTAGGATTTTGGAAGAAGCTTTTCTCAGCTCACCCTCCCTCATTTAGAGCACTGGGCAAATTCAAAGCAGTGTGTTGTTATTATTAGACCTGGGTATAATTAATTCCTTATCAAGTCACAAGTGCTTAATTTGATAGGGTGTTTTTTTTTTTTCCCCTGCATGTTTTATCACCCCAGGTCTTATTTTACTGCATGTTATTAAATCTTAACTTGGAAGGGAGAAAGTTAATTACTGCATAGGCTTTGCCATAGTGCTAATTACAGCAACATCAGAGACCTTCGTCTGTGATTTATGCTCCTCTGGGAAGAAGGTATTCCTGTCCCAGTTTTATCTGTTTCCCATCATTAAGAATTGTAAGCTGATGTACATGCACAAGGGGACTTGAGTGATGTCTGCTGCCTCTGTCCTTTGCAGCTTGTGATTTCTTATTTTGGACTTTGACAGGATTTCACTTCTCCAGCAAAGCCTTCTGACCCTCTGTGTCCTGTAGCTCTGCTGCCCTGCTGCAGTTCCTGTGGGTGCCAGCACTTGCTGCTTAAATGACAGCTGTGTGTCACGGAGGGCTGGTGCTCTGTGCCAGCATTTTTCTGCTGGGTAGAGGGATCCTGTTCAGTGAACATAAATGCCTCTTCTAGCCTCTCCTGCCACCTTGCTCTTTGGAGGTTTGCTGTAACCTACTTCTCCATCCTAATCATGTGCTGCCCATCTTGCAGAGTCCTGCCTGTCCTTTCTGTATCTCCAACAAGCAAAAGGCTTGCAGCAAGTGCAGCATATCCAGCATTGCATCGTGGTGCTCTCTGTGCTGCAGGCAGGGAGATAAGGCAAGGTACCAGTGCAGAGCTGAGCAACCCGTCCTGTGTAAAATAGGCAGGGATGGAGCTGGTGACAGAAAGGTGAAAGATACTGAACAGCAGCCTCCTGCATCACTTGCAGCTGAGGATGCAATTCTGCTGCAGCATCACCTCTCTGTAATGTACTTACTGCAAGAGAACAGAGGAGACAGTGCTGGCAAAACCTCTAGTGGAGCTTGTGGAGGGTTCCCTGAGTGCCTCTGGGCTTGTGAGTGCCTCTGCTTGGTTCAGCCTGTCCCCAGCTCTTTCCTTAATGCATTTTTGGATCAATAGGGTGGGAATTTCATCAGAAACAAAGCACCAAACTGCAGCTGGGAGGAGTCAGTGAGATGCAGCACTAGAGAGAGGTCTGGGCTGTCCGTGGGTGAGGAGTTGGCCTCTGCTTGCTCCTACATGCTTCTCACGTCTTTCATTTGGGTGAGTGCATGCACCCGTCTCAGGTGAACAAACTTCTGGGTGAGGACTGAACGAGGCAGCAGATGTTTGTGACTCACTGTGGAAAACACCACTGAAGGTGTGTGATTCTGCAAGTCTGGGGAAGTTTTTCATGTTGTGCTTCTGCTTAAATCATAGCAAGGAAAAATGGGGCTTTGAAAAAGAACCCTGGCTGCCTTTCCAGCCACTGCTGTTTCTGAGGGTATGCCAGGCTGCATTCAAAGGGAGGGAAGGAAACCAGAGGCTGTTTCATCTGCTGTATAAAAGGTTAAAAATCAGGGTCCTCCTTTGAGACCCCTGTTTCCATTCAGTCACATTTATCTGCACCCAAGTTTAATTTAATGCTTTTCCATCTCAGGTCACTTTACAGAGCTAATCCATGTGCAAGCTGAGAATGGACTCAGTGACATGAGAAATGTTGCATTTAGGTGTTTTCTGTGTAAAGCTGGTTGCAACAAGGAGCAGAGCTTTGCAAACAGCCCTTCTTCCTTTTGAAACAGTGCTGCTGCACTCAGCAAAGGTGGCACAGTGCAGCTTGCTGGCTCTGGAGGCAGTGGCTGTGGGTAGGTATGCACCCAGTCATGGTATTTCATAAAGATTTCTCTCCCCTTGCTCTTCAATGAGCGCTCAGGGCAGTAGTGGATGTGAAGCCAACGGCTCGTTCCAAAAGCCCCAGGAATGGACAGTGTCTGTGGGAGATGTGCTTCTGATGCCAGTAGTGCTTGGCAGAGTGGCTTTGCTCATCTTTGGCTGTGCTCCCTGGAGCTGATGTTTGCTGACATGAGACTTGTTGTCTTCTTTTGATCCCAAGAGATGAGTTTAATAATGACTTGATGGGACAGAGAGTGCAGGAAACATCTCCCTGATGTACCAAGAGCATTACAGCACCTTTGAATTTTTGCATTTTGAGGGCAAAGAACCAGGGCTGAGCAAAATCAGAGAAGGGGCAGAGGAGTTTTCAGCCTCATCAGATGGTTTTCAGCTGCCCACTGCAGGGCAGCACCGCAGGCTTACTGCTGCTAACACTGCCTTCCTGAGCTGCACAACAAGCCCAGCAGGTCTTCCTGGCTCTTAAGAATTCAGTTGATCTAAATGAGTTTTCTCTTTCAGCCAGGAGACTGCTTTTTGGCTCCTGCTACTCAAACGCTGTGTGAGAGCTATGTCTGAGTGTCCCGATGCTCCCTGAGTGGATATCTTCACCCTTACCACACATATCTTGAACAAAAGACCTTCAGCTTAAATACATTATCTGCATTACTTGTGCAAAAGGTTTCCTGCTCAGCAATATTCAATAACATTCAGTATCTAAAAGGAGCCTACAAACAGGAGGGGAATCAACTCTTTGAAAAGCGAGATAACAGCAGGACAAGGGGAAATGGTTTTAAGTTGAGGGAGGGAAGATTGAGGTTGGATGTCAGGGGGAAATTCTTTACAGAGAGGTGAGGTGCTGGAACAGCTGCCCAGAGAGGCTGTGGATGCTCTGTCCATCCCTGGAGGTGTTCAAGGCCAAGTTGGATGGGGCCCTGGGCAGCCTGGGCTGGTATGAAATGTGGAGGTTGGTGGCCCTGCGTGTGGCAGGGGGTAGGAGCTTCATGATCCTTGAGGTCCCTTCCAACCCAAACCATTCTGTGATTCTGTGGCACACTGGAACAGGTTGCCCAAGGAGGCTGTGGATGCCTCATCCCTGGAGGCATTCAAGGCCAGGCTGGATGTGGCTCTGGGCAGCCTGGTCTGCTGGTTGGTGACCTGCACATAGCAGGGGGTTGGAATTGGATGAGCACTGTGCAACTTTTCAACCCAGGCCATTCTACGATACAGTATAACGTAGGGTCCCACCTCCCTGCACGTGCTCAGTGGTTTGGTGTGGGGGTCTCAGGACCCTCACAGATGAAGTAAGCAGTCTTCCTCTCCATGACCACACACTGCCCTCCTCTTGTATCCAGTTTCACAGTGTTATACTGGAAAGGGCCCCACGCTGCCTTAGATAATGATACACCAGGCTTCTGGAGTAGATGGAGGATGATTTGCTTAGCATTACCTAGTTTTGTGGAGTACTGTGAAGTATGTTTAACATCAGGCCCGGTGTATTTTCCCTTGCATCGGCTCGTTTAGTGTTGTCAGTCAAGCTGCTCAGGGGAGTCCCCAGCCCCCTGGGGATGCGTGGCACGGCACTGAGGACAACGTTTAGCACCGGTAGCGCAGGGTGATGCCAGCGCCCTTTTCCGACCCAAACGGCCCCACTGCACCCGCGTTCCTGCGCGATGACGTCACCAACAGCACGCCCCGCCCAGCGCTGCGTGATGACGTCACCGGCAGCGTGCCCCTGCGCCTGAAGCCGAGGAGACCCCGCAGCGAGCCGCCAACGCCCGGCGGAGACTCTGAGGTGAGCGGCAGCGCCGGAGCGGGGCGGGAGGCTGGGAACCGCGCGTCCGCAGCGCGGAGGGGAGGGCGGACGGGTAGGCGAGCGGGCTCGGAGCCGGCCGTGTGCGAGCAGCGCTCCGGGGAGCTGCGCTGTGTGCGTGCGGGGCCTCACCGCCGCTGGGCCGGGGCTGTTGGCGCAGAGCGGGGCCGAGCTGTGCGTGTGAGCTGTGCGCGCGGATGGGGCAGCGCGGCCTGCCCGGCTCGGCTCGGCCCGGCTCGGCTCGGCCCGCTCTGCGCTCCGCTCCCAGCACCGCGGCTGGGGGCCGGCCTGGCCTCGCTCGGCAGGAAGCGGCGGGCCTCCGGCTGCGAGCCCCGCGGTGCCGCCCGGCCGCCCGAGGGAGGAGGGGAAGGCGGAGGTCGGGTGCCGCAGGTTGGGCCTCCGCTTCTTCCGGGAGCGACGCCCAGCTCCGATGCGGTTCCGCGGCGCGGGTGCGGGCTTCGCTTTAGGCACCGCGAAACGCTTCCTTCCCTCTCCTCCTCCTCCCGAGGAAGCTGGGAGGCGCTACCCGGCTTTTGTCTCGCCCAGGTGCTGCTGGGTCATCCGCCGTCCCGTTGGTTCTTTGGGGGGTTGCTGTGGATGGGCGTTTCTCTTTCGTTTTTGAAAATAAGAGCGGCGTGTTTTACTGCCCCTTCCATAACCGTTCTGCTTGCAAGCGGATGGAGCTTGGAAGCTGGTGGCAAGAATGGGACGCTGTGCCCAGGTGGCTGTGAAACCTGTGCTTGGCGGAGCTGAGAATGGTGCCTGCCCCATCCGCCAGCACTGCTCTGCTCCCGTCATCTGACTGAGCACCACGAAGGCAAGGCCTGGGTGGGAGGCTGCGATAGATGTGTAGGCAAAAGTAGTTCAGTCTGAGCATCTGTGATTGTGTCCGTTTGTGTTTCTTCTCCCCTGGAGAAAGAGGGCCTCACTGGCTTTATTCAAAATGTTAAATTGGAGCACCCAAAACTGCCTTTTTTTAGAAGAGTAATTAAAGCCTGGGTTAAGATTCTAGTGTTACTGGTTGGAGTAAGGCAGTAAAGCACTTGGAGCTTGGCTCTGCTGGTTAGCAAGATATTCTTGCACAGAAACAAATTTAGATTGCCTTTGTATTCAGGTGTCTATAAGTGGAAAATGTGTTGTTTTGGCTTGTATACGAGTGTTTGTTATTGTAAGATGATGGGGCAGACAGCGTAGGCAAATATTCATCTGAAGCAGGTAATGCAGACATGCGTAAGACTTGAATCAATATATTATTAATTGTGAAATGATTCCTTGTCCAGTGTGTTTACTGCTCATATGCTTCAGTAATAAGGAGGAAAAGCATTTTTAAGGCTTGGTGAGGAATAAAAACGGCTGTGATGCAGGATAAAACACGTTTGCAGTTTGCCAGCATGTCTTAGACAGAAATTTAAATCATTAGATTTGCGTGCTTTGAACTTGGCTATTCATGAGCTGTGCCTGATGCTTTCAGTTCATTATATATCCTGCTTTGGAATTGTTTGCTGAGGACTGATGGCCAGGTGGAAATTTGTTGTGTTTTTATTGTTAAACAGAAAAGTTCTGAAGGCCCTGAAGTACTAGAAGTGTCTTTAGATACTTAAGAACAATGGAGGTGTTTTTTTTACTGGTAAGATGGCTGGTAAATGGAAATGGAGCCCAACTGAAACTTGTAGGGATTTTCCTGATGAGAGTATAACTGTGCTTTTGCTTTCCCACTGAAAATATGATAAGTTGGTGCTGAGTGCAGCACAATGTTTGCTAATCCCGATAAGAAGCTCCTTCTAGTTGAAATGCAATTGTTGTACTGAAATATGTTTCCAAGTCTTACCAGCACAGGCAGCTGGGACATCTTAATTGAAATCTTTTTGGAAGTTATCTGTCGCACTGCAGGCTTCAAAGTTAATACAGCACATTGATGTAGTTGGGTTCCAGCTTTGCTTCAGAGAACTTGTCCGATACACTGAATGAACATGCATCACTGCAGTTTTGGTTATCTGTTTCACACTAATGAGTGCTCACAGCTTTTAAGTCACCTACAGACTTGCACACTTCAGCCCCCTCAGTCCTCTGCCTGCTTGCTGTGGCCAGCCCAGCTTTGACTCTGCCCATAGGCTTGATGATGAATTGCAGTCATCCAAGTTTCTACTGCGATTGGCCTTCAGGAGGAATTGTAGGGGGGTGGAATTATCCTCACACTTGATGCTCACTTTCTGAGGGAAAAAAACCAACAAAGATGGAGGTGCTATTGCATTCAATGGAAGAGATGTGGGTTTCTAGTACTCTAGCAGGTGCTCTCTTTACACACTTACTGTGTTGTAGGCTTTTGCCATTTCTCCTGTTACCCCATTGTGCTGGAATACATGTAGAATGGTATTTTAAGGATTTAACATATAACAGCACCCTTCTGCTTGCGTGAAGGTAAGTGGCTAAAATAACCAGAAGGTGAAAGAAGTGACAGAAATGGCATTAAGCGTGTGTCCCTGGGTTCCTTTCCCACTAATGTGAGATGAAAGCATTGAGTTTCTGTGGGGAAAAACTTCTAAAAATGACTTTCTGTTTTTAAGTTGTTTTGCTGCAGATTTGCCCCATTTCTTCTGAATGGTAAGGCATGATTCCCAGCATCCTCCTCTCTCGTGAAAAGGAAGAATGTGAGGCTGGCACCAGCCATGTCAGTTAGCTCCTCGTTTGCTGAGTGCAGGGCAACCTCTGCCACTTTACCTCTGGCTTCAGGTACTTTTCTTAGGAACGCCAAGGGAGATGAGCATCAATGAGAAGTCTCTTCTGTAACGTTATTCTCAGCAAAGCATCATCTCTTCAGTCCTCAGCAGTCTTGTTGATAGGCCTGAGATAAGCACACTGCTTCCTGCAGACAGTGTTGGGGCAGTTTGTATGCATGGAGCACTAACAACTGAACCATTCGCTGAGCACTGCAGCTGATGTGCGTGCAGGGTGGCTGCCCTTATGCAGAAATGCTCACCAAAGCAGTTGTGCTGCTGTCAGTGTCAGCTGTAGCACTGTTAAATGTATCTGGCTATAGGGAGGGGAGTTAAGCATGGGGGCTGGTGTGCCCAGTGATGAGTCGTTAGTTAATGCAGACAGGAGCAGAGGTACAGCTTGCATCTTTAACTGTTAGCAGCGTGAAGCTAAGCAAATACACATAGATGTGCTTTACATTGTATAAAAGCACTGAACAAAATTTCATTGCACAATAGGGTTGAACAGCTGTCTGTGGGCTGTGAGAGTTAGTGGAGAGTAAAAATTCAAGACTAAAAACAAGGACTTAATATAAGCACCTGTATTTCTCAGGGTTTAATACAGGATGACATCCTCTGCCTCCTTCTGTTGAGTTCACGTGAAGGTGGTTGCTTTGAGGTCCAAGTGGGGCAGGCTGCAGTGAGCAGACGGAAGCCTTGCTGTGCTGTGCCCACTGAGTCATGCTCTGCTTGACCAGGCTTGTTTTGAATTTAGGGCTGTGCAGTGGCATGGCTGTTGAATGTCTTTTATTTTTTCTTTTTAAGTAGTAGAACTTGAAAGGTGTTAATGCTGGTACTAGTTTAACTTCAGACTTCTAAAATTCTCCCACTCAACTGTATTCACTTCCTATCTTGTGTATGTCTTCGCTTCATCGGCTTGTTGTGATGAGCCCTTCTGAAGCAGTGTGGGGTAGCTGTCAGATCTTACATAATTACAAAACGTTGCATTGAGCATAGAAAATATCAGTTAATCTCCAAGAACTGCATTTTGAGGTGACACCTTGAGCTTCCCCCTTGGTAGTTCATAGTAACTTGTCCAGAAAAAAAGTTACTTCACAACCACAGAGACTTTGAGATAGATAGGCTTTGTCAAGGGGCAGACTTGCAGTATGTATCTGGGATCTCCTATTGCCTCTGTGTTGAGCACGTGGTTCCCTAATAACAGATATTGCATGAACAACATCGGCCTGGGTGTCACAGTGCTGCTCCATCTGTGCTGGTGGTCCCGTGTCTCTGGATGGTTCTGCTGGAGCATTTCCATCTCTTAGGTGTGGGCAGGTGGGAGGTGGCACCTCCAGTTACTTCACTGCACACTGGGAACTTCTGACCAAGCCTCTGGGTGATGGCGGGGGTTGGATTTCCACCAGAATTCTTGTGGTTGCCTTGATAGCACTTCGTAGTGCAGCGGCTCTTTTGGCTGTGGAAACAACTTCTGTTTAAAACAAACAGTAGCACCTCACAGAGAGTAAGTTTTGAGGCTGGGTTTTAAGGGCTGGCTGAACTGTTAGTGGCAGCTCCAAAAAGTCCTCAGAGGATATAGTAGTTTCAAGGTCTTTAACTGTTGTGGTACAGGATTGTTTCTTAAGTCAGTCCCTCCTGTTCTTTAAGGTTTTGTCTTAAACTTGAGCACTTGCTGTGTTTTGAAGGAGTGCAGCTGTGTGCTGGTTTATATTTTGTCAGACTGTTTTTTGAGCTGTGTTTGGGAAATTAAACTCCCAAACCATAAACTCAGCTTGAACATTTGGGATACGTTGTGTGCCTGTAGTGATCCATCTATGCGCAAGATGGGCAGCTAACCTTGGCACCAAGTGGTTTAGAGTGTAATAAAGCCTTTCAGTTTCATGAAGTGGCACGTCTGTCACTTCTCAGCTGCTTCTGCTCCATGAAGAAGGCTCCTGGGAAGCTGAAAGATGGGCTTTGGTCTGGAAACTTTAGCTTGCTTCAGGGAATGGCTGCAGAGGAAGATGCTGGCCGCGGTAATGCCGCTCTTCAGATCAGTTCTGACTTGTGGAGTTTAGCCCTCAGTCTGTTTTGTGCCATGTACTCAGAACAGAGGGAACACTGAGGGCTCTGAGGTCCTTTGATGACTGTTGACAGTGGTTTGTTATCCGCACAGAGAAGCGGTGTGTTGTATGGTCATTTCTGGATGGTGTTTGCTGGGCTGGGTTTATAACAGGCATGCAATTAGGATCTTCTCCATTTAGTACTCTGGTTTTTCCTCTCTGATGAGGAAAACCTCCTAGTAGCTGATTACATTGCTTTGATACCCCTGATCTGGGAGACTTCTCACTGTGGCAGGCTGGGTGAGCTTAGGTTTGTGTGTCAGTGGTGCACGCTGAGGAGCATCACAAAATGGTTCTTGGCTGTCAGCTGGCAGCTTGCAGCAAGCTGCGTTAGCCGGTGGGTGATGAAATGGCAGCAGCTTCAATGCTGTGTGAAGAGGAAGCCGTGGTGCTGCTATGCCTTGACAGGAAGCTTGTACAGGATGTGCAGACAGATTTGACAGCGTGGCTTCCTTAGCCTTAGAAGAAGGTACGCGTTTTAACCTGCAAACAGACATCAGTAGGTTAAGAATAAAAGGAATCTTAACGAGCTGGAGGACTTGCGGCTTCTACAGCAATTAAACCGCTTGTATGGAGAGAGTGAAGGCAAGATGGTTTGTGCTTATTTCAGTAGGGAACACTGATTGTATGTGAAGATTGGCAGCATCTCTCTGATGCTTCAGTCAGTGATGCTGCACTTCAGATGCTTGCTGTTAGAGTGGGGGAAGGAGGCTTTCCTGAGAGGGGCTGAGGCTGTCAGTGGGTGCCCTGTGCATGGGAGGCTGCCATTGGCACCTCACATAGGATTTCTTCAGCCTTTCGTGATCTGTAGAGTCTTCTGGTGTGTGTTCAGGCCTACACTGAGAATGTGTGAAACTTCACATTTTCCTTGGTGTGGACATATAATCCCTCTTTGGTGGTTCAGTTAATCCTTCATCCTAACGCTTGCATTTACTAGCTGCTTCTAGGGGGTAATTCCAAAGGGAGATCACTTGTCTTTCATGAAAGTGTAACCAAGCTTTTAAACAAAACTCTGACACGTGAGCTGTTTCGGTCTGCACTGGGGCCATCTGATTAATTTGACAAAATGTACCAGGCTTTGTAATCCTCACTTCCCAGAAATCCCGTTTCCTGGGATATTCTTGAGTTCTGTGAGATCCCCTTTTGAAATTGCATGTTGGATGGGATAAAACTGAACAGCTATTAGATGTGCAGTCACTTAACGTGTGATTTACTGAAATGCTTTTTTTCTTTCTTCCTTTGATTAGAATACAAAAATTTGAAGAAATAAATGAATTCGGGTTTAAAAAAAGCCTTATTGAGCAGAACTAACTCAAATTGCATTATATTTCTGGACTTTATCAGCTTTCTTCTCTAGACCCAACCGCAAGGCTCATAATTATATGTCTCAGTCTACTTACTGTACTCAAACTGGGATGACTTCAGTGCTTTCCACTGCTGTTTCAGTTCCCTCTGGTATTTAAAACTACTGTCTTATCCTGCTGGGTGCCCTGTATGTAGACTTGCTGTTAATGGGTGCTTTGTGAGGAGGAAACAAACTTTGTAATTTTTCCTCCCTTCGTTAGCATTCCCTCTGGGGATGAGTTATTCTGCAGGCCTATCTCATGCTGGACTGTTTGTTTTTCACATCACAACTTGATGCACACATCTTCATATGTTTTCCTGTGGAAGAGTGGATTCCAGGATAGTACATCCCAGCTCCCTAACCAGGACCTTGTTTTCAGCTGTGTTTTGTGTTGAACGGGTGCCATTTTCATGTGCAGTCATTATGTTGATGGTGTTGATCTCAGTGCACAAGGCAAAATGATGAGGTGAGGCTGCAGCCCCGAGGTTCTTGTATCCCACGCCCTGGTGGAGGATATCTCTGTAAGCAAATCTTTGCTGTTTGTGTAAATAATATGGAAATGTTTGAAAGTATTGGCAGCTTTGCCATTAGGCTTGCTGGGGTTAGGATTTCATACTCTTACATAGTAACATGACTGAAGGCTTGGTAATTTTACTCATCAGAGTAATAGCTTAATGAAGGGCGGCTCTGGAGGTAGCCAGCTAAGGTTTGGAGGAAGTATTGGTGGAAAGTACCCGTTTAGTTACAGTGCTCAAATCTGTACAGGGGCAGCGCTGATATAGTTTGCTGCATCGTGGCTCTGTAGCATCTGGAGAGTAATGGATTCCCTTAGAAATGGGTGCCCTGCTGAGCTCCTCTGTTCTGTTAGCCACTTCTGAGTGGGGATGAAGGCACAGGTGAAGTGGCAGCTGTAACGTGAAGATTACAGAGCTCGCCTTTGAAAAAAACAGTACATGCTTCTATCTGTACCTGCTTATTTTTATCCTGCAAACTATTTTCAGAGCTCATGCTGCTGTATTTCCTTGGTAAGATCTCTTGGGAGATATGTTACTTAGCAGCTATCGAGACCCAAGTTCGTACTTCTATTTTTCAGTGCATGTAAGGCTAGGTGCTTTTGTGCATCAGAAATAGACTGAAAGGCATAGAGACCTTTTCTGCCCAGCTCTAGGTAATCAGGCAAAAAATATGTTGTATTTTAGAGTGATTTACCTTACCCGATTCTTCCCAATGTGAGAAGTGACTGTGCCAAACTTAGCCTTAGCTGGTATTTGGCAAAGGCTAGCTATTTGGAAGAATTTGCATATATGAAAATGAACATCCTCTGTGTGCAATGGAGTGATTGCATCAACTACTTCGTGTAGGAATACTTTCCTGTCAGATCCTAGTACATCCTGTTAGTGGCTCGTGCTCCAGCTGAAGCTATCTAATGACACATACTGCAATCCAGGGGGAATGAAAAACCTAAATCTCTTTTTTTCTTTTTTCCTTTCAGGTTCACGTTGGAGTTGATACTGTAGCAGACTTCAGCTATGCAGACGATTAAGTGTGTAGTTGTGGGTGATGGTGCTGTTGGTAAAACCTGTCTCTTAATTTCTTACACAACAAATAAATTTCCATCGGAATACGTACCAACGGTGAGTGTGAGAATGGCTCCAGTTCTTGGGGCACGGCGGGTTGTGCAACATGAGTTTCCTTTCAAAAGAAGTTGTGTGGCATGAACACCTTAAGATCTGTACCTTCAGCTTGTTACAGGCTAACACACCGTGGAAAAGTAATGCAAGTCTGTTATGCTGCTGCTACTGATCCTTGCTGTCGTCTGGTGGTGCTGGGATTCTTTCCCTGTGTGCAGTCAGTTCCTGCTGTTTGAGTGCTTTGTAGGGTGTTGGCTGCAGTTTGTTGGTGGCCACTGGCTGGATTTTGTGAATCAGATTATCTGCAGTTGCTAAAAGTGCAAAGTGGAGGGCAGGCAGCAGGAACTCCTTATGTCCAGCTTGCTGAGCTCTGTTGTAGCCACGTCTTTACTTTTAAGGAAAATAGTACTTCATGCTGCTAAGATGGTCACTGACCACAGTTACTGTTTTTGATGCTGATTTTTGCTTTGCTGCTTTGAGAGATCGTGCAGTGTACTGCAGAGTGTGTGGTTACTCATGTTTAACTGAAGTCTTGTTTGAATCTAGAGTGTTCAGCCCCATTGCAGTTGTGCATACAGATATATAACAGCTTTGTATGTATTCCTTCTATTTCTGTCTTCATGTAATGCTTGTCGTAACCTTTTTGAGTCTTACAGTGTCAGTCTTCTGAGATATCAAATCCCTTGGCTTGTCTCAAGATCAAGGTTAGAGCGGTCTGACTGTGTGGCCCCTCCATGTTATTTTTCTGATGGAGAAGTGTTGCTCTAATACTGCCTATTCAGGATTGGCATGCTGACAGTGGGATGTTCAGTTTGTTTTTAGGGTCATTGGGCTTTTCTGCTGGTATAAAGCAACTTAAAAGAACAGAACTCCTTTGAGATGCTGGGTTCTTCATGATGCCTCTTTCAAAACAGCAGATACTTTGTGTAAAAGCAAACAAAAAAAGGAACCCACCAAGCCAAAGGGGAAAAAAGTCATTTTTGTGACAGAGAAGCTGCAGGAAGTTTCTGTGATAGTTGCTGTCTCTGACCGCTCTCTGAAGACTTTTCAGCTTGCTAAACTTGAGGCTTCCTTGGAACAGGATTGTTTTTTTTTTTTTTTGTGAGCTTAGTTGTGGATTTGGTGCTGAAAAGGAAGTGGTGCAAGTATCCCCAAGCCTGAGAGCGTGCAGCTTGGATGCACTGACCAGCCTGAGTGCTGTATCTAGGCACAGAGACCAAGGCTCAGCCTTTTGCAGAGATCCTCCTGTTAAGGACTAGCAGGGGACTGGTTGTTTTTGAATCTGCACTTTACTGCTGTCGAGTGTGCAGAGAAACCTGCTGTGTTGTTTCTAGGATAACCGCATGCTGCACAGAGCCTATGGAAGTCTGCTTGCCCTATTTAAGCTAGTCTTTATGGTCAAGACAAAATTGAAGTGGTCAGTGAGTTTCAGCAGTGAGCCTGGAGCTTCTGTATTTATCCCCAGTGAAGTTACCCTTCATTACATTGAAAAATGTTTCAATCTTAAACTTGTGAGGTTTCAAAGTACATGTTTCAAGTCTGATGTCCTGCAGATGGTAGTATCATCTGTAAACCCCTGGTCATAAGCAATGTGGAAAAGCTACTCAAAGAAATTAAGTTGTGTCCATTTAAGTGTGTTCATGATGTGCTAAGGCTCAGTTGTGATACTTTTAACTATCCCATGCTTCTGAAATTGTATTTACTCCTGAACCTTTTCTTGAGAATCTCAGTGTTCTGGGAATATCACAGGCCTGTTGCTAACTCTGGCTTAAAGGCTTCTTTCTGAGAACTGGCAAGTAAGCTCTGATGTTCTGGCTAATGCCAGGAAAAGAAATGTAACAGGTAGCATCGTTCCAAAATGAAGGCAGAGCCTTGTGATACAGGGCACAGAGCAATTAGTAGCAGGTGAGGGTGCTCCTGTAAGTCTGAGTCTGGTTTCAAACTGATCTGTTCTGCACATGTAGCTACTGAAGGCTCTGATATAAGCTGTGTGTGCTGTTGCCCTGCTTGGCTGTACCTGCACTCTGCAGCTGCTGGTTCAGTCTGATAGGATCTTTCAGTTGGTTCTGTTTTGCATTTCTTTCTCAAGGGTATTTCCCAGGGGGATACGGATTTTGTGCTGGTAGGGAGTTTATCGCATGCATATTTTTGACATCATTCCCTTTTCAAAAAAGGCAGCAAGGATCTTGTGTGTGCAGTGGCACTGTCAGTGTCTGGGGAATGGTAGATGGTGTGAGTTCTGTAACATGGAAGCTTGAGCTTCCTGCTGTAGAGGGCTGTCTGGTACCAGCAGGAACTGAAACTTCTTGTTGGACTGTTGCTGCTCTGGGTTTTAGGCTGTTTAGAACAGTTGAGAATGAAATGGTGGTTGTGCTAGATCTGTGGTGTTTGCAAGTTTGTCATGAGGAGCTGGCCTTGTAACCTTGGCCTCTCCAGTGCTGGACCCGCAGACTTTCTCAATTCTAGCTGTACTTTTAAAACAAAACCAAATGTAAAAAGCTAAGTATGCTAATCCTCCTAAGGGGCAGCTGCATTTAACAACTTAAACTCTCTGTTCACTGGGTAAAGATGAGGGAATAGTAGAAGGCCAGAGCAGGAGTGCTGATTAAGGAATATCTTTGGGATTTCAAGCTTGTAATAATCCTCTGACATCTCAAAGAATCGGTGCTCTGACCTCCAGTGAGGAGCATACCACTGCCTGATCCTTTGGATCATTTGTACTTTGGAGTGTTGAAGTAGTGGTCCTTGCATATGGAATGTGCCTGTGAAATGCCTGCAGCCTTCTTTCACACCCCGAAGGTCTTACATTGTGGCTGGATGCTCACAGGAGGGTGCAGTAAAGCAAAATCAGGGTAGTGTGTCAAAGGATTGGACTGCTGGTAATGGATGTGAATGTTGAAGTCTCTTGCAGTCCTTAAATCCTGAAGCTAAGCCATAACTGTTTAAGAGGGAAACTTCCAGTTCTAGCTGATGGTTCTGGGGATGTATAACTTCCTTCTGGGTCACAGTGGGTTGTAACAAGTTGGAAAAATCAATGTAGTGGCAGGTATTGCTTTAACCAGAGCAGTTGGCTGGAGAAGAGACAGATCTGAACTCATTGAGTTCAGCTTTGAAGTGCTGTCTTGCTAGTCTTAGTCCCATATCTTAGTGGAAATTGTTCAAGGGCCTAAGCTTGTAATGAAGCCTTGTGAATATGTGTGTGACAGCTCATTTCTCAGCGTTCCTCCTTCCATCGCTTCTGTGGAAAGCTTCCGAGTTCATTGTGACCTGTTTTAATGCTGCAATTTACTTCAGCTGTGGAAGCTGCTCAGACTTGATTGTTGTGTTGAGGGCTATGAAGCTTTCATATCCTTGCTCAGATGGGTCACTTGCAGCACGATGTGCAAAGAGCTGTTTTTTTTCCAATGGGAAAAGCTTTTGATGAAGATAGCTTCTGAAATGTTTTATTCTGGTTCTGAAGATGAAATAGTCATTGAAATTAATGTTGACCTCCAGCAGTATACTCCTTAATGAGTTTGCAGGTTTAAAAGGAAAAGGCTTTGGGTAGGAGCATGTGATCAGCTGTGTTGTAAACAATTTGCTAGGTGAAACACTTGATGCAGTGTGTGCTTGTGACCTTGTGGACGGAACTGTTGTGCCAGCTACTGCACAGATGCTGTGGCTTGATCTTCTCAATTACAGTCAAGAGCTGTTACAGGTGTTTTGTTCAGTGGCTTTTATGGTATTAGATGCAGCAGTGTATCTGGTGTGCCTTTACTTTAGAGAAAGTGTGGAAATAACTCTTTAATCCCTATCACAAATGGAATCATCCTGTTAACAGCCTCAGTGACAGTTCAGGAAGCATGATGGATTCTGTCCTGCTGAGATGAATCTTGTATAAATCACAGGGGGCTCAACATGGTAAGTAATGTGATGGTTTGAAAGATAGAATACTGACCTGCTCTTAAATGTTTTTTTTCCTGAACAGGTTTTTGATAACTATGCTGTAACGGTGATGATTGGAGGAGAGCCTTACACTCTAGGCCTCTTTGATACTGCAGGTGAGAAATCGAGTGCTCGTGTCATTGTAACTGCCCTAGATTTAGCTGAAATGATGCTGACCATAAAGGTATATCAGAAGAAGCAGAAGTTGGCTCTTCTGTGAAAGGGAAAAGTCTGCAGGCTTCTTTGTTCATTGTTATTAGACTGTATTTAGTTCATGGCTGAGTAATGTACAGTGATTACACAGCTATCTGCATTTATTAGCAAGCATGAGAACTTAACAGGAGTGGGTAGAAGCTTACCCAGGGCTTGTCCAGTCCCCAGCATGTAATAATAGCAGAGCAGTACACAACTTCTGATATTGCAAACTATTGTTCAGCATAGTCCTGTCAGAGAACTTGGCTGGTAAAGTATTGCCTAAAATTGCCTTGGTAGAACTTAAAGTGACTCTTTCCAGCTGTATTCTTACAGATGCATTGTTAGTGTTTTATTAATTACTGATGTGATCTTGTGCTCCAGTTAAGTGCTATGGCTTTAATTACTCTTCACATTGTTCTCAGAAGCATGGTTTGTATGTTATTACAAACTCCATAGTTCTTGGATAAGATGCTCTGTGGAGAAGAAGCCAAATGACTTAGTGCATATAGCTTGATGTACTTGGGAAAATAAAAGCTTTCCTTTTGGAGCCAAGCTTGTGAAATTAAAGGGCTGCTGCTTTGGGGGTCACCCATCTTCTTAATAAACAGCAGCTACTAGTGCAAGCTACATAACTTAAATGAATAAAACCCATAGTAATGACTGATGTATTGTAAAAACTTTCTACTGTGAAGATAGCTTTTTGGGGGGTACTTTTAATTGCAACAAATTGTTTTGGTCAGTGCTTAGCTCCCATGTGTGTCCAGAGAAGTACTGTAGCTGTCACAACCTGTTCAGGTCTCCATCTTCAAACTACAGATCTTCCACTGAGATGTCCCAGGTGTGGTCAGTTCCTTTAAGGTCTCTGAGGTCTTTGTCCTGTATGATAAACATGAGACTCAGTTGAAATCTGAGTGTTTTTTGAACAAATGTTTCTCAGCTGGTTGGCAGCTCCTTAAATGGGAGCCTTGCTTTGCTCTCTAAAAGAGTGGTACTGAATTGAGCAGGTGTAAAAATGAGCTGCTGCAGAGTTTAGTGGGTCAGTGCTAGTGGTGTGCTGCAGGGACTGCTGCTGTCTGTTGTGCAGACCCAAAGGGAACAGCTTGGCTTCCTTTGAAGCACAGCCTGCCCTGTGTATATTTTTAGGGGATGGCTGCTAGGCAGCCTTGTTACTCCCACACCTGTAACAGCAGCATTCTTCTCTTACTGTTCAAAGAACACTTCCCTAAATGTTTTCAAGTGTGAATTGGGACCTCCTAGGGAGCAAAATTGCTTCAGAAACTTTAGTTTCTGCATGTTAATGAAATTTGATGTCAAAATATATTTTATGGCTAGAGTAGGTGCAGAAGACCTGACTTACAGCCAGATTTACATTCTGCAGTCTGAGGCTGCTTGACCTAAAAAGAATTTATTAGGGCACACTGCTGACCTTCCCTTCTCTCTTGTGACTTTAAGCAGCTTGTTGTTACATAGCAACTGAATGAATTCTGTATCTGAATACTAGGCTCTCTGAATGTTTGGATTCAGTGTATTTGCTTAAGAGTTAGAACTACTCGCAATAATGCTTTTGTGTTGGAATGTGTATTCTGACAACCTGTAAAAGGCAATATTTTGCTGTCTACCTCTAATACTGTGTTAATTTTCTCCCCTATAGGTCAGGAAGATTATGATAGATTACGACCCCTCAGCTATCCACAGACAGATGTATTTCTGGTCTGTTTTTCAGTGGTATCTCCTTCTTCATTTGAAAATGTGAAAGAAAAGGTTGGTTCAACTTGCCTGAGTTCTGAGAAGGAGCTGCTGCTGTGATTTCAGTAATATCTAAAGTGTTAATCTTGACTAGGTGGTCAGTAATAAATGCTGTATCTTCTCTCCTTAGTGGGTACCTGAAATTACTCACCATTGTCCAAAGACTCCTTTCCTGCTTGTCGGGACTCAAATTGATCTAAGAGATGATCCCTCAACAATTGAAAAACTTGCCAAGAACAAGCAGAAGCCCATAACTCCAGAGACAGCCGAAAAACTGGCCCGGGACCTGAAGGCTGTTAAATACGTGGAGTGCTCTGCGCTTACGCAGGTAAGAGTTGGTCTTTGACCATTTCTACTTGTTTGTATTTCATATATATATATATATATATATTTTTCAATTACAGGAGAAAAACAGCTCGGAATGAATGTGAAAGGATGTGAGCTCCATTTCTGCTGTTGACACAGTAGCTTTCTCTGTCCTGTTGTTCTCAGGCACGAGGAGCTGGCAGTGGTACAAAGCAAATCGGCCTGTGAAGATTTAGGCACAAGTGGAGAGGGGAGGTGAAGGATTTGCTTGCTGGGTTTGCTTTTGTGTTGGAGCAAAGTAGTTATCTAAAACTTAGAAGGCATGTTACAGACAGTAAGTGGGTTAGGATGCAGTTCACAACTGAAGAGAGCAGTCAAAGGAAAAAAAAGATCTCAGTTTCTGTCTTAGTGAAGTAAATTTTGTTCCTTCTATGAATAGAAGCCTTCCTAATTGAGAGCTTCTTTCTCTTCCTTTTTAGAGCTTCCTTTCTCTTCTCCCCACCTAGTCTATGGTGATCTGTTTCCTTTGTATGTCTTAAGATGAAAGTTCTGTTGAAACAGAGAATAATAATCATATAGTTCTTAAGATATAAACGTGGCTGTGCTGTGAACTAATGTGTGAAAATGAGTCTAAAAACAACTGAAATTGCTGACTTGAGGCACCAAAAGTCAGTCTTTTCCCCTTAAGTTAGTGTGGGGAGGGTGGTAAGTGTTGGCTGGCTAGCTGGGATCTACTTTGTCTTTGGATGCCCTGGGAACAAAATCTTGTGTGTCCACTCCTGCACAATATATTACAACTCTTAGCAGTTTGTTTAATGCTCCTCTGTGAAGAATTAGTACCTACTTGATGTACACAAACCAGAGGTGCACAGATTCAAGCTTGTCATTCTTTGTCATTTTGTTGCACTGATCTATTGTATCTTGAGCACAGAGCTTTGTTGCTGAGCTTCCAAGCCTGAAGTTCTGCTTCCCTTGCACCTTCTGCCCAGGTTGCATAGTGGCTTTTCCATTTGGCATCCTGAACTTTTTTTTTTTTTTTTTTCAAACTGAGAACAGCCTTCTGAGGGAATGTGTGGGACACTGCCCTGGAAGTATTGTGGCAAGGCATCCTGCTATACACGATGTCAGTTGCACAACCTGAATGCTGCTGCTGGCTAGGCTGTGGAACGTACTTGTTGGTGAAATGGACTTTTTGCCCTTTCCTATGTATCTTTAAATTTGCCTTGTTCAGTCTGTTCAAATTACATGGAAGCACCTGAAATTATTAGAAGGGATGATATAACAATTTCATTGTTTATCTGTTCTTTTAATTTCCAGATAAATTAAGTGTATCAGTTGCAGAGAACAGCTTTATGCACTTGGGAGCTCAGCCTGAATTTCCTCCAAAGCACTCTAGTGGCTGTATACCCAGTAGTGGTCTCAGAAGTTGGGGATAATCTGATAGGAGGATTCTGAGGCTTTTTCACCTGAAAGATTAGTCAGTCTTCTGCTCTGCTCTTTTTACTTCATTTGTCATTGACCTTCCCTGCAAAACATCTCTTACTCAGCCTGTTGGTAATAGCTGCCAAACAGAAATGTAGATGTTCTGTAAAGGGGGGATGTTTGAAGTTTCCAGCAGAGATGTAGCTGGTGGCTTGCTGAGCACAGAGGGCAGCTGGCTGTTGTAGCCAGGAGGATTGTTTTCCTACCTGCAAGGCAGTGCTGTGGTAGTTGGTTTCAAGTGAAGCTAGGTTCAGCTGTGTAATTCCAGTTATCTCTTTACCTTGGCATCTATCTCCACACTTCATCTCAGCTGTCTGGGGTTTTCTGTCTTCCCACTAACTTGCAAATGACTTCACAAGAGTAGTAAATAATCATAAAATTACAGAGCTATTATTTTTGTTTTCCCCAGGATTTAAGATTTCACTTATCTGTGTGGAACAGTCAGATGTTCTGAACACAATATGGGAACCCTAAGAGGCTGAGTTTGACTCTGTTCTGTAAAGGCAGAGTATCTGCACCATCATGAGTCTGGATGACTCTGCAGTGGAAAAGAGTGAAATGGCTTCCGTCCCTCTCCAACATTTTTTCTTTAGATATAGTGCTTTTTTTGTGATGAAAGCACTGAAGTAGGTCAGTACTGATGCCTTCAGCCTTTTTCCTACAAAATAATACCCAAACACCACTGTCAGAAGTAGATAACACTTCCTTTTTAGGGCAGGGTGACGGACTTGCGAATAAAATCTGTTGTTGCTTCTGTCATCCTTAAGTCTCCAAGTAGCTTCCTGTAGCTCTGTATAGCTACTGAGCACAAGGGAACACTTTGAATTTTGTTCCTTTTTTTCTGGTGCTAGGCTTGAGCACAGCTGATGGTTTTGACAAAACCAGATTTGTGAGGGCCCTTAAATTTCCCATGAGGAAGTGGAGATAAAGAGAGCCAGAGCCCAGCTGGCTCGCTGCTGCAGCCCAGAGCAGTGCTGCTGGTCAGACCCAACACAGATCCTTTCATGTGCCCACTCTTCTGTCATCCAGGCTTCTGTCTCCAGTCCAGTTCTCACAGTAATTTTACCCTTTTTTGTTGTCATTTATCCCTGTTTTTCTGTACTAGGAAAGCAAAGGAGGAGTCCAAGAGTAGTAAATTAAAAAAAAAAAGTGTTATCTTCTCAACTCTTGCCCTTTTGGGTTCTTTGTTACATAATTGGGTCTGTACTATAGCCTCATCCTCAGAGAGGGAAAATCTAACTAGTACTCAGGCTGCATTTAGACATTATCAATTTGAAGTCTCTAACCTTTTTTGAGTGTAGGTTGCAACTCTTAAAACACATTGGAGAAAATATACAGAATTGTACATATACTTAATAAAAGTAAATTAATAATCTTGCATGTAACTTGGACATAAATGCTTCCAGGTGGAATTGTCTTAGAGACCTCCTGTGTAAGTGCTCCAGTAAAAGACTTGCTGAAAGGGGTGTGTCTGAACTAACCTCTTGTTTGAATGATGTTTAAAAAAAATATATATTTACAAATGCCACAAATGTCTGCAGGAAGTAATTGAAACTTTTCTGTTCTTCTTTGGCTGACATAAAGCAGTTCTTCAGAAGTTACAAAGGTTGCACTGGTGACAGTAGATTTAGGCGAGTCCAGTTAGCATAAACTGAGCCAGGTTTCACTTCTGGTGTTCACGTGTAACTTGGCAGAGCTGTGTGGGAGTGCTGATGTACTGTGGTGGTCTTGTTGTGCTTACAGTAACTGCAAGGCATGCTTTGTGCTCTGATGCAATCCCTGCAGACCTCTTAGAGCTCTGACTGCTTGTGTAGTGCTGGATATCGGTTACTCCAGTCCTAACATAGTGTCTGTTTTCCTTTGACTTGAATGGTTATACTTGCTTTAATAACTAACTGAATAACTGAAACGCATCGTTCCTGTAGCTGGCTGCTAGGTAAGGTATTGCATCACTTTGTATGTGACTGAATAGCCAGTGTCTGAAGATGACAGTGGCTTACTTAGAGAGGTACTGCTTCAATCCCAGATTGTGTTTTCCCTGCTGTCTGGAGTTCTTCAGTTATTCAGGGCTGAATTCACAAAGCAGAATGATGTGGAGCCTTTGCTGTGATCTGGCTGCAGCTGTAGGTGGGAGCAGTGTATCCATGCACCTGCCATGGCCACTTACAGTAGTTTGCTGCCAATGGAGGTGCACTCAGTGGGGCGCACAGTTCTCCTGTGTGTTTGTTTCCCTCTAATCTCACCAAGTGTATTTTCAGCACTTAGGGGAGAACACAAGTTTTTGAGCAGCTCCTTCCTCACGTGGCTTTGCCAACTGCTGCTGTGTTTGTGCCTCTGCCCTTATGGGTGTTCGTGTTGTTTAACTTGGTGGTCTGTCACATGTTCTGTCTCTCTCTTTTTGCTTCTGGGTTGTCTAAAGGAGATTTCTTCCTGGGATCTACTTTGTTTTTTGCAAAGTAAATCTTGTTACTGCCTGTGTGAATTCAGCCTGCTCTTATCCTGAATGCTCTTTGTATCTGCTTGTTTTTCTCTAATCCTCTAACCTGGCTGCTGTTTTTTCTCCTCCCCTCTGTCTTGTAGAGAGGTCTGAAGAATGTGTTTGATGAGGCTATCCTAGCTGCCCTCGAGCCTCCGGAAACTCAGCCCAAAAGGAAGTGCTGTATATTCTAAACTTTCTCCTTCCCCTCTTGCTGCTGCTTCCTCTGTCCCACTACTGTAGAAACCTGGTTAAAAACGAATAAAGCCACTCTATTGAAAGCTGTTGTCTGCTTACCATTTTAGAGCAACCTCTGTATTAGCTCTTGGACTGATGACAGTACTTAAAATCTTTAGTAAAACATTGTGACCATGGAACGTGAACTGGACTCGCTTAACTCTCTGCTGCTTGGGTTGCCAGATGTGGGTAGCTTTATAATTCAGGCTGTTGGGGGAAAGGATCTGATTACATCATTCCTCTATAAGAAAAAGATTGAAAGAATAAGACATGATGTTTGATCTTCCTGAATCCAGCTGGAAGAAGCGTTGCGTGTTTTCAATTTCTACTTGTGACTCTTGTTAAATGTAATTGCATGACAAAAGTACATGGAACGGTGATCTGCAAGTGATGCTGTAATGTGAAGGAATTTCTGGTTCTCCTTTGTGCAGTGAGATGTTTTTGTTGCAATTGCTTTGGCTGTCTGTGCTGTAGTGGAGTATTTGTAAGTCCTTGGGAAGGAAATATCAATGTATTTGCTACTGCTTTATGAACTGTTAAAACTCTCTTGCTTTCACTAACACAATAGAACATTTCAGTAATAGATTCTTAAACCCTGTTACTGTAAGATGTAAAGCTGCTTCTTACTCTTACGCTTCTGATTTTTATTGTTCTAAGGAGAATAACGTCAATTGTAGTTTCTTTAAACTTTGAAATTAAAAACTGCGGTTGTTTGTATAAATGACTGATGAAGCTTTATTCTGATTTGCTCTTCCTGGCTTCAGTTTAACACCTGTGCAGTGTCCCTGCTTTGTACTCCTCCCATTTCGACTCTGATACCATGCACAGCTTCTGGGCTCTACCTGCCTGCTTCTAACCACGGGGTGTGTGGGGCCAGAATCCTGCCCTGAGCGTGTCCTGGACCAGTTTGATCATTGCATGCTTGCCTTGTCTCCTCTTCTCCCCTCGACACACGGGTGTCTGCCCTGCTGTGCTCGGCGTGCTCCAGTAGAGCTCTTCCATTCGAATGCAGCACTTTCTGCTTTGTTGTTAGCATGTGAGATGTGTCACTGCCCAACTAATCATAAAAACTGCCTTAAGGAAATGACTTCGGTACGTGTGTTTGCTTCTTGTGGAGTGTACTGGTCTATTTTCTAAGCACTGTGCTCGTGTTCAGCAGATCAGATGCTGTGATAAGGAACTGCTGACAGCAGCAGTGCAGCTGCAGCAGACCCTTGCTGAGCAAAGGAGACGTGGGGGGTCTGGGTGTCAGATCGGGATCCCTCACTGGAGGGGTTTGTCTGCCACCTGACTCTCCTTGCTTTTGTTTGTGTGAACTCAAAAATGAGACTGCCCCTTTCTCTCTTTGCCCCTTTTCAGAAAGGCCTAAAGAATGTATTTGATGAGGCGATATTGGCTGCCCTGGAGCCTCCGGAGCCGAAGAAGACTCGCAGGTGTGTGCTGCTATGAACGTCCCTCCACAGCCCCTTCTGCAAAGCTGGTGTTTGATGTCATACTAAAAGCAATGTTTAAATCAAACTAAAGATACAAATTTTAAAATTTGTTTTTTGCAATAATGACAAATACCCTGCACTCCCATCTCCCCCACACAATCCCTGTGTGAGATGAGAATGTTAGTGTTTATTCCCCAGTGTCCCCTCAATTCAGTTAAACTAGTTAATTTTGAGTAATTACGTAGTATCGGAAAACACTGATCAGTACTAGTTTTTTATTTTGTTTACTGTTTCTAATTTTTTGTTTAAAATCCAGGCATGCTTGTCATGACTTTTTTCTGTAACAGACTAATTCTAGGCTGTTTTACTGAAGCCTTGCCCCTTCTGCCGGTCTGGCAAGACTTAGTTCTGGTTTCAGGAACTCCTAGGGCTGCTCTGCAGCCAGCCAGCAGCCCGTGTGTGAACAGCCTTTCATACTAAAGACAAATACAGGAAAGTAAGATGTCCCAAGCTGGTGCTCCTCTAAGGAGGAGTGTAGAAAATGTATCTGCATTTCCTCTGAAGTTGCCTTGTATCTCTCTCTCTCCTCCTGGCTTCCCACTGTGCAAGTCATAAATTTCTGCCCCGTCCTCTAAGTTATAAAGTTTTAGGAACAGAAGAATCCTTTTCCCTGGATGCACCATCAGACTTGGAAACTAACTTGTCAGTCACTTCATGAGCTTTTGGTCACGTGCTGAAGAAATAACTGCACCTTTTAAAGCGTGCCCAACTGATTCAGTTGGCTTTTAACAAGCCCAACTTTTTGCCAATCCTTTCTTATTTGAGGAAATGCTTCTAATGATCAGCATATTCACTGCTGTTTGGATGCACTGAAAGAACCTGGCATGTATTGGAATGAGAGCTGGCCCTGGTGGTGCATCTCCCTACAAAGGTTTGGCATCCTTCAAGGAGAGGTTGAAAGACAGACCTGTCAGTAGGAAGGAACTGTGGGGAGGGTTTCCTAGTGTTCAGCATGGCACCATGCAGGGACCAGTTGAGGGAATCCCCTTTTTCTGCATTTTAAGTAACTTTGAAGCTCTAAGATGGGTTCCAGCCCAACAAGGATTGCGTGCAGGATCTTTGCGTAGACAGCAGTATTTGTAGGGACTTTACCAAAAACCACATTTTGGCTTGCAAGTTAAATTGTTTTTCTTTTAGGGAAAAGACTTAGGGAATCTTCTCCATCTTCCCAAACTCCAATTTCTTGTCAACTCATTAGTGTTGAACCAATGCTTTTTCATGTCTAAGTTCTTTGTATATGCATTCTTTTCAGATGTATTAAACATAAAATATCTTCACAAGCCTGCCTGAGGGTAGTTATTTCTCTAGTCTTTCTCTTGAATGTGGAGGACTTGAAAATGTATGGCTTTTATCCTTTGTGAGCTTGCAAGTTAATGTGGGCTTTGCCTTAATACCTAATTCTGTAAGATCCTGTCTTCTCTCATCTATGCTGCTGGCCTAAATTCTGTTGAGATTGCTGTGATTTGTGACATAATCATTGCCATCATACCAAAATCTGGAGGGGAGACTGTGGTTCTTAACTGAGGGGGGTGATGTACATGTTCCCAATATTAAAAGTAGCTTTTGGGATGTTGCTAGTCTCTCCCCTCCTCTGTTTGGAGAGTATTCTGTCAGAGTTTCCTGTTGCTCCCTGCTCATGGGCAGATCAAACGTTCAGACAGGAGCAAGTGATGCGATGCTTACCTCCTGCTCCAACATGCACAGCATCTGTTATGCCTGTAGGTGTATTCTGAAGAGAAAGAAGGTCTTGCAGTGTCACTGTAACTTTTGTTAATTACTAAAACACATTCCAAAAGGTTTCATTAAAGGCTGTTTTTATTTTAAGGAACTGACTTGTGGGTACTGTAATCTAAAGCTCAGTGTAAAAGGTGAACTTGTAACTTTCCCTCAATTAGTGCTCCTGTTCTGCTTTGCATTTTGATTTTCAGGTGCTGTGGGGGCACCTGGCTGTATGTGTTTGCCTTGCAGTTGGAAGCACAGGTGGGTGTGTGCAGTGTTCACAGCTGAGTGCTGGTGGCAGCAGGCTCAAATGGGCTCCTACTCTTCTCCTTGCTAAATCTAGTTCATACCTAAAGTCAGGAGCCAGTCTGATGACCAAAGGAGTCCCTGCATGAAATTAAGCAGGGGATTTCCTCTGAAATGGAAGGAGAATCCTTTAGGGCTTTTGGTTTCAAGTAGCAGGCTTACCCTGCCAAGCCTCTTCTGTATTGGATACAAACTTACACAGAAGTTGCCTGTAGCTGAGTCTTCTGCAAGTATTTTCTGGCAATGACCTGTGCCAGTCCTTTCGTCCAGGTCCATTTGGTTAACCAAAAAGCCTGTGCTTGCTGGAAGTGTGTCACAAGGTTAAACTCTGTTCTGGAGATAGTTCTGAAGGCGCAAGGTGATGGGAAAACCACCTTATTGTGTTGTGTTTACTTTGAAGGACTGGCTGATAGCTCTGTGTGCCGTCCAGAGGGAGGACAGTGTACTAGAACTGGCTGGAGAAGTGCAGAGAGCTTGTGGCTTTTCTCATACTGTTCTCCTTCTTGAGCTCAGTAGTGAGATCCCTTCCAAGTCAGGTCACCCTGCATGGCCAGCTTCTATGAGCTGCTTGTGATGGTTCCTGGATGATGATCTCCCTGCCTACCTGAAGGCATTCTGAAGGCTTTGGCAGAATGACAGGAAGTGCTGGTGGGGACTCATGTACTGCTTTTGGGATCACCATTTTCAGCTGGCAGCTTTGAAAGCCAAGATATTGAATGTAGTCAGGAATACTTGGAGCTTCCACTGGTACTCATGTGTGTGGCAAACCAGTACGTGGTGTGAGCATGACTGTCTCATGTTACTGCTTTTGCAGTAGGACTTACCTGCTGTTCCCATAGCAGCTCAGTAGACAGGTAAGTACATGGTCTGAGCAGGCTGTTAACTAAGTGCTCCCTGTGTTCATACTGTCCCTTGTAAAGGGCCACAAGTCTTCTGGGGAGACATGTGAGAATTGTATTGAGTCTTCTCCAAGAACTGAGTGCTGAATGAACACTGAAGAGCAGGTTCTTGTCTTAATGGCTCAGTTCCAATGGCTGGGTTGTGCAGCAGTCTCTTTATGAAATCCTGCAGTTGTGTAACTATGCTATTAAATGACCTTTTTTCTTGCACGAGGAATAGGTTAGTGAGCTCTATTTTTTCAATTGGCTCTTGTGTGGATTCATGAGAATCTCTAATTCCTAATGCTAACTGAGTTTTGTGTAAAAGCAGGTTGTGAACAGAGCTCTTGTTTCTGTTGGTGACTCCAGACACGAGGCTCTGCATCTTTAGCAGCTGCTTGGTGTCTCTGGAGCAGTGATCATCCCTGCTTTAGATGCGTGCTCACACACCATCCTTCACATTCGCTCTGTTTGGTTATACCAGGCAAAGATTACAGTCACTAATTGCACAGAAATGTAACACCCTGCAGGATATTTTTCCTACTGAATTAGTAGACTCCACTGTTTATATTATGTGGTCAGACTGATGCCAAAATCACTGCGAGGAAGGAGATAGGAGAACAGAAGTAGAAGCCTTGGGGGGAGGTGGGAGCGCACACACACTCTGAATGGGTCAGCTCTGTCTTGTAAACATCTGCTGTGGTGCCAAATGGCATAAATCAGCTTGTTTTTTGCTGTCCAGTTGACAGAGGTGAAGGCTATCAACTAATGGGCAGTACATAGCCTGGAGAAAAGTCCTGCCCCTTTGCTGAGGACGTGCTTGTACCAGAAAGCCAAAACAGGAGGTTTTACTCTAGGGTTGGTAACTGTTGGGAAGAAAGCTTCAGGGGAACAGTTGTGTTCCCTAGCAGGAGATAACTTGAGCTCACTCTTATGCTCTGTCCTTTCCTTGCTGATTCAGTTAATGTGTGGAAATTCCCCTGTATAAGCTGCTCTAAAGTAACCTTGCTGTTTCTGTAGCTCCTGGTGCAGGCATCTTCTGCACAGCTGTTGTAGCTCAGGGTGATGTTAAGATCACGTCAAACTGGTGGCTGATTTTTCTCCTACAAGTGTCCCTGTGCTGTGCCACCAGCAATGTTAGTGAGGTGAGAGCTTTCTCTTTTTTTCCCCACGGGGCTGTGGGAAGCTGTTTTACACCTTGGAAGAAAGTGCTGAGCTGTACGAGAGGCTTGATGGGAGAACGCTTGCTGGACAGTGCAAGGGCTGCAGTGTTTGCTCTGGCAGCTTAGCTTTAGGGGGTCTTTCATAATTAAAGATGTGCTTGCTGTGAAGGTTGTTGCTCTAGATGCAGCTGGAGACTATTTTCTTAAGCTTCTGGGAGATGGATGAGGAGACAAACTGAGTTCTGCTTTCGCAGGAAGATTTTAATCTCTTCAGGCATATCCTTTCATTGTCTTCCCTCTCTTTCCCAGTAATGTGCTTATTCTTGCTATCAGTGCTGTGCATCGTACTTAAGTGTAGCCTTTACTAAAACAAGGGTATTGTATTGTGTAGGGAAAGAGAAGCACACCTACCTCTGAGGTGTACCTGCATGTATCTTTACCAGCACCATTTGAGCCATCTGGGCTCCTTAGGGGTATGTTTCTTGGCAATTCTCAAATAGCAACACATTGCTGAGTAAATGCTGATTGTTGTCTAAAGGGCTTTCCAAGCAGTACATACCTTGTCTGACCTGGGGATGGTCCTCTCTGTTTGCACCCTGCTTGAGGTATGTCAGCATGTCAGCTCTTCCTTTCTTAGCGGACTCTCAGGAGGAAGCTTGGACAAGCTGCAGCCTCCTTGGTGGTTAGGTCAGATCAGTGTGCTTCTGAAGCTAATCTCCAAGCTGCTTGTATATGATGTGCTCTAGTTATCATCCCAGAGTGCCTTTGCAGTGTGCTGCTTGGGCTTGTGTTAGGTTTATGGTTGTAAATGTGGGCTGGAAGGACACAAAGAAAATGCCCCTATGAGCCCCCTGAGAGTGAGCCTCTCTCAGCCATCATGCAGCTCAGCAGTGTTTCTTCTAGGTGTGAACTGTCCCCGTGGTCCCAAAGAGAAGAAGACGAATGAGTCTCCAGCACATTTGAATTGGGTATTGTCCTTTAGCAGCTTATGGGGTTTGTGTCTGTGGGACCTGGCTGGAGTTGGCTTGTAGGGCCCCTGGAAAACGCCTGGTGTTACTGTTGGGTATGGTTTCACTTGGCAAATCTGCTCTTCGTGTCTCTGCCATTTGCTCCTGTAGACACAGCTAAAAACAGACTGATTTTTGGCATGTTCCCAAGAGACAGCAATGTCCTGTTACTTGGCCACCATCTCGGTCTCATTTTGCAGCTGGTAGCAGCTGCCTCCTTTTAAAAACAGCCTGAGAGTGGGAATTGAGAGAGCTGTTGTGTCAGCATTGCCCCTGACCCAGCCTTCCTGTTGCCTTAACTTGTTCTAATGAGCTTCTCACTGTGCAGATATGTCACGTGGGCTGCTTCTGGGGTCCTGTGCTGGGGAGGTGTGCTGCTTTGCTTTCCCCTCCCACCCTGCTCTACTTCCTCAGAGAAGCATTCCTCGCTGGTGCTCGTCTTCAGCCCCTGGTCTGAGCCCCTGGGTTACTGCTTGGGTGCCTGGATACTTTCCTGTTAGGGACTTAGAAGTTGCTTAGAGGGGATCAAGAACGTAAGAGGAAAGTACTGTGTAAAAAAACTGTGAAGAAGAATCCGGAAGTAGTTAAGTTGAGAATAAATTAGTTCTAGCTGGCAAAAGGATAAAGGTGTCTTCTCCTGGTGATTGTTTGTTACCTCAGTTCCTGTTGTGATCTGTCCTTTTATGAGCTGAATCAGTTCCTGAAACTCAGGCTGGGAAATCAGGGAACTGCTGGTTGGCTGTGGCTCCTGTGAGATCCTGCCTGAATGACTTGTCTAGGGTTGTGCAAGAAGCTGGTAACGGGGCATGAGCTGGAGCTTAGCAGACAGGTTATCTTAACTGGAGATCCTGCTGCCCAGTCATTAGCATGCTGGCAAGTCCAAGCCTTCCTCTCTTGCAGTGCAAGCTGATGCAAGCAGGCCAACACCTGCTTGCTGTAGCAAGGTTAAGATAGAAAGAAACCTTACGTGCTTGGACGTGGATAAAAAGCCTGGATTAGAAAATAAATACCTTTAGCCCATACAAAGAATGCTTGGGTAGGGGGCAGGGAAGTGACACTCCTAATGCTGTTGGCAAACTTCTGTCTTATTTTAACTCTTAAATATAGACTTATTATCTTTAGGCCCAGGCTGATGTTGGTACCCTCTGCCTGCTTCTCAGCTTTGTGTTTGTCTGTTCACTCCTTATCTGGTGGCTCCTGGAAACTAGCAAAGTATTTCTTTCCCCAAAGAGAGCTCTTTGGCCTGAATTGTTTTGAGGGAGAGCCTCACTGCTAAGCAACAAATAGATAGAGCCCGGGGTGCTGACAGGTCACTGGGATTGCTTTGCAGCAGAGTGTAGACTTCCTTGTTACTGCTCTGCTTACCCCACCCAGAGCCATCTAAAGGGACAGATGATGTGCAGGGGGATGTGTTTTGAGTTACTTTGGAGTAGTAGCTGGGCAAACAAGATTTCAGTGCTAGGAAGTGAAGTATTTAATGCGGCCAGCCCACAAATAGTTACATTCCAAGCTGCCCTCTGGTGGCTTTGGACTGAATGAAGTGAAAGATCAGCCTGTGAGAAGATGTCAGCCACTTGTAAGAACTGCTGCAGTGTTGGGCCCAGCAGCTTCTGGGGCTGAGCAGCACCCGCAGCAGCTGACAGAGTGGGATGTGGTGGGCATCCCTCCTGCATGGCCTGCAGTGCTCCTGGGTAGTGTGGGTCGTTGGTAGAGCCTGATGTGGGGCTGAACGAAGCAGCTGAAGAGCCACAGAGCTTGGTGTTCTGTGTGGGGATGGCTGGGTGAGGTGTAGGAAGATAGGAGATGCGGGGTGAAGGGCTTACAGCAGCACCTTCTGGGCTCTGCTTAGAGGTGGGCTTGCCTATTGGGGTGTCTGAGGGGTGGGATTTTCCTCATAGCAGTTACTTGGGATAAACTGTATGGAGATGGGTGACATCTGGAGGCACCCTTTAGTAGAGGAGTCACGAGCATTGCTGCTGGTACAGTCACTGAAACCGATTGCTTTTTTCTGGATAATAAGAGGTTTCTGTACAGATCCAGAATATTAATGATCTGCCATCACTCACTGTGTAGAAGGACATCAGCCTGTGAAGTGATATGTATATGTAATTGTATGATGGAAGGGAAAGTGTTTCTGTCACACACACACTCGTGGAAGGGTTACTTAATCTGATTTACAGCCCTGGAAAGGTGAGCTCTGCTGACTACAGGCAGGGTACTCTGTGTCTTTCTTGAATTAAGCTCCTAGAGCTTAGGATGTGTTGTCATTCAGAGAGATGCAACCTCCCTTTGCTGCCAGCCGTGCAGTTAGAGAAAGGAGGAGCTTGTCCAGGAGAAACTTGCAGCCTTTGATTCTTCATGAATGTTTTGGAGAGCATCAGGTGGGTGGCGTGGTTCACTTGCCAAGTACTGTAGCAGCAGCAGTGTGTAGCTGTCTGGCTCCTCCCTTTGTGATGCTCTGCTGGTTTGAAGTTGGTTCTCTTTTCCTCAACTTCAAAAAGTTCTACACCCATTCGCTGTGGCCAGTCTTAGTTTGGGTCATTTGCTTCCCAGATCTCCTTCTTCCCTCCCTATACCATTGGCTACCTAGGGGGAACTTGAAATGCCAACGCTGCAAGCATGCAGAGCTCCACAAAGGATGATCTACTTGATGACTTCTGGAAGAGTTGTTTGCCTGGCCTTTCATCTGCCTGTCCCAGTTCTGGGCTGTGTACCTTCTTGAAATCAAAAGAATCAGTAAAGTGTGAGAAGTGATTCATTTTAAATGCTGCCGTGGACACCGAGTGGGGCTGACACAGGTAAAGCAAACACTGAGTGAGGTCTGGAAGATCACAAGGAGTGCCTTCATGTGTGGCTTGAGAACTGGTGTCTTTCAGCAAGGTAAGTGACTGCTTTAACCTTCGAGGAGCGTTTCATTTACCTCATTCATGGCTGGCAAGCACAGTCAGCTCCTTCCTTCACATTGTCCTGTCATCCTCAAGGTGACAGATCCATTCTGCCAACTGTGTGTGTGATGGAGATGCCAGCTGTGCTCCCTGGCAGGCAGTACTGTGGTTCCACTGCAGCTTCATTTGAGAGACCTCACAGCTGGTGCTCCTCTCGTCACTGCAAGGATGGGGGGTGATGCTTTCCCAAGTCTCCAGCACATTTCAGTCACAGGAGAGATCCCACATCTGCTCCCTGGGCTGTGTTCCCTATTCCTTGTGTGCCCTGGGGGTCCCATGTCTTTTCCCATGGCAGGTAGGGAGAGGACTATGTGTGCATTCATGCAAATAAAGCTGCTCCAGTTGCATGCCTGCAGCGTGCAGCTCTCTGAACTTTGTCCTGCATGGTGCCAGTGTCCCTTGCACTGGTTGTAGGAGGTTCTTTGCTTTCAGCCAAAAAGACCAAAGCACCACAACTGCAGCTTTCTAGCTGCTGAAGGTGACTCTGAAGCACAAGAAGAAAGCCTTTTTCATCTGTTTCTTTGCACCCATTCAGCAGGCAGGATCTATGGATTTACAGAACCGGGGAGCACTTGAAGTGTTTTTGAGGGCAGAGAAGCAAGCCCAGCAACCTCTTCTGAGGATGATAAAACTAAGTTGCCTCTGCTGTGGCAGAGATGAGCAGTATTTCTACAAGAATGTGGTCACTGGAAGAGTCAGAACTCGTGGTGAAGCAGGATTCTTGCCTGGAGCTGGATGACCTCAAGTAAGAGATGTGTTTTCTGATGCCACAGTGCTTCTGCAAGGATTCTGGTCATTGAAATTTTGGAGACTTTCTTGCAAGAGGAAGAGCTGGTTTGTGCCAATGGCTGAGAAAATGCTACCTCATTTAGCCAGCCCAGGAAAGCTGGGTGTTCATCCAAGGCAGACAGATCTGGGCTGCTGTCCATGTGCTTTGGGTATGCCTGACCCCTGGGGAAGATACGGGTCAGATTTCCCAGCAGGTGTGAAGCTTTCAAAGGGCTGCTGTGAGCCTCCCTTCCTGAGAGCACTGAGGTTACAACCAGCATCTGGGGAGCTGGTGCAGGGTGAGGCAAAGACAGCCCTGTTGTTGCTGCAGGATCAAGTAGCTGATATGTTGACTTCCATCCCCAGGCAGGGATTTGGCGTTTGCTGCTTAATATTTGTCCTCTCCTGGGCTGGCATCCATACTGATGCGCTCCTGGAGGCAGCAGGCTTTTTTTCCTTTCAGTTAAGGAAAAGGGGGAAATAAAGATGAAGAAAAATAAGTCTCTTATGGCAAGCCGGAGCCAATTGTCTCAAGAGGTGCTTATGAACCTGGCACTGACTGATTTTTAAAGCCCTGTTAAAATAAACTTGGAAATGTTTTGCACAATGTATTTTTTTTCTTCCTTTATTTGACAAATACTGATCACCCTGATTTGGTATGTGCTTGAATAACAAAGATGGTAATTTGTCACCTACTTCACAGCAGGAGAACGCATGAGGATGGAGTCGGCTGTAAGAAATAATCTGGAATTTCTCACTGCTGCTTGGTCCATGGGTCCTGGGGGCCCTTGCAACTCCCCTCACCATCCTGTCAGCCACAGCACTGTTATTCCTTTCTTTATTGCAGCTTTTCCTGGGATCCAGTCCAGCTTCTGGGACAGAGGTTTCCTGCTTTGTTGTGTTTCTGTTGAGTGCGAGGTGGTGGTGGCACTGCTGCTGGAGCTGTGGGTGAGGCTGAAAGGGACTAAAAGGAGTGAGGTCTGAGTGAGATGCTGTGAGCCTGGCCCTGACATCAGCAGAGCCCACGAGAAAATTCCAGGGCTCTCATGTCTGGGTCAGCTGTGGGGTTCTACGGTTGAGTAAGGTTCCCCCTTCTCTATGAATGCTTATCCCTGTTCCTTACAGATTACTAGCCAAGTTTTGATGACCTGAAAGGAGCAGTTTAAGACCAGCCTGGTGTTCTGAAGAGTGTGTCCCTGTTGCAGTATGTCCCGCACAAGCCCTGTGCTCTCACAGGTCGTCCCTGGGAATCCAGAGGAGATGAAAGGAAGGTTCCTGCTGATTTCCTACTGGCATTCTTCTTCCATGTCTTGCTTGCCTCTTTGCCTTCCCTATATATCCTGACCCTATTCCTTTTCTCTGTTGTACCTTTAACCCCTTCCTTCTGCCTGTTGTGTGTCTGATTGCTTTCTTTCCTTCTTCCCCACACAGCTTTCCTCTCTGCTCTTCCTCGTGGCCCAGTTTTGTTCCTTGTCCTCTTGAGCTGCCTCCTGAGTGCTCCCTTTCATAGTGAGGCACCTGCTGCTGCCCTGTCCAGGAGCGGTGCCATGAGGGGCTAGTAATTAGTGGCAGGAGATTTGGCCACAAGCAATCCCTCCCTCGGTGGGGCTGAAGCAGCACCAGCTTGCCAGAGCTTTCCCAGAGGCTGGGACTTGGTACTGTTATGGTTTGTGGGTTTTTTTCTTTCCCTTTTCAGATTCCAGCACTGTTCTAGAGCCTTTTCCAAGAGGTGAGGCAAAAGTGATTAGTGTTATGTTTGCTCAACCTTAACTACAGCTGTACAAACTTTGTTTTTCCTCCTTCGGAATTATTACTTCAGTAAAAATTAGAACAGTTTACTTGTTAGTGCTATTACATAGTATCATATGTTATTCTTTCTTTTCTTTTTGTCCTCTCAGTCCCCCCCCTTTTTTTTTTTTTTTTTTTTTTTTTTTTTTTTTACAAAGACACTGCATTTGGGTTCTGAGGCAGCAGACCCACATAGGCCCATACAGCCCAAATGATCATGAACTGAGCTAGCAGCCAAGCTGGCTGGGAACACTGTGGAAATGTTAAAGCCATTTCCTTTGAAACGGACGACTGAAAAAATAGAAAATATTATTCTTACTATTTAGTCTCTTCTGCAAGCAGGCAAAGCAGATGTAATGCAGGTGGCATCCTTCCTTTACTGAATGTGGCCTCTTCAGCTGTGCTGGGGTGGGTGTTCAGGCACGTAGGTACAACCCCTTTGCCCTGATGGGTATTCTCCCAAGACATTTTATCTCAGGAGCTGAAGTTGCATCCTGATCCAACGCCCTTGTCTTCATTCCTTTGCTAAACAGCGATGAATGGTGACTGAACAAGACTGATTTCATGATCTGATAGTAGTAGGAGAGGGGAGGAGGGATGGTTTTAAACTAGAAGGGGAGATTTAAATGAGATCTTGGGAGGTCTTGGCACAGGCTGCCCAGTGATGCCCCGTCCCTGGAGGTGGATGGAGCCCGGGGCAGCCAGGGCAGGGCTTGGAATGGGATGGGCTTTAAGGTACCTTTCAGGCCAACCATTCTGTGACTGTGTGCCAGTCCTGTACCTGGTGGAGTTTTGTGCTGCAGGGCAATGCCTCTGTGCAGGCTTTCCCAAGCCGCTAGATGGCAAACACGTAAAAGGTTTGTTCCTCTGCTCCTGGCCAGGGCCAAGCCCTGTTTGCGGTGCCAAGAAGCGGGCTGCATGTTTTTTTTCTTTTTTTTCCTGGGGGCGGTCTGTACCAGCAGCCACCGGCTGTAGGTCTAGTGCAATCATTTACATTTCCAGCTCCTTTGTATAACATCAATACTGGAGAGTGTACAAACTGCTGAGCTGTTTACAACTGTGCCGGGGCTCCGCCGTCAACAGCGTGCGCCTGCATTAGCAGCGTCCAGCTGGGCTCAGGCTGCTGCTGGACTGCAGGGAGCAGCCCAGGCTCTGTTGGTTTTGGCTTCCTCCAGCTGAACCCGGCCCTGGTTCAGAAAGATCAGGAAGAAGAGGAGAGAAGCAAGGGGGTTTAATGTGGGAATTTGTTTCCCCTGTTCTCTGGGTTTTCTCATCTCCCAGGATGCTAGGGAGCTCATCTGCCTGCTTTTTGTATCCTGAAACTGTGTCTCGTGGGGTAATTCCTGCATGGGGACAGGAGAGTGGGCAGAAAGCACCAAGTCCCTCTCGAGTGCCTCTGTTCACCCTCTGATGCTGCCCAAATATCCATTCCTTTTGACGTGTGCTGAGTGCTGCTCTGCCAGCATCTCAGCCTTCATTCTTTCCCTGGATGGATGTGGTGCAATCAGATGGGATGAGCTTGTGCCTGCAAGGGCAGCGCTGCCAGCATGATGCTTCTTCCCAGGTTTGGTTTCTGGAGCTTTTCATGACCTTGGAGACTTGAGCAGCATCTTTCCCTCGTGCAAGCTGGGACTTCTGATGGTTCAGCAAAGCACTTGGAGCATCTTGTGCTTCCTGAAAGGAAGGGAGCTTGGATCTGCCAGGCTGATGTGTGCAGAAGAACTGCTGCTTCCTCCAAACTGCTGCTCCTGAACATTTGTCTGGGGAACCTGTGAATTTCTCTGCCACTGCAGCATTCAAAATGCTAAAGTAACTGAGGAGCTTGATGGATGCAGATACTTGGGTTGCCCAAAGAGCTGCCTTTGAGAACCCCTCCAGACTTCAGTTTGTGTATTTGAAGACTAAAATATCTTTGAAAATTCATCTGTAGTGCCTGAGCAGAGCATGCTGCTGTGTCTGTAAAGCAGTACTGCTTTTGGAGGCAGGACTGTGTTGCTCAGGGGGCTTCTGGAAATGTGAGCTTTGACCCCATGTCCTGTTTGAGCCCATCCTGCTCCTGGCCCCTGTCTGGAGGATGGTTTGCCCTGGGGCTGCCTGTCTGCTGGCTCCAGTGCTGCAGCGTTCCAGCTCTGAGATGAATGAATGCTTTGGATGCACACCTAACTCTGCCTGGGGGAAGGATTTGAGACCCTGGATGCATCCACAGGGCCAGGGGGGCATGCGTAGAGCCAAAAAATGCTAAATTCACTATGATTGCAGTAATGCTTTATTGTGGTGCAGTGGGGATCTGCTTTCTGCCCATCTCTTTCCTCAGGGTCCTGTGTCAGGGTGCCCGCCCTGTTGCTTTGCCTCTGCTGGGGATTTGCGGAGGAGCACCTGTGTTTTGACTCCTGCCTTGACCTCACTCCTGTTAAGTGCCTGCCCCGTGGTCCCTACGCTGCTCCTGTCTCGTTCCATTCTGGCGTGGCTCCAGCCTGGGTTAATCTGTCATATGGTTTTTAACCAGCCCACACAGACAATAAAGCATCTCCAGTTTCTGGCCCCTCTTCTGTCCTGCAACCAACAGCAATTTGAGTGTGAGAACAATTGTTCTGTCTAACAAGCCTGATTTCATTCTCTTAGGAGATTGTAAGTTTGCTTGCTGGAGATAACCGAGTTAGCTCTGTTATCTGGTGGGCTGTAGCTTTGGAAAAGAATCGGTTTATTTTTTGTGGTATTTAAAGAGGAGGGTATTGCCCACAGTCTGCTGTGGAGGTTGTGCATGGGAGTCAGCCTACAGCAGAGAGCAGGTGAGGGATGTGCGTGCTTTGCTGCGTGGGGCAGGGTGTCTGGGTTCAGCCTGTACTTCCCAACACCCAGTGATGGAGCAGTGGGGTCTGGGGGAAGCAGAGCAGGTAGGTTGTGAGTATCTCCAGAGAAAGAGACTCCCTCACTTCTTTGGGCAGTCTGTTCCAGGGCTCTGCCACCTTCAAAGAAAGGACGTTTTTTCTCCTGTTCAAACTGAATTTCTGGGTTTCAGTTTGTGCCTGTTGCCCCTCGTCCTGCCTCTGGGCACCACCAAAAAGAGCCTGGCCCCATCCGCTTGCCTCCCACCCTGCAGGCATTTCTAAGTGTTGCTCAGATCCCTCTCAGCCTTCTCCTCCCCACACTGAACAGCCCCAGGGCTCTCAGCCTTTCCTCACACAGGAGATGCTCCAGGCTCCGATCTCTGTAGCCCTCCTGGGCTCTCCCCAGCAGCTCCCTGCCTGCCTTGAACTGGGCAGCCCAGCACTGGGCCCAGTGATCTGGATGTGGCCTCCCCAGTGAGGGGACCTCCCTCATTCTGCAGGCCGTGCTCTGTGCAATGCACACGGGGGTCCTACTGGCATTCTTGGCCACTGCTGGCACACTGCTGGTCATCCTGTTGGCCACCAGGATGCCCAGGCCCCTCTCTGCAGAGCTCCTCTCCAGCTGCACAGACCCCAACCTGCACTGATGCATGCAATTGTTCCTCCCCAGGTGTGGGACTCTACATTTGTCCATGTTGAACCTCATCAGGTACTTCTCCTTTGGGGTGGGGGGAGTATATAGATAGTGATGCCTGAGAGCTATAACTGTTTTATCCCCCTGATTCTGCATCAGTTTGCAGGGGAGGTCCCACGTGTTGAAGGGTGCTGGGTACCAGACCTCTTCTTGCTCAGTGGTTTGACCCCCAGGCACACAAGGAAAGTTGGGGGGATCAGGAGTCCTTTTGGGGCACCCGAGCTGTTTGGCAGCATTCTTTCACGTTGGCAAAACTTAAGTGGTGCCTGTATTCAAAGTCTAACACCAAGGCTTGAGGTCTTGGGGGATGGGGACTGCTAAGAGGGGAGCATGAAAACAACCCCACTGGAGGAGCTCCTGTTGGTTCTGATGTCCCATGGGAACATCTCAGGACCAGCATGCTAGTTTAGGCAGGGCTGTGTCAGCGTACTTTGATTTTGGGGAGCAGCTTGAAGAACCAGGGCTCTGATGTGCAGCCGGGTCTGTTGGACTTTGACACCATCCTGTCCAAAAAGCCTCTGAACTTTCTGCCTTTGCTTGCCAGCTCACTCCTTGCCTACTTCTCTCCCGAAAGCTGGTTTGAAAGCACAGGCATAGCCTTGTGTCTGTTGTGATGCTGCTGCAACAACAGGTTCTCTGCTTCCTTCCTGCAGCTCCCCCATCCTTAGCATCATTTGGCATTATCAGAGTGCCTTGATTCCTAGGCACATGGCTTCACTTGCTGCAAACCTCTCTTCCTTCCCATCAGGCTCTTGCATAGTGCATAGGGATCACAGAACAGATTAAGGGCTTAAACAGATAGCAGGCTTAATGGCTTGACCTCAGGACCTCTCCATCACCTGCATGGTGCAGCAGGCTGAGTTTCCTGGACACACACAGGTGTGAGAATGCATCTGGAGCCAAGCATTGCTCTGCCGGAGAAGATCTCTGGCTCTGTGTTGCAACAGGTCTTGGGAGGGCAGGCAAGAAGTCTGAGTGTGTGTCAAGGGGTCCTATGGAGGCAGAGGTTTGTCCCTGGCTCTGTGTGTTAGGGGGGTGTGTGAGGCTGATGTTTGCTGAAGCAACGCTCATCTGCTCTCTCATAGTGGGCGCCCCTGGCACAATCCTGCCTGCATTGTGGCTTAGTTGATGGGTGGGGGACAAGTGGCCATGGGTACTGGAGCAGTGAGGAACTGGAAATCAGCCTGTCCCTGGGTCCCTTCATGGTCCTGCTATTTCTTCTTGGAGCCTGAACACAGCTTGCCCTGTAGACCACCTCCTGCTTTGGCCCTATATCCTTGGTATGTGGGTGCTGGCAGTGCTTGTGCATGGCCCTCCTGCAAGGTGAGAGTCCCTTTCCCTCACACTGCTATGTGCAGCTACTGCTGCTGCTGGGTTTGCTGTGAGGGATCTCAGGAGTGAAAGCCGCGTGGCCCTGGGCTGGGCTGTGCCTCGGTGCGGAGAGATCATATAAAATAGGGTCAGGTATTAAACATACCTGTGCTCTGGAGGACACAGGGGGTGATTTGAACCCTGCCAACTTTTTGCCCTCAAAATCAGAACGCATTTCAGGAGAGACAGGCAGCTCTGCAGCATCATGAGCTACAGACAGGAGCAGGAGCTGTTGGGCGACTCCCAGAACCCTGCTGGGGACTGTCATCAAGCCCAGGAACGTCCATGGCTCCAGGTAGGACAGAGTGAACCTCTGGACAGCGTGGTGACTCACTGCCCCACATCCCAGCAGTGCCTAAGCCTGGCAGCAGGGACCAACGCTGAGGCAAGGGGGCTCAGCAGCGTTCCCCCCTGTTGTTATTTCAGCTGCTGGAGTCTCAGCCATGCCTGCGCAGGGCCGACAAACACCCCGCAGGTGCTGTTTGCAAGTGCCTTCTCCACTCCATCTCACTCACCCCCGAAGCGCTGCTCCGTGGGGGCCGCAGTGAGGGACTCCCTGGCTGCCCAGCCCCTTCCCTCCCGATCCCTAGGGATGAGTGGGGAATACTCGAGCTCTTGTTGCCTGACTCCGTTCTGACCCGGGCTGCTAACAGAGGCTGCCTTTCTGCTGGCTGCGGAGCCGGAGGCAGCGCGAGCGGCCTGGCCACCAAACTCCAGGCCTCCGGGGCTGCCTCTTAACCTGGAGGAGCAGCGGGTTATTTGTGTTGCTC
Source organism: Chrysolophus pictus (assembly GCA_037305975.1). Lineage (NCBI taxonomy): Eukaryota > Metazoa > Chordata > Aves > Galliformes > Phasianidae > Chrysolophus > Chrysolophus pictus. The sequence continues at coordinate 6,334,388 of CM074596.1, read as the reverse complement.
TTGGCAGGGATGCCCCGGCCCTCTAAAACACAGCAGTGAATGTGCACGGAGGTGTGGGGCGCAGGCCAGCACGCGCTGTTTGTGTTGGACCCGCCACGCGGGGAATTAGTTCAACTCGGCTGCTAATTGCTTCTGAAGTGCGGGGCTCTGTTGAATGGATGTGAACATGCGACGGGGACAGCGAGCACGGCCTGGGGAGGGGCTGTCCCTGCTCTGCTTTGCTCAGACCTCCTGAGACCCCGCTGCTCTCTAACACTCCTGCTGGTGTCAGCCCCACTGAACCTGCAGGGAGCGGAGGTTTCCTAGCCCGGATCCAGCACTGCAGGAGCACTGGGATGGGCATGCAATGCTGTGCCATCTCCTTTAGGCTAGAGAGGGGGATCTGGGAGGGAAGAAGCAGGAAAGCAGCAACAGGAGGTTGATGGCAGCCCTGCGTCACCCTGAATGGTGTTTGTCTCTTGTCCTAGCAGCCTTCCATGCTCTCCAGGATGAAGCTCTTCCCCTATGAAGCTCCTGCTGGGATGCTTCCCCCGCTGCCTGTCCCATCTTCCTGCCCCATCCTCAGGCTCTCATGTCTGCCTATAAGCCCCTGTGCTCTGACTTGGATAAGGGGTTGTGAAGGATGAGGGGTGAAAGAGGAGGATTTTTGCCCTGCAGAAGGGCGTCTGCTTGCACAAACAAGGGCAGACCTGCCTCTGTGCCTGTCACCTCATTGTGCCCTGTCCTGCTGAAGCTTCAGGCATGGGGTAGTGATACAAAAGGGCTCTTATTTCTGTCCTCCATGAGTCCAGCTGTGCACAGACAGGAGAGGAAAGGCCTTGGAGTCATCCCCTCCATGTGTTATGTTGGGCGTTTCAGAGACCTTCAGCCATGGGTACGTTCTGTAGGATGGTGCTTCCTTTTGCCATCCAGCCTCAACATCGTTCTGTGTCATTGCCCTTCATGGAGGATAGATAGACAGCAGGTATCAGCTCTCCATCCTTAGGATGGAAGGAGGATGTTGAAGGATGTCCTTTTCCAGAGCTGGACAGGACTTGGAGGAACTGCTGTATGTGATCGTGGCCCTTGGAATGGGTCTGGGAAGGGGCATCAGCCACCCCAACATCTTTCCTCAACTATGGCATCCACCTCAGGGATGTGCAGGGAGAGGCCAAGGACAGAAAGCCCTGGGCAGGCAGAGGTCCCTACGGGGACATTAAGAGCTTGGTTTTCACTCCGTTGACTTGCTTTGAGCCTCTGTGGACTAAAGCAGGCTGTGTCTCCATCTCCTTTGTCCTCTCCCACCCCTCGCTGCCTCCCTCCCTCCCCCTTGCTCTTGGTTAGAAATTGTCATTTAAAGCCCAAACTCCCATTGTCCAAACTGGGATTAAGCACCATCTGTGCAAACTTTTGAGGCCATTTCTGTGACTGGGAGGAAACGGATGACTCAGAGAGAGACATTGCGACACAAGAGCAGCGGTGACCCAGGGTTAAGTGGGTGGATCTCAACAGCCCTGCTAGCTCATGCTGCTGAGGCACATGGCAAGGGAGCCAGCAGTTGCTTTTGGAGGGCTGTAGGGTACCCTCTGACAGCCAGATGCTTCTAAATTGCATCAGGTGCTGAGCTTTGGTCCACCTGGTCCCACTGGTGGGATGTTCAGTAGGACTCAGTGTTGGTGCAGCAGGATGATGTTTGGTGTTGATCCACCTCATAGCATGCCTGGAAGGCTGCTGGCAGCTCTGGACTCATGCAGAGAGTGTGCAGTGTGGCTGATGGCCCTGCAAAACCCTTGACTTAGCAAACAGACTCTCCTTCAGTTCCAGTGTCCCGAAGGAAGAAATCTGGGGAAAGAGCAGATATTTAGGTGCTTCCAGCTGAGGGGATCAGCTGTTTTGAAGGACTGTGATTGCAGGAGGTGGATCTGGATCCTAAATAGGACATACAGCCATGCCCAGGGGTGGAGCAGGGATCCTTTGGGTGATGGATGTGAAGATGGTGAGTGAATTGATTTTTTTTTTTTGGAGAGAAAAAGGAATTTCTAGCTTGCAACTTTTCCCCCATGCACTGTTATGAGTTGCTTCTGGTTGACCAGGACACCACTGATGTGCAAGAAATAATGCTGGAGCAGCTCACCGTGAGAGCAAGGCAGGGCTGGAGATATGGAAAGAGTGCCAGGAACGTCTCATTTGGGATCAAGTTGCTCAGCTCCTGCTCTCGGTGCTGTCCTTGCCTACTGCATTTGGATGGAGAATTGGCATGATGAGTGTAAGCTCCATGCTCTGCTGGGAGTGTGTCTGCATCTGAGCCCAGGATGCTGTGCTCATGCAGAAGCCAATCCTGCGAGGTGATAGCTGGGGCAGGAAGTGTTAGAGAAATAAGTAGCCCTCAATGAGAGGCTGTGATTAAGACAGCTTTACGCCCTGAATCCAACCTGAACAGTTACAATAACCCCAGAAGTTGGTGAAATTATTAGGCAGAGCTTAAGTAAAATGATATGAAGATAATGCTAAGGCAGGTGAGATTTTGCTTGGCTTAATGCACAAAGCCCAGAAGAAAAGGAAAGGAAAGAATTTCCCCTGTGAAAATCTCAGCTGGTTCCATTTCCAGTGACAGTCAAAGAGTTAAAGTGATATGTTGGGAGTTATGAGTGTTTATCTAAAAGAAAAGTGGCAGGTGAAAGGGATAAAATAACACAGTTCTTAAAGCAATGCAATATGTTCGAATTATCCGAGGATCAGAGCTGGAATTTGGAAGGTAATATTGGATAGAAGGAAATGGGAGATGGAGACAGAAATAGGATGGGGAAAAACAGCTCGAGGTGGCTTCCCCATTGGTTGCTGCAAAGGAAAAACAAAGAGGTTGGCATTGAGAGGACCGCTGTGAATTTGTTTATTGGAGGGGATTTTTATTGCACTTTCAGAATTAAGCTCAGGGCCTCTGCTATGTCAGGGTGCAGAGCAGACCCTCCTGAGCTGAGTTTGGCTGGGAAAACATCTGCAGTGTGTTCTTGTATGTGAGAACACTGCTGGAAATGGCTGCTGTGCTGGGATGACCTGTGAAACAACCACCACTGACCAGTGCTGAGATCCTTCCCTTTGCTTTCACGACCCCTGTTCTTCAGGTATCAGCCCTCACCAGGAGCTCAGCTTTTCCTGAGCTGTTTTCTCAGGTCTGGGGGGTCTTTTGCTCACGTTGGCTGAGAAACTTGGCAAGGGTTAGGATCAGTGCCTTCAGTCTGGCCAAGGAGCCCAGGGTTGTGTACAAACCTCTGTGTGCCTTGCAGGTACAACAGTGTGCATCAACCTTTTTTTAACTGAGAAAAAGTAAAAGGTTCAAGAGCAGAGCATCACTGATGCATTGCCTTCCCAAATCTGCAGGCAGCCCAGATGAGGGCTCCGAGGTGCACCACCATCAGCCCAGCTTTTTTATCAGTGTGACTTTTCCTGGCTGCGGCAGGTGCAAAATTGAGATGGCAAGGTGACTTTATTGAGGAAAAAAAGACAAAGAACTGATTTATTTTGCATCTAATTCAGCTCTGAGGCCCTCCCAGATGTTCTGGCTTTCTTGGTGGAAATAAAATGGCTGCAGATTTTCTAGCTGGCTACAGAAAGCAGAGCACTGCCACCAGGCCAAGTCCCAAGTGAGATATCTGCATGGCTTCCACTGCTGCTGTTTCACTGTGACTGCTCTACCTTTCCCTGTATTCATCTCAAAGCCCATTTTTTATGGAGGAGGTCCTGTTTATCTCATCCCAGTCCTCTTGAGCACATGCATCTTCCTGTTGTGTGGTGGCTGTGTGTTTTCTTCCTACTTTTGTCCCATTGGTCTCTTGTTCATGCTATTTTTCTCCCTCCTCTCCCCTGCCCTCCCCTCCCTTCCCCATACAAAACACAGTGCCCTCACCCCAGCACTGCTCTGAAGATGTTTTTTATGTTTTCTTCTTTGGACATCTTGTTTTATAGCCAAATTTTGAGTTTGAGGACATCTATAATCCTGCCACATTTAATTTTCTGCACATCTTCCTTCTCACACAGTAGCTCAGCATGCAACTTTTTGCAGTACAACAGGGTTCCTGGAATGTCTTTTCCAGAAGCAACCTTAAAAATCCTTTTTAAATTTTGTATTTCTTGGATTCAAGAGACATTCACTGATAAACTTCCATGCACCGACTTTCTGCCTGTCAGAATAGCTGAGGTTTTGAGGCTGGGAACTGCGTGTGTTGTCAGATGCCCCATCTTTTGGTTTTCTTTGGTGGAAACCATTGATGAGAGGGAAGTTGTGGTTGCTCTTTGGTTGTGTTTCATTCCTTCCTGGGTCATGGCGCTTTTCTTTGACACGTAGTGAGAGCAGATTGTGCTTCTCTTGTTTCTTGACCAGCAAGGCAATGCTTGGACTTATTAGGTGGGCACCCTGGTTCTGGTGCCTGGTCCATACTCCAGTAGTCATAGGTGAATGGAAGTTCTCTAACTGGCTGGCTGCTCACTTTGCAACCTTGCTTTGTTTGGAAAGGGCTGGAGGCAGTGATCAGACCCTCCGCAGTGTCTGGCTGCCATGCAGCTCTTAGAGCCTGGATCATCTGAAGAGACAGGACACTGCATCTTCCAACCCCTTCCTTACTCGCCCCTGCTGGAATGGTTCTCACTTGTCTTGTAAAGACTCAGATGTCTTGAGACTGAAACCATGGGATGTTCTTCTTGGAACAGAGGGCAACTGGGCTCTCCAGCCCTTCCTCTCTGCTTGGAGCATGCAGCCCAGCCATGACCCATTCAGGTGTGCTGGGTCCCACTTCAGCCCCCAGCTTGGGGTGCCTGTTTCTCACTTTCCCACAAAGCAAATTTCCCAGGAGACATCAGAAAGAAAGGGGATTACCCTACAGCAGCCTGGACAGAGCCATGAGAACAAAGGGACTGAGAAGATCATCAACTGCCAACCTCAAGTGTTAATGGTCAGATCTGGGAAGGATTTTCTTGCCAAGTCAGACAGGTGAGGACCTGGTAGGAGGGCTCCCTGCTGTGTGATCCACCGTGATGTCCACAGGGCCTGGTGCTGGATGCCAGAGGGATGCGGTGCTCTGCTTCAGTCTCTTCTTCCTGCTCAGTCTCCACGGGGTGTTACAATCCAGCCTAAGGCAGGTTGCACAATTTATTTTCCTGTACTTAAGGCAGGATTTTGGCAGGCAGGGGTGGGAGGCCTCTCCGAGGAACGCTGGCCGGGCTCCCTCCTGCTGCCTGGGGATCGCGCTGCTGTCGAAGCTCCGCTCCGCTGGGCATCCTGCAGTGCTGTGCTGCACATCTGAGCAGTGCTCTCCCCGGTGTGACTGCTTCTCTGTTGGACCAGATCTATCCTTTTTGATGGACAGCTGCAAGAAGGTCTCATTCTCTTCTTCTGTCTGCTCATGCAGGGAGAAAAGCATCTTTCCTCTCTGGTCCGACCCTCTTGTGTCCTCTGTCTCCCTCCATCACCTGCCTTCCCTACAGCTGATGTTTGTAAATGCATTACTTTGTGAGGAGGGCAGCAGAGTGGCTGAGTGTACTGGGGAGGGAGAATGAGATTGCTGGGAGGGAGGGACGTGTTCACAGCCAGCAAAGGGCATTGAGGTGATGTGGCAGCTGGATGAGAAATAGGAGCTCTGCCTGCAAGCTAGGCCATGTTCTGCTCAGCCTGGAGTACAAGGAGGTGGCAAATGTGAAGCCCAGGAAGGAGGGAGCAGCTGAGACTGAATGCGTATTGGCGTACACGTAGGGAGGGTTTTTCAGGAGAAGAGGGAAGGAATAGAGATGGTGGTGAAGTTGGTGAGGAATGAGAAAAATCATGGCGTTACCCATGAAGCAGGGTGGAGAGAACTTGCAGGGGACATTCTGTTTTCGCCATGATGATCTTGAGCTGGCAGTGGAACATCAGGAAGGTTTATGCATTGGGGTGGGGATGTTGGCCCATGAGTCCTCAGAGGAGAGAATGAGCTCAGCAGGGAGACGGTGGCAGAGGGCTGTGCCAAGCCTGCGGGGCTGGCATGGGGAAGAGCATAGGGATGGGCTCTTGGCTGAAATACAGCAGGCAAGTGACACTGGTGGCATGGGACAGGCGGCAGCAAGTGGAGTCTTAGAGGGATGTTCAGGGTTGTGCCGTCTCCTCCACCCTCTATCCCAGTGTGTTCACCAGGAGTTCCCCATGTCAGCTGGACTTGGTGGTCTTTGAGGTCTTCTCCAACCTCAGTGATTCTGTGGTTGGATTTGGAGGAGAGAGATGGCACGGCCTTGTGAGGGGCTCCATCCAAAGGATCACAAAGGAGCTGGCGGCCCTATGTGCCTTGTTTCAGTGTGGGATGAAGCACGCCTCTGTTTCACCACTACGCTAGGAGCTGTGGGGGAATGGAGATGGTCTTGGGGTTGGGGAGGGGATGGGATTCAGTACCCCCTATGCAGTGCTGGGAGCACCCTATGGGCAGCTCTCCTTTGAGCTGAGGGCTCCTGAGAAGACCAACACAGCCCAGAAGAGCCTGACTGCTAGGAAAAGAAAACCCCATGGCTAATTCAGCACAAACTCATTATTTAATAGACAAAGTCAATATGAAAAAAGGCATTTCCCTTCCCTCCCCGAAATTTACAGTTATGAGAAGAGCCAGAGAGCTGCGGAGCCAGGCTATCTCTGGGTGACATTTACAGGGCTCAGCTTTCATTGCAGCTTGAAAAAAAAACCCATATGTGCAGCGATTATCTACACACTGATCTGGATTGTCTTGTTCAGCTTTGGCCCTCATCCTAGATGGACAAGGAGCAGAACACTTGGCTAGTGGCCTGAGGTCTGTGGCCTCCTCTGCATGAGCTGGGAAGAGGAGGAGCAGTCCATGGTACTTGAGAACTCGCAGCCTTGGGACCTAAGGAGATGGAGTGCAGCTCAGATCCCTGCTGGGGGCTCAGTGCTGTGCCCTTGGCCAAGGTGAGAGGGGCAAGCCTTGCTCAGTGCTGCTCTGAGCTCAAGATGGAAGTTGCTCACAACCCATGGCAGCTCTGGATTGGGGTCACCACCCCCTGGTGCCCTTTGCTGAAGGTTTTGGGAGTTGGGGGACATCAGGTCCCTTAGTTCTGGCCTTCCTTGTCCTGTGGTGTGGGGGAAGCCAGCAGGGCCCTGCTCCAGGCACGCGGCTTGGCCCCAGAGCCACAGCCACTGCTGCATCAAGTCAGTTGTCAGAAGCCTTCCAGCCGGACGCTGTCTGGAGACCTTCCAGCGACCACAGGCTCTCCCCCAGCCCATCACTGCCACAGCACAGACGGGATTTAATGGATGTCTGCGTGTTCCCCTAACCTTTCCCCTCTCTAGATGAAGCAGGAAATAAAAATAAGCCCGCAGGTTTGTGAGGACCCCCAGCCCAGACAGCGATGGCCATAACTCTGGGCTCTTCTGGACCACGGTCCATCTCCAGGTGTGGAGCTCCCACTCACACAGTACCGCCCAGTGAAAGCAGTGCCACCCACACCAGCTCCTCGCAGATGTTCCTCTTGGCTTGAGGTGCCATTTTGGAGTTTTTCTTTGCTCCCTTCTGCCTCTCAACCTCTCAGACAACTGTATGAGGGAAGAGAGAAACTGGTTCAATTTCCACCTCCCCTCACAGTGCCCCACTGCTTATTAGTTCTCCAAATATTTCATCCTGCAGCCCAGCAGCAAGGGCTCTATGCTAACCTGATCCCAGGCAGAGGGGAAGTGGGAGCGGGTAGAACAGCACGTTATCCTCATGGCACTGCTGTAGACGAGGCTGCGTGGAGCAGGATGGCACATCCTCCCATCCCAGCAATTCCTTCCATTTGTACTTCTGCTCTCCTCACTAGTGGCTGGGATGGGGATGGGCTGTGTGTCTTGTCCCCAGGAGCCCTCAATGGGTGTGCAGGATGGCCTCTGGAGAGACCATGTGAAGGAGGAGTAGGAGAGCTGGCTGGTGAGCAAGGTTATGGAAAGGAGGAAAAGGAATCCCCTGGGATTTCCTTCCATCTCCAGTTTGTCCTTGGATTGCAGGTACTCTGCTGCACCCTCTTTGCAGTCTCTGGCAAGATGCTGAGGTTGGGAGGTAAAGGGCTTTGGAAGGGGACAGGGAGCAAAGTGGGAACATCATGTCCCTTGACAGCCCAGGCAGCTGCCAAGGAGCTTCTGTAAATCACAGTGTCTGCCAGAGCTGCTCCAACAGCTCTCCAGAGCCCAGGAGGCCTCAGAGCATCCCTGAGGCTCTGTACGTGCACACTCCGTACAGCCCTGGATGGGCTCTCCCTGCATTGTGATTAACACCCACGGACAGTGCCACCCCATCCCCATCTCCCCATCCTCTGTAGCACTCACAGCTGCATGTCCTGGCTGTGCTCCAGCCGTACTCTGGGATGCTGAAAGCACTCCTGCAACAAATAACAAATGATTGTGACAGAAGATACGCGGTCCCTAGTGTTACTCAGCCTCAGGTTTAACCATCTCCCATTTGCAATGCTCCGGAGTCGGCGTAGAGCATCCGATGAGGGCAGGCAGATCCCTGCCAGCCACGAGGTCAGGTACATCCCTGCTCTGGCTTCAGCAATAAATAAGCAAACCGACCAAAATAAAAGATAACAACAATCGCTTTTTTGGGGGGGGTTGGTTTTTTTTTCTTTTTTAAACTTTAAATATATATATTTTTTTGCTCCTTTCTTTTAAAATCTGTTTTCCTCTGGGGCTCTGTCTCTGTATAGAGCTGTGCTCTCCCTGCAGCGTCTGGGTCACTTCCTCAGTCCTGGCCACAGGGCAAGAGAGAAGCAGGATCAGTTAGAAAGGGGAAGGGATGACTGCTCCCTTCTGTGCATCACCGGCACGTGTGGATTTCCACCACCCGATGGCAGGGTTTGCACTTGACAGAGCAGCACCAGTGGAATTTGCAGCTGCACCTTTCCACCACCTCCACTTCGTCCGTATGGAAGCCCCGACCGCAGCACATGAGCTCGCAGCCATCGATGGCCTTGGAGGTCTTGTTGCACTGCCGGCCGCTGGTGCCCAGCACCCCGTTCTTGAGGTCATGGTCACAGAAGTCAGGACTGGAGTCCAGGTAGACGAGATCCTCGTCCGTGTGCGGTTTGAACTGGGAGTTTTTCGGCACCAGCACTTTGGTGGAGCCGATCTCGCTCTGCTCGACCTCGGTGGCACCGTCGAATTTCTCCTTCAGCACGTTGCCCACTTTGCGGAAGGGAGGCATGGCTTTCCAGCACGTCTTGAACTCGCACGAGCCTGACACGCCGTGACACTTGCACTCCACCCGCATGTTGTTCAGGATCGCCTGAAGGAGCACAGTGGAGAAACAAGATGGGGTGGTGAGCGTGGGACAGGGTGTGACATGGACTCACAGCACCATACAACACCCCGACTTGGAAGGGACCCGCACGGATCCCTGAGCCCAACCCCTGGCTGCACACAGCACTGCCCAATCCCAAAATTTACGGCCGAGTGCCCAGTGCTCCCAGTGTGGGGCCGTGCCCACTGCCCGGGGAGCTGTGCCATGCCTGCTGCCCTCTGGGGCACAGCCTTTCCCTAACCCCCCCAACCCCTCCACTGACACAGCAGAGCCCATGCAGATCCCCATGTGTTACCTTCCGCCCCGCCTCGTTGTTGTGGAGGTTCATCAGTGCTCTGTTGGAAGATGCCCCTTTGCTCCTCTCCCGGACATCGACAAAGGACTGTGAGAAGGCCACACCGTAGGCGATGTTATCGGAGCAGCCGGACCACTGGAAGCCTAAGGCACAGTGCAAGGATGGGACAGATGAAGTTCATCCTCCTCAGCCCTGCTCTTGCTAAAACACTGCTCATCTGCCCCGTCTTGCTCCCCGTGCTGGGGAAGCTGGACAAGGATGGCCACGGAGTGGGGGAACAACGTACCCCCTGAGCTACACTCCCAGCTGCCCTTTCCGAAGCACTTGCATGGACTATCAGTAGGCTTTTAAAAATGTTTTTATACATTTTTTTGCCCTTTCTCTAAAGGGTGGCCCTATTGGACAGCCATTTCTGTGCACTTTGTATCCCTGCTTTGCACGCTCACCCTGTGGGCTGCCGCCTTGCACTGTGCGGTCGCATCCACACTTGTCCAGCTCGCCGCTGCTGCATGCTCGGGTCACGGCGAAGGCCACCCCTGCTGAAGAGATGGCGTAGACAAACGCTGCCTCCCTCGTCCCTGCAACAACAGTGGAAAAGATGGCAGGAAGTCCGAGGGGCTTTTGTGCACCCAGGTGGGCTGCTGCTCCACCTGCCCACCCCTACATATGGGGTGCCCCATGCTCATCCTCCCCCCTCCCTGGCATGATCCAAGTATCCCAAGATATATTTGCTCAGTGCCAAGCCCAGACCAGGCTCAGCAGACACCACGCGCTGCTTGCAATAGTGACAGAGCTGGCAGCACATGGATGTGATGGGCAAGGTCATAACGCAGCAGCAGGAGGGATGCAAAGGCTGTATTGCAATGTGTGGGGAGCTCTCATGGTGCTTGCAGGGCATTTTTGCTGTAAAATCCCTGCCACATCCAAAAATGTTCTATTTCCTCAACCAAACTGGGGATCACCCCGTGCAGTTACAGATCCACGTTATCACCATGCAGCACCCCGTTGCTCACAGCGCCTCCAAAACTGCAAAACTCTCCCCAAAGCGCTCTGCAGAGCCCCCAGGCACAGCAGAACATTCCTGTGCCCACCTGCACGGTGGCACAAAGAGCCCATTTGAGAAGGGGGAGAAATCTGGACACAAACACGTGGGCAGCTCGGCCAGGGACCGCGGCCGTCAGCTCTTGCAAAACCCAAATCCCCACCGTCCTCTGAGGTCGAGGGTGGCTGAGGACACGGCCCCTCTGGCTCTAAACAAGCAGGGCTGGCATTTGGGGTATGCTAGGGCTGTTTCAAGGTAGGGGGTGGCTCGCCGGTCGGGCAGAGGGCAGCAACTTTGGTGGTCGCAGCCCAGGCTTCAGTGGCCAAGCAGCAGTGGCTGGGGAGGGCCCAGCCAGCACAGGGCCTGAACCGCCTCCAAGTTAATCGAGGTTAATAGTAGGATCGTGTTGGTCGGTTTTGCGCTGTGGCTGACTAAAAAGAGGCGACTTTTAGTTTCTGGTATTTCTGGTATTTCCAGTCCTGAACCTTCACAAGAAGAGATCTTCACCCCTGTGTCGAGGGGAGGAAAGTCAAACAGGGAGCTGGGGGCAGCCACAGCCTGCGTTTTGTGGGATGGAAAGGGGTGAGAGTGGCACCCCAGGGGAGGGAAGGCTGCTCTCGGGGGGTGGAAGGGACCTTCCCCTCCATCTCTGCACCCTGGCATGGTTTGGACCCCCAGGATGCCTGCACCCAGCCTGGGCTGTGGGACCTGGCCATAAATCTTTGCTGCTCTTTGGAGGGTCCGGGTGTGCTGTGTTTTACTCTTGCTGGGCGGCAGAGGGCTGTCCTCACATGAGAGCTGCTCTGCTTGGCAGCAGTCACCGCTTCGGTGCTGCTCAGTACGTCCAGCACCTATGGATGCAGGATGAGGAGCTGGGGAGTTCAGCCTGGAGAAGGGAAGGCTTCAGGGAGACCTCCAGTACTCAAAAGCAGCTTATGGAAAGGTGAGAGCGCTTTTTTACATGGGCAGATAGTGATAAGACAAGGGGGAAATGATTTTGAACTAAAAGAGGGTAGGTTTATATTTGACATTGGGAAGAAATTCTTGCCCCTTCCCTGGATGTGCTCAACACCAGGCTGCATGGGACCCTGGGCAACCTGATCTGGTGGGGGGCAACCAGCCCACGGCAGGGCTTGAGGCGGGATGATGCTTAAGGTCCCTTCCAACCCAAGCTTACCTTGTGTTACCACCTTGCCAAAGACAGGCAGGGTGTCCAGCGTGGAGCAGTTCCAGCGGCGGTTGCGGAATTGGTACTGGCACTCCTCGATGGCCAGCTGTGCCCCGCGCCGCACTGAGTCCATCACCTCCAGGTTCCGTTTGCACATCTGCACCTGGCGCTGGATCAAGCCCTTCAGCTTCTCGCAGGTCTCCTCCTCAGAGATGCTTCCCACTGAAGACAGCTTTGCCAGGTACCTGCCGTGAGAGCCAGCACAGCTGGTTAGGAGGTAACGGACGGGGAGCACAGACCCACGTACATCGGGGACACAGCAAGGAGACCCAACCTATCATCCCCTGCGTAGCTGAGAACCGCTGCGCACCTGGGTCACCTGCAACATGTGCCTCCACAGGTTGCATTTTTGCATGGCAGAGAGCAAGCCCAAGGAAAACAGGCAGCCCTCTGCAGCCTCATCCCCTGCCTCTCTGGGAGCCCAGCTGCCGGCTCCCCTTTGCCTCTGTTGCCTGCATGGAGGATATTTTCGGTGTTGTCTGAATGTGCCCGGTCAGGTCTCCTGAGTACCGGCACATCCAAGCGCTACTAGGAAAAGCCAGAGGTCTCTGAAGTCAGCCAAAACAAGCAGGACAGCCGCTCGACTGCCAGCTCCAGCTGCCACACAGCTCCCGCACTCATCGCTGACAAACATCGCCCTCCAAACCACTTCCATCACCAAACCTGCTTTTAGCATGCCAGTCCGGCCCCCAGGAGCTGCCAGCTCTCTGTCACTGGGGTTTCAAGCGGGGCTTGGAGCGGGAGGGGCAAAACCGTGTGTGCTGGGTGCCAGGTGTGTGCTGACGTGGCAGGCACTGCACGGAGGTGACCACCGCCCCATCTCTGCAGGGCGTGCAGAGAGCTGCCCCTTCTAAGGCCAGGCTCATGGCATCGCCTCATCTGTGCTGAGTGATGTGAGCACCAGGCAAAGGCTTTTCGGAAGCCTCATTCCTCGACTCTGCCTTTCCCAGCCCTACAGAACTTGTGGGTTTTTTGTTTGCTTGTTTTTTTCCTCCTCCTCCGAGTTACGACATCCTGTGAAGGATTTTGTCTTTGAAGCACTGCTTGCCTCTGAGAAGTGACCATTCAAAAGTGGCTCCTGCTTCCTGCCCATTCCCATGTGTCCCAGGGGTCAGATCTGCTGACTTCAGCCACAAGATCCAGTTGTCACAGCCTCTTCCTCCCATTAGCCATGCCAGCCTGCCCCAGGAGGAGAGAGCAGGATTTTCTCTTCCGTGCATCAGCAGAATTATTCACCAGCTTGGTTTCGTGCTTATAGAGATGGTGAGAAAGCTGGGTTGGCTTGCAGTGTCCGTGGGGAGTCTGCATTGCTGGCTGTCAGAAGCATCCAGCTTTCCTCATGCATGGAGGTCACTTGATGCAATGCAGCTTGGACAATGGGAAGTGGCAGGCAGCTGTGGTTTCAGAGCCAAGCTCTTTTCTAGCCTTTATACCAGCTAAGCATCTTTGCCCAAGGCCTTCAGCTCCTCCAAGGGCTCAGCTTGCTTGCAGAGGACCAGCTGCAAGGACCAAGAGGATGGCAGCAAACCTCCCTTGGGATCATTCAGGACACTGGATACTGGGCCCACAACAGCCCTGCTCCCTTCCATCCAGCTATCATTTCATTTGGTGCACAGGAAAGCTGATGCACACCAAAGCAATTAGAGTTATCCTAAGGCACCACAGGTCAAGTGGTCACATTGGAGCCTGGAAAACAAGAAAACTGCCTCCAGTGCTCAGCCCCGACTGCAGGTGGCACGGCCACGCTGACTTCAGCTCTGCTTTGGAGGGAGGCACCATCTCATTTTCTCATGTATTTCCCAGCTCAGTGGGATTCTTCAGGCGATGAGGAGCTATAAATTCAAAGCACACATGAAGAAAAGTGTGACAGGAGCCTTTCAAGCCTTTCCAAGTAGATGCGCCTGATAAGACACCTCCCCAGGGAGCGCGTAATGGTATTTGGGATGATAAAACGAAGGACAACGATGCTTCAAAGATGGATACAGCTTTCCAAGAGCAGGCCTGGTAATTTGTTTTGCAAGGCGGGGAAATAAGGTGAAGCTGTCCAGAACTATTTCTGGTCTCTCTCCCCCACCATTCCTTCTCAGAGATGCTCCCATTCTGCAGTGCAGAGTCCCTCAGCGCTGGGGAGCCCAAGCAATGCACTGCAGCCAGCACTCCAGGGTCACCATGCAAGCCCCATTCCAGCACTTTGCCTGGTTCTTAATAAGGACATCGCTCCAAGCTTTGTTTTCCTAGGCTGAGGTGGTAGAAACCATAGAGAAAGCCTTTCTTCTAGATCAAGACTGGCACAAGAGCAAACCAAACCAAAGCTGCCCTCAGCAAGGTCCTGCTGTAGAGGGGAGCCCACCTTGATTTCCCTGCAGTGCAGAGCCCTGGATTGGGACTTGAGGCTCACAGGAAGCTTCAGAACAGTCGTGCTCATGGAAAAAATAAACCCAAATAATGGCATATTTCCTTCCCTTTCCAAGACTGGGCAAAGAATGTTGGGCAAGCTGCTACCCAAGCCATTTGTTCAAGTCTTGTCTTCTTGCTTCATCATCACATTTGTATTTCTTTTCTCCTGCCTTCACATCCAGACAAGTCACTCACAGAACAAGCTCCCTTTTATTAAAAATCACTGACTTAACACAAAACCAACAGAAAGCCCTTCCTTTTTTTCCATCCGCAGCACGCAGATCAAGGTTGAAGTCCCATAATTGGAGTATTTGCAGTTGATCCACTCTGCAAGATGGCAAAGAGGGAAACCTCAAATCCCAGGAGATTTGGAGAGGCAAAAAAGCCCTACTTAAATATGAAGAACGATGATAATTTTTGCCCCAGGGGTTGGCAGGTAGAGCCAGAAAGAGTGGGGAGGGGATTCCCTGCCATGGAGAGGTGGGCAAATTGGAGTCACGGTCTGGTGGTTCAGGGAAGATGCACCAAATGTCCCAGAGTTTCAAATGTGGAAATTTCTCACATTGTCTCAGTTTGGGAATACCTTCCTGAAGGTGGTGTCAGCCAGGTGGTGTCACTGCAGTCTCCTATCAGAAATGCTGAGATGAGCTCAGAAGCATCAATGTCTTCAGCAAATGCCCAAACTCTTGGGGATACCTGCCTGCCTAAGGTCCCAAATGGGATGTTCCAGGCTAAGCAAAGGCAAAAAAAATTAAAAAAAAAAAAAAAAAAAAGGAAGGGGAAAGCAAGCAAGAAAAGAGAGCTCATTGGTCTAGCACTGTGGGCATGGGGCTGCTGGAGAGCTGCAGTATGGAGAATAACTGGTCCAGCTGACAGCCCTACAACACAACACATCCCTCCCAGACTGGCCACCCCACTCTGGGATTAGATGTCCTTCCTCTCCTTTGCTTGTAAATGTAAACCACGATGCGCAATGTCGTCATCCGAAGGCCTGTCTGTTTCTTCCCTGGCAGAAAAGCAGCTCTATGGCTCGGCTGTACATATCTCATCTCTGGATTAAAACCATGCTTCTCACGCCCTAATCCCCACCTCCAGCTGCTAGAGCAGTGTCCCATGAGGAGGCTGTGTCCCCCTCCCCAAGCTGGGGCATGCAGCACAAAATGACCCCCAAATGCTCAAACTTTGCCCTCCCCAGTCCCCTACCCCCAACCTCGGACTTCGGATGTGTAGAAAACATCCTTTCACACGTCCTCCTTTGCTCGAGTTCAACAGCGAGGAACGGCTGCAAGAGGAGGCAAGTGCAAGCCACAGGGCTGAACGACGTGGGAATTCCCCTGGTGCAGCGCTCGGGGCTACACCTGGGTTGGAGAAATTCTGATGAGTTTTTCATTTCAATCGGAATTTGCAAACACACGGAGAGAGGAACCTTCTGCGGGACTGGTTTGATCTCACCCAACTTCCAACAGACCTCGGGCTGCTTTCCATTGGCCAAGAAGTTCAATTAATTCTTTCCCCCCTCCACCCCCCAACCACCCCGAGTAATTTTGTGAAAGCACAATACTGGCTGCAGTTCTGCTGAGCCAGGCAGATCCTTCACGGCACCTTCCCATCTGCACAGCGGCTCTGTGCTGGAGGGATGCATTTGGGGTCACCTGCAGCAATAGGGGCTGAATCCTAGGGCTGGGGGTGATCTGCTCCTGGCACCCAGAGCATCACCTATCCTCCACCCAGCCTTGGGAAGTGCCATTTCTGTGGGTTTGCAACGCTTCCAAGCTTTGTTTTAAGAAAAAAAAAAGGTGTTGCAAGAGCTTGCGGCTTTGCGTTTATAAGGGAATATGGAAGAACCTCCTGCAAACTGCTGACCTCTGGGGGTTGCTCAGCAATTTCCCATTTTAAGAAAGCCCAAATGCATGGCTGCAATGCAATTCTTTCCATCTACAAGGATGAGTTAATTGGGAAGACAACAGCTCCCAGCAGCGCAATGCAAACATTTGTCACTGCAGTGCGAAAATCTCTTTCTGACTCATGGAGTCACCACCAACCACTGCAAAAAGAAGAAATCTGCTTCTCGCCATTGCTCGTGTTTGGAGCTGAACAGATCCTGTCCTTGCATGACCTGCAACGTGAGTGAGATAGAAGCACCTGATGCCCACCCTTCCTTGGATAAACCTCCGCTACTCTGTATGAGGGTATATTTTTATTTAAGGCTTCATTGGGGAAAGGAAAATGCTGTCATCAGTGAGGAGCCAGGGAGCATCGATCCCTCCTGTCCTGAGCTCAGAGATGAGTTAAACTGAATGGAAGTTCAGCATCAGGATTTGCAAAGGCCTTTTGTCTGCAGGATGCAATCCTTAAAGCCATCAGTTTTCATAGCTGAGCTCAAATCACAGGCAGGGAAGCCCTAAGCATGCAGCATCCCCAGGGCAAGCAAAGGAACTGAAAGCAAAGAAATTCAAATTCTCCATTGGACCCAATCTGAGCAACTCTGCCAAAGTAGATGTGACCTGGGAGCCATCCTGGTGCTGTCTTTGCACCAAAAATAAGATTGCAGGGAGGGAAGCAGGGATCTGAGGGCGCAGACGTGCCCTGGAGCTACCTGCACCTGCTGAATGGTGCTGCAGCCATGGGGCACCCGAGGGGAAATGCTGGACCGGTTCCTCGCCGGGTGGGAAATGGGAGAGTCACAGTGACAATGCGAAGAATCCTGCATGAAATGGGACTGAAGCAGGGTGGGGGTGAAGTGAACTCCCTGCTGTCAAAGCTGGGGAGTTTCATCTTAAAAATAGAGCCTGGCTTAAGATCAGAGGGATGCAAGCGGAGGACCCGGGTCTGCTTTTCCTACATCCCTTACATTGCACAGTGACATAAAGTGGCACAACATCAGAGCTGAGGTCTACCCAGCCTGCTCCCCAGCAGAATGAGATCTGAGTTGGGTTTGTGGAGCACCTTGGCATATCCAAATGAATGGGAGCCCCAAAACCCCAAATCTTTTCATCCCTCCCTCTTACCCTCAGAAGTGGTTGCTGTTATCCAGACTTTTGGACACTTACAAGGTCCTCAAGCTTTCCCAGAAAGCTCAGTTTTGCTTTTTTGTAAAGGTTTTTAAAAGCCCAGCTGCACTCCTGGCCCTTTAAACCAAGCCTGAAGCACAGATGGAAGTTTTAAACCCTTGTAAATAAGGGGTAGACGGAGCTGCCGGTGGCACACCCTGCTCTGAGCCTCCTCCAAAGCCACTTTTAGATGTTTAACAGCAGGAAAAGGGAGAAAGGCTGCAGTGACTCCTAGAAAACACAGCAAGAAGGGCCCTGCCCATGAAGGACCCCTGTGTCACTGATGCTTTTCAGACATGGAGATCAACTCTCAGGTTCGGGCAACCCAAAGAGCCGCAGGCACAGCAGCAGGTCCAAGAGCTGAATGGAGGCTGTGAAATGAAAGGTGCTTTGGGAATAGCTGAGCTCCTTCCCATGTATGAAGCACATCTCAGGACTCCTCTAGCAGGATCTTCCCATTAAGCACATCACAGCCAGACAGACCTCAGAGCACCAACCACTGCCCTTTATTTAACATCAAATTCTTTGCTGGCAGGAAAATCTTTAAGGCTCCCTGAGCCCCAAAAGACAGGAGGAAAAACAAGCCTGCAGCTGTTATTAGAAGGAGAGAAAAGAGCATCACTTTGGTTTGGATGACAGAGAGGTTTTTCGGATAGGCAGAGAGCCAAACAGCAACTCCCCAAACACAGGCACTGAGAAAACACACCTGAGGTTCACTTCCCAGCCAGATAGAAGGATCTGGGTCTGCTTAATGGAAACATTTGGCAAAGCTGCTTCTATTGCAGAGCTCTCTGCAGCACGATGATCCCTCCTGCCGCTTCCTTGCAGGGCACCGGGCCCGCTGCAGGGAGCCTTCAGCTCAGGTGTTGCAAGCTGCGTTTCCAAAGCACTCAGGGAATGCGAGTCCCGACAGGTCAGGAGGAGCTTTAGAAAAAGTCTCGTCTTGTGAAAGGCACCCCGAGCTTAATCACCGATCCAGCAGGTTTCTGGAAAAGCAAACTTCCCCGCACACTGCCGTCCGCCTCCGCGCAGGGCTGCAGAGCTGTGCACCTGGAGAGGTACCCAGCAGCCCGTGCCCAGCACCTTCCAGCCAGACCCCGTGCCAGGATAGAGCCCAGCCTGCGCCATGCGCACGGCTTTGTGAAGACGCTCGAAGCACGCTCATTCCTCGAATATCTGATAACTCCTGGGTTCCCTCTAACTCCGTTTATTGCCTCTGGCAGCCTTTGTTTCTGATGTGAGGAGATAAACAATGGGAATTGTCTTAATCCTAAAGGCGAAGCTTAAAAAGTGCCGAGCGGGGGACGATCCTTTTATCACGATACATTTGGAACATCAAAAAAAAGTTGACCCTTTCTTTCAAGCGCGCAGAAATGGATCTGCTTTTCCTCCCCTGTTGGCAGGAATGAGCCCTCCGCTCTCCCGCTGCCGAACCCCCGCGCCCACCCCGATGCTCGGAGAGCACGAGCGGCCGCGCACAGCCCCATCTCCGCCGCGGCACCGCGCCTTGCTGACCTCACTGCTGCCACTTAACCTCAGATCCCCCTTCGCCGGGCGCTTCCCCTCCCCGGGAGCGTTTCCCTGTCCGGACCCTGCGGGAAGAGCGCTCGCACCGCTCCCCGCGTACCGCTTAAAGACCACCTCGAGAGCGGCTGCGATCCACCCACGCTCCGCCGGAGCCGCGCGGGGTGCAAGTCGCTCCATCTGGCGAAGGAGGGGGAGGAGGGCTGAGCGCTTAACGCATCCCATGCGGACACCGACGGGCAGCACTCTTCCCACCGGTGGGATGCAGGGAGAACAGCACCATCCCGGTGCTTCCCAGCCTCATTTTGGAGCATCCTCCAAAATCAGCGCACCTCCCGCAGCCTCCAGCCAACGGGAGCCATCTCCGGATGCAGGAGTGCTCCTCGAACTCCTGGGCTATGGCGGGAACCACCGGAGCGCGTTGTGCCTATGGCCCTGGGAATACCGTGCCTGCACCAGGGCAGAGGAGCAGGACATGACACAAACACGGGTCTGCTCTGCACACACCGGGAACGCACTGACTCTCAGTCTGCTATCAATGTTGGGAGTGGGGAAACGGCATCTCCCCAAAGATGGGATGAACGGAGCGGACACATTGCCCTCATCTGGCATTTTGATGGAAGATGCTGCCATGCCCCATCCCTCCTGTCCCGAGGGTCTCCCCTAGAAGAAGCCCTTAGTGAACGGGCAGGAATTTTCCAGAACTATTTCCTCCCCTGTTTACCTTCCACGTTTGTTCAGCATTTGCTCAGCGTGTTCCAGATGGCACCCGGCTCCTCCACACGGCGGTCCCCACGTCCCCGCAGGGTGATGGAGTGCTGGGTGTGCACTTTGCCTACTGCGGGTCCCCGGGGTCAGCACCCGAACGATCCCTGCTTGCCTGCCTGCTCCCTGCCAAGTCCTTCCCGGCCCCGTTGGCCCCATGGGGCACCCGGCCAAGCCCCAGGCCCTGCTCTGACCCGCCGGCCCGACCTCACTTTCCCAGCGCAGCCCAAATCAGTAATTTAAGAACAAAAGGTGGACGGGGGCTTCGGCGCCCACCAAGTTATCCTATAACCAGGCTGGAGCAGCCGGGGAGAGCCGGCATCCCCGCACCCACCTGCACCACCCGTCCCCGCGGCTCCAGAACCGCGCACCGCGACCTCCGTCCCTCGCAACGGGGTGATGCTGCCCGACCCCGGCGGCACCTGCTCTGCAGCCCCCGCGGAGCAACAAGTGCCGGAGGCGGCGGGGGGACCCCTTCGCCCGTGGCTACTCACAGCCAGTTGCTGGCGTTGGCCGAAAAGGTGGCGAGGATGATGAGCAGCAAGGAGCGCAGGAAATACTCCGGGCTCATCCTGGAGGGCAGGCGGGGAATGGTGCGGTGCGGTGCGGTGCGGTGCGGTGCGGTGC
Source organism: Chrysolophus pictus (assembly GCA_037305975.1). Lineage (NCBI taxonomy): Eukaryota > Metazoa > Chordata > Aves > Galliformes > Phasianidae > Chrysolophus > Chrysolophus pictus. The sequence goes on along the minus strand of CM074596.1, from coordinate 6,314,182 downwards.
GGTGCGGTGCCCCCCGCCCGGCCCGCGGCCCCCAGAGCAGCCGCCGCCGCAGGTGGGAGCCGGGCAGGCGGCGGCGGGCGCTGCCCGGTGGATGCGCCCGCGGCGGCCGCCCAGCCCGACTGTCAGCTCGGCCGGCCCATCCCGGGATGGAGCGGAGGGCCGGGGGCGGGCCGGGGGCGGGGGCAGTCCCGGGGGCGGCCCCACATCGCTGCTACTGGGGCGGATCCCGCCGCTGGGGACACCCCCGGGGCGGGACGGCAGCGGGGACGGCACCGGTGCCGCTCCCATCGCTGCGCTGTGCCCGCGGTGCTGCCCCTCCGCTGCTTCCGAGGCGCTTTGTGATAGCCTTTCGGGTTCCCCACCTCGGGTTTTCCTGGGGTGAACAGCGGAGGAGTGGGGATTCCTACGCGTTTCGTGCTGTCGGGATCGTTTCCATGCGGCTCTGAGAACAGAGCTCGGGATGGAGCGTGGCAGTGCCTTGGTTTTCCATCTTAGAATCAGAGAATGGTCTGAGTTTGAAGGGACCCTAAAGGCCATCTGGTCCAACCCCCTGCACTGAGCAGGGGCACCCACAGCTCCATCAGTGCTCAGAGCCCCTCCAGCCTGACCTTGGGTGTCTGCAGGGGCAGAGAACCACCACCTCTCTGGGCAGCCTGCTCTAGCTGGTAAAAATTGCGGAGATGGCGTTCCCTCTCATTCCATTATAGGGAATTTTCCAGATTCAGTTTTTGGAGGGTTCAGGACAAAAAGACAGTGGTGTTGGCAGTGTTCTGGGAGAGGGTCATGGGTTAGGATTTCCATCACCAGGCATAGCAGCAGGAGCAGGCAGCAAGGCAGGGCCATGGACCCCGTGGTGGCACCAAGGTGCTTTGGTGCACATGGATGATGACACCTGACCACAAACCAAAGACTGAATCCACACCTCAGGTTATCCAAAAAGGCTGAATGTTGGGGCTCCCAAGTAGCTCCCAGCAGCTTGGTTCCCCATCCTTGCATCCCCATCCCTGAGGCCATGGGGTGCAGTGGCAATGCCCTTCTTCTTCCCATCCCCATGTCTCCATCTTCCCTCCCCAGCCCACATGGACACAAACAACTCGATGTAAAGCCAGGAGCAACACGAGATGACACGAGACGGCTGCCTGGCATGAAACCTAAGATCTCAAGCACACCAAATCTCCTCCTGTCAATGTTATTAGTTAGGTCCATTACTAAAACCTCTTGCTCCCATCTCTAAAATCTTGCCAAGCTGGTTTGGAGCTATTCAAAATTCCCTTTGTCTTTTCAACTCCATTTTTCTGCTCACAGCAAGGCTGGAACACACTTATCCAAAGCACGGCAACTCGCGCTGTGCTGCACACATGCCTGTCTAAGTGTATTACACCTACTTTAAAATCTCTGCATCAGTTCCCTGTCAAAGCGAGGATTTAATTTCAAAGTGCTTTGACGTATTTTCCAGCTCCTGACAGCCTGCAGCCCACCCTCGCCCAGTCATTCATCTGCCGTCGTGTTCTTGCTGATTATCCCAGTTGGAAGTGGGACGCGGGCTGGTGGGCTGTGAATTGGAGGTTGTTGCTGTGAGCCCCGAGCAGGTAATTCACTGCAACTGGAGCTGATTAATCTGGCTCATCGGGCACGGCAAAGCTGTGGCCTTTCTCTTGCTTCTAATCACCGCAAGTGTTGAGTGAAGTCATCAGGAAGGCAAAATCTAAATGAGAGGTGGATGGGTCGGGGAGGATGAAGGGCCACGTGTCTGGATGGAGCCATGTCAGTGCACAATAATATTGTGTGTTTAGTCTCCAGTGCATCCTTCCCCTACAAAGATCATTCAGTCCAACCTCCAGTCCCCTCTATTCCTGCTCACAGAATCATGAAGGTTGGAAAAGACCACTAAAACCATCAAGTCCAACTGCCCGTCTACCACCCACTAAATCATGTCCCTAAAGGAATCATAGAATCATTCAGGCTGGAAAAGACCTCCAAGACCATCAAATCCAACCACCAAACCACTCTCTGGACATTCTGATGCTCCTGGGGCTTATCAGGTGGGACTGAAAATCCTGGAATTGTTAAGGCTGGAAAAGACCACCAAGATCATCCCTTCCAACTGTCCACCTACAGCCAGTACTGCCCACTACACCACGTCCCTGATAGAATCATTAAGGCTGGAGAAGTCCATGCATGGCAGCTGCAGTGGTCTCAGCCACGTGATGGGGAGAAGGGCTGTGAGAAAGGCTGAGGCAAAGCTGCAAGTGAGGCTGCAGGGGTTTGCACTGAATAGAAACAAATTCTGTTTTGAACTGAATGGAACATAAATATCAGACACTTAGCAACAGTACATGTATTAATCCTGTCCTGGAGAAAGGAGAAGCTGTTCTGAGAGCCTCCAAACCAGAAAACACAGGACAATTGTGCTCCTTTATAGAAACTTGTGGTTTTTCTGATGAAATTTATTTCAAACTATCCAAACATTTCAGAGCTGCTCTGATGACTGCTCAGGGAAGGTGCTGTATACGAGCGCAGCTCACAAACAGAAGCAGCTTTACCAAATGAAAATTGCTTTGACAAAAGAACTGTGTCCAGTGCATTATAAACGGAAAGTAACCCGTGCTCACCTGGTTGGTGGAGGTGTGCTAAATAGGGGACGGCGGTCAGAAGAGAATCACGGCGTGCAAAGGTGGGTTTTCTTCAGCCATGTGGGTCGCAGAGCACTTCAGCAGGCGTGCTGGTGGCCATGCGTTTATTTGTGTGAGTTTTCACAAGCCACAGATGCAGGCATTCAGTCCTAGCAGATCTGCTGTGCCATCACCTAAAAGCCAGCGCCAAGGCTGGGAGACTCACTCCTCTCTGTATATTCTCAGGTGTGGCATTGGAAGAGGCATAGGGATCCACAGTCTTTCCTTTTGGACGTTGCCTCTGAACACACTGTGAAAGTTTCCTTGGGATAAAGGAAAGTGAGTGCCTATGGTCAGTCTGTGAGCGGGAGCTGAAGAGCATCCCTGAATGTGGTGTGTTCAGCCCAAACCATTGTGGAAGAGCCAAGGTTTCCACCAGCCATAGGCATCCTTTATCGTGGGGCTGGGGCTGAGTTGTCCCCTGGTTTGGGCTATCTTCACAGTAGAGTGGGCAGTATTGGTGATAGGTGGAGTTATTGATTGTAGAAGACTTTTCCAACCTTAATTATTCTGTGATTGCAGAATCCAGGGTTTAGATTATATACTGACCAGCTTCACCACTCCCCCAGCCTTGTCCAAACCAAACAGGCTGTCTGCACACTGCTGAAACAAACCTCAATCCAGGTGCTGGGCAATGCGTGCACACACAGCAAGGCAGCACCGGAGTGACAGCCAGCGACTGCAACCTTTGCCCTACTCACCCAGCCCAGGGAGAAAATGAGATTGCAGGCTGGTTGGATACATAACACCGCGACTGACTCCTCTTCAGTGCTTATTATACCTCCAGGCATTTGGGAGCACCAGGGCTTCGTCCCCCGGTGCAGGAGCTGTTGGGAAGGCATGCTCAGCTGAGCGGGGTGGGAGTGGGGAATGCAGCCCCACAGAGGGTATGGTTGAGGGACATGTCTTGGTGGGGATGGTTTGATGGTTGGACTGGATTATCTTAGAGGTCTTTTCCAACCTGAATGGTTCTGTGATTCTATGCTAGCAAAGGATCTTCCAGGTTGATGATGGTCAGGGAAGGAATGGGGACGATCAAGCACATCTGGCCATGGTGGCTGGCGGTGGAGCTGAAGACACCCAGCACATCAGGTCCCACATCATGTTTTCTTATCAGTATTGAGGTGCTCAGCTGAAGCGATGCCCTCACATCTCTCCTGTGTGTGACCATGCTGTGGGGACGCATCCTGATCCAGCTTCCTCCTGCTAGTGCTCTTACTATAGTGGTTTTGGCCCATAGCTTTTGTCTGTGCTTGGTAGACATCAGCCCGTCTTCCTTCTTCCTGAGTAGGGAATGTCTCTAATGAACACAACATTTCTCCCCCACATCAACCTCCAGAGGGTCCTAATGCTTGTGCTGAACCACTTCTTTCATTGCCTTAATGTACAGTCTGCATCCACAAAGGGAAGGAAACAGGAACCTGATATGAGCAACCCTCAGGTGTCTTCTGAGAGCTGGTCCTTTGTGTCAACGAGTCCCTTGGATTTGTATGGAGCCAAGCATTATCTGTGACTTCCCAACATCATGCTGCTGGCTGGTGAAGGTCCTTCAACATCATCCTCTGATTGGAAGACCATAGAACCATAGAATGGTTTGGACTTGGAAGGAACCCTAAAAGTCTGTCTGGTTTGACCTCCCTGCAATGAACAGAGACATCTATAGCTTGAGCAGATGTAGGAATGGATGTTGGGTGATAACCAGGGGACAGGTTTCTGTACTCAGATCATTGCATTGGATCCACCACTTTGATGAAAATGCCACCAACAATCAAAACTGATTCCCTATCCAAATCCTTGTTTCACCTGAAACATGCAAGGGATGATGCTTGCAGAGCCATGTTGGTCTGTTTGGACCACTTGGATTTCATTTTCTCTCGTGTGCAGGAAACTTCTTAAGTTAAGTAACGTTCTTTTCAGAAAATGACTAATTAAACAACAGAACAGGAAATGTTAGAGACAGTAAAATCCCCTCAGCTGTCCAGCACATTTCTACATAAATATGGTGGTAAAATGATGAAAACAAAATCTTCCAGAGACAAAGGCGAGCGGGCGACCTGGTGACACAGCAGTGAAAAATCTATACTTTGTTATAATGAAATGAAACCACCGTGTTTATCCTGTGCCTTGGAGGATCTGCTGCAATTATTCTTAGGAGGGGAGAGAAGCCACGCAGAAATCAGAATAGCCCGGATTTTTTGCTAAAATATTTGTACAAATCAGGTTATTCCACTGCAGCAAAGGGCTCCATTTGAAGCTATTGCTTCAGAAATTATCCTGCAAAACTGGAAGGACCGTAAATGCTTGGCTTTAATAGCTAGCTACATACAATACAAACTTAATCAGTGGAGCTTGAAACGTTTGTGGGAAGAAAGGCAGAGTTTTATGGCTCTTTCTCTGGAGGTGTGTGGAGGACTGGACTATAAGACTGCATAATGCACGTTGGGTGGCAACACCAATCCCATCTGCTGAAGTCACCAAGGGGTGGATTTTCCATGTGAACACCCAGCTGCCTTCTGCCCCTCGCACCCAGCCCTCCTCACCTCCACCCCTCGCCAGGCTGTGGGGCAGAAACAATCCCAGCAATCCGGGCGAGAATTAGGGTCGTGCTGTCTCGCTCTTGGTTTTTTTGCCTGCAGCAAAGGCTAAAAATGTTCCACATCACTTAGAGGTGTCAGGTTATTTAGCCGTGGGCTGGAACAGCCCTCAGAACTTCTCAGTTACACATTACTCTGAATATCTCAGCAAATTGCTTGCATCTAATTGAAATAAAGGAAGTGCAGTGGCTTCGTTTACCTGACGGACTGTATATAGCAACGCATCCACTGCATTTTTTGCATTGATCATAACGAAAGATTTATTAACCCACCTGGTAAATATTGACTTCTTTTTTTTTTTCTTGGTCAGAACTTCCTTCTCATGTCAACATCCCAACTAAAGTCAATAGTTTCTTATTCACATTTCAGCTCTGGAAGTTAAGAGCCTCTGAATCACCTTAGATGTGCCCCAAAACCTCCAGTCTGGGGCTTTCAACCTGCTTTGTTTTGCATCCTGAAAACTTTTCCTATGGCAATGTAGCCCCTTCTAAAGCAATTGAACCATACTGCTGAGAGACTCCAGGTTGATGAGTTACTTTTTGTGGAGCTCGCATAAGTAGGGCTTCACAGATCAGAAGTTCAAAAGTGCAGATCCAAGAGACAAGCGAGAGTCTCTTGAATAATTTATTGGATTTAGGTGGGTTTCTGAGTCATAGGACTGGTGTACTCTGGAAAACAACGATGTCACCAAGAATGGGACCGCTGAGGGGAGCAGTGGTGGACCTCCAGCTGCCTTTTGTCTTTGTTGAAGAGAAGGGAAACTCCATTGGTTTGGGGGACAAGTCATGGGCGTGTGGAGGGAGCCAGGACTCCTTGGAGAAGGTGAAGTAGAGGATGGAGAGAAGATTATAATGATAGATTGTGTTGCCCATGTCTGCATGTTTCTTGAACTTGATAAGCAAATAGCAAGGCATAATGAAGAGCAATCTTGTCTCCCTAATAGGGGAAATGCACCTCCTGAGTTATTTCTGAGGGGATTTCTGGGCAGAAATCAGTGACGGATGGCTGGTGGAGGTAAGGAGGAACTGGGCACTGTTTCTTGAGCTGTTAAACCCAGTGTCTTTGCCCATCAGAGGGGCAACACTTAGGCTCTGTGGACACGTGAACACTGGGGGTTATTAGGATTGCAAGAGCGTCCAGCCATAGGGTGGGCAGCCTGTGAAGGAGGGAGATGCTCAGCATGAAGGGAAATGCCCTAGGTCAAGACACTCTGAGCATTAACCAGCCTGGAGATTAAAGCCAAGAAACCAAGTCCCTTCTCAGTTCACGGAGAAGTGTTGGCTCTCCAGTGAGCATTCACCCCATCTCTCCCAAGGACTCATTCTTCAAGACATTCTACAAATTGGAAAAGCTGTAGAGGAGCCCTTGAAAGTTCTAAAGATTGGACTTCTTTGGATGAGTGCATTTGGGTGAGATGAATTCATCCCTGGCAGCCCATGTGAGAACTCAAAGTTTGTGACTGACTAGCTGATTTGAGGCATTTTCACTGGGTGTCTCTGAAGGGGAAATTACAGCAGAAAGTCAGGCTACTCAGGGCCACAGAGCTGCTGTCACAGACACCAGAATTCATAAGTGCAGTCTTGGGTGACTCAAGAGGTTCAAAGAACTTCCAGATGTAAATACTAACATTGATATATGGGTCATCTTCCATCATAGAAATGCTGTATGAGGTGACAGACTTCATACCACCCCAAAATGTTGCATGACTCAGGAAATACCTTGGTGCATGTCTGGCATTAAGGAAAAGCCAAAGGGAAGATATTTAACCATCTCCCTGGATTTCTACCAAGCTGGGATGACCACTATAGAGCCACCAGTGTGCATGGACTCAGACCTGCTTAAAGGCATTGAAAAAGAGTTAAAAGTTCTCATTTCTACTTTTTCCCTCCCAAAGTACATTTTTTGGGTAATTATATATATATATATATAATATATATATATTCATATTTCTGTTTTCTGTTGCTTGGGAAAAATTCTAGTTTTCAAGAAAGCTGAAATATAAGTAGAGCTCTGATTTCCAAGCACTACCTCTCCAGAGGTGCAGGAGAGGTTGGATACTGACGCTATGTTTACAAGGACATCCAGTCTGGGGACCCCAGTTTAGAATAAAGTGTTGGAGAAAACAATTTCTCTCCTACTGCTGTCCCACACATTTCTCAGCCCTGATTCACACCTGCAGATAAATCCAAAGAAATGCTCTTTCATGCTACTCAGTACTTGCTGAATGTAGATCTAGGGAGATGTATGCAGCTCACGGAGTTTTGTCTTATAATCACAGGTCATGGAATATCCCAGTTTGGAAGGGACCCACAAAGATCACTGAGCCCAACCCTTGACTTGAGGTGCTCCTATTAATTACATAATATGCTTTTTCAATTAGGTAACCAACTGTAACTATTTTATCTGATTGAGCTCTGATTGGACTCCTTCTTTCAGTATTGATGAGGCATCACATAATGGAAAGGACCACATGGTTCTCTGTGTACATCCAATTTTTATCACACATTGAAAAATACATTGGTGAGATACTTCTTTAAGAACAGTCCTCGATCCCCGTGCGCTCAGTGGGTTCCCAGATAATCACATCATCTCAGAGCTCTTATGGTCACCACCATTTCTAAATCAAGAGTGGGTCTGTCCTCTCACAGGATGGCCGAGGCCTGAATCTGTGGTGACCACACCAAGAGTGAGCGTGTCCAGCTCCATGTGCTGGCTGGGACACGCCACTAGAGGGGGACACAGCCATGTGTAACAGGACGTGGCCACCAGCCACGAGCGTGGGCCTGGTTGGCACTCATGGTGGCCCAATGAGCGGGACCTGCGAGAGCCTTTGGGGTCTCTGCCCCTCCAGACCTTGACTGACCCACAGGAAGGCAATGAGTGAATGAAACTGGCGGAGCCTGGTGCTGATGAAGGCTTGTGTTGATGGTGAAGCCTTGCGTTGATGAAGCGTTGTGTTGATGGTGAAGCCAATGGCTGTGCTGTGGGACGTGAGGAGGCTTTGTGCTACAAAACTCATCGCTGACGTTGCACTGGAAGTTGCCTGATGTTTTCCAGCTCTGCAAAGCAGTCCTGCTCAACACATGGAGTACACACATGGAGTACACACATGGAGTACACACAGGGGGATGTGGCTTGTGGGAAGACCGAAGTTTTGGTTTTATAGTGAGGTTGGTGAGTAATTGCATTGGGTTTTGCCCTCAATGACCTCCTGGGATCTGTGTTGGCTGGAAGGACTATATCTCTCCCTTGAGCATCGTGAAGATGATGAGGATGAGGGATCCTGTCGCTGTCTACCAGGGGCAATTCCCACTTGTTGGGTTCTGCAAGAGCTGTTCTTTAGGTAAAATCCTTACTTATCTGCCAGGAAAAGCTGGGAAACACCTTCTGCCTTCAGAGGAGAAGAGGCAGCAGGACCGTGTCCTGATGATCCGAGGAAAGCTTAGGGAAGCAATTGGTGAGAAAAATGCTCTGTATCAAATATAATGAGCTCTGCAAACTGCTTTTTGGGGGAGGAAGGGTGGCCTATCCTCTTCAGCCCCAAGGAAAATGTGTCTAGCCTGTTTGTGGAATCCTATGCTACATTTTTGCTCCTCTCCTTGACTTTCCATAAGAACAAGTATTCAGAGCCTGAAGTCTATTTTGGGACCTGGGGTGATCAGAAATAAATCAAATCACAGAAATAGTTTCAAACCAGAGAAGGAGCCTGAAGAGATTTCCTCTTCTAATTCCTTGCACCGTGGCAAGATCAGTGATTCGGGATAAGCATGTTGTTGACATGCCTGGTGTTGTGACCCACAGCTCTGCCAAATCAGCCCTTTTCTTGGGAACTCTTATCTGTAATGGATTTTGATGGTACCACAGGTTTGATCTCTGATTTACACCTCTGTAAAGCCTCGAGGGTTGGGAGGCTTTTGTTTTTCACCTGAAGGCAAAAATGACTTAAAATTCAAACGAGAGTAAAAGAATTCAAGTTGGTGGCCTGCAATTCCCAGCAGATAATAAGAAGTGAAATTACTTTGCAATGTGTTGGCTAATTTGCTGAATTTTACAGTCTTTTCTCCTACTCAAATGGTAGGCACTATATTTACCAGATTTATTGCTAAATTAAACTCTCCATAGCAGTGAAATTACCTGGGATTTCTTCAGTATATGATTTTCTGCAATTGATTGCACAATAAATAGCTCTTTTTTATCTCCCCAGAGAAATGTAAGGATGGGATTTCATGCCGTTCATTTTTTATGGGAGCTCAATGTGAGGGCTCCTCGGGGAGCTTTGAAAATCACAGCCCTTAATTTTTAATTTTCAGTCCTTATAAACAATGCTATTTATTTGGGTGTGCCTGTGAGCTGGGGGCTAGTCAAATATCACTTCTCCATAGGCTCTGCCAAATGCTGAATCTCTCTGAGTTCATTACTTTAATCTGTTCTTACAGAGGTAGAGCTGAGCCTCGATGTACAGCGCTGTCCTTCCCCTGGTCCCTCACCCTGCGTGGCTCCACTCGATGCATCTGGCTGAAGACACAATGCCCACAGCTATAGAAGAACTCAGATAAATGGCATGTAAGAGTCAATAGGATATTTTGGGGATTTCTTTTTCCTTTTTCAACCAGGCTTGGGAACGTGTGCCCCCTGCAGCAGCTTGAAAGAGTCACATTGGAGTTTAGAGCTCAGGGAAATGCCATAGGGTCTATGGCCGCTGTGTTGCCTGGATCCAAGCTCAGCACATTACCAGGATGTGGGAGTAGATAGGGGAATTAATGGAAAAGCATCTCTCTGTCCCAGAGAGGGAGTAGGAGAAGGTGGGGGAAGTCTCCCTGCAATTTTGGGTCTGATGGAAATCATGTGGGCTTGTCTTTGACTTGAGTCATCTGCACCTCCACGTCCAAAGAACAACTGCAACTTTGGAAATGGGAACCTGTACCATGATTTTCACCTTTCTCAGGAGAAATGGCATGAAATCCCATGTTTCCCCTCAGGGGCCAGGCATCCACCCTGACGTGTCTTGAGCGGCTCCCATTGCAATGACCTTATTGCCCTGACTCACATCTTCCTGGCCTGGCTTCTCTGTTCACTCCCTGAGCTGCACTGCCTGCCTGCAGGCCGGGTGCTGGAGGCACCTCCCTCGGCAGTCCCTGGTGAGCTGACCCCATTACACAGCCTGGCACATCTCTGCCACACTGCCATCCATCAGCTGAGGAGCAAATCCGCCCCATGCTGCCTCTTGTCACCAGCCCAGCAGCTGTCAGTCCCTGCAGGAGCTCTGTGGCTCTGGGCAAACCCAGAGGGGTTTGCACCCGGTTAAATATGATGAAGTTTAGGGAACATTACAAAAAAGTCATGGCAAAATCTGCACCAGACCATTCTAACAAAGGCAAAGACAAGGGATGCAACTTGTGGTTCACCCATCCGTCTGCAGTGTCATGGGGACAGTTTGTAGTTCCTCCAGTTTGGAGTGGGATGGGAAGACATTAATGGGGTTCTTCATCCCGCTTAGAGTCACCTCTGCGTGACTGTGTGGAACTGTGCCAAGGAGTCAGTTTGCAGTTCCCCTGGGATTGGGAAAGGGTCTGTGGGGTTCCTCACCCTGCTTAGAGCCACCTCTGTATGGAACTGGGATTTGTGGGGAGAGGCTGGAAACTTCCAGTGTTGGAGGCTGATAGGATACCAAGGTGGGAGGCTGATGGGATGGCAGGATGGGGGGCTCAGCCTGTCCTGCCCTCTGGCTGTTCTGGGGCTTTGGATGGCTCTGAGGGGCTGTGACTCTGCAGGACTCTGACTTTCTGTAGGAAAGAGCTGGCGAGTGATGGGAAGGACTGTCATTAAAAAGGTGCTTTGCTGTCACCGGCAGCCCACCTATTCCTACCTGGGGGCTGCTGCCTTGCTCTGATCGGGTACAGAAACTGCGGGTAGCTTTAAGAGCCCTCAGAGTCTGGTTGGCCTCCTGGCCTCTGTGTGCAGCAGTCTCAGGTGGGAGACTCCTGGGTGACCCCTCGCTGCCAGGTGAACCCTTGTTTGCGCAGTTGCCCGGCGGATGAGATGTATATATAGCTGTTGTTAAATCATAACCATGCAGCTGAGGGACTGGGCCGGTTCCAAGGACTGCTCATGCCGATCTGGCAGGGGATGGAGGCAGGTTACATATTTACACATTAGTTTAAAATGTGGATTCTTTCCCCCGGGGCCCAGAATGGCTCATAGGCAGCTGCTCCAGCCATCAGCTCAGCTCGTATTTATTTGTGTTTTTCAAACATTTAGTCAGTATTTACACAATACACGCAATATTAGTAATATCTGCAATAATTTATATGATACCAAATGGGATTCCTCACGGCCAATGGGCTGCCTGGGGACTTGGCCCCTGCTCCCTGTTAAAAGCTTGAAAAAGTACAAATTAACAAGCCGTAAAATAATGTCTTCATAAAAAGAACAGGGGAAAAAAGGCCAGATCCTGGGAGGTGCTGAGTGATCGTGACAGCTCCAAGGGCCGCCGGGGATGGAGGGTGCTCAACACCTGTGCAAATCAGAGCTCAGCTGTCCTGCGAGGAAGAGGGAGGGCCCTGCATGGATCTCCTGGCCCAGACGTTGGCATCTCTCTCTGCTGGTCATGGTGGGAGATGGAATGAACTTACGATTGGGTGCGATGGCGGTGGCAGTAGGGAAGACCCTTTGCCCTGCAGACAATGACAGACTCCAAGCATTATGAGTGTGGAAAGCTCCAGGCTTCCTCCATCTCCCATCTCTGAGACAGAGATGCCAGCAACAATTGCCCGGTAGGAAAACCAGTGCACATCCATCACCTCCCAGTCCTCTGTGGCGCTGCCACTTGGACCAACATAACCTTATGTCACGTCCTTGTGGGACAAACCAAAATGAGAACTTATTGGGAACACCTGTTCCCAGTAGACCAATGTTTTCCCATCTTCCTCATAAAAAGCAAGAAAGTCCCAAAGAAAAACCCGTTTGGCCAGGGGTATGAGCTGCTTGGCTGTGGCAGTGTCAAGATGATAGGGATCTGAGATGATAGCATGCAGAGCTTATGGCAAAAGCTTGGGGACACGGGGTGGGGTCTTGCAGCATAGAGTAACTATGGGGCACATGGCCCATAGGGGCCTGGAGCGTGAGGAGGTGTGTGTTGTATTTCAAGCAGCTCTACACTGTCTCTGCGTCTGCAGCCACTTGCCATATTCAAACCAGATGCAATATCCGCTTGTCAGCAACGTAGCATGCATGGGGGGAATTCATTCATATGCTTTGGATCGATCCCAAACCAAACAAATGATGGAGAGGCGCAATTAACCCAATCTCAAAGCTAATCCACTCTGAGTGCCTCTCTGTCCTGATCTCTGCCTGCTCCACATGATGGTGACTTGCCCCCAGTTATCACAGAACCATAGAATTGCTGGAAAGGGCCTCTATGACCGTCCAGTCCTATCACCCATATGTGGGAAGAGAGATCGGACACAGAAAGGGCTTTTGGTAGATCATGGTTTGCAGGCTTTCCTTTCTCTTCAGCACTGTATCCTCCCTGTAGGTCTTCTGAATGAAAAATCCATTCTCATTTGTCCAGATTTCTATCTTTGGGATTATCTGAGACATCCTCTGTACACAGCCTTGAACTCTGACTCTAGGACTGGGGGCAGCCCAGGGCCCATTGAGGAGAGTAATGCTGTTTGCCAGCTCCCAACCTGACTCCATCTTCACCTACCACATACCTTCATCCCAGCCCCTCTGCCCACACTTGCACTGACAAAACTCCATCTTTTCCTGCAGGTCATCTTCAGCCATCTCCAGCCCATGTATCCCTGCTGTCCTGCTTGCCTTGGTTGCTCTCGTTCCTATATCCCACCCCTCAAGCTGCCATTGCTTCTTTCTGTCTTTTCCACCTGCAAAGGGCCTGTTCCATGGCTGCGAGCTCTGCAATCCTTCCTCAGCTTCTTTCAGTGGTGGTGGCTCCAAGGAAGGCCAGGACAGGCCTCTACTTGACTAAAAGCTGGGCTACAGAGGGCAACAGCTTCATTAGACCTCCAGCAAGAGCTGGGTGATGGACATTTGTATTTCGTCCATACTGGATGAGTTTTTGTGATTCTCCCTGTGCTGATGTACCTCTGGGGCAGGAAGGGAAGATGTACGTGGCAGTGGGATGTGCAGATTCACAAAAATGCACCATCGTGTCATTTGCAGCCATGCTTGTCTGCTTCTGTGTCACCATATTTGGAGATGGGTGGGTGGACCACTTGGTGGATAGGGTGGATAGGCTGGATTGTTGCACTCAAAGAGTTGTGGTCAATGGCTTGGTGTCCAGGTGGAGACCAATGACCAGTGTCATTGGCCAGTGCCTCTCTGGCCAGACAATTGGCCTTCCAGGGATCTATACTGGGACATCTTTGTTGGTGACTCAGACATTAAGACTGAGTGCGTCCTCAGCAAGTTTGCAGGTACCAAGTAGGAGGGAAGGGTTACCACCCACAGAGGCCTGTGGACAGAGGGGGCCAAAGGCAACAAGGTGTTTGCAGCAAGGGAAGTGGCTCTCACATGTGCTTCCAAGTGTTCTTGGGTCAAGGCCTGTCAAGTCATAAGTCCAGCTTTAAAAACTAGATGAAATCCAAGCATGCACTCTGCACGCTCCTTAGACACCATCTGCACGTTGCGAGGTCTTTACAACCCTATAGGTCAGACAGGGATAAAGCAGAAGGATGCAGCCTTTCTTCACTAATCCCCTGACTCCAGCAGCTGGATCTTGAAGGAAACAGCAAATCCTACAAAATGTATGCAGAGAGTTGGCCAAACCACAGTGTCCTTGGAAGCCTGGTCTCTGACTGCTCTGCTGGGCATAGCTTGGCCCATCCAGACTAGGGTGTCTGGGCATGGCCATGGCTGTTGTGTCCCTTTGTGCACACAGTGGTCTGATATTGGAGCTTTCTTGTGTTTAAGCTGATGAGAAGGTACCATGCCGGATTTCCATGCCTGAACTTGAGATGGACTTCACTGTCTGGGGACTTGGGGTCTTTTGCTGGACCTCAACAACTCCCATCTCCCACCTGAGTTATAGACCACCTCCGCTAGAGATCATCTTGGCAGCAGGATAGGGATGTGGGGCTGTCTCGTGTCAAACTCCATCTAGTGGCACATCCAAGCCTTGTTTCATCCAGATCACCTCCACTCTGACCATTCCACCGGATGCTGGAGCAAGCAGCTGACCTTTCCCTTGGCTGCAGGAACCCCAACACCAGCACTTTTCTCCCTGCTCCTATTGCTCCCATTGCCCATCTCCATGTTGTGTTGCTGTGCACTGCACAGTTTGAGAGGAGCATTTTATGGCAGTGATCTCTTTACGAACTAGGTGAACAGCTGATACAGTGGATTTGCAGCAAGAGGCTTTGCTTCATCATCCAGTGAGGAGAGCCAGCTAAAAAGCAAGCTGGGATTTGGCCATTTCAATGGGACAGTCCAGCTGGCAAGTTGTGTGCATTTGTCGCTTCCAGGGGTTACAGATGTGTGCTGGACACTGTGGGAATGGGATTTTATAACAGTAATTAGTTTATTCCTGAGGTAAGCAGTATAAATAGGAGAAAAATTTGTTTCCTGTTCCAATGCAAATAAGTAACTGGCAGCCAGTTGGATAAGGGCCATTGAATATCAAAAGCCTAACAGGGAACTGTGTCAGCTCTATATCCCCTTCTGGCTTATTTGCATGCTGGTTGGTAGAGGAATGTTTCTCTTCAGGTTACTAAATTTACTAGCTTACTGTATTTTTTTAGCTTGGGGCTGGCTATTTGAGTGGCCATTGGCCAGCTGGCTGCCCACTGTTTATTTGAATGGCTGGTGGCCAGCATTTGTCACTGGTCCTCTGAGCATCCCAAACCTCATCGACGTTATTGACCCAGGAGAATGGGCTTCTTCTCAGTTGTGCTGACCCCACGTCAGCAGCAGAGCTCTGCATCATGTCCCAGCTGGCTTCTCCTCCTCCATCCATAAGCCCCTTAGTGCTTTTGCACTTGGAAGAAGAATGTGGTTGTTTTATTTCTGCCTCTCTTGCTACCTCTCAGTTTTCCCTATAGCAGCATAAGCCACAGCCAGAAAGAGCTCCTGCTCCACAGAATGCTGGTACTCTGCTGGGCAGTGCTTTCTAATAGCTCTGTATCTCTGCACTGGGGGTACGACATCCTCTTCCAGCTCCAATAAACATTTTATCTGTGTTTTCCTCAGGCTTTGCAAGGTCAAGAAACATTTTTCAGTGGGACAAAAAAGCAGCCCACTCTCCTCATCCTCGGTCCATAGTCATAGATATGTGTGTTTGATGCCTTGCTCTGCTCCATCCCTACCCCTCCCTGCTAAGTGTGCCCAGCTGGGACTCATATAATGACTGTGGTCAGAAGAATCTTGTTTGTGTGTCTTTGCTAGGCACCAACCTCTCTGCTAGATGCAGATCCTTAGTCCACGAGGGCAGCATCCTTCTTGTTGACAGCAACAAAGACATTTGGAAGGAACTTTCCCCCAGCCTGTGGCCAGGTCCTTCAGTACCCTGAGCCTGTCTAGAGAAACTCTGCCCATTACACAGAATCATAAAATCATGAAGGTTGGAAAGACCACCAAGACCATCTAGTCCAACTGTCAACCCATCCCCACCATGCCCATTAACCATGTCATAGAATCACAGAATCATTAGGGTTGGAAAAGACCACTGAGATCATCCAGCCCAACCCCAACCCATCACCAATCACATCCCTCAGTGCCATGTCTCCATGTTCCTTGGACACCTCCAAGGACGGTCACCCCACCACCTGTTCCAGTGTCTCACCACTCTTTCTGAGAAGAGATTGCTCCTCATATCCAAACTGAACCTCCCCTGGTACAACTTAAGGCCATTCCCTCTCATCCTATCACTGTTACCTGGGAAAAGAAGTTGACCCCCACCTCGCCACTACCTCCTTTACATGTAGGTGACCCAGTGTTCTCATAACAAAAGAACAAGCACAGTGCTTCAGAACTCTGCAAATTTAATAGATGAGGTTGGACTTGCCCCCTCGTGTTTGGGGTTTGTTTTGCTAGAGAAGGTGGGAAGATGGTAAAAATGAAAACCTAACCCAGACTAGGAAGCAGTTCCTCCAGGCCTGGCATTTGTGGGTGTGTGAAGTTTGATGGAAGAACAGTCTGGCTTTGGGAAGTTCTTCTTCATCATCTTCTTGAACGCGTTCCATGGCCAAGGGCCAGCTTTTCCATTGGACTTGCCTTGGAGGCTGATATGGTGCATGAAACGTGACCCAGTCTGGACAGCAGCTCCTTGCGGACCCGGCAGGGGAGGGGGTGGCTGTGGGTCAACAGAAGTGCCTCTCCATATCCTACATGCAGTGGGGTTGGTGCAGGGCACTGCACAGACACCAGCCGCTCCTACAGGCCAGGGTGAGTTCTGTGGGATCTTGAGAGGTCTCAACAGCACTCCCCATGACTCGCACTGGGAGCTTCACACACCTAGAGGAGAGCTGTGTGTTCCTAAATGTACCTCCCTCTTCTTGCCTTGCACGTGCGTGGCGAGACGCAGCTGCTCACACGATGGCTGATGGCACTGAAACCACATGGGGCGATCCCTGCGCCTCCAGGATCCCTGCAGACACAGCAGGGAAGTTGCTCCGGTTACATCAGATGCCAAAACTCAGATGTCATGGGGGCATTCGGATGTGTTGTGACATCCAAGCCCATGCTTGGGATCCCGAGCCCCACATCTACAATTGCTCTGGAGGGAAACGAAGGGATGCCTTCATGCTAATGTTTCGGGAGGTCCTTGAAGAGCCTTTCCTTGCAGCAGTGATAAGTCTTCCAGAGCCCCTGTGTATATCCATGCCCCACCATCACCCCACGGATCTTGTAGATGAACCCCTCCTAGCCTGCTCCTAGCACAAGGGCCGCAGCATCACTGTTTTTCTGAGCTTCCCCTGGCTGGGCGGTGCTGGAGGCTCCTCCAGTGACTGGGAGGAAATTTTGCACCAGTCTGTTTGGGCTGGAAGGTGAAAACCCTTCTGCAAGGTGCTTGCATGGGCAGAGTATTCATGGCGGTATGGGCTGAGCTGGAGGACTGCAGTCCCCTGAGCCCCAGGGCAGAGTAGGGACAGCTGTGGCATATTCACACCTCGGGGAAGCCTTGCCCGGGGGGCCAGGGGGCAGCTCGTGGCTGTGCCCCATGGGATGGGCTTTGCAGTCCCTTGGCCTCAGTGTCAGAGGTGGTCTGGGCTCGGCATGGCGAGCGGCTCTCTTTGTGTCCCGCTGCTGGCATTAGCTCAATGAAATGCCTTCTCGCTGCGCTCCCATTGAGGAGAGCCCCCCGCCCCCCCCCTCCCCCCCGCGCTGCCTTGTGAATGGGGAGCTGCCATTTCAGCCCGGTGCTTGCAGGAGACAAGGTTTCATCTCCTCGTCCTTAATTCCTCCAGCCGCTCTGCCAAATCCAGCCTCCATCCCGCCTGCTGCTGGCTGCCTCGCCGCCGCATTCACAGCCCTCCATGCAAACTCACTTGGGATTGTTTTGAATTTAAAATCCTATTAGTCTTAAATTAATTGCCTTTTCTTGCAGAGCAGCGGGTTGGAACTGGCAGTCCCGGCCTGTAATTATTAACTGGGGAAAGGCTTGCATAGAGAAAAGCCGCTTCTCTCCTGCTGGGTTGCCCTGTATAGGCACAGCCCTTCTGTCCTGCTTTCTTCTCTGGCTTTTATTAACCAGCTCATCCCCTTTTGCTGATCACCCTTTTATCTAGGAAGCTTTGAACCTTGGAATTAAATTCTCTGCAGAGCCATGACGAGGGGGGGAAGCTTTGGTTCAGTTCACTCTTGGGGAAACAGGGAAAACGGGGAAAGTCCTACTGGGAACCACAATGCTTTGGTGGGTTAGGGTTAAGGTTAGTGCTTCCCCAGCGCTGGGTCCTCTCCCTTTCTTTTGGCACTGTGAGCCTTGGGGCAGATGTAAGTCAGGTTGGGATGCTGGATGGTGGGATGCTGGCTGGCCCCATGGTGTTGGATGGGATGACCAGGGCTGTGGCACGACCTGGGGCTGTCCATGCAGATATCCTCATCCTCTCACCCTCTGGGAGCAGCAGGAGCAGTGTCAGCAGCCCCAGATGCCCTCGTCAGACAGATGGAGCTCCTGGGGAAGAGCCACCCTGGGAGCAGGGCAGCGGCAGCCTGACCTTGTCCAGGATTTTGGACTTCCCAACACCAAATCTCTTTTCAAGTCTGTGCATGACCGAAATTCATCTTGGCTCGTGGGAGCTCAGTGATCCCAGCCAGGGAGGAAGGGAGGGGAGGGCAGTGGGCAGCAGCTTGGCTTGCCCAGCCTGCTGGCCAGATTAGGCAGAAACAGCTCTGGTGACGACGGCTTATGGGCAGGGTGAAACAGGAACTCCGGCTTCGCAGACAAAGTTATTTTGGTAGCTGTGCGCAAACCCCCCGGTTGGAAAATGTGACACGCTTCTTATCCCCTTGAATTTGCTCACAAAACACTAATTAAGGCATGTAATGAAGACAGCAGCATCCATTAATAAAGAATCATTATGGGGCTGGATTAGCCAGCTTATCGGAAACAGGTGGAAGTGAGCTGGGAGTCTGCTGCGGGCAGCATGTGTGTGCTGAGGCTTTCCCAGCCTCCAGGGCAGTGCTGGGAGGATGGGGAAAAATCAGGGCTGTGCATGCAGAGAGCATCCCTGCCCTGGGGTTCATGTTGGGACCGAGCTCTGCACCCATCCCCAAACTGCTCTGCTGAATGGGATGCAGTGAGTGCTGCTGGGGATAGCAGGATCTATCCTGACCCTAGGGGACGGGGAATGGTTGGGGAGTAGGAAATATTCACTCCTTGCAGGAAAAATAATGTAGGCTTTGGGTCTGCTGTGCCCTTGTTAGCCCCTGACACCTGCCTGGCTCCTGCCCCGCTATAAATGTGGAGCTGACTCATGGTCTCTGCAGCCCCTCTGGGCAGGATTTAGCTTCAAAGAAGCTCAGACTGCTTATCCAAAGGTGAGTTACAGCTATTTTGGAGCAGCTTGACTAAGGGCAGCGTTGAAAGGAAGCTTGGCTATCCCTGGCCTTGTGACCTTTGCTCAGGAGATGCTCCTGTGTCTGCACTGCTGCTTGTGTGGCTGGGGCTGTCATTGGGGGACATGGCAGCCAGCTGCTGGTGGGACTGCCATCCCTCTCTGCCACCACTCCCATCCTGTTGGCAGAGAGAACCCACCCTCCAACCCCATCCTTTGCCAATCACTCCCAGCTCCTTCTCCTTCCTGGCAGTTTTGGGATCCTGGTCCACCCATACGACTTTCTCCCTGTCTCCAGTTATCCACCAACCCAGTATCCCTCCACCGACCCCTTCCACGTCCTCACTCTTACCAACTGGTCTCCATTTCCCACAGGATCCAAACCCACCTGGGACGGTCCTGGCTGTGTGGTCCAATCTCCCACCCCATGTAGGGCTCCGTCCAGGCTGGAGGTCAAGCAAGCCTTTGAGAAACGGGGTGACGAGTCCTCATTTATGGCTTGCACGTGCCATCATCTTTCCATTCGCCTCAATGGGAAGGCAAAACAATTTCTGCTCTCACAAGCATCCTCTCCAGGCTGCTGCTCAGGGTTTCCTTCAGCCTGGACTGGTGGAGCTTCTTAAGCTTTTATGAGGCCGTGGGGGGATCTGGGGGGGCTGTGGTCCCCCATGGGGTTATAGGGAGGGAAGCAGGGCAGCAGGTGGCTTTTCTCGCTCAGGGCACGATGCCCCGTGAAGAGCGGAGGAAGGTGTGAGCCAGCAGTTTGGCCTCATGGAAACAGAAACCGGAGAGGGGAAATTTATCCACGGGCATTATGTGTGGTCTCTACAGAAAGCTGGTAATTCGGAGAGGTCATGCGTTTAGGAGGAGGGATGTTTGAGCTGGGTGGCTGGGGAATTATTCTGTGTGCAGTGTTTCCTGTATACCTGTGAGCACAGTGTAGGAGCTGCACCCTCTTGGTGCTGGATCCCAGGAGAGCATTGCTTACTCTCATGCAGGGAGATGGGGAATGGCTTCATCTGGAGCACTTGGAACATAGCATGTGAATGGAGGGACAGTCCGTACTGACACAGGCTTGGACAGGACTTTGCATTCTGTGGTGTGGCAGACCCTGCCTGGTTTTCTAGGGTGAGAGGAGGCTCTGTGGCCGGTGCTGAGCCTTCTGCTCTGGTGCCTGGATGGACATCTGGGCAGGTACATGGTTCTCAAGAGGCCACAAGTCCAAGGAACATAACAATTTCTACTTTTGGCTTCAGGTTCATCCCTAAAAGCATAAACCTAACTCATCCTGTGCACCAGGGAAAGTACTAAGGAAAGCCAAAGGCAGAAGACAGCAACAGCACTGGTGGGGCCTTTTGTTCCTCTTTTTTGGACAAGGACCTTCTCCAGTGAGCAACACCTGCAAGGACCCACTGAAGCTCGCGTACTCACGTAAGCTTTGGAGGGCTGGGGAAGGAGAGCAAAGATATCACATGCACTGAATTTACTGCCACATCCCAAACAAAAAGCAAAGTCTTTTGTTTTGGTGGATGTTTACCCTACCAGGAAAGCCGTGGCTGGTTGGCAGAACGTTCCCGGGAACCGATTTCATGGCAGATCTCACAGCAGTGGCTATCTCCCAGCTCGGCCTCTCTGGGTATGTGTTCCCACCGGCCGTGCCGTGGCAAGGACGTTCAAAGGAGCCTGCACTCCCACTGCATTCTTCTGCCTGCGCTCACTTGTGAATCTTCTCCGGCGAGGCTGTGCGGTTGTTCAGGAGGCACTGGCAGGAGAGGAGGAAATGCCTGCTGCTTTCTGATTCCAAACCATCTGCACTTCTTCAGTCTACTGCTGTCTGAAGAGTTATCCCTGAGTTAGAGTGGTTGTCAGCCCTCAGCCCAGCTCACAGCATCCTCCCTCCCTCTTTCCCTCCCTCCCTCTCTCCCATCCTTCCTCCCTTCCTTACTTCCTTCCCTCCTTCCTGTGGGAACTGGGCTTTGCAGTAGAACTGGTGAATCTGGTCCCACTGGGTCTCCACCAGTTTGGCTGTTTCCACAGTGTGAGCTACAGAAAACCAGGACCTCTGGTTTCTTGGCGTTGAAGGAAGCAGCAGAGTGTGGCAACTGCTCCCAGTGCCCTGGGTGCTCAGACTCAGCCGCTTCTCCATGCTCCTTGCAGAGGTGTCCAACGGTTTCTAAATTCTTCTTTGCAAAGCAGGGAGCCAAGATCCTGGCTGAAATGTTCTGGGCTGGGAAGGCAAGGGGAGGGCCATGGGCAGAGCAAGGAGCCCCCGTGATTTACTGTCTCGCTTTCATCTCTCCTGGTGGATTTCCCTTTCTCTCTTTCACTTGTTGTTTCCCTCCTCCCCTGTGTGTTTGTGGTTTGTGGTTTCCCCCTTGGTGTAACCTGAGTAGATTATGTGTTTATCTGTGATTAAGTGACACGTTTTTGCTGCCTACTTTGTTTCCGAGGTTATTTGTGGAGCCGTAGCCCTGCCTGGCCCCAGGCTTACCGAGGTTCCCCCTGCACGATGTCCTGGCTTGGCTATAAACATGTCTGCTATGGACACCAAAGGAGTTAAAGCCCAGTGATTTCTTGAGCTCTCTGAATAACCTCAGCTCCTCTTCTCAAGAAGCCTGTGGTCCAACTCTTCTGCTAAGAAGGTCACTCTTCTGAACGAGAGATCTTGGGGCCCAGGTGTGAGCCAGCAATCTCCTGCACATCTGCTCCTATTTTTCTACCAAACATTTGCTCCTATTTTTCTACCAAACATTTCCCCATCATCTCATCCTCTAATATCCCTCACTGCAACTTATGCTGTTCCCAAACTCGATCTTAGAGGTCTTTTCCAGCCCTAGTGATTCTGTGAGTGGGCACAGTGGTGATGGGTTGATTGATCTTTTCCAACTTTAACTATTCTATGATTCTATGAGGTGTCTCTACAGCTGTCAGGCAGAGGACGATCCTCAAACTCTCTGTGTCACTTGGTGAGAAGTTTCGTCCCATGTGCTGCAGACAGGGCATGAAGTCGAGCAGTTTACTGGGGAGGAGGTAAGAGCTTGTGCCTTGGACATGCTGCATTTGGTTCAATCTTGCCTCTACCTGGAGAGCAAATTTAGATCAATTAGAGGCATGGTAAGTGATGGATAACAAAGAGAAAATGCTGACAAGTCACCACCTGGGATTCAGGCTACAGTTCCTACCAAGAGCTTAACAACATGGACCACTCACCATCCAGGAGTGAGCTCACAGCTCCCTTAAGCCACCGTGTCCCTTCTCTCCAAAGACACGGATGGGCAATGCACTGGCCAACACCTGTCCAAAATCATAGTCCTTTTCTCTCTGGAAACTTCTACTTCTTCCATTCAGGAGGATGAAATGAAGATGCCTTGTGTTGCTGTGACCTTGATGAGAGGAGGGAGTGCAGCCTCAGCAGGTTTGTGGGTGACACCACACTGGGGGAAGTGGTTGATGTGTTGGAGGCCAGAGCTGCTATTCAGGGGAACCTCAACATGACTGAGAAATAGGCAGACAGGAAACTTGTGTGGGTCAGACAAACACAAGTTCTGGCACCTGGGGTGGATTAGCCTTACACAATAGGACACAGGGAAGGACAAATACAGATGCTCTGTGCAGTTTTGGCCCACTATCCGAAAGAAAGGTGTCTGCAAACCGAGCTGGGTCCAGCTGAGGACTGCAGACCATGTTGCACCATGAGAAATTCCGATGGGGTGTAAGGGAAAATGTATTCAGTCTGGAAGTGGTTAAGCACTGGAACAGGGCCCCTTGAGGCCCCAAGAGCTCTACCCTTGGAGATTTTCAGCACTCAGCTCAACGAGGTCCTGACAATCCAACCTAAATTCAAATTTTACACTGAGCAGAGGGTTGTTAGGAGACCTCCAGAGGGCCCTTCTGACCTACATTTTTGTTCAGTTTCATAATTCATCACGGGAAATGATTTTCAAATTGTCCCTTTCAAGGTTTCTTTCTTCTACACATTCTGCCTTGCAAGTCACAAGAGGTATAGCCCACAGTTTTGCCCTGTAATTACTCGATGCTATTCTAAAGCGTGCATTAAATGAAAGTTAGCAGGAGAGGAGAAATGGGCTGGAGCTAAGGTATCAGACAGAAGTGCCCTACAGCTTAATTCAGTTCCTGAGTTTGTCATCTGTTCCCTGAGGGATTCTGGACAAGTTTCTACATAATACTTTCTGCATACGCTGCTGGTAAGTGCATTTCCAGCACCTAGCAAAGTGAGGTCTGGCTGTTTTCTTGCACAGTGGGGATTGAAGAAAGTAGTGTGGGAGCACTGGGAGACACAAATCTTCCTACCTCTCCAACACAGGAAGGTTGTGCGTACACAGTGCTCTGCTTTGCATGGGTGACATTCTGCAGCAGTTGTGAGCGTGAACAGGGGATGATGAGCAAAAATCCATGCTTGTTTTGGCATACCGTGGAGATTTTATAGGTTCTATAACTTCAGTGCCCTAGAACCTAGCGTCACATTGAGATCCCCATGGCCACACTTCAGCAGTTGCATAGCTGGAGGTTGGGGTGAGCTGGGAGACAGCCCTAAGCCCTCCATGGAGACCCATTCCTCAGTTAACCATTGTATGATTAGACTTGCAAATGCTTCTAAATTCTGTGAGAGTCACAACCTACTGGTGCTGTCGCCTTCCTGGTGACACGGGAATGGAGGCACAGGGTGCAGGATCACAAAGCTGAGCCCAAGCAGAGATGAAAGATTTCCATAACAAAGAGCTCTGAGCTGATATTTTCAGTCATTAAAGGGATGATTACTTGCACAGCCCCATTTCTGTGCTCCCAGAGTCTTTGTTCTCCTCTTAATACAAATATCAGTGGTTCTTCCTCACAAGCAGCTCACGGGATGGGTGCAAGTGTGGGATGGGTGAAATCTCTGGGAAAGACCAGATTGCTTCTCCTGAGACATTTGTGGGCTGCTTCTTCTGCCCCTTTTGGCCTCTCAGAGCTGTCCTGGCACTGGAAACAGACAGAACTGGTCTGTGGTGATTCCAGGCTGCAGAATGGCTCCTGCTCTTAACCAAATTAGAGCAGAGATTGGAATCTTAGCAGAACAAAGCTGCTCACTTAGAAGAACTTAGAGCCCCGTATCAACCCCAGGTTGTGGTACATTCATTATAAAGTGCTGCCAGGCATGGAGAATGGGAAATGAGGAGGAGGAGGGCAATGCAAGGCTCATTTGGTATGAATCTCCCATTGGCCAAACTGCTATGTAAGTCCACTGTGGGCAGCTTGTTGGTCAGAGTGTTTTGGTTTAGGGGCTGTCTCTTCAAGGGGATGGACCTGGAGCAAACAGGCTTTGTATGTCACTTAAAAATCTGTGTGTGGGGTGTCAACAGAGACACTTAGAGAACAGATCAAAGTGAGAGAGCTGGGTGAGCAATAGGACATGGCAGCATTTGGTGCTTGCATCTCTACAGTAGTGGGGGAACCACATAATGCTAGAAAGGGATGGAGAAGGTTACAAGGATAGCAACAGTGCATTCCCATTCTGTGGGCTCCAAAGTTGCATGTGCAGCTGTCCATGGGCTCCCTAGGGATTGAGGTACTGGCACAGTTGCCCAAAGATGTGGTGATGCCCCATCCCTGCAGACACCCAAGGTCAGGCTGGAGGGGCTCTGAGCACTGATGGAGCTGTGGGTGTCCCTGCTCATTGCAGGGGGTTGGACTTGATGGCCTTTAAGGGTCCCTTCCAACTCAGACCATTCTGTGATGCTATGAAATACCAGGCATCACACAACAGGCCCTCTGCCCACGTGCTCCCACACGATGTGGTGTTGCTCTGCAATGCACCCAACCCGACTCAATCTCATGTCTTGACTCACGGGAGGCACCCGGAATAAACTGTCTCAGCTCTATGTTAAACTCGGCCCTGTGGTGGCTGTCAAAACCCAGCCAGAGCTGTAAAAAGCAATCATACTGTATTGAAACGGTCTTAAGTTGCTCCCAGTGAAAGGTGCAGGGCTAATTCAATTAATGGCCTAGCGCAGATAGATTTAGGAGCTGGGCTGGAGGATGAAAGAAAGCAGAGAAAGAGGGAGAGGTCCCTGTGGAGGCGGGCAGCGGCGCTCCCTGGGCTTTAAGTCCGTCACCTAATTGCCCTCTGCTTTGAATTAAAGGGACAAAGGCTGCCCCTTGCCTCCTGCCCCCAGCATGGCCTTTTGCAGGGGAGAGATCCTGGGGTGCTCCTCTATGCGTGTGAGGAGAGAACTGCTTAACTCTGCTTCGCTCTGAAAGGATTTCCCCTAATCCTGACCTCTCCCGGCACTGCTCAGATGCTGCGGCTGTGAGCGCGGTGCTGAGGTTTGCTCTAATCCCACCCCACTGCTCTCCCCTCCGCAGGAGTGCTCGCCCCTTTTCAGCCTCTGTCTTTGGGATTGAAAGGCTTGCAAAAGCCTTTGGAGTTCAGTCAGGAGCCACATTCCTCAGGACACAGCCAGCTCCCCGGGAGCCAGATTGCAATGGCAAGGCTGGAGCTCTCCTAGAAACCCAGAGAGCAGAGACTGCAGGTCACTATGAGAGAGCTGTAGGATGCCAGGAGGAAGCTGTGGGCCATGAGGAGCTGTAGGATGCCATGAGGAGCTGTAGGATGCCATAAGGAGCTGTAGGATGCCATGAGGAGCTGTAGGATGCCATAAGGAGCTGTAAGATGCCATGAGGAGCTGTAGGATGCCACGATGCTGCCCCTCAGCCTGCCCTTCACTGGGCTGAACAAACCAAATGATTTCAGCCACCCCTCTCATGCCTTGTCCTCCAGACCCTTCATCATCTTTGTGGCACTCTTTGGAACTCCAAGAGCTGGAGAGACAGTGAGTTTCACCAGGGGCATTCCCTTCACTTTCCATTTTTGGGGGCACAAAAAAGCTGTGCCGCAGTGTTGTGTGCAGTACTGGGCTCCTCACTACAAGAAAGATCTCAAGGCCCTGGAGAAGAGAAGGGCAATAGATCTGTGAGGAGTGGGAGCATAATCTTATGGTGAGCAGCTGAGGGAGCTGGGATGGGTCAATATGGAGAAGAGGAGCTCAGGGGAGACCAAAGCTGTGGGTAACCCAGAGGTGTCCATAGGGATGCGTGTCCATGTTGTGTGATGGCATGAAGGCTTTGGAAGTGCAGCAGTCAGGACTGCAGGATGTTGGGAAATGGGGTAAAGATAATGTTTGCTCCATAGTTTCCTGGCAGCTCTTCCTGTCCTCAGTCTCTAGAGCTGGAAAGCAGAGAGGCAAATCCCTGGGCAAGCAGATGCCATACTAGTAAGGTATCTACTAGAGTATGAAGAGTCGGGTGTGAACTAGGAAGGGAATGAAATAAAAGGACCTGTAAATGAAATAGAGATCCTGATGGAAGTGGCTGATGATAGAAAGGACACATGGCATCTTCCCATATCAGAATTAGCAGTGCTGCTGGGCTGACAGAGCATAGAGAGTGCTCTAGGGGCGGGTGTTAGCCACTGCAGTGGGTAGCAGGGATTTGGCCATACCGTGAGTGGGACTGCTCGGCTCCATCCTCCAGCCCTCAAAGGACTGCCTTATCAAAGCCAAGTTTGCCTGAAGACCTGAAGGCACGTCACTGTACTCCTTCCAGAAAGCCACCAGTGGCAGTGACAGGGTGAATGCACCGATCTGCACTGCAGTGCCAGACTGCATTGCCTTCTGCAACGTGCACAGAAGGAATAACATGCAATAACATGACCTGGGCTGTTCACTCAGTGCAGTTTGCTTTGCTGGTGAGCTCTGAGCATGGATCAATCTCTCATCATCAGCCCAGATCTGAGCACCTCTTGACTTCCCAGAGATGCTGTGGATGCCCCATCCCTGGAAGTGTTCAAGGCCAGGTTGGATGGGGCCCTGGGCAGCCTGGTCTAGCATTAAATGAGGAGGTTGGTGGTCCTGCGTGTGGCAGGGGGGTTGGAGATTCATGATCCTTGAGGTCCCTTCCAACCCTGGCCATTCTGTGATTCTGTGATTCTGTGATTCTGTGATTGACACCCAAAAAGAAGCATTGGTCCCATTAGGAGAGGAGCGGGCTGCAACGTGAGGATTCCTCCTCATCTGAGACACTCCTCTAAGGACAGGGACATTTCAGGAGTGCTGCAAGCTCTCAGTGATGCTGGGGAGCTGAGTCAACCCTAAATGAATCTGCGAGGGCAGTGTCAGGTTGTGGTTGGTTCTAAGTTAGGAGTCACATTTGGCATGTCCGGTGGCCAAGGCTCTCTTTGTCTCTTCTCGTCTGGGCCGTTGAAGGCTGCGGAGATATCAGGTTTCCGAGGTGCTCTGGAAGCTCAATAATGGAGACCCATGTGTGAAGCTGCAGGGTAGCTTTCCTGCTGCCAGCCGTGTTTCACCCACAGACATTAGATCGGGCTCTGAAGAGATGGGGGCATTTTGGACTTGGGCCATCCCAGCACATTCAGCTGCAGATGGTTACAGGAACAGATAACTGGTCCTGCAGAAATTCCAGGAAGTCTGATCACCCTGGAACATAGATCCTATTCACATCGTCTGTAACCTGAGAGCAGCTCTTCGGAGCTGGGATTAGCAAAAGTATTTGGCTTCACCTGCCCTACTCCCAGGGAGCTGGTGGGCCAGCAAAACCCCTGCCGGTGGGGAAGGAACATTCTGCAGAGGAAGGGCTTTCTGTGGACTAACACTGGTCCTGGCATGGGAGAAATGTGCTTCTGCTCCAGGAGTAGTCCCAGGGAGGTGTAGACAGGGGCTTTACCTGGGCGAGTAACTCGCCTGGATCAGCAAGAGATACAAAATCTTCTCCCTTATGATGGGTCACAGATGCACCTTGCACACCCACACTTGTCTGCAGGGTCAGATGCATGCATGGGTGTGCTCCTGCCTTACAATCTCATTTCCTGTGAAATACTGCAGCCAGAAGAGCTGTGAAAAGCAAAGGATTGCACAGTGGGCAAGGTACTGACCCACAGCTACTGCAGGCTGGGCAGGGAGGTTGCCCTATGCACACCAGTGGAAGAAGAGAGCACAGCTGTGTGGGACACCCCTCCATTTCTCTGGAGTTTGTAGCTGTGAAATCCCCTGGTGCTAATGAGTGAAGCTGGAAAGTTGCAAAATAAACTGATAATTTGATAGAAACTGTCACCAGGGCATACTGCATTTTGTTGCAGGGAGGTCAGATGTTATGTGGGCTCTACTGTCTAAATTTCTCTTTCAGAACACTAGAGGCTGGTAAATACGGTATCAGAAAAGACTTAAGAAAATAGAGGCCAGTGAGTCTGACTTCTGCATCAAGAAGATTATAAATATCATAATAAACGACTAATTGAATAGGCATGCAAATTAATTTGGAAGAACGTTAGGAAGGTTTCTTGTTGAAGAGGTGATACCTCTCCAGTGCAGCTACTGGAAGGAACAATCATAGGATCATAGAGTCATGAAGGCTGGAAACGACCTCTAAGATTATCCAGTCCAACCACCCACCTACCATCATTATCACCCACTGAACACATCCCTCAGTGCCACATCCACCCTGTCCTTACACACCTCCAGGGATAGTGATCCCACCACTGCCCTGTGCAGCCTGTGCCAGCGCCAACCACTCTTTTGGAGATAGTTGCTCTATTCTGATGGCTTTTCTTGCTGTATGTCTTTCTCAAAGCCTAATTTTGCTCATGGCTGGATGCCATGTGCCACATGTGAGCTGCGTAGCAGAACGGCCCTGCAAGCTGATAGGACAGGGCAGAGGATGCTGTGGCCTCAAGCACGAAAATGCAGTGGCTGAGTCCCACTGCAGGCTGGGGGTCCCACGGTATCAAGAATGTCTGCCCTGGAGGATGGATGCACCCTGAATGCAGGCAGTGCTGCTGCCCTGGTGACTTCTTCCCTGGCCATCCCCAGTGGATAGCACTGAGTGAAACCTGAGGCCATGCCAGGTTGATAACAGTATAGGGGAGACGGCAGCAAGATCAGAATACCAGCCCCAGCCCCTGCCATACCAGGAGGGCTTCCAGACACCCAAAACCAGCCGTCAGAGACATGCTCAGGCTGTGTGGCTGAAAAGCAGGCACTGGAGAAGACACGCAAGCAGGCTGGGCCAGGGGGCTCACATATCCGGAGAGGGACAAGCCTCTGGATCAGTTGCCAGACAAAGGTGGGCAGGTTCGAGGGCTTTACCCCACTCTGCTCCAGCAGACAAACTTGTAGTGCAGTTGGCCTGGGGGCAGCAGCTGCGTTAATCCTTGCCTTGCTCTTTATCTAAGGCCCTGTCCAAAAAAATGACACAAGCCAACGCTATGTCGTGTGCACCCTCCTGAGCTGTCTGCTCCCATGAGCTGTGCAAGACAGAGTATGGCACGGAGGGAAAAGTCTAACCCTGTGGTTCTGCCAGGACCTTAGTGAAGAAGCCATGGCCAATTGGCAGTGATGGAGGTGCTTCCACCATGCATGGAGATAAAACAATTTGCCCCTTTGCTGCTTTGTCCTGAGAGCTTGTGCTCAGCTTGGGCTTCTTCCGAGCCAAATTAAGAGGAAGAAAAATCTGTGACCACTGGAAAAGGAAGATTTTAGGACACATTGCATTAAAGCAAGAGAGAAGCAGCTCTTGGGAAGCTGAACTGCCTCTGTGCCATGGGCTTTTCAGTCTTCACTGACTCCAAGAAAGAGCTGCTGTCTACAACAATGCTTGGCTAATTTCTCCAGTCCCACATCTCAGCACCATTTCACTTTGGAATAACCCCAAGGAAAGGTTATATGGCCACAGCTGTACCTGGAGCTGAAAGGGGACTGAAGGCTGGGGACGGATGTTTCATAAATTGAGGACTGTGTATTTGGAAGCATGTGGAAGCACAGTGCTGTTTGATGAGGGCTTTTGCCTGCCACCACATCCATCCCAGTCTCAGAACTGTCTGTGCTCCATGGACTCGGTGTTCCTGCAGCAAGTAGGTGTTCACAATGGGATGAAGGCCAGGCTTGGTTGCTGGACCGGTGCTTTGGTTCCCATTCACAGTAAAGTCTTCTGTACTCTTCATTTGCACGTTATTAACTGGAGGAGTGATTTAATGACTCCTCCAACCCTGAGACCAAAGGAAGATCCCAGGCTTCCCATGTTTCTTTCTAAGGGCTAGAAATCACCTTTTCCTTCATGGCCATGGGTCCAGTGCTCATAACACTGTACATAAAAATCCCCTGTGTGCTCCTGTATCTACTACAGCACATGCAGTTCATCAACTCAAATGCTTTCACAAATCACTCCATCCTTGAACTGTCCAGATCTTGTACCAAGAGCATCCAGAGGTAAGCATAATCCTCAATACAGCTGGACTGTATTGGATTATGAATCCTCAAATGCTGCTCCTGGAACCCAGAGTAGGTGCAAATGAATAAAGTCCCCTTGCATGTGCTTGGCAGATGCAGCCCAAACAAATGACCACAAATATTCAATTACAGTTTGAAATGCATTTGATTTGATGTGCTCTCTTGAGAATGAGCTTTCCTAGGCAAACACTCAGAAAACCCACATCATAACCTGAACTACTCCCTGAAAACAAATTTCTGAATCATTTAAGTAACCACTAATGGTGGGAGCAGGGAATTTGGCATCTGAGACAGTCTTCAAAAGTTCCCTACTTGGGAGAGATAAGTGGGGCAAACAGTGCAATGTGCGTAATGACAGAAGGGGAATTGTGCTTGAGTCTTGACTTCTGACAAATGTTTGCACATTGAAGCCTGGAGGAAAACAGGATAGTTAAGAAACTGAGCATGAGGGCTTGCTATTCCCATTAGCCATGCTTTGGACAATGGAGATGCTGCTGGCCATGGCATCAACTGCCTAATGACCCTTCTTGGCTTGGAGACAGAGAAGACCTCTGCCTTGCTGTGGCTGTGTTGTCTGCTCATGTGGTCCCACTGCAGGTCTCTGGTTTCCTTCAAGGCACAGGTCTTTCTGTACTGAGCTGCTCTCCCTCCATCCCTGTTGGTCTTGTATTTTCTCCCTTTTCTATGTAGCATGCTTTCTGCCTGTCCATCACAGAGGACCTTTTCTCCGGGATTTGCTCTGTCACTTCTTCACCTCCAATTTACTAGAAGGTTGGTGAGCTTGAGCATTGCCCTCCTCACCCCAGACCTGGTTCTCATCCATTCCTGCTCAATCTTCTTCTCTCACCAGATAGTGAGGCCGCATCACACATGGGTTGAAGCCATCCATTTGGAATTTTTATCCTTCTCTGGTGTGTTTCCTCTCCTGTGCCGGCCCAAACAGCATACAGGTGGTGAGAAGAGCTCCTGGTCAGACCTATGGCAGGATCCCATCCAACTGGAGGCCTCTCGTTGTGGACTGGTCTCTATGGGATATGGACACAGTTGCTGACTGTCAGTTTCCCCAGCTCTGATGATTTCCCATGCCCTGTCACCCTGGGTCAGTTCCTGCCCGGTGCTCAGCAACCTTCCAGGGTGGCCATCTCAGGGACCTGCTCCCAGCCATGGCATGGTGGGGCATTTCCCCTAAATGGGGCCGCTCAGCCCCCAGCCCTGTCATTTCCTTGCAGAGCCAACTCTGCCAGTGGGGGGAGCGTGACCTTGTGACTCCCCACAAATCCTAAATTAATTAATCCCGGGGATGCTGGGGCAGAATGAACAGCCCGTTTGATTTCTCTGCAGTTTTTTCCTGGGGCTCAAAGGGATTAGTGCAGGCGGGAACAGGGAAACATAACAAGGGGCTCAGCTTTCAGCTCCCGCTCCCAGCCAGCAGACTTCTGTTCCTACCAGAGGTATTAGCAGCAGTAATCCACAATGTCTCCGAGCACTATCTGTGTGCGGCATCCTCTTCCTCCTCCCCACCCCCATGTGTGTGCTCCCAGACCCAGCTCACTCGCGTGCATTCACATCCTGCCTGACAAACTCAGCCTCTTGCAGCCCTGCAGGACACGTACCCCACAGGCACTATTGCACAGCCCATATGTGAACACATCACTGTGTCCTAAGGTGTATGCAACTTCACGTGGCACCCACCCAAGCTACTGTGGGGCACTTCTTCTGGTCCTTTCTCTTCTGCCATTCTTTCATGATTCTCCTATGAAGAAAGGTTGAGGGAACTGGGCTTGTTTAGCTTGGAAAAGTGGAGGCCCTGGGGAGACCTCATTGTGGCCTTTCAGTAGTTGAAGGGAGCATACAAACAGGACGGGGAACGGCTGTTTATGAGGGTGGATAGTGATAGGACAAGGGGGAATGGTTTTAAAGTGAGGCAAGAGAGATTTAGGTTGGATATTAGGAGGAAGTTTTTCACACAGAGGGTGGTGAGGCACTGGAACAGGTTGCCCAAGGAGGCTGTGGATGCCCCATCCCTGCAGGCATTCAAGGCCAGGCTGGATGTGGCTCTGGGCATCTTGGGCTGGTGGTGATTGGAGACCCTGCACACAGCAGGGAGTTGGAACCAGATGAGCACTGTGGGCCTTTGCAACCCAGGCCATTCTATGATTCTATGACTCCTTGTTGAGAACAATAACTACATGCTGGAAGTGCTTCTTTAAAAATCAGACATGATGCTCAAGCTCTTTTCTTAGCAGGAGTTTTGTCATAGCCTGAGCAGATGACAACTGCAAGGACCCATGAAAGCATCCTGGCTTCATGTCTTCTCAGCGCAAAGAAGCCTTCAGTGGAAGAATGGCTGGGTGTCCTCCAGCACATGTCATCATCACCACTGCTGCCTGGTGCTTGTCTTACAAGCCATGGGGTAAACAGGAATGGAAGGCATCTCCATAGCCCAGAAGGCTTGGACCTCTCTGGGAACTCTTGGGATGACTTGGTTCCCAGGACTGATGTTTTTCCCATAAGTTTGAGTCACCAGCCCAGTGCTTGGAAGTAATTGAGATCCTGACAATAGGGAGGTGAGGATGGATGCATTTAGTGGCTCGTGGGCACTGTTCATTTCCTGGTACTTCTCCATCCCTTCAGGAAGATGAAAAGGCCCAGGGTGCAAAGCACATTCACTATTAGGATGAAGATGAGAAGCTTAAAAGTGTGGAGTAGACAAAATTGATAGGATTTTGTTAAAACACAAATCACAAGGGTGTGGGAAGCGTCCCCTGACTGGGCAGGGAGGAGTAAACCCTCCAGAAGTCAGCCAAGCCCATGCTACTGCTAACTCAGAACAGACACATGCAAGACCTCATCCCTGTGCCTGAAGACACAATAAGAGTAGGCTGCAGATTATTAACCAACGGCATCAGCTGTGTGCAAACACAATATCCTCTTTTCCAGGAGAAATGCATTGAGGGAGAGTTGAAATCTCCTAAAAATGAACAAGTTCTCTACCATTGAAATTCATGTTACACCTTTGAGGGGAAGAGATTCCTGCTGGGGGATGATGGTTTAATCCGGTGGAGAAAAAAAAAAGAAAAGAGTATAACAGTGTCTTTTAGCCTGAAACTGAAGCTGAGCAAACTCTGACTAGAAAGGAGGAAGAGATGTTATCACCCATCGGATTAACCACAGCAACAGTCTGCTGAGGGACTGGGAGACCTTCATATCTCCGACCTCCTCCACTTGGAGGCTTGACTTCATTGCTGCATCCTGACACTCCTTTTGGGTTTCTCCACTCCTGCCTGCACCTTGTGGTAACTTCCACGTGAAATAATTAAAAATCCCTCCAGAAAACTCCCTTGGCCTTTACACGTGAGCTGGCCTTGAAGATAAGCTCAGGGGATGAGTGGGAGCTGCACAGCTGGTTTCCCATGAATGCTGAGAAGATGCTGTAGAGAAGAGCCTACCAGCTAAGGGAAAAAGTCTCCTATCAGGAAGGCTTTAATACTTTTTTTTTCTTGCTCCCCCCAGGATTTCATTTGTTTTCCTCCAATGGGCAGTGGGAAAGAGCAGGATGAGGTGGGAAGTCCAGTGTTGTCTCAATCTCAGCTTCTCAGCATGCCCTTCTTATGAAACTGGAAATGGGAGTCCTTCTCTCGTTCATCTGTTTGCAGCTGAGGGCAGTGAGATGACTCACGTCCTGGAGGGTTTCTTCTCTGCCTTTTCCCCATTTTATTTCCCCCTTCATTTTCTCCAACTGCAGGAAAGTCACTGAGCAGGAAAAGGAACATTACGACCGTGGCACTTTGTCACCCAGCAATTTCCCCAGCATTGCTGCCATTCTGAGACATTTTAGAAGGGAAAAAGGATCAAGAATGATGGAGGGAGAGCTGACGCCAGTGATGAATCAAAAATAAACTTTTCAGATACCAGGATTTACATTTTCCTTCATTTTGAACTAGAATAGCTCTTCTGATTTGCTTCACGTCGAACTCTGCCTCCCCAAAGGGAACATTTCTAACAGGAATGATCTCACTTTAACATTTTGGCAGGGTTTTCTTGTGTATTTTTTCCTCCTTTGAACCGCACCAACGCTGGGCTGTAAAAGATGACGGGCTGGTGAGCTGTGCAGGCGCTGAAAGGGCTGTAATTGGTGCTTTATAGCTGCAAAACTCACTTGTATGGTGAACTGATGCAGTCTCCTCCCTGCTTTTGCAAAGCCTGGGTTGTGAACAAGCTAGAAGCAGCTGGGGCTGCCTTCATCGTCGTATCACAGAAACCACAGAACGGCTGAGATTGGAGGGGAGCTTAAAGATCACCCAATTCCAACCCCCTGCTGAGGGCCGGGTGCCCCCCACCAGCTCAGGCTGCCCAGGATCCCACCAACCAACCATGCTGGTTCACCCCTCGTGAGGATGGAAACGTCTTGGTGCAAAGCCTTCACGGGGAGAACAGTGGTGATGCACGTTAAAGAAGGACCCATTCCCCCATTTCCCAAGCTGGGAATGAACCCAGGAGAGGCAGCTTGTCCACAACCAGAGCACCCGTCTCCCCCCACCCAGCGGAGAGCGAAACAGCTGCAGTTTGCCCAGGAATTTTCATGGGTACTTAGTGCCAAAGGGCTGCTCGAAAGGGTTAAAGTGTTTTCGGTTACGCAGTGCACAACAAACAAAGGGGCTGTGGTAATCCCTCCTGCCACAGAGTGAAAAGTTCACTTGATATGCTACTTTACACTGATTCTCACAGACTCTGGGATTAAACCGGACACACTCTGACGT
The DNA here is from genome assembly GCA_037305975.1 of Chrysolophus pictus. Lineage (NCBI taxonomy): Eukaryota > Metazoa > Chordata > Aves > Galliformes > Phasianidae > Chrysolophus > Chrysolophus pictus. The sequence continues at coordinate 6,278,844 of CM074596.1, read as the reverse complement.
CCAGGTTTTCTAGCAAAGGGCTCCAGCCCAGCCTGCCACATTCACTTCATATTTGGGAGCATATTCTCTGAAAATCCTGCTGACAGATGAAGAGCAGGAAGACAGCCAGTTTCCCATGGAACAATAGCCCCATGCAAACGGCATCTCACAGGGTCCAACCTGGCCTTGCTGGAGTGGCTGCTCAGGATGTGGGCTGGAGCAGCATCTCTGCACCAAGGCTCAGGTGCTGTCAGCCAGGATCGTCCCCCTGGTGCTCATCACAGGGCCTATATATACAGTTCAGTGCCAGGTTTTGGGGCTGAGCTTTGTATGGAATTAATGAGTTCCATGCCAGGGAGCTCTTACAGAGTGGGGGCAGAGGATGTGGGAGCTCAGTGCTGGGGCAGAGGGGCAGGATGAGCTGCTTTGTGCCTTGAAGACATGAGAGGGCATTTATGCACACCTGTGGATGTAGCAGCACATGTATGTTCTTATCTGTGTGTGCATTTAAGGAGGTTAGAGCAGGGCAGGACATTAAATTTTATGGGATGTTTGAGCTTCTGGGCAAAAAATGATAATCTAAGATTCCAATCAGCTTCTGGGGTTGCTGTCATGCACGTGGACTGCAAGGTCCACCAGCTTTCCCTTTGCTGGGTGATGCAGCTGTACCCTTTTCAAGTGCAACCCTTCTTGTTCGGTCTTTTGTGTTTCTCACATGGAACACTGGAATCAGATGTTTTAAAGAAAAGAATGCAATTGGGTGAAATATTCAATATTTTTTGAAAACTGCTCTTTGATGGACACTTCCCAACCATCTTTACGGATGCTATTCAAGTAAGGCTTTGGTCCTGTTCATTTCTTCAGCTGTTTTCCTGCTAAGGAGCACAGGCATCAGCTGCTCCATCAGACACTGAGGCAGTGGATGTGAGAGCAGGAGAGGACCTACCCAGATATTCCTGTGTCAGGATGATGTCACACAGGCTCCATTTTGCTGCTTAACATGAACTGAGGAACTGTCCCCAACAGTTTAATGGAGCATGAAACAAAAAGGTCTCATCTAGATGGCTGGGCAAAGGCTGCAACCTGCAAGGTTGGCATGTCCAGAAAGATTCTGTTCCAGCACCCCTTGGGATGGAAGGAATTCAAGTTCCAAATTCAATTCACAGCAGTTGTGTCTAAAAGTGACCTTTGTTAGTTCTGGTGTGCAAGGCTGTCAGGTGGAAGAATATAGAATCACAGAATCATTACAGTTGGAAAAGACCACTAAGATCATCCAGTCCAACCATCAACCCATCACCATATGTACAGTTTTGATTCTTATGGCTTCACAATTCCAAATGGAAGTTTCTTTCCTAAAATTGATCTTTTCTCCTCTTATTCTTGACCACAGGGTCTGAGGATTACGCCTGGGGACATCCGGGTCTTCTCTCTTCATAAGAGGTTCATCATTATGGACATGGTTTGGTGGGCAGTATTGGTGGTAGGTGGACAGTTGACTGGATGATCTTAGAGGCCTTTTCAAACCTCGATTCTGTGATTCTGTGATCATTCCTTGAGACTTATGCTCCTCTTGGCACGCACTGCAGAGACTGGGGAGAGCCTTGGGGTTTGCTTTAGAGGTGCTGGGGTGCTGCATCGCCCTTCCTGAACCAGAAGAGGATCTGATGCTGATGCAGGATGCCCCTTGCCCCCCAAGAACACAGAGATGGGATGCCTGAAGGCACTGCTCCATAACAAGGGCACAACTGCATGTGAGCTGCTCCTGGGACTGATGGGAGCTGGGCAGCATGGGGTGGTTGGGGTTTTCTGCCTGCCAGGGCTGCCCTAGCTGCCTTTCCCTGTCCCTTGTCTGGCAGGGAGGCTGCTTGCTGACCACCAGCTTGCTATGTTCGTACTGGGGTGTCTCTAGTTATGGGCTTGGTGAAGCAGTGAATGATAAAACACAACCCTTCCCTGCCCTGTCCACCTTCTCTCCTGTTCCCTGCCCTTCCCCCATGCTCTCCATCACTCGCCTCTCTTCCTAAGGTGACCCTGCTCTCCTCCCTCTCACCAACCCTCTTCCTCAGTCCCCGTCATCACCAAAGGGGTGGGACATGAGGGAATGATGGAGAATGGGTGAACTGGTTGGGATGAAGCAGTGAGAGAGAAGGGGACTGCAGGGGGAGTTCTGTCTTCTCAGAAAAAAGGAAGATTGGTAAGGAATGGCCACAAAGGCAGGTTCTTCCCAGCTGGAAGCTCTCCTGAAAGAACAGGAGCCCACCCTGTGGCTGAGCTGTGCTGACAGCCCAGGCACTCCCATGGTACCATCCCCAAGGCCCCGGCGTTTCGGCGAGCGCCCTTCAGCGTCAGGAGAGGCAGCTGCAGCCGGGTGCCGGGGACAGGGCAGGCAGGAGGAAGGGGATCTGCCCCACTCCCAGCTGGGAGCAATCCTGGCGGGGCCACAACAGCAGCTCTGTTGGCATCTCCTGTCTGGGAGATGCTCTGCGCTCAGCCAGCTCCATCCTCCCCAGGCCCCCCGCGCGGCCATTTGTGCTACTGTGCACTGCCAATCCCACGCCGAGCGGCCGCTGGGCCGATGCCACACACGCAGATGGGTCCCAGCCTGATTTCCCCTGCTTGGTGAGCTCCTCACCCGTAGGCCTCAGCCCCGCTGCAGGGTCGGGCTGTTGGTGAAGTGCAGCCAGCTGGGCTTTGTGCCGTCTGGGAGCGAGCGTGAGACCTGAACTGCAGGGTGGAAGCACAGCATGGGGCAGGTTTCCGCCGCGTCACATATAGGGCACCGCTGGGAAGCGTGCAGCTGAAAGAGTGGGAACTGACCCCACAAAGAAGCATCTCCAGCCCTGGCTGGGTGCCTGGGTGACGGAGCTGTAGTGCTGTGTCCTCGCGGCCTCGCAATGCTCCGACGGCGGTGCTGAGCACCAGGGGATGTGGGAACAGCTGTCGGACAATGCGCTGCAGCTGTGTGCTTTCATGCTGGGTAATGCACCAGAACCAGGCTGCAGTGGGCTGCTGTCATGCCTGTTCCTATGGAAACCTCTTTCAAAGGAGACAGGCAGACAGACAAACACGCACCAAGTGGTGCCGGGTGCTGGGTGCACAAGGGGGTTGGATGCGTTTGCAGCCCAGGCACTGTCTGGGATGGTCACAGCCACTGTGACTCCTGAGTGGGGCTGTGGGGAGCGTGGGCCAAGCAGAGGCTGAATGCTGCAGGGCCTGGGCTCCCTGGAATGACCAACCCCTTAGAAAAAACCTTGAGGCAGCAATGCAATTAAATAGGGAAATGGGCAATTGGAGGAGACGGGGTAGCTCCCAGACCCTTGTAGACGTGGGGATTGGGGCACCATGGGAATGGGAGGAAGGATGTCTGGCCATCTAAAGCACTGCAGGCAGTCACAGGAGGAAAGATGGAAGGGATTGGACGTGTACTTTTTCCTAGTGTGTGGCACTCTGCTTCCCTGGAGGCAGAAGGATGCTCTGTGCATGAAACCCCCCCCCCCCCCTCCTCCAGGTCTACCCAGGAAGCCCTAGAGGAAGACTGGCAGGGACACTGGGAATCGGGCAGACGTGCAAGTAAGCTCTGGCTTTAAACATCACTTGGAGCCTCCTAAAATAACAAGCAGGATTTTTTGCTCTTTGCTTGCAGAGAGCAAATAGGACCTCTGGAATCCAGCATGGGACGAAGTGATGTAAGGCAGCATCAGCCTCAGCAACCCTGGAGCACCCTCCAAGCTCACACTGCCTAGTTTGTTTTTCAGGGTGAGGGCAGGTGTCCTCCAAATACCTAATCCATGCAGTGTGTGTGCCAGGGGGCACTTGAAGCAGCAGAGCCAGAAGCTGCTGAAAGTGGACGGCCTCCTCCCACCCCACCCCAGGGACAGGGCAGTGCTGTGGGGACACTGCAGCTGCATGGGATGGCAGAGATGCTGAGGCTTTTCTGGAGTGGGAGTGTGGAGGCACCTGCTTGGTCCAAAAGCAAACACAAGTGATGTAAGGCAGTGAGTTAATGCCATCTTGTCTGGGCTGCCAAACGGATTCAAATGGATTTTCACTATTGCCTTCATTTCTCTGGGCAGAGGGAGGGCTGGTGGTGATGTGGGTAAAGCTGTCTCTGTGTCACAATCATACAAATTCCCAATCAGATGGTACCATGATGGGAGCCCTCAGAAAATAATTTTGGGACACTGTGGGACTCAGTTATCTCCTGTCAGCCTTGTAGATGTGCTGCCAAGGTCACGCATCTGTCATGAGCTTAATCGTGCCAAGATTATTGGAGATACTCCAAATCAACAACACAAACATGGGCAGAGCTCACCTATAACCTCATCCCTTTTCCTTTGAGTTCAGATTTCTTTCATTGCTGGAATAGCACACTCTGTACGCTTTTAGCTTTTGGCCCTTTTTGGTTGGGAGCAGTAAACGTACAGACAAATACTGATAATTTCCAAGCGTGATAAATCCATTTAGTGCACAGTAGCTGGTATTTGCCACGTGCTTCCCTCCAATTAATTGCTATCCGATTATCAGCCAAGTTCAAATGTTCAGTGGCTTAGGGTGGATGGTGGGTGTTTGGAGTAGAACCTAAAGAGCTCTACAGAGCACAGCAAAGAAATAATTCTAGCTCATTTATGTAGCATGTTGCTTGCTAGTTTTCAGCTGCCTGTGAAGACTTTATTTAAAACTGATTTTCCAGTGTGGGTATCATCTTCTGACAAGCTGCAAAGAAGCAGGCGAGTGTGAGTGAAGACGTCTGAAGGGAGGTGGGAAGTGGAGAAATGCAGAATACTGCCTTCAACACAGCACAGAAATTGAGGACAGCCCTCATGGAAGCAGCATGCAATGGGTTGGGTAGGAAGTGCCTGCCCTGATTGACTCATCTGACCTCTACCAAGAGCTGGTCACAAATTCATGTGGGGCTGCAGACCCTGCAGAAGCACTGGATTCTTTACAGCAGGCTCGGTTTTCTAGGGTCAGGGAAACAATATCCTACATAGCAACCAACCTCTCCAAAGTGTCACTGAACTTAGCAACATCCCCATCCCATCTGCAGGATATTTTGGCATTATTTGGTATACTTCGGTAGCCCCACGCCAACTCTTTCCTTTAGTGAGATGCTGTGGATAGGCACAACATTGTGCTGTTCCTCCCACCCAGCTGAGCACCAGGGCTGGACCCAGAGGGCATAAGTGGGTCTCAGGGGAATGTGAAGCATCCATGTGACACAGAGTGGCATCACAAGGGCTGCCACATGGTGCTGCTGGCAGGGCTGCTCAGCCACCAGGAGAGCAAAGGGATGGGAATAGAGAGGGGCAAGAAGAACCCTCAGAGGGAGGTTCAGGATGTTTTGGAAAGCACTGTGTTTTCACAGTTCAAATGGCCTGAAGTGAACAGTGAAAGGAGGGGGCAGGGCTGCGTAGCAGCTGCCAAGGGAGTGAATGTCCTTGCTCCCTTTCCCTTAGTCTGCCTTTGTCACCTGCCCACAATTAGCCACGATTTATCACCCCAGGATCCTGCAATAAGTCACTGAGACTGCCCAGCCCCTCCCCAGCAGGCAAGGCTCCTTTTTCCCATGGGCTGGCAGCTAACCCAACGCCTGCCCTTTGTGTGAGCTCAGGGTGGAGGGAGCTGATCCTTCCCCACAGCCGGAGCTCCCAGGTCAGGTAAAACCAGCTGCCCTCACTACCCTACTGATCAGGCCTTGTGGTTCCCCAGGTGATGGAGGGGTAGGAGGGAGGTTGCTTCTTACTGGGCCCTGAAAGGACTGGGCTGGGTTTTGCAGGACTCTGCATTGTACCTTGATGCCAACAGGCCTGGCACGTCCCACCTCTGTGCCTGGTACCCAAGAAGGTGATGGACACATCCAAGGGTGCACGGAGTGATGGCTGGGCCAATTCAATGCACAAATGAGCAGAACTCCCCCCGAATTAACGCTCTCTGTGCCACACCTCTGACCCAGCCCTCATTCTTCCCAGAGCCTGCACCTCTGTTGGCACAAAATCACCTCTTGCCTGCAGGAAGAAGTCTTGAGCTGCCTCTGTTATCACTACAAACACCATGGCAGCAGGGGAGGATGAGTGGTAGCTGTGGCAACGTGGGTAAGCAACTTGTGCTGCACAAGGAGACCAGCAGCCAACACATCCCACCAGGTAGACATTGGGGCGGTGACTCACAGGGGTGTCATAGCCAGAGCAGTTCAAACTGGTGTGTGGGAAGTGCCCACGGTGCTCAGCAAAGCCTTGCTGATTGATGGAATGGGTTCTCTTCTGCTGATTGTATTTACAGCTGCCTCCGGGGAGCATGCCCACAGCTCTGGCTTTTTGCTGCCCTGTCTCTTTCCAGCAGTCAGGTTGCAGATACAGGCTGTGGTTAGTGTCCTGACCAAGAACTTGGAACATCTCCTTCCTCCATGAGCCGTCAGGTTGCGGGTGGCCTTTGATTTTTATGAAGCTGCTTGTGCCCAATCCCAACCAATCCCATCCATCTCCCCATAGCAGAGGTTGCTACTGGTGGCCATAACCACTCTGGTGGCACTTTTGCAAATTTAGGGCCTCAGTGGGAAACACAGAAGTCTCCCAAATGCTCCCGACAGCTGCTGGTGCTTCAGGAAAAGCAAGAGAGGACACCCAGAAGAACATGTGAACACCAATGTAAAAGGTTTATTATTGCCCTGTCCATCCAGCTTTCCTTCACCAACACAAGTTCGTTGCAGGGGAGCTGGACTAGATGACATTTGAAGGTTCTTTCCAATATTAAGGATTCTATGATATTAAGTCTCTGCCCTTGGCTAATGGCCTGGAGAGCCCAAATGGTGTGAGTAAGGGGCTGGCCTCCATTGCACGTAGTTCAGGTATCTTCAAATCCCACTCCTATGCATCCAAGGTGAATTAAGTTATCATTCCTGGGATCTGGTGCCAGCGGTTGGAGGCTGTCATTCCTCACTTTGCCTCTGACACATGGGAGAAAGGAGAGCTGTCACAATGTTGTTCCTCATGCCATTTGACCCAAGAGCCAGGATGGGGACAAAGGCCCTGCAAGAGCTGCCCCACTGGGTATCTGGTTACTGGCTGCTTTGAAATGATCCCTGCACTGATGCCCAAGGGCTGGCAGGAGCAGAATGTGGTGAGATGTGGTGCCAGGTTTTGGGAACAGGATGGTGGTTGGTGAGTGCCAATGCTTCCCTCACCCACCTCCAACACAAATCTGTAGCACTGCACATGGGGATGTGACAGGGAATGGGGCTGCAATGGGAATGGGGGCTACGATGGGGGATGGGGACTGTGATGGGGATGGGAGCTGTGATAGGGATGGGGGCTGTGATGGGATGGGGGCTGTGATGGGGATGGGGGCTGTGATGGGGATAGGGGGTATGATGGATGGGGGCTGTGATGGGATGGGAGCTGTGATGGGGATGGAGGCTGTGATAGGACTGAAAGCCCTCTCCCCTGCAGCTGAGGGAGGGCACACAGCCTGGACACCTGCAAGGCAGCCAGGCCCGCCTCAGCATGCAGCCCCCAGCTAAGGCTTCTGTCAGAGTGAGCTGCAGATTAAGGAGGCTGTGTGTGGGACAGCTCTCCTGTGAGATCAGAGAGACAGCCACATCCCATCAGCCTGGGGCAGCTGGGCATGGGAGAGGGGCTGACAGTGCAGTGGGACAACTCCACTAGCTGGCAGTGGGGCACTCCTCCCTCCTCTGCCCCCTGTACCTCCCAGCCCATCAGCGTGGATGCTGATGTTTGATTTATTACCTATTCGGGAGGAACTCTCAGACCTCCCTTTGGAGCTGGAGGCAGATCTGAGCAGCTGTGTTTGGCATGGCGGGCGCGAGCAGTTAGAGCAGGAGACGAGACGGCAGGACTCCTGAGCTCATTACTGTAACGAAGCTCGGGGAATTGGTTGTTGGTTATGGAGCTTTCCTTTTAAGGAAGCCAGACTAGATGATGGTCCCTTCTGGCCTTAAAATATATGAAGCTACAAATAACTCAGCCAATAATTAGAAATTTGAGTCTCATTCCTGTGAATATTACAGCTTGTTGGACTAGGAGCTACAAAGGCAACACCGAGCTTTCCTCATGCTTAAAGAGAAGTCATTTCCTGGTAGTGGGTCCCCTGTGCAAACCCTGAGACTCTGATGTCATCGGCATGGGTACGGGAGCACGTGCAGGTAGACAACATCGCCGTAACCTCGTGTCGTGCCTGGCGTCATCCAGAGGTGACAAATAAGGATGACAAGGAGGGAAAGAGCAGCCTGTCCTGAGCTGTATGGCTCCTCCTATAAAGCAAAAGTAAACTTGAGGAAGGAGAATGCTACATCTTCGCTATGCAGTGTCCTCACCTGCTGGTCAGGGCACATCCCTGGAGGAGCCCTGTGTCCCTAATACGTCCTCCAGCCTTCACTTGGTTGTTGCCTTTCTGCTGCTGGTGTTGGCTCTATGCGTGGGCTGATGTGGTGCATAGGAGGAGGGGGGACTGTGTTCACATCTCCAGGTCTGTGAGCATCTGAGCCTAAACGGAGCTGAGGGAGAGGCTGGATGGCAAGCCATGGGATTGTCCTCTATCATCAAATGCATCCTTTGTAGGAAACGTCCTTCTCCCAGAACGTTTTACAGCCCATCCTGGTGTTGCTTGCATGCTCTCCCTTTTCCTCCTCGCTTTCCACACCACGTGGCTTTGTTTCATACTTGGCCATTTTGTAACCTCCATTCTTGCATTGATCACAATTCCTTCCTTCTTCCCTGGCTGGAAAAACAGCCCCATGCTGCCAGGAAGAAGCTGTGCAATGACAGCCCTGCAGTGACTTATAGGACCAATCCCTCAGCAGCCTCCAAATGGGAAACAGCCACTTGAGAGCACATCCTTGGGCATGAGGGTAATGGGGCCAATCGAAGAAAAACACACAAAGGAAGGGATAGAAGAGGGGGTGGCTGTGTTACCTAGGGGATCCAGTCAGCAACAAACAGAGCGGTGTGATGAAACACTGTGCTGCACACACGCAAACAGCAGCCAGAGGTATTTCCTCATGCAGGACCTGAATGCTGGGAGAGGGAGCGAATCAGCCCAGCATTGCACAAGCAAAGGGCCCAAGTCTAGTCTGTTCTTGTTTTCCTGCTTAAATGCAATTTTTGAGATGCTTTATCCTTCGTGTCTTTTAATCTCTGCCATAAACTATTCTCATCAGCTAGTGCTGGGGAGGTTCCATTTCTCAACTATGACATTGCTGCCCCTTATATCTCAGCTTCTGCACATGAACATTAGCTCTAGAAAACAGAGGTAAAAACAGGAGACACAAAAGCAATTGAGTATCTTTCACTTCTTTCTAAAAAGGACCTGAAAAAACCCCCCACCGCCAAACCCTTTCCTGTTTATGTCAAGCAATCTTCCTGAGAAATCCTTTCTGCATTGTTTTTTGCTGACATCTGTACTGCCCCAGGTATGATTAATTTTTCTGCTCACAATAAAATGCCTCTCTCTGCCTCTGGAGCAGCCAGCGATTTCATAATGAGTTGGTAAGACACGCCACGCATTCACCTTGAGGAGCAATGTGAACCTGAGCAGCTTTGCTCCTGACAGCACGAGGGAGATTTGCCCTCGGGGAGAATTTCTTGGCACTCAGAGTTTTCTGATGGAGGATGATCCTGACTGAGTTCAGAGTGGAGAAAGTGGTTTGGGTTTCTCCAAGGGCTCCTCTGCGTGAATGTGCAAGGCTCAGGACTACAGTGTGCATGTGGGGAATCATAGAATGGTTTGAGCTGGAAGGGACCCTAAAGGCCATCTGGTCCAACCCCCCTGAACTGAGCAGGGACACCCACAGCTCCATCAGTGCTCAGAGCCCCACTCCCCGACCTTGGCTGTCTCTGGGTCAATCCAGGCTGTGACCCCTCATCTCCCACTGTGATCCCAGTTGATGAGAGTCCCTTTAGGAGTGGGTGATGCTTTTGCAAGGGGAGAGCACATTGTGATTGTGGATGCCCCCACCCTGGAGGTGTTCAAGGCCAGGCTGGATGGGACTTTGAGCACCCTGGTCTGGTGGGAGGTGTCCCTGCCTGTAGCAGGAGGTTGGAACTCCACAATCTCAAAGGTCCCTTCCAACCCAAACCGCTCCATTCCGTGAGTCTATGATTCAGGGAGCAAAGCTGGTGTCAAGGTTTAGTCCTTATGAGGCTTCATTTGTCCGTGCTGATAAAAGACCCTTGTGCTCGAGGGCCTGGCAAGCATTGCCCCACCACCCCTGGGAGGGCAGTGTGTGTTCGAGGCAAGTCCTATGGGGTGGTCTGGGGGTGGGTTGAGGAGTTAATTGGGGTTAACACTGGAAGGCTGCAGTGCGGGGTGTGTGATTGCAGCCTGGCTGATAATTTATCGCTTTTGTTAACTGTTGAGAGCAGGGCTTGATTAGCAAGCAAGCGGAAAGCTGTGAGAGATGGCTGACTGGCGCTGGGTGTAAAGCCCCCCTTATGGAGCCCAGTGCTCTTGTTAAAACTTTAGGGCTCGGCTTCTCCTCGAACTGAACACACTGCTGGTGTGGGGAGGGGGAATATCAGCTGCATCCCACTGCACAGAGCACTGGGACGGTGCCAGCCTAGCCCTGGCACCTGAGCATCCCCTGAGAGCTGAAGGATACCTACATGTCTTGCATGGCTGCAGAGCTGCGCTGGGTGCAACCTGCAAAGGGAACAAAGCACAGCCTTGGCCAGCGTCCCAACCCGCGCCTTTATCGCGGGAGCAGATGGGCTGAGAGCTGCTGCTCTGCTCCGTTCTCTCGTTATGCTCCTCTCCCCCGGTTGGGTGTTTGTTTTTGTGTTCGGGGCCTTGTTTAGGCTAGAAGGCTTTGCAGTGACAAGGGAAGCAAAGCACTGACACTGGGGACAAAATCTAAGGTATTTGTAAGGAACTGGACTTCTCCAGACTGCTTTATCTGAACTGCAATGGGCAAATTGATATTTTGCCTGAAAGGGGTTCTGAAGGACTGATTCTGCCTCATTGTCCCAGAGCTGTGAAGACAAAACATGCAGTGCTCCCTTATTCCTCTTTAAAAGCACCTCGCCAGGTGGTCCCAACCCACCTCACCCACATTTCCAGGATGAAAAATTGAGCAAAACGCTCTTCATGAAATGCAAATTCCTTCCACTCTTTTTCTCAGTATCAGAATGAAAGGGGAGGCACAACCCCGTGGCAAAAATCCCTTGCAAGTCTCATACCTGGCCAACTTCTAATTAAACGTTGCTAAATTATCTTCTGCACCAGCACCCCCGTGGCTGAGACCAATTCCTGGAGCAACAGAGTGAAGAATCACAGTCATAGAATGGATTGAGTTGGAAAGGACCCTAAAGGCCATCAGGTCCAACTCTCCTGCAATGAGTAGGGACACCCACAGCTCCATCAATACTCAGAGCCCTCCAGCCTGACCTTGTGTGTCTGCAGGGATGGCACATCCTATCTAAATCTCCCCTTTTCCCCACGTTCCGTCATGGGGAACTGACCCTGCTAAAGAGTCTGTCCCCTTTTTTGGATAGCCCCCTCTTTAGATACCTAAAGGAGATCCTCACGCAGGGCTCAAGGCAAAGACAGGCTTTTTGCAATGTAGCCCTCACCTTCATTTCATGAACTTTCTGTATTTTTGTGCTGTTGGGTGATAAAATCAAGTAGACAAAATATGGGCAAAGCGATGACCCATGTCTGTCAGAAAGGTGGATAAAGGGATGACCCACCCCTGACATCGCAGTGCGACTTCCCTTGCTAGTGGTGAAGGTGCAGCCCTGGTTGGACTGGGGCTGACATTGCTCTCTGAGCACCAGTCCCATTGCCTGGCACGTTGCCTTGTCCTCCCTGTGCCCGGCCCTACTGTTGTGCTGGGCAGCTGCTTCCTCCCTGCACTATTTGGGGTGTTACCATGGGAGGCTCAGCAGATTCCCCAGGGCTGCGGCTCTCCAGGAAGCTAGATACCAAATCCTCACCCCTTCCCAGACCCTCCTTGCCTCAGCATCTGTTTGGTTTGGGATAAAGTTCGGTCTGGCAGGGCAACTCCCTGTCACCACAGTGGCACGTGGCTCCCTTATCTCCCATGACAGACCCTGTCCAAGAGCCCTGGGAGCTGGGCTGCCCACACTGGTCCCAGAAGGCGTGTGCCCAGGGATGGGTGTGGGAGGAAGTCAGCAACACCAACCGGGTTTAATCATCCAGGATGTGCAGAGGAGATGGGTGGGATGGGATGGGGTGGCAGTGCTGGAAGCAGGGAGATAGCCCCAGGCTGGATGTTCTATGGGAACGTGTGCAGGGATCTCTAGGGAGAATAGATAGAATCACAGAACCACAGAATGCCTTAGGTTGGAGGGGACCTTAAGGCCCATCCAGCACAACCCCTGCTGTAGGCTGGGTGCCACCCATCACTCAGGCTGCCCAGGGCCCCAACGATGGCCTTGGGTACCTCCAGGGATGGAGCACCCATACTTCTCTGCTCTTGCTGTGCATGGTGGCTGCAGGAAATATCAAATACCAAATCCAAAGCAGAGGAAAGGTCCTTGCAACTAGAGAAGTTGGGGAAAGGGCACCAAGTCTGCCCTTTGACACCTCTCCAAAGTATGCTGTGCTCCTTGGAGGCTCCCAGACGTTTTGAAGTGTGACCAGCCAAGCAAGGCACTGCTCAGTGAGGTGAGGATGTTGCACTGGGGCACTGGGGAAGGTGCTGTGTTGGGACAGACCCCATGAGCATTGTGGCTGGGAGATGTTCATGGGGACCCTCCCCAGCCTGCAGGGCAGCACATAGGAGACAAGGCAGGCTCTCCTCCACGCACAGGAGGTTTGAACTTCATGCCCATCCTTTTGTTCTGAACAATTGCCATACATCACCCTCTGCATGGCGCTGGAGCTGGTCTGTACTCCCAGGGACAGCATAAAGTGCTTTGACGTGTGGGTTGGAGAGGATGGACAAGCCATGGAGAGCTGGTGGGCATGGCTCTAATCACTGGCACTGCTGACACGAACACCCCTGTCCACCCCCAAACATGACCATGGGTTGTGGCCTTGCTGTCTGCATGGACTCCCAGACCTGCAGCATGAGAACAGCCTCCCACAGGCAACAGACCATGCAGCTCTCTCTTTTCCCAGGCTGGCAAAGAGGCAGTGGCTGCCGCCTTCTGCATTATCAGCACTGGGTGATAAAAGCAGCTTCCTGTCACTGGAGGGACTTGCCTTCATCTCTCACATGAGTTTATGGACAATATTAGCATGAAACAGCTTTTAACCCTAGAGTTTCTGCTTGCAGAGCTCCAGCCCTGATCTGGGTGTAAGGCACTGGGCCAGTGCCTGCAGGATTTGACATGCTGGTAGTGAAAACAGAGCCTGAGGTCAGCCTGGACCTTCTGGAGGAAGGCGAGAACCAACCAGCAGTCACTTGCAGGCAGGGCACAAAACCTGCCAACACCTTTGCTGACTCATCAAAATGGAAAAGTTTTCATGGAGAGGGTTCAGTTTTCGGCATTTCTGATGGGAAGCAGGCAGAGGGCCAAAGGAGACGTGCCTCAACCCTTCCAGCCGCCCACCCTGCTGAGGGCTGCAAGCCAGGGCTTCTGCCTGGCTCCATCATGGGGAACCTGGGGAGTTCTGGGTGCAAATCATGGTGAAACCAATGTTCCCTGGGAAGGGGTCTCTTGCCTCTGCACAGCTCGCCCTGCTCCTCCACTAGTATCAGGCTGGGTGATTCCTGTGGGTTAAAGAGTGAAGTGTTCATTTCTGCTGTGCAATGCCCTGCAGCATGTCTTGCTCTTTGAACAAAGTCATGGAATCACAGAATAGAATCATAGAATGGTTTGGATTAGAAGAAGCTCTTAGAAGCCATCCAGTCCAACTCTCTGCAATGTACAGGGACACCCACAGCTCCAGCAGTACTCAGAGCCCCTCCAGCCTGACCTTTGGTCTCCAAGGATGGGGCATCCACCCCACCTCTGGACAACCTGTGCCAATGCCTCACCGCCCTCACTGTAAACCTTATATCCAGTCTAAACCTCTCCTCTTTTAGTTGGAAACCATTTCCCCTTTTCCTATCACCTAAATCTCTGCCTCACTTGAACTATGACATTCCAAACAGTCCCCAGCATACATCCTGGTGGAAGCCATTTCATGTTGGAAGCACCATCGATAACTCTCTCTCACTGATCTATGCTTCTTTGCAGACTTCTTTCTGCTGCACCACATTTTTGAGCTTTCTGCAAACTCTTTGAGATGAGTCACCAGTCTTGTTTTGCAAATCTGAGATGTGAATTTGCTAAGACATGTAGAGGCTGGGGGCTCTGCTTGTTGGACACTGAGGTTCCTGCAAGACTTGGCTCAAGTAATCCATACAGGAGCTGCTAGGAGATGTTTGTCTTTCAAAAATCTGTCACCATCTGCAATTACAGTATTCCCACTGGTTAAGTCGCTTATGTCTTAAAATGTCTTTTTTTTTTTTTTTTTCCCAGTGTATGTGCAGACTAGGGGCAAAAGGGAAGGGAATATTGAGTTATGGGAGGTGAAGGGGAGATTTGCTGGGCCCAGACTCTGTGGCCCCAAAAGCCTTGAATGCTATCAGTGTGCGACTGTAGCTTGTTATGGAACAGGTCATACAGACAGGGGACTGGAAAAAATGTGATTACTGGGAAACTGGGCAGGAGGGCGAGAGGCAAAGGGACACACAGCAGCTCCCTACCAGGCGAGTTGGGCAAAGGGGAGACTGGGATTGCACTGAAGCATGGTCAAAGCCATCTGCCCGTCACCACAGAGATTTTATGACACCCTGTCCATGAAACCCCTGACAGGATGTGCTGTTCCCAGTGTTTCTCACTTTTCATTCTATTCTTCCTTCTGTGTTGTTCCTTTTCTTTTCCAATACTGAAACGTGCAGGTCAGAGAGAGACAGCTGAAATAGAATCATAGAATCATTCCGGTTGGAAAAGACCTCTAAGATCATCCAGTCCAACCATCCACCTACCACCAATACTGCCCACTGACCGTGTCCCTCAGTACCACATACTACATCCATTCTTTCACTGAGCACCGCCAGGGATGGTGACCACACCACCTCCCTGGGCAGCCTGTACCAATGCCTCACCACTCTTTTCGAGAAGAAATTTCCCCTAATATCCAACCCTGGATCAGCTTGAGGCCATCACCTCTCATCCTATTGCTGTTACCTGGGAGCAGAGGCCGATCCCCACCTCGCCACAACCTCTTTTCAACCTCCTTTACAGAGGAGGCTGTAGAGACTGTCTCCAATTGTTTCATGCCCATTTCTACTGCCTCCAATGGTGACTCATGTGCTCAAACGTAGAGCTCTCCCGTGGAGGTGTTTGTGTTTGTACAGTCCTTTGCATGACAATGCCTTGGTCTGGATGGCTTCCAGATGAAGCCATCCTTCAGATGTCAAAAAGCAGTCCTGCTGCTGATTATAAACCCCACCACAACCCCGGAGGAAGGCTGAATCATAGAACCATAGAATATATACGAATCATCATGATTCAGATGTTGCCTGCCTGCAAATAAAGGTCATGTTAGCATCATGAAGCTGTCTAGCTGTGTCAGATTGGAGCAAAAAAGGGGAGATGTTGATTGGATATAAGGAAGAAGTTTTTTTACAGTGAGGGTGATGAGGTGCAGGCACAGGTTGCCAAGAGTGGTGGAGGTGCCCCTCCCTGCAGACACCCAAGGTCAGGCTGGAGGGGCTCTGAGCACTGATGGAGCTGTGGGTGTCCCTGTGCATTGCAGGTAGGTTGGACAAGATGGTTTTTCAGGGTCTCTTCCAACTCAAGTGATTCCATGATTCTATAAAAAAGATCACAGCAGAAATACTTGGCCCAATAAGCATGGAGAAGTGGCCAACACAGGAGTTGACATGATTAGGAGAGGTCTAATTTAGGTATCTCCTGTTGGAACAGCACAAGAGATGTGCTTACGCTCAGTGAAGAAGTGGGATGAGGCAGCCAAGGGCAGATGGGCCAGTCTTCCTGGGAGACGTGCTGGTGGCTTCCTCCAGCTCTGACCCAGGACAAGGCACCAAGGGACAGAGGTCTCTCCAGAGTGACCTTCTCTGGTTCTTCGTCTTTTGGAAGAAAAAAAACAGCAACTTGGGAGCACTGGGGTCTTTTCTCAAAGGTTTAGTCAAAACTGCAACTGCTACCATGCCTGGGAGCCCCACTGGGCTCCTGTCAGCTGCTCTGTGCTGTGGCACAGTGGGATCCACAGAGCTCACATACAAAAGGTCAGGGCTCTGTTTTAAGCCATGACTGTGAGGTTCAGATGACACTCAGATGCTGTTTCTCCCATGTCTCTGTCCAGATGTGAATCAATAGGTAAAAGATGAAAGAGGGGTTGGAGCAATGAGCCTGGTGGGGGTCTGGGAGTGATACATCTATAGACCAAGTAAGCACAAGGTTAGTGGTACTTTGCAATGATGGGATCTGATCTCTGCTTTCCAATCAGGCCTTGTCCCGGTCTTCTAAGGATTGCACAGGGTGTTTATAGGATAGAAATTGGAGCAGATAAGGAAAGGAAATGCAGAACATTAAGATGAAAAGAGATAAGAACTAGAAACCAAAGTCTATTGGCCCATCCCTTCTTGTCTTTTCTGTCTTTCCTGAGTCTTTAGTGACTCAGTGATTTTGTGGCAATTGCTCTCTGCATCCCTAAGAGGTCTCACTCTATTGTCATTTCTGAGGCCAGTCTGCTGCTCTGTGATACAGTTTCCTGGTCTTTCTGCTGGGCTAATGTCTCCTTTTATGGAAATTTTATGCTTTTAATCATGCCTTTTTCCACCCTGCAACTTTCTCATTCCCCTGAGCTTAGTGTACCATGTCCTCCCATGGGAAGATTAACCTCTCCTTGCTTAAAGAATCATGGAATCATTTGTGTTGGACCCCGAGAGGTCATCTAGTCCTACTCGAAGAAGCACAACAGATCCCATCCATCACAGATGGGTATCTCCAAGTAAGCTCCAGGTGTTCTTGAGATGACTGAAGCTGGGACAGGAGAAGGGAGCCAATGAGAGTGGCTGTCTTAGCTGAGTGCTGAAGTTGGGGATCAGGAACTCAGCACCTTGAACCCTAGTGATGGGTTTTGCATGGGATGACACCCATCTTTGTGGCTGATATCTTTGGGTTGGGCATGTGGAAGCCACAACCAGTTGGAATGTGCGCCATGACCTGGATCTACCACCCGAGAGCCTCTAACAGGATGGGATGCTCAAAAAGGTTGGATGAGGATGTCCTGTTGGTGACAGAATGCTCCAATCCATGAGAGCCTTGGCATGGAGGTCTGCCCATGAAGCTGTCCCCCCACCTAGATGGGGCACAGCCTCTGAGCACCCCCAGTGTAGACATTTGGGAGCTGGTGGGAGAGCACAGCCCTGATCTCCACGTCTTTTCTTTCTTGCTTTTCTGCATCCCGAGCCTCCAGCATTCTCACATTGGAGCATTAACTCAAACACCCACATTTCTGCCTTCCCCAGCTTTCTGCAGCCCGTTCGGCACCTTCCACCACTCCTGCACCACGTGTTTGTTCATCAGCTTTCACCCCATTCCTCACCACCGAGCTGAAGGGGATCTGGACACCAAACCCTGCTGGAGGTTTTATGAACTTCCTACATCATAAACCTCTCTGAGTCAGTGCCCGGCACTTGCAGAGCATTGCTTTATTTCAGAGCTGCGCTGGGAGCTGCACTGAGCCTCCATGCATGGGCAGGGGGCTGCTCCGTGCCAGCAGATGCAAACCACTGCTGCTCTTGTTGTTTTTTTTTTTAACCTTTTTTTTTTTTCCCCTAATTTTCAGAGCCGTGGGACTATTCGTCCTTTGGAGCTCAGTGCTGGAATGCATCAAGGTGTTTAAGCAAGGCCAAGGCCAGGGCATGGGAACACAGGGCTTTGCCTCCACGCCTGCACTCCTCTGTTCCTTGCAAAGCAGAGGGGAGGGTGGAGGGCTTGCAAACACTTGCTGTGTGATAAGACAGCCCCTGGTTATCCTCAACAGCAAAACCCAGCGGAGAAGAGCTGGAAGAGGGGCTGAAAAAGGTCTGGGGAGGCCCAGCGAGCACTCAGCCGAGCTGCTGAGCAGCACTCGGTGGCACCTCCCGGAGCTGAGGTCATTCAAGATGTCAAAGAGACGTTTTTAACAGGAGGGGGTGTTCAGCTCGACGCCTGGCTCCGCTCCAAAGGGAATAAAATCACCAACTCCCTGCATGCAGCTGCAGCGCCCAGCACTGGGGCCTGCCAGCGGAGGTGTTTTGGAAGCCCAGGGCGGACCCCAAATTTTGGGAGGCCTCGGGGATGCCCAGAGGGATCTACAGGATTGGATCCCTGGGCACTGTGGGGTCACCTCCTTGGGGGTGGCTTTTGTGGGGGGCAAAGAGCGGAGGAAAGGCACCAGGAGGGGACAGGGACAGGCAGTGGGGAGGTGGTGCTGCACCTGCAATAACAAGCTCTGGGCGCAGGGCCTGACAGCGGGACTGGGGCCGAGCTGGAGTTACAGCCCTCGGGGGAGGCCCTGGTGGCTTGGTGCCTGCAAAACACCTCCGGGCTGGCCCCCCTCCTCCAAGGAGCCATGTGGGCTCTGCCAGTCCCTTATCCCTGGACTCCCTGGTGCCCGACATACCCACCCAAATCACGTCCTCACAAGCACTGTCTTGTGCATACAGCT
The DNA here is from genome assembly GCA_037305975.1 of Chrysolophus pictus. Classification (NCBI taxonomy): domain Eukaryota; kingdom Metazoa; phylum Chordata; class Aves; order Galliformes; family Phasianidae; genus Chrysolophus; species Chrysolophus pictus. The sequence continues at coordinate 6,260,217 of CM074596.1, read as the reverse complement.
TTACTCTGACTACCGCTCCCCACTAGCCCACCCCAGCATGAGATAAGCTCTATTCCAGGCTTCCTGTGGGTCTTAAAGCCTCCTGCTGCCATTCCAGCTCCAAACCCGGATGCTGCTTGCTCCCACTCCAGTCCAGCAGACCATTGCTCCCTCCATGACCCATCAAAATCACAGAATCATACAGTAATAGAATGGTTTGGGTTAGAAGGGACCCTAAAGGCCACCTGCTCCATCCTCCCTGCAGTGAGCAGGGACACCCACAGCTCCATCAGTGCTCAGAGCCCCTCCAGCCTTGGGTGTCTCCAGGGATGGGGCACCACCACCTCATGGCCATGAGGTGACCATGAGAGGCCATCTCATACTCACACCATTCTCAAGGAGCTATCTTGATCAATGATTTGCTCCACGGTGTCACCTGGCTCTTCCCACACGGTGCAGCTTTGACTGTTGTCAGAAAAGCTTTGTCATGGCAGTGTCATCCTTCAGCAGGATGAGAAGGCTTTTCCTTCGTCCCAGCCCACATCTTGCATGTCCTTGGAGCTCCACTCTTGGGAGATGCACTGGGGCAGGATGGTGAAAGCTGAATCTGGGCATGGTAGGGCTTGGGGTGCCCATCAGGGAACCCTGCTCCCATGCTGAGCTAGAGGCATAGCATAGTTAGATTTTTTGCATAGTTTGGCTCCCCAGACCCTTTCAGTGCACCTTGCATGTCATTTATTTATCAGTGAAGACCCCAGCTCTGCAATGGGGATCCCAAAATGGCCTGCTTGGAAAGCAAGGCTCACATTGCTTTGCAAAGTCCCCATGACACTCCTCTCCAGGGACTATCTGTTGGGCATCATCAGCATTTACTCCTTCAAAGTGGTTTCCACTCATACAAGTGATTTCTTCTCTGATGACTAACAGTGAGTAATCAGAGATGCTGTGAGTTAAGGGGGCTTTGGAATCAAATCTCCCCAGCAAGATCCAGGAGCTCAATCCCCCCAGAATAAGGCCTATGTAATTGAGTAAGGATGGTAATGAAGTCCTACCCAGGTAACACATGCCCCTAAGGAAAGCCAAGAGGCTCTAAGTTAGGAGCCAACCCTGGCTGGAGTGGGGAGATGGAGTGTGGCCAATCTGCTTTCCTGTGGGTGAAGACAAACAAGAGGCAGTGTCTGGTGAATCTGAGAACTGATGCAAATACCAAAGATGAGAGTTATACTGTCCCTTGTTGTGACAGCAATTTGCCATAGGGGATGTTGGGTAGATGATGGAGTTGGGGTCTGCTCAGGTCAGGGGTACCCTGGGCATGGCAGTAAGCTAGGGGTGCTACTCCATCCCAGCATCTCTCTTTTCATTTTCTTTCTTTTTCTTTTTTGCCTTTGGGTTCCTTCTCTGACTCTCATGGCCATGGTAAAGACCTTTCACGCATTTGGGGGCTGCTGGCGCTTCTGACCCACAGCCCCATGGGCTCTAGGTCTTGGCCAGAAAGGCTGAACATAGTTTGTCTGCCTGTAACCTGGCAACTGCACTAATGCATGCATGCTCATAAAACATCTCCCCTGAACCAGCGCCAGCACCCACCGAGGACCGTATCCCCTTACACTGGAGGCAGGCTGCACTCCTTGAGTTGCTGTTTTATGATGAGCCCTTCTCAAGGGTATATCCTGCCCTTATAGTTTGGTTTTTCTCCTTTTTCCCTTCCTAACACATCTCTCCTCAGCCAAACCATCCATGTTGGTGCAACGCAAGGTGCAGTGTGCTCTGAGAAGCTGGGTATGGAGGGAAAGGAGCCCAACGACACCCAAAGGCACAGCCAGCATTGCCAGTGCCTGCTCTGGCTGTGCAGACCTGAGCCCTGTCTGGCATGACCAGCATTGCTTCTTCTGCCCTATTCCTGGATTTTGAGACTGATTTGGTTTTTCTAGAAGAGCCTAAATTGGATTAGACAGCTAAAATCATCTGCAGCCCTGCAGGGAATGGCTCATGCTTTTCCTTGGGCATCTCTGCAGGCTTGGCGGTGTTGGAGGAAGGCTTGGGGGCTGTGTGGGGCAAATCCCCCAGGAGCACATGGGAGGAGGCATGGGGCTGTTTGAATTTGTGTCTGCAGGTCTGTGGGTTTCCTGAGCCTGGAGGGCAGAGGGAGGGAGGTGAAAAGAGAGAGGTGGCTGATTTATAGCTTACCATCTTCTCTGATCTTGATTGCCCTTTGTCTTGGGAGTCTCTCTTATCCAGACATGGAGATGGGAGGAGGGGATCTTTTTCAGAGATTGCTGAACTCTGGGTGTTTGCCGTTTCCTGGAGATCTTTTGATGTTCCCTTTGCTTTACAACTTTTTCAATGTTCAGTTTCTCAGTCTCCTGCTGCACCTCAACTCTCGACATCGGGGCACGATCCATCACGACTTACCCAAACAATCTCCAGCAAGACCAGACCTCCCCATGTCTGGGGCCAGAGAGGCAGTTTGTCCCTGCAGGACCAGGCAGTAGTGCTCCCAGGGCACCGTTTTGCACCTTGTCCCATGCTGTGTGCAGATCTGGGCATTTGTTTCTCTTGTGACAACCAAGGGCTTTTGTCCAGTCCTCATCCACGTGGGATGAGTCATCTTCACACAACTACTTCACCTGGACATAAATGGATTCTGTCATGAGCAGATGCGTGGGTGAAGAGCCCAGCATCATTTGGGGCAGTTGGGAAGGCTCTCAATATCCTTTCAAATGAGCCTCTCATCTTCAGCTCAGGTGACAAATTATTGACACCTCCATCACCCAGCAACTAAAAAGCCACCCCTAATCAAAAGGCTGATAACGGAGATCTTTATTTTCTTATGCAGTTATGGGCTCTTGATTGGGTTTACTAATGAAGGATGATGAGCTGTCGCTTCATTACATCATGGCACCTCGGATGGCACCTCTTGATTTGGACTTGAATCTCCACCAGGCTGTGAAAGGTTTGCTCTTCTTTCTTTCCAGCTCTGGCCATGGACATGTATCCATAAATAAAGCCCATCAAACAGTTCTTTTCTGTAAATCCCTTCATAGCAAAGCCAGTTAATAAAACTGATTTCATGTCACTGGTGCCATTTTCCAGAAAAGATGTGGCCAAAGAGCAACAGTGCCCATAACACAACCTTTTTTGTTCCATGAAAGTAATTAGTTTGGCTTGAACCTAATGCACTTGGGGGTTAATTATCCTAAAACTGCCCATGAGCTCCCATGATGTGGGGGTATTTGTGCTACCAGAGGTGCCAGTTCCTCAGCAAGGCTCTTTATGAGTCTCAGTGTTTGCTATTTTCCCTCAATTCTCAGCTTAGTGGCACCGTGTGCTTTCATAGCCAGTCCCCCACAAAGGCTCTGCCCTTCATGGTTCAAAACGATGACCTGAGAGCACCAGGGAGCAAAAGGCAAATAAGGTGCATTTGTTCATGGCTGCTTTAATCACAATTTCTATTGCCAAAGTCATAATTTTGCAGAGCTTTCAGTTAAGATTTTTTGAAGTTGTTGGTGCCAGCCTGTCCCTACAATAGATCTGAACAGCTTTTTTGGGTGAAAGAGGAGCCCACAGAGCCTATCTTGGTGCAGGCTCTGCTTGTAACGATGTGCTTTCCAAGTGCACAGTCTGTGAAGGTGAGGTCATGCCAAAGCTGCTGGAGGTTGAGCTCTGGGGTGGAAAGAGGTGAGAACTCCTGAACTTTCACAGCATGCTACGGTGGAAGAAAAAAAAAAAAAAGAAAACTAAACCGAAACCATGCAACCAAAATATTTCATAAACCATTTTTCTTTCTATTCTTTCTTTCTTTTTTTTTTTTAAGTCAAGAAACGGCCATAGGCAGCCGTTCCACTTGTAACCCAGCCAAGAATAATTTGTGACAGGAAAGTTTGAGCATTTGTAAAAATAAAAATTAAAAAAAAAAAGATATGTATATATATTATTTTTTTGAGAGCACGTTGGAATATTTTAGCATGAACCCAAACAGAGAGGCAGGTATTCAGAGGGCAAGAGAGCCCCGATAGCATGGCACTCCACATTTCTGGCCATGTGTTGAAACAGAGATCTTTTTTCACGTGTTTGTTTTATTAATCACACTACGGTGCTCAGTGCAGCACTTGCTGATTTTGGTCCTGTTAACATTTATCTGTCCCACTGCCATTCAGTCTCTGAGCTCTACACCTGTTTCCCACGTGATGAATAGGAGCCTCACACATTGCTGGAGCAGAAAGTTGCCTCTTGCCCATGATGGGCCATTTTGAAGCCATTTATCTTTCACCATCCTGAGGGTACACTGATTCCAGGGTAGGACTGATAACAAGGGGCTCAGTGTCAAGTACTTATCCATGTTGGATGGGTCTTCTTCATGCAACCGCTTCACCTGGACGCAGAATCACAGAATCATTATGGTTGGAAAAGACTACAGTTGGATCATCTAATCCAACCACCTACCTACCACCACCACTAACATCCAACCTGACGTTTTCCTGGTGCAACTCCAGGCCATCACCGCCCATCCTATCAAAATGAATTGACTCTGTCATGAGTAGGTGCACAGTAAACAGCCCAGCCACCATTTGGGACGGGTTGAGGTGGCCCTCAATATCCCACTCTTCCTTCCCCACTCATCTCCAGTCCGCTGGAAAACAGAGACTTTTGGACTCCAGGGCCACGGCCAACATTTTCTCGGTATCAAATACATTGTGGGACAAGGGAGGGCAGCAGAGACAGTCTGCTCTGCCTGCAGGATAACACTGGAACGCGGGGAGATGAACAGGTGGTGCCTTGGGGCTGATAAACAGGAGCGTCTCTGCACAGAGTTCAGCAGCCGAGCGATTTGCCCACAGGATGTTGCTGAGGATGAGAAGTTAGCAAGATTCCAGCCAGGGCTGGACATTTACATGGCTAACAAGAATATCCAGAGTTATAATAGTTAATATCGACACCATGCTTGGAAGAGATATCAGATCCACAGCCTTGGGGCGAATGCCGACTGTAACAGATCACAGGGAGGCCTCGGTGGGGATGGATTATCCAGCACCTGCCTGGCAGGGCACTCACACCTTGCTGGATGTTAACCCTTCCAGCGGGCAGCCTGTCTCCCACCGGAGACTGCTGACTCATCAGGATGGAAATATTCCCCAGAGTTCTGTCACCGTGGATGAAATCCTGATGGAAACCTGCCCGGTTTCCTGCCAGCATACCCTTGGCAGCCCGCCTGACCAGCTGGCAAGAAGAGGGGAACATGGGAGCCCGGCTCCCAGGCTATTAAACTATCTGACTCCTGTGCAGCCTGCTGGAGGGGCACGGGGGCTTCCAGCTGGTCTGTGAGCCCTGGGACTCCATGCTGGTGGCTTTCAAGTCCAGAAGGACTTTTCATAGCCGGGTTTCAGTGACGCCTTCCAGACTCCCACCATATGGGAGAAAACGGGGTTGCCTTTGCAAAGCCTGCTTCTTGGATCTCAAGTCATACTTGCAATCTTCAACTGGCTCCAAGCAAATCTCGTATCACCAAAAAGCCATGGCAGCGCCCAGTAGCCCTCCTATCCACTTCTTGACTCTACCCATCCACTCTTCTATTCACACATAATGCTCTGTTCCTCTTTCTCTGATCTCTGCCCATTGCTTGGTGACCAGCTGCATACCAGTCTGCAGAAGAGAATGTCCATGAGCTCAGTGGGGCTGTGCCAGCTCTCTGCCAGACACAGAGGTGTGTGAGTGTGGCTTTACTCCCAGACAGAGGAATGGAGATGGTTTTCTCGGTGTTTGGCAGCCCTACATCCAGGTCCTTATCTCCAACACCGGGTGAGGTGGTATGGATAAAATGGACATGAACGTAGGGCTCCTGGTAGGTATAATGGTATGAGCAAGTCTTAGCCTGACTCCCGCAGTTAGAGAATCACAGAATGGTTTGAGGGGGGAGAAGGGGCCCTAAAGGCCATCAGGTCCAACCCCCTGCACTGAGCAGGGACACCCACAGCTCCATCAGTGCTCAGAGCCCCTCCAGCCTGACCTGGGGTGTCTGCAGGGATGGGGCACCACCAGCTCTCTGGGGTCCTGTCTCTGCAGCCTATGGGGGGCTGGAAATTATATTTTGTCTTATTTCAGGTGCATATTCAATTTTATTACATCCTGAAACAAATCCTGCCAGAGTTTTCTCCCCCAAGAAGGTTGCCTGTGCCCATGGGATCCCTCAGATACTCTGCATCTCAGAGCAGAGATTCAACGGTGAATAAAACCACTCAGGAAATTAAAACTTTGGGCATGGAAGACGTTCCTGGACGTTTCACTCCTGGAAGAGTACACAGTGCCATCTAGCCGTGCTGGGCCGAAGTACAGAGCTCGACACCGGCACCTTGCCGAGCCCAACATCCTCTGCTCCCATGGCCACGGGGAGCCTTGCCATCCCTCCCCACCGATGTGAGGCTTTTTTCTTCACTGTCTCCTTCAGGGTGGTGGCTATACACCTCGCTCTTCTTGTTGTCTTTCCTTTTTCTGCATTGGATGAATGGTAGAAGACAAATAATAAAAAAATAGAATCATAGAATCATTAAGGTTGGAAAAGGCCACTAACATCATCCAGTCCAACCCCAACCCACCCCCACCATGCCCACTAACCATGTCTCTCAGTGCCACACCTCCACGGCTCTTGAACACTTCCAGGGACAGTGACTCCTCCACCTCCCTGACAGGCTGTTCCAGTGCATCACCACTCTTTCTAAGAAAAAATTGTTCCTAGCATCCTATTAGAACCTCCTCTGGTGCAACTTGAAGCCGTTACCTCTTGTCCTATCGCTGTTACCTGTGAGAAGAGGCATTTCCCCAAGACACTTGCACTCACTTCCCTCATTCTACACCTAGCAGGTTGTATGCCAGCTCTGGCATCCCAATCTGGAGAAAGATCAGGGACACGAGGACAGCTAGAGGGCTTGGGGTGGCTTTGGGCTTTGTACTGCTATACTGAGTTCCTTTCCTTCAGCACATCATGCTCACAAGCACCTACCTCAAGGTTGTCCCCTCCAGTTGGCTTGACTTTGATTGTGGGGCATTTCACCTGTGATGAAACTGTGAGTCTTCCTGTAGGTGAGTATTGGTTCTTAGTGCCCATGGAGGACAGATCCTGGCTCTTGGAAATTGGATAAACCTCACAGTGGTTTGTATTATGAGGTTTATAATCTGTCTCTTCTTTCTTTCCCTTCTATCTTTTCTCCTTCCTCACCCAATGATGGGATAAAGAGAAAACTGTGCTGTACACCAATCTTCCCAGCTGACATGGAAGGAGGTTAAAGGCCAGGTCTACCTGGACTAGAATTTATGTCTTCAGTCCTCAGTCAAGCCTTGGCACAACCACCAAGACTCCTGACTGCCAGTGTTGCAGCTGATCCTCAGTCCTGGCCCGTTTCTATCTGGTGCTTCCTAGGAGACATTGGGACACCATGGAGATGGAGGGATGTCACATGGGCATGGCCATCCTGGGGACACTGGGATGTAGGGAATGCCTTAGAGATGTGGGGTTGGAGGGACGTCACATGGGCATGACCACATTGGGGACACTGGGGTGTTGGGGACACCATGGGAATATGACTGCTGAGGACAGAATGGAGATATGAAGATGGAGGGACAGTGTGGGAATGGTCACCTGGGTGACACTGAGGTACTGGGGACACCATGGAGACGGGATGGACAGACATCGTATGGACATGGATGCTGGGTGTCACTGGGGTACTGGGGACATGGGAACAAAGACCCCATGTGTGAACCCACAAAGCACAGCGTGAGCACACATGGCTGTGGGTGTGTGCTGAGGTGCTGCCAATGCACACAGTTGCCAGTAGTTGTTTCCCTAACAACCTGAGATGCTGAGTACTGTGAATGCCTACAACTCTTGGCTCTCCTCTGAATTAAAACTCCATCTCTAATCCTCCTATTGCAAAGGAAAAAGGTTGACGGACTGTTTTTAAAGCAGCTTAAATGCCCTGAAAGCTGAAGGCCTATAAACCAAATTAACAAATGTAATATTTAAACAAGTCTGGAAGAGGCTTAGCCAATTTCATGCTATTTTGGAGTTTAAGTGTGCTCTGCGACCGGCTTGGCCATGGTTTGGATGGGAGGTGGTGTGAATGAAGGAAAAGCCATCATCTGCTCTGTAGCTTAATGCTATTTCTGAGGCTGCTTCTTAAAAGGAAACCTCTGGGGCATCTTCCTAAAGGGCCAAGTGCATTCCTGGGGAGGGCAGGGAAAATGTGATTTGGGCAAATAGTGAAACGCTCAGGGGGAAGGGCTGGATGGATTCCCTTGTGCTTCACAAAACAAAAAGGAAGCAAATGGAAATAAGCAGATTCTCCAGCTTCTCTGAGGCTCTGCATTCATCTCCTGTCTGGGCCTGGCACCAGGGTAGGGATGCTCACTGTCTGTGAAAGGATAATGCATGTCCATAGACCTGTATGTATATGACCCACAGGACAGTTCAGGTTGGAGAAGACCTCAGGAAACCTCTGGTTCAATGTTTTGCTCAAACCTGGAGGTTAGATTAGCTTGTTCAGGGCTTTATCCAGTCCGGTTTTGAGAACCTTCAGGGATAGAGATTGCACAGCCTCTCTGAGCAGCGCGGTCTGCTGATGGACTCCTCAGAGCCTGAAACCATTCTGAAGGGCTACACACACAAATCACCCTATCTCACCCCAGCCCACCCCCACCATGCCACTGACCATGTCCTTCAGTGCCACATCTCCACGTTACTTGAACACCTCCAGCGGTGGTACGAAGCTTTTCACAAACACATGGAGGAGTCTAAACGAGGTCACTGCAATGCCACAGGCTCCTTAGGAAATCAAGTCTTTCCGAGCTGACCAATGGCTTGGGTTGGAAGGGACCTCAAGGATCACGTCCAGTCCTGCAGAGCACAGAGGAAGGGGTTAATGCCTCCTAAAACACTGTTGTGTTGGGAATGCAACAGAAAATCTGAAAGCAGGTCAGTACCTCAGCTGCTTCTGAATTCTCATTAATTTGTGTTCCCCTCTCATTTATTAATGGGCTGACTCACACTATATTTGCTTTCCCTTTGCTGCAATTTGCAAAATTCCTTCTTATTCCCAATAGCCCTCTTGGCAGTGTTATTTCTCTCCGATTTTCCCTGGCCTTTATCATTTCCTTGCAGGTTGTGGCTGAGTTTGCATATTCTTCTCAGTTCCCCTGGCTATTTATTTTTAGCCTTTTCATCTTCAGACCTCCTAAAACATCCCCTTGGGGCTGTTTCAGCACCTCTGGGAGCAGTTGGGGATGTTCTGCCACTCGTTGTGTCCACAGATTTTAATTAGGCTGCTTAGCCTTGGCCTTACATTACCTGGATTTCATGGCCACTTCATATTGCCTTCAGTGGGGACCCAGATGCCATCCTACAGGTTTGGAAGGGCTTCCAAAATGGGATGCCAACAGTGGATGGCTGGAGCTGGTTCATGTCGTGTCACTCTGTGAGAACAGCTGACCGAGATCATCATCATAGGACATGGGCACAGGATTCCAAAGAGAGAAAATCAGATCCCAGCAGCCAGCAGGTCCCGTAGATTTGCTGCTCTGCCCTTTACTGCTGTCTTCTGCAAATATACTGTGGGTCAGATATTTCAGTAGATGGGTTGATTTCTTCTATCTCCAGCCAGCCCTGATCATCTTTTCAACCTTCCAGCCTTCTTCAACCAGAGGGCCCAAAGAAACTTGGTTCCTGCACCACTGCACGTCCTTTGTTCTCCTTGCTGGGCTCAGTCCCAGTACCAGCAACCACAGAGAGCACAAGTTGACTTTGTGAGTCCACTGGGAGGTCAATGTTGAGCTATATAGGCCAACCAAGAGGGGTCATGTGGCTGTATAAGCCTTTTCGGATTCTGCATGCTTGTTTTCCCAGATGTCAGAGGGCATAACATGCCTTGTGGAGATTCACTGTTTAATGTGGCTAAGTGCTGGGGATACTTTTGAGGGTGCTGACCTTTCAGGGCTCCCAGGGTGCTACTGGTCCTTCCCTAAATTTGCTGTAGGGTCTCAACCACAGTGCCTGGGCTGCATGATGCCATACCCCCACTAAATAGGGCCATACCCACATTATTTAGGACCGTAATTCTGCTGCATGGGGCCATACCCATCCTGCACCATACGTGTACTGCCAGAGTTCAGGTATGTGTGCTAAGGTTGATGCTTGGATGGGAAGACCAATGGTGTATGGATGGGGCTCATTCATGTTGTGTCACTGTGTATTGGAAGAGCTGAGATAGGTCATCATCAGAGGACACAGAACATTGTCATGGGACATGGTTTGGTGACATGCATCTGCTGGAGGAAGATGTGCAGCATGATGCCATGGATGACATGGCTAAATTGGAGCAGTCCTGTTGCTGCTTGGCTGCCCTCTCCCCAGCTGCTGTCCACACAGATCGGTGGGAAGTGGTCAAGAAGAGGGATGGGGGGCTTATCTGGACAGGAGTTGGAGTGCGTTGACCTGACCCTTTTCCACATCTCTCCAAACCATCAGCCTTGTCTGATGCAACACACATTTTTGTCCTGGAAAAGCTGACAGATTCCATGGTATGTATACCAGATGATCATATGAAGTGGATGCCTTTTCATGGACCTGGGCAAGGCAGAAAAATCCTACAGGTGCAGAGACAATCAATCCCACTCAGTTCATTACTCCAGGTGATTTTTCCTCAAATGCCATCTGGGCATCTCCAACCATAAGCATGTCCCCGCAGGGAGTTCAAGGAATGTTGATAGTAATTGGGCATTTCTGGCCCAGACCATGGGTCACACCATTGCTCAAGGGACATTCTGCTCTTTGGGCTGGCCTCATGTACTCCGTAGGTCCTTTTGGCTATCAGGGGTGGCATTAAGTCTTGAAGGCAGGCCAGCCCAGCGGGCAGCAGGCTCCAGTCTTAATTCAGTTCACACAGGCAATGAATTCACCCATGCAAAGTGGCCCATCTCCTGCAAGGGCATGGAGTTCGCTTGCCATGGAAAGCTGTAACTTTAACAAAAGTTTTCTTTCTCTGAGCCGTGACACAATCATTGGAGTTAAATAAATCTGTCATGCACAAAGAGAAGAGCACTGAAAAGCGTCCTCTCCCACCGCAGCTGGAAGAAAACGGCGCACTTTGGAAAGTGTTGAAAAATAATTTTTCATTCCCTTGTGTTCACTCTTCCCTCCTGTTGCATCCTCATTTCGCTCGCTCATTCAGGAGCCCGCAAAAGGACCTGAATTTCTAATAGGAACAAAAAAGCAGGAGGGGAATAAACCCATTCAGAGCTTCTATTCTTTGTGACCAAAAGGCGAAGGTCCCTCTCAGGTCACTTTTAAATGTGTCTGTCTAGAGGCAAAGAGATTCAAAGAGCGTTTATCATCCTTCTTATTCACCCTCTCTGTTGTCCACAGCAACCCAGAGACATTTTCCTGCTCGTTGGCTACAAAGCTGCCTTCGCTCACCACCACACATCATTGGCATGGCACTTTGCATGCTGCTCCTGCAGTATTGGTGGCACACGAAGTGTAAGGAGCCCACAGTGACCTGTCCCGGATCTCATCTGGGCACTGAAATTTGGGCCGTGGTGGGAGCAGCCAGCTGGAACTCCAAAAACGGGGTTTCAGAAGGAGCTGTGAGTTCAGGTTTCAGCCATTTGGATGTGTGTGAAAGTGTCAGCGTAGCCCTGTGAGATATTTCCAAGGTAAAATGTCTCATTTCAGAAGTGCTGGAGTATTTCATTAGACAGCCTTGAAACAAAACTCTTTTCCTATTTTCTTAGGGTATTTTTATTTAAGGAATGAGTCAAAGCAGAAGAACATGAGGCTAAGCGAAAACACTGGGACTCCCAAAGGAGAGGGTTCCTTCTGGGTCAAGAGGAGAAACGACTCAAGAAAAAGCTCTTTGCCCAGGAAGGTGATGGAGTCCCCATCCCTGGAGGTGCTCAAGAGCCATGGAGAGCCATGGAGGCACTGAGGGACATAGTGGGCATGGTGGGGATGAGTTGGAGTCGGACTGGATAAATTTAGACATCTTTTCCAACCTTAATGACTCTATGGTTGTATGATGTTTCTGATCCCTAGGCTTGGTCCCCAGCCCCAGGGTTCACCTAGGCATGGGCTGAGCACAGGGTAGAACCTCTTGGCATGGAGATCAGCAGAGTCATGGCAAATGTTGACACTGGAGGGGGTGGTGAGGAATCAGCAAGGAGAGAGCTGTGGCAAATGATATGGTGTGAGTGGTGCAAAGGAGGACATGGTGGGAGAGGGAGAGGTCAAACACAAAAGCAAGGGTTGGAAAAAGCTGGCTTGGATGCTTTGGTGTTCCCTCACAGCCTGGGCACTTTTGCTGGGAAAATGACCCCATGTGTCATCCAGGGGTCAGGTCCACAAGGCTGGTTGAGTTTTAGTGACATTCAGGAATGGAGTTCAGTGCTGTAGGGAGAGCAGAGCATAGAGCCCAGCTGTATGGCCCAGAGCCTGGGAAGAAGGGGAGCCACGTCCCCGTTGGTCTGCTGGGACAGATAGGACCCAAGTGAGACACAGAGGGAGTTGTTGGTTGTTCTATCCCAATGGCTCAACATCTCCAAGTCCTCGTGTCCAGAATGCCGATGTGGGAATCTCTCCCCTCTTTGGAACATCTGTTGGCTTCTTGGTCCTCCTCCTTGCACACCAATTGGAGCAGTCTGACCTCATCTTCTGGTCCCATGGTATCGCTTCCAGCCTCATGTCCCTTCACATACAGCCACCACTGTTCACATCAGCCAGCACAGAGTTATCACATCTCCTAATCTGGGTGGTGTCTTTGAGGTCCCTCATCTCTTTCCAAGCAGGTGTCTATAAATTAATGAGGTCTAGAGATAGTTAGAATTATAAATATCTTCTGAGATGATAAATTTTAATCAGGAGCCTCTAATGAGCACATGATGAAATCAAGAATGAGAATGATGGTCCCCAAATGAATCTTCATTAACAATTTAAATGACTGAGGTCTTAATTAAAGGGCTCAGGACTTAGCTGAGGGATTACAGATTGCCCAGGGGGAGAATTCAAAGGCTTCAAGACCCCCTTTTTTTTTTACACAAGGTAGCAAGTTTTTAAATTAGATAAAAATAAATAAAGAAAGAACAAGGCCGCACTGTTTTATCTGTCTTTGACAGTCATTTAATGAACCCTGAGGCTGATATCTGGAAGACGGCGATCCTAACCCAACCCAGTGATCTCTGTTAATGGCAGGGAACACCTGTAACTGCTGCCTCTCTGCCCTGCTACATCCCTGGTTAGGAATGTGGGCAGTGGGCTTCATTGGCGGTAGGTGGGTGGCTGGACTGGATGACCCCCGAGGTCTTTTCCAACCTTAATGATTCTGTGATACTATGATCTAGCAAACTCAGAATTGGAGGGGATGCTCAGAGATGGATGCATGAGAGAAATATGGGGCAAAGGAGGAGTTTCAGACTGAGGAAGGATAATATTTAGGAATGCAAAGGAGAGAATGTTTGGGAAGAGTGGCTATGGTGGAGCTGGATTTCCTGTTTATTTGTGCCTAGACAACAGTCTCTGAAAGGATTATTTGATGAGTAATAAGGTCTGAACTTAGACATGTAGGTTCTATGAAGGCCTGGACCTCTTTAGCCCTCCTTCCAAAAATTTCCTAGGAACATCAGAACTATGCTAGATGTTTGGAGAAGTAGCTGTGCAAGTTTTCAGAGGGCTGAGAAATGTAGATGCACAGAATGCTATCCCATGATCTCTGTTTCATTAGGAAATGTGGCTAAAGTGGACAGATGCACTTGGAAAGTGAAGAGTGAGCCCTTTCCAAAGGCCTGGCTGAGCACAGCCTGTTTCGGAGCCAAGATAAAAAGCATTATAAAACCTGCAGAAGCCCCTGAACTGGTGCCCTGAGTCCCACCTCAGGCTCCAGGTTGGTGAGATGTCGTGGCCAGGTGAGGAGTGAAACTGGCTGGGAGATCTGAATGGCCGCAGCATGGGCATTCCTTCCCTAACCCACCGTATCTCCCTGGACACGGTGCCTTGCAGGGCCAGTGGAAGAACTCTGGGTCCTACACGGCTCCACGTAGTACGGAGGAAGGAATGGATGCAGGAGGTGTCTGGACAGAGTGAGCAAGACAAAGCAAGTCCTTCCAGGGCATGGAGGCATGGAGCATGGAAGCTGATTTATCCTCCTCACGCTTCGTGCTCTCAGGGCTCCTCTCCACTGAGCTGTGTCTCCAGACAGACGCTCAGGTTTCTGCAGAGATGGGGGAGGCACTGGGCTGTTATCTGTCTCAGACGGCGGAGATCTGGCAGGAGGTTCCCTCCCTCATCCCCTCTGCCTTTACAGCTGAGGATCTGGGGGGATTTTGGACATCTCCTCTGCAGCAGAACGTGTGGGAAGGGCACACGGCAGACGCCAGTTTTGGGTCTGCGCAAGGGTAGAGGCTTGCCTCTCATCCATCATTCCCTAATCAGATGTCGGGATCGAGGTATTATCTCAGGATCAGGGCTGGTTTTGTTGTGCAAAACAACCATGGAGATGGCAGAGGGCAGGGGTTGCCCTGGGGATGTGACAGAGGAGCATGAATGGGGCTGGGAAAAGGATAGATGGGATGTGGTGGTTCTTCCCAGTTCCAGACAGCTAACAGCACCTTCAGCTTGGGAAGTCCTTTCCAAACTCAAGGAAATTGGCCTTGTCACAGAGTCTGCAGTGTGCGGATGAAGATAAGTGGCCCAGAGATTGCCCAGAGGGGTGGTGGTGCCCCATCCCTGCAGACACCCAAGGTCAGGCTGGAGGGGCTCTGAGCACTGATGGAGCTGTGGGTGTCCCTGTGTATTGCAGGGAGATGGACCAAATGGCCTTTGGAAGAGTTCCTTCCAACTCAAACTATTCCATGACATGATTCTGTGATAAGTGGAATGGTGGAGGCAGAGACCTGGCACTAGGCAATACAAATAGACATGTTAGTGATTTCTAAGGGAATATCCCCATCTTTTTTCTCTCCTCTTGTCCATCTATTCAGTTCTCAGTGGTCGCGTGCCCTTGTGAGATCCTTATGAACAAGCTGCCTATGCATCCAAAAGTTTTGTGATGTTCCTCGTGGGCACTCTCAATGGGCAGCAGCAAATGGATGCAAACAGGCAGTGACCCCTGGCACATCCCACCAGAGAGAGTAAGGTGGGGTTAGATGGGGCATGTAAGGGGATGCAGAGATCAGCCTGGATGCATCTCTATCAGGTAAAGGATCCCTATGCACCTCATGGCAGAACTGGCATTCCCTAAAAGATGCCACATCCATTTATATGTGATTCTGCCCCCAGTGCAACTCCAGATGTTGAGGATACCTCATCTACGCCAAGTGCTCCTATGCTGTTCCCCTTGCAGAGACCTGGCCAACCCAGTGCCTGCGAACCCCACTGCAACCTGCTGCGACCTGGACCCCAATTCCCACAGCCCCGAGGTGTGAGGGTGACTTCACCGATGCGGGGAAGGGCAGCAGCTGTGGGGCTGGTGGGGGCTTACACCTATCACTCTGTAACTTCTGACGGAGCCTGGATTTGCTGAAATGTTCACTGGATTTTTTCCAGCCCGATGGGACCCATAAATCTGGCTGTGCAGAGGCCACTCTTGCTCCTTCCCTGCGGTGAGCGGGGCTGATATTTTTCTTGGAGGGCGAGACTGGTGCAACCCTCCTTCCAGCACCTGCTGCTACACACAGAGCCACATTCCTGAGCGGCGGCAGGAATGGGTCCGTCTCCGCCAACTGGCTGGGCTGGGACAACCCGGTCACATCAGGTCCCCTGGAGAGCTGTCCATGCGTGTCATTGACACTGCTCCCACCGATGAGGATCTACAACATCCCGCTGCTTTTCTTCCATTTATCCTTCACCAGGCTCTTCCTGCTGAAAGCCAGCTGGGACCTGTGGTTGATGTAGAAGTGCGAAGGGAAATGTGTGCGTATGGGTTGGATGGGGCCCTGGGCAGCCTGATCTGGTAGGGGGCAGCCAGACCATCCATGGCATGGCTTGGAATGGGATGGGCTTTAAGGTCCCCTCCAACCCAAACTACTCTATGGTTCTATGATTCTATGAAATACTTTGTTCTCTGCCTTGAACTGGGCAGCCCAGCACTGCGCCCAGTGCTCTGGATGTTGCCTCCCCAGAGTAGAGCAGAGGGGAGGAGAACTTCCCTCACCCTGCTGGCCAAATTCCATGCAATGCACCCCAAGGTTCAATTGGCCTTCATGGCCACCAGGGCACGCTGCTGGCTCACGGTCACCCTGTTGGTCAACTGTTGGTCAACTATTGGTGAACTGTTGGCCACCAGAACAGTCAGGTTGTTCTCTGCAGAGCTCCTCTCCAGCAGAGAAGTGGGAGAACATAAGAGAGAAAAGTGAGAGCAGAAAGTACCCCCTGTGCCCTTCCAGCCCACAGCTCGGTCAGAAAGTGGTTGGGATCTGTCCTCAGCTCTGAGCAGTGAGGAGCAAGCAGAAGCCCTGCGGCTTTCTTGATGCCAGGCCTGGCCTCCCCTTATTGATGTGCCCAAGCAAAGCTGTGTCCTGTGTCTGAGACAGCGTGGATGTGCCTGTGTGAGTGGAAGGGACATCTGCAAACTGCTGAGAGTGCACTCGATCTCACTGTTGATGTCACTGATAAGACATTAAAGAGCACCAGTCCCAGTAGTGACCCCAGAGGGATACCACTCACCACTGATCTCCATGCGGACATTGAGCCACTGACCACCACTCCTTGGGTACGATCTCACCACCAGTTCTTCATCCACTGAACAGTCCACCCATCAAATCCATATCTTTCCATTTTGGAGAGGAGATCCCCTTTCAGCCAGGTGAGAAGAGCAGGGCTGGAGGAGGTTGGATTGCCTTGTGCGCCCAGACTGGTGTTTCATTGCAGCTGGAAGCATTGCTTGCTCTTTGCTTTCTTTGTTTCACCACTTCCAGATAATAATTAAAAAAATTAGCAAAAACAAAACAAAACAAAAAACAAAAAAACCCCAACCCCCCAAAATCCCACCTGAAATCTCTGAAAACAGTGAAGTAAAAAGAAAAAGAAAAGATCAAGGGAATTTGGAGGGCTTTATTTTCTAAGAATCTGGGATTATTTGGAGGAAGGCAGGTGGAGCAGAAAGCCTTTGCTTCTGATCCCATTGGGCTGCGGGTACTGTAAGCCCGGCGTGTTTCTTGGATTCAGCTAGGCACGTCCCAGGCTATGGAGAGCCAAGACTCGGATTTATTCCTGCAGTTTCATATTATCTGAATGTCCCACTGGAACAGCACCAAACCGCAGTGCCGGGGGTTTTGTAACATTATTTTCTACTGCAGCACATGGGGCTTTCACATCCTCCACCCATTCTGGGCTTCCTGGTCCAGTCAAAGGGTGAGATGGGGTGAGAGGTGATGGCCTCAAGTTGCACCGGGGGATGTTCAGTTTGATTTTAGGATAAATTTCTCAGAAAGAGTGGTGAGGCACTGGCACAGCTGCCCAGGGAGGCGGTGGGATCACCGACCCTGGAGGTGTTCAATATGGAGACGTGGCACTGAGGGATGTGGTCAGTGGGAATGGTGGGGATGGTTGGGGTTGGACTGTATGATCCTGCAGCCTCTCCAGGAAAACCAGCGGGGGTGCGGTGGCAAGGGGAAACTCGATGGCTGGTTGCTATTTGGTGAAGGAGAGTCATGGGAGTGTAGAATAATTAAGGTTGGAAGAAACCATTAAGACCACCCTGTCCAACCCTGGCCCTCCTCACCATGCCACCAACAATGTCCCTCAGTGCCACTTCCCCACAGGTGAACACCTTGAGGACCTCAAGGAGTGTGCAAGGTGCAGTATCCCCAAGTGATGCTGACAGGGAGGTGGAGGAATTGGGAGCGAGAAGGAATTATTTTTTCATTTTTTTCAATACAATTTATTAAAGAACCTGCTCTGAAGTAATCCCACACAATTATTCTGAACAAGTGCTGTTTTCCTTGGAAATAAAGAGATTTCTTTCAAAATATCCCATTTTTATGAAATATCGCTTTTCCACTGCCAAGTTTGATTGTTTTTTTCTTTTTCCAGAAATTACCATTTTTTAAATTTTCATTTTTTGATCTGAAACACTCCCAAAAAAAACTCCATCAGAGAGAACTAAAAGTGCTGCTCCAGCGCTGTGCACTTGCTGTTACCGTGATGGTAAAGCTGATGCAAGCTGAAAAACCATGAGACTCATTGCATCAATCCCTGTGGAGCCCCTGAAGTCCTGAGAAATCATCCTTCTTTCCATCCTTTTCTGAGGATTGGCTGCTCCCTGCTCTTCCCAGACTGTAATGCAGGGTGGGAGAGGATTCTCCCATGTAGGTGGGCTTTGGGCAGTGCCAGTGAGGTTTCCTCCAGACCCAGCTGCTACCAGTCACATGAGGGACTGTCATACTGGGACCACTGGAGCCACCACTGCCATCACTGGAGCATGGGTTGATGGTTGGATTGGATCATCTTATTGGTCTTTCCAATCTTATTTGATCCCACGATTCTACACTCACTGACCACCTGCAGGATGAAGAGCCTCCTGCATGACCTTCCCTCAGATCTGACCTTGTGGTTGCTCTGCCAAGTCACATGCACGATGCATTGCTGCCAGTGAATGCAGCAATGCAGCACAGAGCACCGTCCCCACAGGGTGACCCACATTCCCTCCCCGCTTCGTCTCCCTTCCTGCTGAGTGCAAAGAACAGAAATGACTCTGCAGCAGCTCGCAGCATTTTTGCAGGCTGACAAGTTGGGGCTGGGGGACCCCCTCCCCCCACAGCCACTGCTCTGTGTAAGTGTTTTATTGTTTGCCTGTTGAGGTGTGAATGAAGTAATGGGCTTTCTCCATCACTTCATCCGTCTCCGGCTGACAGCTTTGCTTAGACACATTGTGCTGTGCTGTATAAACCCTGTCACCTTGCCATCTCCAAACAGACAGCTTCCTCTGGGAAACTGTAATCAAGTCCTCCTGAGCACTCAGCTAGCACTGTCCGCGGCTCGTAAATCACCGTGGCTTTCCTGGAAAATCAGGAGAGAAGATAGACAGACTGACATGGCTGACTGAGCCCCGCTTCTCCTCCGTGCCCCACTCCTCCCCACGTCACCCTCAGTGGTGGTGGGGCTGCCTCGTGCTCCTTGGCCTTCGTGCTCAGCAATCCAATGGACAATTCCCTGCCCTTGGTGGTCACAGAATCACAGAATCACAGAATGGCCAGGGTTGGAAGGGACCTCAAGGATCACGAATCTCCAACCCCCTGCCACATGCAGGGCCACCAACCTCCCCATTTAATGCTAGCCCAGGCTGCCCAGGGCCCCATCCAACCTGGCCTTGAACACCTCCAGGGTCGGGGCATCCACAGCCTCTCTGGGCAGCTGTTCCAGCACCTCACCTCTCTCTGTAAAGAACTTCCCCCTGACGTCCAACCTAAATCTCCCTTCCCTCAACTTAGAACCATTTCCCCTTGTCCTGCAGTTATCTACCCTTTCAAAGAGTTGATTCCCCTCCCCTCTGTAGGCTCCTTTTAGGTATTGAAATGCTGCAATGAGCTCACCCCGCAGCTTTCTTTTCTCCATGCTGAACAAGCCCAGCACCTGTCCTCATAGAGGATGTGCTCCAGTCCCCTGATCATCTTTGTGGCTCTCCTCTGGACCCTCTCCAACAGCTCCCTGTCTTTTTTGCACTGGGGGCTCCACACCTGGATGCAGTACTCCAGATGGGGCCTCACAAGAGCAGAGCAGAGGGGAACAATCACCTCCCTGTCCCTGCTGGCCACCCCTCTTGTGATGGAGCCCAGGATCCCATTTGCCTTCCAAGCCACAAGAGCACACTGCTGGCTCATGTTCAGTTTTTCATCTATCAGGACCCCCAGGTCCTTCTCCACAGGGCTGCTCTCAAGGACCGCTCCTTCCAGTCTGTATGGATGCCTGGGATTCCTCCGGCCCAAGTGCAAAACTCTACACTTTGCCGTGTTGAACCTCTCAGGTTCTCCCAGGCCCACCTTTCTAGCCTCTCGAGGTCCCTCTGAATGGCATCCCTTCCTTCAACCGTGTCAACCGCACCACTCAGCTTGGTGTCGTCAGCAAACTTGCTGAGGGTGCACTCGATTCCGTCATCGATGTCACTGATAAAGTTGTCAAAGAGTGCTGAAGCCCCTCCTGGCACCAAGCTGCTGTCTCACATGGGATCCGTGAATTTGGCTGAGCTGCCGGAAACTTGGCTTTAGATGTTCGCAGTGCTTTGCCCCAGGCTGGACACAGAACTGCAGAGTGCAGGAGGACAATCCCCCGTCCTGTTGCTGCCATCCCTCTGTTGAAGCAGCCCAGGATACTGTTGGCCTTCCAGGCTGCAAGCGTGCACTGCTGGCTTGTGTCCACCAGGACATGCAGTCCCTTTCTTCAGGGCTGTTCTCCCACTCTGTACACATACTTGGGATTGCCCCAACCCGAGCGCAGCACCGTGCGCTGGCCGTGATGAACATCACTTGGGTCACATACACCCACTTCCTGAGCCCACCCAGGTTCCTCTGGACGCATCCCTTCTTTCTGCTGTGTCAGCTGCACCACTCAGCTTGGTGCCATCAGCAAACTGCTGAGGGTGTTCTCAATCCCACTGTGTCATTGATAAAGATATTAAAGAGCACCAGTCCCAGGACGGACCCCTGGGGGACACTGTTTGTCATCAGCCTCCACCTGGACACAGAGTTATCGACCACAGCCCTCTGGCTGTGACCATCCAACCTTATCCACCAAATAGCCCAGCTGATGATGGAGCATGAAGCCGGAGACAAGCCCTGCTGAAGCAGGAGACAAGGGCCAGGCAAGAGCTGGGGCTCTCCGTGAAACACAGGAGGGCTTTATGTCTCTTTAGGATCCCGCAGCGGTAGGCTGATACTGAGCTGGAGCACGGTGCATTAACCTGGGATTAGGAGAAGAGTAACGACCGCCTGCCTGGCGCTGTCATCCCTCAGCATGACAGATGCTTAAAGACCTCTCCGGCACAACGCGCACACTGCTGCCCATGGAGAAGCTGCTGGTGGGGGGAGGAAAGGAGCCTGGGCCCCGAATCCCCAACCCCGTTCAGGAAACCATCAGCGTGATATGCAGCCCTAATTAGAGGGGAATAAACTTCGTGAAGAATTCAAACATAAATTTGCCCTTGCTGATTTCGGGCTGTGCACATGTTTGCAGAGCAGACGGGTTCCCCCAGGACCCCGTACCGAGCTCTGCACTGTCTCTGATTTATAAGGTCCTCTTGGACATGTTAAATATAGTATTAAGTATAATAAATGTAGATCACTTTCCTAAATATTCTGTGATTTATGCCCAGGCTCCTTCCCCTGAGAGCTGGGCTCATAAATCCTCTGTGCAGAGCTGTCGCAGGGGGCACATTTCCTCGGGCGGCTCGGAGAGTTAATAAACGGGAAGGGAGCACCAAGTGTGAAAGGGAGCAGGAGAGAAAAGCCGAGCTGGGGGGGTCAGAGGGGATGGGATGGAGGGAGAGAGGGACGTGCTTAGTGAGCATGGTGGGGATGGGACGTGGTTGGACTCGGTGATCTTAGAGGTCTTTAAACTACAAGAGGGGAGATTAAGGTTTGGTGTAAGGAGGAAATTGTTTGCGCAGAGGGCAGTGAGGCCCTGGCAGTGCTGCCCAGAGCTGTGGGTGCTCCATCCCTGGAGGTGCCCACGGCCATGGATGGAACCCTGAGCTGCTGGGGGGCACCCAACCCATGGCAGGGCTTGGAACTGGGTGCAACTCAAACATTCTGTGATTCCACGATTCTGTGGCTGTGGCTGCAGACTTTCCTCTCTTTCCTCTCTCCCATCCCACACCTGGACAGATCTTTTTTTATCATCCTAGCTGTGATCCTCTCCTTTTTCTTCCTTCATTCCCTTCTGGCAAAGTCCAGACTCCTGTCCACCACCCCACTCCCACTCCTCAGCCAGGCTCTCAAAGACCTCCACTGTCCTCCCCAGTGACTCCATCCCCAATGAGAACGACACCAGCTTCTCAGCAGGGCTTCTCCCTCTGCAGGACCGTAATTTCTGAAGCTATTATTGCAGCTTGGGCATTGCCTGGGCAGAGCAGGGACTGTGGGCTGAGTCTGTGTCCCCTCTGAAAAAGCCTGGCTAATCAATGGGAAAGCAATACTGTGGGCTGGGAGGGTTTGCAAGTTCAGAGGAGGAACCTCTGGGCCAGAAGGGAAGTGGACCTGTTAGAACCATAGAATCATGGAATGGTTGGGTTGGAAGGGACATTAAAGCCCTCCAGCCCAAACCCCTGCCTTGGGCTGGCTGTCCCCACCAGATCAGGCTGCCCAGGGCCCCATCCAACCCGTCCTTGGGCACCTCCAGGGAGAAAAAGAATCTTCCAAGGGCTCTCCAAAGGGAGGAGAAGGGGAAAATATTGCAGAGGAAAAAAAAAAAGCTGCCGATTGGCATCGCTGTGCCCTTTGGAGAAAGGCTCATTTGTGATCACAGACCGTGCTTCCTGAGGAGGACAAGAGGGTGATTTATCGGCAGGAACAAGAGATGGGTCAGGCAGGGAGAGATGCGAAAGGCGAATTTGGTCAGAGAAAAGATCCTGTCAGCCCTGGGCACAACAAGGGGGGCTGTTGTGGGACGCAACGGTCCCTTTTTCTGGGATGATCACACCAGTTTGCCTTCTGGTCCGTGCAAGGATAATCTCAGCGTGTGGCTTCATAGCTCCTCAACCACAGTCAAAGCAGGAGGGCTCGAGCGGGGCACGAGGCCAACTCTTTAATGACCGTACTCTGCATTACGGATTTCCAGTAAAAATCCATCATGATTAACGCATTGCATTTGTCACAGCCTAGACTTTCATGACAAAAAACATGACTTTTTGGGTTTTCTCACAACAAGTCATGTTCTTTGTAATCTAATAAGCGCTGCTCCCCCACAGTCCTTTACAAACTCAGCTCTGTTTGGTTCCCGGGTCGTCACAGATGGGAAAATGACCAGAGCTGTGAAACGCTTTCATGCCATTTGTCAAGTTTTATTAAATGGCTTGGAATATTTTCATTACCAAACAAGGGCTTCTCAGTGGGACTGTGGACCCCACATGGGCCCTCCTCGATCTCCGGGGTTTTTGTGTGTTTTGTGTGACTCTTCCTCCCTGCTCTGCCCCTACAAACAGGCAGCCTTAGTGAGAATCTGAGATTTCTCAGCAGCCTTAGAGGAAGCCTGGAGGAGCATTGTATTCAGTTGTCTGTGGCATTTCAGAGGCCTATGTGCAAAACTGTCAATGGACTGTGAGGTACAAAACCCCATTAAACCATGTTTATCCCATTGGAAAGAGAGAACAAACACGTTGTGCAGGTTTGTTGGATACTTTGGATTTGGATAGTGATGTGGATATTGATATTCCATCGTGGGCAATGTTGGTAGTAGGTGGAGGGTTGGGTGGGATGATCTTAGACATCTTTTCCAACCTTAATGATTTTGGAGCAGGAGAGTAAGAAACTCTAAAAGATGAGGATGACAGAAGCAAGTCACATCACTGCTGTAACACATAACACATTTCCTGCCCTCCATCCCTAGCCATCTCCTCACCATGTCATGCCATCTCATGCCATCCCATCCTCTCCCATCCCATGCCATCCCATCCTACTCTGTCTTATCTCACCCAGGCTCAACTAACATTTCTCAATGCTGCTCTCCTTGTTCACAGTTCGCAATTAGATTATAAGGTCAGCACCTTAGTATGGAATCACAGAATCATAGAAAGGTTTGAGTTGGAAAGGACCCTTAAGGCCACCTGGTCCAATCCCCTGCAATGAACAGAGACATCCACATCTTGACCAGCTGTAGATGGAAATGTATTCTGTGCAGTCAGAGAATCTCTTGGTTAAAATCGTAACAATTATGCAGATTGAGGAAGAATGAGAAATGCTGGCAGTTGATATAAACTATAAAGCAAAGCGCTGGTCTCTGAGCACAATATGTATGTGACCAGAGGGTATTTCTGATCCATGCCACAGAAAGCCCATAAACAGTCTAGCTATTTATTGCAGAAATTGCAGGGATTCTACAAAGAATGACAAGAATGACGAAGGCTTGGGAAGCCCTTCCAAGAGGAGGACTGGAAAGGCTTTCCCCTACCAGTAGAGATGAATGAGAGCAAAGAAGGCCATCAACAAATGCAGTGTTTGGAGAGGAGGGATGAGACCAACCTCCACCTCCCACACCAGCCCTTGGGATTATGGGGTGGCCAGAGAGGCTGCCTCCATCCAGCTTTGTGATGGACATGATCCCACTGCAGGACAGTGTAGGAAGCAGGTGATTGCTCAGTGCATTGAATGGCACTGATTTACCCCATAATTTTGGCAGTACCTTGAAGACTGGGGCTCTGCCTTCTGTATGAAACATCAGATTGACCACAACATCAATAACCTATGACCTTGATCAAGAAATCAGGGTCTGTAACACAGCGTCCTCTAACTTTCGAGGACCAAAAATGTGATTTGGATAACACAGTGTCATATCCAGAGCCAACAGAAACGAGCATGCTGCCGGGGAGTCTGTTTGTGCTATATGATGGGATTATTTATCTAGAAAGAACATTTTCCTCTTCGTGAGCCTCAAAGCAGTCATCATATGAAGTGTGCATTCCTCTGCATGGCAAAGATGTACCCTCCAGCCTCATTTATGAATACTGACGAAATATTTGGACTTTAGGGAAGTCTGTGTAGGTTGGGAAATGGGACCTAAGGCCTGCAGACTGGTTTGGTTAGAAGAAACCATAAGGAAAGTCAGGTTGATCCCCCAATCCAGTGTATTTGTTTGTACTACAGGTGTCAATCTCTGATCACATGCACATGAAGAGGACCCAAGCAAAAGCAGGGAACGGTTTTGTTCCAGGAATGGTTGTGGAAAGATGGATGGGGAAAGAAAGATCAAGTCTCTGTTAGGGTTTTTGGGTAACAGGTTTTGGCTGAGGCTGATGTTGGGAACATTGCCCAGCTGCAGAGATCACGGAGTCAAAGACCTGAGACACTGACAGACCTGAGGGATAGGTCTCCAAGGTCAGTGAACTGTGCTATATGTTGTACTCCATCCAAGCACCCTACATTTTATGACATGCCCTCTTGCCTTGGAAGGTGATCCCAGGAATGTGCAATTACAGCAAGTGGTTCCTCTGCCATATTCAGCGCAGCTCCCGACACTCACTGAGTTTCTCATCAGTTCAACATTCTGGTTTGGTGCATCATGCCACAGCCCCCTGCTGCCACAGCATATCCTATTGCCATGTAAGGCTTCATTTTTTTAACCTTTTTTCTTTTTTTAAACTCTCGTTTCATTCTCAGCAGGGCGCTGAAAAGCACAGTCATTTCTGTGGGACGTGAGCTCTTTCATCCGGTTTGGGGAGGGTGGGTATTTTCTTGGAAAGGTTGCATCTGAAAGCTGGTTGAATGGGCTGTGTGCAAGAGAAAAAAGAAATTTCCTGCTCTAAGACAATGATGCCTGGGAGGGATAGTACTGCTGGAAGCACTGAATCACAGGAGGACTGGTGGAAGAGCTCTCAGGGGTCTCCAGTCCAGTATCCTACCAGCAGCAGAGCTATCTTCAACTCTACCTAAGGTTGGCTGTGTCCTGGAAACCCCATGGACAGAAATCCTACACTTCTATGAAGGTCCGTCCCAAAGCTGCAACACCCTCCTGGGAAAGGAGAGCTTCTCGTGTGCTGGTGAGGGCTGAATCCACCCCACCTATAGCTGAAGAATCCCAGAATCAAATATTTGCAAAAGTGAATGACATATCTCAGAGATAGAGGTTGCTCAGGGATAGGGCAAATTCGTACAGTGCCCGAGCTTGGTCAAAGCTCAGAGGAGACCCTGGATCAAGATATTGAGCACTGGCCCCTGTATATCCATGTGGAATACTCCCAGAGACCTCACAGCTGCCACTTGTGTGAGCAGAGGTGATTTATGCTGACTTTTCATTTTGTTGTTGAGTAACTTGGAAATCAGCATGGTTTCATTGTGAGCCTCGCTAACGGCCCGAGGTTATCACAACAGCTATAAATCCCCCACAATTCTGGATGGGAAATCTCATTATTTCTCCTCTCTCCTCCCTTTCCTGGGCCACGAGACCTGGCAGAGCCACAGGAGAGAGGAATTGATTCAATCCAGCTCCGGCTAAAGTGATCAACCATGAATCATCATCTCCTGGAGACCCTCTTCTTTGCTGAGCCTAGGGAAGCTGTGTTAGCTGCTCCATCAGCTCAGGCACTGAGGTTGGGCTGAAGCAGAGAATGAGTTGGGACATCTTCTACCCTAACAAGGAAAGAGGTGGAAACCCTCATGCTTTTGTCCACTACAGCCATCAGGGTGATGGATTCCTGTTCCCAAGGCATTGGGTTGGCACAACCCACTCCAAGATGTCCCTCTGGGCACGGAGGTCCTGCTGTCAGGACTTGTCCCCACTGGAAGGCTGGATGATGGATAAACCCTGCACCTATAGGGCAGTTTTCCTGTTTGTCCTCAGTTGTCATGGTTTTGGCTGGGACAGAGTTAATTTTCTTTCATAGTGGTGCCATGTTTTTGATTTAGGAGAAAAACAATGTTGATAACTCACTGCTGTTTTACTTGTTGCTGAGCAGTGCTTACACTAAGTCAAGGACCTGTTGGCTTCTTGTGATGCCCTGACAGTGAGGAGGCTTTGGGGACACGAGGAGCTGGGAGGGGACACAGCCAGGAACTGACCTGAAGTGGCCAAAGGGATTGTCCGTACCATATGATGCCATGCAGAACCATAAAACGGGGGAGCTGGGGAACCTACTCCTTGGGGACTGGTTGGGCATCGCTTGGTAGGCATCAGCCCGGGGGATCATATGGTTCACAACCTCCTTTTGCCATTGGCAGCCTTCTGGAGAAGCCAGGGCTGTCCATGTAAGTTCCCCCTAGCTGGTACAGCTTGTACAAACTCCTGCCAACTGACCTCCAAACTCAGTGCCCCACTGCTGCCATGTACCCCATGCAGCAGGAGACAGTGACAGCAGAGGGCACAGTTCCAGATGAGTGCACCATGATGCCTTTATAGTATATTCCAGACTCCCCTTATTCTCTTCTCTGCTATGCCCTATCAGTTCTGTGCCTTTCTGGTGGTTTTTTTGAATGCTGAGCACAGACCTTTGCGTGCATGTTTTTGTGAGGAGCTCCGTCACTTCATTCATATGTTCCTACTCAAGTCCTGGATGCGTCAGTGGATGCCAGTGACTCCAAGCCATCCCACTTATCTTCTTCTGACACCACTATTTCTCCTTTAGTAACCTGAAATGGGCAGATCCGGACACCTGACAGCATCCCTATGGTCCTGAGCTGTTTGAAGAAAGCATTTTGCTTCTCGTTGCTACTTTTTGCCATCACTCCCTGTTTCTCTGCCCCAAGCTTTCAACTTCTCACAAACATCAGATTTTAGATAATTTTAAGTATTTTCATTGTTTCTTTTTTTTTTTTCTTTTTTCTTTCTTCTTTTATAACTTTTTTTTCCTGCCATTTGCTCTGATGAAATCCCACCCTAATTCCCTTGTTACGTAATCCCTGGCACGCTTTACGCTTGCTTCCATGGCCTTTGCTAAGGCTGGATTTCCTTTTTTTTTTTTTTCCTAAAGGAGCCCATTCAACTCAAACACATGATGAAACCTCATCATTTAATCAAATGCTGTTGATTTTCTTTCCCACGTGGGCCTTTCTGCTTTTCCTCCTAGGATATGCAATCTTCAGATCCTCACTGATGGGCACATACGTGGCTTCCATATCAAAGCAGCGGCCTTAAATGAATTTGCCTTTAGGGCTCTTTAAATGAACTCTCCTCATTTATTTATTTTGAAGTCCCACTTTCAAACACTGAGCGGTTCTGGAGACAGCACTTCCCCAGGGGACTCTGGCTAATTGCGTTGTGTTAATAGCTCACCACTGGCAGCTTCTTGAACTAAAACCTCCATCTGACTTTGGAGTAAGTGCAGAAATGACAAGATATCTATTAAAAACAAAGCCCCAAACAATTAAACAACTCATGCAGTAGTCATAACTCCATGTATTACTGTCTGGCTCAGATCAGTCACCCCTGCCTGAACTGGAGCCCTAACAGCTCTTACTGTGGTTGAATCACAGAACCGTGGCATTGTTAAGGTTGGAAAACACCTCTAAGATCATCCAGTCCAACCCCAACCCATCCCACCGTGCCCAATGACCAGGTCCATCAGTGCCACATCTCCACAGTTCTTGAACTGCTCCAGGTACCGTGAGCCACCACCTCCCTGGGCAGCCTGTGCCAGCGCATCACCATTCCTTCTAAGTACAAATTTTCCTAATATCCAACCCGAACCTTCCCTGGTGCAAATTAAAACCATCACCTCTAGTCCTATCACTGTTAATGAGAGAAAAGGCCAACCCCAATCTCGTTACACCCTCCTTCTGGGGAGCTGTGGTTATTTGTGGAAGGAATGCCCCTTTAGACAACAGTCATTATACTCAGTTCTGAGATAGGCAGATGTTTAGTTGTGAATGTGTCAGTCATTTTGCCAGGTGGGTTCTGGATTCCTTGACTCAGTGGGGCCCTTGGGAGGCTGAGCTGGTAGGGAGCAACCAGCCAACAGCAGGGGTTGGATTTGGATGTGCATTAAGGTCCCTTCCAACCCAAGCCATCCTATGATTCCATGACTTATAGGTCCTAACCAAAGACACGATAATGAAGCTTGAACCAAATATTCCCCCAAATACTGCAAAATCCCAACCTCTTCAAACTTGCAAGCACAGTGAGATGCATATTTGGGCTGCAGTGCAGGCAGGAGTATCCCTTATTAAAAACATCTCCTTCATTATATATTGTCCTTAAAATATCCCCTTGAAAACAGCATATGCATCCAGCATCCATGCAGAGGTGACGGTGCTCAGTGCCCCAGAGGCTGCAGGCCTCGTTGCAGGTCCTGCCAGCTGCAGCCAGAGCCAGAATTCCTCAGCCGATGAAAAGCCCTAATTCAGCCGCCTGCGGCCGACTACCTGACACCTTCTCCTGCACAAAGAAGGCTTTCTGCACCCCGCAGCCGGAGAAGCAGTGGGCACAGAGAGCTTTCCCTCGCCCAGAGAGGTCACAGAACCCACATCCTGAGCACAGCCTGAACAAAACTCGCTTGTCTGGGGTGTGCAACCTGGGCAGGTCTCATGGCTGAGGCTCCAGGCCTGACATCTGTGGGATGCATTGAGTTTCCAGGCCTTGCTCGTGTCATCAGGATGGCAAATCCCAGCCTGCTGAGGCTTTAGGATCAGCAGCGCCCACGGTTAGGCTCTGAGCTGCTGATTGAAGCCTGTGTTGGGGCCTGCACCCCAAGAGTGGGAGATCGCACTGAGACAGCCGTGTTGGTGGGTCAGTGGGGGGTGATGATCCCAGCCTTGAAACAGGGCTTGTGATGGATGGAGAGTAGCTCATTCAGGGAGTTATTCCCTGGGGAAGCAATGGCGAGGCTGTAAGTCTTTGTATTATCTTCTTTGCTCTTCCCGTTCCCCTGGAGAGCCGGAGTTGGAAGTGGTTCACAAAAGCTCCCCAACCCGCCAGTGCCTAAATGCAGACAACAGTGCATGACACAGACCCTGCAGGACATAAATTTCTCTGCTCGGAGATCCTGCATCATTTCTGCTTTTCATCCAGGGACTGTCAAACACAACGGACATAAACCATCGAGGAGGAGAGGACCAGGTCTCAGGGCTCCCTTGATGCAGCTGAGAGCCAAAATCTCCAGACTACAGCCAGGGCTTCCCATGCCTGCTCTGTGTCTGTGCCTCTCAGCCTCTCCCCAGCTCACGAGCAGTCTCTTGGGCTGATGCTCCAGTACTGGATGTCAGGAAGCTGCCTGAGCCCCATACCCAGCTTCCCTGCTACCTACAGAGGGAACCCAGCCTTGCAAATCCTCTCTTTCCCAGTTCATTGCAGAGGAGTTGGACTAGATGACCTTTAAAGTTCCCTTCCAATTCAAATAACTCTATGATTCTATGATTCCTCCTTGCCAGTCAGGTGTCCAGCATACCTCAGACACTTCCCAAAGAGGCTCAGACCATTAAGAGATACTGGGGTATGCTGAAAGCCTTTGTACTCCTGCTGAATATAAGTCAGATGTGATGTAAGAATCACAATCCAGGCAGAAACCAACCCCAAATCTGCATTTAGCAAGAAGTGCAGGATCCTTTCCTGTCTCCCATAATCACCACCCCAACTTGTTTTTTAGCTCTAATGACTGCTCCTGCAGAAAGCACACGTGGCTTAAAAAACCCAGATCTATTCACAGACTCCTACAGTTATTAAGGCTGGTCATTAAGATCATCCAGCTCAACCCCAACCCATCCCACCATGCCCACTGACCATGTCCCTCAGTGCCACAGCTCCATGGCTCTTGAGTGCCTGGAGGGACGGTGAGTTTTCTAGAAAAGGGTAAACATGCCATACACTTATTTTAGGTTACTACACACATTTCCAGAACAACAATGGAGCACTTAGCAAGGGAAGCAATAAATTGTTCTGAGTGTATTTTCAAGGAATAAAATGCTGTAGCCCTGCTCTGGGGCTTGTAAAGCCTGATCAGGATATCCCCATGTGAGCTGCAAGCACCTCTCCATTGGAGAGGATGCCACAGGGGGAGAGAACTAACTCTGTTCTTAGTGGGATTTGCTTGGAGGTGGCCAACAGACATCTCCTCACCTCCTTTCTTTCCTTCCGCATCTCAGCAATTCCTCTCTCAGCTCTTTCTCTCTTCTGCTTGGAGCTTCCCCATGGAGATGCTATAAACAGGATATGGGCTCTCTGGAAATCTGCGGCGAGCAGGAGAGGCTGAAGGTATTTAAGAGTATCCCTGCAGTAAACAAGGATAAAGGGGGATCAGCTGTATGGAGCAGAAAGACGGTATCAGATGGGGTTGCTCTGCCATGCTATTTACTGAAACAGGAAACAAATATTTTTTTGGCTTTTTCCAAAGAAAGATTTCCTTTAAAAATGTGTTAATATTAGAATTGAAAATGTAGGTTTTAAACATGTTAAGTGGCCACATACGCTGGGGTTTTATTTACTATATAAAGGTTAACATTGGTCTGTTTATCCTACGGACGAGATTTCCAGCAAATTACAAGAAGGGTCATATAACAGTCAGCTCCTGCTTGCCTTAGCTTATTTGCCAGAGCCAAATCCCCAGAGCCTGGAAAGCTGGGGCAGAGGGAAGGGATAGTCCAAAGGACACTGAGAACTGGAGAAAAGAAATAACAGAGAAATAACAGGTCGCTCAGAGAGGTGGTGGATATCCCATCCCTGCAGACACCCAAGGTCAGGCTGGATGGGGCTCTGAGCACTGATGGAGCTGTGGGTGTCCCTGTTCATTGCAGGGACATTGCTGTCAGCATCGTGAAATCCCTGCTGAACGGAGAAGTGAAATTCTCCTCTAATGAGGCAGTGCTGGTGCAATCAAGTAACGCTGCTAGCTGGAAGAAATGCTTTTGACAAATTATTAGCCCTGATATAGGAAACATCAAAGGCTTGAGGTACCTAGGAGGTTGAATGAGTTAATTTTCTGCTTTTCTGGTCTTAAGCATGGTGATTTGCATAGCCTTATTAGCTGGAATCAGCATGACCTTGTGATGTCCTAGCAGAGGACAGGCAGGGATGGAGTCAGAGGTCTTGGCTGTCAGTGCTGCTTGGGGTCCCTGAGATCTGGTCTTGGTAAGTGGTTGTTTAATACCTGGGAACACCTCAGCTACTGGTTTGCATGGTAATTTGCTGAAGTGTTTGGCACCAAAATGTGCCCTTCTGGGTGCTGGCAGCACTTCCACAGTCCACACATATAAAGCTGAGCATCATTGTGGATTGTGGCAGATGGGTATCTGGAGAGGAGGGGAGGCCAAAGCAAACCTGGGCACATCCAGGCAAGGACCAGGCTTTGTGGTCTGAGCACTGATGGAGCTGTGGGCGTCCCTGTTCATTGCAGAGGAGTTGGACTAGTGGCCTTTAGGGTCCCTTCCCACTCAAACCAGTCTATGATTTCTGGTTTCAGAAGGTAGGGAACAAATTTGCCCAGGCAAGCTGCACTATCAGGATGAGAAGACCTATACAGTTAGATGCCATTAGGTTAAAGAGGATTTGTAGCTTCTTTGAGGGATCAGTCCAATTTGCAATGAAAAGGGATGGATTTCTGTCCTCTTTTGGAATAGCAAGCGGGGATTTTTCCCCACTATGTGCAAATGTATCTCCAGATGTCCCCAGGTGTGAGGTCTCTGCAGACCTCCCTGCGCATTCAGATAAATCCAGACACTGACATCTACAAAGAAACGGCCCTTTTGCCCTATATTATTCTTCCCCTGGAACATCTGAGGATGGAGACACCTGGCCTGGCAAGCCTGTGCTTTCTTCTGAACCCTGCCAGAAATTGCAAAGTGCTGATGTGACCTAAGACAGAGATAGAGTCCTTCTCCTGTCCAGCTGTTGTGACTATAATGACACGTCCCCTCTTTCTGGTCAGTGCCATCTTCACTCAATTGCTGGAAATGGTGGATTAATAAACCACAGATCAAAAAATGTCGAAGAACATGTGGGCTGGCTGCATTGGACGGAAGATAATTTCTGGTGAAATCCACAAAACGTCTGGGATTTGTAAATGTTTTCATGCTGACTTTGCTCCCCCAAACACTCCCATCTACTGACAAAGTCGAGTTCTGAATCACTGTGCGAAAGAAAATCTTCCAAGCCCTTGATTTACTCCTCACTCAGATCTGCTGGACTGGCTTTGATGACACTCACTGTCTCCTGGGGTAAAAAGGCTTTGGGGTCATGGTGAAGAAGATGCTTGGCAGCCTAACAGCTGCCCTACATTGGTCCCTGGGCAAAGGAGGTGATGACAAACCCAGGTCATAAAATACTCCCCTGCTGATTCATGAACACAGTAGGTGGCCACAATATGTTGGTCACAAGTGCTCAGTCCATGTGCCAGGAATGGGCACACAAGAATAGCTGGTGATGTAGGGGCAGGATATTTTGTCACTCCGTCCATAAGCCCACATGTTCCCATGGTTATCATGCTTCCATCCCCTGATCAAGCCAGGAGAAGATGGAGAAGTGATTTCCAAGCAGCTGTTTTTTCCTCCTCCTGTTGGTCTCTCCAAAGGGAATGCATTCATGGTAGCCTATCCTTGTCACTATGCCACTATATTTTCTTGCTATATCATGAAGCTCTTCTTTGGATGCATGTGATATGTACCCTGCTTATGTAATACATATATTGCATACAATGTAAATACTTTGAAACCCAAGGATCCCAGTATACAGCAATCCCAGCAAGTCTCCATACATTTCCTCCTAAGTCACCTTACCTTTCAACAGCAAATACAAGATGTTCTGGTCAGAGGAGCACTCATGGAGCTGTGGGTGTCCCTGTTCACTGCACGGGGGTTGTACCAGATGGCCTTTAAGGGTCCCTTCCAACTGAACCATTTATTAGATATTATGATTCTCTAAAACACTGAGAAACTCCAGCTTTCCCTTCTGTTTCCTCTTGCATATACTATGGCTTGCTTTGTTGAAATCCCTGAGATCCTTGGACTTAAAGATTCACCAGAAGGCTGGTCTGCTGTTCCCACCTGATCAAAGCACTTGAAAAGGACAAAATGTGTCTCCATTTTGTAGCCTGGGATCACCAGTACCCATTCTTTCTATTGAACATTCATGTTTCCAGCATCTTTCTTTCACCCTGCATCCTATTGTTGTCTCCCAAAGGCTTGACAGCTTTTCAGCAGTGGCAGTACTTAGCCACGACATGGTAGAAGTGCTCATTATAGAATCATAAATGTTTGAAAAGACCTCTAAGGTCATCCAGTTCGATCATCACCCTTAAAACAATGTCAGATCTTAGCAGAACTCCTCATTCTGCATCGGACTGACACACAGACCTCTTAAAATCTTTTTAGAGGAAAGCTACTGAGATGTTTTGTTTTGCAAACACCTGCAGTGCAAACAGTTTGCTATTTCTGAAACCAAACTATTCATAACTTCCTGCAAACCTGGAAGCCACCGTTTCCTGCCAGCTGCTCTGGATGTGGCTACGGAGCATAGGAGGGCTGGGATTTGTGGCTGCCTTTGGGCTGGGTGGGCAAGCGAGCCAGCAGGAAGGTGGGCAGAGCCCAGACAGATACCAGCTTGCACCTCACATGCACTACAATGCTGCATTCCACCAAAAAAATACCCACCAGTGAGCTCTCATCCAGCCCCACTCTCACTTCCGAAGGAGACACGGACCACTTAGCACATTCAGCA
The DNA here is from genome assembly GCA_037305975.1 of Chrysolophus pictus. Classification (NCBI taxonomy): domain Eukaryota; kingdom Metazoa; phylum Chordata; class Aves; order Galliformes; family Phasianidae; genus Chrysolophus; species Chrysolophus pictus. The sequence continues at coordinate 6,225,926 of CM074596.1, read as the reverse complement.
GACTGAATGGGTAAGAAATGGGTGGTTTATTTGGAAGTCTGAGCATGTGGTTCTCATTGTAAGACCAGGAATGCTCTTCCCATGCAGACCTTTCAGGGCACAACCTGAACGGTGGTACCTTTATGCAGGAAGGCAATGGAGTCTACAGTTCATAGCATGGGCCAGTTCTCTTCCCACAAGGACATCATCCACTGTGGAAGATGTCAGGGCAACATGTGCCCTTTCTGACTATAAATACTGTGACATTTCCAATGCATTCACACCTTCTGCACAGCTTTTCCTGCAGTATCTCTGCCAAGGAGCATCCTCAAAGTTGAGGGATGGAGAACCAGTAAGCTAGCAAGACACAAGGAAACATTTCAAAGTCAGAGGCATAGAAAAATCTTCTGTCTTTCATAGAAGCACAGAATCATTAAAGTTGGAAAAGACCTCTCATATTATCCTGTCCAATCACCAACCCATCCCTACCATGCCTACTAACCATGCCCCACCTCCATGGCCTCTTGAACATCTCCAGAACTCCACCATCTCCCTGGACAGCAGTGCCAGTGCATCACCACTCCTGACAAGAACTTTCTCCTCATATACAACCTGAACCTTCCCTGGTGCAAATTGAGGCCATTCTCTCTCATTATAGCAAATGCCTGCCTAATGCCTCTTGGGTGAATGTCATCCATTAGTGGTGGATGCTTCTTGCTATCTGCAGACTCACTCATTTCCTTCTCAGGACTTTTTTGATGTTGAATCACTCGTACTCTCAGGACATAACCACTGGTGTGGCAACAAGAAAGGTCCTCCCTTCCACCAGAACTGCATTAGCTCAACTCAGGTACCATCGTGGTGGTGTCAGCATTAGAGATCTCATGCTAACAATACTTAGTCCCTGATGGAAAGGAGGTTGCTTGAGCAGAATTTCCAACCAAAAGGAGGTTACTAGAAGAGATGGTTTGGGAAATCCCAAGGAGTTTTTGTCATATGTGGAGACAAGTCTCCCTCAAACAGGTACAGTGCAGTTGGGGGGAAGATGTTTATTTTCGGGGGGAGCTGCAATGAAGTTTTCATTCAGCGTTGGAATTAAATTTCACTTTATAATGAGGACTTTAAATATTTCCAGAGCCTGACCTTTTCTGGAGGCTGTTGACTAATTAATGTCTGGTCTGCTATTCTTCAAACTTTCCACATAGTTCAACTTGTTGCCAGCTGCTTTCAAACACATTTTTCAAGAAATTAAGTTGTAATTAAGTATAGTTATTAATGACTGTTTTTCCTGCCTTTCCCATTGGGTTTGCAACCTACTTTGTTCCATGAGGCTGAAAAGATGGCCAATATTTCACGGGGGTGAGTGAAGGAATGTCTAATACGATCTCTGACATGTTGATTTGACTCGGCTCCAACTCTGTAACACACCGCGGTGACCTCCAAACCGCACAGGAGAAACCTAGGTAGAAAAGTAGTGAGTCAAAGTAGAGTTCTTGTGCATGAGTTGGGGCAGGGGCAGGGACCTCCTGCATCCCTGAATATCCCGCATACTGGAGAAACTCTTGGTCAGCACTGATCAAGGCCAGGTTGAACAGGACCCTGGGCAGCCTGATCTGGTGGGAGGCAACCAGCCCACAGCATTGGGTTGGAACTGGATGGGCTTTGAGGTCCTTTCCAACCCAAACCGTCCTATGGTTCTATGATCTTTGAGATTCCCTTCAACCGAAGCCATCCTATGGTTACATGATCTTTGAGGTCCCCTCCAACCCAAGCCATTCTATGGTTCTATGATTCCATGATGCAGATCGGATGATTCCCTGGTTGGTCTTCACCTGACTCCCTGAGGGATGGAGAAGAGAAGCCACAGACCCTGCAAAGTGAGGGAAATCACTTGTGTGCTTAAATTGAGGGCACACTGATCTAGGACCTTGGCAAATAATGTTGTCTATTTGTCCGCCCTGGAAGGAATAATAGGGAAACCTGCGCGTGAAGGGAGTAGATGGAGCTGGGAGCAGCCAGGAAGGGAAGCAGCACTCTTACACAGAGCCCAGAAAGGTTTTACACACCCTTCACTCTCCAGTGTTGCTGAGGTCACTCCTTTTGTCAGGCACATGGCAGCAAATCCCCTTCTAAGCCCCAGATCTCGGAGGCATAATAATAATAAAAGCCTGAGCTGAAGCGTCTGAGCAAACACATCGGTCGAGCAAGTGTTTTTCCCCAGCCCTGGCCCAGGTTATTTTGGGACCTGGCAGCCCCGAAACATTGGGCGGCAACATCATACAGCACAATGCACTGCCAAGGGTCGGCAGGGCCGGCTGGGGCTGCAGGCAGGTGAGGCAGCCCACCCACAGAGGGCAGCCCGGGCCCCCAGCACCACGCTGCATCGCACCTATTTCATTTCCTGACTGGCCTTCAAGCAAGTCCTGGCAGCTCGGGGCAGCCAAGGAGGCAAGGGTGGAGGCAGAGGGATGCTGACAAGTGCTGCACGTGTGCACCGATGTGGGTGCAATGCGTATGAGTGTGCACAGCCCCTTGCCAGAGGGTTGGGATTTACTCAGATGTTTTTTTTTCCAGGGTCGTGCCCTTCTCGTTTTGCTTTCATCCAGTGTCCCATGTGTCACATAGAGCTGTGGGATTGGCATCACTTTGGCTGTGGGATGAGCTGCACATTCACACACCCATTCTGGTCCAGGTGCCCATGCATGGCAGGCAACAGAATCATAGAATCGTGGAATCATAGAGTGGTTTGAGTTGGAAGGGACCCTTAAAGGCCACCTGCTCCAATTCTCTGCAATGAACAGAGACACCCACAGCTCCATCAGTGCTCAGAGCCCCTCCAGCCTGACTTTGGTTGTCTCTGGGGATGGGGATCCACCACTGCTCCAGGCAACCTGCGCCAGTACCTCACCACCGATGGGATGGGAAGAGCCTGGAAAAGAGCCTCCAATGGAAGTGCACAGAGAGAGGTGGAGCTTGGCGTTTCTCAGCCTCTATGCATCTCCCTCTTGGGCAGCCTATGGCCATTCCCAGAACTGGAGCAAGGCTGGCTTCTCAGAAAGGATGAACAACAGCCATGTTTCATCGGCTCAGCCGCTAGGAAGGACGGAGCAAAGCCAAAAATCCACGAGAAAAAAATGTTATGCAAAATTGTTCATCTGTTACTGATTGGGAGTCTGAGAGCTCAATTCAAACCACCCAATAAAACCGGCTTGGACGAGAATTTCCTGAATCCCAGATTAAGTGAATAAAGATGTTTCAGGAGTTCAGGGCCACAGTTGGGTGGCTTGCGCACAATTTGCTGTTGGTTTCACCCTTTGTTGCTTAATGAAGAACAGAAGGAGGATCTCCCATCTCATTCAACCAAGGCAAAAATTATTTCTTGTAAATTTAAATTAATTTCCTGTTGCAGGGCTGGCTCTGTTTATCTGACCTACACAGAGGCACCATCTTGGATTGCAGCTCCTTCTGCTCTGTGCAAGACGCTCTTCCCCTTGAGGACTGCATTGTTCCCAAGCCTGTGGCACTGGGTCAACACGGCTGGGTTTGTACAAGTGCAGCTCAGAGACTGAAAGCTATGGTAAGAAATACTTTGAAAGCCATTTCTGGAATAAATCCTGCAATTCTGTCCCCCTTGACTCATTCAGGGAGCAGGTTCTTCCTCTTAATACATCACTTCATCCCCACAAACACCTCACTACTACCAAACCCCAGCAGACACCGGTGGGTATTAAAAATAGCATTGCAGGATTCTGCTTTCTTCTTCCAACCAGGGTTGTAGGATGGACTCACTGGGGACAGAGGGGACTCCCCACCCTCGTGGGCAGCTGCTCTAGCAGGTGGGCTGCACAACCCAAAATTTCTCTTATTTTAATAATCCTCTTATTCAACGAAAGGGAAAGAAGTCAAGCATATGTACTGAGGTCCTTTGGAAGCTTCCAAGCCATGGCTACATCGCTTGCTCCTGAGGATATAGAACCATAGATTCATTAAGATCGGAAAAGACGTCTAAGACCATGCAGTCCAACAGCCAATCCACCCCACCATGCCTACTGTGTCCCTCAGTGCCACGTCTCCATGGTTCTTGAACACCTCCAGGGATGGTGACTCCCAGGGCAAGTTGTGTCAATGCATCACCGCTCTTTTTAAGAGTTTTTTTTTCCTAATATCCAACCTGCACTTCCCCTGGCACAATGTCCCCTGGCCAGCAGCTCTCCTCCTATTGCTGCTACCTGGGAGCAGAGGCCGATTCCACCTCATCACAACCTCCTTTCAGGAGCTGTGGAGAGTAATAAGGTCTCCATCAATAAGAATATCTTACTCTTTCTCCTTCTCTTCTCATTTGTCTTCCAACTTGCTGTTAAATGCCGAATATTTTATAAGAAAACCCCTCCAGATTATTTCCCTGTACAGAATTTCTGGGAAAACTGACTTTTTAGGAGGAGACCAAAGGCTCCAAGGATGAAGAAAGCTATTTGAGGCTTTGGCTCGGGAGCCATCATCACAGTACCATGAAGTGTAGCTTGTCTAGATGGTAACCCAGCAAAAATAAAACATGAGCTGTCAGCAGGAATGTGATGGGCATGAACACCAAGGAGAGACGTGCTTTCAGAGGGCCCCACGGGAGGATCAGCAGGAGTAATGGGATGTATGTGAGCAACAGCATATTTAGGCAGAATATCAGGAAACGGTTCCATCTCAGCTATTAGTTTTATTAGGAAAAGTCTCCCGTGGGAAACTGGAAGCTGCATCACTTGACTCACTCCAAGCTAAGCACTAGATAACATGAAGCAGAGAACAGGCGGGGGCAGATGGCCCAGATGACCTAATGGTCTTTTCCATCACTCCGATTACAATCTCGCCGGGTAGAGGCTCTCTGTTTGTCTCCATCTGACTCAGGGCAATGACAGGCTGGAGAATAACTTGTGAGTTTGTTCCAGTGTTGATTTCCAGTTTCTCCATCTGAAGTTGCTGGGTAAAAAAGATAGGTTGCAATGCAACCTCAGCTGGAGCGACAGTATTTCCCAGTCCTCTAGCCAGGGTTGTGCTGGGGGCTGCAGAATGGCATGGCTTTCCTGGGCGCCAAAGGTCCTCGGTCAGAAATTGTTACTTCATTAAGGAGAGGGGAAAATACCGGTACCAAAGAACAGAAAAACTAAAAGAGCTTCTCCTTTGGGCTGCTGGTTTCCTGCAGAGGGACGGTAGAGACATCCAGGGATTCATCTAACCCCTAAAGAGAACAAGCAGGTTGGTAATTTCCAACCTGCAATGATAAAGCACAGGCTGCCCAGGGAGGTGATGGGGTCACCATCCCTGGAGGTGTTCAAGAACCATGGAGATGTGACACTGAGGGACGTGGTTAGTGGGCATGGTGGGTGTGGGTTGGGGTTCAAGTGGATGATCCTAGAGGTCTATTCCAACCTCAATGATTCTGTTCTGTAATGAGAGGCTCACAGATGGCTCTGGGGCCTGTCTGAATCCTCCTGCTGACATTAAATATGTTTATAAGTGCTTTATTAAGGGGTCATATAATAACTCCCTATGTCTCATTTTATAAATATCTGACTTCACGTTACAGAACTGGGTCACCTGGTCTGCAGACATTTTCTATCCTGGTTGGAAGCGACTGGGAAGTTGCAAACACAAGAACTTCATGGGAAAAGTTTGTTTATAGGATTAATGACAGCTCAGAGTGATTGCCTGGGATGGGATAAAATCTTATCTAAAGAAAAATACAGATGGTTACTTGGTGGCATAGGAAGAAGTCAAGCTGGAGTAGTGAGGGGTATACAGGCACTGAAATACAGGAAAATAGAAACAGAATCACGCAATGGCTTAGATTGGAGGGATCTTAAAGCCCACCCAGTTCTAAACCCCTGCCATGGGGGTTCAGAATGCCTGCTCCCATCAGATCAGGCTGCCCAGGGCCCCATCCAACCTGGCCATGAACCCCTAGTGATGCTCCAGTCAACATTTAATGGCTGCTTAACACCAGATGTGCAGGGCACTTGTGGAGTGATGGACCATAGAAAGCAGCACCTCTAGAATGGGTTTTGGTTTCAATTGAAATTCAGAGAACAGAAACTCCCAGTGCTGACAGAAGGCTGAATAAGATCTTGATATGCACAAGCAAGAACTGTCATGGAGGTGGCACAGCTCCTGTGTGTGATTTTAGTGACATCATCACCAAAATGGCACATCCAGGTCTGGTGCTTATTCCTGAGAGTGACCCTGAGCATTTGGAAAAGATCAGGAAAGAAGGAGCAGATTATCCCAAGGCTAGAAATCATTCTTAGTGAGAGACTAGTGGAACACGATCTGCTTAGTTTATCTGGTTTTTAAGAGGTGATTTAATCATGGTCTGTGAGAAATGATGTGGGGGAATACTCAGAGTGCACAGGGCTCTTTAAGAGGGCAGACAAAGAAAAAGATTCGGGATTGGGAAGCAAAGCTGGTGGTTGTTGGGCTAGAGATAAAGTGACTATTTTTAACAATGGGAATAGCTGACCACTGGAACAAGGAGCCCAGAGACCTCATAAACTCTCCACTGCACACAGCCCTGAAAAGCAGACTGGCTGCTTTTCTGCAAATGAACCTGAAATGACCAGTGGTGCCTCCATCTTCAGCTCATGGTGACATGGTGGTAAGGCCAGGCTTGAATTCCAGTCACAATGGCAAAGCCAGACAAACACAAAGCAATGTTTTCTCTGTGTACCATCCTACCCGAGGCTACTATGTCTGCTAAAATGTCTGCTAAAAGCTCCCTTTTCTATTCCATTCGTTCACATTGATTCTTTCTTCTTTTGGCTCACTTCAGTGCTGCTGGGGGTTACTTCTGCATCTGTTTTTCAGGACAAAACTGGAAATAGACTTCCTAGAAGAAAACATGATGTGAAGAAATCACAACCTTGATCTCCTGGCAACGTCTGCTCAAGGACCAGCAGAAGCTGTTGGTGTCCCAGTCCATCGTAGGTTAGTTGGACCAGATGGCCTTTACTGATCTGTTCTGACTCAAACCATTCTACGATTCTACGGATCTCAAAGCTCTTAGTGTCAATGGTCTGTGAGGTCTGAGGGCAACTCAGATCTGCCTCCCTTACCAAATGCACCTTGACCAGAAGCTCCTTTTCTCCAGGAGGATTAGCACATATGCAGACATACTCATCTTGTGAGCTCCCCCATCGCCTTATGAGGGATCAACATCATACAGTATCTTTGGTGGTTGCAATGATAGGAATTATGCTAGATCACAGCTGGAGCAGCAGAAGAGTTGGACTCAATGATCCTTATGGGTTCCTTCCAAATCAGAATATTCTATGATTCGGTGATTCCATAATTCCAAGAGTCTCTTATGGGCTGCTTTCAGCCTGGAGGAGTTTGTGGGCTTGCTGCTTCTCCAGGCACATTCCGCAGTCATAACAACATATGATTTTTGAATTAGTGACACTGTCCCTCCTGGGACGTGGATCCAAGGGCAGTAGTCATTGCTGGGTCATATCAGAAGAATTAGAACATACAAATAGTTTTGCCCTAATGGATATAAGACCCTTCTCCATGGGCCACGAGTCTAAAAAGGCTGCAGCACTATGAGGATAAAAGGCCTTCCAGGCAGTCAGATGGAGCATTGTGTTGGTAGGTCTTTGTACCTTAAGTGTCCATTCTCTGATATGAGAGGGTTCAGACAAGCATCAGGGCAGGAACTCCACATTTGACATTGACATGACTTAAATCCTGCATTCAGCCAAGCTGGTCACTTCTCTGATCAGCTGCCCAGCAGAAGGGCTGAGATCTTCCAAATGTCTGCTCTGTGAAACTGAGAATACAATGGGAACTAAGAGATGAAGCCTCCTTCCTATCCCAGCCCAACCCATTTCATCCATCCCTACTTTACTCAGGTAATCAATTTGCTTTCTTCCTGCTGTGTGGATGTGGCACTAAGAGATGTACACTAGAAATACACTAGAAATGGGACTTGGTAGGTCAGGTTGATGGTTGGACTTGATCTTTAAGGTCCAACCCAGATGATCCTAGGTCTGAGAGAATAGGGAATATCATTGTCTTTTTGTTGTCTCAGGTGAAACAGAAATTAGGAGCATCTATTTGATGCTCTAAGAGGTGGTTTCTTATGCCTTCTTTAGTCTCTGTGATATAAAAATGATGTTTTTTAAAAAAGAAAAAGCTAAAATGAAGCTCCTCCCTGTTAGAACTTCTGCTGCAAAAACTTCTGTTTCCCATGGGATTTCCTAAACAAATCGAACCTTTGCTGGATGCCTGCTTCACTCTGAACTCTGTGACGCAGATAAGCTTCAAAGCGAGACTTTGTTCATTATTATGAACAATTATTATTATGGCACCAAGCCTGATGGAGCTCAAGAAGCATTTGGACACCACACTTAGACATAGGGTTTGGATTTTGGGTGGTCCTTTGTGGAGCCACGACTTGGACAAAGTGATCCTGGTGTGTCCCTTCTAACCTGGGGTGTTCTATGATTCTATGCATTTGGTCCCATTCCTGGGACCCCTTTTGGGTGTAAGTCACTTCTGAGATTTAGTAATTTCTGTGGTAATCTGTAATTCCTTCTCCATGCTGTGAGTGGAGGACACCCCAAAGACAGGGGTGTCTTTGGGGTCAGGTCCTTCAGCCCCATGGCCGAGATGACCAGTTAGGTGAGTGCTAAATGATGAAAAATCCTGAAGAACACAAAGGAGAACACTGGAACAGGAGAGGGAATAGGAACATAAGGATGCCTTAATGGGACTGATTTACAGCCCATCTGGCCTGTGTCCAACAGAGACAGTAGGAGATGCTATTTTGGGTGAGACTTTTACAATTTAAACCTCTTATACTTAACACTGACAGACTAGGATCTAGTCTCCATAGTCTAGGTACAGTAGAGGGCCCAGCTCTGTCAGCTTCCTCAATGTTCCATTATGAATCTCCATTTATCAACTGGTCTAATCCCTTCCCAGCAGTGCTGACAGCCTCTCATGGCAGCAAATTCTTAAAGTTTTACTCACTACATGAAGAAATCTTTCCTCTTCTCAGTTTCAAAGTGATATCCTACAGTTTACCAGGACCCTACTTCTTGTCCATGATTTCATATTCACCTGATTCACCATGTTGGGGATTTTGCAAATTTGATTCACATCCCTTTCGGTTTCCTCCTCTACAAGATGACCAACCCCGGCCTTCCAACCTTTTTAGTGCCTCTTAGAATCACAGAATCGTTAAGATTAGAAAAGATTAGCAAACGTCATCCAGTCCAACTCCAACCCATCCCCACCATGACCATGTGGCACTGAGGGATGTGGTGCTGTGGCCACACAGGAGCAGAGGGTGGTGGGAGAGGAAGTACCTACTGATATCTGCATCCCACATGGGCAGAAACAGTTCCTTGGCTCAGCAGCTCAGCTGTCTCCTTGCAGATCCTGTGCAGTGTGAGCAGGATGCTGACCTCTCCCTGCACGTTGGCTCAGGATGGCTGGACACCATGGTCTGTGCTTTGGGACCTGCTGACTCACACGTCTGACTCACTCTAAAGCTGAATTTCCATTGCCCCACATTACTCCCTTCTGCTAACCCTTAAATCCCACCCACCCACAGGGATCCTCTCCCTATGGCAGAAAGAGCAACATCTTCAAGTGAGAGCCAGCAGAGCAGCTGAGAAATGACAAACAAGTTCTTGGTTTGGCTGCAGCATGTGCAGAACAGAGTTCTTGTGCGCAGCTACTACCTGTACTTACTGCCTTCCTGCTGGGGCAGTGGAGGGGAGTCCGGGCCAACTCCAGCCCACAGTGCCAGGGGAATCCAGAAGAATCACAGAATGGCCAGGGTTGGAAAAGGACCTCAAGGATCATGAATCTCCAACCCCCCTGCCACATGCAGGACCACCAACCTCCCCATTTAATACTAGACCAGGCTGCCCAGGGCCCCATCCAACCTGGCCTTGAACACCTCTAGGGACAGGGCATCAAGAAGGAGGTGGTCCAGGACAGAACTGTGTGACTGTCCATGTTGCCAGCTAAGATGTTAAATAGCACTGCTCCCAATACAGATGCCTGAGAAACACCACTTGTTCTTGAGATGAAGAGCTCAATAAGAAAGATCAGAATGAATATGAGCCAGCCCAGTGCTTGTTCCCATAGCACCTGCCTTAATCCTGCCCTTCTCTGTGAGGTCCAGCTCTCAAGCTCCTGCCTCTGCCTAGAAGGGCGGTGGGGACCTGGCTGCTGTTGATTCAGGAACCCAGTTTGGCATCACAGTGCATGATGTGGCTAATGTATTGCACCCTGCTATTATGTATATGGGCTGCTCCCATGAATGGCAATGGGGAGCTGACAGCCTTGGCTGTCTTCAAACTTGTGTGATGCAACGGATGCGCATTTCTGTCCAGAGATGATATGGTATTTCTTCTTCCAATACTGGATCAAATCTCACTCAAGTATCTAAAATTCCACAAAAAGGAAGACCCCCGGTACACAGGGTCCCAGGACAGGTCATAGGGTGTCCCTCTAGCTCCAGGTGGGAGCTCTGATCTTCAGGGATGGTGAGTTTGGATGTTGTGGTTGAATTTGAAACCGCTTACCATGATTGAAACACTTCCTCTTTCTGGAGGTTCCCCATCCCAGGAGATTACTCACTTAATTTCCTTTTATGACGAGGTTACCCATTTAGTTGACCAAGGGAAATGCATTGATGCAATCTTTTGGTGTTTCAGCAAAGCTTTCAATGCTGATTCTTGCAGTATCTGCACCAGAGGGTGGTGGGCATGGAACACCTCCTCCAGGCAGTGGGCACAGCCTTGAGCTGCCGGAGCTCAGGGACACAGAGCCCCTTCTGGAGTGCCAAAGGGGAGAAAGAAGCAGGCAGCATCACCAGGCTGATGTACTGCACACAGGACAGCCACACAGACCCACGCTATTGACAGAACCCAAAACAACTCCGACATCTCTATTTAATACTATTTGGAAAAGCCTCCCTTTCCAAAATGGTCAGCTTCCCCAAAGTCAGGATCAATATTTACAAACGCCGTGACTTCTGTGATATGGAGATTTGTAGGGGAATTGGGCTGTCAGGCAGGGTTGCTGCAGCCCCAGCTGGGACTCCGTGCTTTAATAGTGCCAGCCAGGTTTGCTGTGCCCCAGGGGAGCCAGATGGGGCTCCTGTACCCAGAAGGATGCAGATCAGCTTTCCGCTTCCCAGGAACATGCCCTCCCCACATGGTGAGGAGCCTGGAGCCTTAGAAATGACCCAAATTCGAGCCAATAAGGAAAAATGCAGAAAAATACTCCTTGTGAATTGCATTTTCTGGGTTGCAGTCTTTCAAACCACGAGTTAGTCAGCAAACAGAGTGATTGCTGAGCCCTGATCACAACAGCTATTATTCCCTAATAGGCAAACTGGCAGCCCCTTTGCACCCTTCCAGCAGAGATGGAGTAATTCAGCATGTGACAAAGGTGACTGTAATAATTTCTCTCCTTCCTCTCACACCTCGACATCCCTCTACTGCCCCCATTCACCTGAGTGTGGGTTGCAACAGAGAGCAGACAGAGGTATTGGTCTGGTTATATTTACCTCCACAGCTCAATCTTTAGCACGAGTAACTGTGTCAGCACATGGCAGGGACAAGCAGCTGTGGCACGATGATAGAGAAATGATTACCAGCAACTCCATATGCTGATTTTCCCTGATAAAAGAGCCAGCTATGCAACACCAGTTCCCAAAATGTCCTGCTGAGCTTTGGGACTGGGATACTGAAAGGATGGCATGCAGGCTGCTGGTTGCTGGGGATATCACAGAATCACAGAATAATGGCCAGGGTTGGAAGGGACCTCAAGGATCACGGACCTCCAACCTCCTGCCACATGCAGGACCACCAACCTCCACATTTCACACCAGCCCAGGCTGTCCAGGGCCCCATCCAACCTGGCCTTGAACACCTCTAGGGATGGACGGGGCATCCACAGCCTCTCTGGGCAGCTGTTTCAGCACCTCACCACTCTCATAGTAAACAACTTCCCCCTAACATCCAACCCTTCCCTCCCTCAACTTAAAACCATTTCCCCTTGTCCTACTAGGTGGATAGGTCCCACCTTGCTGCATGCTACCATAAGGACCTCTCCTACTGAGTTTTCATTGACCCCAGGTGATAGGTCCCAGTCCATGACAAATGACCCTCTGGAAGTGTTTGAGGCACTACAGATGAAATCCTCCTCTGATGGAGTCCTGAAAACAGGAATATTCCCATGCAGGTATACAGGGCACAAGTCTACCTGCATGTCTGAGTGGTGGAGAACATCAAGCCCTTCTTTCTGCAGCTCAACCCTGCTGATTGGAAAGAAATCCGTGGTGCTACCTCTGCACTTGGCAATAGTGGAAGTCTCCATCCTCTGCACCTCCAGAGAAAGCAATACGTGGTGGGAGCACTGGCATGCAGCAGCCTGTATGTGCTGAGGGCCATAAAGGGGGCTGGCAGGAGGCTCTGCCCTAACAGGAACATGGTCCATGCAGCAACTGGGGTGGGACGTGCAGAGGGACATGTGCCCCAGGGGGCAGTTTGGAGGGAGAGCAGCTAAGTCAGCATGCGAGCACATGGCTGGAGCCCCGCCAGCACCTGCCACCCCTGGAAATAGCTCTTAGAACTGGGTTACAGGCGTGGAGTTCCTTTCCCTTGTGTTATTATGCAGCGTGTGATACATGAAACATATTGGCTGTGGTCTGTCTTGGGAGAGTTGCAGCAAGGGAGGGAGGGAGATTAATGGGAAAACAAATCAGCACCTAGAAACAGAGCAAATGGACAAATGGAGAGACCCAGACCACCGAGGATGCTGGAACGCTGACAAACCAGTGCACATGTATGGAAGGCAAAAGAGGCCATGTGCAGAGCTGACCACGGGGAGTAAAGATGGGATAATGAAAGAAAAATTCTTTATTATCTAAATGGGAATATGATTTCTGGAAGAACAGACACTTCAGGCCAGGAATGGTGTATGAAGCACTAGAACAGCTGAGAGAGGTGTTGATGGGTGCTGTCACCAGAGCACAGAGATATTGTTTTTACCTAAGACATGGGAGAAGAAATAGATATTTGATTCTGGAGCAGGGAAGTCTGCATCAGCGTGAGCCTGCTGAGGTAGTAAAGAGGAATGTGTAGAGGAGAAGCTGAGAGAAGCAGATCTAACACAAAGGAAATGTCACAAGACTAACAGTTATGAGAAATGATTGCTAACAAGCAGTAGCTGCTGGTGTTTGAGACATGCTGGCTGAGTGTTGTGTAGCAGACAGAAGGGAATACAGTAGATGGAAAAATGCATTAGTGATAGGAACTGTTTTGTGCTCAGTGCCCTCTGGCAGGCAATGAACCCACCAGCTCACCACAGTGCATACACCCAGTGATCCCAGGTCACCATGAAGAAGCTGCTATTGAGGGGCTTGGGAGATCAGCACTGAGACTGTTAGCATGAGTTGAGCTGGTCACGCCTTGCACCATACACACATATCTGCAGTCTTTTGGTTTATTAGAGAACCAACAAAGCTGGAAGGAGAGGCTCAAGGGATGCTACAAAGAGGAGTACTGGAGGTGAGACATTAATTTGTACTGCAAGGTTGCTGAGATCTCAAATGGTCAGTGTGATAGATAGCAGCTACTCCTACAGCACGTGAGGGGTGAGTTCCGGGCTACATTTTGGGTGGGGTTTGGATTAAAGGAGGCCAGGCACTAATACTGGGGGACTTAAGGGCTGACATCATGGACAGATGCCGAGGCACGCTGAGCTGGGGATGAAGTCATGCCTGGAGGGGCACCAGGGCTGAACACTGATGCCCAGCTGAAGATAAGGGCTATGCCCCATCCTGAAAAGAATCTCCTGAAATTCTGACCTGTATGTGAAAGAAGAGGAAGAAACCTGATCGCTTTTAGAAACAGATCCCAGACAAGCGATTCCAGTGATAGCAACCACAGAACCTGAAAACTGGATTTTCTAGAGGTGAATCAGGTCACAGACCTGATGGAGAATCTGAAGATGCACTTTGGAAAGTGTGATGATCTTGAGGGAAGGTTAGGAAGTTGGTCTGGGTGCACGCACTTGTGCCAGCAGTCCACCTCTGAAACAAGAGAAACACAGCAATGAAATAGCTCAAATCAATTTACAGTCCCAGCTTTTTAATTTGAATGCCATCATCTCCAAAAAACCTCATCAAAGTGAGTTGTGTGTGTGTGATTTAGCTGAGGTAACAGGGCAACCTACAGCTCTGGATCGTGCTGGCACAGGCAAGAGGACAAGATAGAAGGGTGACAGTGGCTTCTCTGCTCCCCTGGGAGGAGGGTGGAGGATTGAGGTGGGAGGAAATCTGAAGTTTGATACACTGAAAATGCACTTTGCTCAGTACCTCCCATTGCCTCCTCTGGGACAGCTTGGAGGGACTGTGCATGGTGTTCTGCTCCATTAGTAATTACTTTATGCCAGCACATGTAAATAATTACTCTGGCACAGCTTCTCAGCAGAATGCTGTGTGCACTCCTTCTGAGCTGTTGTAGCATTGACCCTGGAGCACAGCCTGCTCTGCTGACTCCCTTGGAGGCTGACAGCGATGGGATCTGTGTTTGCACACAAGTCCATGCATGAACAGCCCTCGCAGTATCTGTGCAGGTGAAGCATATCTCCATGTGATCTGACCTTTTATGGTCTGCTTCCTCCCAAGAACCAACTGTGCAACGCGCTCCTCTCCCTAAAATCAAACCTTCAAGAGAAGCTTTGGGGTTAAAAGTGGAAGGGAGAAATGCTTACAGAAAAAACAAAAAACAAACAAACAAAAAAACCAAAGATGTAAGAAGCCTCAATTACCTGATATTTTCTGAGAAAGTTTTTACCTGAGACAGCGTATGCATGCCAAAGTTACATACCCCTGAAGCAGCAAGGTTTCCAGTGCTAGAGTCCTGGCAACCTGACGTGCCTCTGCATGGTGTGGCAGGAAACAAATCCTTCACCCCACAGATCAGCCTCGTTCCAAATTCCAACAGTGCCCTCAAGCGCTCGAAGGAGAAGCCGCAAGCCAGGGCTTGCTGCCATCAAGGCTGCACTGCAGTGGAGATTATGAACTGGGGGGAGGTGGGGAAGATGCGGTTGCATGGCCTTGAGCTTGCTCTCATATCAGCAGAAGGTAAGGAAATCTCTGCTGTCCCTGCTGTGCTGAGCCGAAATGGCTGCAGCTCTGTTTTACAGCGTCCCAGCTGTCTCCAAGAGATGCTCTAAGGGACCTGAGGGAGGTTAAAGCAGACTCGGGGTCTGTGCTGCCTGGAAAAGGCGGGCGTATCAAAAGTTGTGACAACAGCATGGTTTGTTGTGCCTGCAGGCTCACTGGTGAGGCACCTCTGCTCCTGCTCTTGAGGGAAATACCTCCCCAAGACCTACAGGACGAGAGTTAAGATGTTTCCAAGAGACAACAGAGGGTTACTGTGATGGCAACTGAAAAAGGTATATGAGGATACTGTTCTTGTTCCTATTTTCTTGTCCTTTTTCCTCAACTGGGGAGATTATTCTTCGCCTGAAACACAACATTGGCTTAATTTGCAATGCATGGCACCCAAATCGTTTGAGTGAAGCAGCAAAGGGGACAGAAACAAGCAGATGAAGAAGCCTGAGTTGTTCTGTTTTTGTCCCTGTAGCCAGAGAATCATGGGACTGTCCCCTCTAACCATCCTCCTTCAGCCCTTGGAGAAAGCCTGTCTAGTTTCCCTGAAGCCAGATACTTGCTGCTCTCATCCATCAGTCCTCATCATGCTCTGTCATCTCTACAAACTATCCATCACCTCCAAGGCAGGAGACTGTAGCTGCTCTGTCAGCAGGATGCTGTCATCCTGTCAGCCAGTCTTGAATCAGATACTGCCAAACATGCATTTCATTTCTAGAAGCTCTGGAGCTGTTTTCAGCCATCCCCTCATCACTTTTGCTTTAAACTGGGCAGCAATGGGCATTCAGTTTTCTCCTCTCTATAATCTCAGTTGAAAAGCTGCTATCCCATGGCAGCTCCCGATGTTCTCCAGAAGTACTGTGGCACAAAGCAGATACCATACAGACAGACTCACAGACAGCAAGCCAAACACTCATGCATCACTGGATGCCTTCTTAGTGCCAGTGCTGCAAGTTCCTTCCCCACTGATTAGATCTCAAGATGGAAGGTGGTCAAGCATGGGAACGGGCTGCCCAGAGAAGTGGTGGAGTCCCCATCCCTGGAGGGATTTAAGAAATGTGTGCCTGTGGCACTAAGGTACACAGTTTAGTGGTGGGTTTTGCTAGGTCAGGTTGGTGGTTTGACTCGATGCTCTTGAATATCTTTTCCAGCCCACATGATTCTAATGTGATTCTATGAAACTACCAGCATTTGTGAGAAAACTGGCAGAGCTGGAATTGACAGCTCTAACAAAGACAACTTGTTGCACGAGGCTGGCAAGGACTGTAGTCTGAGCATCTCCTCAAGGAGGCTTTCTCTGTAATCCAACCAGAAAACAGCCAAGCCTGCCTTTCTTGCATCCTCCAGAAGTGACCTTGAAACCTGCTGCAGCAATACCTAATGGCCCCAATTGCAGGCTGTGCCATTCAGAGCTGAGGATCTCTGGCAGTGTGCAGAGGCCCCAGAACAGAGCAGATCTCATCATGACATTATGGGTTCTTAATTAATACCCATTTGTTTGCAAGATGATCTTCCTGACCACATGCCAGCCTCAGAATTTCATTCACATCCCTGCGGAGAAGGTTTGACAGTAGACAGGACACACAGCCCCAATCCCTGCCTACCTGCTGCTCCTTACCAGCTCACACACAGCCTGGTGTCAAAGCTACACAGCCGAGGCTGTTATCCCCCTGCCCTATGCACTTATCCAGAAATTAACACTTGCTCATGCGAATGAGTTGGCTCATTAGGTCTTCTTCTCCATCTATCAATAGATGGCAGCAGATAGCCCTCTTCCAGGCATCAAAACACAAATGGCAATACCTGAATTTGCAGTCTCATGATTTTTTTCCTCTCCTCTCCTCTCCTCTCCTCTCCTCTCCTCTCCTCTCCTCTCCTCTCCTCTCCTCTCATCTCCTCTCCTCTCCTCTCCTCTCCTCTCCTCTCCCTCCCCTTTCTTTTTTTTTTCTCCACACAAAATACGGCCAAACCCTTTTGCTTCCACCATTTCAGACAAGCCCATTCCAGAGAGCCCCGCCAGAGCTGCACGCAGAGCACCCTGCAGCTGTCAGGTGTGCAAGCTGGCACTGTGCAACAACTAATTCAAAGAAGATCCGCAACACACAGGGAAGCTTCCTCTGCCCTGACATCCTCCCTGGCTGTATCTCCTGCCCAGGTCGAGTGGAAGCTCCCACTGAACGCACCCTGAGCCCTCTGAGCACCGCTGCCCCCAACCTCCCTCAGAGCAGCGGGCTGAACTGCGCATGCGCCTCCCGCCACGCTGACTCCTTCGTCACGTGACGCGGGAACCAACCCGCAGCCGCTTCAAGATGGCGGCGCGCGTAGAGCGGCGTAACGCCGCCGAAGGGGGCGGGGGAGGTTGTTGTTGAAGCTTTATTGTTCCCGCGGCTGTCGCAGGGCGCGCGCCGTGTTCGCCGCGCCGCTCCCAATAAAGGTAACCATGGCGACGGCGCGGAGTGCTGTGCGCTGGTGCGGGTTTGGCTCGGAGCGGACCTTGTTCTCCCCTCTGCTCTGCGCTGGGGAGCCCACATCCAGAGCACTGGGCCCAGTGCTGGGCTGCCCAGCTGAAGGCAGGCAGGGAACTGCTGGGGAGAGCCCAGGAGGGCTACAGAGAGATCGGAGCCTGGAGCATCTCCTGTGTGAGGAAAGGCTGAGAGCCCTGGGGCTGTTCAGTGTGGGGGGGAGAAGGCTGAGAGGGGATCTGAGCAACACTTAGAAATGTCTGCAGGGTGGGAGGCAAGCAGATGGGGCCAGGCTCTTTTTGGTGGTGCCCAGAGGCAGGACGAGGGGCAACGGGCACAAACTGGAACCCAGAAGTTCCATATGAACGTAAGAAAAAATATTTTCATTTTGGAGGTGGCAGAGCTCTGGAACAGGCTGCTCAGAGAGGTGGGGGAGTCTCCTTCTCTGGTGATATTCACAACCCACCTGGATGCTTTGCAGTGTGACTGCTCTGGGGAGCCTGCTTTAGCAGGAGTTGGGGGATCTCCAGAAGTCCCTTCTAACATTTTTGATTCTGTGAACTTTGTGGTGAGGAAGCAGCCTTTGGAATAGGGACCAGAACTGAGGTCTTCTCCCATCTTGCTGCACCAGCCCCTGCACACTGCCCCATTCATATTGGTTTATCTCCCTTTCCAGTATACTTAATTAACTAATGAGATACACCACTTGAAGTGCTGAAAATATCTCTTTTAGCCCAGACCACAACTTAGTCTTTCTTGGAGATGCAGGAAGCAAGCTTGCTTCCTGAATAAATGCCAATAGGTTTTTACATCATTACATCCTCCTCTGGCTGTGTTTTAAGGCATCTGCACTGGCTTCTTTTTAAGAGTGGTTGTGGTACGCAGAGAGGTCCTTCTTCCCTGCAGGAGTGTTGGGGCTGTGAGGGTGGTGATAGCATTGAGAGTCCAGGTGCTTCTTGACTCGCTCTCAATGTGTTCAGCTCAAAACAGTTAAGACTAACAAGTCTGGCACAGCTTGCCTAGAGATGTGGTGGATGTCACATCCCTGCAGACACAAGGCTGGGCTGGAGGGGCTCTGAGAACTGATGGAGCTGTGGGTGTCCCTGTTCATTGCGGAGGCATTGGACCAGATGGCCTTTAAGGGTCTCTTCCAACTCAACAGTTATATGATTGTATTATGATTCTATGACAATCAGTGCTTTCAGTGTTGGGTATAGTGAGATAAGGATGAGCAGATTGGAGAGTAAGCTTTGGCCATTGCTTTGGTTTCGTGATTGTCTTCCCCTGGATGATATCACCCCTTTGTTAGGGCTCTTGCTCTGAAGGGTAATGGAAAACTTGCTATTAAGTACTGGATAACACCTATTTGTTTTTCAATCTGCTATATTTCCATGTAAAGCATCAGTGCAGACAGCCAAAATGTTGCTTGTTTTTGTGACGTATATTCTGCTGCTTTTAGAGACTGTGGAGCACCGGATTTAGTCAAAGTGTTGCTTGTTTTCCTCTTATCTGTCTGCACTGATGCTCTGTACTGAAGTAGAATAGATTGAAAAACAAATTGGTGTGCCCTGGCTCCTTAGACTGGATTTTATATTACCCTCAGGGAGTGCTGCCTGCTCTGGCCCTTTGGAGCCCCCCCAGGGAAAGGTAATGACCTCTCAGCCTCTCTCAGCTCTTCAAAGACACAATTACTTCTGGTGGGAGAGGTGAGAAAATTGAATTGCAGTACATGATTTCCTGGCTTTCTAATAACCCTTTTTGTAAGGTCATCGTCTTTGCAACAAGAAGACAGGTGGCTGATAAACACACAAAAAGAATTTAGATTTTGATTCGAGGTTGTCAATGTCTTTAACTCCTGCACTGGCTCAGAGCTGGATGCAGATCTTTTTCCTTTTATGATCTGTGCACCAGGCTGGGTTGGTTGCAGGGTGCTGTCAGCAGAGGGAGCACAAGGCTGTGGGTTTGTGTGCTTAAAAAGCTGTGTGGGGATATTGCTTAATTTCTTGGCAGTGAAGCGTTTGTTATTATTATTGAAATCTAAAGAAAGCCTGCTGCATGTGCATCGCAAAAAAGAATCCCAGACTGACTGTATCTTTGTAATGGCCACTGAGGTGTTAACTAATCACAGAATCACCAAGGTCCTACAAGATCATCCAGTCCAACCATCCACCTATCGCCAATAGCACTCACTAAACCATGTCCCTCAACACAACATCCAAACATTCCTTGAACACCTCCCTGACTCCACCACCTCCCTGTGCAGCCCATTCCAGTGCCTGACCACTCTTTCAGAAAAGTAGTATTTTCTAACATCCAGCCTAAATCTCCCCTGGCGCAGCTTGAAGCCATTCCCTCTAGTTCTATCACTGTTACACGAGAGAAGAGGCCCCCAGCTCACTACAACCTCCCTTCAGGTAGTTATAGAGAGCAGTAAGGTCTCCCCTGAGCCTCCTCTTCTCCAGACTGAACAATCCCAGCTCCCTCAGCCGCTCCTCATCAGGCCTGTGCTCCAGACCCTCACCAGCTTTGTTGCCCTTCTTTGAACCTGCTCCAGGACCTCAATGTCTTTCTTGCAGTGAGGGGCCCAAAACTGAACGCTGAACAGTACTTGAGGTGGGGCCTCACCAGAGCTGAGTACAGGGGGACAATTACTTCTCTATTCCTGCTGGCAACACTGTTTCTGATGCAGGCCAGGATGCTGTTGGCCCTCTTGGCCACCTGGGCACACTGCTGGCTCATGTTCTGCTGAGCATCAATTAATATCCCCAGGTCCATTTCCTCTAAACATCTTCCAGCCACTCCACCCCAAACCTATAGCGTTGCCTGGAGTTGTTGTGGCCAAAGTGCAGGACCCAGTGTTTGGTCTTGCTGAAATCAATGCAGAAGGCAAGTTTTGGCATTGTTTTTGGCATTGTTGTGGTATACAAGCTCCTTTTGCTAAGGCTGAGGTGGCAGTAAAATTGTTGCAGTGCTGCTGATCAGACTAGATGTCCTTTAAGGGTTCCTTCCAACTCAAACAATTCTATAATTATGACCTTCTAAAGGAATGAGAATAATGTCACGGCCTTACATTCAGGAGAGGGGTGTTCTCATTTGGGTGTTTCTGGAGCACCTATCTGCTGCCATCAGCTTTTTCTTTTCTTATTCTAACCTAGCCTAGAGAAAAAGATGTGGTTCTTTCCAACTGTGGACTGAAATACCCAGGAGAAGGAAGGAGGAGCTGCATCGGACAACAGAGAGTAGTGTTTACTGCAGACCTGTTCTGAATTTGGGAGGTTCAGAAGAAGAGGTTTCTTTGCCAAAGTGGCTGCCTTGAGAGCAGTCTCAGGTGATAGCTGCTGCCTAACAGTGACAAAAGGACATATATCAATATATGGTTGAGTGGAGCCTTAGAATTTCAAGTGCTTTTCAGGACTTGACTCAAATTCACTGGCTTTGCAGTCTCACTGGACATGAGTGGAACCAAAATATCTAAACTACCCTGGTGTTTTCCTCTGTAAGCTGGGACGTGTCACACCTTTCCTTAAAAGATTCATCATTCTTTGACAAAGCCTGCCTGGAGGGCAGCTAAGATAAGCACATCTCTCTTTCCTCTGTCCCCACTTCTGTCTCCAGTGAGCCGACATTTTTGGAAGAGGAGGGCAGTGTTTGTGTGGCTCAGGTGTCAAAGGCTGCAGCAGTCAACTTAATACATTTTATTTTAAGTTTGAAATCCAGAAAGAAAAAGAAGAATACCAACAGTGGTCTTATCTTTGAGCGTGGCTCCAAAGACGATGCAGAGAAGCAGCTTTAGGCTGAAAAAGTGACAAATGGCTTTTTCTCACCAGTGGTTCTGGCAGAGGCAGATAGCTCATACTCTGCAAGCACTCATCGTTGCTGAAGTATTATCTGCTCTCAGAGAGATTCCAAGTTCAGCCCAGTTCTGCAGGCAAATCTCCCAAAAGTCATTTAGAAGACAGCTGGGAGACGAAGCTGGGCAAATTCAGGTAAGAAATGAGGCATGTATTTTAGAAGTCAGAATGACTCACTATGGCATGGAGGGTTCTCATCCTAAACATCAGTTCTTATCGTGAGTAGGCACCTTTCTGGAAGAGCAGCTTCAGCCAAACCCAAGATATTAAGACCAGAAATCTAGGAGACAGTGACAGATGAGATGTCAGATTACTGCTGGTGGTCCCTTCTGGCCTTCAGCTCAGAATAAAAGCTTGAAGACTGCTATAAGTAGCAAGCAGTTGCCTTGACGATGGTCTTGGCAATCACCCCCCTGTTAAAAAAAACCCATCATCATTCTCTTTGGCAGGACTGGATATTTTGGTCCCTATAATTAAGGAAATATAATGTATTTGTACAAATATATTTGGTCTAATTACTCAGAACACATTTTGCATAGCTCTAAACTATTGTAATAAAGATGGCAAGGTGATATTAGGCTGCTCAGAGCTTTCCTGTTTTGAGTTGTCATGGGCAAATATATCTTCAATACCCTTGCCAGGAACAGAGGGAGCAGACGGTGCTGCTGCTTCAAACTGTGGAAGTGAGAGGTTTTGTGCACAAGACATCTCTTCGAGGGCGCTGATGTTTCCTGCTTGTCCTTTTGTAGGAAGATCCGCAGCTATTATTTCTTAACCAGCAGACCTAATTTCATTTCAGATACTGGAAGCTCTTCAACTCCAGGCAAGGAGTGGGTGGACTAAAACTGCTATTACACTCAGCCTGGCAAAAGAAATGGGGCTCTTTCTTCTCCCACGTTCGCCAGCAACTGCTGACATCAACTTGGTTGTCTGTGATTTACAGCAGTGATACAGGGAGGATAACAGAACCCTTACGTTTAATGGGATTGAAGTGCAGGTGGCCAGTCCTGTGCACTGGGTGAGGCAGTGCTTCAAGGTGATGTATGAGCAGCATTGGCTAATTAAAACTCATGTCCTAATGGTAGGCAGTATTATTTTTGTTCTCTATGAGAGAGTAGGAAGCTAAGTGAGAAGATGCTAAGCAATTGAAGGTCGTGTAAACTGTGTCCATCCAGATGCTCCTCCTTTAGCACTCATGCTGTTTTGTTTCAGCATCATTGCCAGCATCCATGTTAGGCATCCTAGTGTATAGACAGGAGACAGTAACATCTTTATCTTGTCTAGCAGAGATAAAAAAACTTGAGATATCCTGCTGATAAAAATTCTGCTGGTGGGTCTATTTTTTTTTTCTCTCAACAGCAACACAGGAAAAAAAAAAAAAAAAGGAAGGAATAGGAAAAGAGATGCTATAATAGACGAGACTCGGCCTATGGACTTCTGCCTCTGTGCTGTACGATCAGATCACTTAGTGCTTTGTAGGTCAAAATCAACACCTCCGATTTTCCTCTGCATTTGATAGTCTGAGCAGGTCTTCCTGCATTGGTTCCCTACCTGCCCTTTCAGAAACTGACTGCTGAATCCAGCATCAGCTCTAGTTGCTGGATACAGACAAAGCCTGGCACTGCAGTGCCTCAGTGAAAAGCATTCGTGTTTCTTAGAGCTGTATGGTAGGAGTTATGTCAGGGTGTCTCTTCTCTTCTGTCTCAGTATTCACTCTTAAGCTCTCTCTGAAGTAGTTACATTTGAACAATATGGGGTAAGTTGCTGAATTTGGGAAGTCAGAGTCAAGAATGGAACCTCTTTCTTGCTACAACCACTAAACTACAGCACAGTAAACTACAGCAGGTGTCAAAAGAAAAGTAATTTTTTGTTTCTTTTGCTAGCAGGATCCTTTGTTTTTCCTTTAGCTGGACCTTGTGAAAGCAGTGTGAAGACCAAAGCAAGAGAAAACCACTAGATCCAGGAGCCATGGAGCTTCCCAGCTACAGCAAGCAGCTGCTGCAACAGCTGTACACTCTTTGCAAAGAACAGCAGTTCTGCGATTGCACCATCTTTGTTGGGACTGTTCACTTCAGAGCACACAAGGTTGTGTTAGCTGCTGCCAGCCTGCTTTTTAAATCTTTGTTGGACAGCACAGACACCATTTCCATTGATGCTTCTGTGGTGACACCTGAGGAGTTTGCATTGTTGCTGGAGATGATGTATACTGGCAAGCTCCCAACAGGGAAACACAACTTCACCAAAGTCATCTTTGTGTCAGATAGTCTGCAGATGTTTGATGTGGCTGTTAGCTGCAAAACCCTACTGAGAGACCTCATCAGCTGTTCAACTCAGGATCAGGTAGAAGTCTCTGCCCACACAGCAGACTCATCTGGAAGCAGTGCTGAAGCAGATAACCTGTCCCAATCTGAAAAACCTGCTGCTGAAGGAAAAACAGATGCCCTGCACCCTTCTGGCCCTGGAGAAGCAGAGATGGAAACAGATATTTCTCTTCCTGAGCAGGAGCTGACTGTGAATCACACCTGGCTTCACCAGGATGTGATGCTGAGCAGCTCGGGGTCCCTTCGAGAGGATTCAGGCTCTTGTGCTGCCCAGCCTGCCTGCACAGAGTGTGGTTGCTGTGTCGGAGTGGAGCCTGCTGAGCCTCTGGAGAAGAAAGGAAGAGTGAGCGGTTTAGGTGAGCCTTGACAGGATTGCCTCTCAGTGATTTACACTTGAGTTGCTTTACTTTTTTTTGTCACGGGGGATCTTTTTCTCTGTGTTTCATCTTTTAATTTGCTATGGGTTGGTAACAGCACTGATATGTGCCCCTTTTCTGTAGGGACTTTCTTCCTTTGGCACACAGCAATGCTATCCTTTGGCCTTTGTGGTTGTTTTGCTCCTAGCATTTTACCAGAGCTATATTGAGCAAAACTTTTCTTATCTATTCATCTTTGTATAGATGAATATCTTATATATTGCATCTCATGTATAGTGGGATTTGTGTTAATGCAGCACATGAGGTTTGTAATTCAATCTTTATAGCAGTAAGTGAACAGAGTTGCCTGCTAATGCTACTTTATCTTTTAAACTCATGTTCAGCATGGGAGGGAAACAGAGGCTGCACTGGATTTAAGATAAATGTTCCATTTATAACTTGTGTTAAATAAACTGTTGGTTTTTCCTCCAGGCTGTGTGATATCTTTAGAAGGGATTTGTGAGTCACAGTTTCCATGTTACATCCAATGTGCTGGTTACAAACTGATGCTTTTCAATCACATCCCGCTTTCTGTGAATCCCTTCAATTAGCAAATAA
Organism: Chrysolophus pictus; assembly: GCA_037305975.1. Lineage (NCBI taxonomy): Eukaryota > Metazoa > Chordata > Aves > Galliformes > Phasianidae > Chrysolophus > Chrysolophus pictus. Next base: position 6,201,152 of record CM074596.1, on the reverse strand, counting down.
GTCATCTTGTTTCTCTCTCACAGCAGCAGAGAGCAAAAGCTATAAACTGGATTTCTTTCTTCAATATGAAAGTGTTTTCTCAGAGGCCCTTTCTGATGCCCAAGCCGTGCTGAGAAGACTAGAAGAGTGCAGAGAAATTGATGCCTCTCAAAGGGAGGTAGGTGTGTTTATTGGATAAATAATACAAGTCTTTTCTTCCCCACCCTGCTGTGGGCTAGAATAGTTCCGTCCCTGCTCAGGAAATCTTTTCATAGGTAAACTGGGGCTCTGGTGCTTTGTTATTAGAAGGGCAGATTGTGCTCACCTGAACGATGCACCCAAGCAACATCTGAGACAAAGCTGCTTGTGCATGTAGGTGATAAAGTGCATGTCCTGCCCCAGAGACATCTTTCCTGTGCTAGGAGAGCTCCAGCACTCCTCCTATTTGTGGCATTTGCTTCAGGAACTGTATCAAGATGGGAATGACTGACACATGGGATCCCAAAATAGATTTCCTGTTCCTGTGGTGAGGGCTTGCTGCAGAGCAGCTGCTCTGCTCTGTGTTGTGCAGGCCGCTCACGAGGAGCCTTATGGGTGGGGATGGATACAGGGCATGCTGGCCTGCTGTCTCATGGTGCTTCTGGCAGCATTCAGCTTGAAAAGCTGTTGTTGCAGATGAGTGATGCTCAAGTTATTGTTGGAAGATGTTTGAGTGTAGCACTGAGTTGGTGCTAAAAGGGATATTCTGGGCTATGAACAACAGATACCAGCCCTCGTACAAGGCTTTAAAAGCAGGGAAGTCCTGGATTAGGGGACTGAGATCTCTGATTTTAGAAGCTTACTGGGTGGGAAGCCATCTGGTTTTGAATCACCTGGACCCTCTTGTACCAGCATAACTGTGTGATGCCAAGACATCTTTCTGTTGAGGAAAACCGAAGCCAACGTGTTTATTAGAAAAAAGATGTGTGACAGCAGGTAGGAGAATTCCCTCAAGTCAAGGAGTACAGATTTATTTTCTGATAAGCCTTTGAATGTTGATGGGTTGGAAGTCTTTGTTCCCTTAGCAGCTGGCCCCTTTGACAGTATTGAACTTATCTGGGGCTCTAAGAGGTGAGATGTGGGTCCTAATTCATGGTTACGTAGCAAGCCGAAGCCTGGCCAGACTGACAAGCACCTGTGAGTGTGTTGCTCTCAGCATGCCTCCGAAGGATTATGTTTTTGTGTGTTCATTCATCTTCCAGATTAGAAAACCGTCAGGTTTAAAGTTGTCCCAGCTTTACACATGGGCAATTGGTGCTGCAACTGGAGCAGTGCCCCTGCAAGAGTGCTGAGCCCTCACAACGCAGACAGGTGCTGCCTGTGCCAAGCGTGCCCTCCTCACCCATGTGCACAGCCTGCACAGCACAGCACTCACAGCCCGGCATGCACGCTGCCTTGCTTCTGTGATGGTTAAACAGCCCTATTTTTCTGTTGCTTTGCAGTAACTGTAATGCTTATTGTGTCTCCAGCACTGCGAATGCGTAGCAGATGGGGTCGGTGGGCCCATCTATGCCATGAGCCCTGCCTGTTTTGCTCCCGAATGAGCTGTTGCTGTAGGATCCAAACGGGGAGAGTTCAGAGACAGTGTGGGCATCTGACTGCAGAACAGCACCTGGGCAATTTTTCTGTAGCTATAAATAAATGCTGAATAAATGAGAAATGGATTTTCTTTAAGCCTCGCAGAAAAATCACTTCTCAGCTGCAACAAGCATGAAAAGTGTTAGCCCCAAAGGCAGTGGGGAGAGGAGGGGGATTGCAGCCCATTCTAAGTAAGGGCTTAGGAGAAAACTCTCAGCTCAGCCCATTCTGTCGCTCTCTGAGCTCCCTGCTGGGATAAGCAGCATCTGTCGGCACCGGCACGACTCTGAGCTCTGCTTCCAGCAGAGGGTGTTGCTTTTTCCCGTAAGGGCCCGGTGTTTTCTTCGGGGAAACACAGTGGTGTGTTTCAAAGTCATGCTTAAAGAGCAAGTTTAGCTGAGAAGAGCACAGCTCAGGATGTGTAACAAGGGCTGAAATTATGGCAATGGTAAAAAGTCAATGGTTTTTTTTTTCCCCTTCCTCCTTTTTTTTTTTTTTTTTCTTTTAATTTCCTTTTTATTTCACTACTTATTTGCTTTAAGTCTCTTGGGCACCTTGGTGCAAGTGAAAGCCAGTTTGGAAGACAGTGAGATGGCTGTGGGTGCAACCATGCGATGCAAGGAGCTGCCTTTTCTTCATACTGAGCACTCTGGTGGGGAGTGCTTGCCGTGCTGCAGAGGAGAGCTCCCATCCCCTGTGCACGTCCTTCTGCTCTCAACTCCTTTGTGGGTGCACTGTTTCTATCAGCGAGCAGTTTTTGACAACAAAGCCCAGGCAAGCACAGCACTGGGGCTTGGAGTGTTGGTGGAGATGTTGCAAACCTGCCTGTTAAAGCTGAGGCTGCTTTGGCTCCTCAGGTTTCAGTGGGGCTTTGCCTTGGATGTCACTCTATTTCTGTTCCTTTGCTCATCCATCCCTGGGTGCCTCGTTGCCAGCAGCCCCACAGAATAAGGGGTTGTGCTTTGCTCCCCTCAGGTGTCGCTGCTTTATTTCCTACTACATCCAGTAGGGGTTGGTGAAGTTGTGGGGTTTTTTTGTTGTTGTTTTTTGGGTTTTCTTCCCCACTGAGGTTTGTGGCTTTGCTTTTGTCAGAGTTTTTACTTTCCTCTAAGTTTGCTGCTACTTTCTGCTTCCTGTGCTGAAAAATGCAGACGTACCCTTGTAAGTTGGTTTTCTATTTAGGGAGATGTGATTTTTTGGGGGAGTTGTTTTTTGTTCTGAAGTCTCTCTCTGTAACTCGCATAAACTATTCCTATCTAATTTGGTTCTGGCCTGGATGAAACCTGCTTGGAAATGAGAACGAGTCTGAAATTGCAGTAATTTGGGGAAGCGTAGAAGAGCTTTGCTGGTGTCAAGTCTTATCTTCCTGTGCTTTCTTAGAGAAACTCAATTCAAATCATTGCACAGCTCATTTGTTCCCTCTGCTTCTGGTTTCAGATGAAGTGGGGAGTGTTGATTCTCTAGCGCAGAATAAGTGTCACTGTGCTTGTGGAGCATTTCCATTGCATATGGGCCTGTCCAATTATTGCTGTCCTTCATTTGCAGCTGCAGGAATTTCTGGATGCGGCATAAAAGTTTCCCTTTATCTCCTGCATCCTGATGAGAAGTGCTGGCTTGTGTTTTTGCTTGTTTTAATGGTGGCAAAGCTGGCTAAACTTTTCCCTTGTTCTGGTATGTTCGTGTGGAAGTTTTGGCAGAGTTTGTAAAAGCAGCACAAGTGGAACCAGTGTCCTCTGCTATCTCTTGATCCCTCCTACCACTTGAGGAGCTTGTGTTGCCCTGAAGCTGTTGTTTAGGAGAGCTCACTCGATAATAGTTGGTGAAGTGGCTTTCTGCTTGGATCGCTGGCACTTGACAGTGAATAGAAGTAGAGATGAGGTTTGAAAAGCCAGAGCAGCGCTCCTCCATCTACAGGGAAGAGGCAAGACTGCAGCAAATGGGTGTGATGGTGTAGGGACTGAATGTATTGGGAAAGAGATTTCTCATTGTGTGAGATCATTTTGGTGCTGAGCTGGATGGGTTGTGGACACCACTACTGATGCCAGCAGCACGAGCCCAATTTTGCAGTGGGCACTGATCCTTTTTGGTGCCACAACTCAAGCTGAAGCCTTGTCTTGGTGACTCTGCTGCCCTGCCCAAAGGGTCTGGAAGGTGAATGTATGCTGCTGTGTACTAATGTGGCTATGAAGGAATTTGCAAATATCCTGTGCAGTTAAAACCTAATGGATGAGGCTGTAATGCATGGGAACCTTATGGGTAAGTGGAAGCTGCAATTCCAGATAATATCGCTATTTCTCCAGCTCTTCCAGGTTCTCTGGGAATTGTTATTGCTTCAAAGTAAGTCTAAAATGCACTGTGCACTCTTTCTAAACAATACTAAAAGGCTGTTGTTCCCACTGAGCAGTGTGTCTGAGGAAAGGTCTTCCAGAAAGAAACTATAAATAGCAGAGCCTTTCCCTTTCTCAAAACTCAGTTCTGCTAATGAAAACCGTGCACCGAGGAAGGGATGTTAACTGAAGCTCTGGGTAGTCATTCTGCGCTGATTTTAATTTTAATTAAGGCTTTTTTCCTTTATAACAGAGCCCTTCATGTCCATGTCTCTCCGTTTGGCAGGAAAAATGCTGTTAGAGGGTAAGAGCTGGGGCTCCTGCAGCTCTCCCTCTGCAGATGCTCTTTGCAATAGGTCATCACACTGTCACGCTGCCCTAATATGTGAGCATTTACACCTGCTAGGAAAAGCAAGTCCACCATCCCCCTGGTGCGGCCTCAAGCAGTTACATTCAGTCTTTTTATCATAGAAATAAAAATGACAATGACAGCAGAAAATGGCCGTTATCTTGGGAGCTGGGCTAAGCTCTCCACTTCAAAGGTACTTTTATAGCATCCCTGGAGTCTCTAATAAAGGATGCCTGCTCTGAAAGGCTGGCATCTCTCATGGAGAGCTGGGGAGTGTGTGTCTTTAGGGGCAATGTTTACAGCGTTAAAGGGCTCCAGGGAAATGGGAGCAAGAGTTCCAGCTTCTTTCTTTTCCTTTTATTTCCATCACTGTGCAGGCATGTTTGCCTCTGGTTGCCATGTGGGGTCACAGGAGTGGATTTTGGAGCTCTGAGCTTGATTGCCAGGTGTGCAGAGAGCCCACAACACAGCACTTACGTGCCTTATCTCCAAAGCTTAAGCCCAAAGCATTTGCTGGGAGACGTGACTCCTTAATGACTTGAGAAGGGGGATTCCTAAAGTCCCACCAAAATGCTCTCTGCTTTCTGTGCATGTTCTCTCCTTGTTCCGCAGTGAAATCTGCTCTTTATGTCAGCTTGCATTAGGCAGTTGACTCTGTTACTAAACCTTTCCTGTGTTTGCCTGTTTTAGGTTGTGCTCACCTGTCTGGCAGAGGCAGGGGAACAGTCAGTGTTCACGAAGCTGTTGAGCAAAGTGAAGGATGCTCACACTCTGGATGCTCAGACCCTTGTGTCTTTACTGAAGCTGTTTCAAGATGTGAATCCCAAGCTGAGAGTGGCCTTGCTGGAGAGGGAACAGGGCAGTGGAGAGGTCCTGCAGCAAACAGGTATCGAGAATTGGACACAGCTTTTGGCAAAGTGAGTGGGTAACCTTACAGGCAAAGCTTCAGAAGATTATTTGTGTCCCCCTGGCAGGCTGCAGTGCTCTAGCATTTGTTCAGAGCTTGTATCCTTACTCATATGTGGGAGGCTTATTGTGTGCTGGCCAAGATCCTGGAGTGTTTCTGCTCCACAGCAGTGGGGTGCAGGCAGTGCAGGACTCTCCCCATTGCTGCCTGCAGGGTTGGATCGATGGCTGCACAGCCAGCATGGGCTGGAGCACAGCTGAGCCTCGGGATTGAAAGCTCCTTTCTTACTTGAGTCTGACACAAAGCAGTGGCCTTGCAAACCTGGTGTTAACCTCCAGCTTGCTTTATGGCTTTGTGCTCTGTTAGATAAATGAGACGTTTTCCTTTCATAGAGTTTAAAGAGAATCGTAAAGTGGTTTTTCTCTGCTGCTTGTGCTTGGGATGAGCTTTGCTATTCACTTAGATCTTTCACAGAGTCTCACTCGCTTCAGGAGCCTGTCAGTTCCTTCAGACTGACTTGTTTCTTCTCTTGTGCTTCTGAATCCTTTTCTCCCCAGAGAGTGCAGAAGAGGGAGAGATGCTGACCGCTCGTTTGCTGGGATGCAAGGAGGAGCTAATCCAGAGCGTGACACAGCTGAGCCCCATTGTAGAGTTCTTGGAGGCAGCAGAAGAGGGATTCCTGACCGCCACGGAGAAGCGGGTAACAAATCTGAGATAAGGGAAGCTCTGTGGGTGAGGGTTGTATGTGTGGGTCTGCCAGGCACTGTCTTTCCACACGGTTTGCCCAGTGATGCTCCAGTTTCACCTGGTGATTTCTCTCTGCACAGCATGGACTGCTTGTGTTAGCTGTCTCAGTTGCTTCCATGCTGAACTGTAGGAATACTGAGAGCTGGACTGCAAAAGTGTAACCTCAAGGCCAGGGGGAGCACTGACCAGTGTGCCAATTTGTCCCTGAAAGCAGAAACTGGGGCAAAGGAGGCAGCTGGTGTTTCTCACAGTATCCTTTTGTGAGCCTGAAGAATGCTCTGTAATGCAGTTTGTTTTCAGCAGGACCATTAAAATCGTGTGCTGCCCGCACACCAGATATATCCTTGTAAATTCAGTCATCAGCTTGCCTTTAGCTGACTCCCAGGTTCTCTCTTCTTTAACTCTGTGCACACAGTTGCCTGCAAGTGTAGCACATCCACTGACAGATTTTTTTTTTTTTTTTTTTTTTTTTTGATGACTTGAGTGCAGCAGTTGGTGTTGAGGACTACTGCTTTCCCGCAAGCAATTGCATTATGTATGCAGAATTGCAGAAGCCATAAAGAAAAAAAACCCATCAACCCAACATTGTGCACAACCTGCTTTCTTTTGTGTTTTGATGGGAGCTGCCTATACCCTGCCTGTGAAGCTGAAACTTGCAGGTGTCCTAGCATGCTGCGTTCAGTACACGGCTTGCAGACGACCTGTCCTATTTTGTCACATCAGTTAGTTCCCCTGACATAGGATTATAGCGAGAGGAAAGCACTGTTGTGCTCAGTGGCATGAATGATGTCTGCTTTCTGTCTGAGTGAGTCTGACCAGGGCCATGACAGGCTGGCTGAAAATGTTTGCTCTTCTTATAAGTGTCTTGATTTTTGTCTTGCTCCCTTGCACGCAATCCCTGATGAGGTTTCCAGCATGGGGCAGCCTGGAGTATGGCCACAGCTTGTAGGAGGGCCGAAGAAAATGCTAGGGATACCCAGAGGTGCCATAATTCTGACCCTTGGGTATAGCATCTGGTAGCATTCAATTGCATGATCATACATTCTGGCATTCACAGGGCTTCTGCCTTGGTGCAGGGGTAGTGTTATTCAGTATTTCTTCTTGTGCTTTTTGGTTGCTCTATACTCCCGTGCTGTTTGCTGCAGAGCCTCCAAACCCTGCTCTGAATACAAAATCCTTCTCTTCTCAATGGGTTCTCAAGCACAGACGCTCTTGTTTTAGCTCAGAAGTTGCTGACAAATAACAAATGTATTTGCAGGGGACCTCAGTGAGGCTGGGTGCACAGCTGTACACTGGGAGGTGAGGCCCAGGAAAGTAAGGCAGAAATTGCCATATGTAGACTGACCTGAGGGGCAGGGATCCTTTGCTGCCATTTTTTATTTCTTTAAGTTCTCCTTTATTTGTTTGTGCTGTTTTTTTCCCCCTAGACAACTGGAAATGTGCATAATGAATTCAGAAGTTGACTTGATTAAACAGTGGGGCTGTGGTACATCTCAGGTGTGGAACATGGAGTTATCAGCCACCTCTGAAGGTTTCATCTTACTGAATAACATGAGAGCTCTGGGCTGGCAGAGACAGGATCTACTACTCCAAGGTTTCATAAAGATGAAACTTTTCTTCTTGCAGTCACTCCCTCAGCAGACAAACTTGGATAAAATGAAAGAGCAGGGTAACCTCTTGTGTGTGATGTCTTAAGTAGTTGCAAAGTTCAGTGTGACCAATCCTCAGTGCAGCCCTGAACCTGGAGCAGCACAGTAGCTGGTAAAAATATCCATCCTTTCTTTCTGCACATGAGTAAGAGCTCCTTGCTAGGGTTTATTAATGACAATGCAAACAAGGTTTCTTGCCATTGTGAGAGCAATCCTAACTGGGCATACTGGGGAATGCAGAAAACTGCCTTCAAACACACTTGGGGGTTTTCTGACTGTCCCACTCAGATGTGGTCAAAAAGAGTCTCAAAATCACAGCCATGGCCATCTGTTCTGGGCCTGCTGGAATGCAGCACAGAAACTTGTCTGGGAGCAGCAACAGGTTGTAGTCTGAACTCTTCATAAGGATGCTGTTCTTGTACCCCTCTTGTGTTCTTGGAAAAGATGACTTCAAAATGAGTGATCAGGGGTCATCTCGGTGTGAATTAAATGGGAGAGTCACTAACGGAGGTTTTTGCTATAAAAGGACAGATTTCTAGAAATGAGAGAAACTAATTAATGAGTTCAGCTGCTTATAAGAGCTCAGGAGGAGCTGTTGGATTCGTTTCTTTCATGTTAAAGGTATGAGAACTGTCTGAAGTTTGTTTCCTCAACCAAAGAGGAGAATTTGTACAGGAAGTTGCAGACCTGAGGGAATAAATAACTTGAAGAGTATTAGACCAAGAGGAGAAGCTGCCAGGATGGCTGCAATGGCCTACAGACAAAGGAATTTGCTTCAGAGGTCTGAAAATGTCTGTAAGAAGGGGGTCTTGCAGCTCATCAGGCTGCTGGACATCACAGTATATGTTAAGTGAAGAAGCAAACAACTGTTCAATCAAGTGAAAAAAAAAGAGGTTAGTGAGAGGAGATGACCCACAATCTCACGGCTGAACTGAGGGACAAATGTAGGAGAGCTCTAGCAAAGATACAGGAATGGAAATTTCCTGCAGCTGAACTGAAACCACAACTCAAAGGGTATAGGGGCAGCAGGCTGGAGGAACTAACCCACACCTCACATGGCTGTGAGAGCAGTGGCAAGGTTTATGACTGCATTTTTCAAGCTGGGAGTAGTCCCTACAATTAGAGACCAGAACATACGTGTAGAAAGAGGGAAGCAGTGATCCGAGCAACCAGGTCTATGGCTGCAAAGGAATATGCACTGGGACAGGCTGGAAGGCTTGTGTAATTGAAGCACTGCATGTAATCAAAGAAATGGAATAAAATGCAGCAAGGGTGTTGGAGTAAATTGTTTCTGCCTGACCTGGAATCTTTATTTGATGAGATAAAAATGGGGTTTTCTGCCTCAATCTAGACTTGAGCAAAGCGTTTGAATTTCATGTGGGGAAATTGTTAAACCAAAGGAAATCTTGATATTAAAAAGAGGATATAGCTTATTGGGAGATAACTACAGGTTGTGCTGAAGGCAGGATTGACATGTTGAAGCAAGGTTACCAGCAGGTTTCTTGGTACTCAATTAATCGCTAATGCTGTTGACACAAAAACATCAAAACGTGGTAGGAAGACTTGGTGATGAGCAAAGCCATGAGCTTTCCTCTATATGGAGGAGAATCTGCAAGTGGGAGAAGGATAACATGGCTGGAGAGCTGAGCAGTGAGAATAGGAAGATGGAAGGGTGCAAATTCAGAACAAGAGCTAAGACTAAAACCTTATCTGAAATACCGTATGCAGTTCTTGTCTTCCTCCAAAAAAGATGAATTTGTATTGAAGTAGAGTCAGTTGTTAAGATCAGGGAAGTGGAGAAGCTATTTTATGAGAGAAGCTGTCTTATTTGGACAAGTGAAATGAAGACTGAGAGGGAATATGATCCTGCTTCTATAAAGAAATTGGAGAGAAGAATAGGGTAAACAGGGAGTTTAGAAGAGCTTTTTAAGCTAAAAGATAATGTTGGCAGATGAACAAGTGGGTATACACTGGCCATGAATAAATTTAAACTGAAAATTAGAGGAGTTGTCTGGGATATGAGATTGTGGACAAGCTTCCCAACCTGAGGAAAGGGAGCAAAAATATAACTTTTTTTTAGGACAGATACTAATAATTAACGGGCTGTCTATCTAGTTTCTGCCTGTGTGTACACTTCTATGATGCCCTCCCATTCCCCATAAACTGGCTGTTTTTTCCCCATAAAGATGGGCTGTCTTTACTGGTTGTGCTGGGGAGCTGCTACTACAGCATGCTTGAACTAGAGTGATTATATCTCACAGATGAGGTGTCTCATGTGGACTCGTCATAAAAATAATCATTCAATTAATGGGGTGTTTATTTAATGAGTCTCCTTTTTTTGTCTCCTTGTCTTCAAGTGACAAGCAGAAAAAAAAGAAGGGAAATGAGGGAAAAGAGACTGCCAATTTAGAAAGTCTTTGCTAAAAATATTTAATGAAGAATTGTTTTGAACACTGTCTTTGAGTCTTTTTTTGATTCCTTTGAAGAAATGTTTTCTGTTTGTCAGACATTTCCAAGATGTAGACTTGGTGTAAGAGCCCACTGGGGTACTTTTCCATGTGCCAACTCATAGAATCATTTAGGGTTGGAAAAGACCTTCAAGTCCAACCATCCAAATGACCTACCAAGCCTCACCACTAAACTATGTCTCCTAGTTCCACATCTATACATCTCTTAATTAATCCCGGGGATGGGATGTCTGTCACTTCCACGGGCAGCCCCTTCCAATGCTTCATCATCTCCATAAAGAAACTCTTCCTGATAGCCAGTCTGAACAGTGGATATGGATTTGTTGCATCGTGATACTGTCCCTGTTTCTTTAGTGTTGTTTAGATCCAAGAATTTGAAGGAAGTGCTAGCAGTTTCTTGTCTGTTTCTTTGTTACAGGTAGTTTTGAATTGCTGTGAGGGCAAATCCCAGAGGGAAGCCATGGACAATCTGCTCAAGAAAGTGGAAGAGGAGAAAACCCTGAAAGCTGAAAGTTTGGTCAAGCTTCTCAGGGCTGTGAAAGCGTCATTCCCTGGTCTCCATCTTTTACTGGACAACTTGGAGGTAAAAGCAAACATCTCTGATGGCAAAGGTATGATGGCTACATTAAATTCACATGTATGGGGGCATAGTGAAGGGAATTTTCAGGAAGTCTGTATGGCTTTTTGCACCTCGCTGTGCTCTTACAATCCTAATTTCGCTTCAGGGGAATAGGATGCCCATTTTATGCAAACAAAACAGATCTGGGACCATTGATTTGAGAGGGCTGGACTACAAAACAGCCCAGTGCATTGCAATGAAAGTTGCATTGGGGAGGATCAAGTTAGATATTAGGAAAAATTAGGAGAAATTGATTCTCAGAAAGAGTGATGAGGTATTGGAATGGGCTGCCCAGGGAGGTGGTGAAGTCACCATCCCTGGAAGTGTTCAAGAACCATGGAGATGTGGCACTGAGGAATGTGGTTAGTGAGCACGATGGGCATGGGTTGGGGTGGGACTGGGTGATCTTGGTGGTCTTTTCCAACCTTAATGACTCTGTTATGGTCACTGATTTGTAATCTTCTGGGTGTCCCACATTCAGTGGCCCCATTAGACATTTTGGAGTGCTAGTCCCCTTGTTGCTGGGTGTGGGTTTTTTGGGTTTTTTTTGCTTGCCTGTGGTGCTGCCAGGACTTGGACTCCTCATCTTTCCACTGGTGGAACAGCTTTCCAAGTATGAGTGGGTGTAGGCACAAGTCTGAGCAATTCAGATAGACTAGCAAATTTCACCAGCTCTGAAGTCACTAAAAAATTAAAAACTAAATTAATATGCAGTGAAATGTAAATTACTGTTTAATAGAAAGCAAAACTGCACTCATAATGCTGATAACTTCCTCTGTAGCAAACATTCCCGACAGGCAATTTGCTTTGTCATTTGTTAAGCACGATTGCTTTCTTGAAACATCAGACTCCCAACATGCTTAATTATCTAGTGGTAATACCCATTCCAAGGAGGAGCATTCCTTAATTACATAGAGTTGAATCTTCTCAAATTGCAGCTTGAACAAACAGAAGCACAAATATTTCTTATCATGGAAATGAAGAGGGAGGGAATGATCTGAGCCGCCAACGGCTGCCTTTGCTGTCCTGTGCTGTGGTGCTAACAGACTCACATGGAGCTCACAGCAGAGCTGAGTGCATTTGTGGCAACTCAAATCTGTGTAATAAAATCAGAAGCATTTTGATAGGAGAAGGGGAGAAATATAAAAACATAGGATCACTTGAGTTGGAATGAACCATTAAAGGCCATCTGGTCCAACCCCCTGCAGTGAGCAGGGACAACCACAGTGCTTAGAGCCCCTCCAACCTGACCTGAATGTCTCCACGGATGGGGCACCCACTGCCTTTCCTTTTATTTGTTATCTGTGCCCTGATCTATGTGGGGTGCATGCAAGTCAAAACTTGCAGAGCTAAATGAGATTCTCTTAACTTCACCAAGGAGCAACTAAGCTGTCTCCAAAAGATCTTTGTCCAGGGAGTTTTTCTTATAAGCTCAAAATCATCCATTGATTATTCCACAGATTGCCACTGCTCCCTTCCCCACCTGGGAGAGCTTTCTCTTCTTACTTTGCATTGTTTGTATTCTGGGTCTCAAGGACTATATATTTTTTTCACCAACCAGTAGTTATTGTGAGTAATTGAACTTTCTGTTTGGTGCTGAACCAAAACGATTTAAAAACCTAAGCACGCAAACAAAAAAAACATGCACAGATGTCCTGGATGAACTACAGCTTTTTATTTTTGTTTCTCTTACAAAAGTGTAACTATGCATCTTCACCTCCAATTCTGTAACTCCAACAGTGGGAAAAAAAAAAAATGAAAAAAAAAACCTTTCAGGCTTTCAGGTTCATCTGTTTGGCAGTTCCCAGTTTTATTTATCAACTAGTCTGGGGATGAGTACAATCATAGATTATTTTGGGTACACAGCATATTGTCCCAAATCTTTCCATTACCCTGGGTGAAGGCTAGTCCTCTTCCTTGAGTTAGTTCATTGTGTTCTGCTACTGTGATGTCTACTAAGGACTGTGCTGTTACTCTGGAGTTACTGTGTCTCAGATTCATCAGGTCAAGTCTGGAATCAGAAGTATGAGGAACAAATTAGGCTAAAGTTGTATTTTTTTGTGCATAAGAGAGAAGAGGGTGTTACTGCTATTTTGCAATCCCAAGTCTGGTTTGTGTTCTCTTAACATTTTCACCAAAGACAACTCAGCCCACTCAGTTCTTGATTATGTTGAACCATATGGGTGTTTGCAAAATGTTGCTGTGTTTGATAGTTGCACACCGCTGAGACGGAGTGTGCTGCAGAACTCCTTCGTGGTGGAGTGGATCTAAGACTCAATTAAAAACTGCTTTCAATGAAACTGAAGTTAGGAGTTATTGGGAACTTCTTGATAGCAGGACATCAGAATAGACTGAAAAACATCTTGAAGTGTTGTCTTGACATACAGAACCACACATTTACCCACCCTACTTGGCTGTAAACGAAGGTGAAACCAAATGTCCTGAGAGTAATTGGTTGGCAGCCCTGCCTGTGGCAAATGTCTTGGAACAAGATGATCTTTGAGGTCCCTTCTAACCCAAGTCATCCTATGACAAGGGAGATCTGGCAACCTTGGTGTTTTCAAGCCCTCTGTAGCTCTTGAAGCCCTTTGGGAAGATGCTGTGGTTGAGCTGTTCTTATTCCTTCACTTGCATTCAGCCAAATGGAGTTTGGAGGATTATGGAGCCCAACTGCTGAGACGATACCAAGAAAGGTTAGTGGAGCACCTCACGGACACCCAGACACTGCTGCATGGCATTTCTGCTGCACAGAGCCTGGCTCCTGCTGACAGAGAGGTAAGCAGTCTCCTGTCTGTGTGTTAAAGCTGATACTGAAAGTAAGGTGTCACAAGGACTTGATTTACTGGTTGTCATGGCTTGGTTTTGGGGCAGTTCTCCGGCAGGATTCAATTTAAAGATTCCTCCTTAGCATCAGATAATGGGAATGAAGCAGTTGTGTGCAGGAAGGTGAAGATGGGTGAGGAAGAATGGCTGATCTGGGGACTGAGGAGAGATGAAGCAAGGAAATGTCCAGTGTGTTTCAGCAAAAGGTTGGGCTTTGAAGTGGTTGTTGCTTGGCTTGTATTGTGAGCCAGGTCTCAAGCAGGGCAGGAGTAAGGGAAGGCTGGGGCTGGGACAAACCATGGCCTTGGCTAGGGCTGTGCTGGGCAGATGGATGAAGTCACTCGTTAGCACCTCACTGACAATCTTTTGAAGGCAATGGAACAGATTGTGAAGTGTGAGACCGGCTCAGGTGGCTTCATCTCACTCGTGTCTGCGGCACTGGAGGAGCAGTCTCTGTCTGTTTCTGTGGTCTGGCAGCTGCTGCTGGCTGTGCGAGAGGCCGAGCTGCCGCTGAACATGCTCATGGAGGAGATCCAGAAAGAACCGGGCGCAGAGCTTTTCTTCCAAGCAGGTAATGGCCTCAGTCTCCTCTGCACTTTTCCCACTGCTGGCAGAATGTACTTTCTAACTCCTTCCTCCCCTCTGCTGCAACTTTCACAGACCCTTTCACACTCCTCCCTTTGGTGTCTGGAAGTACTTTTTTTCCAGTGTGTGTCAAAAGCTCGTGTCTTTTTTGAAATAGTCAATTGGTTATATGCTGGAAAAACACTTCCACAAATGCCACTACTTTGTTTGTGGCTCTGTGTGTTACAAGGGCTATAAGGTTTTGTTGTGAGCAAACCTTTTGAGAGCTGGCTGCCATTGTGTGCTAAAAAGCAGCTGAAGGCACATCAGATTGAAAACATGGGTTAAACTGGAGGTCTGTGTGCAGCCTCTCCCCTGTCCTCCCAAGAGCTCTGGCCTCTGGCTTTGAGTTTCCCTGCCAGCTGTGGGAATCTGTCATTGCATTTTCCTACTTGAAAACATAACCCGTGCTCCCCCCTCCCTGCACAGTTGCTGAAATCTCATGAAAATTAATGGATTTGGGATGAATGAGAGGGAGGAGGCTGTGCATGTGTCTGTACATGAAGCTGAGGTTCACTTGCCCATGGTCAAATGCCTGTAGGATAGCTATCTACATCTGAACTCTTTTGTCTCTGTGCTCAGTGTAGAGAAATCAGCACTTCTGGTGCATGATGCATGTGACTCCTTTTTATGTGATATCCTTGGATGAGGCATCAGTCTGCAAAATGTCAAAATGGGATATCTCGAACTAGGGGAGAAAAGAAATCCTGTGTGTTGGGACAGTTGTGCTTGCCTTTTGAGATTGTTAGCATCTCATTCAATAATGTGCTTTGGAAAACCTGATCTTCTCACTCAGTGTTGTACAAACACTGAGAAGTGAGGTCTGCCAGATTGCTGTGTTTTAGGCTGGATGTCTGTGAGACAGTGAATGTAACCAAAGTTTGCCTGGAGCTGCTCCCTGTTTCCTGCTCCATAAAGAAAGGACTCCTGCTGTTAACAGATCACCTTTAGCTAAGCAAAGCTACGTTTAGGTTCTCCTTGCATATTGAGTTTTTCATATTGGGTTTTTACATACTTTTTATTTTCTTCTTCAGTTGCCACCAGTGAAAGCACAGCCATTGAAATCATCCTGCGGCACAGTGAGCTCATCTCAGAGGCCATTAAGCAGAGAGCAAACATGGAGGGCTTGGCTCCAGGTGAAGCAGGACTCACAGAAGCAGTGAAAGAGGTACGAAGGGGTGATGCAGTGCGTTCCCCCTTTTGGAGCCAGCACTGTTTGCATTCTAGAGAAAGTTATGCATGAAAGACAAATTTACAGATTGGGTAAACTCAGTGCTGTAAGGCATTGAGAAACCTCTCTTTTGATGGAGGTGGTTTTAAGTAAGCTAATGCCAAATCAGAAAGTCTGAGAATTGATTTATTGTAACTTGTTTTAGTCCAGAAATTCTCTCTGCTCATGCTCGTACATCAGTGGAAGGACAAAGACTTGTTTGGAAAGATAATTTTTTTTCCTTGTTTCTCGGAGAAGCTTCCCAGCAGTAAAGATGAAACAGAAAAAGGGAAACTGCCCTCATTCCCAGACCGTCCTGACCCTTGACAGCCCAGATTTTCTGTCTCGTGATGTTTTCTTCTTTTTACTTCTCTAGCTACTGAGTATTTCTGCTCAAAAGGAAAGCTCAGAGGCCTCCTTGAAAGCAGCTTTGAGTACAGCACAGGAGAAGTCTGTTCCAGCCATCAAGATCTGTCAGCTGCTGTGCAATGTCCATGAGTCTTTCCCAGACTTGCAGCCAGTGATGCAGGAGCTAGGGCAAGTGGGTAAGGAATGAACAGACTTTCATCTTTCTGTAGTGGGTTACATATAGCACTGTGAGTTTTGGCGAGTTTGAGTGGTAGCAGACAGCAGTATCCTGGTGCTATAATGTGCTGACTTGCTGTATGTGCAGATACTTCACAGGCTGATTGTGAAAAGCTCACATCCGAGTGCACTTGTCTCATGAAAGGATGACAGTGATGGTGCACTTTGTAGTCCCAGACTATTCCCTGAGTTAATTGTCTTACCGTGCCTTAATTTGGTTTTGCTATATGTACATTTTCCAGAGCAAATGATCCCACAGGAGAGTCCCACAGCAGTAGGTGAGTGTTATGTACTGTAGCAGTTTGACAAAGGTATGAGTGGAGCATATGCAGATAGCAATTTCCTGAACTTCAGAAACAAATGCATATCAATAATGGTGTATGAGACCCTGCCCTGAGCTATGGAATTATTTCCAGCTGAGCTGAATTGTGTCTCTGCATCCATCATTTGAAGGAAAAATGCTTAACAGGATTTGGTGCTTTAATGAAAAAGATAACAGAGAACCAGAAAAGCAACTGCAGGTTTGCATTCTCTTGAAAAGGATGCAAATGTGGCTTGCTTCTTCTGTCGTCTCACATATGTTTTTATGTCACCACATTTCCCAGTGCATCCAAGTACAGATGTTTTGGGCTGCACAGTCCGATGGGACGTACACAATGTGTTTTTTATCTGAGCACGGATGCTGATTCAGCTCAGTCCATCTCCATTTACTTGTGGTGCCAGAGCTGCTTAGCATAGGCACAGTGTGGGAATACTCACAGATTGCTGGCTAGTTAGAGTAAGCAGCCTGTTATTAGTATCTTGCCTTTTTGTAAGGGAAATTGATTTGAAAATTTGGGTCAGGACCATAGCTGGATGCATGAACGCCAGCCTACTGGCTTTGACATTTGCCATTGTTTCATGTTTGTCAGTGACAAGCAAAGCAAATGTTCCCTGTATGCCAGGAAGGGGCAGAGAAAGAGTGGCCATTCATCAGCCTGCCTCTATTTGTGAGCAATAGGAAAAAGCTGTTAGGGTGGTAGATGGGTTTGGATGCATGCATAGAAGGAATCAAGGACTGCTTATAGGACTCCCTTAGCATAAATGGTCTCCCTGTGAAATGTCCTGTGCTGTATATTCAGTATTCATACCAGTTCAAATCTAGTTTTCCCCTCTTAAAACTCTGTAAGAGCTGCTGCCAATCCAGCTGGCCTTTCTGTCTGGTCATGACTCTGATGAGGATTTCCAGAAGAAAGGTGATTCCTTCTCATCTGCCATTCCTTCTCTGTCCCCTGCTGAAGCTCCAGTCACTTGCTTCACTTGCCTTAACCCTAACTGACTGTGGGATGTACTGAGACTGATGCCCTGGTGGCTCTAGAAGAGGTAGGCCAACAGAAAACACACGTGTCTTTGAAGGTGCAGTCCACCTTAGCTGCTGGACACCTTGCAGTGCTTACCAATGAGGGACTTGGGGAGTCAGCTAAATTGCTCTGACAGATGCCTGCTTCTCTGGCACCAATATCAAAGAGAACAGACTGCTGTTACTGAGCGTCTTGCAGGGCTTCAAGCCAAGGAGAGGCTGGGACATAAGCAAGCAAGAAACAACATCAAAAACAAAAGGACTGGAAAAATGGTATCTGCTTGGCAAAAACATGTATTTTGTGTGAATCGATCCGAGGAGAATTGCCAGTCACTGGTCTCTTTTTGGCATCTAATGATCTTTGTATTGACATTCCATATCTTAATTTTAAGACTAATCTCCTCAGCTCTGATATCACAGCTTAACAGCCCTGAGTGTTGCAGGTGGCGTTCTGGATCAGTAGCCATGTGGCTCTCAGCGTGAAACATGAATGATAACTGAGGGCCTCATGTTTGAGGAATGTGAGCTTCTGCTTAAAACAGAGAAAATCTTACGTTTCTGAAGACCATACGTGCTCGAAGAAGTACATACAATTTGCATTTCCATTGGAAAGCTATCTTTTTTTACATCTTTGCCACAAAAAGAAAGAAGAGATATCTCTGATACCTGAGCTGAGCACCTTGGAAAGCAACAGGGCTTCCTGTGGAGGAATCTGCATCCATGCTCAACCTCATTCAACATCATCAAAATAACAAGTCAGTTTCTCTGATGGAGGTATGATATGAAGTCTATTGGTTTTTCCCACTTCTGTAGATGGAACACTCTTAATGCTTCAGCTGATGCTTGCAAAGACAAGATTTAGCTGTCTCAACTATCACTTCAATATTGAGCTGCTTCCCAGGACTTTTTAGAGTAACTTCTTGGAAGATCTTATTTATCAAGGTATGCCTAATTTTCAAATTTCAGAAATGTGTCAAGAACTCCAGATAATGAAGTTTTCCTCTGCATAATCTTGAGTTTAAAAAACACAATTGAGATTTAACGTGGACCTGAAACAGCTCCTGGAATCCAAGAGTCTGCAAGCAAAACTTTATTCTTTCCTGTAAAGGTTTTGCTCGTTTCCCCCATGCTTGTCAGCTACCATTCTAATGACCATCAGGTGCTCACTGACCCAGGATAGATGCAAAAAATTAGGTGGAATTTTATTCCAGCTTGAAGAAGTGGGAGACAAATGGCCGTACATAAAGAATTTTTTGCTTCTGGAGTCTGGTATCTGCCATGAATTGCAGGTAGAGTAGATCAGCCACCGGGATTATCAGCTTAGCAGAAAGCTTATAAAAGAGAAAGAGAACTCATAAGGTGATGCACCATAATTACCAGCAGGGCTTTTCTTTTAGTACTGGTGTTTTTGCCACGAGAGAACACAAAGCAGAATGAAGTCCTGGAGGACTCCACAGTCAGCAATTCCTGCCTGAGGCATTTCTGATGTATACAGACCTACCATCCAAGAAGTGTGTGTTGTACTGGCACAGGAATACAGGGTGTTTGTACCTACTCATTGATTACACATGATCTGCTTCAGCTTTCATTCAGAACAGCTCTCTGGTGGTGGTAGCATCACCCTGCAGATACAGAGGGTCAATCCTTAACGTTTTTCACCATGAAGGTGAGCTCTCCCTGCCTTTATAACTTAGTCTTCTGCTGTTGTGTAGGCTGAACGCTTACCTGTACCTCTCCTAGGGCCATATTCCAGCACATCTGTATCCTGATTTAGTTCTTGAAATACTCTGGACTGTCCATCCCTGAGATCCTGAGCAGCACTATCGCAGGCTTAAGAGCCAGAGCACCGTAAGCTAGCACTTGGCCCAATAGTCTATGGCAAACTTGCTCTCTTTTGTCTCATTCAGACTATGCTCCTGCTGCTGTGGCATTTCCAGGCATATCCAGTTCTGGCTTCTTTAGCATGCATATCTTCATCCACATTCATCCCTTTCTGATGTTCAACATTTCAAGATTCTCGTTTGCTTAAATAAAAAAAACTGTCAGTGTTGGTTATAGGGATGAGGGAAGAGACCTTAGGGGTGAAGAGTGTGTATTGCTGTCTTGACAGAGGAGGACAAACTGCACAACAGTCTTATAGTCTGTTTTATTCCCTTGACATATTCAGGGGCTGATGGGTCACCACTTGACATCTTAACATTTCTGAGTTGGTGTCCATTGGAATATGTCAATAGGTTTCTGGTTGGTTGGAAATTTGGGCTTATATCACTGTGCAGGGAGAAAATTTTGCTGAGCTCTTCCTGTAATGAGGAGGGCAGCAATGAAGTTTTGCAAATATGGGCTGAATTTCCTGTGCATTGGCAAAATAACTCTGCAGTGGTTTCCATGACCACAGAATTGCATGGTTCTCATTATAACAAAGGAGCCAAATATATCTGTTTGTATTTTGATTTCTTCCATATGCGTATTCCATGTGGGTCTTTTCTGTAGATTGAGAACCTTGTGCTTTTCGAAATGATGACATTACAGGGACTTGGAAAAGCATTAGACTTTTAAAGAAATGAATGTAATGAGTGACTTAAAATACCCCAGGGCCCTAACCAGAAGACTTGAAAGGATTGTAGCAAGACTGTGTGTTCTCTTTAAAAGAGTTTGTGTTTGGAAAGTATTCCTGAGATTTCTTACGATTTTAGTGGCTAGATATCCACTGTCAATGCCTGACCCAGTGGCACAACATCATACCCGAGGCTCAGATCTTCAAACATTTCAGCACGAGCCCAACATCACGTGTCTGAGCTGGTGGCAGAGTCTTAGAAACAACAGTTATTTCTGTTCTTGCCAGGGGAAGAATGAGCTCTTTGAAAAATGTGGCTGTTGCTCTGACATCTAATTGAACCCCTGGTACACGTGTGTGGAATTCAGGGGTTACTCCATGCCTCGTACCATGGGTTACCATGACCACGTTTGGGCAGAGCTGTGAACCAGTGCTGTGTTGGATAGCGTATCCCCTGAGCATCTCTTGCATGTGCATTCTTGCCCCATAGGGATGACTTGCTGTGTAGGAGTGTTCAGGAGATGGGAGACCGGGGGTTTGGTACTCAGGCCTGGTCACCTCTCAAGCAGGAGCTGCTTTTTACACAGGGCTCTTGACTGAGGGAAGTGGAGGGAAACCTGGAATCAGGAAGTGGAAAGTGAACAGTGAATCCCAAGTGGAAGCTCTGGACAAAGAAGAGGACAAGGCAGGAGGTGCTGCATTCAAGGAACAGAAGGAGCCGCAAGAGAAAGCATCTTCCAAGAAGGATTTCATCTGCAAAGCCTGTGAGAAGAGCTTCCACTTCTACTGCCGCCTGAAGGTGCACATGAAACGTTGTCGGGTGGCCAGAGGAAAGCAAATCCAGTGTAAGGAATGCACTGAAGTCAAATCGACAAAGAAGGAGCTGGAGAAGCATCAGCTGGAGGTCCATGGAGAGGTGGGCATGTCCAAGAAGAAGAAGAAGCGTCTTCCTGTGACTTGTGACATCTGTGGCAGAGAGTTTGCTCATGCTTCAGGTAGGGTTGATGATAGCAGGGAGGAAAGGGGTGTTTGTTTTAGGGCCCTGTGCACACACCGGGGAAACCTGGATGACATAATAAAATGATAATCTGTAATCTCCTCCTCCTCCCCGCAGCTCTGTGAGTGCCACGTGTGGGAAATGCAGCTCAGCTTGTTTCTCCTGCCCTACTGAGCACAACTGCTTTCTGATTAGTTCTTCCCTAATTGGTTTTCCACATGGCTCATCAAGGAAAAGTGGGGCTACTGGTGAATTTAAAAGCCTCTAAAAATAATTGAGCTGTTCCAGCCCTGCGGCTGACTTAGCAGGGCCAGCAAGAGGTGTGCAAGCTCCCAGCCCTCCTTGTGGCCAGATCTCAGTGCCCTGTGTCTGTTGGGATGAGTGAAACAGCAGGAGGTGCTTCTGGCTGGGCTGTGGGAGCTGGCACTGGGTTGCTGTACACTAACGTTGCACTGGTACTCCTCTTGTCCTCCTCTTGTCACCAGGGATGCAGTATCACAAGCTGACTGAGCATTTTGACGAAAAGCCCTTCTCCTGTGAGAAATGTGGGGCCAAGTTTGCAGCCAACTCCACGCTGAAGAATCACCTGCGGCTGCACACCGGGGACCGGCCCTTTGTGTGCAAGCACTGCCTGATGACCTTCATGCAGGCCTCGGCCCTCGCCTACCACACCAAGAAGAAGCATTCTGAGGGTGAGTCTTCCCCACAGGAGCCCATCCCTAGTTGGGGTGTGAGGCTTGGCTTGTCCCATCCACTCCTTCCTGCCCTGCTTCTTCATCTGCCTCCTTGCTGCTGGCCTCTTTCCTGGTTTGTGCATTTTGGGAGAGCCCAGGCAGCAAGCTGCTCTCAGATCTCCTTCACTTGTGTGGTTTCAGCTGCTGACCCTTCTCAGTCCCAGCACTGCCTCTGCTCCATTCTATCTTCTCCATGTTAGAAGCTTGCTTCCTGTTAAAGGGATCTTCCTCTTTCTCTTGTTTTTCTACTGGGTAGCTCTGCTCTGTCCCTTCATATCTAAATTCCTGCAGTGTGGCTGCCTCCCTCTGGACCTCCTGCCTTCTCCCATCACTCCCTCTGGCTGAATTTCCTATAATGTTTCACATCAGCTCCTACACTCAGTCCCTTCCACAGGCAGGGCTTAGCCATGCCCATTTCAGCTCATGACTGCAGAGGATGTGTCACTGTGTTTGTAATTAATATGCTCAGGCATTACAATGTTGCATGAGTGCCATGCACTTGGGCAATTAGTTTTGAATGTGAGACACGCCAACGTGTATAATACCTCCAGACACTCAAGGTCTCTGCTAATTGAATACTCCTTGTGCAGGCGTGATTTCCTCTAGGACCTTTTCAACTTAGTATTGAATAGATCTGACTACCCCACGAAAGCCTGTGTAGTTTGCAGTCTTGCAGAATCATAGAGTGGCTTGGGTTGGAAGGGACCTTAAAGCCCATCCCATGGGCTGGTTGCCCCCCAGCAGATCAGGTTCCCCAGGTCCTTGAGCACCTGCAGGGATGGGACACCTGAACAGCAGAGCCAGGGCCTCGCTGCTCTCTTCAGTGAAAGTTTCTCTTCAAAGCTGACCTAAATCCCTGTTTTAGTTTAAAGCCATTCCCCTTTATCCTATTCCTGCAGGGAAGATGTATGCCTGCCAGTACTGCGATGCTGTGTTTGCCCAGTCCATCGAGCTCTCACGCCATGTTCGAACCCACACAGGGGACAAGCCGTACGTCTGCCGGGAGTGTGGGAAGGGCTTTCGCCAGGCCAATGGGCTCTCCATCCACCTCCGGTCCTTTCACAGTGAGTGTGACCAGCTGTCTCCCCAGTTTTGGGCAGCCCAGCCTGCAAGGCACGGCTTCTGCATGGCTGTGGCCGGTGGACACACGTGCAGGTATTGCTAGTTTCCAGACTGGCTTGGTATCTCATGTTTGGGTGCTGTGAATAGGGTTATCTCAAAGAAAACATCAGAGCTGGCTTCCAGCAGACTATGGGCTGCTGGGAATTCAACATAGGAAGCTTTAGGTGCATGCAAGGCCAAAACCTAAGTGTTATTTTTCATCTGAGAACTAACAAACATTTCTTTCCCTTCTCTTTCCCCATTCTATGAATTCTCTTCTGAACTCATTTCTTTTTTCATTGCATTCTTAATCTCCTCTGTCTTTGTGGCATCCCTGGGCACCAGACATTGAAGATCCCTACGATTGCAGGAAGTGCCGGATGAGTTTTGCCACCCTGCAGGAACACCGCAAGCACATCCACGAAGTCCACTCCCGAGAGTACCACCCCTGCCCTGACTGCTCCAAAGTCTTCAGTGCCCCATCCCTCCTGGAGCGCCACATGGTGACCCATGTTGGAGGAAAGCCCTTCAGCTGTGGCACCTGCAACAAAGCTTACCAGGTGAGCTAGGGCAGCAAGGATTTAGCCTGGTGTAGTGGAGATTGCTGTTGCCTGTTACTGCATGAGGACATCTCCTCTGGCCATGTGCACTGAGTGTCATCAGTAGAGGAAAAAGTTGCACATAGGAGGCAGAAACTATAGAGAAAAGGCAGGTCCATGGAGACAGATTGGCTGTGATTGCAGGAGGACTGTGTACTTGCCTGTCCAGACCCTCAGGAATCTATTTCACCTAAATTTCTAGCTGCCAAGAACTATAGGAATAAAAATACTCATATTGCGAATGGCATGCTACAGTGGGAGTGTGTGTGGGAGCACATTCTTACAAGGCAACAGAAATTCGAAAGGAGACCTACAGTGAGTAGTGAAATGGGGATGAGGGATTCTGCAGTGTTCAGCTCTTCAGGGGGTAATGGAGAAGAAATGTGGTGTTGGCTGTTGTCCTGTGGGAAGATGTGTGGGTCTGACTGGTGACTTGTATCAGCTGAGCACAGTCCTGCTCTTACTGTTGCTTTCCATGCACAGCTTCTTGCTGCTGGAGCAGCTTTGGGTTGTAACCACAATTTGGTCCTTATCATTGCAGCAGTTGTCAGGGTTATGGTATCACAACCGGACCCACCATCCTGATGTCTTTGCAGCTCAGAATCACCGCTCCTCCAAGTTCTCTTCCTTGCAGTGCAACTCCTGTGACAAAACCTTCTCCAGCACTGCTGCTCACCGAAGGCACGTAAAGGCAGAGCACTCAGGTAACAGCCCATTTCTTAGCCAGCAACAGCATGTGCTGACTGCTGGCAGAGAGGTAGCAATAATTCTTACAGGACAAGTTTGTGCCTTATGTTTACTTGCAAATTCTCTGTATCCCATAGCAGGGGCAAGTCTCATCTCAGCAACTTGCAGCTCAGCTGCTCTTGGCTTCTTCTTCCCCTACCTTGTCTCCAAAGGTGCCCCCTGTATCTGTATGCAGATGTGTTGCTGAAGTGTTAACAAAGCCCTCGTCCAGAAGCACTGTCTCTTGTAGAAGACCTTTGGTGCACACTTTTCTCTTCATGATCTTGTTTGCAGATGTGAAGTTCCATGACTGTGAGATGTGCAAGGAGCAGTTTCCCACACTGGCTCTCCTGCAGGTCCACGTGAAGTACCGGCACTCAGGTGTGTTACCTCTGCTGTTACTCACATTACTTGGGGTTTAGGTGGTGTCCTGTAGTACTGGACAGAGAGTTAAGAGAGCTAAGTACAGGTTAAGAGATATCAGCATGCGGAAACAAGGAACTGAACCCATGCAGTAAGTCCCCAGTGGGTTTCAGCCCTGCACATCTTGGTCATTTGCAGCTCCCTGTGCCCTCAGACTGGCCCTGGCCATTGCACCCCAGGCTCAGAGTGATGCATCTTCCCCAGGGTCAGAGCCGTTTCACTGCTTGTACTGCTCAGCCTCCTTCTGCTTCCCAGGGGCCCTGCAGCACCACGTCACCACTGAGCACTTCAAGCAGGCAGAGAGCACCTTCACATGTGGGCTCTGCGGGGAGCTCTTCACCTCCCAGGGTGAGCTGGAGGGGCACTGCAGCGCTGAGCATCCCAAGGTCATCTTCACAGAGGCCCAAGCCACCACAGCCCAGGTTGTACAGGTAGAGACTGCTGTGTTTTGCAGCCCTCCCCTTTCAACCCTCTTGTTCTTTCCCAAATCCACTTTGTGATTACCTCTTTCTGCACTCCTGATTAGAGGCATCCAGGACATAAGCCTCTAAGCGCAGAGTGCTCTAGGGTTGGAGTGCTCTGTGCTAGTACAAGGCTGGCTTGCAGGAAGGCTCAAAGAAGATGCTGCAACACTTGCAGTCTGAGTTGGGTAGGGAAAAGATCTCAACTCACCACCATCATTCATTCCTTCCCCTCCATGCTTTCTTTCTTGCAGACTGCAACTCCCAGTGACAAATGTAATATTTCAGCCATCAGTGGAGATTAGCTCCTTGCATGAAGGAGCCCAGTATGTGGGATTCCCTGGGCTGCCATTCCTCTAGTGTGTAATCATAGTATCTTTATCGTCTATGACTGCTTATGGAGCTAAATTATAGCAATTTTATGGAGGTAAATATTTAAATGGTTCTTCCATTTTCTCTTTTGCATCACTGATATTTGGAGCTTTGGAGTTTACTATTAGCCTCAAGCCTATTGTAATTGCAGTCCTCTGGTGTGAAGCTTGAATATTACTACAGGAGCTGGGCTGGGAAAGATGTGCATAGCAAAGCGACCACAAGGAAAGCAGTGCAGTGTCTGACTCAGTTCATCTTGCACACAGGTGATTCAGACGTCAGAGCAAGGAGCAGCAGAACACATCATCTCTTTTGATGAGGCCCAGCTCACTGGCTCCCAAGTCTTTGTGACGTTGCCTGAATCCCAAGCAAGCCAAGCTGGTTCGGAGCTGGTGACGGTGTCTATGGAGGATTTGTTTGATGACAAAGTTACTCTGATTTGTGAAGAAACCAAGTGATAGTGAGCAGTGGGTGCTCATGTGTGGCACCTGGTGTGCACTGGACTGTTTCTGGAGCCGTACCTGGGCATGCTTCTCTGACAAGGGAGGTTCAGGTTTGGGATGTTTATTTGTATTTTTGGGAAAGCAACCCCATATATATGACCCTGACAAAAGAAATGATGTGCAGGAAAGACTGAATAGGTTTGTAGACATTCATAAGACACTAACAAAGTTATTTGTGTCTCAGAGCAGCACATGGGATGTTGCTTTGCGGAATGCATTCATGTACCTGCTGTAAAGCTTCTTTGGTGCTGGGAGGATGCAACATTCATTGCAGCACACTGGCCCCTTTAAGACTAAATTTCATCAAGTCTTTTTTTTTTTTTAATCTGCAGTTTCCTAAAATATAATCTGATAATTAATGGTTTGCTGAATCCATTATGAAGTGCAATTAGATAGATGCAGAGTTCCTGCGGCTCGGAGGGGACCGGTAGCATTTATCTTCCTTTCCCTAGTGCCAAAAGGTTGAACTCTGCCACTGCAATATTTACATACGGAGCGGTGATCCCTGCCACAGCCCTGCGGTGAGCAGCGCCTGCTTCATCACACAGCCCAGAGGGTGAACAGATTGAAGTTTTCCAGGAGGTTTTTGTGACAGCGTGATAGTTGGTCATTCCCGTTCCAGCTCGAATTGTGGAAGCAAACAGCAAGGAATGTGGTTTGTCCCCAGGGCTTTGCTGTGACAGCGGAAAGGAGGAAGTGTCACTCCCACTGAAATCAGGAATGACCAGGAGATGGTGCTCAAGGTCTTGAGTAGTGCCAGCGGACAGGTGTCTGCTCCGCCGAGAGCCAGCCCTGCTGCACTGTGCTCCATCAGCTCCTGCCAGGCTGAAGCTCAGCCCCAGGCCCTGCGAATTGCTGCATAAAGAAGAGCCTGGAGCTGGAGGGGCTAAAACACAGATGCTGCTGGGGTGAAGCAGAGAGGCTGGCACCCTGCACTTAAGTCGGGCTGGAGCATGAGGTCACCCTGGATAGCACCATCCAATGGTTCTTCAACCACACCAATTAATGAGGGAGGTGGGTTTGTTCATCCTTGTGTGTTAATTGGTAACACTTAGGGTTAAGCTGGCACCTGCTTTCTGCACCACTGTCCCAACCCAGTGCCCACCCTGAGCACTGCAGAGCATTGGGAAGCAGACGGGGTGCTGCAGTGTGGCACAGCCTCCAGTGTGCAAATCCTGTGTTCTGGGATTAGCTTCTTTATTTATTATTTTTAACACGCAGCCCATCTGCGATGTGGTACCACTGCCCTGCCCAGGAACAAGGGGTGGTGGTGGCAGGAGCACTGAATATCAGTTGCAGAGAGCAGTGAGTTCCTGGGAGATGGGCTCGGTAACCTTTTGTAATGAAGGGGTTGGCTGGCTAATGGAGAGGGCTCGGTCACCTCTCCAGCAGCACTTAATGCCTCTAATCCGCCTGCAGTCCACTGCCTTGTTGCTGAGAGTCCCAGTGCTTCCTCATGCCCTGAGTTAAAGCAGTAATTGCTTCTCTTGCATCTCCAGCCAGACTGTAGCACACGGCTTCCACTTTGCCTCCCCTGCTCCGTTTGTGATTCCTCCAAGCAGGAAATGCATCCTGCCTTCTAATCAGACTCAGGCAAACCTGGTGAACTGAGCTAGCACTCACAAGGCATGCAGGCATGGTGTACCACCATTGGATCACTGTTTTGAAAGGGAACAGGGCTGGAGAGCACCCACGGGTCACACAGTATTTGTCATGAAGCCTGCTCTGGGGTTCTCTGTGCTTCCCAGAGCCTCTTGTAAACAATGGGTGGGGCAGGTGGGATGGTGTGGTGTGCATCCCCCTTATGAACATGAAATAGATGCCAATAAATGTGTTATTTTTCTTATTTTTCAGGTAGATGGGAGCTTCACCCCTCAGCTTGTTGTGAGAGATGGAGGCATCCTCCAAGAGACGGAGCTTGCTCTCCTCCTGGCTGCAGTCAGGTGAGCAGAGTTGTGCTGTGGGATTCCAGCTGCCTGCAGAGATAATCCCTGCCCCTCTAGCAGTGCCCAACCTGCTGTCAGGCATGACCATGCCTCTCCCTGACATGCAAATCCGCCTATTTTTTGCCCATGGAAGCCGTGGCCATATGCCACCACTCCACAGCACCGCTCTCCTTGGCACATTCACCCGCTGCACATTGAACCCGACGTCGTTTGCTCTTAGAGCATCCCCTGGCTGCTGTTATTTAGTCTGGTGACATGGGAACTTTTTCCAGCCTGCTTACAGATCACAGTGGATTTGGCTGTACACAGGAGTAGGTCAGGGGATCCCTGCGGCGCACGCGAGCTTCCATTTATCAACACGACGTTTCCCTTGCAGCAAGATGGGTTTCTGTTAGCAGTGAGATCCCTCTGCAGCTCCTCTCTCCCTGGCTAACACAGATAATCCTCTGCTATCTGCCACATCTCTGTGGGTCTGTTAAGCACACACAGTGCTGCTGTCCTTGCACACAGCCCGGGTAGGTTGTGAGATTCTGCACTCCCCCAAGCATGGGATGCTGTCAGGGTTTTATTGGAAGTCCAAACAAACAAAGCTGGAAGGAACAATGCTTCTGGTGGGGCCTTGGGTGCAAGGTTGGGTCTTTGCGTGGTTGACATGGCTTGACTTCAGCTCTGGAGGAGAGGGAGAGGGTGTTACCATTGCTGTATCCATTTGGGGCCCTCACGTGGTCACCCAGGCTGGGGCATTAGTGTAATGAGAGTCCAGCTGCATACACCCAGCTTCTCTCTGAGCATCCTTCAGGAAAATCAATGAGGAATAGGATTAGCCATGCTGGTCCAGCATGCTCGGGGTCTTCTCTTTGGTCCCATGCTCCAGAGGTGATCATCCTTTGCTGCTCACACAAACATTGCAACAAACAGTCCCTCCTGGTGGCCCCCCAGCCATAGGTCCTGTCCAGTCTCAAGCTCTCCTCTCCTGCAGAAGGAGGCAGTTGAGATTTGTGAGCGTTAGCTTCATTATTCAGCAATTAAAACGTTCTGGCCTCGTCACGACGCGGGAGTGCATTAATGATTTATAGCAGCATGCTTTGATTCGACGGCATAGGAGTGAACTTTGAGAGTGGTGAATTCTGCTGAAAGCCCAAATGCAGATCCCAAAATATTGTCCCTTGTTGGTCTGAGCCTGTCCCAACCCTCCTGTAGCCTTCGTCATCCTGTGCTTCCGTGGCATGACATGGTCAGCCAACATGGTGGAATGGGTTGGGGTTGGAATGGGTGATCTCAGATATCTGTTCCAACCTTAATGGTTCTATGGTTCCATGATGTGGGCAGTGGGCATGTTGGGATGGATTGGCAGTATCCCCGTTCACCTTATTCTTCCAGTTTCCCCCATTTCCTCCCTCAAATCCCTAGTATTCCCAACCCCCCACCCCATTTTCCCTGTTCCCTCCTGTTTCCCCTTTGCCAGAGCTGTGCCCACCCCATGTCTGGGTGGTTTTGGATATCCCCAAGAAGGAGGCACCAAGGAGAAGAAGATGGGAGATGGGAGGGTATGACAACATGGGTGATTATGGGGGGATGTGGGAAGCAGTTTAGGGTAAAAAGTGGGGGATGTGGGGTGGTGTTGGAGTGTCTTTATTGATTTATTACTGAGAGGAGATTGGATGTCCCTGTAGCCCAAAGGTGGGGTGCTGATCACATGACCCATAAACTGATATGACCCCATAACCCTGTACAATCCCATGTGATCCATAACCCCACTGATGCCCCCTGAACACCCTATAACTCTGTGACCTCTGATCCCATGTCACCTCTGGCCATGTCATGTAACCCCGTCGTTCCGTATGACCCTATAACTGTGACCCATAACCCCATCTGACCCCATAAACCCATGTAACCCCATAACCTCATATAACCCCATAACTCTGTGACCCTGCATGACCCTCATGTGATCTATAACCCCATGTCTTGACCTCAGTGTGGCCATATAACCAGCTTTGTTTGGGGTAAAGGTAATTCCTCCAAAATATGAGTCTGCCCTATAGCATCCCATAGTTGCCCCATAGAAGCTATGAGGTGGGCACCATGGGGTCTGAGCTGTGGGATAGGGGGCTATAAGAGCAATTATGGGACAGTTGCAAGATACTTCTGGGGCAAGCAAAATTTGTTTATGGAGTAGCTGTAGGGTAGTTGTAATGGCTGCTGTCACCCCATAGGGAGCTGGGGGGTGAACTTCTGGGTTTTAGGGCAGTTACAGGACACCTGTAGGAGGGCTGTAGGGGCAGCTGTGGGGCAGCAGACCCTCATCTAGGAGGGGCTGATGCTCCCCCACCTGCAGCAGATGGAACTGCTGCTGACCATGGGCTACAGACCCATTGGGCTGTTATAGGGTTGTTATGGGGGCACTATAGGGTGGCTCTGGGGTAGATATGGAGCAGACCTACACCGAGGATGGGCTGACATTCCCCCTCATGGAGTT
This sequence comes from Chrysolophus pictus, assembly GCA_037305975.1. NCBI lineage: Eukaryota > Metazoa > Chordata > Aves > Galliformes > Phasianidae > Chrysolophus > Chrysolophus pictus. Next base: position 6,171,017 of record CM074596.1, on the reverse strand, counting down.
GGTGATGGAGCTGCTACTAATTGTGAGCCATGGGCAGTTATGGGGCCATTGTACGTGGATTATGGGACAGCTCTGGGCAGGTTGTGGGACAGCTTTGGGGCAGGATGTTACCCAGCAAGGGCTACTTCTCCCCTGCATGCAGCTGGTGGTGGGACTGCTACTGACTATGAGACCCCATAGCCCCCCCTGACCCCATATTGCCCCCTGATTCTGTACAACCATACCATGGTGCAACTGAAGATCTGTGCCTTCCAGCCCCCAACACTGGGAGGACCTATGGGACCCCCCAGGACTCCATACAACCCCTTAGGACTCCCATAGCCACCTATAGAGTCTCATAATGCCGTGTATTCTCCCCTCTCCCTTTCATATAGACTTCCATAACCCACCCATAACTGCCCATAGACCCCCCTGGACCAATGTAACTGCCTCATACCTCCACAGTATTCACCCCCAAGACCCTGATAAGTCCCAGGACTCCCATAGAACCCTATACTTCCCTCCCCCCAGAGCCCCTTATCCCCCCATACTGCTCCCTGACCTCCATGTTGCCCCCCAGATCCTGTACAACTGCACCATTGTGCAGCTGGGGATCTGCACCTTCCAATCCCACTATGGGATCACGTCTCCCCATAGGATCCCCATATCCCCCGCAGTACCCCATTCTGTAGCTGCCCCTCAGCCCTGCAGCAGACCATCTAGAAGCCCATCCCTCCAGGTCATCCACAGCCCCCATATTTCCCCTCCAAGGCCCCTGTGGCTGCCCTGTAGCCCCTCAAGGACCCTCCTGGAACCCAATAGACCTCCCCCATAGCCACCCTAGCAGCTCACAGAGACCCATAGACGCTGTAAGGCATCCAGCCCCCAGCAGGGGGTTGGAGCTGGATGATCTTTAAGGTCCCTTCCACCCCAAACACACAGCCCCGGCACAGCCCATAGCCCATCTGGTGGAAAGAACACAGCCACAGTGGGGAACGGGGAATTTCCCAGGGCTGGGGACAAAAGGGTGGATGAGGACTGCAGACACCCGCATTGTGAATAGGGCTGAGGCACCGGAGGAAAGTGTATCTTTAAAAAGCGGATTATCTGGTTAAACAGAGGGCAGGGGGCTGGGCCAGGAGATAATGGGGTGTCTGTGACAGCTTTATTAGGAAGTGCCTAACGTCGGAGCGATTTCATGGCGGGGCTCAGAGTGACGAGTGGCTCCGGGAGCGCTCCGGTGACGCTGTCAGATGGGCTTAGGGACAACCGGCCCCTCTCTTTGCTGTAAGAGACAAAGGGAACAGCAGGGACCCGCAGCCCGCCGCCTGCCTTGAGTCCCTGCAGAGGGTGGGATCTGCTCTCTTTGCCTTTTTTGCAGGTTTTCCTCACGCCATCCCTTGCGTTGCCATTTTCTTTGAGGATGTAATGCACGCAGGGCATCTATGGGACCATAGATATATGGGTTGGAGGGACCTCAAAGATCATGGAACCATAGGCTGGTTGGATTGGAAAGGACATCAGAGACCCAATCAGCTCTCATGGACTTAGGGTGGCATTGACAGCCGCTCCAGTGCCCCAAGCAGCTCCTGTCACCTGGGCTCCCTGAAAGAAGGGGACAAGCCCTCATGCCAGTGAAGGTATTCCATCCTTGGCCCCACTGCTTGGCTTCGCCTGGTGCCCTGACCTCTGTCCTTCACCAGCACTGGCACTCAGATCTGTGACTTTCTGAGGTGACGCGCTGCCCCATTACTGGCCACGACCCCAAGCTGGCTGTGGCACTGATACTGCATTGCCTCTCCAGAATGCATTGAACCACCAAAAAGGGATCTGAAGCCACGTGTGTAGGTGTGCAGGGTCAGCTTCCCGTACACAGATTTTGATGCACGAGCCCCAGATTGGCTATTTTCCCCCAAACCTGCCGTTTCCCCCTGCCCACCCCACAGCCCTTCCCTTCCTGCGCCCAAATCCCACCGCCCTCACTTTCAACTTTTCCCCTCTCTCCTTCCCCCCCTCTGTAACAAATCGCCGAAAAGAGGGACGAGAAGAGGCTCCAATGACAGATGGAGCTGCTGCTGTCATCTCTCTTAACTGTCACCGAGAAAATCACACGGCGGCCACTGAAATTCAAATTAGAGTTTCGCTGAAGCTGCTAAAACTCATCAAAAGATATCTTTGAAGTCCACTGGCAGGCCGGTCATTTCTTTTAAATTAGTCCCTGTTGAAAATGAAATTGCAGGGAGTTGGTGTATTAGCATACGGGAGTGCGAGAGACAGCACAATGCTGCCTTTCCGGGGAGCAGAGGCAGTTTGCTCCCGCACAAAGACCACGCTCTGATTGCATTAGGATCAATGAAAGGGTCATTTCAAAGCTTCCCATTAACGGGGCTGGGCTGATGCTCAGGGGGAAGGCAGGGTTGTCCTCATGTCCCCGTGCCCTCCAAGCCAACCTCCTGGCTGCGCATTGTGAGCCTGTGTTAACGAGGAGCTGCCTCGTTAGTGGAGCTGGTTTGATGATGATGAGGGAGGTCCATCTTAGCTTGGCCAAGGAGCAGTGGCTGGCTGCTTTGGGGTGGTGGCCAGTGGCCCCAGGTAGAATTGTAGCATAGAATCATAGGAACATCATAGAGTCATGGAATGGTTTGAATTGGAAGGGACCCTAAAGGCCATCAGGTCCAACCCCCTTCAGTGAGCAGGGACACCCACAGCTCCATCAGTGCTCAGAGCCCCTCCAGCGTGATCTTGGGTGCCTGCAGGGATGGGGCACCAACCAGTGGAGATGAATGAGCATCTCCTATTAGTGAATATTTCCCAGCATGGACAAAACTTGGTTGATGTCCAGCTCCAGTTCAGCCCAACACAGGTATCTGCCCAGGAATATTGGCCCTGAGGATGAGTGCTGTCTTCTCTGTTATTCATCTCCCTCCTCCCTTCCCTTTTCCTTCTTCCCTTTTCCCTTTTCCCTTTTCCCTTTTTCTTTCCCTTCCCTCCCCTCCCCTTCCCTTCTCTTCCCCATTGCATGACACCATTCTGCCCTCCCCAAGGAGCTGAGCACAGTGCTTTGCCCACTAAGGGCCCTCCCCCAGCCCCACCACCCATCCCAGCATGCCCAGTTTCCCCTGCCTGCCCTAAATCTCTGCACAGCAGTTTTTCCACACCAGCTGCTAGTGGATTGAGCTATTCCAGTCATAACCGAGCTGATGAGGTGTGACTTTGAGTGGCATCGTGTACACTCCTGCATCGTCATGCATCGTGCCTTCAGGATCTCACGCAGCTCCAAGAGAGGTTCAGGATGGGTCAGCAGCAGAAGCATTTTCCCCATGGTGTTGCCTGGCTCCTGGTGCTGGGCTGCATCTCCCAGCCTTGGTCCAACACCCGAGTTTTTGGATGGGGTGGGGACCCTGGAGCAGAACCTTCCATCAGCATTCCATCATCAAGCAGAGAGGTTTGGGCATTGAGTCCCTGTGCATCACAGGGGGTTGTGATATGGAGTGGAAGGAGGGAATGGGAATATGTGTGCCATGCATGGACCCAGGAGACACGATGGCCAATGGGCAGCACGTGTTGGGTGAGGCTGCTCTGTTTAGATCTGCTTGCTTTTACTGAGACAAGATCTCACTGGTGAGCTCAAAATGAAGGAAATCCATCTAAAGCGTCAATGGGAGACTGCATGGTGTGGGGGCATTGATCACTGGTCATCTCCTCAAGTGGTGACAAAGAGACATTGGTGCCATTATGATCTCTCGTGATCCTGCTTACTGAGATCATGGGCCATGTTGCTTCCCATTGGAGTGTCTTCGTGTTGGATGTCCTCAGTTCCAGGCATCTTTTGGAGAGTTTCTCCTCAACCAGGGGTTTTATGCCCTTGAAATCCTCCTCCTCTGCCATGGGCTGTTGCTAGCAGAAAGCAGAAAAGGGAGAAAGCTGTAACATGAGGAACTGTGAGGGAGTTTTCCATCTCAGAGTACTGGGAAATGTACCAGAAGTGGAACCTATGCTTATCTGTCAGTCATACAATCAGACTTTAAATCTCCTGTCTTTTAGCTTAAAACCATTTCTGTCAAAGCACAGCCCAGCTCTAAAGGAAGAGATCCTGAACTTTTGCTTTTTGACAACATCCAGAGCGGTCACTTTCAAAATGTGGAGACTTATGAATCCATATTTGTTTTTCAAAGAGGTGTGTTTGTCCAAGCCAGCCATTTCATACTGACAGCTTTGAGATCAGCAAATCAGTGTTTCCTATGAAAAAATTCATTGTGGCCTCAGCCATCCTCCTCCACCATCCACCCATCCATCCACCACCCATCCACCCATCCATTTATCCACCTACCACCCATCCTCCAATAGCCTTCATGCCATGGAATACCTCGAAGCTCACCTGGATCTCCAGTTACACGATCATCTTCTTCTTCTCCCACCTCCTCAGCCATCCTTCTGTTCTGCTATAGCATGGCAGGCATTGCTGAGTGCAACTCCAACCCCAAACCCTGCTGTCCTTGCTAGGGATGGAGGCCTTGTTGGCCTTTGGTATGGCCAACGTGCGCAGACTGCTAATGCCAGAATCCCTTCCCATGAATCCATCCCTCAAGCAGTGACGGGGCCAATCGATATGGGGGCTGCTCTTTAGCATTCCCTGGCAGGGAGCAGCAGCCCTCCCGGTGCTATCTGCCAGGCAGGCAGCTACTTGTCTGCAGGATGGATGAGGGGACAGATTGAAAACGGGTGGCTCTTCCACCTACACATGCAGACTGCTGCCATGGCCACGGCAGGGCAGGCTGCAAATGGATGGGGACAAGGAGCAGAGAATGGCTTTCATATTGTGAGTGTGGCAGGTTTGTACTCATGTCTGTGCAACCTGGGGGTGTGCTGGAGGGTAACATGGCCCCCATATGGCTCTCTGACCCTGAACCCCCCCCCCCCCCCAGGGCAGAGTGGGACACAGCAAGGAGCAGCACGATGCCACCAGCGTGCATGTGGTTGTGTGCAACACCACCATCAGCAGCAGATGGGAAGCAGGGTGTAGGCAGCACTGTGGGGCTGGAAGCAGGGAAGGGTTTAATTCAGCATCCTGGGTTTAAATTGGCTTAGTCTGGCTTGTTGCAGAACCCAAACCAACAAATGCCTTACAATAAACCAAAGCCGCCACAGCTACCAACCAGGCTTTGCTCCCAGGAACACCATGTCTGCCCCAACTCAATGCTTCTGGATATCTCCACCAGCCTGGCTGAACTCTGCATCCCCACGAAAAGCCCTCTGGGGAGGTGCAACTTCTCCAAAGCACTTGTTCTTTGCATACATGGGCGATTTAGATGGGATATAAAGAAGTAGTTTTTTATAATGAGTGGTGAGGCACTGGCACAGGTTGACCAGATCAGTGGCGGATCCCCATCCCCGCAGACACCCAAGGTCAGGCTGGAGGGGCTCTGAGCACTGATTAATTACTCACTGTTCATTGCAAGGGGCATTGGATCTGATGGCCTTTAGGGTCCCTTCCAACTCAAACCATTCAATGACTGATTCTCTGCACGGTACCCTTGGTGCCCCTGAACCGGCCTCCCATCAGCAGCTCTGTGCTGGCAGCAGCTCCTCCACAGGACCCGTCACTGTCAGCAGACAACAAAGAGGCTCCAACGTGCTGCTGCTCCTGAGCAGGGATGGGCTCTCCCGGGACTGCCTTGGCTGCCTTCCCCAGCTTGTTTGGGCTTTGAGAACGGTTCTATGAGAATGCTGCCAGCCCAGGAACCTCTTGGCAAACCCTTGGTGCTTTGCTCCAGTGGGACCTCAATTCCCAACAGCACATGGCCCACTGGGACCCTGCTCCTGGCCCCATGCCACAGACCCCAGGCATGAGCACGGAACAGCACGGCTCATGGACATGCAGAGATTTGGGCTGGGGAAGAAGAGACACAATCATGGAGTCATAGAATGGTTTGAGTTGGGAGGGACTCTAAAGGCCATCTGGTCTGACCTCCCTGCAGTGAACAGGGACACCCACAGCTCCATCAGTGCTCAGAGCCTCATCCAGCATGACCTTGGTTGTCTCCAGGGATGGGGATTCACCACTGCTCCAGGCAACCTGTGCTGGTACCTCACCACCCTTATTGCACAAAACTTCTTCCTTACGTCCTATCTAAACCTCCCCTCTTTCAGTTGGAAACCATTTCCCCTTGTCCCATCACAACAGACCCCACTAAGGAGTCTGTGCCAGTCATTTTGCTGAGATCTGCAGCAGCAAATCCTCTCCCTCAGCTCCTGAATGCTCACCTGGATCCCTCACCAAGCTGGGCCTTGGCCATCGTACTTCAGGGACAACTCTCAGGTCTTCGTGGCCTTCCAACCAGGAGCACCACCACGTCCGGACACTGACGGGGTAATTGCAATATTGTCATGACATGAAGGAGATCAAAGGCTGAGTGCAGGGGAGGTGGCAGCGGTGGTAAGAATGACATGCAGTTTGCATTTAGAAAGCACTTAAGAAGCAATTATCCAGTGCTGGGAGCCCTGGCCAGAGAGTGTGGCTCATGTATTTTAATGCCTATTTCAAAGAGATGAAGATTGGTGCCCAGCGGGAGGGCCGGCAGTCGCAGCAGCTGTGTGCAGTTTGCTCAGGGCCAGGCTGCATTGCAGCGGCCTCACGCAACGCTGTGGGCTCACCGTGCCACGTCCCCCATCCCTGCATCCCCTGCCCCATTGCAGCACACTGCACCCTGCATCTCCTGCCTCGTGGGCACTACTGGTGGTCAGCAGACTGGATGATCTTCGAGGTCTTTTCCAACCTGGCTCCAAATCCTACAGCAGATCCCTCTGCAGCTTGCTTCAGTGCTTGGCACGCACCTGTGCACCGTGCAGCAGCCTGTGGATTCCTCCTCTCCTGTGATGCGCAGACCTCAGTGCATCAGCACTGCATTGCTGGGCTGCAGGAGAGGGCTGTGTGGTCTGCCCATGGAAAAACCAAGAGTGGGGGTTCCTCCCTGCCCACCTCATCCGTGCTCCCCCTGCCCATCAGAGCAGGGAACTGCCTTCGAGGCAAGGTCGTCGGATTTAGGCCAAAGTGGAACAGGCTGCTATGACTGAAGATAATCCCAGAGCCGTGGGGATATTCATACTGATCCCAAATCACAGTTCTGATTTCAGTCTAAGCTGTTTGTTTTCTCTTGCTGTCCCCACGCACAGCAGCACCCACTGCAGTGCTTTCATGCTGAGCTGAAATCAGCTCTGCTGGAGCTTTAGGGCTTTAGGACATCTGTCACCCCTGGATGTGGGCTGTCCTCGGCTCCTCTCTTCTGCTGCACATAAAGTAGTTGCAAAGTCTTTGAGAAAAGTATTTTCCGTCCCCACATGGACAGGGTAAAGGCATTACTTTCTTCAGGACATGAGAAATGGTGGCCTGGCCAGGACATGCACTTGCCTTGCTTCCTTAAGGGAAAGCAGGGCTGGTGTAAACATGCAAATAAAGGAGAGAAGAGGACCCAGCTCTCCCATCCAGTGTGCCTAAGCTGTCCTGTACTCTGCTCTGTTTCCTCATTTCTGGTGCACTCAGACCTTCAGCCACTTCATTTAACAGTCTCTGGAGCAGCCGCATTTTGTTGTGAGCAAAGAAAAAAATGGTCTGGAATTCCCCAGGCTCAGACGTGTCACAGGCATCTCTGCTGCTAAAGACAGCACTGCAAGTGGGCAGGGAGACATGATTTCTACTTCTCTGGTCAGAGCCTTACACCTCCCCTCTGAGCACCTCACCACGTCAGTGCACATCCTCAGCAGCACCTTGGCACCAACGCCAGCCTGCAGCCCACCTTCCCTTTTCAAGGTATTGGATACACTGCAGAGATTAAACAGAGCTTGGGGAAAGCTGGGGAGCAGCTCAGGTGTGACCACCACTACTGAGCCATCCTCTGAGCTCGTTCCCTTTGGAATCAGAATATCCCAGATTGGAAGGGACTCATAAGGATCACTGAGTCCTACTTCCCTACAGTGGACAGAGATGCCTGCAGCTTGATTGGGTGAGCAACAGTTTGCAGTACAAGGGAGGGTGCTAAGGCAGCACTCTTATTTTTGGCACTGGCTGGTTCTGAAGCTTTGATTTCTCTGGTTGCTTTCAGTTGACTCACAGGACAAAAATCCAACGCACATTGGGACACTGGGGAAAAAAAATGGGACATATGAAAGACACAGTTTTAATCTGGGAGCACTGGAAGGAAGAGGAATCTCAGAAGAGCTCATGACTGATCTGAGACTGGAGAGAGAGATGGAGGCAGGGAGGGCTGGTTGCAGAGCTAACTCCAAGCAGAGCGATTAGAATTTGCAAGGCAGCAGAAGTCA